>JAHWDV010000017.1:0-1422500 GCA_022702605.1 Microbotryum scabiosae | reverse complement strand
TTTTTCGACCTCGAAAACGCCCATTGCAGGACAACTGGGCGCGATACCACCACCCCACAGCCAAAGCGAAAAATAACCGGTCCGCCCCCTCTTGCCCGGTGCCAAATCAACCACCTACCTGCCAACCTCCCCCACCCCACAGCAAACAAAATTGGGGTCACACGGCCCCCTCTTTGGATCCTCTGTCAGCCTCCTACCCCATTCCATGCTTTGGTCTCCCCCCCCCCCCCCCAAAAAAAAAAAAAAAAAAAAAACCTGCGGCAGCACAGTGTTCTCGACTGGTCACCCACGTCAATACTCTCTGGCCCCTGCGATGCTTGTCTGCGCGGATCGGACGAGACGCGGAAGGTTCATCGCGGTATGGCCGCAGATACACTTCACTATCCGAAGTGACTACAAGAACCCCAGCAAGAAATACCCCCCAAAAAAAAAAAAAAAAAAAAAAAAAAAAAAGCAGCGCTCTTTGCGCGCAGGGGTTTGATTTTCACCCATCTGCTTGTTGTCATTACTTAGAACCTCTTTTAGCTCGGTTTGTAGCGGTCGGTCCCAGCCAACCCAAAGGTTTGCAATTTATGAGCCCCGTTAAAAAATTGAGAAAGAAAAAAACCTAATAAAGATTCATCCCTCCTAACCTCAGAGACTCTTCACTTTCCTTTCCTTGCACCCTCTACACACCTTCCCTCCACCCCTGTATCGAGTTCCAATCCACTGAATATAACTACTTGGAACTTGTGTTACCAGCAGCCGGTGGGGGTTCGTTTGTTCAATTACATAATGTCAGCAAGGCACTGGCCCTCTTCCCAGCCGCCTTCCTGCCGACCCTCAAGCACACACCGACAGAGCTAAGCGCCGGGCGTCAAATCGATTACCCATCATCAGGGACCAATCGTAATTTTTTCTTTATTTTTTAGACGCGACACGCGGCTTTAGTTCTTGATATTCTGATACTCTATTTTTGCAAACGTGGTCTAACCGGTAATTTGTTCACCGTTCCTTTATAATATGGTTAGATACAATTTCTAACACCCTCTGATGGGCTTTGGAATAGTCAACTCGTCACCCAACTACCCTCGGCCCCGGCCAGCCCCAAGTCCACCACCGCTCCTCTTTCTCTCCGACCCTCAAGTAAGCCCCGCACGAAAAAAAAAAGAAAAAGTAGAAAAAGTTCATCAAAAGATGAACAAATCTATTGAACAGGAGCTTAGCCTCAGTAGATCGTAACAACAAGGCTACTCTACTACTTACAGCACTCCGTTCTATTTAAGTCGTTTGCAAAGGATTCACCCCCGCGGATTTTTCGAATGTAATTCACCGGCTACCCCCGAAGCCTTTCCGCTCCGAGAGGCGTGACCAGTCAAATATGGTTTACGAGCAGAAGCTCTATCTTAACTCGACTAAGATTCGCGGGACTAACATCATCGTTTCTAGCACGGATTCTGGCTTAGAGGCGTTCAGCCATAATCCAACACGTGGTAGCTTCGCGGCATTGCCCGATCGGACAGCCGCAAATACCAATTACGTGAATCAACGGTTCCTCTCGTACTAAGTTGAATTACTGTTACGATAACCCTTCAAAAGTAGGGTAAAACTTTTTTTTTTTTTAGACGCGGCACGTTGCTTTAATTCTTGGTATTCTAATACTCTATTTCTGCAAACGTGGTCTAACCGGTAATTTGTTCGCCGTTCTTTTATCTTATATTTAGATACGGTTTCAAACACCCTCTGATGGGTTTGGAATGTCTCGCATCACCCATGTTGGGCTTCTATTTGCTTATTTCCTCAGAGTGGCGACTGGAGATGCTCCTTCACTTATGTAGTGATTGTTTTCTTAGGCTCCAGTAAACGGGCGCGTTTGCAGCATATCCTCTTGGGACCTGGCCATAAGGAGGTTATTATCCATCCTGTTCACATGTTGTGTTATTGGTGAGGAATGAACGTTCGACTGTGAGTCCTCGTTACCTTCACTCCTTCCAATTATTTTTCTTATCTTTCTGATCCGTCTGGGTGTCATGTCCGGTATATCTCGGGTTGTTAATCGAGTTCCGTTATGTTCAAATAGTTTCTCAGTCCATTTTCCCCATGTTATTTGTAGGAATTTGGCTATTGAGATACATGTGTGTTGTTGCATCTCCTCAGGACGTTTGTCAGGGATATGTCCCCATCCTTCTATGAAGTTCTTTAGTTTGTCTGATGTTTTTATGACATTCATGTTCATGTCGTCTCTTATTTGGATCTGTCCACCCAATAAGTAAATGCTGAAGACGAGGTTCAGTCTTCTTTTTAATGAGTCTGGCAGTGATAGGAATGTTTCTCCTTCTTCGGAGAATATTTCTTTCAGTTTTTCTTTGAAAGGCTTGATCAGTTGATCTCTTTCATTTTTGAAGGTGTTGCATTTTAGAAGTACGTGTTCAATCTCGCTTTCATCTAGCACATCTTCATCATGTCCGCGTGTCAATTTGCATTTGCAACTTGGGCATGTATCGCGTTCCCAATTTTCGCCTTTCAGTTCGGTATGGCCAATTCGATTTATGGTCCAATAGGCTGACATTCTTGCCCTTTTTAAGACCGTTAGTCCTTGTGCAAGTTCAGGGTATCGAGTTGTACTGTTTGTGAAATCTTTTGTGATTCCATATTGTGCAAAGCAGTATTTTCTGAATGCTGGTGATTTAATGTTTCGTAGGCAATTTCTTAGTTCGAGAAGCCCGATGGTTTTTAGGTCAGGTTCAACCTCTTCCCCGTTCTCAGGGGTTTTTAGAGCACTTATTGTTAGGTTTAGTCGGTTAATCATAGGGTCAACCCATTCAATTTGGTGACTCGCTTTACTGATTGGTGTAAGCTCCTTTGTGTCATTGGAGTTATTTTGTCGGTATTCTGAGTTAGATTCCCTTGTCTTGCTTCCTTTCAGGAGTGCCGACGTGAGGGTTACCCATGTTTTTTTCTTGATGTTTAAGATCTTGCTTGTATCCATTAGTTCCTTAAGATGTGTTTGCAAGTCTTTTGCTTTTCTAAATAGTCGGGCCCTTGCTAGGTATCCCATGATATGTATGGATGGTATTCCCAATTCTATTGACGCCATTTCAGGGACAAATAGGTTTGATTTGGATGATGACAAGTACGTCCATTTGATCGCTTTGTTAATTTCTTTCTGGATTCGGTCCGTTCTTTGTTTACACATCCCGATCCATTCGAGTCCATAAGATCCAGCAGACATTACATATGTTCTCAGGATAATTGTTTTTATGGTTATTGATATTTGGGGGTCTCGTAGTAGTCCTCTGTACTTGTTCGCCATTCTTCTGACTTTTTCAGCGAGGATTTTTGCATGCTCGTGTTCGTTTTCATCTCCTTCTCCTAATGATTCGAACACTTTTATACCTAAGTATTTGTACATCTTGGTTGATGTAATTTGTTTGTCTGTTAGTTCCCAGACTTGTGTTTGGTGATGTGTTGTTTTGTTCTGGTCTGATGTGAATAGCATTACTTTGCATTTATCATGACCGAATTTCATTCCCCAGTCATCTGCCCATTGAGATAAGTGGTCACATGCTTTCTGGACTGCTTCTCCAGTTTCTGCAAATACGAGTAAATCGTCTGCAAATAGACCTGCCTTAAGTGTGTGGCTCAGTCCTGGGATGGATACCCCTGCGGGGAGATCATTGAGTATGTCATTAATGAAGATAATGAATAGAAGGGGGGAGAGTGGGCATCCCTGTCTTGTTCCCATTTCCAAGTCAAATTCTTTGGAGAACATTTGTCCTATTCGGACTTTAACTTTTGAGCTTGTATATATGTTCTTTATTAGGTTAAGGATGTTTCCTCTAATTCCTATTTGCTCTATCTTCGCCCAGAGAGCTTCGTGTGGTAGTGAGTCAAATGCCTTTGCAAAGTCTACAAAGAGTGCATATGTGTCTTTGTTTACCAACCGCCTTCTTCGTACTGTTTCATGTAGTGTTATGAATTGAGCGATGGCCTCTTCCGCACTTCTAAATCCCGATTGGCTCTTTGAGAAGAAGTTTTGTGCGTCTAGTAGTGTATAGATCCTGTTTGAAATGATTGTCATTAGGATTCGTACGTGGATGTTTGATAGGTGGATCCCTCTGTAGTTGTCAGGGTTGGCTGGATCTCCTTTCTTAAACAGGGATACTAGGATGGATGTTTCTGATTTTTGATCTATATGTTGCTGTTCCCAGCACATTTTGATTTGTTTCCATAATAGAGCTCCCGCTTTTGTGTGGGGTTCTTTTGGTAGTTCCTCGTCTGGTAATGCAACAAAGATTTGGTCACCGATTATTGTCTCATTTTGGGTGGGCTCATCTGAGTTGTCTTTATGTTTTCTTTTCATTGCTTCTGCTGTTGATTCTTGCCTGAGGGTTTCCTTCCAGACATTGATTGGTATGCCATCCTCACCAGGCGCTGTTCCCGTTTTCATTCTCCTTATAGCTAGGAGCAGTTCTATGTATGAAATTGGGTAGTTTAGGTTGTACTCTTCCTCTTGTCTCTGGATTTTCTTGTTCACTTTATTTCTCCAGTATATGTGGTCTCTGGTAGATTTATGGTTGTCTGTTCCTAGTTTTTTGTGATGATTATAGAACGTATTCAGAATAGTTTCTGGATCTGATGATAGTGTGGCTTCTGGTGTCCAGACCGCTGAAGGATCACCAGTGCGTCCATTTCCTTCGCCTTTCGCTTGTATGGAAATGTGGATTTTCTTGAAGTCACCTTGAAGGTACATTCGATCCATTTTCGCTGCCTCTTTCTTTCGGTTTTCAAATTTGAAAGCACTTCTTTTCTTTTTTGATTCAGATTTCAGTCTCTTTAGTCGTGAGGCCGTTTTTTCTGTAACAGTGCCTGTTTTCAGGAATTCCTGTTGAGCTTTCATTTCCATTTTGTAAGCTGCTTTTATTGCTTTACTTGTGGATCTATCCCATCGCTCAAATTTGGTGGGTGAGTCTTTGTGCAACATGTTGAGTCCATGTTTTCGGCCTAATTTTATAATTTTTTCGGTTAGGCCTTTTGTTAGATAATCAATGTTTTCGGGTTCTACCGTATCTATTGATGCTATATCCTCCGCCCATTCTGGGTCATTGAGGTAAGCGTATCCTTTTAGCCTTATGGCATTATCATTCCATTTTGTTCGGATTGGGTCGACTTGTTTAGTATATTGCGGTGTCTTTTTGAATTTATTTATCACAGGCCAGTGGTCTGATAGTAATGTTGTTCTATCTACTGTAGTTGTGCCTAGAATGATTGCAGCATGTTTATTGACCAATATATGATGCAGTGATGACCATTTTTGCCAGGCTGCATGTCTTGTGATTAGTTCTTTGCCCGTTGAGCTTTGTGTGAAGAACATGTTTGAGTTGTGTTTGATTAATTGCTCAGTGATATTGTGTTGGTTATCATTCATATCACCTAGAAAGATGATGATTGGGTTGTTTTCATCTTTGTGTATTTGGGTCTCAATATGAATGAGAGATTCTAGGATGCGGTTTCTAACCGGTTTTCCTTGGGTTCCCGTTGGCATGTATATGTTGAAGACATGTACTGGGCTGTTGGTGCCTTCGATTCCACCAATCTTTATATGTTGAAATCTGTTTCCGGGCGAGTCATTTGCGATATAACTTGTATAGCAATCTTTTATCAGCATTGCAATGCCTCGGTGACCTTTTGTTCTGTATTTTTCATACACTCGGTATCCAGATACTTTTATAGGTATATTGTTTTTACTGTTAAGCGTTTCTTGTAGGGCAAGTATGGCTAATTGTTTGTTTTCTAGTAGTTTCCCTAGTTCAGGAATTTTTGATGATATCCCGCAGATATTCCAGGTTCCAATCCCAAGTGGTCGTTGGCTAGGTTGTTGGTTCTGGTTTGGGTTCTTCTGCTCTGTTTTCTCGTCTCGGTCTTTACGCCAGAGATCGATTCTCCAGTTCTTTGTATTAACTTTCAGTTCTGTATCATGTTTTTGTCTCAGGTTTTGTTTGCGAGATGCGTAGTCCATCTTCATTTGAACTTTCATGCCGGCTGCTGCATCTCTGTGGATCCAGAAATTGCAGGTTCTGCTTTGTTTGTTCAGATGTACTGAGTATATGTTTGCAGCGGTTTGTGGGGAGAGTCTGTTTTTTAGTATCTTCCACACCTCCCTCACGCTGTTTGTTTTCACATTAAAGATGATGAAGCGTTCAAAGTTGTTTTTTTGTAATCTGAATTCCTCTCGTCGGGAAAGTGATTGATTACGACCATTAGGCGGTGGTGGGGACTGATTAGATGGGGTTGTCATGAGAAGTTCATCCATCTTCTTATTCCACTCAATTCTCTCTTTTAGAGTTTTTTGCCATTGGTTGATTCGTTGTTCTTTTCGGATATAGTGACCTGGGGAGTCTTCCCCAAAAAAGTCATGTTCTTCCGCACCAGGACTTGAGAAGTTTGATGGTGCTCTTAATTCGGCTTCTCCATATCTCATTACTCTATGGTCCCTCTGGGTACGTCTAGGTTGAGGAGTGGAGTTTATGTCATCAATGGTTAATGAGTTCAACTCCGATTGTCCATTGATTGGCATGTTTCTAGAGGCCTGTGCCGATGCCCCCGAGATCCCGTTTAACATTTTTTGTGATGTTTCTGCCAACTGGTCCGAAGCAGTTACATAGCTTTCTCTAGTTCCCCTGATTTCTTGGTGATCTTGTATCGGGGAAATAGAGTTTATGTCTGATCTGGTTGGTGTGCACAAAGTAGATTGCCCCATTTCAGACAAATTTCTAGAGGCTTCAGCCAACGCCCCCGAGATCCCGTTTAATGGTTGTGAGAATGTCTCCGCCAACTGGTCCGAAGCAGTTACATAGCTAAATTCGTTGAAGTTCATCAACTCGGCTGGGATGGATAAGCCAATTCCATTCGTGGTAACCGGTGCCGGTCTTACGTTCCGGCAAGTGTTTATTTTTGTGGGGACTTTCATGTTTGTTCATTTGTTTTTATAGATCCGTCAGAGGGAACAGTGTCTGAGGGCAATCTTTTTAGCTCGTGTATTTAGGTAGCCTAACGGAGCTATGGTTAGGTGTCCCTTTTTCATATTGTTTTTTTATGAGACGTCCCTGAAGCCGGGTTCTGCCATGATCAGCATTCAATCCGTGTTTCTTTGGGAAAAACTCTTTTGTTTCTAGATGTCTTATCTTTTTCCTTTCTAAGAAGGTATTGACTGATTTGTTCAGTTGTTTGCTCTCTTTCTTGAGACTCTTCATTTGTCTTATGTTTATGAGTTATGCAGATGCAGATGATTTGTTTTTGAGGTTTAAGTTCTCTTAAGATGTTCATTCCTCATTTATCACTGTATTCACTCTCTTTGGGTTCGTAGTTTATTTATTTGTTTTAATGTTATTCGCAATGAATCTAATGCTGGTGTTTATATACTACTAAATAAGGGTGTAAATTTTTATAGTTGATTTTATAACTAATTGAAAAATGCCCTTATCGAACCCCTCCTTTGTGGCCTCATCCTTGGTCTTTGTCTTGAAACCCTCTGCATTTCGTTTCAATCCCTGATTCGGTTATTGGGGGCGGTTCGACGTCCTTTGGTTCGTTAATACCTTTGTGTAGGGTTGTGTTCACCCTACTGATAAGGACGTTTAGTTAGAAACTATTTTTAAAAGGTGTCCATATTGAACTTTTGAGTCTTACCTTTTTCTTTTTCTTTTGTATATTTGCAAAGTGCCCATTCTGATCGCCTCCTTTAAGGCCGCATTCGGGCTTTGAGTCTAGTGCTTGCATTGCTTTCGCTTTTTACTTCACTTTTGCTTTTGCTTCTCTTCCATGAAGTAGGCGCAAGCCGGTTCGACTGCAAGATTCGAACCTTTTTGCCAAAATGGCCTCGGAAGCGCACTTTTGTTCGCTGCGCTCCCCAGGGCTGGGCTGGTGGTTGCTCATGCTGGACAACTCCACCTGCCCACCATTTGAGGTGCACCGACTTGTATTCTATCTATTCACTCACTCGATTCTTAAACGTCGACACTGGCCAGGGTGAAGCCTGGCGCATTCCCCCTTGCCCACTCTTGCAGCATGCACCTCATGAACGCGACGGTGTGAACGACCATCATGGGTTTGCCCAGCTCGACCGGCCAAGCAAAGGCCCACGTATGCAGACCGCCTTCTTCGCCTTCCTCTCTGACGCGGGGCTGCGGCCATACGAACGTCGCGGAATCGATCCAAATGCTCGATTGGAAGCACAGTCCCAAGGTGGACGGGAACGATCTCGCCAGCACGTCCGGCGCGAAGTGGGCGGCCGCCTCATCCCACAAGCGTTGATATCGGAACAGCTCCGAGCCCGCTTTGACGAACAGTTTGAGCACCTCGATTGAGGACCCGGCATGGGACGAGGCCGGTGCCGAAGCACTCGCGACGATGGCAGGTGGCGAAGCGGCGGAGACAGGGGACTGCGAATCCTGCGAAGCGCCGGACGCTGGCGGCGGACCGGGTCGAGGGGGAAGCGACGGAGGTGGTGGCGGTAGGTTCGATCTTGGGGGTGCTATGAGTGGCGAAGGAGCGACAGAGAGACTGGTAGAGTTCGATGTCAATGTCGATGCAGCAGTACCTGATGCGAGCAGCTGGGCCCCGCGATGGTTCAGTTGCTTCTGTTCGTACATCGCGAGCGTATACACGGCGATCGATTCCATTCGAGTGCTATTGAAAGAAATGAAGAAAAGAAAACGAAAGAAAGCATGCGACATTGTCGGATACCACGTTGCGCACTCGCATGGCGCCGACTGTCGACTGAAACTCACCATATGCCCTCCAAGAGTTCCAGCTTGGCCTTTTCCGCCGCTCGCTTGACGTAGGCGACGAGCCCAAAGATGGTGTGCCAGTTTTGCGCGATGCACGTCTTGGCGGCTTGGTCGTCGCACCAGAAGGCGAACACGTACAGCAGTATCGCGTCGGTTTGGTACGCGAGTGCGACGGCGTGGTTGGCCGTCGACTCGCGTGCGAGTTTGTCGCCAGTGTGCTTGAGCTCGCGACCTTTGGCGCGGTACCTGCAATCAGTGTAGCCCGGAAAGGAGAAGGGTCAGTCGCATTGCATCCTGCCTACGTGTCAAAGGGAGCGACGCACTCAGCGGCCATCTTGCGGAGTCGGTCCTTGCCAAAGTCCTTCTTCCAGTCCTCCGGACCGACCCTGGGCTCGTCGTAGGCGACCGGCGGCCTTATGCGGAGTGCAGAGAAGGGCGATGCGCGGTTATCAGGGGTGAGGCCGCTGGTGCCTTCGAGCGATGTGCGTGAAGGTCGTCGAACTCGATCCGCGGCGGGTGGTAGAGGTGGTGGGGGCCAGGTTAGGGGCGGGGGTGGCGCCGAGGGAGAGAACCGAGCTCGTCTGATCCGCGGGCAGCAAGCAAAGGTCAGTTCGCTAAAGCAAGGTTGTTTTTTAACGAGGTCATACAGTCAACTGACTTGGATGGGATGGTGCCGTGGATGTGGAGCAGCTCCGAGTCGTGCGATGGCTCAAAGCCCAGCCCAGTCGGCTGCGGCTGAGGCGGAGGGGCTCGCGGGTCGGTCGGGGTCGCTTTGGCCGACACTGCCGCACCATGATGATGCCTGGATGACGAGACCGAGTCCCCAGCAGCAAAACTAGACGCATGGGACGAGGTTGGTTGTAGTCCGGCTTCAGAGAGCGTGCTCTGGCGAGTCGACGACGGCGGCGGCGACGGCGGAGGCGAGGGCAAACTGGGCGACAGCAGCCTCTGCACCGAGTCGAGCAGCTACAGGAGAGGGATGAGGAGTGATGAGGAGGGTGACGCATCCACAGCCAGGTCAGTCGAGGTGATAACAGAGCTGCGGTCTCCCGGCCGGTGTTACGCGGCGGACACTCACGTGCAGCTTCTCGAGCGTGTCGTCGTCCATGTCGTCTGAGCGCGAGTTTGCGTTCGCCAGTTGTCGCTGCGAGTGCGGACGCGGTGTGCAGCAGCACCAGACCGCGCAAGCCACCGCTCGGGGTGAGGTGGCCGCCGGCAACGACTTCGAGCTGCGTCGAGCGAGAAGAGAAAGAGCTGCTGGTGGGGGGCGGGGAGAAAGACGCGCGAGAAACTACGGTGGAGGTGGTGCGCCGGCGCTTGTTTCGAATTAGCGCTGTCAACGGCTCAGGTGTAACATGACGCTAACGAGTAATGGGTTTCGGTAATGGGTCCGAGCTCACCAGCCAAAAATTTGCCGGGACACCCCGACGAATCGACAACGAATCGTGCCTTGGATGGCCTCTCACAAGCTCACTACGCACATTTGGTCATCACCAAGAGAACCCTAAATGTTTGAGTACACAATCAACAACCTCAGCTCCCAAGATTGGCTGGAACGGGACGTGGAAAGAGCCTGTGACGTGGGCCTGAAACGGCGCGTGTTCTCCCGCGGGCGCCGGCGGGGCAAACCCAGTCACCAGCGAGAAGTGATTCCGTCATCGTCTGCTTACTAGCTCCCCTGTCGTTGACAGCTACAGCACGCTCACACTTCGATCTTAGAAATCGGAACTGTTCACTTCATATTATGTTGGTCACAACACGTCACTTCAAAAAACGTCTATAGCAACATGACAGCAAAAACAGTTCGGCCGTCCCCAAGTTCTGACATCGGCCGAGTTTGAAGACTAGGCGTACGACGTCATCTCAGGCCATTCTAGTCGCAACACTGCATAAATCCTCCAAATCTGATTGATTAGGACCAAACGTCACCCCTCACGAGGTATCAGAGTCGACGTCGCCGTCCAGTCCGCCGACCGGCCCGCCGCAACCTTGCTCACGAACTCTTGGCTAGTGAAGAACACAACCGAATACCTCGAGCCGCTGAAAGGGAAGCTAGAATGAACGAGTCGACTCGATTGAAAGTGCACCGCGAGCCCGTCCCCGCACTCGACGATCAGGCCGAGCTCGTGGAAGCAAAGTTCACCTCGCGCGAATGGCTCGCCGTCGAACGAGCCGCCGACGAACAGGGAGCACATCGCTTTCGAGACGTCGGGATCAATTTGGCCTCCCATGACGCTCTCCCAGTTGATGGCGACGTTCGTCTGGAATCCCGTCACATTGTCGAGCTTCGCTCGGGCCAGAGCCTGTGTTGTTTCGAGAGTCGCATGCGCTTCGGGACTCGTTGCTTTGAGCTAGGACGATGCAGCACCAGGTTCATTGAGTCAGCACAACAGCATACGCTTGCGTTCAGAAATAGTATGAAAGGGTGGCTCACCGAGTTGTCAAGATACGAGATGACGGGATGAAGGGCAGCAATGACTGCGCCGCCAACTGGCCCGAGGTCCTTCGCCGATTTGATGAAGTACGGCGCCTTGGCATATCGGAGCTGCGGTCCAATCATACACGACGCCTGTGCTTGTTCCCCTCTCTCGAGACGGACCTCACGCTCCATCCTCATTGGGCCCAGCGGAAAAAATAGGTCGTCGCGGATTGAGCTTTCGACCGAGCGCTTCACGGCTTCGGGGAAGACCTTGGTAGGGTGTAGGACGATCAGGGGCTCCTTTGGGTTGAGCGGATCTCGAATGATCGCTCCATACCTGCGCCAGAGACGAATCCGATGTCGTCAGCCCATATTAGGAATGCGTCGTTTTGGAAACTGCGCGGGCCAGTGCAGACTGACTGCTCAATGAACTCTCTCTTGATGCGAAATTTCTTGCCGCCCGAGCGTCCCAACCTCCCGTGCATCGCCTTGAAATTTCTGAGGGTGGAGATGTCCTGGATGTTGCCCATTGCTTCCTCTTCGGCGAGCAACAGCCGTAATCGATCTTGTCCTCGTCGCAAGGTCTCGCCGTCAACGTCGACGTCAAGGCGTGAAGCGGAAGGGGGTGATGCACCGTGTTGGGGGCCGTGCGGTTCCAGCTCGGCGTCCTTCGAGTCCGTCTCCCAATCTTGCGTGCCCAGCGCCATGCAAACCTGGCGGAGAGCACCTCGTTTGTTGGATGTCCATGGAATAGTATCGGTCCATTGCAGCGCTTCAATGTCGAGAGAATCGCAGAGCGTGTCCGCGTCCGCGACGTCGAGCCTTCGCGCACAGTCCACGGCTGCGTCGATCGAGGCAAAGTTGTCGAAAGGTGCGCTCGAGATAGCTCCGTCAACAAGACCTTGTGAAAACCGAAGAAAGTCTTGTCGACTGCTGCTAATGGTACGACTGGTGCTGCTGGTGCTGCTGCGACGACCGACAAAGTTCGTCAGCATGGGTGCATCCACGACGGAAACGAAACAAGACCTTTCTATGACTCACACGGAACCACTGCATGGCGTCCCAATCGCACCCGGTCTGGTCGACAAGAGCTGCATGCCCAGGTCGGTCGCTTCAACTCTTGGCAAAAGGGCGTTGTGGGTAGCCCCGTCCACAAGTGGAACTAATCCCAGTCCCCTCGGTTTTCCAAGACACCGAGCCGCGTCGGCCAAGCTCATCGCGATCTTCTCGGATTGAAGCGAGGAAAACAAGAGATCCGCGTTGCTGATGTGCTTCTTTGCGGCCCAATAGCCCGACATGCAAGAGCCTCCGACGCTGTAGATCGATTGTTGGCTCTTGCGATTCCCGTAGATGTCGCCGGAGAGGAGTACGTCTTCGCCTTGCCACGTGACGGGGATCGGCGGTGCGAGGGCCCGAAGAGTTAAAACCGTGGCCTGAAGATATTGCAGCCCGCTCTGTAGATATGCATCTGCAGCGATCGGTGGATGTACGGACTCGAACGAGTCAGTAAGCCGACGAAATAAATGCTAGATACAGCACTGAAGCCTTACTTACAATCGGTGGACCACTTCTTCGTCGCGGCGTTCCCCGCTGGGCCATCTTTTTGAGGAGTCGGAACGGCGAGCAGTCCTTCCATTGCGGATCCCAGGCTGGTCGTGTTGGCGATCGAGAATGCGTCTGTCACGAAAAACAAAACGAGTGCGACGTAGGGACAACCTATGCTCGGATGAGCGGGGTCGAAAGAAGTGTCAGAAACTGCAGAGGATAGCATGTGTGGTGAGACCACGGAAGAGTCTTACCGAAAGCCCACGCGACAGCGAACGCGGCACCGCGCTTGCAGATGGTCTCGAACCCATTCTCCGTCATCGAGTTCGCCAGAGACGGTTCGACCCTCCGCAGGTAGCTCCAGACCCTTTTGGAATTCATCTTGAGTCTGTGAAGATGATTTTGAAGCACAGTCGTGGTCAGATTCCGAACGACGTGCAGCGAACCTCGAGGGATGAGCACCAGATTCACCGAGTGATCACCTGGACCAGTTGCATCCCTTCGAGACAGCGTTGATATCGGATGCTCATCTCCTTGTCTTGCAGTGATTGCACGCGTCTGCACAAGCGGATTAAATCGGATTTGTCCGCTTGCTCCCTGTCTGCCCACGCATCCAAGGAAGGCCGCCCTCCAGTCTCCCAGGACCCTGCTTGCCCGCCGACACTCGTCGAGTCGTTGTCACCAGCTGGCGAGGACTGTTCGAGCCTTGACGGATCAATGACGTCGCACACAAAGCTACCAAAATTGGTTTGGAACGCTGGATCGCCGAATGAATGAAGTGCTCGGGCGAGTTGCTCGGCAGGAGTCGCCGGCGAAATGTTGGCGATCGTTTCGAGTTGCACAACCGCTCTCCAGTCCACTCGACCTGACGACGTCTGGGGTGGGCGCCACGCCCGAGGCGACTTGCTCGTCTTGACAGTCGACCCCCGGTAGCGTGCAAAGGGCGACTTCATGGTCGTACTATCCGCGGTGCCCATCCGGGGTCTCTTGCGAGGATCGTCGCCACCACTCGACCGGGACGAGTCGCTGGCCGTCGTCGATAGACCCGGGGATGTCCACAGTTGTGCGCTCGAGCCCGACGACGACGAGTTCGTATCCTGATCGTTATCATTGTCGTCGTCGCCGGAAGACATTCGCGATCGCTTCCTCGGCGACATCGTGGCAGCGGGAACGCGGATGACCAATCGCGTTGGCGAGGGGCCGGCCGTTACGGAAGCAGACCCGCGACTCGACGCGTCGCGGTCAGGGGCGGAGGTGGAGGGGATCTGGGGCGTGTTGGCGATAATTGGCGCTGCTGCTGCTGGGGCTGTGGCTGGGAGACAGCCCCATACGTCAGCATGATCAATTTGGCCGGGAGTAGGATTAGATGGTTCAGGGTAACCACACGTTCTAGTGCCTTGAGGAGGATGTTGAGGCGATGCAGCACCTGCCAGAATGTCGAGGGGAGCTTCTGATGCGGCAGTGCGGCGAGGCGCGTATGCAACGCGTTGAAACTGACGCAGGCGTCCTTGACGGTACCACTGGCATACACCACGAGTCCACTCGGGCGAGCACGTAGCTCGGCGCCGTTGGCCATCTGGGGTCGTTGATGGCAAGAGTCCTCGGAACGACGGCGACGAGAGGTGGGTGTGAAGAGAAGAAGCGCGCTCGGCGCGTCGTCGATCCTCTGCCACCACTGGTCAATTTGTGATCGGCGAGTGGTCGAGTGAGACTAGTCCATTTTTGACTAGACATGCTGGCGATCCCCTGATCTTTACTCTCGGTTCATTTACTCGGTCGACAAGTGTAAATTGTGCTGCAAACTTGAACTCATCACTGCACTCATCGACTATGTACCGAGTCTAGTGCGTCCAAGTTCAGCCATGCGGACCACTGCATGTATACCAGAAGTCGGAACCAAGCGACCGCCGAGCGGATCCAATGTACTCAAACTGGTATAAACTTTTCTTTCAAACCAACCGTTGCAAGTGCCGCTGTTGGCCATCAAGGCGCGAGGCGTGGAAGGTACACTCAGTAGTATCTGGGCACCCAAACTCCAAGGAAATCGCCCTCGGCCGAGACAGTGGTGGATCGACCATCCGCAGTCGAGAAGACTTCAGTTCGAGCGAATTTGACGGTCGGACGACGCACAGGGGCTCCACAACGGGCGCCTCGGCTCGGTTTTGGTCGGCCGTAGATGGCACGAGGCATTTGATCGCCGGTTTCGAATTTGGAGCCTGGGCTACTTGAGCTCGAATGCTAGCGGCTGGTACCTTGGAGCTGGTCGAGTTAGACGCGACGGGGGAGAGGCGAGAAGCCGAAGCTTTCTCGAAGGGTTTGGCCGCGACCGCCGACACGTTGTGGGAACAGTCACGCCGGACGCGAACGCCGCTCGTGGACACGATCCAGATGCATCAAAGACGGAGCGAGTCGGTAAGGTGGTCCCGACGGCACCGTTCTTCGAAGCGTTCGTAATGAAAGCTCCACTCGCCTGCTTCGTGTGTGACCTGGGGATCGTCGACACTTTCTTGGCCGGGAGGGTGGCCGCCTTCTTGGCAGATCGAACCGTATCCGAGTGTTGAATGAAACAGCAAAGCCAGATCCTCGATCGAATTCCAGCGAGAGTTGGCAGCAGGCCATTTCCGCGCAGTCGATACGGGCATATTGGACGCGGAGGTGGAAGGTAGTACGAAAACAATCTCAGCCCCGGCAGTTCGAACGGGCAAACGCGCGGGGCCTGCGCTCGGCGCTCGAAAACAGGAGACGAACGGAGTGGAGAACCGGGTCAGCACAGGTAACCCTGGGAACGGTGGGTTGGAGCGACTTGTTGAGCGATGCAACCAAGGTCTACTCACACGAAACAGGCGACCGCCGGTTCCAAAGCTCGCTGTGGGTAGAGGGTGAACGGCCAAAAGCAGTTCGGCGAGGAGGAGTGGGCGGCGTAAGCGAGAGAGGGGTGGGGGGGCACGACCGCGACGTCCCCCAAGTTACAGGACTAGTTTGTTTCACTAGCCCCTATTATTCTAGGGCCCAAAAGTACGGAGTATCAGTCCTAATGTTGACTCATAACGGAGAGAAGTGGCAGAGAAATCAATGAAATCGTACCATGCATCACTCGGGTCGGAACTTGTGTGTAGTCGATAGTTGAACTCGGACACTCACCCAGTGCTCTCGAGTTCCGCTGCTTGATTTGTTATTTGCTGAGAATGAAGAGAACGACGCGCGCGTAGCACCGCGTGCCACGCCTTGCCGCGCCTCGCCTACGCCCGGCTTATGTCCGCGATTGGTCTCGGTTTCGCTTCCTTCCGCGCCGGTGCCCGGTCCCTCCCTCCGTCTTGTCGGCTGCAGGCTTGTTTTCTCTCCCTCTGCTCTCGATCAATCATTGCATCCTGACCATGTCTAAGACAATACGAAGCGCTTCGATCACGCGCAAGACGAACGAGACCGACATCGCCATTACGCTCACGCTCGACGTCGCGATCGGCGCCGCGCAGGAGATCAACATCAGCACAGGCATCGGATTTCTTGACCATGTAAGCTTACCGTGCAGCAATACAGCATGTTACTCTTTGCACAGACTGACGTCGATCCTGCCCTGCCTCATCGCACGTCCCTCGTCCATCGACTCCCGTTGACTCCGCACGCGGTTGCGAACTGCACCGTGTACCGTGACCCCGGGCTCTGCCGCCGACACGCCAGATGTACCATGCGCTCGCCAAGCACTCGAAAATGTCGCTCACCATCAAGTGCAAGGGCGATCTGTGGATTGACGACCACCATACCGCCGAGGACAGTGCGCTCGCGCTCGGCGAGGCGTTCAAGCTCGCGCTCGGTGAACGCAAGGGGATCAGGAGGTACGGCACAGGGTTCGCACCACTCGACGAGGTATGTCCAGCAGCTAGTGCTTCATCCGGTTTCCTGCGTCCACCCGCGCTGACATCGCGGCGCACTACCTCTGCCGACCGACAGGCCCTCTCTCGAGCGGTGCTCGACATCTCCTCGCGGCCTTACTTCTGCGGCGACCTTCAACTCAAGCGGGAAAAGATCGGGGACCTGTCATGCGAGATGATCCCGCACGTATTCCAGTCGTTCGCTCAAGGTGCAGGCGTGACGCTTCATGTGGATGTGATCAGAGGCGAGAACGATCACCACAAGTTGAGTTCGACAGCACAGGTCGAACGGAACGCTGGTCTCTTGACGTTGGCTCGCCTCCACCTTTACCATGACCATTGCTTCTGCGCAAAAATCATGGGCAGCAAGCTGACAAACACCTCAATCTAAACAAGCACAGAGCAGAATCAGCGTTCAAAGCCTTAGCGCTGGCCATCCGAGAAGCCATCCAAACCGATGGTTCCGACGATATTCCCTCGACCAAGGGCGTTTTGGCGTTCTGAGAATCCCCCCTGTGTACACACCCGCCCACATATCTTGTACTACAATTCCAGAGGCATGCATTCTCTTCTTTCGGAAGTTGAGCTGTCGCGAACGGTAGTAGAACCATGAACCCCTCACCAACTAGACTCGCGGTCAGCTCCTCAGTTTCCTGATGATACAACATCGCGAACGCATCACAAATCGCTTGAAAGTATTGTGCCCCTATATTAAGATAGCGCACAAATAGTGGCGAGCTACACACCAATCAAATGGCCCAAATGACAAAGATAGCTCCAAGCCCCTCGGCGAAGCATAAGAAAGTACGAAAGAACGTGTCGCACGCCCCGCCCGCTCAAGACACCCTCTAGCTCAAATGGGAAAAGCCAACGCGCACATTGTCGGAATCGAACGTCGTGTAAACGTTCCGCGTAAAAGCGTCGCCCAAGATGTGGCCCGCACCTCCGGCCGCCGCCCATCACGCTGGCCGAGCAGTTCGTGTGGTCGACTTGGCCCAAGTTGAGGGTGTCCTCGGAGATGGTCCACGCAGTCGATCCGCCGGGGAACGAGAAGGTGAAGACGGGAGGGGTTGAACAAGGGTAGGTGTACATCTTGGACGCCGTGCTGTTCTGGTAGTAACCCCAGCCGGGGATCGAAGCGAAGGCCGCAGCGGCCACGGCGTCACCATGACCATATAAACGGTACCATTGTCGACACATTGACTTGCATCGTCGTTTGGACTCCCCAGAAGATGCTGCGATTGTTGGTCTATCGCGTTCGTTCGGAGTAAGAACGACGAAAGGGAAGAGAAAACACGAGCCTTAGGAGATACGAGCGCACACAGGACTGCGCCTCGATCGAGCATCGACTAGACGTACCACACTCGTCCATTCGGTTGTGCCAGCCCCGTAGAGATCAGGATTGAGACCACCCAAGAGCAGCTCGGCGCTTGAATCGTACGCATATTTCATCTCATCGAGAATTGTCGCGCGTTGACGACACCTTGAGCCTTGAGGTATTTGGGATGACCAATAGCAAGCGCAGCAAGCAAGCGGGATAACGTCAGCTTGGCCATCCGAAAAGAGACTGGGCATCGCGCGAGGCTGACCTGTTGGATCACCGTCGCCTCATACTTGCGCCCCGAGTTCGGGCCATTGCCAAACAGTCCATCGGTTGCGCCTCGAGGCCAGCCAGGCGATTGAGTCTGCACATGACAGCAAAAGGCCAAGGCATGAGTTAAAGTGGACTTGCGCAAGGACGACTTCAATGAACATGATATTCGGCCCTAGTCGAACTCACATCTGCTTGAGCCATGTAGAAATCAGTGGCACTCACGCCACCGACGATGACCGTGTCGCGGAAAGGAGCCACCGAAGCCCAGCTCCCATCGCCGTACGTGATCCTACTAGCGGTTCCACCAATGTCCTCGTACGTCGAAGAAGACGTGTTGTCGTATTACCGCTTACTTTTGCACATGCCATCAACGCAGGGCGTCCCGTCGACCCAGAAGAGGCGATCCGGTATCCCACAAAATTGTGAACTCCTGTGGGGTGCCGGTTGACGCCTTCGAGAGGAACATGAAGCCGCCAGTGGTCAAGCTTGTGGTGTGATCCGGGTATCGAAGAGGAATCGAGGCAGTGCTGGCGAGGCGGGGAGTGCTAGGCATCTTGTAGGCACGCCCGAGGAAGGTCGACCCGTCCGCCTCAGAGATGGATGAGCTTGTCACGAGGACGTAGCGGCAAATCTTGGTCGCCTTCGTGGGCGCTAGTCTCGGCAGCACCCTACCACGAACGACTCCAGCCGGGATTACCTGATCCCAAATCGGACGGACCGAGCGAGCTGCCGTCTCCCACGGCAGAGTAGCCGTTGGTGTAAGAGACGGCGTTGACCGGATCAGGAGCCTTGACTGTCCGCTGCGACCTTGACGCATTTAGCGTTCAGGTAGCCCGGACTATAGTAGGATCCGCCTTTAAGCTACCAGTCGACGTAGTACGACCAGGTGTTATTGGGGCACGAGCCGGCGTTGGGCGAAGCGGAGGGGGTCGAAGTGGAGCTGCTGAACGTAGTGGCCGCGGTAGAGCTCGATGACGTTCTACGAGATGATGTTGTGATCGTTGCGGAGGTCAACAAACTGGTCGTTGAGGAGGCAGTCGAGGAGGTTGCGAGCTCTTGGTCGTCTTCGTAGAGGGAGTCGTCACCGCGGCCGAGGTGGTCGACGACGTTGTCGAACTTGATGTCGACTTGAAAGCCGAGGACGACGAAGTCGAAGTTATGACAGACACTGTAGAAGATGTGGTCGATCTAGACGTAGGTACAGCGGCCGAGGTGGTGGCTGACGATGTGGTTGACGAAGTCGTGGATTTGGTTGTGACGACCGGGAGGGCGTTGCAACCCGTCTTGGCGCCATTCAAGACGAAGCCAGCGTTGAGTAGAGATAGGAGTTTGAGGTGGGTGACGGTTGCAGAGTGCCGTCAGTTGAACCGGTCGTAGAACGTGGTACAACACACGAGCGAAAACTCACCCGCACGACGCGAGAGAACGGTTGGAGGAGACACCGTTAGTGGGGCAGGCGACGCAGGCTTTGGCAGGGTCAAGTGAGAGTCTTGCTCTGTACAATATCAAGAATGCAAGAAAATGCAGCGGTTGTCAACTCAAGGGCTCGAGACGGCTTCGGAGTAGATGCACACATGAACTTAACTGGCAAGACGTGATCTTGCCGCCGGTGCAGATCGTTCGTCGAGGGCAAGCGGCACAGGCCGTTTGTGCGGCATTGATCAGGAAGCCGTTGCTACACGGAGATATGCACAGGTGTCAGAGAGAGTCGGGGGTTAAAGTCACCAGATCTCGGCAGTCCGCCACTCGTAGAACTCACTCGCAGCTCGACACGACGCCGTTGCGACAGACTGCGCGGGTCGGGCAGTCGATGCAAGCGGTCTGAGTCGGGTTGATCTACCATCCATCCCTGTGCATTCACAACACAGCAGTAGATTCCATGCTGGATGAGTACCTCGTGCTCGGTAGCTGACGAGAGGGACGAGAAAAGCGAAGTAGACGACGAACCGGCACTGGTGACGAGGCTTGCTTGCACGTTGCCTGCGCAGGGCACGTGATGCAAATCGCTGCCTTTCTATCGGCGATCAACTTGTCGGAGCAGACTTTGACGCATGCATACTTGTTCAAGAAGCCGGGCGAGCTACGGGCCGAAAGCCAAACGCAAGCGCGGAGGTGAACGGGAGTGGTCAGCCCGTCAGCAAATCCGCATCCGATCGAGCCACATGTAGAACTCACCACTCACCACTTCTTGCCCTTGGGCGTTGGCAGAGGTGTGACCAACGTCGTTGTCACGGCCGGTGCACGCCTGACGAAGCAGTGCAGACCATCAAGGACAAGGGCTGCCGTCGGAGCGGCGAGAGGGTTGGGGGCCCCAATGTTGACGATCGTGCGGTTGAACCTCTTGTTGAGCCGATCCAGGTCCTCCTTTTTTCGATCATCATCATCGAGATGGTGATGCGAGTGTGCGACGGGGTCAGCTCTGACGTTGAAGTGAGTCCACTGAACTGAGACCAGCAGAGTAGAGCAGAGTCGACACCACGGGAACACGGCGGCTTTTCCGAGTCGAGTACCCACCGCCAAACCGTCGCGGATGTTGTCATCTAGAAACATGAGAGAGGAGACAGTGACTGACCACCAGTTTTGGGGGGACAATGAACCCATTCTTGTCCGGCCGCGGAAAGCGATGTTGTACTTCGGCGTCGCGACCGGCTCCGGTTGCTCCGTGCTCGAGTTGCCGAAATTGTTCATCGAGACCGAGAGCGTCGCCACCAGCTGGGCGAGGCTCAACACAGAACCAAATACCGAGACCAGAAGAAAAACTATCCTTTGCGGGAAATTCAATGACGGAGGAAGAGAAATGGGGATGAGAAGTAAAGTAGACAAGAGAGAGACGAGGGGCCAACTTGACGAGTTTGGATCAATTTTCCAAACGTCGACTTCGGGACCACGGGTCTGGCTCCCGAACCCCCATTCCTGGACCGCAGTGATTTAACCTATGTGGTCAGAGCCGGCCATCGAAGTGAAGTCCCCCAGAGTCGAATCAAAGTCGAGTGTGAACCATGCGACTCTCTCGCAGTAGCTTTGCTGGGAGTGGCGCGATTTTCGAGATGGCGGGCGGCGCCTCGTTCTGCGGTAGCTACTATAACCTAGGAATCTATCGCAGGTGCACCCGATGGTCCAAAAATTGCGCTACTGGACTAGTCGGAGAATGATCAAGTCGGAGTTGACCGAGTTCCGTTCGGCGGGCGCGGGGGTTTTGATCCCACCCCGCAACCGCACGACCAAGACCTCGGACGACCTACCTACCGCATCTCAACCCACCATGCCGCCCGTCGACCCCGCCATTCTTTCGGCCGAAGACGCAGCACCCATCACCTCGTTCGTATCGCAGTCGCCCAATTCGAACTACACGCTCAACGAACGAGTGGCCGGCCAAGCTCTGGTCAGTCGTCGGCAGTCGGCAGTCGCGGTCTGGGATCGCAGCCCGACGGCCGCCGGTCGAACTCGGAGCTCCATCGTGGCGAGATGACTGACCTCTCTCCTTCTGCTGGGTCGCAGACGGATCTGTGTCGACTAGGTCCCAATGGACAGACACAGTGTGTCCAAGTAAGCGATTCGTGCGTGTCGCTCGACCCGGGAGGCGTTCGTGACGTCACCCCCGCCGAAGCAACAGTGTTCGACAGTCCCACACCGGCGAATGATCGTCAGTCGAACTCGGTGGGAATTGAATATTGAAGCTCTCCCATGCAGGTGCACGAACAAGTGACCAAAGTGTTTGCCTTGATGCAGAAGCAGGTGCGTTCCGGCCGTTTCCAGAGCCCCTTTTACCCGACTCTCATGCTCACACACGACATCGTTTTTCCTCTCCAAAGGGCTTCTTGTGCCAACTTCCCTCGGATCCAAGTCATACCGAGCTCTTTTGCCAGCGGATACAACAGATCGTAGCGAGGCAGTCCTGAGGGAAGCTGGTCCGGAACGCACGAACGAGAGCAAGCACAAGGCGGGAGCATTGTTGGGGTGAAAGCGCCATGCAATCCACACAAATTGACGCAACATCCGTTACACAAAAAGGGAGAACTAGAATCACAGAGAGACAGGCGTTACAGGGTACCCTAGACGACCGGTGCGCTCCTCAAGAAGGCGAGCGTGCCCAGGGCCCTCGCAGTCCGCTCGACCAACCTGTCGCCTTCCTGCTTGAGCATCGCGTCGATCCGCTGCAGCGGTTCGAGCAGTTCTGTGTTCTGGACGACGACATCGCCGTGAATCCGGAGGAAGAGCGAGAGGTACGCTTGCACGGCTTCGAAATCGCGGCACGACGCGAGGCGACGGTTCAGCGCCGAGAGGAACAGTGAGAGATGTGGCAGGAGCGTGAGCGACCGGATCTCGAGATCGGTCGAGGAAGGGGACAGGGTCTTGAGGTAGGTGAAAAAGGATTCGCCTATCAAATACGAGCGCGACGTAATGAAAGGGATCAGTTTCTACGCCCGCACACGACGCAAGCGAGGCGAAATCAAACGCAAACTCACAATCCCCCGTCGGATCATCGCCTGAAAGTCTCCTCATGAACTCGGTCTCGACGCTCGTGGCCGAAAAAAAGTCGACCTTGGTCTTCTTCTTCTGCAGCTGACCGTCTTTCTTCGCTTTCTCTTCCTCGTCCGCTCCGAGGTCGAAGCGGCTCTTGACGCCTGGAAGTGTGGGGAGGAAGAAAGGGGCTCGTTCAGGCGCTTTCGGTTTCTCCTTTGGCTTGTTGCGTTGCTGTCAGGGAAAACAGGGAGAAGCAATGAGTTCGAGTCCCACATCCTCTTTAGCCCGCTTCATTTTCAATTGACCTTGATTGTTTCGAGGTTAAGCAAGGTCTGCCACCTCGACCTCGGCATGAGCGAGAGCGTCAACAGCTCGCCGCTCAGCTGATCTGGTGTCGTGAACGGCGGCAAATCACTCCAGTTTGTCGACACCATCAATTCCGACAAGTCTACGGAAGAGGCAGCAATGCAATCAGTTCAGTTTCTTTCCGAGAAAGAGAGCACCCTCAGGGTCCCCGATCGTTTGACTCACTCTCATCCTCCGCAACACCTTGCAAGCTCGGCAACCCGACTTCCTCGACGCCAAGTTGGTCCTCATCGAACAACCCGAGCGCGACCTCGGAAAACTGCGCGCGATTGGCCCACAGGTAGACGCCGAGGCTGCCGACGTGGGTCGTTGCGAGGAAGTCGTTGGTCGGTGAGAAGGACAGCGAGGTCGCGACCGTCGAGGTGCGGAATGCGTCGATCAGGTTCCCCGTAGGGATGTCGTATGTTCGAATGATCGAGTCTTGGGAAGTCGCGATAAGCCAGCGCGAGTCGGGGGACCATGCCTGTCGGCAACGAGAGGAAGGTCACACATCAGCACAATTGTCCTCGCTTCCACAGTTTCTCTCCATTGCTAGTCGACCGATGATGGATGAAGAAGGGATGAGAAAACTCACCACATCCAAAATCTGCCCTCTCGACCCTGCAAGTTCCCTCACGACCCTCTTCGTCTCGATATCCACGACCCTCAACACCAAGTCGTCGCACACAGCGACCAGCAGCCCATTCTCCCTCTGCAGCACGATTCGCGTGATGGAAGCGTGCAGCGTGACCGTCTTGAGGAACCGCATCGTCTGAAAGTCGAAAAAGTGCAGTGCGCCTTTCAACGTCGACGCGACCACGATGCGATTGAGCGCGTCGGTCGCGACGCCAGTGACGTGTTGGCCTCGGACGTCGGTGGATCCGTTGTGCGGCACTTTGAACACTTTGCGCTTGAGTCCGGATTGGAGATTGTACAATACCACTTGACCCATCGACGATCCGACGAGCCCAAAGTTGCCGCACGCAGTGACAGCCGAGCACTAGTGGTGCGAGGCCACACAATGACAAACGAATCAGTATCATTAACGTGCACCATCTGCAGCTTCGACTCACCTTGACGATCCCTTGCACGCTCAACGTCCATTTCCCGACCCGCTTATTCATGACGCTCCAGCTCCTCCCGACCTCCTCCCCCCTCGAAACAGTGACGACATCGTCCCACTCCTTCGCCCTAGCCGTTGAATACGCCAACGAAGTGATGAGCGGTAACTTGAGTGACGAGGGTTTGACACCCAAATGCGTCGCCTTCCTCGCGATTGAACCTGAGATGCAGTCGAGAGGTCGTCAGTCCAAAGCTCCGAGTTTGAGCCTTCCGTTCTTCCTCTCACGACCAAACGCACCTTGACTCAATTCATACCCCCTCGAATCCCTGACGATGCTCGTGTATCTCAAAGCATGGTCCGCACCGGCAGTCAAGATGGCCTTGCCGTCCTCGCCATAGTACCTCACGAGGTGGGGTGGTGCATGATGCCCTGATCGCTGCTTGAGTAACCTCGGGGGTGCACTCGGCGAGTCGAAGAGCCATTGCTACAGAGAGAACGCGAAGGGGCGATCAGATGTCAGCTTCCCCCGCTCTGTGCCGTCCAAATCGGTATCCCACTCGCTCGCTCACCTTGATCGAATTATCACCCCCGCTCGTCATCATCAAAGGCTGGCCCGTGATCCACACCAGCCCCCCGACTGCTCCTTCATGAGCCGCTCGAACGAGGTGCAACAGTCGCATCTTGGCCGCAAGATCGAACAAGGCGATGTGACCCGTCGAGGATGAGACAGCGAGGGTGTGCGAGATGTCATCTAATGAGAAGCACAAGCGACGTAGAGGCGTCAGTTCTCTTTCCTTGCCTATTCCTCATTTTGAAGCGAGCCCCACAGTGAACGCACCGTTCCTGAATGCGACACCAACAACTTCGCCAGCACCTTCGCCTTCGAGCCTAAGTTTACCCAAGACCTGACCAATCCTGACGTCAAAGAGGATGCAGGCGCCGTTGGCCAAGCCGACACCGAGGACGTCGATCGCAGGGGATTGAGTGAGCGCGGTGATGGGCGAAGGCGAGCCGAGCGGTGCCAGGGCCGATGCCAAAAAGGTGTGCACGAGGTTACTGCAGGGGTTAATAACTAGACTGGTCACCCCACTGCTGCACATCCACGCTGTGAAAGGAGCAAGCTCGCCTTACGCTGTCCGAACGTTCCAAACGGCCAATTCGCCCTCCTGACTGCCGACGACGACCTTGTTGAGGTAGCTCGCGGGATGCACGACCTTGGCCGCGGTGAATCCACTCGGGAACTCGATTGTCGCATACGGTGTGATGTGGTCGCTCTCGTTCGTGCCACTGGCGGTCTCGTCCTTGGTCTCGGCTGAAGGTGGCGCCAGGGGGTCTTTGGAAGCTTCTTTGGTCAAGGCCGGGAGGTCCCACACGATCATCTTGGTGCCCGAGGCGGTGAGTGCGAGCATGGTCGTTCCAAAGATGCAGAGTGAATGCAGGGATTCTCCCTCGGCGACAGAGTAGTCGTTTTTGGTCGCAGGCTTGTCGTCGCCATCTGAATCTGAATCCGAGCCCGAATCATCGGTCGTGTCCGAACCGTCGTCCTCGCTCGATACGCCGGATGATGATGATGATGATGATGATGATGATGACGACGACGACGATGATGATGATGATGCTTTCCCTCTTCTCGTCTTCCGCCTCTGCTCCGTAACATGACCGTTCATGACGAACTGTGCGACCTGCTTACCCCTGACGAAGCGGCCGATCCAGCCTTTGGAGGTGGAGGCGTAGACGCTGTCAAGACTGAGCGCAAGACTGGTGATGGGGGAACCCATATCGGGACCTGTCGAGTCACACGATGGAAATCGGTTTCGTACTCAGTCTACACGACCGTGCAATGCTCCTAGCTAGCCGAGCCGAGCTGAGCCGAGCTGAACCGACACCTCCTGCAGCTGCCTCCACTGACCAACAAACAACACCTTCAACCCCTGCCCTTCCGACATGGCCCATGAGTTGCCCAGACTGGTGACGACCGTCAAGGCCGGTGTCTCGAGGTACTTGCTGCTCCTCGAAAGCACGACGAGCGGCACCGAGGTCGAGACATGACCCAACGAGCGGAAGGGGGCGAACAGGCGACCGGCAGGAGCCTT
Source organism: Microbotryum scabiosae (assembly GCA_022702605.1). NCBI lineage: Eukaryota > Fungi > Basidiomycota > Microbotryomycetes > Microbotryales > Microbotryaceae > Microbotryum > Microbotryum scabiosae. The sequence continues at coordinate 1,396,340 of JAHWDV010000017.1, read as the reverse complement.
GGAGGGGGTGGTCGACGTCGAGGTGGAAGCGACGACGACGGTCGGTCGAGACCTCTTGGAAGGGCGGGCGTCCGATGCCATGCTGTGCGAGGTGAAGGCGTGGAAATGCAGTGCACGAGCGAGTTCAACTCCGGAGCGATCGCCCTTCGCAGGACCGATTGCAGGCTCTGCGAAGCGCGTGCGTGAGCTCGGACCGCTTCAACGCTCCGGGGACAGATATCAGATATCAATCAGATCGGCGAGTGGCCGAGACTCCAGTCGTGCAGTCGAAACTGGTCTGCACTAGGTATAGATGATTGTTAAAACAGCCTGTAACAACAACACTATACAGCCTAAAGTCAACGACTGGGTATGATGCTACAACACCATTCATCACGAACAAGCTCCGCGACCGCTCGCCGAGTCAGGCATCAATACTCGTCATCCTGCGCCACGCACTGCAGGTAGCAACATCGCCGGCAGATGAGTAAGCACGATGTCAGCCTGTATGCTTACACGATCCGACGACGATCCGGAATGTGACGAGCCCAACGCAAAAAAGAGCAGGGACCTGGGTCAGAACGTACTAGGAATTCAACGAAAGCAAACTTGTCCCTCTCGGCCTTGGTCGTGCGCTTCCCGACTGGAATCATGAACTGGAAGCTCATCAGGCCGTCCGCACCGGTGCGAAGCGACTTTTGAATAAAACAAAGACGAGAGGGATTAGTCGTGCGAGAGGTCGAAGGGCGGGTCCACGGGACCACAGCCGCGCTTACCGTCTTGATCGACGCGTTGAGCGCCTTTTGGATCAACTGGATCTGCGAGTACTTGTACCTGTCAACACGATCACCCTCGAAGCAGCATCAGCATAATGTCATCCGACCCAAGAAAGGCACTCCTCAGATCCCTCGACTCACGAATTCCTCATCGGGCCCTGACACTCGAACGTCTCGAGCACGTCCTTGTCATTCGGGTAGTCCATCTCGGTGCTGCCCAAATCGCCGACGCTCTCCAATCGGAACAGCGGCGCCTCGTTCTCCAGCGACGAATCGACGACCCTCTCCTCAGTCGCGTAGCGGTTGTAGGTCGATCGGGTTGAAGCTTGGTTCGAGGGGGAGAAGGAGAACGTTACCCGATCGGAGGACGGGTCGAGTTCGGAGAACGCGTCCGCGAGCCATCCGGACTGCGAGGGGATTGAAAGGGTACCTTGAGTCCTCGATCCAGGACCATGCCGGTTCTTCATCAAGAAGGACACTCTCACCTTCATGATAAACTTCATCACTCTGTCTTGATCGTCAAAAAAGAGTTCCATCAAGTCGTCCGGTTCGTAAGTCGTGATCTCGCATCGGGTCACGATCCCACCCTCTTCCAGTCTGTGCCACGGCAAGGCAAGACATTAGCAGTCTTCGCTCGTCGCACTCGGCTGATCCCAACCCTCAATCTCCGTAGGATGAGGCTTCCCCACGAGAGTACTCACAACAGCACGAGCGGATACCCTTCGCCGCGATACGTCATCTCCAACGTCGTCGTCGATGAGCCTGTGCCTCCAATTCCTGATCCCGCGTCCCTCTCCCCCCGATCTTCGTCTCCGCCCCTCCCCCTCCTCCCACCCCGATTTTCCGTCCCATACTCGGAAGCCTGACCCGTTCCCGCCGCGCCTGTCTTATTGCCAACGCCAACGCTGCCCCCACCATCCCACTGCCGACCCGAGGACGCTGAAAATGCGCTCGATCCTCCGGATCCCGACGCGGATCCAGCATTGCCAAATATGTTGAGGCATTCCAATATGGTCGAGATCGAGACTCCAAAAGCGACAAAGGGCGCGGTGTCTTCGTCGATGTCGTCGATCGGCTCGACGTGGAATGGATCGTCCGAGGAAGGCGTCTCAAGTTGCTGATCTCGTCGGTTCGTCGAGGACGGGTGGGAAGGGAGGAGGGAGAATTGGTACGAGTCAAAGGCCTCGGCTTGAAGGTAGGCGTTGGCTGTTTGATAAGAACGGACCGGTCGATGAGTCGTGTAGAGGAGTAGCTTGACTGTGACCTCGACTCACCTTGCACCGACCTGCCTAGTTCAACCGTGAACTTGATCCCTGCTTGGCGGATCTCGACCACGGCAGTCTGCGTGGGTCAAGTGGGGGTGTGAAAGGAGAATGAGTTCGACATGGATGAAAGATGTACGGCCGTAGCTCCTTACCGGACGAAAGCTCAAGGCCCTGAGCATGCTCGCCAACGATCTGACATCCTTGATGGTCGCTCTCAGGATCTGCACAGGCAACATGATCAGCCACGAGCGTCTGGGCGGAATGGTGTGGGGATAATGTGGGGAAGGGCCATGATCGGTGCGACGGTGATCGAGGGAGCGACGATCGAGCTGATCGGGAACGGGGACGTGACTGCGCACCGGGGCGACTCACCTCCTGAGGAGCAGCGGCCGAGCCACTCGGCGTTGGCATCCTTGTTTACCCGGTGGGAGTGTGCGATCGACAATGACGTGGCGTTGAGCTGACACAAAGGCGTGGGTACGGCGTACAGCTGAGGGGGGTCGATGCGGGCGACGCGGCCCGCAATGTCAAGTGGAACGCACACCCCCACACGGCGCCAGAAGCGCGGGCGAGCGAGGTCCGTGCGAGTCGAGGCCGCGGCGCGAGGCGATGACGACGAGTTGAAGGCCGAGGCAGTCAGCCCACGCTCCTTTCCGAGCGCAAAGCCAAACGGGCTGTGGGGTCGATCGCGTCTCCGTTCGCCAAGACCCATTCCCGCAAACTATACGTCGTACGAGGTCGCAACCCATGCTTTCTTCGACTTGATCGTCCCCCGGGCCCGCCCCCTCTCTCTCTCCCTCTCTCCTTCCGTCCACTCGGTCGCAGTCCACCATGTCGACCTCCTCCTCAAAGGAGCGTCTACAAAAATGCTTCATCTGTCACACCGTGATCAATGGTGAGGTTGGTGTCTTTGAGCATCATGTCAACCAATGTCAGTGCTATGCTGAACCGTCGGCTGTGCTGTTTCTCGAACGGGCACTTGCTGACCGCTCGTGCGCTGCCCCCCACCTGACAGGCCTCGACGCTTCACAAGAAGCCGCGCCTGGTTCGGGCGTTGACCCCGAACGAGAAGAGAGGAACGAGATCGATGATCGAGTTCCCCCTCCTCGAGCCGCGGTCGGGCTCGTCATCTCGGACAGTGAAGACGAGGATGACAAAGACGACGGCCAAGACGACGACGCCGCCGACGTTTGCCCCACCTGCGACCAGCCGTGGCCCTCGATCGACCTGACCCCTGTCCAAGGTTCAAGCGACGCTCATGTCGGGGAATGTTTCGAGCATCGTGCACTGTCCACAGAGGCTTCCGATGTGGAAGGGGAAGAAGAGGACGAAGAAGATGGTCTCGCGTTGGGCGATGCAAACTCACCTTCGTCTGCGCGTAGGAAAGGATTTGGAGCGTTCAGGACGCCGAGACTCTTGGACAGCACGGATGCAGAACCAGAAGGAATACCAGGTGAGTCCAGATCCTGCTTTGCTTACGGCGAGTGAATACTGAACCGTACTCTGAGCCTTCCCCAGGCCTCGTTGCCGTGATTGCTTCGATTGCCAAGAGGCCCCCCCCGAAGCTCTCGCCAGTGTGGACCACCCTTATCGCCAACCAGCACACCCAGTACATTCGCGGTCGAGGAATGGATTTGGTCTGGAGCTGTGGGTAAGCCAAGGAACCTTTTGCTCCTGTTCTCTGAAGCTACTGCTCATGCGTCCAGCCACCGCGCAGTTATCGCAATGCGCAGATGTTGTATTCGTCCCTGCGCCATCTGCCCGAATACAACACCTCACCAAACGGCCCTTCTCCGATCCCGTCCATCTTGGAACTACAAGGCGTCATCGAGGATGCCTGGAAGGCAGGTCAGTCAAGCTCATCGTGCACGCACCTCAGATCGATGCTTCGATTTGTCAATGTTGAAGCTTCGATCGACGTTCACCAGGCCATGACTTGAGCGGTGCCGCTCATTTCAACGGCAAGCTGCGAGGAAGCAAGAGGTGGACCGGAGCAGCCGAGATGTACACGGCGCTCACAGCTCTACGCATACGGTACGACCAAACAGCTCGCATGCAGCCCCTATCGCCCCAGCTCATGCTCATCCTCGATCTCCACCTTTGTCCTTGACAACAGTTGTCAAGTCGTCGACTTCCCGAAACTTCCTCATGCGAAGAAAAGCGCCGACTCATCCTTGATCCGATGGATCGTCGCTTACTTCACCGGCACGCTCGAGGCTTCTTACGTATCCGTTTCATATTCGAACGGTGGCATTCGGCTTCGAGCGTCCTCGAGCTTCCCAGCCAGCACCTTACCCGTAATGTCGGCCAAGCAGCCCTTGTACTTGCAACACCAGGGTCATTCAAGGACGGTCGTCGGAATAGAATACGATGAGCAAGGCGAGGGGTATTTATTGATGTTCGATCCGGCAAGGTACGTTCTTTCCTGTGATCTCTCGATCAAGTCGAGCCTCGTCTGAACCGAAAGGTCCCATTCCAGACGCATCCCAAATGCCCTCAAGAAAGCCGCGTCCAAACTCGACGACGCCATGTCTCCCTCGAGCTCGAACAAGCTACCCCTGTCCTTTTCCTCTTCAACCACCCCATCCGTCAAAGCGTTCTGGGCCGAATCTCCTCAAGCGCGTCTGAAACCCGATCCAAAAGACGCCAAGGCGCTTTTTGAGCCTACCCTTTTCACGAAGATCACGGCGAATGCCGCAATGATGTCGTTGCCGTCGACGGGGTTGAACGTCAAGTCGTTGAGCACATTCAGGGTTAGATTCAAGTCTTTGAGTCGCAAGGACCAGTACCAGGTTCGTTCTTCTTTCTTCTCTCGAGGGACATTTTTATGAACAATATCAACGTTCACCTCTCCTGATCTTTCTGATCCAGGTCTTGTACGTTGAACCGGGTTCGCGGCTGTCGGCTGAGGAGGTGGAGGAGCGCAAAAGCGTCAAGAGCAAGAGAGTAGTCGGTTAAGGGGCCTGTATCTATACCATTCTCTTCGAAAAGTCGTTTCATGCATTCAGTTTCGTTCACTTTCCAGATTAGGGTAGCCCCAATCACTGCAATCATACAGCTCTACTGGGGCATATCCCATCACTCGCTCCTATTTCTTCTCCTGCTTGTCCCTAACAAACCACCTCGCTTGCTCTTTGACGGTCGCCAACTTGGTCAACACCTGAAGAGGGATCGACACACCTTCTTTGGTCAACCTGACCGCAAGACGCATCATTGCGATCTGCAGAAAGCAAGGCACCGTGCATCAACAAGTCGAAAGTCGAAAGTCGTCCTCGCCAACCTCCTTTCAAGGACTCACCGAATCCCCTCCCAGCGACCCGAACAAATCCGAGTCCCCAATCTCGTCAACATCCATCCTCAGTACCGTCGACCAAGCCTTGGTGATCCTCTGCTTGGTCTCTGTCAAATCACCCAAATCCTCTTCTTCTTCCTCTTGTTCCTCCCGTAACTCAACCTCGCTCGTCGGCTTATTAGTAGGCACCTCCCGGCCGTCCAGCTTGACATCCCCGATCTTGGTGCACGCCGCAGCGACAAAGTAATCCAAAACTTTCGCGACGCCCTTCAAGACCGCCTTCACGGTCTCACTCTCGATGACCCTCCCATCATAAAAGCAAGCCAATTCGAACGCCTCCGCATCGACCGATTGAGGCGTGACTTCCATTGAGAGCGTATAGGCTGTCGGCATATGAATCTTCTCAGGCGGTTGCCGGATCGGCCAACTCAAATTCTTGATATGCTCCGGTTCGTCATCACGTTCGGCCAAGGATTGGTAGGTGACGAGGATATCGAAAAGATCCTTGCGGGCGAATAGTTCACAGGCCTTGGTCAGGTCCGACAAGCGGATCTGTTGATTCGCCCTCGCTCTTCGATCGTGTTGCGTCTCCCGCTCCGCTAGATCCAATAAGGTCATCTGAGGATCCAGTTTCGTCCTTGAAGGTAGGACGGAGACGCACGGTCCGATGATCTCTTCCGCTTGAGGGATCTCGATGTCCCTCCCCGACCTCACAATCCCGAGGACAACCTCGTCGCGTGCTGCAAATAGTCCAAGCGCCAAAGCTATGGCAACCCTCGACGCGATGGCGGGTGTTATGCCCGTCTTTTTCGTTAGGTCCTTGAGATCGCCGGACCAATGCAGTACTTCGGCCGAGGTCGTCGAGAGTTGTTTGCCTTTCAAAGGGGCTTGTGACGGCCAATTGAGGGGCTTGGCGCCAGACATGTAGGTCTTCCAGAAGGTTTCAATTGAGGAAACGTTCGGAGGGGCCGAGGACCGCCAATTGACTATTGAAGAGAATGACGGGCGAGGTTGGAGTTCGAGCAGGTGGACGAGGCACCGCAGATCGGTCGATAGGAGCTCGAGCGTCCAGCCGTCGCTGGTGAGACGGGCATGAAAGGGGGATAAGCAATCACGAAAGGGACGGCATCCCTCTAGCTGAACATGGCCTACCTCATGGCATGGTGCATACTCCAAGCGAGCTTCCGCTTTCCCGAGCTCGGACTTGTGATGACCGCAAAGCTGAGCAGCAACCGGCCCCATTCAAAGACGTGCGCCGCTCGATCTTTAGCAAGCCACTCCTGCACAGCGGAGACTCCGTGTCGATTTAGTCAAGGTAGACAAGGTTCATACCAAAGTCAAAGAGACCACCCACATCTACTTGAACATCCATCTCGCTTTCGTCGACCTCGATCCGCCCTACTTCGACGCACTTGCGGACCTGCTCGCTCCCTGCCGCGAGAACGATTTGCATCGTCGTCCCTGTCGTTTCGAGTACCCCGAAACAGGTCCTCAGCACCGCGTTCCTCCCCACCATATTGCTCAGTGCCAAGGATATGGTGTCAATCTCGATGTCATCGGCGAGGGAATAGATCGCTTGAGCGTAATAGTGCGTCGAGTCGATCGAGGCTGCGAGGAGCGCATCTTGGGATGGCGCCGTGGGAAGCACATCTTCAACGTCTGCGTGGGAGATTCCAAACTCCGCCATGATCTCGTCAACGACAGCCTTTCGTCCCGCGGCTGCAGGTAAGAGTGAAAACTCGGTATAGTGTCGCGGAGTAGTCCTAGCGTCGGAGCCCAATGTCGAAGCACGCTCGAGTGCGTTCGCGCATTGCGTCAGAGTCCCGCAGTCCATCAACTCGCGGAACGAGATGGTGAATCCCTGTTGCCGCAACTTGCCGATCACTTTGAGGAATCCGATCGAGTCACCACCGAGCCTTGTGAACGCGTCCCCATCCCCGATGTCGGCTTCATCCATCTTGAGCACCCTTGCCCAAACTTGGCGCATCGTTCGGTGCCACTCGTCGTCCGTCCTCTTGCGAGCTCCAGAACCCGAGCCCTCGCCATTTGTCGCTTGGCGTGACGTCCTCCAATCGTGTTGTTCCGCCAAGAGACGAAGCGACTTACGATCAGTCTTGCCCATTCCTTGCGTTGGGACTCGATTTACAGGTAGCCAATACTTCGGTACCATGTACGCCGGAACGACTCCTCCGAGATGCTTTTTTGCCTCCTCAACGACCCTGGCAAATTCGCTCGAAGTTGAACACGGGAGAACAGCCAGCTCCGTCTCATAAGATTGATCCGCGTCCGTCGGAAACTCGTCGTTCGACAGATCCAAGAAGGCGACAAGCGACGGGGCAACACCATCAGTCTCGAGTTTGTCGACAACCCCTCTCCGAATGCCACGGTGTACCTTAGATGTAAGGTGCTGCTCGATCTCGCCCGTCTCGATGCGCAGCCCGTTGACCTTGACTTGACCATCCTTTCGGCCGAGACATTCGATGCTCCCCTTCCCGTCACCCAGAAATCGACCCAGATCGCCCGTTCGGTATATCCTCCCCAGCCCCTCCACATCGACAAAAGCTCCTTCGTTGAGCTTTGAGCGGATATACCCTCGCGTGACTTGTGCTCCTCCTACGCAGATCTCGCCAATGCAGCCGAGTGGGAGGATTTCGAGTGCTTCGGGTGAGAGCACATGGATCCTCGTGGCACCGACGGGTCGCCCGATGGGGATCGAAGACAGCGACCGCTCTTTTGATTGATTCGCGATGACCCCAACCGTCGTCTCACTGAGGGGCGAATAAAGGTCAGCAGCTGGATTCGCTCGACCAACTCCACCTCAAGCAACTCACGTAGGTCCGTAATCAATCACGACCCTCACACCTCGATCCATCCAAGCATCCCTGATCCAGGCTTCAACTTTCTCTCCGCCCGTATTGATTTGCTTGATCTTGAACCCAGCCCTTTTCCAAGCCTCAAGGACGGATTCGCCGTCCTGCGGTTGGGACTCGAGGTGCTCGAAAAGGAGCGAAGAGATGGTCGGCGTCAGATCGACAAGCGTGCAGTTGAGTCGGAGGATCGTCCCAGCCAGATCGGACATGAGTGCGGATGGGGTCGTCATGCACAGCGTCGAGCCGTGCTGTTTGGGGATCGCATTTTATGTACGATCAGCCAACATGACCTTACCTCAGCTGAGGCGGTTTGGCGACAGGAGCAGCTTACTGCAAACGTATCCCAAATGTTCATGACCGAGACGTCGAACGAATAGCTCGGGAATTGCAGCACGCGCTCGCCTTTTGCACGACCGAATACTCCTCGATAGTTTCTGCGTATCCGACCTCGCAAGACGCAAGAGAACCGAGTCAGTTTCACTCGCTATTGGAAAGTCCGTCACGACAGGGGCTGCCTTGGCTCACCTCAGAAAAGCTGAGACGTTGCGATGCTCAACGGCTATTCCCTTTGGCACACCGGTCGTGCCACTCGTGTAAATGACGTATGCCAAATCTTCTGCCTTGACCGGGGGCCAACTCGTCTCTTCAATCGGATATTTTTCCTTCAACTCTGGAAGATTTCCGAGAAGCTCTCTGACGATTTCTGCAGGATCAACAACAGTCCTCTCCGTCGCCTGATCCCAATCGGACCACTTGGACTTTTCCCGGTCGTTGCCCTTGACCAGAAAGACGTCTGCCAACGCTCCGATATCTTTCAGTTCGTTCAAGATGGTCTGCTTGCGTTGGTCCGGCCAAGCCGGTTCGAGGTTGAGGTAGGCGGCACCCGAGAGCAAGACCGCGAGCATTGAGATTATCATTTCGGGTGACTTGTCCAGGCAGATCGGGATGACGGGGTTGGACTTGGACCCGACGTTGGGTATGATCGCCTTGACGGCGAGGTACTTGGCGCAATGAAGTAGCTGCGAGAAGGAGAGGACGAGGTCGTCGAATTGGAGCGCCGGCGCATCGGGATGAGCATAGGTGGTGTGCAAGAAGAATCCATGCAGGGTCGTGATTGATTCAGGATAGGTTTTGTACGAGAGTGTGGACGCTGATGTTGCATACGTGACGAGCAGTTGTTGCTCCGAGGGAGACAGAATTCTCAAACTCGACAGGGGCGTGACCTCGAAGGTCGGACCATCAAATTTGAACAGTTGGTCGTGGAAGTCGAGAACATGTTCGAGGATCCATCTTGCTTCCAACTCGGAGACCAGCGAAGTATCGTAGGCGATCTCGAGCTCGACGTCTGGCGAGGCCTTGATCACGGTCAACTCTAGCGGATATGGCGCACCACCGGATTCTTGCGCGTCTCCTTCCTTGAGCATCACGCGGGGAACATTCGAGAGATCGGAGCTCTCGTTCTTGTTCGGGTGTTCTGTCTGTCGCAATAGATCGCCAATGTTGCCCTTCCTTCGATCCACAATGCCGCGGATAGCCGAGGCTGTCGCGGACGTCCCCGAGTCGCCTGCACCGGTAGCAGCACCAGCTTGCACTGCAAAGGCAAAGCCCTCGTCCCCAGAATGAAGCGAGAGCACGATAGCTACAGCTACCTTCAAGAGGTTGAAAGCTCGCCCAGCCTGTAGTCCTTCATCTGCCCGACGTGATCCGGGCTCGGCCGAGTCGTGCTGCTCAGCTGCGAAGTCGTCGGCTGCCCGTCGGGTCCTCAACGGAGCCGAGAGCCGTTCGATCCTCGTTGCATCGTACGTATACCGGGGCGGTAGTCGTGGAAATTCGGGAACCGAAGCAGCCATCGATGTTGTCGGCGATCGCACGGGCTGCAAGGAAGCCGAAATGCAAGGGGTGACTCGTCCAAAGTCATGCGCTTCAACGGAAGGTCGAGCCAATTCGGCCGTCACTGGTGCCTATTTCGTCATAGCCAAGAACCCCACCCGGTCCGTCACGTGACGCCGGCCGGCCGGGGGCGATCCTCTCCGGCGAGCTTGAAAAGACCCTCACCCGACGGTGACATAACATACCCGTGGGAGAGCTGTCTGCATTCAGAAATGATCACTAAACGTATTTTGAGACATTCTGGATGGTGGACGCGAGGAAGGCCCTCGTAAAGTCAACGCTACAAGGTGTCAGACTCGGATGCCGTGCCCACGCTCACAAGGTTGAATACGCACTGTCGTACCAGTCAGTAGAATATAGAACTCCAAAGCTGATACGCTTCCACCTTCACACAAGCCTAGGATGATGGTCCCAATGTAGCCTTCAGGTCTGGCTCGCAATCAGTCCTACTTTTTTTTTATAGACGCGGCCGCTTTAATAGGCTGGTAATTCTTCAGCTTTCTATTTCTGCAAACGTGGTCTACCCAGAAATCTGTTACCCTTCCGGGTAGATGCCTCGTTGCAAGGTGACATCATTATCGAATCAAAAGCTGCGCTGTTCGGGCCGTTACTGATAGCTTGCGATCGTCAGGCCACGACCCTCAAGTACTCTCAAGCGCGCGAGTCAGCCGGCTCATAAGCGCGCGCCGGTGCTACTCCCTCTCGCTCTCCCTCCTAACTGGTGACATTTGCCCGTTGCAGTCGCACCGTGTGGCCTGCGTTCTGTGACAACGGCCACACAGCCAGGGTTGGGGTTCATGCCTCGACCACCGCCCAGAACCGGATCTTCCATGTCGTCATCTTCCAAGGGCAAGGGCCGTATGCTCTTGCCGTCTGATCCGGTGCGACCGCGAGCTTCGGCAGCGACAGCGGTAGCTACATTGCCAGCAGCGGCGGCGGCAGGCCCGAGCGCGAGTGGGCGTCATCATCACGCCGCGCTGCCCGTCGTCGGTAACACCAGTCGCAGTATCCCGTCCGGGCCGGTCCCAAAGGTACGGCTGGTTATTCAGAACCTACCTGTGAAGATCATCTTCGTCTTGCTGCAGAGCAGGAGGCCCTCCCGCCACCCGACGCCATGCCTAAACTGACCCTCACCGTATTCGCGCGCGCTCTCCCGTGTCCTCTTGGTCGCCTCGCATTGCCCCGCTCCCTTCCGCCGTCCTCATCGCACATGACCCACCACAGGTATCCAAGCCGTCGGCCTCCAAGTCAAATGCATCGTCATCCTTCTCGCTCGAACTCGTGCCGCCCAAACCCAAGCGACCAGAGCCGTCCCGATTGCACTCTCGTCGGTCGCAGAGTCGAGCTCCGGCTACAGCGCAGCCCAAGCCCAAGACCCCGCTCAAGCCCAAGCCAACCTCGAAGTCGACATCAACGTCCAAGCCAACTTTGAAGCACCAACCGCTCAAAGCACAGCCAAGGTCGATGCTGTGGCCCCAAGATGGTACGACTACACCCGCCGAAGCTTCATCATCGTCATCCTCCCCCTCGTCATCTTCATCCGAGGATGAGCTGCTGCTCCTCGAAGGGGCCAGAGCCAAGGCTCGACGGATACGTCTCTCCGGTCCGGCCGCTATTGCTCCACGCGCTGGCTCAGCCCCACTTCGTTTTGCATCAGTCAATACCAAGACCAAGGTTCAGGACAAGACCAATGCTCAGGCCAAGATCGAGGCTCAGGCCAAGTTCGAGGCCCAGGCCAAGACCAAGGCCAAGCCTCCTCCACCAATGCTCAAGGCTCGATCCAACAAGACAAAGAAGATGACGATCGTCAGCACCGTCCGAGGCGACGACGACTCGAGCCTGGAATCGTCCTCGTCGCATGAATCCTCGGAGTCAATTCCCGGCTCGGAATCGGACTCGGAAGCGGAGTCAGGCTCAGAGTCGTCTTCATCCGCATCGTCGGCTCGACCACAACAACGTCCGAAGAAGAAGCGAGTTATCGCTCGATCTGAACCGTCGTCGTCACCCTCAGAGTCGTCCTCCAACTCCTCCGCGGGAGCCTCGATGCTATCCAAAGCGCAAGCTCGGGTCATCGCACCGCCTCCAACCACCAAGAAGAACCAAGTCCAGACGAAGAAGCCTCGGGCCCCCGCACCTGCACCGAGCGCCTCGTCATCGGAAGACTCCCCGGACGACTCGTCATCGCATTCAAACTCGAACTCGCCCGCTTCGTCGAAGGCGCCACCGCCTATCGCGAGAGCAAGTTCGTTCTCCGAGTCCAGCAGTGTCCGAGCAAGCTCCATCACTTCGTCTTCGAGCTCTTCGACGCCGAATGCGCCGACCGAGGCTTCGCCTCCACCGCCCAAGAAGCTGACAAGGAAGCGCCTTCGCATCATTGAGAGTTCAACCGAGGAGAGCGACAGCAGGTCTTCTTCTTCCTCCTGCTCCTCTTCTTCTTTCAACGAAGAAGAGAGACCCATCAACTCGATCAAAGCGCACAAGGACTTTCCAAATGCAGTCCCCTACAAGCGCAACAAGATCGAAACGCTCCCTCGGAACTATGGATTCGAGATGATGACAGAGGCACAAGCGGCGAGCACGACTTCAGCATCTGCACGCCCCAGTAGGAATAAAGTACGACCCAAACCGACGAATGACCAGCGCCCTCAACTCGTGGAGCGAGCGCTACGTCTCAAGCCGACTTTGGAAGCGGAGGGGAAGTTGGCCAAACCCAAGACGGTATCGACCCCATCTGCCGAACCCGGAACCGGACCGCCTAGAAACCGAGATATTTCGACGACTAGCTGCCCGATAGGCCAACAAGGTGGGTTTATTCGGCATTTATGATTGGCTACCCTGAGCTGACCTTTGTATTTTCTTCGCTCTGCAATAGCTGCCCCGATTGGCCCGATCGCTTCAACCTCTCAGGCAAACAAGCGAACCGGCCAACCTGCGAGTGCCGCTCCGAGGCTCCCTGCGCCTCCACCCCCTGCATGGACCCCGGCCCCGAGTCCGGTATCCACCCCGAAGCCGCATGTCGTACCTGCTCGCAAGCCCGAGGCCAGACCCGCCTCCCATTCTCTTGAGACGTCAGCTCCCAAGCGCGAGGCAGCACCTGCAGCACCAGCGGCACGTCCAGCTGCGGTCCCCAAGGCCTCCACCGCCGCCCGGCCTCCTCGCTCTGTGATACGCTCTTCGACCTTCGAGCTTGTGGTCCCAGTGATCCACCTCCCTCGCAAAAAAGGCAAGGCCGAACATCCACCCCGAGCGAGGGTCCCTCGTTCCCTGTCGGTCTCACCAGTGCCCAAGCCCGACCCCGATGGCGTTGCCGCCAGCTCGACCCTGAGTGCCGCGGCGGAACAAAGTGGTTTGACGTCGAGGACGCCGTCATCTAGTACATTGATGGCACCGGTCTCGACGCCTGCCGATCATCGAATGGGATCAATGGTCACCGACACGAAACCTAATGTCCGCGGATTGGAGATGGCTTTGGCACCCGCGCCTGCGGCACCTTTGGCACCTGTGAAGCCCATTATATCTGTTGCCTCCGCTGCACCCCTCGCCGCTGTCGCTCCCGCTGCTCCCGCCGCTCCCCTCGCGTCCACTGCGCCAGCTGCACCAATCGGTCCTGTCATACCTACCGTGCGCCTTGCGCCGGCCGTTCCCGCTACATTTGTTGCGCCTGTCCGGTCCTTTGCACACGTCGTTGTCGCCACACCTGCCGCTGTTGCCATACCCGTCGCATCCGTCGCATCCGTCGCGCCTGTTGCACAAGACGCTCCTGTCATTGATGGCCGACACACTTTGCGACCACTTGGTGGACGTCCAGGCATCGAGCTGCGCAATGTCGCGCCGCCCGCGCCGCCCGACACGCGAATCAATCCGCTACTCGAGTACTTCATCAGGCCGACCCACTTGCTTGGATACGCGGTTCAACCGTACGACCCAAACAACAAAGGCAAGGACAAGGCCCGGGCGCTGTCGTCGGTTCCACCAGAGCGGCTGCCGACTCCTTTGATGTTCGCTTCTGTCGACTCTATGAGTGCCGAGTCCCCAGGTTTGAGGAGGACACAGCGTGTCGCACAGCAGGCTCTTCGACCGTGTGATGTGCCCGCTCCGTTTTCCGTGACCCCGCGCGCAGTATCGGCGGCGTCTACCTCGTCAAGCGATGACGACGATGACGACGGAGCGGACAGTGACGTCCCTACCGACACAGATCATCATTTCGACTTCGTCCTCACTACTCGACGAGGGCATCCCGAACTTGACAGGCCGCTTCTTTCCTTCGAGATAGACTACGGCAGCGACAATGAGGAGGATTTCGCCGAGCTCGATCGAGAGTCCATTGTGGGCCGGGAGCTTGAAGAAGGGAAAGCTTACACGACACCTTGGCGTCTGGATGGTATCGATGAAGGCAGGCGAGGGATCACTCGAGCACTCGAGATAGATGCCGGAATGAACGGACGGTTTTTCGCTGCCGCTAGGCCTACGCCCTCGACCGAGATGATCAGTGCATTGGAAGCCAGTCAAACCAACCCACCCGCCAGAGCAATGTCAAAGTCGAAGAAACGCAGCAAAGTCGTCTTCGAGAACGATTCCGAGTTCGAGATGGGGGATGGCGAAGTTGCCGAGGACTGCGACTCCGATTACGCCAAGAGTCATGCCGAGTCGTCTCGTGCGGCTGCAACCAAAGCGACACGACCGCACCGGTCCATTCCGCCACCTCTTCACCGAAAGCCAACCCATTTCGCATCGATCCCGGACCCACTGGCTCTGGGATCGATTACTCAGCCTGCGGCGTTGTTGACCACTTCGGCTCGTCCTGCGGCACCACCGCGCTTGCAGCGAGCCTGTGAGGGCGCGGCAAAGGTTCTGCCCAGGGAACCCACAGTGCCACCACTTGGCCCAGCCAGTCGCACACTCCGGCAACCTTCTGCCAATCACGCCGCTCATCCTGCAAGGCCGCCTCAGCAGCCTCAGGAAAGCTCCGCCTCGATCCCGCCGAGGTCTTGTTCTACCTCACCCGTGACCCATCTTGCGCCACAACCATGGGAAGACTACCAGCCAAACGTTCAGAGGCAGAAGCTTGTTGGCTCTGCACCTCTTCATCCCGCTCTTCGGGCGGCGGTCCCCCCTCCCCCTCCCACGACGCAGGTAATTCAACCATCAGCATATCCGATTCCCTTTCTTCAACATTCTCTGTCCCACTCCCCCACCTTGGCGTCAGCACCGGTCTCATCGGCGCAAGCCAGTGCCTACAAGCCCGCCAGGGATCTCGTCCGCGTCCCCATGGTGATGCAGAGGAATGCCTCGCCCTTCCTTCACATGTCCGCGCTGAGCCAGCGCCCAACTCCGTCATTGAGGGTGTCAGCGACCGGATCTCGCTCCAGCATGGTTGCTGTCGATCCCCGTTCGAATGCGAGGGGTGTTCTAGGGATCCGACCGCTCTCTTTCCCTCGGCCCCCCATCGTCGGTGCCCATATGAGCGGTTGTCAACGACCCGCTCAGGCTGAGCCAACTGTCAAGGGTGCGAGAGTCGGCGGTCCTCTTCAATGAGGCGCGATTTCAGGGTGATTTTTGCTTGATTTCAAGTCTATGGTTCTTTCGCATTTTTCACATTTCCGATTAGTCGCTTTCGCATCTCTATTTTGCTCCGCATACCCGCAACAACCTGCATTCCGCATAGTTTAGTCTGGACCGGCAGTAACCGTTCCACTTGTGGCCGCATCTGTTGTTAGTAGTTACTCTCAAACAATAAAGTTCTCCATCATTCGCGCCCTCGCCTGTGGGTTTTATCTTAAAGCCAGGTTCGTTCTCTTTCTTCATTCCAAAATCACCACCAGAAGCTACAGGCAGGGGTGCTCTTTGTTACATTGCAACTCTATTCGTCACCATCATCACCGTCATCGTCATCATCCATGACGATCTCATCCTGGTTGCCCATCGCGGGTGCCTCCGTTGCGGAAGGTTCATCCGCATTCCCCTTCAAGCCCGGCCCCGAAGCCTTGACGAAGCCGGTCAAAGCCGACGCAGGCGGCTGGGCATGGCCTGTTGCCGCATCCAAAGCGGCCATCGGATCGACCTCGACACCTCCATGAACAGCCTCGAGCGCCTTCTGGCCGCCTTGCTGCACTTGTTGCAGCTTGGCAGCGAGGTAGGACGCTTCGGTGTTGAACGCTGCTTGGACGGCGCGTTTGATACGCAGGTACTGAGAACAACGACAGGAAACATGGAAGATTAGCCCTCGCGTTCCTCGCAACCAAAACACAGACAGACTCCGTCCACCACTTACCTCTCGGAATGTATCCTCGGACCCGGTCTCGATCTCGAACGTATTCCAAGCGTTCCAAAAGTCCGGTTCGACCCTCGGGTCGCAGAACTGACTCGCATGCGCAAAGATTGCCCTGGCTCGATCGATCTCGCCCAATTTGCGTTCGAGCGCGGCGAAGCGGAGGCACATTTGCGCCGTTTGACGATCGGGCAGTTGCTCGATCGCGCGCTCGTAGATGGGCCGCGTGGCGGGTAGACCAAAGTTGGCGGTCGCTTTGGCGATGTAGTAAGTGAACATCTAGTATACATAACAACGTGGGTCAGCTCCTCTGTCATTTTCCAGACTACCTTCTTGTTTGTAACGCACCTCCATACGATCCCTGGACTCGACCGCCCTCGTCGCACGATCGTACACGGCCATTGCCCGCTTGGCCAACCCATGCTCTTCCTCCAGCTGCCCGTAGAGCAAGAACAACGGTTTGGTGAACTTTGCGGGGCAGTTTTGTAATGCTTGCTCGAAGAGGTCTCGTGCGCGCTCGATCTTATCACCGCCCTGTGTGACAGCAAAGAGGGATATGTATGAGTTACCATGTGGCGGGGCGCGGTCCCCGGTGATCGCACGCACATAACGTTTGATGAACTTGGAAAGATATGCGTTCCAAATCTCGAAGGCGATCGGATAAGTGAAAAGATCCACACCTCGTTCGTAAACCTATTGCGCCCGCAACATAAATCCGAAGGTAAGTAAATTATATCTCCTGTTCGGTGGAACTTCCATTGCGCGCACCTTGAAGCTCTCCTCCCAGTACTGATTCTCCTCCAGAAAGTTGGCATAGTTAATCACGATCTGCGCAGTGGCGATTTTGAGCTCAAAGATCTGGTCGTACACGGCCTTGGTTGACTCGACCGAGCCGATCGATTCCTCGAGGTCGACGTAGAACGACCACAGCTTGATCGACTTGAACAGCCGAGTTTGCGGGGAAAGTTTCTAGAGGAACAAGCCGGACAAAGCGAAGGAATGTCAGCAAACCCGATGGGTAAACGATATGCTCCATAACTGGGCATACCTCGTCGTGGAAGGAAATTTCTTTCCACTTTTTGGGTATCGTCGTCGCCCTCTGCATGACCTTGATTGCCTCATCGTAATTTCTGAAACGGAAACCTCACAACCGTTAGAACCGTATACGGATTTGGGTATCCTCGGCATCTGACACAAACTCACTCGTTCCGGACCTCCATCTCTGCCCATTCGCACCAGATCTCGGCCAACTCGTCGACCTTCTTGAACGGGACCTGCGACGCCTTGTCCAAGATCTTCCTCGCGCCCTTCAAATCCTTCTCACTCTGCCCCTCACTACCACCCTGCTCATAAAACTTGGCAAAGTGTATCCAGAGCGTGTGGAAGTGGGTCGTCGCCTTCCTCGGTGCGATGGCCTTGATGGCGCGGTTGTACGTCTGCGCGATCGCCTCGTCATCATCGCCATGCAGCGCAACGCGCTTCTCCCACTCCTGCACATCATGAGGGTTCCGCCTCAAGAGCACGTCGTTGACAAGGAACGGTCTCCGGTCCATCAACTTCTCAAACTCGACCATGCGCATGTCCAGCTCTTTCTCGTCCTCGTCATCCTGCAATGACTCCATCAAGCCGGAAATGTAGCTCTCGGAGAACTCGGCGTACGCATCAAAGATCTGCGTAAAGTCGCGCAGGGTGACGACGGTGGATATGCCTTCTTCGAAGATGGCCCGCGCGTGGTCGAACTCGCCGCGCTTGATCCAGTACGTCGCGAGGCCCGTCCACAGCCGCCCGGCTTGGTCGAGGTAGATGTTGAGGCCGGCGGAGCGGACGTAGTACTCGACGTTGATGAGGTCCGAAGAGAGCGGGTCCAAAGGCGGGTCCGAGAACCCTGACGGCCCTGGTTCCCTCCCGTTCCGCTGAGTCTTGGGCGGTACGCTCGCGACGGCCGTCTCTTGCGCACCTTCCTTTTCGTCCTCAGCAGCCTGCTTGGCTCGCTCCTTCTCCTTCTTGACACTCTCCTCCAGATCGATCCCAACCTCTTCCGGGAACTTTTCGCACACCTCGAGCCACTCGCCCAAGAGCTGATACGCGGACTTGCCATCGGGGTCCTTGTACTCGTTGTTTTGCGCCCGTTGAAACAGGTTGAGCAGCAGCTTAGAAGCTTCCAAGGGGCGTGGTGGGGATAGATTGAGCAGCATTTGGACATAGTAGGCCGTCGGAGCGGGGTCGCACTACAAGGGGAGGCGCAACATTGGACTCTTTTGACATCAGCTCTCGCCCGAAGCCCAATCGGGTTCCGTTCGCCCGGACTGACCTTGAGATACCTCCTCCATACCCTGACGGCGGTCTCGCCACCGACGACGCTCTGTGCCCAGTCGAGGTAGATCTTCCAGATGCGGTCGTGTAGCGTCGAAGGGAGCGTCCTCAATGCGCGGTCAAAGGTCCTCCTCGCGTGGGTGTGGGACAAGGTCGGCGGGCAGTTTGGATGCAGGAACAAGGTGAGGTACGACAGCCAGATACGGGGCATCTATCACAGGGTTCAAAAAGAGGATGAGCTCTAGGTGTCATGTCGACGGTGCACCTGCGGACTGACCGTAGGCAACCACATGAGCGCCCTCTCGTGCACGGCGGCGAGGCTGATCCACTCGTCGTAACCCACGACGCCATCGAGTGCACCCTGCCATCCAGCATCGACGTCCCTCTCGCCCTGTTCCAACTCTTCGACACCCCCCTTGCCCGCCTGGAGGTACTCGACGACGGACCTGCCCTGCCGTCCGTCGGGCTGGAGCCTCGCCTTCTTGGTCGTGCCGAGCTTGACCTGGTGCGTGGCTTGGCCGAGCACGAACGAGGACCTCTGCTTGAGGTAGGCTTTCCACAGTGAGTACGAGGTCGGATGGTGTTTGATTGCGCGTTCGTACAGGTCCGTGAGGCGTTGCAGGCCGAGTCTCCCCTGGGCACTGCTGAGCTTGTGACCCAACACGTCCGCCTCCGACGCGATGTGGTCGGTGCCTCGGGCCGAGAGCAACGCCGCGTCAACTTGCTCTGTCGTGGCGTGGATGTATTGGGTCCATTTGGTCAACAGGGCCGGGTTGCGGGCGAGATCGTGCTCGGTCGCGTCGTTGGCCAAGTCGAGCAGACTCGGGTGCGTCGCAAAGGTCGGGATTGGCGACGTCAGCGGGAGCTGTTGGCGGAACGACTCGAGCGACAGAGTCGGTCCTTGCTTGTGGCTGGGTGAGGATGTGGTGGTGGAAACCATGGCGACGAGGCGAGAGCGTGTGCTTGGCCGTCTCTGGCTCTGACCTCTGGAGCTTGAGCTGGGTGGTGGAGCGCTGTCAGGGGCGGGTGGAGCTGGAGCCGGATCAGCCGTGGCTACGCCTGCGCGCCGACAATTACACCCTTCGCTCAGACACAGCCCCGATTCTAATGCTCAATTACCGTCGCGCCTTCGCAGCCAACATGTGATCGCACCCCGTCCCGTGTACACACCCCTCCACCCTCCACCCTCCACCCTCCACCCTCCACCCCACCCACCCAACCCAATCCGAATCGAGCGGCCAAGATGAAGGTCGAGCCTTGCTACGTGTGCTCCTCGCCGTGCTACCCAGGACATGGTCAGTGATCCTCCTCCTGCGCTACCTCCATCCTACGAGCTCTCTCCAGCGACGCCGGCGCAAACTCGCCGACAGAGTGGTGCTTCGCAACCTCGGCTCGGCTCAGCCCAGCCCATCTGAACCATTTGCACTGACTCTCACCGCCACGCTCCCTCACATGGTCTGTCCAGGCACCATGTTTGTCCGCAACGACTCGAAATGTTTCCGCTTCTGTCGCTCAAAGTGCCACAAGAACTTCAAGTACGTGCTCAACATCGACGCTCAGCGCCGGGGTTAATGCACCCCCCTTCCCGCGTCGTCCGTTCAACACCGACACGATCACTGACCCAACTCCCCCTTTTCACACTTTCAGGATGAAGAGGAACCCTCGAAAGCTCAAGTGGACCAAAGCGTTCCGCAAGGCCGCGGGCAAGGAGATGACCGTAGTGCGCAGACGGTCCCCCACGCTTAAACCCCCTATTCGCTCGGAAGGGGGGTAAAACTTGAGACTGACATTGTGCGCTCTGCGCCCGGCTCTAACAGGACTCTACGTTGGAATTCGAGAAGCGTCGCCACGTTCCAATCAAGTACGACCGCGACTTGGTCAAGGCCACGATCGCCGGTATGAAGCGCATCCAACAGGTCAAGGAGCGGAGGGAAAAGGCCTTCTACCGCGCCAGGTGCGTCCCCCCTTCAACGGAGAGCAACGTCTTCAGCACATCTGGTGCACCATCAACAACACTCCAGCTCACCCATGCTATTCTCCTCCGCTACAGGATGCTCGCGGCCCAACCCGCCGTGCTCGCCTCGGATTCGCTCGAAGTCACACGCTCCTCCCACCTCCTCGGTCTGCAAACTGTATCCGAATCGACCGCCAAAGCGCTCGACGCGTCGCACTCTCTCCTCAAGGCGAGGAAGGAGACCAAGTTGGCGCGCCAGGCCAAGCGCCAGGAGGAGAGGAAAGAGATGTCGACGATGGAGGCGATCAAGTTGGCCGACTTGAAGGGCGTCGATGCGGCGTCGAGGGACATGGACGATGGGGACAAGATCAGGGAAAAGATCAAGAGTTCAAGGAAGAAGAGTGTGACGGGGTTGAAGAGGAGTCACGGCGTCAGTATGGGCATGGACGTCGAGTAGAGTTTCGCCGAGCACGCCCACATCTTTTCGTTGTACAGGTTTTGCTTCCTCTCGCTCTGCTTGGAGGGGCCACGAGCGCAATTGTGTTTCTTGTCTCTTTGTATTGTAACACGACCTCTTTCGTTTCCATCATCCTCTAGATTGTCCGGGAACTAAGCTGAGAGTTTGGAGCCCCTTCTTTCGCGCAATGACATCTTCGTCGAGAACCGACAAGAGTAGTTGTACGAGTCAGAAATCTCTGCTCCGAAGGTCAGTGGGAGTGGGAGTGAAAAAACCATCAACATTCCTCTCCTCACTTTCTCTCGAAAGTAAAAAAGGGGCAAACCAAAATCGTACAAAAAAAAGGGTGAAACGCAAAAGCTCGAAGATGAAAACGGAGATGAAAACGGGGTAGGGAGGGGGAATCAAACGAGAAAAAAGGAAGCGGGTTAGACTCGGCAAAAGCAGGTTAAGAACAAGAAGGGCGAAGGAAAAAGGGGGTCAAAAAGGTAAAGTAGAAGTAGCTCGTAAAAAATGAAACAACACCTCTCTTCTTCCTTGCGCTCTCTCGCCCTTCTCGAGCCTCGACCAACCCCTCGCCAAGCGTCGTCTCTCTCATCCCTCACCACTCCATTCCCCCTTTTCTCTTCATCCATCCAACCAACTCCCCACAACAAGCCACGAGTCCTCCGTCCTCCTCTTCCATCAACAAGACTCACCAGCCCTCTCCTCTCCTCTGATCATCTTTCAACAACATCATCGATCTCCTTAAAGTTCCTTCTTCATTGACAAAGCCCCCCAATCCCGGAAGACGGAGGGAAGGCCAATTTTTCTTAGGTGGGAGGTGGTGAAACCGTTTAGATGAGATCGGCCTGAAACGGGAAGTAATGATTGAGTAAGTCAGAGTCAGCTTCATGGACATCGGGACACCGGATTACACGGCGCTGCGCCAAAACTCACGATCTGCATCGGCATCTCGTCGACCTGGGTCTGGTAGAACCTCTCAATGTCACGGAGGGCGGGGACATCCTCGGTCGCGACAAAGTTGATGGCGATACCCTTGCGACCGAATCGACCACCACGTCCGATGCGATGGATGTAGACCTCTCGCGAGGTTGGCAAGTCGTAGTTGATGACCAACGACACCTGTTGGACGTCGATACCACGGGCCAAGAGATCGGTCGTGATGAGCACACGCGACGAGCCGGATCGGAATTCCTTCATGATGACCTCGCGCTGCTGCTGCTCCATGTCGCCGTGCATAGCCGAGACGGTGAACTCGCGCGCCTGGAGCTTCTCCGTCAACCAGTCGACCTTTCTGCGCGTGTTGCAGAAGATGACGGCCTGCGTGATCGTGACGGTCTCGTACAAATCGGACAAGGTGTCGAGCTTCCACTCCTCCTTCTCAACGGCGATGTAGAACTGCTTGATACCTTCGAGCGTCAACTCGTCGCGCTTGACGAGGATGCGGATCGGATCGCGCATGAATTTAGTCGTGACCTCCAACACCTCGGCGGGCATGGTGGCGGAGAGCAAGACGACCTGGGTCGTGGGGGGCAAGAGCTGGAAGACGTCGTAGATCTGGTCCTTAAACCCGCGCGAGAGCATCTCGTCGGCCTCGTCGAGGCAGAAGATCTTGATGTGATCCGTCTTGAGCGCGCGGCGCTGGATCATGTCAAAGACTCGGCCGGGGGTGCCGACGACGATGTGCACGCCTTCTTGCAACTTGGCCATGGCCTCTCGGACCGAGGTACCACCAACGGCGGAGAAGCACTCGATGTTCATGTAGTCACCGAGGGCGACGACGACCTTTTGGATCTGCTGGGCCAACTCGCGCGTGGGGGCGAGGACGAGGGCCTGGCACTGCTTGAGCGAGACGTCGATCGACTGCAGAATCGAGATGGAGAAGGTCGCGGTCTTGCCGGTTCCGGATTGGGCTTGGGCAATAACATCGTGGCTGGCGATGACGGGCATGATGGCGCGTTGCTGGATGGCCGAAGGTCGCTCGAAACTGGGAACCGAAGAAAGGAGGCGAGGGTCAGTCCCCGGGTGGTGGAGGCTCTGAGCCAGGACCTGGGAGTAAGGAGCAGGCTTACCCGTAGGCGTAGATACCACGGAGCAACTCGGGGCGCAAGCTCATGTCGTCAAAGTTCCTATGTGGCGCAGAAAGAAGAGAGACAAGGTGAATCAGCTCGAGCTCTTACGAGCGGGGGACGATTCTTCCTGATCGACCGGGGACGAATCCAGACGGAGACTCACTCGACGACTTGGTCCCAGCTGTTGAGATAAGAGGAACAGAATCAGTTCCGACTCGAGTGTGTCATAAGCCAGCCCTTTTCAGCAGCCTCGGCTTAGGCACGCTTGGGGTCGTACCAGCCCGACGGCGCCTCGAGGAGGGGGCATCTCGGCGCGGCGGATCAAAGTCCAACGACTCACTTGGACTCGATGACGGCCTCATCGGGGTCAGAGACACCGGCAGCTCCGGACGAAGCGGCAGGGGCAGCTCCAGCGGGGGCAGCGGCGGCGGGGGCCGACTCGGTAGCGGCGGGGGCAGCGTCCCTGCAGTGAGAAGACAGAGCGGGCAAAAAAACGGGCGCAGCGCGGCGAGTCAGTCACACAATTCTACGGGCCAGCGCGCTCGCGGCCTGTTTCCCCAGCGGTTCGGTCGATCGAGGCAGGCTGATGCAGGTCGATAGAGGCTCACGGGTCGAGGTAGAGGTCGTGGGAGAACATGTCGTCGGGTCACATGCCCTGCAGCAGGCCGATGGGGGTCGAGCGATCGGCGGTGGCGTTGACGGACATTTCGCTCCGTCGCTTGTCGTCGCGGGTCGTCGGTGCGGCTGGCCTCGCTCGAGCTTCGCACCGCCGCCGCCGCTGGCTGCTTCGTCACACGCGCCGCGGCCTCATTGTCGGCTTCGAGACGGCGACGGAGCGCATTCAAAGAGCCCCCGTTCGTTTGCGAAAAAGGGGAGGAGCGATACTCACTTGGACGCGGCGGGTGCAGTGGAAGCCATGATGAGTGGTTGGTAATGGGTGGGGTGGGGTGGGTTATTCCTTGACAGACTAGCCAATGTAATGGGACGTCTGTGAAAGAATGCGCTGGGAAGGTTGGGCCAGGAGCAGACCCACACTCTGTGCGCGCACCGCGGTCAAAAGCACCAAAAAGCGCCATTTTGTAATGGGGCACTCGATTGGATTGGCTTGCGTTCCAACTCCTCCACAGCTTTGGCGCGCGTGCGGCTGCGAAGGCGAGCAATCCGACGCGCGGCCAAACATCTCTCTGTTACGTTGTCCTAATGGGAAATGCGCGCGGGCGGGTGCGGGTGAATCCGCTCGGCTGGTGCTCGACGGCTTTGGCTCTACCCGCTAAAGCACCCACCACCCCAGCCCCAATCCCAATCCCAATCCCAATCCACTCGAACCCTACTTCACCATGTCGTGGCGCGGAACATTGACGTGAGTTGTGACGACGATACCGGAAGCATGCAGCAGACTGATGCTGTCACCTTTCTCCTGTTCTGCCCATCACCCGTGTTGCGCGTCCCGTCCTGTCTTGGCTCGACTCCGCCCATCTCACACCACCTCTGGATCGAACTCCTCGACATCACATCGTCGGATGATCTTGACTGGTATCCTCTCTCGAACCGCTGCAACATGCTGCTTGTCTCGACGACCGTCTTACGTTCACGCTCGCCTCGAACCCGCGCATTCGTCCTCCCCTCCCCCCTCCCCGTCCTAATCCCACTCGACCCACCCCGCTCTCGTCTCAACATCCACCTCTTTCCTTGACTACCGCTCCTCACCAGCTTCAACAAGTACATCCAAATCGCGGGGCGAGCGACTCGCCAGGTGTTGAAGGAGGAGGAGCGCGTAAAGGCCGAGCGACGCGGCGACATCACCCTCAAGTGGCAGACGTGGAAGAACGGCAAGGCCTCGGCTGCGGTGAGTAGACAATGCACGACTGGCGTGTTGGTTCGGGGACTGATTTCGTCCTGGGATATGTGTGCTTTGGTGCAGGAATGGGTCGTTGCGCCTACCGAGGATGCCAAATAGACGCGGGAAGGAGAATGAGCGGGGAAAGGAAGTGACTACACAGAGAAGAGGATGCCCTAGGAGCCAAAAAAGGGACTCCTCCGATGTGGTGAAATGCTCAATGATGTTTGGGCAACTGCCGCTGAGACGTTTGGGAGATACGAGGTTGATGGAGAGGAGCGATCTATGGAATGAGAACCTGAGAGATCTGCGTCCCAGAGGCCGGACGGTGAACTGGGCCATATTCAAAGTTACGTGGAGATGGAGACGCAAGTCCATAAAAGATCTCTTGAAAACAAATCCCAGTCTTGGACCGGTGGCCGAACCCTCCTGAGACTCGCGGACCTGATCGCGCCAGAGATGACCCTCGCGAGATGCAGCCACGACCTGTGTCTCTGGGCCGCTCGTGGCCCCTCTTTGAGCTCATCCTGCTCATCCCGCTCACTTCCCTTTCCAGCACTCGACATGGCCAGCTGGGACTTTGTAAGTACCACATACCTCGATGCCCTGCTGCATCTCTTGATCTCGTAGATATGTCGGGTGTGGCGCGGTACTCGTTTGCCCCCAGCTTGTCTTAGCCTCCGCCGTTGCCCACGTCCGGCCCGGTGTGGGACGCTCATCATTCTAGACGCCCGCACGAGGATCACCACTCCGCTTCGACAACGTCGTTGTATCCATCGATGGCAGATCGGCTCCGGAGTAGGCCCAGGCTCGGGCGCACTGCCCTAAGCAAAGAGGAAGGCCCGATTCCGGCGACAATTCCCGGTACATCCACGTGACTCGCATCATCGGCCGACGACTCCCGTCCTTCCCGACGAGAGCGCACTGTCACCTTACGTCGCCAAACCCCAAGACCATTCGCTCTCTGTCCAAAACAAAGTGCTCATCATGTCCTTCCTCCCCTTTCTCCGCCCTTGCGCAGATCCAGAAACAGATCCTGCTCGGCGACGCCGCGACGGGCAAGTCGTCCCTCTTGGTTCGCTTGACCGACGATCGTTTTTTGAACCATTCCGAACCGACGTACGTAGACGCTCCAAGTTAGGACTCATTCTTTTTACTTGGCTTGAAGGCGCGCTGTGCCCATCTTTTGATCTGATGCCTCACTTTCGCCGAGGACGAACGTGGACTATTTCTTCTCCCGAGCATTCTTCACCTCCCGGCCTCTTGTTCCTGCACAGTATCGGGGTCGAATTCGGATCGAGGTTGGTCGAATTAACTGAGGGGAAGGATAAGGGGAAGAAGGTCAAGTTGCAGATCTGGGTCAGTCCTATTGCCTTCTGCCATCGTCTCAGGACCTGCCTTCGGCTGCCTTTTGCCGTCGGAGCTCATGCTGACTCGGGGAGTTGACTCTGTGGCACGTGGCGTTTGAAAACACAGGATACCGCCGGACAGGTCAGTACTAACTTCACCCATTACACTCGGATACCACCAGTCCTGAGAGCTACCAGAGTCTTTGAGCTGTCTTCGCGAAGCCTGGAACTAATTCTCTTCTTCCTTCCCTCCCGGACTCACGATTCCACGGCTGACAGGAATCTTTCCGGTCGATAACACGTGAGCTCTCCAGAAGCACTACCATAATTCTTGTGCCCCGAGAGAACCTGCCCCTCACCCGCATGCCCCTTTCCCCCCATCCCATCCTCAGGATCCTACTACCGAGGGGCCGGCGGTGCACTCCTCTGTTTTGACCTCACCTCCCGCACGACCTTTCTCTCCTGTAGAAGCTGGTTGACCGATCTCAAACAATGGGGCGAAGAAGATCTCTTGGTCTTGGTCGTAGGGAACAAGAAGGATTTGATTCGGTCCCCCACAACGCAAGAGGAAGGGAGAAGACCGAGTGAAGAATGTTCGGCGCCCGTCACGGAGGGGACAGAAGGGGAGGAGGAAGATGGCGAACGAAGGCCCGTTCCTGTTGGGGGTGGGGTGGAAGAGTTGAGGAAGGAAGTGCAAGCTTGGGTTCAGGAACAGGGGTTGGCAGGCTACGTCGAGACGTCCGCCAAGGATGGTGAAGGCGTACAAGAGGTATGTTATTCGTTCTGGACTCGGAATACTTGTCCTGCCTGCTCGGTCTGTCGAAGCTCCAACCACGCCACGACTTTTCGACTGACTTTCTCATCCTTTCCTCCCCAGGCATTCAACGAGCTCACACGAATGGTGCACGAGAAGCACCAGAAAGCGCTCTCCGTGCAACGCGCTCGAGGAGGTGCGAACGGATCGAAAGGGTTCAAATTGACGAAAAGAGGGGCATCGACGACGGAAGGGGGTGGGGGTTGTTGTTAGTCGGGAAGGTCAAGGAGTTTTGTTCTTGGGAAGGAAGGCCTTTCCGCAGTAGTGTAAGCATTGTAATTTGGATGCTGTATGGGATGTTTGGAAGGAATTCTCGATCCGGACTTGCTCCGAGAGATGACGAGGATTTTTGGGGGGAGGGGAAAAGAAAGTGGGTCCACCGGCTGCGCGCCTTGCAACATATTGAGCGGCTTTGGTGTGAGATGAAATCAAGGTAGAAGTGAATTGCGGATTTTCGATAGGGTGTTGTAGTGCTTCTTGTTAGGAGCAATGTCGACCTTGGATTTTTTCGAGAAACGATTGCAAGTAGAAAGCCCTTTGGGTTTGGCGCTAAGCCCCAAAAAACCGCACTCATGCTTCGGGATGGGACGCGTACGCGGCGATGGGTGCACTTTGGAATCTCATCATCCCACACCCACCGACGACGCCAACGTGACCTACGACCAGTTCAGCTGACTAGCCCTCCGCCGCTGCTCTGTCGCGAGTCGGGATGGGCCAGGACGATCACCCACTGCCGGTTGCTCCTGCTGTTCCGATGCAAGCTGCACAAGCCGTCGTGGACCCAGCTGCGCCTGCCGAAGACGGTGTAGCGTCTGCTTGTGCGCGGCCGTCGACGCCTTCAGAGTCTGAACCGATCTCGCCCACCCCCAGCGCGACCGCGAGCGTGGGCCTCGGTGCAGGTGGCCCTGCCGTGGCGGCCGTGATCGTGCCTGCGCCGCTCGAGTCGATTCCGACAGCACCGATGGCAGACGATACATCTGTCCCTGAAGGTGTTGTGCCGGGTTCGACCATCGACTCGTCGACCATGCAAGGTATCGAGTCGTCAGATGTATTGCCCAAGTCGACGCAAACCCATGTCGCACCACGGGCCATGAGCAGCCCCCCTCGTGCAGTCGCAGCTCCAGCTCGAGTGGCAGCGCCTGCTCCACCAGCAGCAGCCTCGGCTCCAGCGCCACCGCTGCCCCGCGATGATCATGTTGATGACGACGGCCTTGCGCCGCCACCGCCGTTGGTGATTCAGCCACGGCAGCCCAAGAAACCTCGACGTCTCAAAAAGAAGGAGGTTGAACGAGGTAGGTTCTCGTCGCTATTGTGCGGTAAGCGGCTCACATGGCACGCTCGGTCGGCCCACCGCCGGAGTCGTGAGCCGTGATCGTGGTCGTTGACGTCGACGTGACTCGGACACCACCAGCGATCCTTTTCATGGCTTGCATCAGGATGGGTATTGATGACGGCTTTGCTACTTTTGAACTGGGCTGACACTCTTTTTCGGCCTCTTTCTTTGCCCTGCGCTGCACTCTTGGACGCGCTACTACATCCTTGCACAACGCGCTCGTGACCCTCTCGCTCGCTCGCCCGGAACTCTGAAATCGCTCACGTGACCACGACATCCCATCACGATCCGTACGCTGCATCACCTTGCCTCGTCAAAGACGTAGCCCCACCTACACCTGCATCGACGGCCTCATCCTCGGAATCCGTCTTCACCGCCATCCCTTCCTTCATCTCCTCCCTCGACCCCTCAGACTCGGAATCCGACTCGTCCGCCTCCGAAGACGAATTCGGTCATCCCAAACCTCCCAAGCAGCCCGTGTACGACTCGCAAGGTCGGCCACGGCCGCGACCGAGCTACTACTATGACGCCGACCACGATCCGGCGCACCACTCGGCACTTGGACCCATCAAGAAGAGGGCAAGACGAGGGGGGTTGAAGGGTGTCCCCGTCTTTGAGCCTACGATGCAGGACTTTGAAGGGAATGGAGGGTTCTACGGTTATGTCAAGAGGATCGAAAAGTATGGGATGAGGAGTGGGATCGTCAAAGTCATCCCGCCGAAAGAATGGTGAGGTGGTCTCGCAATGCTACGTCGAAGAAGATGTCGCACTGACGCAGTCTGGTCTCATGACCTAGGACCGACGCCCTTCCCTCTACTACGGACAAGCTGCGCGACATCCGGTTGCGAGAGCCCATCGAGCAGATCATGATGGGTCAGCAAGGCGTGTACCGCCTTACGAACGTCGCCAAGACTCGTATCTGGAACCCCGCCCAGTGGAAGCAGATGGCCGATTCGAGCAAGTTCGCCCCGCCAGACTTCAAGAAGGAGGCCGAGAAGGGGGACAGAACCGATCGAAAACCTGTTATGGGCGCCTCGAACGCAAGTGCGAATGCGAGTACGTCGGCGACACCGAACAAGAAGGCGAGTCGGAAGGGCACTGGCGGTGAGGGAGAAGCGGGTGCGGATGATGAAGCCGAGTTGATGGCGGCAGGGAAGGGCAAGGCTGGGCTACAAACACCCGCGAACGACAAGGGCAAGGAGCCGGAGACACCTAGGCAGACACGCTCGGGGACGAGATTCGGATCCGATTCCAAGAACGAAAGTCGGCGGTCGATGACGGCGACGCCGAGTGGATCACCGACGGCGAGGAAGGCGTCGCTTCCTACCGCTACCGAAACCTCAACGACGTCGACGGCCGCGGCGACACCGACATCAGTTCCTGAACCCCATGCGACAAAGGACCTTGCGACTTCAATCGCCGCGCATGCCAGTACGACCAAACCTGCTCGAGTGAAGCGCGCTTCGAATCTGCAACGCGCTGAGCCGACTGAATCGGAATGGAGCGCGTTCGTCGAAAAGTACACCGAGCTGCCGCATGGGATGAAGAAGTCGGACTACACCGTCGAGTTGATGCGCGATATCGAAAGACGGTACTGGCGCACGCTGACATTCGGCGAACCGGCGATGTACGGAGCCGACATGAAGGGCTCCATCTTTTCCGACGAGACGCAGGCGTGGAACGTCGCTCACTTGGGCGACCTCTTGCCCAAATTGGCGCCCAAGTCATGTCAGATCCCGGGTGTCGTCTCGCCGTATCTCTACTTTGGGATGTGGCGAGCGACGTTTGCATGGCATGTCGAGGATGCGGATCTGTACTCGATCAACTACATCCACTTCGGCGCTCCCAAGTTCTGGTACAGCGTTCCCCAAGAACAGTCCGAGCGTTTCGAGCGCGTCATGGAAGGCTACTTCCAACAGGATCGAACAAAGTGCTCCCAATTCTTGCGCCACAAGTCGTTCCTCGCCTCCCCTCGCGTCCTCGCTGGAAGCAACATCACCTTGAACCGATGCATGCAGCTCCCCGGTGAATTTATCCTCACCTATCCCAAGGGTTACCACTCGGGTTTCAATCTGGGTTTCAACTGCGCCGAATCGATCAACTTTGCGACCGAGCGATGGTTGCCTTTGGGTAAGGTCTCAAAGTCGTGCTTCTGCATCGGGGATAGCGTCAACATCGACGTCGACGTCTGGCTGACGGATGCGGCGAGGAAAGAGGCCGAAGCGAGATGTGAGGTGTGGCCGCCAAGGAAGGCGATGCCGACGCCACCCCCGGAGGAAGAATTGGAAGCCGTGGCGGCGGAGATGGCCTCGTTCGCTGGCCCCGGACAAGGCTTGGCCATTTCTACGACCTCGTCTACGTCGTCTGCTCCGAGTCATCCGCATGGACCGGCGGTGTTCGAGGTACCCAAGTTGGAAGCTGCACCATCGTCATCGGGTCGCAAGAGGATGTTTAGCGCCAAGGCCGCCGAGCTCGAAATGGTCCAGGCCCAGGCGGCCCCTTCAACGACAGTTTCCTCCATCGGCTACCCGCATGCTCACCCTACACCACCCAACGGCAACGCGTCGCAACCTCCGCTCAAGAAAAAGGCCAAGCTCTCGCCGTCAGTTGCACCAACGAACGAGTCGACGATGCCTCTCCTTTACCCCTGCGCATTATGCCCTGAACGATCGACTGAAGGCCTGATCAAGATTGGCGAACCGGCGCAATTCAAGATGTTGGCTCATCGCGTATGCGTCATGTTCACCCCCGCGACATGGATTGAAACAATACCCGAGACCGGGGAGGAAGTTGTGTGTGGGTTCTTGGACATTGAGAAGGCGAGGTGGAAGCTAAAGTGTCAGTTGTGCGAGGAGAAGCATGGGACCAAAGGTGAGTGCGAGAGCAGTCTATTTCATCTTATTTCGGCTCTTTTATGCTGATACCCCGCTGCTTTTCGTACAGTCCAATGCACCAAAGGCAAATGCCCCAAGGCGATGCACGTCACTTGTGGTCTTCGTCTCGATTCCGGCGCGTTCCTCGACGCGACCGTGGGTGGTGTCAGCATGCTGGATCTCAACCGCGTCGAAGGCGCATCGCCGAAACCGAAGTTGATGGACAACAAGCCGCTCGAGCTGGTCGTAACGGCTGAAGCTTCGGCGATGGTCGTTGATGATGTCCGGTCTGCAGCTGCCGCTCCCGGCGACGCTTCGATCACCTCGACTTCTGAATCTCCACCTGCGTCCACTTCCAATTCTGCGCCGATGCCGCCACCCGCACTCGCCCCTCCGACCATTATCGAGGAGAGCAACGACATTCGGTTGACGATCCTTTGCCGACAACATAACCCAGCTTGGCAAAAGCTAGAGATCGAACGCAAGTACGAAGACCTCAAAGCTCGCGTCGCCGCGCTGCCGGAGAACTCGCGCCTCCAAGTCAAGACCAACAACGGCGTCTTTGACGTCACCTACTTGACCAACATTCCTCATAAGAGCTCGATCGGGATCATGTTCGACGATGGGAAGCGACACGAAGTGAGGTGGCGAGCGATCCTCTGGCCCGAATCACCGGAAGCGATCAAGCGCAAGGCCGAGATCGCGGCCAAGATCGCCGAGGACAAAGCCGCCTACGATCGACCGCCGACGAAGAAGCGGATCTCTTTCCCTGAGGATGGGAATATGCACCACCATTCGTATTCGGTTCGTGGTTCGCCGTGCGCGCACACGTCTTTGGCGGCGGAGTACATGCACCACCAGCCCGCCCCAGGATACTTTTACGCCCCTCAGATGAGCGACTATGCGGGACCGGGACCTCAGCAGCAGATGATGGCACCAAATATAGGACAAGCCCCACCGTATGGATGGCGCGGTCACTATTATTGCAGTGGCCCAACCCTGGGGTCGTACCCCTACCCGTCTCCGATGCACCCCAGTCAAGCTCAGGGCTGGTCCGGCCCTCCCTCGCCTCCCTCGGGCGATTACGCGGGGCCGTACGGGCATCAGCATCAACAAGCCCGACATCCCTCCCAATACGCCTACGAACATCCCTCGGCGCCTCTTTCGTCTTCGGGCTACAACCCTGCACCTGTTGGCTCGTCCAGCGATGGCCAGCACGCCCACCGAAAGTCGTACCCACCATCCACCTCCTCGCCCATCTCGACCTTCGTCGTGCCTCGACCGCAAGACGCACACCTTGCCGTCCCGAGTGCCGCATCTCCAACTTCGAGCAGGCACTCGTTGAAGAACCTCTTGAGCCCTGCTGTCGATGACGTCGCCGTCCTGGGTCATTGAAAAATGGTGGCCCATTCCGTTCTAGCTCTCTCTTTTTCTCGTCTCTTGCACGCAGGGCCTGCAGGGACTGATATTTGCTTCCTAGCGACCTTCTATCAACTTGCTTTTGTCTGTATAGCGCCCCTCGTCGTACCATTGTCTCCCTTTTGTTTGTTTTTGAATTTTGATCCCTTGTCCTTCACCTCTTCGCCTCTGTGGGGTGCTGCGTGTTTTCCGACGTTTTGACGTTGGGTATTTGATAAGCGTCACTCTGCGCTCGACCCGTCAATCTTGACGTACTGTGCATTGATCAGCCGGGGCGCGACTTGCTGTTAGCTGATTTGTGTTCTGGTTCGCTCGTCTGCCGCGCGTGGCGAAAGGTGTTCCAGTCCGAGATGTGCCGCATCGTTTACACGCGACGTGGGCGACAAGTGCACAAGCTACTGGATTCAAGGCTCTTCCAGTAGCATAGCGTCCATGTGATTGCATGGGCGCCTTCCGACCTACATTTCGACCTACTCCAAAAAGACTCTACCTTTCTGAACCGAATGATCAGCGCCGATCACGATCTGAGGTTGGTCGAGGTCTGCGGCAGTAGCTAGCGTATTGACCCCGAACTGGCGCTCAGGCTTCAAGGTCCGTACTATGACTATTCTTAGTCCAGGACTAAAAACTAAAGTTCAATTTTTTTGTTCGTACAGGTCTTCAAGAATTGCGACTCCCCTTTGTGAAAGAATTCGCCCTTGGCTCTCCTGTCGGCACTTTTCGCCTGAATCTACCGTAGGGCGGCCATCTCCGAGGACTTCTTCCAGCACGATAGACTTGGAACGATGTACAAGCTCGACATTCCGGTTCTCCAGGACCGTCACATTGGGACCGATACGCACCCGGTGACATTTCTGGGGTCGAGGCACTGGCATATCTCCTCACCGCCCATGGGTCATTGCTCAGAAGCCCCCGCTCCAGGAGCTGCTTGGGCCGTATGCGCTACTCGAGCGTGGCCTGCCCTCGTGCTTGTCACATCTCGAAACGTTTGAGATTGAAATTAAACACGAAATTACTTGACCTCGGACGTATTCCCCTGCTCCCGGCTACTCTTGGAGAGGAATACGCGTGATGCCAAGAACAGGGCGGTGCTCGAGCAACACGAAGCATCCATTCTGGGGCCACGCGAGGCCACGTTGCACGACTTCTGCCGCGGAAACGACCCGGTTCTGAAGATGGACGCTCGGGCTGAATTTGAGGATTCGCCATGACCATGCACGAGACTCCACGAGTTTGAACATATGCGGGTATTTCGAAGCCCGTTCTGCGACGGTGGGCCGTAGACGTGAAGAATATGACATGTTGCGAATAAAGCACAAGTTGAGGTTCAATATCTGTTGCCAAATGGGAGCATGTCGTCCCGATCCTCTTTCGCATCTCCTTTCGCATCTGGTCCCTCACCAGTCAAAATATTCTTCATCATGCATCATGGGTAGATCGCTGAGCTCGGAAGCGGACGAGTGACTTGCAGCGTCATTGACTTGCATCGTCATTGGCGACAATGTTTTCTCCTGGCTCACCGAGCTCCGAAGCCAGCTCGGCTCCATTCTGTAGGATCTCCATCCCTCGCGTATCTATAATGCTAAGAATAACACATGAATCTGATTCACATCGCCACGTGTGTCTTACTCCGCTTTCTTGCGTAAGATAAGAAAACAATGTCAATGAAGCTGACCGATGACGTCAACGCGCTGTCCGGATCACCCCTGAAGCTCCTCTCGGAAGCTCCCTCCAAGTCAGCACGGGGCGGGTCCCACCGCCAGATTCAGCTTTGGGATTGGTCTGGAGGAAAAAAGGCTAGTGTACTCTATGCGATTGAGACGCCGAAGCTACATGAACTACACTTTGACGATGCGGGCGAGGGTGATGGGCGTTGCCAATACACATTCTACGGGATTTTCCTCCTTTCGCATCTGGTATCAGCTATTCGAACACGGTCTACAGGCATGCGTGACTCGACTTAAGTCGCTCACAGTCGACATCAGGCGCTTCTACAACCTCGACGACAGGCTATCGTTCCATCAATTCTGCGTCTCGATAACGCCCATGACCAGGCTTCGACACCTGGAAATCTCGTCGCATCCGGCTGTATTTTCGACATACTCGATTCCGCCGACGCCATAACCAATATGATCCAAGATAATCAATTATCGTGCTTGGTACACCTCGTAAATGCCACAGATTTCTCCTTCAGGCGCATGTGTGTGATGAGGCCGCCCGGCTCTGCTCGAGGGCTGCCAAGAGGAACTCCTGAGACCGCAGGGGAACACTTTGCGAAGTGTGTGCGCAAGACTTGGAGTTGGTCTTGACATCAAAGGGTCAGTAGAGGTTGAGGAGGACTGAACAGGTCAGAGTTCACCTCGCAGAGTTCGTGTTCGGCTCTGTCACATCGTCGAGTCTTCTGCTTTCCAAGATCCTGCCGCAAGTTTGTGCTTTTTCGTTCATTCTGTCTGCTCCGTGAGAATATTGCACATCCTAAATGCTTTGTGTGAGCTTCGTGATTGTAAGTGGAGCACGCCTCGCCTCAATAAAGGAAGAGACGGGGATCAGACTACGCCTCTCCATCCTCTCCCAACTCTCTCCACCGCACCCCTCACCCCATCCACCATCGTCGTCGGTCTCGACCTTGCCGAAGCCGCCACAGCAAACAAGGCAACCGGGACCTCTCTCAGCAACTCGTACGCAGCGAGGTACTGATTCCCGTAGACGATCGAAGCGAGCCACGTCGTCGATTGAGGGTTGAACATGAACCTCCTGGATTTCGGACTTGGCGGGGTGGGCAAGAGTCCTGCTAAAGAGGCTGAAGAAAGTAGACCAATGGCTGTCGAGGAGGATGATATGGGTTGGGCGGAGCTTGG
Source organism: Microbotryum scabiosae (assembly GCA_022702605.1). Classification (NCBI taxonomy): domain Eukaryota; kingdom Fungi; phylum Basidiomycota; class Microbotryomycetes; order Microbotryales; family Microbotryaceae; genus Microbotryum; species Microbotryum scabiosae. The sequence goes on along the minus strand of JAHWDV010000017.1, from coordinate 1,360,718 downwards.
AGGTGGCCGGGCGGGTAAGTCGAGGATCAGCGGTCGAAGTTCTGAGATGGCGATGAGGATCGAGTCCAGCGGCAGTCTAGCATTCAAACTCCATGTCAGACATGTTCGACGCCGGTGAAGAATGAAAGCAAGAGCAACTCACCCCTCACGCCAAGAAGCGACCCATGCTTCACCAGGGACGAACCCGTTCTTGCCCACGAACGGTGCATCTTCGTCGACATCACCAGCAGCCAGCGACGTCCTCCTCGACTGATCCTCCGATGCCCTTGTCGATTCCAAAAGATCCGTCTCGTTCGCACCTTCAAGTACCGGCGATTCCGTCGGACCCAAGGACAAATCAGCGACCGAAACCGTCTCCAACGATGCGCCTCGTTGCCTTCTCTTCCCCCTCTGCTTTTCCGACAACTCGTCCCCTTCCGCCCTCATCCCACTCGTCGAAGACAAGCTCGTCCTCGTGCCAACTTCGACCATCTCCCCATCCATATTGGCCATCGCCGCAGCCTTTTTCAACTTGCGTTCGGCCTTGAGTCGCCTCGCTTCCGTGACGCCCATCGCAAGGGTGAATTTGCTCAATTCCTCGAAACGTTGATGACTCCGCAGGATGGCGTACACGAGTTCGGGATTGTCCGATAATTGGTGGTGTATAACGTTGTTGAACGCCTCGAGGAGATAATACACCAATCGAGGGTTGCCCTCTTCCATCAACAAAAAGTTCGGTGCCGAGAAAGCCAAAAAGAGCTGCGTGAGGCGCGTCGATGAAACGGTCGAGAGCTGCTTGAAATGGGGGGATGCGTTCGTAATGGAGAGGACGAGGGTGGGGTAAAGAGGTGCCATCTTGCCTTTGGTCGTGAACACAAGGGTGTAGATTGAGACGACGAGGAAGTCGGCTAATGTCCCCGGTACGCCGTATTTGCTACGTAGGGATAGCTTCATCTCGACGGGGCTGTTCCAACGCGCCGACAGGCCCGGCTCGGCCGAAATGGACTGCAGCATGAAGGCGGACAAGCGAACGACGCCCAGTTGTGCTACAAATGGTCGCGGTAATATCAGCAAGGGCCGCTCTCAGAAAGTCAATCGACGCGACTCACTCCCATCATCCTTGTACTCGAGGCAAAACGCCATGAGCAGCACAATCAACTGACTGCTCAGCTCTTCCTTTTCCTTAATCACCCATTTCCACAGCTTAGGATTCAGATCGAGCATCCTCCAAAGCACGATCAACGCGTTCGTCACATCGGCATTGACACTCGTCGTCTTCCTCGTCGTCGTATTCTGCCCCGTCGCACCCGACAAAGCCCCGACGACCGTTCGAGGGATCGCCAAAGCCGATTCGTTCGTCACTTGATCGAGGACATGCAACACCCCTCGAACGATGAGCTCAAAGTCGCTCGTCCGATGAAGTTTCGAGGTGTAGTAAGCGAACGAATTGACCTCGGATTGGCGGGGCGATTCCTCTGTTGCCGGATCAGAGGATGCGGTGTGGTGTTGAGCCAACAAGATCGAGAGCGATTGGAGACATGCCGACACGAGCAGTCCTCGGACGTCTTCTGCACCGATACGCATCACGGCACCTCCGATCATCCCTGCGGCGCCACTGGCAGCACCTAGAAGCGCCGAGGCCTTGCCTTTGGAAGGGCTTTGCGGTGGCGAATCGCTTTCGTCAATTGATGGCGGGAGTCCGGCGTTGAGAGCGGTGTTGAGGATCGAACACAGGAAGCAGAGGACAACCTTGCGGTCAATGAAGGAGCATACGAACGCTTGGCGCCATCGATTCGGCACGACAGGGAAGAGGTGGGGTGGGGTTACTAAAGAGGGCACGGAGAGGAGGATGTTGAGCAGCCGAAGGACTTCGAGTCGAGCGGAGAGGATGGGGAGCGGTGATGGAGGGAGCGCCGAAGATGATGAATTCGCAACACCTGCTTCCCTTTGGGCGCATATGGTCGTGGTGATCGTATCAGCACGGCCCGGCGAATCGCCTGGAGTTCAGACAGTCCTGAGACGCACCAAATGACGTAGGCAATCGACCCCCCTTCGGCAGCTCGACACTCCTCCGGAACGGTCAGACCAGGTACAAAAGCCAGGTCGACCAAAGCGGCCAAGAGCCTCTTGGCCAGTGGTGGAACTTGGTGCCATTCGTACTGGTCTGCTGGATCGGTCGCGGTGGATCTTGCTTCCTCATCGTCGTCGTCTTCGTCTTCCAGAACAAAATGACTGGCTTCTCCAACTGCTTCATCGTCGTTCGCTTTCGTAGAGGCTCTGCTCGTCGTCGCCGAAGCCGAGGAAGCCTTTCGAACTCTGACTCGGGTCGGCTTCCAAAAGACGTCGTTCTCCAAATCGGCGGAGAGACTTCCATCGGGTCCTGGCCGGGTCAAGTAAGGTACCACCCTGCTGAGCACCCTGACGCAGTTGATGGCCTGTCTCGCATCGTCGTCATCGTCTGCTGAAAGTGCGGCAGTGAATCCTTCAAGCAAAGAACCTCCCCCTGGTTCGGTCGCTTGGCGAATCGATCTTGACCGAGAAGCTCGAACAACCGATCGCACGTGACCTCGATGAGCGTCTTGAGGTTCTCGTCCGCGGCCTTGCTCAACGAGTTGGCATCGACGAGGGTGATGAGGTCCGACAACGAGTCAAAGAGGGTAAAGTACTGTGTCCAATACGTCGAATCCGTCTTGGGGATCCGGGACGACGAGGCGAGCAACGACACCCCGCGCGTCGAGGAGGTGCGGAAGGTCAGCTTGGGGTCTTGACCACTGTGGAGGATTCAAATGTAAGTATGTTGAGCTGATCTGGTGTTTTCGTGACCCCTGACGCGCATGGATGGCGATGACATGACAGGACGTGATCTGAGATGGAGCGAGATCGATGGCTCGGAGACGACGGGCTGATACAGCGTGGACTTACAACAACTTGGACGTGAACCCAAGCTTGCCCAGCATGGTTTACAGCGCGACCTCGACCCTGAACAGATTTGTGAGCTGAGCGTTACCGCTTGATAGAGGAGTCGGAAGGTGGCCGCGACGACACGTCGTCCCGCTCCGTGCTCAGGCAACAATGAGGGCCGCGACATGAATGGGCCGCGAATTCAGCGCAGCGACATGAATTCGCGGCTCATGTCGCGGCCCTGATCGCCAATCGACAAGTGGCCCGCGAAGTCTCCTCGAGGCGCTCAGCGGACGTTTCTCCCACTCTTGCATCCCATCACGTGCCATCAAGACCACCACCACCATGTTTCTCTGCATCCCTATCGTCTATGGCTGTCCATCAAAGTACGTCTGCATCACCGACCTGTCGCTACTACTCTACCTCCGAGTGCCACGCGTGACCGCCGGGTTCGCGTGTGGCGGCCCCCACTACGAGAGGGTGGGTCATCGAGTGCCGCCGCTTGATACGCGTACTGTGGAGGAGCTGTAGTGGATGGGCCCTATAAAAAGAATAAAAAAAATCAAGGCACAGCCATGGGCTCCGGGCGCGCAAACCAGACGAGCTACCTGACGGGATCAGCAATGTGAATGTGGCACTCAGAGTGAGACTCAATTTTCCCACAGGTTGACTCAACAAGGCCACGATCAAATCATCTGCCCGGTGCGTGTTGGCGCCACACCGACTCGCCCCGTGGTTAGTGCTGAGTGAGCTTCTGACGACACGTACAACACAGCGTTGCCACAACTCGGGCACCCATCAATACAAGCAAAAGATGTGGTTCGAGGTCAGTTGAGTGGGAATTTGGGAGCTGATAGAATCGAGCTCGCGACTGAGATGCGTTGGGTGCCCTTCTCGCGCAGCTGTGCTACGTACCCCTGTTCGTGTCCTTGCACCCGACCATCGTCACCCCAAACGCTTCGCTCATCCCTTGACTCATTACAGCATTCCGCTCGGCTCAAAACAAGTCTACATGTGTTCGAGCCAGTTGCACCTCCTGCGGTCGATCTCATACCTAGAGTCTTGCAGGCGGCTCACTGACCCCCGGATCTCACATCCTTCGAACCAGTCTGTCAATGGCGCGCCCCCGTCGACAAAGTCAACGTCAACGAACTACCTTCTGGGAAAGGACAAGTACAATATGGCGTTCCTGCAGCACCACCGACGTCCAACTCGGGTGGTTACGACGTCGCTTACTCGACACTCACTGCCAAGTAACCGCGTCTGTCTCGGAAGTTTAGGACAATCATCGCTCGCTATGTGCGCTTTGTACTATGTATTACTTTGCATAGCATTGTATTCTCGACACCCGTTCCAAGATAAATTCACACCGTTACCTGCGCCCACGAAAAGGAGGTAATTCTGTCACAACTTGCTCTTGCCCTTCTTCCTCTCAGCGTGAAGCTTGGCCACCTCGGTCCTCAAGATCTTCTTGTCCGTCTTGCCTACACCGTTGCGAGGCAGTTGGTCGTAAAACGCGATTATGGCGGGGACGGAATGTCTAGGCAACTTCTTGGCGACAAAGTCGATCAGTTGCTGTTCGGTGACTTGGGATCGGTATTCGGCTTTGACAACCACCGCAGCGCTGTAATGTCCGACTCTCTTCGATATCAGTAGAGCTCTTGCCTCAAGCCTCTGAAGACATCGGACCCAAACTCACGCGACCGTTTCACCAAACCTCTCGTCCGGGACCCCGAACGCAGCGCAATCCATGACCTTCTCTTCCTTGAACAGCTCATCCTCGATCGTGACAGTCGCGATGTTTTCTCCACCTCGTACGACCATGTCCTTGATTCGGTCCGTGATGTACAAGAAGCCGTCCTTGTCGACGTAGCCGATGTCACCTCTGGAGTGGCGAATGAACAACCAAGACATTAGCTCTCGCCCTTCGGTTAGGATGTCTGGATTCTCCTAGGGAGATCGCTCACGTTCGGTAAAACCCATCGGCAGTGAACGCCTCCTTGGTCGCCTTCTCATTCTTCCAATACCCATTCGCCCTCCCCGGTCCAGAGATCCAAACCTCCCCAGCTTTTCCGACAGGAACCTCTTCCAGCGTATCAGGGTTCATGATCTTGATATCCACCACGGGGCAAGGCAGACCCGCCGTCTTGGGTCGTAGGAGGTAATCCTCTCCCACGACAGCGGTCGCCATTGAAGACACCTCCGTCGCACCGTAGCCTTGTCCTGGGGCTGTGCCGATCTTGGCTACGTCATTGGGTAGCCTACCCGAGGATGGGGCTCCACCAACACTAATGGATTCCAAAGGGTGGGCTGCGCCGCGTTTGCGTAGGACGGCGACGACTTCAGTGGCCATGAAGGGGATGCCGCTGACGGAGGAAAGTTGCTCTTCAAGGATCAACGACGCGGCTTCTTCGGCATCCCATTTGCGGATCAAGACGATCTATGGAAGGAAATCGACGTGAGCGATGCAGTGGGACCGAGACGGTGATCTGCGCATAGACCTACTTTGGCCCCAATCGCAGTACCCAACCCAATAACGCTGTGGTTCCCCATCGCATGGAACAGAGGCACCGCCAACAAGGTCGATTTTTGCACATCGTCCGGACTCGGCGTCGGCAATGACTCGCCTCGACGGAGAAGCATGCGGGCACCACCGTACATCGAGTTGATGGTGTTGTGGATGTACTGACGCGAGGTCGTCATCACGCCTTTGGGGAGGCCGGTCGTGCCTGGGTAGAATCGGAGGACCCGAAGGGGTGCAAGGTGGAAGAGTCAGCGACATGGGCTGATTGCGTTGCTGACATGGGACGTTGGACACGAAACCCAATTCTGCAGCACCCACCCGACGTGAAATAAATTGTCGCCAACTCGTCCGCCTCGGTCTTGACCTCGGGCACCGCCAACGTCTTGTGAGCCTTGATCTCATCCGAGAAATTGAGGAATCCAAACGAAGAAGCCTTGGGATCCCTGAATGAGAGCACAAAGCGAGTCCCACCGAGTTCATCCAGACTCTTGGCCATGGGGGCAATGAGAGGTGATCGTTCGGAATCGACAAAGACGACGCGTGGGGTTGTGAACGTCAGACAGTGGTGCAACGAATCGGCAGGGAGCCAGGCGTTGACGGCAACCGTTACGGCACCGATCCATTGTGTTGCCTATTCGAACAAGGTCGTTTGAGAGAGCCAATGAGCTTATCGGGTATCATGGAATCCCTTCTAGGATTTCAGGAGCGACTGTGATCATCGACTCACCCACCACACCCAGACCCAGTCCGGCAGATTGCGCGCACAGATGGCGATGCGATCGCCCTTCCTGCACCCCAGTTGATGGTACAAGTACGAAGCGTAGTGCTCGACGATCTTGTGGGCATCTTCATAGGTGTACCTTTCCTCTAAAGACCACGTCATCAGGTGGTGTCAGCACATCAGATGGGATGATCTTCCTTCGCGAATCAAACTGCCAAGATTGCTCAACTGCTGCCCATATGGCCAAGTGCCCCGGACTCCGGTGATCGATTGTGGGGAAATCGGCCGGCGTCGAAGCGCATTTGCATGCCTCGCGGAGGAGGCGACTCACTCTTATAGATAATATAGTCCTTATTCCCTTGGGCCTAGATAAGGTAAGGCATTTCAGCACTCGATCTGGGAGCTCTGACATCCTTCGATACTGACCTTGGAAATGGTCCACAAGCTTCTCGTCGTCGGAGGGGCATGCGTGTAGATCCTCGTCGGCACGCCCTTGATCTCGACCGTGGACATCTCCCAGGGCATCCCGGGGGAGGTCAAGATCTGATTCACCTCTTGGAACGACTTGGCGGGAAAATTAGCAGGGATTGACATCGTATTGTTCGGATGGAATGCGTGAGTGGGTGTAGAGGGTGTGTAGATGGGGCAGTGGGACGAAAGGGAACGGAGTCGTCACACATCGGTGGTGCCCGGCCGAGTGCGATACCGGCCCAGTCTCTGTAAGATCGGTTTTCAGACACGGCAGCGCCATTATTACCTATTTCGAGTCGGATGTTCCGGTCGAAAAGCTCAGCGTCGCCGTTGGACGCACTGCACCTCAATTGGGAGGTTTAACGGAAGGAGTTTACGAGTTACAAAAGCTTTGGTCCGTTAAATCTATGCAAGTTGGCTTATTGCTGATACTGTTCGAACTTCGCTTTCAGTCGGAGCAGTTCAGCCGAGCTTTGCCGGAGTTGAGTCCAACCAGATTGACAATCGGGTCCGGAAGTTCGATCTCGACGTGGTCGACGACTTTGGCGTGGTAGGCTTATCCGGGAGCTGTGTGGGATTGCCCCTCACCTCGGTGAAGAGTGGTGGAAACCTGGTTCTCGTCAGCGAGCGTCCGCAAGCGCATACAAGGACATAGTACCGGCGGCGCGGCACCAATTAGGGGGGGGTGGACCTTTGCCAACGTCTCTCATTTATTTCACCGACCCGACAAAGGACGACTTTTAGCGAGCTGGAAAGTTGAGACCAGCCCAATAAATTGCATTGCCCCTCCCGCCGGCGGCGGCAGCCCCTGATTCATCATAGGCTCCGTCGCCCGAGTCACCTTAGCGCCCTTCGACGCGTTCGAGCCGCACGGAGGCGTCGTCCGCCTGTCTCGTGTTGGCGAGGCACGCGTCGCTCTTCGCCCGTTTGGAACTTCAACTCTGCGACGTCCTTCTGCCGAATCGCACAGCACCGACGTGTCGCACGGGCTTCGGGTGAATACCTTTGTACCCTCAGCTATTATGGATCATCGCAAGCGGTAAGCCACACCTCAAGTGCGTGCCCTTGCCCTGAACCCGCACGTTAAAGACCTGGATGGGATCCCTCCGGCAGACTGGCGCGCTTCCATCAGCTGCTGCACCCGGCCAACACGGACAACATCGACGAGTACAAGCGTTCAGCTCGACATGAACTCACAGCGTTGAGCTTGGGAGGTGAGTGCCATACGGATGTCATGCATGATCGTCTGGCGCGCCGTAGATGGACAAGGGTCTTGGCTCGCTATCGCCGACGGCCTTAAGGCGGCTACGACACGATCCGCATTCCAGAACGTCAGTGGCTAATATGTTGTCCCTTTCTAAAGGTATCCCGGATGAGTATCGACCTGCGACCTATCGCATCCTGCTCAACCTATCGCCGCCCTCAGTCTCGCGCGACCACTACCTCGCCTTCGTCGAGGAGGTATCCAAACGAGTCGCATCGGAGGCACCACCCTCGGTCAATGACAAACCTTCCAAGACGGACAAGGTGTTGCGCGAGATCCAGAGGGACATCGGAAGGACCTTGACGCCGCTGGCTTGGTTCGGAGCATCCGTTTCAACCGGCGACGAGGACCAGGATGAGGATCCGCTGTGGACGCGGATAGCCCTGCTCGATGGGGTCGACGCGGAAATGTCGAGGAGCTTGGGTACAGCTACTTCGCCCACGGAGGAGAGTGTTGCTGCAGATCCGGACACCAAAGCGGAACAGGCACCACCGACTCGGCCAACGACTCGAAGAAGTGCACTCTTGCGCCCCCTCTTCATCTATGCGACCCTCAATCCGGGACTTTCCTACGTGCAAGGGATGAACTCGTTGCTAGCGGTGTTCTACTGGATTTTTTCTTCTGACCCAGAATCAACACCGATCGAAGCCGAAGCGGCCGCCTTCTTTGCCCTCGGCGCGATCCTCTCCCAGCTTCGCGATCTCTACGTCCCTTCCCTTGATGGAACTCCTGTGGCTTCGTCATCCTCGTCGATCTCCCTGAGAGGGAGCGCACCCACAGGATTAGGCGCAACTTTGGCAAGGTTCACGAGTCTGCTCACCTGGCTTGACCCGACGGTCGCGACGGCCCTTGAGCACAAGAAGGTCGATCCTGCGCTCTACGTCTTTAGGTGGCTGACGACTTGGTTCGCGAATGAGGTGAGTCTTCTGCGTAAAAGTGTATATGAACTGTGTCCTTTTTGGTGCTGATCTCTTCTCATCTCTCTGTCAGTTCCAACTGCCCGATCTTGTCCGAATATGGGATCGAGTCATCGCGCTATACCCAGCTGAAGACGAGGTCCAGCCCGTCGAAGCTCTGTCCCCTGTGCTTGGACACCTCGTCGACCTCTCGCTAGCTATGGTTCTTTCCGAACGTCCGACCGTCGTTTCACCTTATGCCCACTTTCAGAAGGTCGTCATGGTGCTTCAGGACCCTCAAATTGGAGGCGAAGATGTCGAAAAGCTGCTGGCCACGGCCTGGGAGATCAGGCAGCGTCGGACAGGCAAGGCCGTGAACCGCGTCGCCGTCTCGCCCGTGTCTGAGCCTTCAAGCTCGACCTCGTCACCGCCAACGACGAGGAACTGGCGATCGGCGGTGAACAAGTGGGCTTCGGCCGCCAGTGCAGCCGCTTCGACCGCCTCAGCAAGCCCGACAGCCAACTCGCTTCGACAACGCTTCTTCTCGGCTTCGAGCGCGCCTGCAACTGCGTCCTTGTCGTTGCCTTCTCCCCGTAGGCCAAGTCTGACGAACCACGCTTCAGAGTACGATCTTGACGACAGTGCCTCGGTCGCAGACAGTGAGACCTCGCTCAGTAGTATCCCTCCACCCCTGTTCGCGTCGAAAGGTCAACATGTCGGTGTGGCGGCATCACCACTGAGGCCAACTCCGGCACCTGGGGCCATTCACGAAGAATTCTTGACCGTCGACGGACGAGTCTTACCCCTACCGCCGGACCGCATTGACCAGACTCCTTCGCTGGCTCAACTGATCGAGGACGAACTCCCGCGGTCCATTCGGGATCCCTATGGCAACAATGACGAAGACGACTACGGCGTTGATGATGCTGCCGAAGGCCCTACACTCGCTGAACGAGCGGCTAACAGCTGGGGAACGTGGCGGAATCGATTCGCCGCCAGCGACGCTGCTGCCTCTTTGAGCAAACAGGCGACGAACCTTTCGATCGCAGCGCAGGTCCAGGCAGCGAATCTACGACAGTCGACCGCGAATCTTGGGTCTTCCGACTCGTACGCTGCCCTGAGCAAGACTACGACAAATTTGTCAGCGCAAGCCGCTTTGTTGAAGGAGCAGATTGCAATTTCGACGACAACGGATCGGTTGTCCAAGTTGAAGGAAACGGTCTCGGGGGCGGGTGGGAGGTTCATGGCTTCGACGGGATCGGACAGAGGGCCTAGGCGACCCGGTTCGCCGATGGAGACACCGTTCACACCACCGAGGTTCCCGTCGGATGAAAGAGGATCGTTTGCTGCACCTGCGTCACCAACCTCGTCCGAGATGGGCGGAGGAGTGAGCGGGGGTGGTAGCGGAGGTCCCAAGCCTCTCCTGCTGAGCGGAGCAGCTCGACGAGCGGCTGGTGGCAGCATCGACTCGGTCGCATCACCGTCACCGCCCTCTGGGTCCCGGAGGAGTTCCATCATCTTCGGTCGATCAACCTCGACTTCACCTGTGCTCAATCGGTCGCCTCGCATGGCGTCGGGAGAAATACAGTCCGACGGACCTATGCTTGGATTGGCTCGTTCGAACTCGCGCAGCACTTCAGCCTTACACGGGAGATCGGCATCGTATAACCCTACCGTGAGCGCTTCCACTGGCCCTTCCTCTGGGGCGACGCATGACGACCAGCCGATCTCATCTCTCCGGATCTCGGGTGGTGCTCGCCGACCGTCCTTCCCCGAAGGCCAACTCTCATCGACCTCGAACGTATCCTCCAAACGAGCCGAAAACGGTCGAGGCTGGACCCTGACTGATGCACCCGTCGCTTCTGCACTCCCCATGTCGAACCAATCCTCGCAAGATCGGCTCGCTCCTCCCTCGAGTTCGAGGCACGACGATGCTTCGAGCGATGCCGGATCGGATGAATCCTTCCATTCTGTTCAGACACCTAGCAACATTGCGACGCCCCTCGAATCGCCCGAACTCTCGACGAGAGGGCCATCGGAGGATGTTCGCAACATGTTTGCCGCTTCAGACGTTGCAGCTTCCGCTGCACCACCTCGAAGATCTTCGCTGGCCGTCACACCGGCCTCACCACCGCCTAGAGGATCGTCCTTGACATCGAGCCGATCGAATGACCCCTTGCCGACGGCGGGGCTGTCTTCGAGCATCAACAAGGAACCCTTTCAACCTCCTTCATCCCCTTCTCAAACCCGATCCCAAGCATCGGACCTTGACACCCCTCTGTCCCCGACAAACGATCTCGAACCCTCTGCCTCGCGAAGCAAGATCGTTCGTCGACCCGTTATTTCAAAACGTCGAGCCTCGGCACGCATATCCGGCATGTCGAGCCCGACCTCGGAGCTTTCTACCGAGGACCGAAGAGCCGTGTCTGCATTCTTGGCAGGGGAGACCCATGCTGTCGGGGACTTGTCGAGGAATGGGAGTCGGTCGAGTGGGGTTAGTAGGAAGAGTCACGCGAAGAGGGAGAGTGCTGCTAGTGGGTGGAGCGAAGGGGATTTCTTGGGTGCGTATGGAGAGGATCGGGACTAGGGCCTCGGCGTGAGGCTGGGGTGGATATTTATAATCTCTTGTGGTATACTCGCTTCGTGTTGCATAATCAGTGAGACGCCTTCAGTACATACATGTACCTCCCCAGACGAAGTTTATGGTCTTTCGGTGATGGAAGCATAAGATTACAACACTAGCTAGTTCGAATGGCACTGTCTCCGATCCTCAATTGTCTATCGGCGGTTTGTCGTCCCGTTCGTATTCGAGTTCTGTCTCTGCATCCGAATCTTGCGGGTCCAGTTCGTCGAAGAGCACCGATCGTACACCCCTCCAAACCCTTTCCAATTGAGACAATCTGGGCATCAATTCCTGCTCGAGGCAAGAGATCCACAGATAGATTAGCTTCGAAACATCTTCAACCCTACTTGATTTCTCGGATCCTCGCTTCTCACCTCATAAGCAAGGATCAGCTTCCCATCGTCGTTATCGTCTTTCGGTTTTCGAATCACAACCAAGATGTAGCGGATCCCCCATCCGTAAATGACCTCGTTGAGGATGACGTCCTGGATGTCGCTCATGGGGAGGAAGACGTTCGAGGCCGATCGTAGGAGGGTGAAGGTCTTTGGTGAGAAGGGGAGGCGTAAAATGAGGCCTCTTGAGGTGGTGAGTTGGAGACCGAGCGAATGGACGGCCAAGAGGGATTCTGTGGGGAAAGGAGCGAACGTGGGCTCACGGTTAGCGGTCATGTGGGGGCCGCAGGTGGACGCGAGGAATGGGCATGGACGAGGATGACGAAGGCGTATCGTCCGGATCTAGGTGTTCTGGATGATGATACCGATGGACAAGAAGACACTGAGAGGGTTCCGGCCTGAGAACGTGTACAATAACCGCAGCGTCGCAGCCTCCTCCCCTCTGGTTGCGAAGTCGATCACTTCGCCGACGCTTTCCCACGTCCTACCCTTCACAATACCTTCTTTTCCTATACCCTTGCGTACGCTGTTGCAGAGATATGAGAAGTAAAGAATCGCGCCGGGGCGTGTACTCACCAGAAGTGACCGTGCCGGACTTGAGCTTGACCCAGACTCCTGCCAGCAACAACCCCATCCACGTGTAGTAGCCCTGTGTGATAGATTCTGGTCAAATTATATATCGCACGTCTAGAATAGCGCAACACCACTTACAGACCGAAGCAACAGGTACGCGATCCCAATGCACGCGAGCGCGTCCGCCCACGGCGACCCGTTCGCGTCCGAATGCACGATGTACGACTTTTGGATCAACGAATGGTCGACGACCTCCAACCGAGTCGTTCGTCCCATCGTGAAGAAGACGGCCGCGGGGACGGTGGGGAGGACGGTTGGACCTGCGATAGACCGGAAGACGACAGTGGCAGCGGTGCTCGGATGCCTAAACGTCTCACTGCATCTGTCCCGTATGTCGAAAAGCCCCAGAGAAGAGCCCGACAAGATGACTCATCCAGCTGGTATGGAGAAGAGGGTCTCCGGACTTGATTTTGACTTTGATATTTACGACTATTCCAGTATTATTCTGGGTCACGTCCGGCGACTTTCATTGGGCGGGCGCGATAGGGGCACGGCCGAAATAGGAGAATCAGCGCGATCGCTCACCACCGACTTGCGGCGCGAGAACCCCTCTCCACGGCGTGTCTGACTAGCAAAGAGAGACATGTCGTCGCCTTCGCACCTCTGTCCATCGCATCATCAAGCTCGGTCAACGCACTGCCATTCGCGCGACGTGCACCAGTACGTTCCCGCGTTCGGCAGTCGGAACAACTTTGTGTGCCAACTACTCCCATCTCGGTCCTCATTGAGCTGTTGTGTTTTTCTCCCGCTTTGTCCTGCCTCGACGACTGCGCCAGTCGCGCAGCGACGTTCTGCGCGACGTTCGCTCATATTGCCAGAAAACTTCTGGCCTTTCCTTGGGCAAACATGGGCGTCGGTGGAGGATTTGATCCTTTTCTTTCATCTGGTGTTTCTCCATCAGGCCAACATCCCAACCAGAATCCAAGTGAAGCCCATGGATCATCAGGCTGTAGTAGAGGACGGAGCTACCTTTTCCATCCTCACGATCTTTTGCGGGACTCTCCGTGGCAGTCTCTTCAAGATCGCGGCGGTCTGTCGAGACGAGGGCGACGCTGTCTGCATCGCAGGTTGGCCTCACCCAAACTTCTTGAGGGCTTCGTGATCGCTCGATGGCGCCTGGGCTGAGCCATCTTTGATCTCATGATACAGGGGGGGGATCGGAAACTTCCTGCACTTCGTTTACCGACGACGAAAATGTGGAAGAGAGCGCCATCAAAAGCCACTAGCAATCAGACGTCATGGATCTCGATGAGCCCCGTGAGAAGACGTCGGATCCGTCCAAGCCAGCTCTTGAGAAGGCTGCTCCTAAGGAGCAGGTTTCTGAATCGGAGGAGCTTCTAAGCCGTCAGACGAGATTTGTGACCCCGTTGACATATTCTGACTCACGTCCGTGCTCAGGGTTCTTCGTCTTCCGAGCCACCCTACGACGCGTCTCAACGACATACGACTGAGTCGTCCCGAAAAGTAACGACCCGCACAGAGCCGAAGAATCTTGGGTGCCGCGGTAGCGGCGAGCAACCGGGTCGACCGATCAAGTTCGAGCGAACGGAGACCTTCAGCGCCCCGACGGACCTTTCACCCCCTTGACCTGCAAGGGGACCCTCGACGGTACCTGAGTCCCAAAATATTGAGAGGCTGAGCTATGACCACTATTCGTGCGTTTTTCTGGGTAATTATCAAATTCGAAATCGATACAACTTTCTCCTGTGTCATTCGAGCAGCGATTCGCGAACTTGGAGATAATGAGCCTGCTCTTTAGGCTTCCGACATCACTTGAACTTCCTCCGGCTGACGCCTGCCAATGATGACCATCATTGAATGCATACCAAACGCAAAGTCTTTGAGTAAAACCTAATTCAATAGTTTAATTGCAGCCGATCGATCAGTGGGCTGATAGGGGTAGTCAGCCACAAACGGAGATCTCTGAGCGCGTCCGAGCTCGTTCCAGTCGCGAGAGTCGCGGGCAGCGTCAGGGGTTGGTTCCACCGTAGCAGCTCTCACTCAACTTGCACTCGCGCAAGCAGTATCGCACGACGAGTATACGGCGATCCCTTGGTGTTCGGTTCTTTCTCATCGAGTCACTCCACCGAACTGCCCTCTGCCGATCATTACCACGTGGCAGTGGTGTTGTTTCTCCACGACCGTGCACTCAACTTGCAAGTTGGCCTCCCCTCATCGACTCGCCGGACGTCATGCCACACCCACACGCCTGCCAATTGCCTAACGCCGGTCATCGTTGGACGTCTTTTGAGGACATCGTCCTTCTCTTGCACCTCTCGCTACTCGTATCGGACACCTCCACCCAAATCAAAGCCGTTCGGCGTGCCCACCCTGTCCGGACAACAACGCCTTAGTGTTGGTCACCCTCCGCTGTGGAATCCCAGGCTCGAGTAGCAAGCTGTTTGAGCTCGGGGTGGTGAACCAGAAGTTACCGGACGTCTACCTCGTATCGCACAACTCGTGTCTCGACAAAATGCTATCAAGCAAATCAAAGCACTGCTGCATCCTCAAGAAATCACATTGTTGCAAACCTCCGGGGGAAGCAAGTCTAAGCTGGGCAAGGTAAGCCTTTGCTTGATTCACGTTAAAGCCTACTAGGTGGCATTAACTCGGTAAACACTCGGGTGGCTGATTCAGAGCCACTTGTCGACGCAACAGCAGATCGTCAAGAACGAACAGGGCCGGCGCTCGTGAGGCTCCAGGGATCGGTCCGCTCGCTCGAGCGTCGAGACGGTCGATACCTCTGTGCTACCACGGACCAGAAGAGTTCACTCATTCTCGGGTTGTGTACAAAACTCAATTTTCCCTTACAACGTCCATTTTCGACCTTCTGGCATGGAGTCTGTCGGTGTCGAATGGGAATGCTCGGTCTTCAAAGCCAAGCAGCTCTGCGTCGCCACCGAATGCGCGATTCCGAGCAAGCTGCAGCAGCAAATGGATGAATCTGTACGTTCTGCAGTGCCACTCCCCCCGATCTGTAAAGTTTTTTGTTTTTGCTCAGATGAGGGCCTCGTGTCCTCCGCTCTGGTTTTCCTTTCCGTCAGCCTTCGATCGCATTCCAAGCTCAGGGAGATGTTGGAAGACGTGGTGATACTTGCGAAGAGGGGTGGGTATTGTCGATGGAGATGAAAATGAAGTACATGCCGGGTCACAGCTGGAGCGGTAGAGCCCGATCCGCTCTGCCGCTAAAGGGACGGCCATTTCCTCAGAGCTTTCATTTCACGAGCAATCGCTTTCGCCAACTTTAGTGACGGTGAATGAAGACAGAAAAGTAGGATTCGAATCGCCGGGGATAGCTACTCCAAGGTCAAGAGCCCGCTCCCAATCTGAGCCCCTTGTAGGGTTTCGGTCTCACGGATCGTGATAGTGAGCGACGTTACGCGTTGATGAGGGTCTCATCGCAGCTGTGTCAATCAGGAGTGATCGAGAAGAGAAGTCAGCTCAGTGCAGCTGAGCAATCCTCAAAGCCGCGTGCACGTTAAACTCAACTGCTTTTGGCTGTTCTTGTCGGTGCATTCTTTATACGTCACCTTGAAGGAACATTGAACGGAGAGCTCCGTGCTATCATTCAAGCAGCGGCTCAAGCAAGCTGCTTTCGTCGTGCTAGTTTGGGTACGAGTTCGAGGAGAGGGCAGAAGTCAACGAGATGGCTCGCGTCTGGGGCCGAGACACTCGTCTGCCGAACAGCGCGAAACATACACGTCGAGCCGACTTGCTTTCTGGGGATGGCTTTTGCAGTATTGAAGGCATTGCCTTTAAATTCACGTAGTGAGGAGGCGTCATGGGAGGGAGCGATGTGTGGGGAGGAACTATGCCCCGGCCAGTCGACGCCTCACTTACGGACACTGCTTTGCCGTCAGCTTCTCGAGGTGTCTATACCCAGGATAAGGTATCAGTGGGAACCACGGAGAATGTCAGGTAACGTGAGATAGCAGGGGTACCGCTCACTGGGTTGGAAGAGGTGGGGCCGTCAAAGGGACCATGGCCATGGTCGACACGATGCCGCCAAGCACGGTCGCAATGAGGAGGGGAGTAGTAAATCGTGAGTAGGAGTGGCGCAGGAAGAGGTGCAGCTCCAGATTTCTTGGTGACGGTTACAGGTCCAAGGAAGAGGCAGCGCGGAACCGTCACCGTTTTTTTTTTTTTTTTTTTTTTTTTAGATTTTTTTTAGAGAGACGCCGCACGTTGCTTAGCACCTTGGAGGTCGCTATCGCACGGCCCAACCCTCGCCCGGCTGAGACAAGCTCCTGTGAAACCGGCGAACAACGGAGGCGCGTCACCATGTCCCGGCGCGTGGGCGAGTCAAGCGAATCCGATGGCGGTCGAGCACGTCGGCACGGGCCTGATCTACGCCTCATCTCATGTTGATCCTCAATACTTTGGAGGCATCATTCTGATATCAGTGGGCACATCATGCTGTTCCTTTCTGTGGCGAGATCACCTTCGACGCCGCCTCCAACGGAACTGCAACTGCATTTAGCGTTGTACTCGGTCAGATCCGCGCTCCGGCCGGGCGAGCATCTCACCGGGTTCACGACAGGGCGACTTCCAGGGTGCGAGCTGAAACCGAATCCATTGGGCCGGGCATGACCTACACTGCCTGCGGCTGCCGTCACTTTCTCACAAATTATTGTGATAGACTGCTTCAAGGTTTGGTGGCCTCAAAAACTGGTTCAATCCAAGTCTCGTTTCAAGTGTCTTGTTGCACTTCCAACCAGAGCCTTCTGCAGGCTGCGTCTTTCAAACGTAGATAATTGAAATTCTTTTTTTTGATATCGCTAATGACCAACACTCAGTGAGGCAAGTTGAGAACTATCGACCCGAAATCCGACCTATTGGAGATGAGAGCAGCACTTGTCACTGCAGCTGGATAATGAAAGACAAAATCGGATCAGTTTCCCGCGATACAACCTCGTGATTAGGATGATGCAGCGCACTCTATCACTTGATCGGTGCAGTTGCTCATACACGTGATGAGTGTGGATCCTTTGTGACAGGCTCTACCGGAGCGGTTGCATTTGATGGCCAGGCAACTGTTATATAAGGCAGCCATAGGCTAAAAAAATCGTCGGTGTTCATGGTCAGCGATATTCGCCGAGCTGTTCCCATTTAGACCGTGTTGTAAGAGTACATACGGTGGACGCGATAAACATCTACTAGTACACATGTTTTGAGCTCGAACCATTGAGGACTGGGGTCAGTGCTCGGGGTTTATATGCGCAGCGACGGCGTCAAGCTGCGAAGAGTCGCTCCTCCTGCTACAACCTCGAGAGGAGCCTTGAAACTCACGAGCAATGGCGGTCAACTTGGGGATAGCACGATGCTTCACTAGCAGATTTGAATGATTCAGAGAGCCATGCCAGTCGTAAGGAAGTACAATGCCGTTCGTTAGGACCGTGGTTCGGCAGCATTGACTGCGGCGCTGGTGAACAGCAGCGCACCACGATAGGGCCCGGGAGCAAGAAGTGCATCGCTACCCTCATCGGAGTAAGACTGTCAACAGAGAGAGAGAGAGAGAGAGAGAGAGAGACTGGTCACGTTAAAGGGCATGGGGTGGTATTCGATCGAAGGCACGTGGCTTGTGCATGTTAGCGGCGATCGCGGAGAGCAGTAACCGAAGGGCGGTTTCGATCTCGGTTGTAGCTTCGCCAAATTGGGCACGATGAAGAAGGTCAGCCGCAAATCCGGATGCCATGCCGCGCGTCAAGCGCCGCTCCGGTTCGCCGCTCGGAGCGGGCACGAAGCGTGTGCGTACGCTGTGATCACAAACTGTAAAACAAGCCAGACAAAACAACTCCTTCATTCCTCTTTCTATGACTTCCAGAACGGTACATGTTTGACATCCCGAGTTCTAAGGCGAAACCAAAGCCCGCCCCAATTATCGCTTCTGAACTGCAATTGTACTCCCAATTGCCAAATGAGCTCAACTTTTTTAGGGGTGTCAGTCGATGATTAAAAATCCGAAACAGTAGCATACACTATGTACTAGATAGCTCATCAACGCAGTGTACATTTCCAGGTTGTCACAGTAGATGAGAGATGCCTCCCGACAGGTGCTCTATCGGGTTATCAGTGGTGCCCAGCCGCGTGATATCGTTCATTTTTCATCTAGAAAAGGAGCGATGGGTCCTTTCGGTGGGATGGGGGAAGATTTAATTCGACGCGAAGTCAAATTAGGTTGTGGATATGTAGTTTGCAACTAGCAAATGCCGGTTATAAACCTCACTGCTATAGGTGTTTGCCCGAGCACGAGAGTAACACTGATACCGGAGCCGAGAGCGTCCAAGAGCACTTTTGGATACAGTTACCAATCTGTGAGTTACCAACCCGCGGTTTCAAATGCGTTTCAAATCGTCGCGCGCATCCGGTTTTGCGGTGGACTCTTTCCTACGCAACAGACTCTACTCGCGCGCACGGGTCTGGTGGCAGGGTTTCGCCGACTCGGAGATACGCTGAGAACGACGAGCTCACACCATTACCGAGTCTGCTGGACTATTTGATACTGCAATAAACCTCCCCGCTACTACGGCGAGCAACTCTCTTTTCGGTAGGTATTCCGCGCCGAGGGTTCGGTTCACCGCCATACCATATCTCAATTGCATGCATCTTTTCCGCTTTTCCCGCCAGTCCCACGACGAAAGGAAAGAGGGCGTCCATGAAAATTTTCCCAAAAGTGGCCTGTATACCATAAGTGTTATCCTAGCCTCGGGAACATCGATCAGTTGGCAGTCCTTCCTCGGACACTGGGCTGTGGCTCGACGCATTCACAAACGCTACACAACTCCTATAGTCGTATGATAGTGAATGGGGTACATTTACAAGTCTCAATCCTGGCTAAGCGATACACAACAAATCAGTCCGGATCTCCACACCACTCCTCATTCCGCAGCAGTCGGTTCCTCGACCGCAGATTGCTCGGTCGCGATCTCGACCGGCTCCATCGTCGGCTCCATCGTCGGCTCCGTCGTCGGCTCCACCGTCGGCTCGGCAGCCACAGACGCAGCGGCAACGGGAGCGGCCATTCGATACTTGCTCAACTTGCTCGCTGTCGTCGTAGGTACTGCAACTGCGGTAACGTTCTCCTTCGTGGAAGCAGACAAGACGCTCGGGATCTGCGTTTCTTCGAGCTGCGTCGCTTCCATCACGACTTCGGCATGGTCGACAGGTGAAGCTTCAGGAGCGGCTGATCGAGCCTTGTTGATGGGCTGCAACGACTCTTCCTGCGTCTCGAACTGCGTCTCCTCGAATTCTTCCCCATCGCGAGGAAGCTCATGAGCGTGTCCTCCCAAACCAGCGGTCGAAGGAACGAGCTTGGGCAACGGCTTGGTGAACGGTGTCGGCAAGTCCGCATCGTCGTCATCACCGTCCTCTCGAGCAGTCACGCCGTTCGTCGACTTGCGCTTCTTGCCCTTGAGTGCTGATACTTTATCGTCTTCCTCGACGACGGTGGCGAAGCCAAACAGGGTCGTCTGCTTGGTCCCAGGCACGGTCTGTGTCTTCGCGCCAGAAGAGCCTGCCACAGGGGCGGCGCGCTTGACCTTGGCCTTGGGCGCCTCGGTGCCTTCGACGCGGCCAAAGAAGCTACCCGTGCGGTGCAGATCGGCGGCTTTGCTCGCCCCTGTCTTCTTCGACGCGAACGGGTTCGCGGGCGAGACGGGAGCGCGAGCTCCAGCTGGTGGTGGCGTGCGTCGGCGGAACGGGTTGCTCGCTGATAGCATTACGACCAAGGGTTGATCAGTTATTGTCCAAAGCCAAGAAGAGGTCGACACAAGACAGCTTACCCTTTTTCTTTGGCGCTGGCACAGCCTCGATCGTCTCGGCGACCGGAGACCCGTCCCAATCCTCATCGTCTCCACTGCCTTCGACAGATCGAGCTCGCTTACTCGCTCGCATGCCGTCCATCATCTCCTCATCGTCCTCACTGGCAGGCTCGCTCAGCGGATCGTCATATTGCGAGTCCACCGGTCGTCGACCCATGCTCGAATCGCGATAGCTTGGCGCAACAGACGCCATCCTCATCGACGAAACGTTCGACGACGTCGGGGCCATCATGAACCCTTTACCGCCCATCGCGAAGACGTTGATGTTGCGATCGTTCGAGCGACCGCCGAACCCACCGGGGTCTCGAACATTCCTCTCATCGATGAGATGCGTCCACTTCCCCTCACGGACTTTGGACGTTGCACCGTCGCCCGCAGCTTCCTTGACCTCTTGCACGATCTCAATGCGCTCCTCGAGCCCGGGCAAGTTGAAGAAGCGAGCGATCTTGGCGGCGGCGGTGAGAGACGCCTTCTGCGATAAGAGCAATGTGGCGTCGAGCGCCTGCTCCAACCTCTCGGCCTTGCACGCCGTCTGGATGACCATGAGCAAATGTTTGTCGACTTCCAACTCTTGACGTGCCAAGCTCGTCGTCAAGTCGTAGTCGTCAGCAGAGGCGCCGTCGCGACGGTGCGAGACGAACGTCATTTCGCGCAGGTACTTTTCTTCGAGTTGCCCTTGTTGCACGTCGAGGCGCAGAAGAGGGAGTTGGAGATCGAGTTCCTGGATTAATGGCGTCGGGAAGTGGGGGTACGACTCCTCGCCCTATCGTTGTGCACACACAAACACCAATGAGTCAGCAAAACATCGAGTGTGCCCGGTTTCCGCCCATGGCTGACCTTCAAAATGATGACATGGGCTTGCTGAGCAGTGAGGCCGATGGGCCAGTACTTTTCTTGCTTGTTCTCGCGACGCGCCATGGCGGAGGTCTCGAGCACGGGTACCCACCGAGCTTGTCGCGGGCGACGTGAACGGTCGAGGACGGAAAACACACCCCTCGAGTCGTACATGGCGGGGATCTGGGCGAGTGTGGGACCTTCATTCGTCAACACCTGGTGCACACCAGCCCGGAATCGCCCTATGAACTGACCTGCTCATCCGTCAAACCAATCCAGGCCAACGACACATCCTGCATCAACGGCATCTTGCTTTGCTGCAGCACCTCGAACGAGTCCGTATCCACCAAGACGTAATCCAAGCCCGGGACCGAAGACCCGCTTCGATAGACGATCAAAGCCCAGTCTTTGCCCGCC
The DNA here is from genome assembly GCA_022702605.1 of Microbotryum scabiosae. Taxonomy (NCBI): domain Eukaryota; kingdom Fungi; phylum Basidiomycota; class Microbotryomycetes; order Microbotryales; family Microbotryaceae; genus Microbotryum; species Microbotryum scabiosae. Next base: position 1,339,243 of record JAHWDV010000017.1, on the reverse strand, counting down.
GCAGTCGAGACAACGGATTCTCCGAGGTTCCAAACATACTTTTGCAAGCCCGAGCCACTGAAGAAGCGAACGTAGCCTCTATCGGTTGCGACAACAACGGTCCCCGTGCCGGCGATAGAGATCACGTTCGGGTCCTCGGGCGCGATGCCGCCAACCGAGAGCGCGATGACTTTCTCGTCTTGCGGTAGGGAGTATTGCCATTCCTGCGTTGTCGTCCATGACCCGAAAGGCTTGTAGTAGACGAGCGAGGGAGAGTCCGACGTTCCCTTCAAGGCGAAAGCGGAACCGAGCTCACCTGAACATGAACGAAGACATCAGCACCCAGCCATTGGCTCGCAGTTAGGGAGCCCAGCTCACCAAGAGCGCCCATGGTGAATTTGAACGAGTCGTTGAAGTGGGTCCCAGTTTGCGCACTGCGATCGTGGAACTCGATCGTGACGAGGTTCTGATCATCCCGGTCGACAGCATGGATCAAGCCCAGCATGTTGAAAGCTGCGAGACCGACCAAAGATCAGCTACCACTCAGCCTCGACAAGAGCAGGCCAATTGTGACCTACCGAGGTACCGTCTCTTCTCCCTGAACGGGGTCGAGCCGGGCTGGAAGGATGGCTGGCCCTTCGTGTACGCGTACGACTTCGACGAGGATGCGCCGGCCGTCACTATGGAATGCATCTTTTCCATCAGCGAAAATTATTTGCGCTCCACAAAATAACCGGACCCACAGTATCTTGACGACCTGATGCGATCGCCGCCGGCTCGCTGATACTTGCTGATTACCCCATTCATCCGGCTATCCCCGCCATCTCTGTCCTCATCCATCCCATCCTCACCCCTCTTCTGCATGAGTCCCTCATCATCGTCCAGCCACCCATCCAAATCGTCGCCAAAGTAGTCGTCCCCCTTGCCATCGTCCTCTCCAACCATGCTCGTGACGTTCTCGCTCGTCTCCCTCTCCCCCCTCTCCCTCCTCGCGAGCATCATCTGCTGCGCCTTGGCGAGCGACCAAGTCGGTTTGGCCATGGTCGACGGGATGACGTCCATCCACATCGTGAGCTGGCCCGTATTGTGGACATAAGCCAGCATGTTGGTCGTCGGCGTCGGTTGGAACGCCATGTCCGTCACGAGGCCTTGCTTGTGCTGAATCGACGTGACAATCTTCCTCTCGGTGAAGTTCCACACGTGGATCCAATCGTTCATCGCGGTGGCGAGGTAGACCCCATTGTTCGAGAAAGCGAGCGAGGACATCATTCCCGCTGTTGTGCCTTCCGTCGAAGGAGGGGAAAGGACGCCGATCTTGCTCCAGGTCTCTCTCAAGTAGATCGCCACCTCTCTGGTCTTGGAAGGGACGACAAAGTACTTTGAGGAAGGGTGCCAGACTACGGCGATGCTGTATTCGGAGGCGGGGTCGGTGTTGGGTTCGATGACGCCTTCGAGTGTTTGGATGCAGGTCGGTTGCGAGCCCGAGGTAAAGTCCCAGATACGGATTTGTCCATCTTGCCCCGAAGTCGTCTGTAGTCAGCCGCTCCAATACCATCAAAGTCAATTTCCAGAGACCCATGGCTATGAGTGGTTCGGTCCGCACTGACCAAGAGCTGCCCATCGGGTGACCAAGTCGCCTCCCTGACCCCCTTTCGATGGCCAGGCAAGAGCTGGATGCCGTTGATCGGATCGTTGATATCGATGACCTTGACGATCAACTCACTGCAAAAGAGCCCATCGCCGTCTCTCATCAGCTCTCACCCCTTACTGTAGAAGAGACGGAGACAGGTTCTGTCGAACTCACTCTGAAGCGACGGCAATTTTTTGACCCTTGGGATCGAACCTCGCGCTCCTGACAGGTTCGCTGCACCGGGTCAAGATGGACTCCATCTCGGTGGTCACGCCATGGCGATGCAAAACAACTAATCCGGATTCGTTGGCGGAGCACACGAGCTCATTCTATCCCGAGGAAAGGAGGGAAAAGACGCGTCAGTGTCTGAAATCTGACTCGGAGCTTTCTCATGTAGTCGCGTCGGACGGAGCAATCTTGACCTCGGTCAAAGAGATGGCAAGCTTCGCGGGAGAGGCTTTTGGCGCAGAGGAAGAAATATGATCCAGACATTCCGTCTCTCTGAACGCTACTCACCGAGCATGACAATCCGAAATTGGGTTCCTCATGGAAGTCGATCAACAGCGGCGGCGGCAACCCTTCGCCGGCGTGGCGCGGATCCGTATCGAACACGCGGATATAACCTTCCGCTCCGGCCGTGTACAAGAGGCTGGAGGGTGGGAGAGGTTGGAGTAAGTTATACAAAGCTCCAGGAAAGACGAAACGGGACGAGAGCGAGCGTATCGGTGTGGGAACTCACTGTCCATTGGGAGTGAACGCGCAACGCGAGACACCTTGCGTGTGCGGCCAGGTGACCAGCTTGGTAGGATCGATGTCCATGTTTGAGAGATGGGACGGACGATCGCCAGCGAGGAACAAGACTCCTGAAGTGGAACGTCGCTCGAAGGATGCCACGGAGGCGGTGGAGGAGGACGCGAAGCGAAAGCGCTCGACTCGACTTGCAGCTGAAGCATGGGGCGACGCGTCTCCGCGATTTCGGCCACAGACGCGCCTCGACGCGTCGATCCAAATTACGCCCCACAAAAGGTCAACCCTGCGCGCTCGGACCTCGTCAGAGAATATTCAGCCCATGGTATCGAGGCTGTGATCTCTCAGAGGCGAACAGACGCCGATGAAGGTGAATGTACATTACAAATGATGGAGCTCCAGTGGTCAAAAGTCCACAGTAATCAGAACTAGGTAGGGAGACGGATCGATGGCTCTGTTTTGGCGAAAAAAGTCCGTCGGTAATCACCTCCAGCAGAGCAACTGATAGCCATCCTGCACGACGTATTCACCACCTCCGAAAGGGAAATTGGCGCCGTTCTTGAGACAGTATAAGCAGGATGAAACCCGGTCAGTTCATTTATCGTGCCAAGAGAGCAGTGAGAAGACCCTACCAAATGAGCACCAGCTTTTCCGGGGACCTGCACGCCTTGGATCGTTGTGACCGCGTGGTGGAGGTGGTTCCCGTCTTCTTCGAAACCCTGTAAGTGAAATCACGCAGGTCCGCTTGACCGAAGTCAAACATTGCCCGTGTGCTGGAAATCGGACGGCGAACTCACGCCTTCGACGACTCGCCGACCTTTTGGAACCTGAAGCGTGCGACGAGGCGAACGGGGTGAGACAACACTCGGTCTATGCGGGCCACTCGAACCCTTCACACCGTTGATCTCACTTGACCATACGCAGCAGGAACCCATTCCATCTGGTTCGTGATGGGCAACACGTCATAGCGTCCCTGTGTAACATGGTCGTACCGTTCGAGTTTCACGCGGTACGCGTCAGCCCCCCTTCGGCGGTACGATGCGGACCCGGAGGCGGTATGACGTATTGACCTTATGAGCAATCTCAGTTCCTGTGTAAGTGTGTCCATCACAGTCATGGACAAGAGGATCGGGTCGCACGAGCCAGGAAATGATCGAAATCGAGCGTCAGCCTCCCTCTTGCCCCACATGGCCTGCAGAGCGCCACTCGAATGCGGAGGCTGCCTCCAGCCCGAGCAGAGAGCGATCGTCTACGCACCACCATAAGACACCATGACCCTCCCATCCCCAACGACCTTGGCCGGATGGACGCCTTGTTTCTCCATCAACGCACTCGCAACCCATACACCCGAACCGTCGAGGTCATGGAAGGGTGCAGCACCTACGAGATCCGGCGAAGGGAATGACGAGACCGTCGTCAGAGGGATTCGCAGGCCCGCGGCGGGGGGTGGAGCACCGTAGGCTGGGGGAGGTCCGGACATGTCGGAGAGAGTGTGTTTGGGGGAAGCTGGAGCTTCTTGGGGTGCGAGGTGCCGATAGGGTAGAAGGAAAGATTGTGAGGAAGAGTGTGAGCGGCAAGGATCCAGCCTGTGACGAAGGCTCTCGCGCGCCCGAGAATTTGATGGAGCCGGCTCCTTCATCTTATTTGTCTGTCACTAGGCACGCAGCTCGAGGCACGAACAGAATCAGATCTTTCACCCCAATTCCAGGACAAACGGTAGGAAGAAATAAAAACGTATTAATTGAGGAACGCGCGGCCCACCAGGCGGTCCGTGCTCCTGTGAGGCCCGGCCCATTTGTCCGCCCCCACAAAGCCACATTGCGCAAAGCGAGGCATCTTCTCGTACTGTACTATGTCGACCCCGGCGGTGAACGATTCACTTCCATCTTCATCCGCCTGCGCAAAGTGCGTGCATCCGACCTCATCCCTTCGCTCAAGGTCAACGATGTTGTCCATTCCGACCCAGACTCGATGCTGGGAGCGGCCAGCGACTACTTCAAGCGGGTCTACGAGGACCGCCCCGTCGATGACGCGGCACTGGACGAGATCATCGATGGACTTGCCTCGACTCGCCTACCCCCTGCGGACTCCCTCAAGCTCGAGGAACCGTACCCATTGGACGAGATGACCAAGGCTCAAGAGTCGTTCCTCCGCGCCGTTGGCCTTGGTCCTAAGGCCCGCCAATGGTACCGAGCGACGTACACCAACCAATCCGCCTCGATCTTCCTTAACGGTTGGCTCTCGACCGCTTTCGACAACCTGTCGGGCGTTCGGCAAGTCGATCCTCTTGCTCTCTCTCTCTTTGTATTGGCGATTGAGGTGCTGAGGGACTTGGTTTTCAGATCCCATCAAGAGTCACAGGCATCGAGAGTCCGGGCCTACAAACGATTCGTGAACTCTTTGCCGACGATGCTTGCTGCGCGCTCCATGACCTCTCCGACCTCAAACACCTCAATCGGGTGATTGGCCTTTACGAACGGGCAAGCGCTAGCCAAGTCAGCAATGCCAAATCATTCCTCTACCCCCTCGGATCGTTCAGGGACCATATTTTCGCCTCACACCTTGGGACCTGGCGTCTCAGCGACTCGCAATTCCGCTATCTCGGTATTCAGGTCTGGGTCGACATTGCCGAGGACGCGGGTTGGGATTAGGTCAAGTCCGCGACCATCGCTCGTATACGCTCTATCCCCATGTACGACCTCCCCTACGTTGCCAAGTGCTCGATCGTCAATATATACTGCTACACAATAATCCTCCACTACAGCCGTTCCCTCCCGGCTCCCAAGAGCGTCGTCAAGGAGATCGAGGATGCCGCCATGCTCGCGATTCACGGTCGAGCCTCGGATGGCACTCAGAGACCCCCAAAGATCTCTCGGTCGCGCCTCTGCACGCCGCTAGACCACGGTGGTTTGGGTATGATTGATCTGCCTCGGCGCCTAGCGATCGATCACGCCAAGTGGGTTTTCCAACTCCGCGATCCGGATGGATGCTTCACACGGCACCTTTTCTACATTCGCATTCGTCTCCAGGCAGCAAACCAGCGCAACCCCTTTACCTTATGCAAATCGCCTCCCCACCAGAATCGTCGCCCTTGAATCTGGATCTGGTGGGCCTACTTTTGCCACCCGCCACCAAAATGGGACCACGCGGGGAAGAAAACGAGGGAACTCCTCCTCAACGCTGGGTCCGCTACTTCGAAGCCTGGGCGTCGGTGACAGCGCTCAACAACCCCCCCCCCCCCCCTCCCCCGAACTCTCCAAGGCCCAGAACCTCGAGCGATGGGCAAACCACGTACTCTTCTTCCCAGCGGGCCACGGCGTTCAACTCTCGGTGAACCCGACGCTTTTCCTAGGCCCTGACGGCGAGGTGATGACTCCGCCCTTGTTTTCTGTTGCAGGGTCGACGAGTCCTACACTACTGGCCTAGCCAGTGTACTTAAATGCATCTCCTCCGACTTTTCCGAAGATTTCTCGACCTTAATACAATTATGCTGTTATTGAAATCTATTAGATACATAAAAAAAGTTGCACTTCAAGGCTGCACATGGTCCCGTTTTCCAAGAACGGGATCCTAGCGGTGAGGAGCATGCGAGTGGTGAGGAGTAGCGCAAGAAACCGGGGTATTTTGGGAGGTTAGTGTGTTCGATGTAGGGCCACTCAGAGTCGACGAAGAAGGAGCAGAAGGGGGATGTGGAGCCGCTCGTCGCAAACGAATCGAGTGCGCACATGTACGCAAAGTTGACGATGTCCTGCCCGAATACTGATCTGGCTCGTCCGCTGAAGGTCAATAGGGCCACAGCTGAAAGTTCTATTTCCATTGTGGTACTTACGGTACTATTCAACTCAAAGGTCATGGGAGCATTATGGTATAGTGAAACGGACAATCAAAGATGATATAAAGAAGATAAGTGATGAGGCGCGTGACTAAGAGCAAAGTGAGAGAGACGAGAGCACGGGAGTGGGGTAGAACCGAGAAACGAGACCGAGAACGAGAACGAGAACGAGACCTTGAGACTGGAGACTGAAGAGCGCCATGAAACGACGGATCCGGATGATTCCGGAGTACCACAACTCCCCCCAGACAGGGAGGTCGCCCCGACCGACGAGACGTGCCGAACAAAGAGATAGGGGCAACTGGGTCGAGTCGAGAAGGCAGAGTCTCGGGAGTAGAAATACCGTGATTGCCGACCTGTACGTCTTTCCTTCCCTCTTCATCACTCCATCAATTCATCGATATCTACCTTCTCGCATATCCTCCAAACCTCCAACCTCTCTCTGCCCCATCACCATGGCTGCCAAAGTTGTTCCCATCGCCCAACTCGACTCCAAGACGCCTTGAAGACTGACCCATCCTTGAGCATCTTTTGGTCTTGTAGTTGGACGATCCTCTCCGTCATGGAGTCGATTTGGGCGATGGGAACAATTGCAGCCATGGTGATGGGGGAGAAAGAGGTTTTGGGGTTTTGAGGAGATGCGACTCTGGAAGTGCCAGAGATCGATGAATGGAGTACCACAGCATCCTGCTTATGATTTGAGTACGGCCGGGGTCAAGATGTCCCTCCATTGCTGCTGTCCCGTCGGGATCGAGCTGACGAAATTCGGACATGGCGGAGCAAGCGTGTTATTGATATGCGGTCTTTCGAGGAGACCGTGAGCTGGATTGATCGAGCCCGCCTGCGGCTTGCACGACCGGCGTCGTTCAACTGGCAGTCGACTTTTTGAGAACGCTTGTAGCATGCAGCATGCAGCAGCCACTGGCCAATCAGTAATGATTTGTACTGGTGTATGTTTCATCAACTCGGCCAAACGACGATCTTTCATCGACACAGATACCCTACACTATTTCTCTGGATTGATGCAATTGTGGAATGCTAATAGTCCACGCGGGCCATCGATTACCTTTCCGAGACATTTATCCTTGACTCGACGCGCGGCTGGTTTCGGCTGACTCGATTGTCTTTCTGGCTCCGGCCGTGCAGAGTGCCGACCCACTGCCCGTGCTTGTGCTCGACGATCCCCAATGGCGGCCGTTGCAGGTCCCTCGACGGTGACACTGACCCACTCGACCACCAGCTCCTCGTCATCCTCGTCCACCTCTAGCTCGACTGCGATCGCCTCAACGTCCATGTCTTCGATCGGTGGTCGTACGGGCTCTTCGTTGTCGTCGTCGTCTATATCGCTGTCGTCCTCTGCGAGCAGCAAGCTCAACCCAAAGTCGCAGGCGTTTTCGTTGCAGCAGGCGGCGGCATATGCACAACGATGGACACCGTCACCATCACCGTTGGCATCACGACTACCCGTGTCGTCGGATGGCGGTGCGCTCAATGGCCACGGCAATCGGCAACCCCACCCGCACCACCAGCAGCACCACCAGGCGCACGCGAGCCTCGGTACGCCGCAAGACTCGGTCGCATCCCCTCCACCTCCACCACCGCCACCGCCAGCCGCCGCAGCCACCGCCAACGGCGTACCGTCATCGTCCTCGTCGTCATCCTCGTCGTCGACCGGCTACCATCCTCATCCTTCGACGTCGATGAACTATGCTCCACCACCACACATGGGCCATTACCACCTAGGAGCAGGCGGCGGAGGGGGAGGAGCAGGAGCAGGCGGCCCATGGAATCGACACGGCAAAGGCCCGTCGGCCAACCACCATCAGCCACAGTCGGGTGGAGCACACTACAACAGCCACAACTACAATCACCATCACCACCCGCACCACGGCCACCACAACAACCCCCAGCAGCAGCAGCGACAACCCCTGCAACAGCCGGCGTGGCTACCCCCTCCACCCCCGTCCAACTACCACTATGCCCACCAACAACAGCAGCAGCAGCAGCACCCACTGCCTCTGCCACCACCGCACCTCCAGTACCCTCCACCTCCGCCGCAGCCACACTACTACGGCGCACCACCACCCCCTCCTCCCTCGCGAGCACCGCGGCACCTCGTCCAGCATTCGCCGCCCTACCCCAACAATGCCTATATATCACCATCGGGACCCGGATCGGCGCCTGCACCCATGCCGACACCCGCAACTGCCAGCGCCCCCGCTTCTCCTGCTACCGCTGCAGTGACCTCTCCGGCCCTCGTGCCGGTCCCGCTCGTATCTCCGCCGCCGCCGCCGCATCAACAGCAGCAGCAGGCCCCTGGACCGCAGCTCTTGCCAGCATGGGAGCAGCCGTCCCCTTCATCGAGTCTATCACCACCTGCAATTGCGGCTTCGGAGTCGGATTCGGTCCGAGCGTCCCCACCAGCCGCTCCTCTGACCCAGGCTGTGCAACATCAGTTCAACAACATGTCGCCGATACTCGAACCGCCGAGATCGGCGTTTCTCGTCCGACCCGAATCGTCCATTTCGCAACGACTCGCAGCCAGTTCAGCCGGCGGCCACGGTGCATCATCATCCTCGGCTGGATCGAGGCGCCACGCAGCGAGACCATCGCCGGACGACGCCCCCGGATTTGCGATCGCGGCGAATGTTCACATGCCCAAGGAGTGGAGGGTGCAATACGAAATCTGGACGACACGGAGCACAAAGGCCGAGCAGCCGAGAGCGCCCGTCGAAGAAACGCCGACCACTGCACCGAGTGCGACAACCACTACAGAGCATGAGTCGAAAGCAGCAACGGAAGCGGCTCTCCCACGACCGACGACCCCGAGGCCAGTCGCGTCCAGAGTCGCCGATTTGTCTGCTGAGTCACTGTCGACTCCTGCTCGTGACTACCAGCTGTCGACCGTCTCGACCACGGCGACGGCCGCTTCCTCTGTTCATTCGTCGCCCGTCTTGACCCCTTCGTCCCCGACGACCACCATCACCACGCTCGAAGATGCACCCGAGACGCCCTCCTCGATCCCGAGCGGAGTCACATCGACCGTGCCTTCTTCGTCCCCTACGTCGCCGAATGGGGATAGCCCCGCTGCTGCTGAGGCACCGTCGACACCAAAATCGCCCACGGCGTCGACTTCAGCCTCAACCTTGGCTCCTCCGGTTACACCCACACTCTCAGCTTGGGGCGTCAAGAGGTCGTGGGCCGATCTGCTGCGGTCCCCCGGTTCTTCGGTTCCATCGCCGACGCTGCCCGACGGCTCAACAGCACGACCTCCCATCATCGAGTACATCCCGAAAGCCTCTCCCAACGGCACGGGCAAGAAGAGCCTCGCACAAACCCTCGCCGGCGTCGAGAACAAGTTCCAGCAGCCCCACCCTATCGTCCCTCGAGGCTTGATCAACAACGGCAACCTATGCTTTGCGAACGCGATCTTGCAAGTGCTTGTCTACTGCGCTCCGTTCGTGAACCTGCTGAATTTGCTCAAGAAGGAGACCAAGGGCGATTTGAGTGGAAAGACACCTTCGATAGATGCCATGTGAGTTTCACGATATCACTCGTGTCACAAAAATGAGATATGCTGACAGGTCATACTGTCCTTGTAGGATTCACTTTTTGTCCGAGTTCCAGTCGTCCACCAAGACGACCGTTGTCTCGCGCAACCGACTCTCGAAATCGATCCCTTCTTCGCCGGCGACACCGGGCACCAAGGCCAACAACCTCAACGTCCACCCGAGGACACCAACGACACCATCGTCCCAGCTCCTCGACACCTTCATTCCTCTGTCCGAGTACGCCGATCCCTTTGTCCCCGAGGGCGTGTACGAGTCGCTCAAGCCCAACAAGCGCTTCGATGCGATGCGACGAGGACACCAAGAGGATGCGGAAGAGTTCTTGGGCTTCTTCCTCGACACCCTGCATGAGGAGATCTTGAATACGATCGATCGTGTGGACGGGGCTGAGCAGGAGAAGGTTGACGAGGCCAAGGCGGTGGACGAAGAGCAGGATGAGGAGTGGGTTGAGGTCGGGAGTAGAGGAAGGATGGCTACAACGAGAACGGTGAGCGTATTCAAGTCGTGTAAATGCTTTGGATGTGGACTGATGAGTCGCAGACGTTTGATTGACCAGACGGAAACGCGCGAATCGCCCGTGACTCGCATTTATGGTGGTCAGCTGCGATCGATCCTGCGTTGCCCCGGTCAAAAAGACTCAATCACGCTCGAACCATACCAGCGACTGCAACTCGACATTGAACCTGACCACGTTCGGACGATCGAAGACGCGCTGCTCAACCTTACCTTGCCCGAACCTCTACCGGATTTCATGTCCGCCAAGGGCCTGCGCGTCGAAGCGATGAAGCAAGTCTACCTCGAGTCGTTCCCTCCCGTGTTGATCCTGCACCTCAAGCGGTTCGTGTTTGACAATGTCGGTGGGGTGCAGAAGAGTGGCAAGTTGATTGGGTACGGAACCGAGTTGGAGATTGGGGAGAAGATTGTCGGGCCGACGAAGCGCACGGGCAAGCCGGTCAAATACCAGTTGTTTGGAGGTGGGTGAGAGTGCAGTGATGAACGACGCGTTTTGATCAGGTCAATGCTCAGTTGGTCCCTTACTTTCACGCGCAGTCGTTTATCACCACGGCAACTACGCCTCAGGGGGACACTACACTGTGGCGGTGCGACAGCAGATCCATTCGAACGGATCATGGCTACACATCGACGACACCTCGATCCGACCCATCTTGACCGCCGACGTCGCCGTACATGTTGCAGGGACGGGGACGGCACGAGAAGGTGCTGGCGCAGGTGTCGGGTCGCATGGGTCGATGATGATGGATGGGGAGAAGAGGGCTTACTTGTTGATGTACAACCGCGTGGACTGAGAGCATGTTCGAGCAATGCAAAATGAAAAGGGATCGATGATATTTTGCTATTACTTTGTTAAAGATGTACCGTGGACGTGGAGTCACTTCTAAAGAGCAAAGAGACAATAGATTCCACCACATCGCGAGACCTCGGGAAGCAAAATAAACGGGACAGTGTGAGGAACCGAACGCAATCTTCTAGGGATATTCTAGGTCAATCGAAGCTTTGATATCAATATCGATGCTAAGTTTCAGGCATAGGTTTTGCCAGGTGTTCCACTGAGGTCCCAGCAGAGGTGCTCGGTGTGACTCGAGCAGCGCTCCCTCCACATCTTCACACTGGTGGGCCGGAAGGAGGAACTCGGGCCCAAAATCGAAGCGTTCCAAGCTCAGAACCGAAGGTCTTGGAGGGTCGTCCGACCCGAATTCGCCGCTCGTGATTTCCGAAACATGGAAGGTCCGGCTCTGTTGGCCGTGAGAAGATGCGAAAGGAGGTCTAGCCCTCAGACTTCCTCAAAGCCGTGATGCTCATCGCCCTGCGCATAATCGTTGAAGTGCAGCGCTTGCAGCTTCGGAGTCTCGATCGCAGACAGATCGCCGTGGTCCACTGCCCAAATCCGACCCTCGGGTGAATACAGAACCCAGATTGATGAGTGAACGGTGGTGTACTTGCGGCTCCTTCACTGTGTTGCAGTGTGTTGGTGATGGTAGGGATCAGAACCACGCGTGGCATGCGGCGGCCCCACGCAGCGCGCGCCGACTATTTGAGGGAACTTCCGAGAGGAGCTTCAGGGGTAGTGATTGGCACTGCGCCGCTACTGACATCATTCGTCAGCTTCCTTTGATATTGTCTGCTTCCTATGCACAACTGGCAGATTTACATGAGGAACACTTCTTTCTTCGTTTGGTCGATATCGAAAGGTGATAGGCGCAGCGCACCCTCTCCACTGCATTGTTGGCAAGCTCAGGCCCCGCCCTGATGAGGTCATCGGCCGTGCGACTACTCGGTCGTGCAACCACAAACCTCAGGCTTAGGCGGCCAAATCTTCTCTTTGGATGGTGTGCGTGGCTTGCCTACACCGCACGCTATCAAAGAAAATTCATGGCAAGGTACACCTTGTCTTTCTTCCTTCTTTGCTTTCGCTTTTCCTTCGTTCTTCCCCGTTTTCCTCCTTCTTCCGGTAGTACCCTATTTTCCTACTTTTTTTTTGCGGTCTTGCCTCCTCATTTCCCTTTCTCTCTGTTCATCTTACCCGTTTCACCGGCACTTCCCTGAGCATGGGTGTGGCGGCCCCATGTCAGGCCTCTAGCTGGTGCGATCGAAGATTTGGGCTTTCTCGGCCTCTTTCAGCCTCGGGCAGCACACGAGCTCTCGACGGAGCTCCACGCAGATGCCGAGCCGTCTTCGCCGCTCGCGTTCCGACCCGCTCCGTACACCACCCGCCATGGCCCCCATCACCCTCCCCATCTTCCACCTCTCCGAAGGACTGGCCATAGACATACTCTACCGCCTCGTTACCCAGTTCCTCCTCGACGCCCGTCTCATCTTCCTCCTGATCGTCCTTCGCACACGAGCGCTACATCAATCCCCTGCGACCGTCCTTCGACTGGTCTGGCAACGTCAAGCAGACACGGTTACAAGCATCTTGGTCGCGTGTTTGGGACTGAGTCTGTTGCTATGGATCAATGGATGGTTGAGTCATGCGAGTCGGAATAATTGGGCTTTGGAACGGGGAAGTAGAGGGGGGAAGTGGGGGTGGGATCAAGAGGGTGACAAGGCCGAGGTGGTCGTTATTACCGGGGGTACGTAAGCTAGGCATGAATCCTGCTGAGACAGCTGGATGAATGATTCGACTGAGCGTGCTGAGACTCGTTGTTCATGCCTCCTGTAGGCTCAGGATCATTAGGCATGGAAATGGTGCGAGCTTTCGGGGACAAGGCCAAGGCCAAAATCATCGTTCTTGATGTCGTGGAACCGAAAGGGGGACTATGTATCTCAATTTCCACATGTTGAGAGAGGATTGCTTGAGAACAGAATGGCTTATGATCCCCTTCAATCTCTCTCAGTCCCCAACGTCACCTTCTATCACTGTGACCTCGGTTCCCCGGAGGAGATCAAGAGAGTGTGCGCAAAGGTCGTGGAGGAGGTCGGACAACCGTGAGTATTTTGCGGCTGCCATACTAACCCAGTCAAAAGTTAACAAGGGAACTCCTGTGACAGTTCGGTCCTGATCAACAACGCCGGCGTCGTTCGCTCGGCCTCGATCCTCAATTCGACAACCCGGGATGTCGATCTGTAAGGCTGGCCGGTGACTGCCTTCACGCATTGCGGAATGCCATGAAGCTAATCTTGAATTACTTGTCAAATCATGCCGACTAGTACCTACGACATCAACGTCAAGTCGCATTACTATACCGTGCAGGCCTTTTTGCCCGGGATGATCAAGACGGGCAAAGGGCACATTGTGGTGCGTTCTACGGCAGCTCTCAGCTTTGGTCCGGTCTAGGCTTACTGATGCTGGTGATTGATCGATATATGATCAGACCATCGCTTCCAACACGGCTTATATCCAAGCCGCCAAAGGCGTCAGCTGTACGTCCAATACTCACCCACTTGCTCGCTTGATACGAAAACTCTGACACCCTTCCGTCACCTCCACTCCTCAAAAGACGCGGCCTCCAAATCCTCCACCCTCTCCTTCCACGAAGGTCTGACCGAAGAACTCCGCCACCTCTACGGACCTTTAGCACGATCGATCCGCACGAGTGTCATCTTGCCGGGTCATATTCGAGGACCGATGTTTCATGGTTTTGATGCGGGTATGCCGGGTTGGTTGATGCCAAGTTTGCAGCCGCGGACGGTGGCAGGTTTGGTGGTGAGGTGTGTGACGAGCGGGGAGTCACAGGTGAGTCCTTGTTGGGGTGTTGGTATTTTGGTGGGAGATCGGGAGGCAGGGGGGGGGCGACGTTGGCCTCCGACGGGCTGGTCATGTAGTGGGGGACTCGGCTGACACCCTAAAACATTTATTGTGCAGTTTGTCATTGAGCCTTTGTACGCCAAAGCATTACCTTTGGTTCGTGCTCTACCGACATGGTTAGGCGATGTGTTGTATGCGTGAGTTCGATTTCTTCCTTCCACTGCAATTCGACTCCTTTTCCCGTGCGCGCGCTTACACGACTTGAATTTCCTCCCTCCGCACGCGAGCAGCTCGGCCAAGAATTCATTGGCGCAGGTGCAGCTCGATCAGGGTGGGAAGAAAGTGCAGTAGTGGTACCCGATTTTAGTTCTAGTTTTGGTGGAGTACCGTTTGGTTGCAAGTAGTGACGAAATTCAGTGATCGTGCACACCCGCGGAGTGCACCGTTATTGATATCGACGCGCGCTCGGTGTCGCGGCGCTCGTGGCATTTCGTCATCGCGTGGCCGATTCGGGAGCCGGTCTCGGGCAAGGCTGCGTGCGCTCTCGGGTCTGCTCGGGTCCTGCTCTGCTCCTGCTCACTCATTCTTCGCGCGTCGTTCTCTCCCCTCGTCTCTCTCCCCCCCACCATGCTCTCGTCAACACGGACCACATTGCTCCGTGCGAGTCATCAGACACCGCTGAGTGGCTGCCCCGCCCGTGCCCGCCTGGTGTCGTCGTCGCGCTCGATCGTCGTACCTCGGCCAAGCAACCTCACCTCCCTCCCTGCTTCCCGCACCTTGTTCACCTCCTCCAAACCCCGCCCACCAGACTGGAAACCCTTGTACCGTCGCCGACCCCTCATCTTCACCTGCATCGCCCTACCCGCGACCTTGATCGTCTCGGTCGGAGTGATTGGGGCTGCTTTGCTAGCGTACGATGCGTCGACGTATCAGGAAAAACATATCAAGAACGTCAATGTCGATCCGTTGGCATTGAGTCCTCATAGGGGTGGTAAGAAGGATCTCAAGATTGCGGAAGTGTTGATTGATGATACCGTAGGTCCTTGATCTTAGGCCGAGGAGTGGGTTCTTGGGCGGGACGAGTAACTGAAGGTGTCAGCTTCGGAAACACGTGCAGGACGATGAGAACCATACAAGATCGGCCAAGAAGCAGAGGATGGTCATCGTAGGAGGTGGATGGGGCGTGAGTACTGCTGCAGCACTCGTGCACGAGAGAAGGCCCCCCAATCGTCTGAGGCCCCCCTGTCATTCACACGTCGTCCAGAGCGTCGGCATCTTGAAGCATCTCGACCCGGACCAATGGCACGTCACCGTCGTCGCACCCGAGAACTACTTCTTGTTCCACCCTCTTTTGCGTGAGTGGCGACACGAGGCCCAGACGACTTGTTTTCAGTGAATCGCTGAATCCCGTTTCAACTGCTCACAGCCTCCGCAACGGTCGGAACGGTCGAGGTGAGGTCCTTGGTCGAGCCGCTGAGGAAGATCATCGCTCGCGTCAGTGGGCATTACCTTCAAGCAAAGTGAGCTTGCTTTTCGTTTCGAATGTCCAGACTAGTTTGGAAGCCAGAGGCTGATTTAGGACTCTGGCATGGTGGATCAGGGCCGTCGACGTCGATTTTTCGGAACAGTTGTTGGAGGTGCAGGGGCAGGGGCAAGAGAACTTTTACCTTCCGGTAGGTCGATTTTTGTAGTGTAGGGAAGCCCTAGAGCGATGCTGAGTCTTGGTCTCGCCTCGACAGTACGACCGCCTGATCATCGCATGCGGATCCGTCAACTCGACCCACGGTGTTCCCGGCCTCGAAAACTGCCACCAATTGAAAACAGTCTCGGACGCGCAAGGGATCCGAAGAAGGGTAATGGACAACCTCGAGAGAGCTTGCTTGCCCGAGACCGAGCAGGAGGAGCGCAAACGACTGTTGAGCTTCGTCGTCTGCGGCGGTGGACCGACGGGAGTCGAGTTTGCGAGTGAATTGTTTGATATGATCAATGAGGATGTGATGAACTGTGAGTGGTGGCGTAGAGGGCGTGGTAGATTGTGACGACGGGACTGACCATCGTCCCTGCTGTCTCCGCTTGTAGTCATGCCCAAGATCCTGCGCGACCAAGTCTCGGTGCACATCATTCAATCGCGCGATCACATCCTCAACACGTACGCCGAGACCATCTCGCAGTTTGCCGAAGCCAAGTTCTCACGAGACGAGATCGACACCATCCTCAACGCCCGTGTGAAGGAGGTCAAGCCTGATCAAGTCATTTACACGACCAAAGGTCCGGATGGGAAGCCGATTGACCATAGCGTCAAGAGTGGTTTCACGTTGTGGTCGACTGGGATTGGTGAGCACAACTCTCGTTGTTGACCACTTTGCTCTGAGCGAGTGGAAACTGACTAAGCAGGCGAGAGAACTTGTCATAGCCATGAACCCCTTCACCGAACGCGTCGCGTCCTTGCTCCCGAACCAATACCACAAGCATGCGCTCGAGGTCGATTCTCATCTTCGGGTCATAGGGGCTCCGCTAGGGACGGTGTATGCTTTGGGGGATTGCGCGACGATCGAGACGAGGTTGGTCGATCATTTATTGGAGATGGTCGAGAGATGCGATGAGGATCATGATGGGAACATCAATGATGCCGAGTTCAAGAAGATGATGAAGGTGCGCCCGCCACCCCAACGAAGTGTATGATTACTTGGCAGCCTGGGCGACGAGACTGATCGTACATTGCTTGGTCGTTGCACAGATGGTGAACCGCAAGTTCCCTACCGCCCAAATCCACGTCGACAAGATTCAAGACATCTTTGACAAATACGCCCGCAACGACAAGATGTTGGGGATGAACGAACTGGCCGAGATGTTCATCAACATCTCGCAAAAGATGACCAACCTCCCCGCGACGGCTCAAGTCGCGAATCAACAGGGGGTGTATCTGGGGAAGAAGTTTAGCAAGATCGCCAAGGTCGGGCATGAGGCGTCCAAGATCAATGAGGTGTACGATGATCCGGATGACATGTTGTACCATCCTTTCAAGTATCGTAATCGTGAGTCCGCCCAGACGACCTATTTAACAAGCGTGTCCCCCAATTCTGACCCTGTCTCATCACCCTGCCAACAGTCGGCTCACTCGCGTACGTCGGCAATTCTGCTGTCTTTGACCTGAATGGCTACAACTTCGCCGGCGGTTTGGTCGCCATGTACCTGTGGAGGTCCGTGTATTGGTCCGAGCAGGTCTCGACGAGGACGAGGGTCCTGTTGATGCTCGATTGGATCAAGAGAGGCATCTTCGGGAGGGATTTGTCAAAGTTCTGAGTGGTGAGTGCCGCTCGGGACTAGGCATTCGTTCCTTTTGGCTTTCTGATATATGTTATATGATTTTCTGCTCTTATTTTATTTTTTCTTGTGGGAGTGTTGAGCTTGTGTAGTGGTAGTAATATAGAGATAATTCCTGAAACATTCGTTTGCTGATCGTATGCCTACTGATCTCCAGCCGGCCTCTCCGCGGTCAGCACATCAGCTCGCAGGCCGTCTCCACCTCTCGCAGCCTCTCGCAGCCTCGGCCATCGACGCGTCCACTCGAGCTGTGCGCTCGCCACCACCGACGTCGCCCGCATTCGACACAGCGCACACACCGTCGATAGACAGCCACCATCTGCCGCCATGTCCTCCGCGTCCGAGATCCTGGCCAACTGCTTCAAAGCGGGCCTCGACTACCCGATCGTGGACTACGTCTCGTCGCTGTGGTCGGACCCTCAAGCCGATCCCAACGACGACCCCGTCACGAGCTTCATCCGCCCTTTACTCGAGGGAGAACAGATCGAGGCTGAAACGGTCGATAACGTGTGCGATGCGTTACAGGCGCTGTGGGTGGCGCAGACGGGGGGATGAGGGGGGCGAGTGGCAAGGGGAGAGCGGAACCGACCAAGTTGGAGAATGTGTTGGATATGAGGAGGCAGGAGGCGTTGAGTAAACGACAGACCGTGACGCAGGTGGTGGATATCGCTTCGGTCGTGAGTGCATAACTGAGCGCTAGGAGGAGTGTGCGGTCGATCGATGGCTGACCATGCCAGTCTTCGCACTCCGCCCAGGTGAAAGCACGCGACACCCAAGTCAACCTCAAAGCGCTCGAAAAAGCGGAAGCCAAGATCGCGGCCAAGATGGCCAAACGCGACCGCAAGAACGCCTACGAATCCTCCAAACTGCTCGACGCCGCCAAAGCCCAAAAATCCTACGAGGAACTGTTCCTCGAGGTCAACCCTTTGCAGAGTGCGAGTCAGACGAAAGGCAAGAGTAAGGATATCCATTTGGAGAATATCGATGTCAACTTTGGGTCGTTGAGGATCTTGAGTAACGCGACGTTGACTTTGCCCCATGGAAGGTCAGTCGGATGTGTTTGGGGGCACGGGGAATCGAGCGCAGGGACTGATGCTTGACGTGCTTGACACAGACGAGCCGGACTGATCGGTCGCAACGGTATCGGAAAGTCCACGCTATTGCGCGCTATGGCGTTGCGAGAAGTCGCGATCCCGCAACACATCACGATCCTCTATGTCCAACAAGAAGTCATCGGCGACGACACCCTCGCGATCGATTCCGTCCTTCAAGCCGACGTGCATCGTACCCGCCTCATGACCGAGGAAGCCGAGCTCAATGCGACCCTGCAATCGATGGAGGATGCGGCGGACCAAGCTGAGGCTTCGGCAAAGGAGAATGGCGCTACCTCGGGACAAGGCGAAGCTTCCTCCTCCGCCGAAATGAAGAAGAAGGTTCGCAAGAGGGACGAAGTCACCGCTCGATTGGGCGAAGTCCAAAACCTCTTGGTCGAGATCGATGCCGACTCGGGCCCGAGTCGTGCGGCAGAGTTGTTGGCCGGTTTAGGGTTCTCGGCTTCAGACCAAAAGTTGCCTACGAGGGCTTTCTCCGGTGGGTGGAGGATGAGGTTGAGTTTGGCGCGTGGTGAGTTCGGGTCCTGCATGCTCCAGCAGCGGTCTTGGTATGGTCTTTTCTGATGTCAGCGGTGCGAGAATCCCTCGCAGCATTGTTCTGCAAGCCCGATTTGCTCTTGCTCGACGAACCTTCCAACAACTTGGATCTCAACGCACTCGCATGGTAAGTACACGTCTGTGGCTCTACATTCTGGTCCCATCGACACTGAACATCCTTCACTTCCCCCTCTTCCCAGGCTCGAAGACTACTTGCAAACCTGGCCCTCGACGCTCTTCGTCGTCTCCCACGACCGAGCCTTCCTCGACGCCGTCGCGACGGACATTATCCACCAACACAACGAACGTCTCGACTACTACAAGGGCAATTTCACCCAATTCTACGCAACCAAGTCGGAGAGGGCTAAGCAGCAGAGGAGGGAGTATGATGCGCAGGAACAGTACAAGCAGCACTTGCAAGCTTTCATTGATCGGTGGAGGTGTGAGTACTCCCGCATGGGAAAACTTCGGCGGAGGTGAGTGGGCGGGGGGCTGACATTTCATCCCCTTGTGAACACTAGACAACGCGAACCGAGCCTCGCAAGCCCAAATGAAGATCAAGATCCTCGAGAAGTTGCCCGACCTCGAACCCCCGGAAGAAGACGATGTCGTCACCTTCAAATTCCCCGAAACGGACAAAATCTCCCCACCCCTCCTGCAACTCTCCGATGTCTCCTTCGGGTACACGAGGGACAAGCCTTTGATGAAGAATGTGAATGTGGATGTCGGGTTGGACTCGAGGATGGGGTTGATCGGAGCTAATGGAGCGGGCAAGTCGACGTTGTTGAAGTTGTTGATTGGGGAGTTGCAGCCGACGAGTGGGCAGCAGACGAGGAATGGGAGATTGAGGATCGCTTGTGAGTCTCGTTTTCGGTGTGCAAGGCTTGGGGAGAGTAACATGGGAGCATGGCAACTGATGAGGACGAGTTTTAAATTGGTTGTAGACTTTGCGCAGCACCACATCGACTCCTTGGACCTGACGGTCAACAGCGTGCAGTTCCTCGCCAAGATGTTTCCCGGCAAGTCCGAGCAAGAATACCGTCAACATTTGGGCGCTTTCGGAATCACGGTGCGTTCCACCACCATGAAACTCGGCTCTGTGGATGGGTGAGCTGATGTGTGTGGGGCCTGGTTCGTAATGCAGGGTATGACGAGTTTGCAGCTCATTGGGACGCTGTCCGGAGGTCAGAAGAGTCGTGTTTCGTTTGCCACGTTGTCGTTGCAACGACCTCATGTGAGTGCAGCCGTATTTCATGTTGCCCCACAAGGTTCTAACACCTTCCTCTTTCACACGGCAGATCTTGCTCCTCGACGAACCGACCAACCATCTCGATATCGAAGGCCTGGACGCGTTGATGAACGCGCTCAAGGCATGGAATGGTGGTGGTGAGTTTCAAGGTTGACTTCTGATCTCCCATGGCGCACCCAAATTGACCTTCTTTTGCCATCTCGTTCCTCGATCAGTGATCGTCATCTCCCACGACTCGACCTTTTTGCATACGTGAGTTCCTGACTTTGGGGAGGGGGCAGGGGACCATATAGCGGTCTACTTTTTTGGGTCCTGAGCTCCTAGCTGCTTTCACAGTGTGTGCGATCAGTTGTGGGTCTGCGCGGACCAAAAAGTCGAGAAGTTCTATGGCGATGGTCAGTCGTCAAATGGGATTGCTTGTGATGATATTTTGATGTTGATCGTCTTGTTTTGGTGTTTTGTGTGTGCCTGCAGTCACGGAGTACAAGAACATTATCGTGCGTGCTTGCAGTGTCACTGGCTTGCACTCGGACCCCGAGCTGACCCCCTCTCTCTCTCTCTCTCTCTCTCTCTCTCTCTCTCTCTCTCTCTACAGGTCAACAATGCCAAGAACAAGCCGACGTAACGGATCTGTATATTTTTCGTAGATCTCTCTCTTCTTTTGCAATCTGCACAGCGCTTGTGTCTTTTGTCCCCCTCCGTGAAGCCACTAGATGATCCGAGGAGGTCCAAGCTCAAACTGGGCCAGTGTCGCGTCCATGATGGTGGTCGCGCGTCGTCAGCCCCCACCTCGCTCAGTGCTGCTCTCCTCCCGCTCCTCCCCTCTTCTCACAGCTATCCCCATCCCTCCACTGACCCAGCTCATCATGTCGCGAGGCTACGATCGCTCTCTCGTCACTTTTTCTCCTGACGGTCATCTGTTCCAGGTCAGTTGCCCGAGTTGAGCATCCGCCTCTGCTGGCGGCTGGCGACTGCTTCCTCGTCGTCGTCATCCCTCTCTCCCTTCTCTCCCTGCCTCGCTCAGGACTAACCACCCCTCCTCACTACCTACCCTTCCTTCCGCATTACACAGGTCGACTACGCCCTCGAAGCCGTGCGCAAAGGCACCTGTGCCGTCGGTGTACGAGGCAAGGACGTCGTCGTGTTGGGCGTGGAGAAGAAGTCGGTCATGCAGCTGCAGGACCCGAGGACGGTCAGGAAGACGGCCATGATTGACGATCATATCTGTCTGGGGTTTGCGGGTGAGCTCCTAGGGAGATTCGGTCCGGCGGTGTTTGGATGGGGAGCGTGTGGAGTTTGGATGGTGGGGGGGATGACGCGGCGTCGCTTAGGGAACGATGACGCCGTTGGCGAGGCAGGGTCAGGGTCACTCGAGGTGGTAAATCATACACAGAGCTAATTCTTCTACACCACCACCCGCGTTCAGGCCTGACTGCGGACGCGAGGATTCTGGTCGACCGAGCGAGGATTGAATGCCAGTCGCATCGGTTGACCGTCGAGGACCCCGTCACGGTCGAATACATCACCCGACACGTCGCCGGTATTCAACAGGTGAGCGGTGGGAGAGCTACCAGTTGGGATCCCCCAAGTCAACGACTCCGCGGGACTGATTGAGAGTCTTTCGAGCTGAATCTCACAGAAATACACCCAATCCGGCGGTATGCGACCGTTCGGCATCTCGTGCCTCATTAGCGGCTTCGACCACGACGACCCGACCCCTCGACTGTACCTCACTGAACCCTCGGGCATCTTTTCGGCGTGGCGAGCGAACGCGATCGGGAGGTCGTCCAAGACCGTGCGCGAGTTCTTGGAGAAGAATTGGGTCGCCGATCTGGACAAGGATGGTGCGGTCAAGTTGGCGGTCAAGTCCCTTCTGGAGGTCGTTCAAACGGGAGCGAAGAATATCGATTTGGCCGTCATGACGGGACATGGTCAAGTTAGGGTGAGTTGGGGGGCGCAAGTGCAGCAGCTATGGGGCCGAGAGAGCTCGCTCCGAGTCGTTCCCTGAGCTCAACACGCTGCGATACATTTCCCTTCCACAGAATCTGACATTAGAAGAGATCGAAGCCGTCGTTGCCGAGATTGAGAAGGAGAATGAGGCCGAACAGGAGAAGAAGAAGAACCGCTTGGCCGCGACGGCCGCGTCGAGGGAAGCCATGACCGCCGGTCCGAGTGTGACGCAGTCGTTGGGAGAGGTATAGAGGATTGTCTACTGATGGATGGATTGCTGATGAAGTGTAATCAAGATGAGTTCGTTTTATGCTTTTGGGTGAGTGTGCGATATTGGAGGATCACGGCGTGGGGGCGCGTCGAGGGCAGCGCGGAGAGAGCGCTCGTCGTAATCTAGGCTTTGGAGCCTTGTGTGATGGAGCTACTTCACTCGACGGATTCGTCCCGAGGACTTGGCCATCAAGAGCAACTTTTTCCGATTGCGCAAGGAGATGCCCCCCAGAAAGAATTCAACCAGCCACTCGCATATGACGACCCAAACGATCTTTCAAGACAGGGGCTCTTCAGCTGGGGCATCTTGACCGATCACCTCCAACATCAAGACCGTCCACATGACGTACACGTGAAGTCTCCTTCTGAAACCTCGTTATTTCCTCTTTGATCGGTTCCCTTTAGAGTCCAGACACCGCCTCATCAAAGGGTGCCGAGCGCGGGGATTGTTGGTGGCTCCAAGAACGTTCCGGGTTTCCCTCCGTCGGCTGATCTTAAACAGAGGCCGACTCTTCCTTTTTCCTTATCGACAGAGTCTCGACCATCGATAGCATACACTGAGCCCTCGTCCCCTCCCCATCCTCGCCCTTCCATCGCCCTCACGCTGATCGCGTCCGTCCATCCGCGCGGATCGTGGTCGTTGTCGCCGTTGGGTCCTCAACAATATGGTTCCGCCATGAATCCCCCCTCGGCATCTTGTTCTTCCTCCTCTTCCTCTTGATCCACGTCGTTCCTCAAGTCGTCGAAGTGCTCGTCACAATCTTCATCGTCCTCCCTTGGGTCGACTCCCCCACCGCTCCAAACAGATCCGCCTCCCCTCCGAACTCTTCTTCTACGAAATCATGCGTTGCTACGTCCACAAAGCGGACCACCTCCCCTACTCCATCACCAAAGGTCTTTCCGAAACTTACATCTATGGCGTCAGCCGACCCCGTATCCAAGCTTTCATTAAAGTGCATGAACAACAGGCCGCATTGGTCGAGCTGCAATTGCTCAATCGGAGGAGTCAAATCTGGGCGAGGAAGGAGTTGTATCGCACGCCGACGAACTGTCAATGGGAAAGGTTCAAGAAGTTCCCGAACCTCATCTCCGAGGAGCTCGAGGACTATCCACTTTATCCAACGATTCAAAGTGCTGAGCCGCGGCGTGTGCAGATCTGACCTCGCTCAGTCTCACAACCGTCGCTTCGACACGCCCTGGACAACCAGCTGGGTAGACCATGAGCCCTAAGCGCTCCTCCACCTGCGTCGACTCTCCCTCTCGAGTCTTCATCTCTACAAACGCTGGGATGCCTTCTCATTCCACTTCTTTTTCCTCTCTCGACCCAAACTCTCTTCCCTGCGTTCACTCTCCATCCTCAACTGCGACCCCCTCCGAATGCAGGGACATCCCGATTACTCAGCTTCCACATCCAAAGCAACCCTCAAGTCAATGTTGGGTCCCGAACTGGTTTCTCAACTGCGGTACCTCTCCCTCGATCGATCGTATTGGGGTTTCGATCCCAACGACGGGTTGGAAAACCTAGAGTTGCTCAACCTCGTCGTCAACGGTTCGAATTGAAAGGACGATGGCGTGTTCCCTCTTTCGGACCCTACCCCTTTCGAAAAGGCCGCTCAAGCGGCTCGAGGAAGGTTAAATCAAACAATTCTACAAGAGACCTTCGGGAGGAGGAGGGTCTCCCCCTGTTCCTCGATTGAGAGCGAATGAGATTCGCCTCCAACTTCAGAATGGTATTCCTCTGACCCCGGCGTTCTGGACCCTTATAGAAGAATGGTTGATCTCGCGCGTCCTCCCCTCGCACATCCCAGAACGCTATTGATCCCCCGAGATGAGACTGCAACGGACGGCCGCCTCGCATCGTCTCGAACGCCTTCGTCTACCTACGCTCTGTCTCCCCGCAGAAGAGAACCTCACCCCCCGTCATAACAATTACTATGACGGTTTTGGGGGCCAATGGCCCAGGATGCTGGGCTGCGATCGATTGCACTCGGCCAGGGATAAAGCGCGCGGCGCCTCCGAGTCTATCTCGGCCCAGTAGATTCAGCGCGTCATTCGTTCAGCGTGCAATTTTTGCTATGGACTTGAAAATTTCGCATTCCAACTTGTCGTGTAACAAATGGGCAACAAACATCCTCCGCCTCGAAGTTTGTTGTTAGCTGCGCAGCTCGGCAGCGCGATGACGCAGTACCCCGGTTGCAGCTGCAATGGCCGCGCTATGGGTCCGTCGCGTCGCGTGCGCCAAGGCACGAGCTGCTACGCCTTTGTGCAGTGGCCGTGTCCGATTGGCTCTCTCTCGCTCGCACCTCCCCTCTTCTCACGGTCTCACTGCGATCCTCACCAGGACTTGCTCTCCTCTGCGGTCATACACATCGAACCTTGATCAAGCTCGTGTGTCGACTGTCTCTGCCGTGACGTGCCCACCCCGTCGCTGCTGGACTTGGACTGGATCGTCGTGATCGCAGCATGGCCTCCTTCCCGACTTGGAGTCGCACCGGCGGCGCCACTACGATGACCAGGGCCGCTATCGGCGCACGGGCCGCTGACGACAGCCACGGCGCGAGCGACGACTCGAACAGCAGCCGGCTCGGACCCAGTCACCGCAGCATCTACACCGCCACCTCCGATCACTCCGCGACCACCACGAGCAACTCATCCCCACCCCGCGGTGGCCGCCTTCGTCGATCGTACCTGCAGTTGCTGGTCGGGGTGACGGCGTCGGCGTTGATCCTGTCGGTGCTGCTCGTGTCGTCGTCACGCTTCCACCCGCGTCGCCACTACGAGCTGTTCCGCAACACCACCACTACCAGTGCCAGTCGAGCACATCATGGCCAAGCGATCGACGCCTCTTCCGTACCACCTACTACAAGACTCATCTTTGACAGTCGTCTCATCGTCATTCCGGCCACGCCGACGAACTGGGACGACGTCTATCTGAGCTACCGCCACCACGTCCTCGGCTCGGTC
Source organism: Microbotryum scabiosae (assembly GCA_022702605.1). Classification (NCBI taxonomy): domain Eukaryota; kingdom Fungi; phylum Basidiomycota; class Microbotryomycetes; order Microbotryales; family Microbotryaceae; genus Microbotryum; species Microbotryum scabiosae. Next base: position 1,313,873 of record JAHWDV010000017.1, on the reverse strand, counting down.
CAAGCGCTCGGCCACTGGCTCACCTCGCTCTTTCTCGCTCCGGGCCATACCGTCAGTTGGGACGATCAGGAATTCCACGGCGATAATTATGATGACGATGACGATGACGTTGACGAGGTGCATTCGGAAAGTGTCGTCGATGGGGCTTGGTCCAATTGGAGTGAGAGCACAGTATTCGTCGAGGTCGGTTTGCTGTCACGAAAACGCTGTCCCTGTCTGAGCGGCTCAGCTGACCATGGACTTCCCACGCCCACAGGCGACTCAAGCAATGTACGCATCTAGACCGGCCTCGTTCGGCCCCCACATCCTCCTCGAACCTCTGCAGTCGTACCTCTACCCCATCACGGCTTTCGCCAACACGGACATGTACGCCTGCAACCTCTCCTCGACCCCTGACGACTCTGCATCGCTCCACAAGTACCTGACCCCACCACGACGGGGGTGGATCGCTCTCATCGAACGAGGCGGCTGCCCCTTTTCCCAAAAAGTCAGGTTTGCGCAAGAGAAGAACGCCGCTGCTGTTGTCTTTGGTGACTCGAGTACGGTGGAAGGCGGCGTCTCGGGTGGGTTCGGCTTGCTCACGCCTTGGAGTCCCGGTGAGCACACTGACCACGACGAGATCCCACCTCTTCGTGAGCTAATGAAGCATGCTTAGCAGTCGACACCCATGACATCCGGATACCTTCGACGTTCGTCTCGCGAGCCTCGTACCTCTCGATCCTTCGAACCTGGCACGACGTGCAAGACGGGCAGTCCAAAGACCCTCAAGGCTTGCTCGTCACCTTGTCCAAGGACGAGCTCTTCGCTTGGCCCCTGCTCGACCTACTCGTCTTGATCCTCTTCCTCCCCTCCCTTCTCACGCTCTTGACGGTCTTTACCCAACGTCTTCGAATAATCCGCCAACGGCGATTGGACCGAGCGCCTCGCGACGCCGTCGCCAAGTTGCCCGTCTTCCTTTGGGGCAATACCGAAAAGGGGCAACAGACGGAGCCGATCTCTTTAGACGAAGAACAAGCGATCGAATCGAGTTCTTCCGTCCATCCCATTGCGACCGAATCGACCCCTTTACTTGACTCCACTGCCTCAACAAGAGCGACTCCTCCTTTTCCAGCCTATCTCAAATACCTCCCCGACGTCATCACACGGCGCATCCATCGCCCCAACTCCTCCTCGTCCACTCTAGCCGCCCGCCGTCGCTCGAACCTCAAATTCCGACCGTCGAACGAATGTTCCATCTGTCTCTCCGACTTTGAAAAAGGTGACGCGGTGATGGAGTTGCCGTGTGGGCATCTTTTCCACAAGGAGGAGATTGAATCGTGGCTGTTGGAGAGCAAGCGCGTGTGCCCGATTTGTAGGGCCAGTATCACGGCTGAAGATGGGGTCGAAGAAGAAGTCCCGGTCCTTGGAAGCGGTCCTTCTCGTTCGAGGACACAGACTGTCGACGCGACGACCCAAACACCCGCGAGCGCATCGCCTCCTCTTGCCGTCCCCAGTGCCATCACCGAGCAGGAGAGGACGTCACTCACCCCCATCGCGACCGGGTCGAGCGTGACGCTCGACTTTGTCCCCGAGCCTCGACACATGTAGAAGAGGCTCAACGTGTGTACAAGTTCCGCATTTGTTTTTCTTGGGCTCCGTTCGTATTGAATTTAAGTGTGCCGTATCTGTCTGATGTACCTGTGTGCATCTTTTCTCTCGTTTTCGTTTCGTTCTTAAATATGTCGATGTTATTTTTTTGCAACGAATCACCTCACCTTTCGCCACTCTATGCACAGCAAACTCCGTACTTTTCGTATCCACCAACCTTTTACTTCGTACCGAATGCACCGAGAAGCACTATAATTTAAAGACACCTCACCTGTCGCCTGATTTCTCATTGAGGCAAGGAAGGGCGTCTCGCCTCGAAATTGAGCCTCGTCAACGCACCTCCCCCAACCCCACCCATCATCGGATCCAAACTACTCCTCGTCGTCGTCGGTCTCCTAGCGACCATCGTCCGACTCTTCCCCGATCGTGAAGAGAGGGTTTGTTGCCGCCGTATCTCCTCGTTACGGTCGAACATGATGGATTTCTTGCGCATCGCTTGTGCGAGGAAGAGTTCATCTTCGTCGTCGTCGTCGTCGTTGTCGTCGTCGTCGTAGGAGCCTGAGGAGGAGGAAGCGTTTTGGAGCATGGGATGAGGGGAGGGTTGAGTGTCGGTTTCGCTGGATGAGGTCGTACTTGGTTCGGCCTCGGGTTTCGTTAAACCTTGTGGTCCAGGACCCTCACAACCGACGACAGCCTCCCGTCCCGCAGTCTCCTTCATTAATGCCATCCACTCATTCGCCAGCGGCGTACGTCGATCCACGGGTACTGACACCGCGGCTTCACCGACTTGACCCGTCATAACCACGGCCCTCTCGAGCGCCGAATCGATCGAACAACTCGATTGATGATGACCCCTCGTACTGAGCGAGCGTTCAGAATCGGCCCCACCACCCATAGCCCCAGGGGATGATCTCGAACTCGACGTCGCGTCGACCAAGGAATCCAACCTCCTTTCCCTGTCGCGTTCCCTGTCGGTTCGAAGAGGACACAGCGTCGCCGGTGTCTCACTGGACAAAGACGACGTCGTCGCCGAACCCAACATCGCTCTTAAGCGGTCGATATCCTCTTCCTTCCGAAGAGGTAAAGTCTGGCATCGCGGACGTTCCTTCGCCTCCTGATCGCTCGTTTCGGCAGCCTGCGGAGAACATCCTGACGGGCTCCAGGATTCACTCGAACTTGGGAAGCGGAACGTTTCCGTCAACGATTTGGTAGTGATTATGAGGGGGAGGCTCAACGCCTGGGGCTTCGTGCTCCGTCGCTGGGAACGGTTCGACTCGCTTGATGCTGAGCCGGCGATCGAAATGGATCGGGTCGGAGAGAGGCTTGGGAGCAATCCGCCGTGGTGGGATGCGTGGGCGAGGTTAATGGCTACATGCCCATGTCAGACTCATTCATTAGAAACTGGAGTAAGCTGGCTTATTTCTTGACAAAACTTACCATTGAACCTGTATTCCAGCGAATCGGTCGGCTCTAAGAACTCGTTGCCGTCTTCGCCCGTGACTCGCATCAGGTTGACGTAATCGGCATACGAAGTTGGGGAGAGGATCAACGAACGGCCGTCACCGAAGCGAAAGACGACGACGATTATCTCTGCTTAAAATGCCCAGTTTTCCTTAGAGAGTACCGCTGAAAAGGTGTAGGATAGGGAAAACGTACTTTGAGATCCGGGCGTGGCTACCTCCTGCGACTTGACCGCGAGGGCGGGCAGCGAGCCCGTGAATTCACTCACTGATCCCTGTCATCAACGGAAGAGAGGCAGTGTCAGAACAACCGCAGCGGTACCTAAAATCTCAAAGCCTTCAATGAAATACCTTAGACACTTCCAGTTGCCCCTCGCACACCATGAGCGAACGTGTTGACCATTTCCTGTGGGCCGACTCCGACCAGTTTCACAGTGTCAGTTCGGCCTCGGAACCGAGCATGTGAAAAGGGCTCGACTCACCATTTCGACGGCTCCGACATGAGAAGACGTAGTCCCGGGATCGTTTCGATGGGACTTTTGGAGACGAGAACGGTCTCGATGAACAGGAAGGCTTGAGGATATTGGCTCAGCGGTGGGTCGAATTGGATCCCTCGAGGCAACAGCTGAGATATGCCGAACAAGATCAGATACAGAATGATCAGAAGCTTAAAGCATTTCGGTAGCAAACAGGAAACGTACCGTCAGCACGTCATATTGCTTCAACTTTCGACCGACCAAGGCAGCGTCGTCCGAGTGGCAGCCCTACGGAAGGAAGGAGAGGAAGGGCGGATCAGAGTCGGCGCCGAAAAGCAGTCGAAGCAGGCGAAACTCACCAAGACCGCGCTGACTAGTCGGTGTCGCTCAGAGGACCACATTTCTTCTTCCCACTTGATCCTTCGGTCCGAGAACCCAAACAGGTCGGAGTGCTTCTTTTGTGGGACCGTTCGATTTTGTGGGACCGTTCGATTTTGTGGGACCGTTCGATTTTGTGGGACCGTTCGACTCCTCGACCTCGACACTTTGGACGGGAGTGCCTTGACAGCACCGGAAAACTTGGCCCTCGGGCCTCGACCATCACGGTGCGCCAATATCGCCGTGACCGCGACCGACGAGCGTCGTCCCGAAGTAGGGAGACTAGTCCCCTGAAACGCTTCCGTTTCGTAGGGCAATGGTAGGGGCGAATGGGGTCGATGGTACTCCTCTTCCCCCGCGGTGCGGGGGAGCGATATCTGGCTGCCCGTGCTGAAGGACGATGTCGAATCTGGACACCCATCGTGGGCCGAGGATGAAGATTCGTCGAGCAAGCTTTGATTCGACGAATCTGCTGGCATGGATGATTTGGTCGAGGAAGCGGGTGTGCGGACAACTTCGGAGAAGCCGCCGCTGAGCAGGAAGGGTGAGCTCGGCTCCTGGGCCGGAAAGGAGGCGTGTTCGGGTCGCCCCTGTCTCAGCGCGCGAGTTTAAATCCTCAATGCAGATCAGAGTTCGTCGCAGGGGCGGTCGCCTGAGAAAGAATGAGTGAGCTGCAGCTTGAACTTACAGCAGGAGTACGGTTCACGTTTTTGGCTGCCTGTGAATGCGATGCAGCCAAATGCGTTGATGTTGACGTGGCCACTGAGGTCGCCTGTTCGCGCTGCGTCGCGACGGCAACCTGCAATGTCTCACGCTGGACACTTTCTCTGGGAACGCACGAGGTCCCACAGGGGAGGAGTTTCTGCAGTGCTTGCAGTTTGAGCTCGCCTATCCTCATCGTCTCGGGCACCTCGAGCACGATCCATCGGTCGGTGTAGAGATGGCGGATCGTCAGTCGGAGGTGCTTCGCACGCGGCGGGGGATAGGGTAGCTGCAGGTGTTGCTTAGACGCCATTGAACGGCCTCGAAGAACCCGCCTTGTGAAAGAAGGTGACCACTGGAGTCGACTGAGCCGTGCGTTCTAAGAAGGCCGGAAGGGAGCTGAGAGCGCGCCTCGTCGCGGCTAAGGAGTCAGGTGACGTCTTCAGAAGGCTAGCTGCCACGTGGACGCAGACTAGTTGAGGGACGGACAAGGGCCTTTGTCGATCCGCCTCCCCAATGTGTCAGACTGTGCTTGGAACGCCTCCTCAATTTGGCAGACTGTTCTTGGAAAGCATACGGTTCACGGGTGGTGGAAGAGAGGGTAGGCAGAGGTCAGGGTTTGCCTCCGGCCGGGTGCGAAGATGAGGCTCGAGTTGAAGTCACCCTAACCCCGTCGACGTCGGCACGCTCGGACCCACGGCTGCCAAAGCGGGCATTCTCCCAGCCAGGGGGGCTCACCTCTCCCGTATCGGCCCAAAAGGAGCGCTGTCTCCTTTCTGGAGATTTGCACCGACCGTCTGGGCAACCCGCAGGCCTGCTCCCATTCTTAGTGCCTCTGCGCACTCTGATTGCGAACGACACTAGTTTTACAGAATAAACGAGACATCTACACCTCTACAGACAATAAATCTTCCATCATACACGAACCCAGCACAATCCCCCAAGAAGTTACGGGGGAACCAACTTCGGAACCAAGATTCCCTAGATTGGGTACACGAACGAAGGGTGTTTGTCACCCAAGTCTCGTAACTCTTGAAGGGAGTAGACCCGCTTCTTGTGGTCGGGCAACGAGTTCTGGTACTCGATCTCGTGCTCCTTCTTCTCGTTCTCGCGCTTGAGCAGGTAGGCATAAAGCGGCGCGCAGAACAAGCCGAGCACGCTGCAGCCCAAAACGGCGCCGTCTACAAAGAATTAGAGCAGGATAATTAGGTCATTGAATAGGTCCAAGGGCGAACTGTTTATGCTCCGGTCTCACGACCGAGGAAATAGCGGGGCTTTTGCGGTAGACGTTGGACGAGACGAGCGCACCCAAGTTGCCAATTCCGATCTAGTGGTATGAGCCCGGTGAAGACAAATCAGCTTCTGGACCACACCCTGAACCGACTGCGAGTGAAGCACGACTCACCTGAATGCACTTCCAACACCTCGCTTGGTCTGACCCGACAAGTTGTTGGAGAGCCACGTAACGACAGCATACGAGCCGGCAGCCATCAAGAAGAGACCAAATTACTTGACACCACTTGGTGCAGGGGTGAGGTTGATGATGATGCCATGTGCAGAAGGAACCAAGGCGGCCATGACGAAAGGAAACAAGTCTTCATGCGATCGGCGTAGATGGCGGTGGTGAGGACGTAGATGCACGCAAAAACGTAGACGGGGACCGTCAGGAGCTGAACTTGGGGTCGGGTGTACTTGCGGAATGCTTGAAATGAGCGTGGGCAGGAAGAAACCGATCGAGTAACTGCGACGAGGTACGAAACCTCCGATCAGTCTCTGGACCAGTGCCACTGGGAAAAACTCGATGCCGGCGCCCAACTCACAGAGGAACGACAATGCCAAAGTAGTAGCTCAGAGCGAGCCAGCATTGCCACAACGTCAGAGCCTGGCGGATGTAGATCCAGCTAACATTGGTCGCCTCATCTAGCCAACACAAACTCACAAAGACATTTCGACGTAGCGGCGGCAGGAGAGAGGCTTCAACGGCGCTCTCGATGACGTCAGCTAAGTTAACTTTGGTCCTTCCCGATCTTTGGCCCAGGGGGACGAGAACACGACCTTCAGTCAACGGCCGATATGAGAGTCAATGAATTGTGAGGAACCAATCAAAAGGACTACGCACCGCCGCTGACGCAGTCCGCGCCTCCCTGGCCAAAATGGCTAAAACTACTCAAAACCCCGAAGAAGCTCCTAGCCATCACTGCTCGCGCATCCCTTGCCAACAAGCTAGCCCGACTCTCGTGCCAATTGATTGTCTCCGATTCAGCAGCTTAAGAGCCAAAACCTCTTCGTTTCAATCCCACGATACTCGCACTTGCGGCTCAGCCTGGTTTCAGGGGGTCAGTCAAGCTTTCAAAAGTTGCGGGAGACACCTTCGAGAACCTTGCTCGCACTCTGTCATGAATGAGGAGTCCGCGCGCCTTCGTCTTTTCCCGCGCAACTGCCACCGCCCTTCTCGTTTCGCGCTGTGCCTCTTTCCCTTTTTGTCTCCTACGCTATGCTCTCGACTCTTGGACGCTCGCTCTCGACTCTCAAGCTCGGCTTACCGAGGTGCAAATTCTGGGGGCTGACTTGGCGACCTGGCCGCGCGTTGAGCCTGGGTAAGTGTGCCTGAAGGACTCTCGACTCAAAGTTGAGGAAATGATTGCGAAGGGTGCTGCCTTTGAAGTTATGAGGGCGTCTCTGAGCGTGTTCGAGGGTGGTAGTGGGTGAAGGGAAAGAGCCAGAGTCGCCTCCAGGCGGCAGCAAGCGGCCGCGCCGCCACGCGTGCTTGTCGACGTGTCGAAACGAGCTTCAGGGGTAAAATCTCGCGCGAAGTGCATGACGTCACCTTTTTCAACAATCAGCAAGGCCAAGCGAAACTCGTACGTGTTGCAAGAAAGCAAAGATCTCTACTAGTTTATTTCATATATTCACCGTGTAACGTCATTACAATGCCGCAGTTTGTCATGCGTACTACGTTGTGACCGCGCGAAAGCTTAGAGCTTGGCCTTGCCCTCGTTCTCCTTCTCCTGTTGCGCAAGCTTGGTCTGCGCCCACAAAGTAACACAAGGCCACATCAGCACCCGACCAGCCCACACATCCAACCACATCCAACTTCCAACTCACCGCCAAATTACGTCGATTGATCTTGCCCGTAGGACCCTTGGGGATCGAGTCCAACACAAATACCTTCTCCGGACACTTGAAGCTCGAGATCTTCTTCCTCACTTCCTCTATGATGCTCTTCTCTTTCAGACCCGATCCTTCTTTGATGACAACGCAGGCCCAGACCTTTTCACCGTATTTTTGGTCGGGTACACCGAAGGCGACGGCTTCGTTGACGTTTAGAAGGGAGAGTAAGGCGGCGTCGACTTCGAGAGGGGAGATCTTCTCACCACCTCGGTTGATCTAGAAGCGGAATAGCACTGAGTGCTCAGTAAAGGAAACTTATCGAGAATTAAGGGGAGTCCTCTGTCAACTCACCAACTCCTTCAGTCTCCCCGTAAGTGTCAAATATCCCTCCGCGTCCAACTTGCCCCGATCCCCCGTCCTAAAGTACCCATCCTTGGTGAAGCTCTCCTTATTTGCCTTCTCATTATTGATATAGCCCAACGTCACGTTGCTCCCTTTGATCGCGACTTCACCCTCTTCGACGTCCTTGTCTTCGGTAAGGGATAAGATGCGGATCGATACGCCTTGGCCGATGCCGACTGTTCCGGGCTTGCGGGCCATAGGGGGGAGGGGGTTCGAGGTCATTTGGTGCGCGGCTTCGGTCATGGCGTCTGATTAGTGAAGAGCACGTCAGCTTGAGATGATGCTCCAAAGAACGTTGATTACACGTACAAGCCTCTAGCACCGGTGCATTGAATGCTTTCTCGACCTGCGACGACGAATGACAAACTGCGTTAGCTCAGGACCTCATTCCCTTAACTCGAAGACCCGAGAACCGACCTTCTCCAACGTCGCAGGAGCCAAAGCGCTCGAGCAACTCCTGATGAAACGAATGTCGGGAATAGGGTTGGGCATCTTGGTGCTCAACAGGATTTGATGGATTGTAGGAACGGCCTGAGGAGAGTTGACATCAGGTTTCAATGAGCTCAACGAGCGAAGGGAAGCCAAGAGATCGAGTGCGCTGGGAAGGTACGTACAGTGTACCAGTTGGCTTGAGCGTCGATAAACTCGGCCCAGAAGGTTCCTGCCGAGAACTTGGGAGGGATGACGACGGAACCTCCCGAGAGCAGCGGAGCCAAAAAGCCGGCGAGGAGGCCCTGAAAAGAAGACAGTAGACGATGATCAATCGCTACTCCTTGTGCGCAGTTTGAACTCGGTCTGTACGCACATGAACGTGGAACAAGGGCATGACGAGGTAGGTACGATCACGCGCGGTGAGCTTGTACGTGTTGATGATGTTTTGCATCGTCGTGGCGAGGTTAAGGTGAGTCAAGGGCACGGCTGTGAGTCGACGATTGCTGGGGTATCAGTCATCCAGTCGCAGGGGTACTATAGCGCAGATTGCTTACTCACCCTTGGGACGACCGGTCGTGCCACTCGTCTATAGTGAGCGATGGAAAAACGTGAGCGCCGATCCCCGAATAGGAGCCGCCTCCGCTGCTCTCCAAGCGAAACTCACGTGTAAAACCAGCGCGATATCATCCTCCCTCGGCTGACCACTACCCTCAACCTTGTTACCCCCATTCCCTTCCTTCGACGTTTCAAATTCCAACGAAACCTTCTTCCCATGGAACGAGATTTCAGCGATGGGGACATGCAATTTCCTCGCGGCTTGAACGGCGGAATGGTTCGCTTTGATCGCTCCTGAAGGGACGAGGACGAGGCGCGATTGCGTGTCTTCGAGGTAGAAGGCCACTTCGGACGGGTTGTAGGTCGGGTTCAAAGGGGCTGCGACGCATCTGGAGGGAGCGTTTACCAATCGGCGATGAGTGGTGTTCAGTAAGACGTGATTGGGCCCCCCTAGGAAGGATCCTCGGTCAAGAACGGGCAAGAGAACTGACCGATGACTCCCTACACCCAAGAAAGCAACCGCAAACTCGGGCCCATTGATCAGACTCATACTAACCACATCCCCAACTCTTAATCCCCCTGACCAAACCTCGAGTTGTTGGCGCAGGGAATCGATGTGGGAAGCGAGTTGGCGATAGCTCAGCGTCGTGTTGGGGAGATGCGATGAGGCGGGGAGCAGGATCGCGGGGGATGTGGAGGGGTGCGCAAAGGGAGTCAGGAGGGTGCGTGCGGCCGCCATGGTGGGTGGGTGGACAAAAGTGGGTGCGGGCGGCAGGAAGCGCAAGGGACAGGAGTGGAGAAAAAGGCCAGATGTGGGTGGGGCACGGCGATGACGGCGCGCTCTCTCCCCGGGCAGCGGCCGCGGTTAGCGCGGTGATAACGGCCGAGGCGTCGAGGAGCGGTCCGAGCGCAGCGGGGCAGCGCAAAGCCATAGGTCGGGAGCGTCGTACGAGGAGAGCTGACCAGTCACGACACACTTGTGAGCTGCCTACAACTCACCCACCACCTCCACCTCTCTGCCCCATCCACAGTGTCTCGACCATGCCACTCCGACTCGACTCTCGTTCCCTGACTCCTCCACCCGACGATCCCTCCCGTCCAGCGTTCACGATTGACCGCAACGACCGCGCGTACGTCAAGCAGTACGCGAACCTGTACTGGCTCCGACTCGTCGTCCTGCGCAAGAGGGTGTTGAAGAATGCCAAAGGGAAATGGAGCGAGGCAAAGGGTGAGTTGGATAGGGAACTTGGGTTGGGATGGGAGAGGGCGAGCGACGCGTTGAGTCGCGTCACGTCGATGAGGATGGCCGAGCGGAACTAGGGGTTTACAGCATCTTGGAGGTGCTCTCTTTCGTGTGAAATCAACTCATAGTACTTCTGCTTTCGTTCTACAGACTCTACACAACACGTTCCTCGCATGCTCGACGTCAAGGCAGGGGTTCAATGCTACATCATCGGCACCGTCTACATGGACATGCCGCTCAAGCCCAACGTGCTGGAAGACCTTGCACGCGAGGTGTGTACCTTCTCGGTTCTCACCGAACTCGAGTCAAAAGATTCTTATCACTAACTTGTGTTCGTGTCCCCGTTATCAGCACTACATCGCCGACCCTCCGCCGAGACGAAAGTTCTGCTCCGTCTCGGACGAGATCATGCTCGAGGATGAATCAGGTCGTGTTCGACTGGTCGGGCCGGCGATCGAAAAAGCGGCAGGGACGTTCGTAACAGGTAAGCCATTTTCTTTCCCGAGAACACTTTCAGCTGCTTGAAGCAGAGAGACTGACTTGGATCATGGAACGAGCAGGGACGATCATGGCTGCACTAGGCAAAGAACTCCCCTCGGGCGACTTCCACGTCACGGACTTTTGCTACGCCGGTCTACCCCCACCTGCACCCATCACCGAGGACGCCGATGCGATGAACCTCCCGGACGAAGATCGGCCCGAAGAATGGGTCGCCATCTTGAGTGGGCTGGAGATGGGGGATGGGGATCGGACGCAGGAGATGAGGAGGGAGTTGTTGGTCGAATATCTGTTGGGTGAATTGGGTGGGCATGAGGTACGTTCCATCGAGCAGGTTCTTGACTCGCGTAGGAGCACACGCTAAGTAGCTGGCAGATGAGGGCGTACCACAGGACTCGGAAGAAGCGGCCAAAATCACGCGAGTGATCTTAGCAGGCAACTCGATGGCCCAACCCGAACCGATCGACGAGGCCACCACCTCCCAAACCAATGGTACCTCCTCAACCTCAACTTCAATAGAAAAGAAGCCCAAACGATACGGCTACGACGCTTCCATCTATTCCGCCAAACCCGCCTCAGCATTGGACGCATGGTTGGAACAGATCTTGCCGAGTATGAACGTCGATTTGATGGCGGGTGAATCGGATCCTGTGGCGCCGACGATGCCGCAGGCCAAGTTGCATCCGGCGATGTTGCCCCTTGCGAGTGGGTACGAGGGGTTCAAGTCGAGGACGAATCCGAGTTGGTTTCAGATCGGGCAGGCCAAGTGAGTCCTACTCTGCTCATGCTTTCGTGAGCCGATTTGGGAAGATCCCTTGCTCATTCTGACGCTTTTCAGCTTCCTGGGTACGAGCGGACAACCGCTGGACGACATCTTCAAGTACTTGACCTCGGAGGACCGCCTGGGAGTGGCGGTCAAGACGTTGGAATGGTCGCACATCGCGCCGACTTGTCCCGATACATTATGTGCGTCATCATCGAAAAGTCTGATTTGATAATCTCGGAAATCTAACCACCCATTTTTATCCTTCAGGGTGCTACCCCTTCTCCGACCGCGACCCCTTTATCCTCCACTCCACACCTCAGGTCTACTTCATCGCGAACCAACCCCAATTCCAAACCCAACTACTCGAACATCCCTCCCGAGAAGGAGGTGGTGAACCCCTGAGGACGCGTCTGATCCTCGTGCCTAAATTTTCGCAAACGGGTCAGGTCGTGTTGGTTAATTCGAGGAGCTTGGAGGTCAAGGTGGTGGGAATTGAGGTGTAGGGCGTTGAGCTTGTAGCATTATGCATGCAGGTTTGTCGAGTGTGTTTTGCACGAACTTCCGAATGGGTCCGAGCTCGAGCTTGAGGGGTTCAAAAGCCGACGCTCCTAATAGAAGTCGAGATCCGTGGCTCCCACGGACAAGCTTGGCGACCGTTCACATTATCCCATGATTTTTCTTTCTAGGGTTTGGCTGTGCAAAAGGTCCTTGCTTCCCATACTGGATCATGATTCCACGCGCCGCTCGTCGCTCGTTTCTCGAGACTCGATGGGTCGCACCGCCCTAGCGTTGGCGCCCTGGCGTGTGTCGTCCCAAGCTGAGGGAAATCAGATGATCGTCCCAGGCGCAGGCGACCCGCGGCGACCGCCGTTCGTCTCGTGGCCAGATCCCACCCACTCCACCCCAACCTCCGTCAACAATGGTCAACCGAACACGGACGTTGTTGCTCTCTGGTCTGTTGTTGGTCGTGCCTTCCACACTGAGTGAGTCTCCTCTCCCTCGTTGTTGACTCTGGGCGCTCAGCCACGCGCTCAGCCTGGCCTCGGACGCGGCGCGCGGTGGTGTGTATGTGTGGCGACCGAGTGCGGCGGCCACCACCGTTACGGCCCATGCCATGCCAGCACAGCACAGCACCCATACCCCTGGGCATTCCTCGAACCATGGCTGGTGCAATGACTGACCATGCCTCCCTTATCAATGCTCATGTCACCCCGCTCGCCGGCCGCTCGCCGCTCCCGTCGTGCGCGACCTGATTTCGCACTCCGATCGATCGCACGACAACTTGACCGTGTGACACAACTCTTACGCACGCCCCTTCGATCCGACTTCTCATTCCACAGCCCAAACGATCACGACGATCGTCACGGATCAGGTCAGTACACACAACTATCCCTCTTTAACTGGCGCTGCAATTAATCCCTCCCTTCCCGGCCTCCGCTCGCTCGGCCTCCTCGCTCGTGTACAGAACACGCTCTCGACCATCATCCCCGGAACGTGCTCGACGACATGTGCGACATGGCTCACCAGTCTCGGCGTAAGTCATCTCGTCCAAGTTGCAACTGGCCATCGGAACACGTGGTCTGGCCACTCGACCTGCACCTCACTCCGCCCCACTTCTCCGCGCCGATTGTTTGGCTCGGGGTCGGGACTGATCCGACGCGTGCACACCGCCGCCGCCCACACCGCCGCTGCTGGTCGTGCGCGAGCCTCCTCGCGAAGGACCTCCTTTCGGGAAGACAGGCTCGACGATCGGAGACATTCTCAGGAGACATTGCGAACGCACGCCCTGTTGGGGTTTGTTTCCTGCGAGAAGGAGTCGAGAATAACGAATATGTGGGGGCGGACATGCGTGGACGCAACACCTCCCCGTCGCTTCCGTCATCCCCGACCTATCCCTGACTACACCCCAGACGAGCGATGACGAGCGATGACGAGCGAGTAGGAAGTTGTTGACCTTCTTGCATCCCGTTCCCTCATACCAGGCCTGCCCCTCCTCAACGGACACGACGGCCACGACGACCGACTACAACACCTGCGTCTGTGCCGCCGCGTTCGTTACGGCCTTCACCACGTGCTCGACCTGCATGACCACCGCCTTGACCGCAGCGGCCGATCCTCAGCTCGCGTTGCCAGCGACGGCTTTGACTGGTGAGTGAGACGTGTTTCAAGTGTATTCTGGGCTGCATTCTGGATAGTTGGGTTTTGGGCAGGAACGGGTGGGGGCGGTACGCCGACTCGGCGATTCTCGGTGGATACTCGCGCAGACGTCGGAAAGGATCTACCATCGGAACACGCAATGATGGGGATGGAAAATGATGCTGACCTCTACCCTACTATATTGCGACAGACTTGACCGCTTACTGCGCCACCGTCGCTGGAGGAGCCGCTGCGGTCACCACCACGACCACCACCGCCACGACCACCGCCGCGACGACAGCCGCCGCCTCGCCAACGACAGCAGCCGCCTCGCCAACGACCGATGCCGCCTCCCCTGCCGCCGCTTCTCCTACCGTTTCCACTTCGAGTACAACACCTTTCAACACCACCCCTACGGCGGTGATCATCACGTCCATTTTCCAGGGTCAAGGGTTTCCGACACAGACCAAGTCCGCGAATGTGTTCACGGGCAATGCGCAGGGTCGGGTGCAGGTCGCGTTGGGGGCTTTGCTCGTTGCCGCGGGGGCGTTTTGGTTTGCTTAGATGTGATGTTGAGTGGTGGTTGGGGTGGTCATTGAAGAGCGGATGGGGCGAGAGATCAACTTCGGTCGAGGAGTGAGGCACCCGGGTGTCTCTATGATGACGAGGAGTTTTTATCGACACGTATGGACAATGGTTCCGACCAAAATTTTCTTCTATTTACGCCGTTTGCCTCTTTTTTTCTCTTTGTGTGTGTGTGCTATACAGTCATTATATTCCTTCCACTCGGGTCGCCTTGTTTGATCGTGGTCTTCCCTCGGCCTTTCTGAGCTCCCTTTCGGTCAGTAACTATCGGACAAGCCAAGTCTCGCATCGAGCTTGTCGGGCAATGCACATTGCAGACCATCACCCCCAAAAAATCAAGCCTACACCAAATCCCCCTCCCACTCCCTCTCCTTGACGTTCCCCTCCTTCACCGCCTTCCTCCACTTCCTCCTCAATTCAACACTAACGAACCTCCTAGCCTCCCTCGAGAAACTACTCTCATCATTCCTCCCATCCTCTTCCCTCTTTTCCCCTCTCTTCTCCGCCGTTTTCTTATACCAGATCCTTTCGGGGTCATAGTATTTGAGATACCTCTCCCACGATTCGGATTCCCAGAGATGGTACGTAAATTGGGTATCGTAACCCGGTGCCAACTTATCGGCTTTGTGAAAATTGTATGTGGGGGGTGATCGATGGACGAGACGCAAGTGGTCGTCGTGCCATATGGGCCAGAAGAAGGCGAACTTGTTGAGCACGGTGATGTCGAAGGGGTAGGCTTGCGCGAGGTCGTAAGGGAGCGTCACGGAGTGGTATGCCCAACGGGTGTGGGAGAAGTTTTGGTAGGCGTTGTACCACCGCACTGAGGAGCGGATGTTAAGGGGTTAGTCTCCTTCGTCAAGAGCCCCTTCATCTTGTAATTCACTTGACGTTGACGGCTAACGCACCCACGAAAGAGGAGTAAGATTTGGAGAGCATCACCGCATTGCAAAGTCCGGAGGGGGGAAGTTTCGGATCGAGGTTGGGTTGCGATTCCATCGCCATGACCATCGGGAACTTGTACAGCGGTCCAAAGTCTGAGTTCGAAGATCATTTTTTTAGATCAGTACGCGTCTCGTCCTCATAAGCAGATTCCTTGAATGCTTCACCTCTAATGACAAGCACATCCGCATCCAAATAAATCCCCCCATAATCCCTCAACACCTCTAACCTAATCACATCCGCCTTGTGCGCGAAATGCTCCACCTTGTTCCCAAACACCTCGACCACATCCCTCTGTTTGACCATGACGAACTCCGTCGTCTTGTTCCGACTCGCGACTTCGTCCTTCCATGTCTCCCACCACCAACCGGAAGGTTCGTAGACGTAGTGGAAGTAGATCCGTTCGGGTCGGATGACGTGCAAAGCGGAAGTGAAACAGAGGTATTGAAGGAAGGAGAAGGGCTTTCCACCGAAGGTAGGGGACAGTCCGTAGATGTAATGCACGTAAGGGGGGACTTGGCGGGAGGCGGTCGGGGAGAAAGTCGTGTTCGTCGTGGGAGGGATAGGGAGGGGGTGGTGGAAGGGGATGTGCGAACGGAAGGAGAGGCGGCGGATGAGGAAGAGGAGTGATACGAGTGGTACGATGATGCATAGGCATAGTACTCGAAGTCTTTGAGGTATGATATTCCAGCTCTGTCGAGTTGAGTGAAGAGAGGAAAGCTCAGCCGATCATTTCGTCGATACTCAGAATCCAGGGAGCAAGACAGGAGTATTCCGGTTTGTTCGGGGGTTAAAAGAGTGTGAACGACTTGTATGTCCCCAAGAAACCTCGAGGGTCCGTCCTCCTCGACGGCCATGCGGCGTTGGCTCGGACTTCGAAGCGTAGAGGAGGCGCTCCACTTTCGTGCATCCTAAACGAAAGCCGCCGAGCCCTGAGTCCCACCCTATCCAGAAAGCGAGTCCACGTGCCCGTCCTCGACAGCTATCCAGCTCATTCAGTTCTTACCCTATATATCTGAGATGACAGTCTCCGCTTCCCGGAGACAGGGGATCCGAGCATGAACTGAGAAAGGTTGAGTGGCTCGACGCCCTTGGAGAAGGCAGGGGAACTCGAGACACCTCCTTCCGGGGGGCGTTGTCGCATTGACGAGTCCGTTTTTATTGTTTCTGGCATGACTGAGAGTAGTCGTGGTCCGCGATGAGTGATGCGGTGGACGAGGACCAGGTAGATGGAGGAGAAGGAGGAGGGAGCCAAGTGGGAGCTCGCGGCGACAGGGGAAGTGATAGGGCCGCCCCTCCTTGCCCGCCTAAGTCTTGTCACGTGACGTTTCTCGGGATGGCCCCATTTTGATGGATAGTTTTTGATCATCTGGAAGAACTTCTTTTAGATGTTTGCGCGGATGCAAAAGACACCGAAGTCTGGACCAGCAGGATACGCCCAGTTGCGGGGCACCCCACGAATGGTCGTCGTCAGGTCCACGATATCGTCGGTTGAACCTTGCACCTCCGATGACTTCGAAACAGCCCACTCGGGTGAAACACGGGTGCCGTCTCTTTCTCCCTTCTTCCTACCACTTCCCCTCGAGATCTTCAAAGATGAGCGAAACCAAATCCTTCCGTGTCGCTTTGTTGGGTGCTGGCATCTTTGCCAGAGAATCGGTACGTACTACAATGCATGCCCGCGGCTTTTCTCCGCCGCTCCCCAATCGCGCCAAGTCCTCGCAGTACGGGCCCCACTGGAGCACGAATGGAGCTGCCGAGCACTTTCTTCTCGGCACGGCTGGCGCTGGTTCCTTGTGCCACGTACACTAACACCACTTTCGCTCGATATCGAATAGCATCTCCCTGCCATCCTCGACGTTCCCTCCTTGACCCTTGTGGCGATCTACTCGCGGTCCTACAGCTCCGCCTCGACCCTCGCCTCGGACTCGTCGCTGATCTCTCACCAAATCGACGTCTACTCCGACGACGCCAACTCGAGCGCCAAAGGATCCTTGGACGACCTCCTCGCTTGTTCAGATATTGACCTCGTCGTTCTTGCTCTTCCTATTTTGACTCAACCTTCGATCATTAGGAAGGCTTGGAAGGCCGGAAAAGGGGTCATCAGTGAGAAACCGGTCGCCAGTACGGTTGAGGAAGCCAGGGGTTTGGTCGAGGAGTACGAGGAGGAGTACAAGCCCAAGGGTGTTGGATGGTGCATTCTATTCCATAACCACTAATCGGGAATAGCCGTAGCTGATTCTGAGCTACTTGTTCTACAGGATCATCGCCGAGCAATATCCGTTCGAAGCTTCATTTGCCCGAGCTCGCGAACTTGTCGGTCAGGGCCAGATCGGTCAAATCAAGGCGTTCAAGTTGGATTTCTTCAACTTTGTCGAAGAAAACTCCAAGTTCAACAAGACCGCGTGGAGGAGGAAACCCGAGTACCAGGGAGGGTGAGTCGAAACGGACATCTCGGGCCAAATTCTATTCGCCCTCACACAAAGATGTCCGCCCGTACGAGTGACAAATAGATACATCCAAGACGGCGGTGTTCACTTCTTAGCTGGTATGCGAACGGTACTTTCGGCTCAAGAGATCGACATCACCTCCATCTCGGCCGTCGCTTCATCGATCCAACCCCACCTACCACCCTTCGACATCGTCACCGGCTCCGTCGCGACCTCAGCCCCCGGCGTCACAGGAACGATCATCATCTCCTTCGGCATCCAAGGTCTCGACACCAAGACGGCCGTCTTCATCGGTGAGACGGGATCCATCATCGTCGATTTCGGCCTCCGTCCCAACTTGGTCAAAGTCTACCGTTCGGCCCCGCACATTGGAGGACAAGGGACCGAACAGGTCGAGAAGCATGAATCGGCGGGTGTCAAACAAGAGTTCATGGCTTTTGCAGAGGCGTTTGGAAAAGGGATGGACAGTGAGGAATGGAGGTTGGTGGAGAAGAAGAGTGGTCCGAGAGCGACCTTGAGGGATTTGGCGCTTGTTGAAGCGGGGATCAAGAGTCAGGGTGATAAGATTGATTTAAAGGAGTTGGGAGGGTCGAGCATGTGGGCGTTGTAGATGGGGTAGCAGTCAAGGTGATTCTCAAATGAAACCGAACTGAAGTGACTGTCTCTTAGAGGAAGCAGCTCCGAGTGAGCTCAAGCTCGCCATCCCCTCTCCCACATGATGTATTAACCTTCAATTTTCACATTGCCTCGTCCGAGGGGTACAAGAAACAGGCGGCACAGGGCCGCGGTTGAGGGTCGGGGATAAAAATTCTGACAGCTTTGTACGCGGTTTTCGGAGCAGAGCAGAGAGGTCGGACGATAAAACCTCGAGCATGAAAGACGATCAGTCGTGCAAATTCCAACTCTGTCCGAGAGGAACAAATTGTAGAGTTAGTAATGCTATCGCAAACGCTTCAAGCTTGACGTATCACGAAACACACCTTCCTCCAAGTCCTATATCTAAGCTTCGTCGCCGGCCCTTCAATCCCAAATGCCGTCTCGTGGAACCACCAAAAGGTGAACAAGACCGAACCAGAAACGGTGAGGAAGACGATCCATTTCGTACGTTGGGTCAGACGACGGGATTTGAAGACGAAGTGATCCAACAAGCCGCCGAAGAGGATGACGGAGAACCAGAGGGTCGGGAGCTGTGAAGACGAGGTGGGGTGTCAGCTGGCGTTCGTCCTGACGAGCTCTGACAGTACTGTACGTACGTAATGATGCAAATACGTGACCCGACCCATGATAAGGAAAGGAACATAATGAAGCAACCAACCCCCGAGCCCGATCTTGCCCACATAAAGGAAATGATTCCATTCCCCAGGAGTGAAATCATTAATCTTCCTCTGGAACCTCATCAAATGCCAAAACAAAGCCCCAACAAACACAAACAACGACATGGTGGATAACCACCAGACGACGGCGTTTCCGACGAGGTAGTATTTGATCGAGTCGTCGCCCCACCCGTTCATGCGCATCCCGTTCCAGAGGAAGGGCCATTCGAAAGGGGAGGAGGCGATCGAGTCTTCTTTGTCTTGGTCCGGGACGAGCGCGTTGTTCGAGGTCATCATGGCGACGTTGAGGTGCCAGAAATCGCGGAAGAAGGGCGACCGGTACAGTTTCTGGTCACCAGCAGGTACTGCGCCAGACAAGAAAGTTCGAGTGAGTGAGCCCGCGTCCAGACTCTAAAGGGCGACTACGACGACAACTCACATCGATCATTCCAGTGCGACTCGATGTTCCAATACGTATGCTCATCCCTCGGATTATTCGCCTTATCGCACGACACCTCAACCTGCTTGAACCCCCACTGCGGCAAGATGGCATTCGCCGCACGGAGATAACACCCCGTATTCTGATGTTTGATCCTCAGCCTCGTCGACAAGGAATGTACGCGCGCGACCTTGTTCTTGGAGCCTTGCATGAGATCATCGACGACTTCGACGATCCAATAGTCGTTGACGTCGCCAACGGTGGCGTTGCCGTAGCAGGAGACTTCGTTGTTCAATTTCGAGACGGGGGCAACGAAAGGATGCGAATGCAAGTTCCGACCCGTCGCGACGTGGACCAACCGAATCACATCGCCGTTCTTGAGGTATTTCAGGGGTTCATGTTCGTCAAGAGGAGGGTCTTCCCACGTCGGGGTGATGAGGAACTCGTTGTTCTCGTCCTTGTAGTGATAGCATGTCACTTGTTGTTGCTGCGATCCGACGGGGTAGGTTTGCACGTGCGAGTGCAAGAGACCTCCACCGAAGCCCATGTTCTTGAGAGTGACCTTGGAGCCATAAGCCGCCTCTGTAAGGGAACAAATGGGTCAGCTTGACAAATTACCGAATGCTGGTACTGAGGTAAAGACAGACCAAGAGGATTCTGCGCAAAATCGTTGCCCGCCAAGTGGGCCTGGAACAGTGAACTCATTTGCGAATCGCCGCTTCCCGATCGGTTGAGGATGAGGAAGTGCAACTTGAACGTGAGGGCGTAGACGCAGAAGGGGACGATGATGAGGCACAAGACGCGGGCGACCCAGTGCCGGACGTAGGTGCGCTTTGGTCAAGGAGTGCAACCACTGGTTAGTTCCGGCGAGATTCGAGCCAGAGATTCCGGGGATGGGTGCCACTCACGTAAGGCATCCTGAGATCGCCGAGCTTGTTCCAAAGATCTTCGGCGGTGTAGATACCTACGAGCGCAGTCACGAACAAGCCGACCCATTTGACACTGTCGGGGTGCAAAGGATGACGAGGTGCTTAGCAAGCCATGCATGTTGTTCCCCCTGATCAACACAAGCACCACTGACCTCGCCACACAGCCAATCGAGATCCCCGTCATGGTCAAAAAAAACCACCACTCCTCTTCGAACGGTCTTCGTTGGGTGTTGTTGAAGCAAGCAAGGAAGTAGACGGTCGTGAAGGTGAAGAAGATCAACATCGAGTCGAGGAGGATGAAGCGACTGATGACGAGCCAGGCGAGATCTGCAATTCGGGATGATGAGCGATATCACCATCAAATTACCCCCGAACTTTGACCCGAACGTTCGAGCATGACCTACCACAGAGGACCATCAACGTGACGATATGAGTCGACCACCTAGAGAAGCGCAATTCGAGCGCAGTGCCCCAAGCAAGAGGGACCATCGCCACACCAGGCAGAGCCAACAAGACCCTCATCGCGGTGTAGGGGACATGGTCCGGGTAACGCGCGCCGGAAGGGAAGTCGTATGACCCATTGAAGCCCGTCAAAGCGCCGGCGAGCCCAACGAGCATCTTGCCAAGTGGTGGATGGACCTGATGAATGTGCAAGCGGCCTAGCTGTCAGCTTGAGCTCAAGGGATGCGTTTTGGCATCTTTCAACTCACGTCAAAGAAGAATGTTCGGTTGAGGTAATAGGCTCCAAACTTTCCAAAGTGGGCCTGTGCCGCTCAAAGCCGTTTCAGCGGGGAAGCCATTCGAATTTAGTCCGTGCACCGGCGCAGCGACTGACCTCGTCCCAGACAACCGTGTTGTTGGCTCCGATGCGATACAGACGCGTGAAGAGCGCGAGGAACGTGTAGAACAAAAGGGGGATATGCGGTTTGAGCTCCTGCATGACCTCCTTGAAGACACCCCCCTGTTCACCGCCGAAAGAAGATTCTGCTCAGCTCTTTGTCGATCCGAACCGCTCGATTCGATACCCCTCCTACTGACCCAAGTCGACGACTGAGTCCTCTCTGGAATGAGCTGGTTCCACTTCTGTGCCTCTGCCGTATTCGCCGAATAAAATTCCTTCTTGCCACTCGGCGCAATCGTCTCATTGACCTGCGCTTCGATCCCAATTCCTGACGTAGGCCAAATGCTCTTCTCCCCCTTATCCCCATCATAACTCGAGCTCCGGGCCCGATGACCGGCGATGTACTGATCATTCTCCCCTCGATGATCACTCCCTTGAGACGCGTCCCCTTCTCCGGCAATGTGGTAGTTGACGCCTTCGTAAGGTGCTCCCCCTCCACGTCGCCGCGCGGTGGACGAATCGACGACTTGCATCTGACCGTCCGAGTCCGCGTGACGGCCAGAGTAGCTCGAATGCGGTTTGGACGAGGTGCTGTAGATGGGCAGACCTTGTTCGTGAGGAGAGTAGACGTCGACCCAGTCTCGATCTCGGTCACGCGGGGTAGGAGAAGGCGAGCGGGAACGGTGCGAGGTGGTGTGGGTGTGCAGGTGCGACGGCCTCGACGACGAGGGGAGAGCGCGATGACTGGCCTGGTGGTGATCACTACTACCCGTCGTGGGTGGTGGAGGTGGTAGTACCGCTGCTTGTGTCGAGGTCGAGGAGGTGTATTGGTGCGCTTGCGATGATCGGTAGGACATCCAGACCTTTGGTTCTCGCAGTCCGATCGACGCTCACCGTAGCGCCGCCGGAGTCCTTGCCGGGAAAAGAGGAGAGAGCGAGGGGCACGTGTCGCACGGGGCGCGGTGCGGGGGTCGGTGCTCCTTCTGGTGAGGAGGTGTAGTGGCTCCTTTTACCCCAGACTCGTCGAATATGGTCGCGCGAAACCGAGAAGGATTGGCTAGGAGAGTCGACACACTACTGGGTCGAACGCGTCCAAGGGAAGGTGACACGAGTCCGGCCTGGTGCCTGCAGCCCGCCGGCCTGGGGTCTCACCCGCCCGCCACAAATCGACGTCCCGGTCCAGCTCAGTGACCCAGGGTCCAAAATTTTCCAAATCTTCGTGACCGGAGTTTGGGTTGGGCTAGTGCTAGTCCCTCCTTTGAACTAGCGCCAACCTTTATTGAACTGATAAACCTCTGAATCTGAGCGGGGAGTCCAGTCTGGGAATGGTCTGCGAGAACTTGTTCTGGCACAATCCGGCCGCAGCGAGTCGTGCCAGCGGATCGCGCAGCACAGTCGTCGCACAACGCTCTGGTGCCAACATTATGTTTGTGCGATTGTTTTCTCATTATATGAACCTACACCAACCTTGGCTCATACCCCCTGCTTGACTGCATTCGAGAAAGAACACGGTGAACAGCGAGTCCGGGCCGCCGTACGGCGCCACCAATGGTTCCCTGCCCATTGGCACACATGGCCCATCAACAAAAAGGTCTCACCTTTAACTCCATCTCCAATCCATTCAACCAATCAATGAAATTCTCATAAAACTCATCATGCGCCTGACCCCTCGATTGAAGGCTCTGCAGTGAGGAATCGGGACAGCTTTGGCTAAGCAGAATTCGCAAACGGCTCCGAATGTATCGTCACAGTCTCCTCCCTATCAGCTTTCAGTAAGCTATAACGCTACTCTCAGCCACCAAGCTCGTCCAGGCCATCCCCAAACACCCTACATCAAATCGCCCAGTGCCCCCCTCGCTTTGGCATTCCATTCACCAAGCGCAACCCAATCCCCACCCAGATTCATGAAATCGAACCCTTGCTCAAAATGCCTCCTCACCCCTTCAGGCGACGTACAAAACATCCCACAATACTTGCTCGCCTTTTGACAGGCTTTCAATACGCGTTCGATGGCTTGTTGTACTTCGGGGATGGATTCGTGGTCTGTCGCGATGTAGCCTAGTTGGGAGGCGAGGTCGTTGGGGCCGATGAGGATGCTGTATGCTCGAACAGAGCTTGTGAGCTACTTTGATTCATCAGCACACCAACACAAGTCGTTCCACTCACGCATGCACTCCCTCCACCTCCGCAATCTCCTCACAATTCTCCACCCCTTCCCTTGACTCGATCTGAACAGCCACGAAGATATCCCTATTGGCGGATTGAAAATATTCTCCCATCGTTTGACCAAAGAGGGTGGGTGAAAAGGGAGAACCGATTCCTCGGACGCCTCCGCCTCCTCCATTGGCTTTGGGCACGGGGAATTTGGTGTACGAGACGAATTTACGCGCTTCATCCTGTGAAGTGGAAGGAGGAGTTAGGGAGCGGAGTAGCCCGGGGTGGATTTTCCGAATTGTCCAGGTGGACGAGGTCAGGTTCATCCGCAAGGCACCGGCCACTTGACCCCCAACATCCCAGAACCACTCACAGCACTATTCATAAAAGGGACCAACAACCCATGCGCGCCCGCATCCAACGCCCTCTTGACCATCCAATTCTGCGCATCCGGAAGACGAACCCAAGGGGAACACCCGGGTTGGGAAGCGACGATGGCGATGGATTCGTGCATCGTCGCGTCCGAGAAATTGCCGTGTTCGCAATCGATGAGGATCCACTGTGGAGGGGGAAGAGGAGTGGAAGGTGAGTTACTGCAGGTTCCTCTACTCTAGCGGGAGCTGCGAAGGAATAGGTAGGGAGACGCGGTCGGAAGACACTGCGTTTGTTTCCGGTCTGCGGAAGCTACTCCTCACGTCGTAGCCCATGTTGGCCGTCATGCGCGTGATGTTGTGCCCGGGCATCATGATCCAACTACCTAAAAATCTCCCACCAACACAAAAAGAAAGCGTCAGCTTTCGATTCCTTCAGATCATGAGGTCCATCACACCCAGCTACTAACCCAAACAAGGCTGTCTCTTGCCCCCCGATTCCAACCCCTTGGACCTGACAGCCATGATATGATGGATCCCAAAGAGACCGGTCGAGGTTTTGGCGCGGGTGACTTTGGTGGGACCGACGGCGTAGGACATGATGGTTTGAGCTGATGATCGGGTGGGATGATGTGGGAGGGTAGAGGGAGAGGAATGGGCAGCGGGAGCGGCGGGAAGTTGTGTGGGGTGGGACACGAGAGGGGTGGGGGTGGGGCGCGGAAACGATTTGCGGGGCAGCACCGCCTGGCGGGACTTGTGAGCGCCGACGAATAAGAGCCGTGGTTAGTTGAGAACAGAAGCTGTTATAGGTATGCGAGCATTGGCTTTGAGTATGATCCGCGGTGTTCGTGTTGCCGTGTTTTGAAGACAGCTCTCCAGCGGCTACATCTTCCCCCTCACATCGTCACGTCCCGGCGGCGGCAGATGAGTAATTCTTGTTGCGCAGAACTAGGCTTGCGACTGGCACCCCCTGCGGTACAGCATCCCTCCATAGGTACCTACCGAAACTTCAACGGTTGTGTTTTTACCCTTTCTATTTGGTGGGCTGCTGATTCGTCGTGCAGGACTAGCTATCGGGGAACATCTCGACCTTGGCAACGCTTCTCCCTTCCCGAGTCGCCGTAACGGAGCGAAGCCGTCATCATCCGGAACGGGTTCTTCCCGCCGCGCGTGACGGCGTCAGGAGATCTGTAGGTCCACTCCTCTCACGTCGGGGTTTTCAATGAAGCATTTTAGTTGAATCTGAGCTTGGAAAGAAGAGGAGACCCACCAAGATGCCTTGGGGCTTGTTCCCCTGTGCCGTGAAAAGGAGTTTCTCCGACTCTTCTTTGAAGGGGGCCGGAGTCACGCCAAGTTTTTCGCCTCACCTCGGACACCCAGCAGAATGACCAGGCGAAACGAACTCGAGGCGGCTAACGTTCCTCCTCTGTGCTTAATTTGAAATAGGTTGAATTGGTCTCACCAGTTTTGGCGTCTGGCGAGCTGCAGGCGGCAATGCGCATTCGGCAGCATGACTTACCAGTGACTAGTGACTGCAGTGACTGCTCCTGGGCGACCTTGCAGTGTCAGCTAGCCAGCTCGTGGACCGACGGGGCGCGCGCCAGTGTTGAAGGGCAAAGGTGCGCCGCGCGGCGAGCGCACCACCAAGCAAGCTCAGCAACTCGGCGGTCGCTGTCTATTCCCACTCACACACCCGAACCCGAGAGGCTTTCCACCTCAACGGTCCAGAGCAGCTCTACACCACCCTCCCTGTGCAGTATGTCAACCTCGATGCTCCTCGGTAACCCAACGGCGATGGACCAAGACGACGATGAGGACCCGGACGTCAATTCGTCGGATGGGGAGGGCGTCGATTTGATGGGGGACCATACGGGGTCGGACAGTTCGGAAGAGGAGGAGGAGGATTCAGAGGCCGAGAGGGAGGTCAGGAAAGGTGAGTTGGCCGGGTGGGTTCTGGGCTGGGGGGTTGGGGGTCGGGGTGATGGAGCGGCTGCGGTGGCGTGCGACGGTCGTACAGCTCGGGTCACATGGACCGGTCACACCATCGTTGTCATCAGCTTGTCATACCGGTGATGATGACCGCGACGCTGTACCTGTGATCGCTCGTTAGTCTGCTCCTATCGCTGACTCGCAACGCTCAACGCTGGACGCGACGTCGTGCTCCCACTCTCCCTGTCCCGCTCGCTCTTCCACGGCAGACTTTATCGTGGATGAGGACGAAGCCGACGAGCGCCGCAAGAGGAGAAAGAAGAAGCGCAGAACGCAACGTAAACAGTCCGGTTCCGGATCGGGCGACGATGCCGACGAGGGGGGTTCATCGCGCAAGCGGAGGAAGGGCAGTGATGATGGTTAGTCACCAGCTCGTTCGACCCTGGTGGGGTGGATGCTCATTATCGTCAACGAATGGGTCTTAGATGACAACCTCGACGAGGATGATATCGATCTGCTTGAGGAAAACACCGGTGTGCGGCTGTCGAATCGGAGCTCCAAGGTACGCTACCCACTGCCCCGAACACGCGAGGAACACGGAAACGCGCAAGCTGATACCTTTTTGCTGTACCTCTCCCAGGGCAAACTGAAGCGACTGCGACGAAGGCGTTCGGTCGGTGCCTCGGATGACGACGAGCCCGCAAGCCTCAACAACCTTTTCGACGACGACCGCGGCGCCGGTGACGATGATGACGACGACGATGGCATGGGCCTCCCCTTTGACGGCGACGAGATGGCCGGCTTTATTGAAGATGACACCGCTTCTGAATCGGATCGACAGGACGGCTCGGACGAAGATGAGCATGATCGAGCGGCTCGAAAGGAGGCCAAACGGAAAGCGAGGGCTCAGCAGAGAAACAAGGGGCGTGGGCGGGGCTTTGGCACGGCTTACATCGAAGGCATCTCGGCCGAGGCGAGGCAGGAAGTCACGGAGGTCTTTGGGAATGGTCAGGATTATGCGTGGGCGCTCGATGATGAAGAGGACGCGCCCAAGCTGAAGGAGTTGCGTGACGTGAGTCGAGACAGGGGCCCACTAAACCTTTTCAAAGCTTTGATCAGTCGTCTGATTGAATCTGGTTGGGGCATCACCATCACAGATCTACGAGCCTTCGGAAATCGCCTCGCGCATGCTCACGGAAGAAGACGAGGCCATTCGCGCGCTCGACATTCCCGAACGCATGCAGATCGCCTCGGCGGGTCTGCCGACCATCGAGGACGGGGACGAAGACACGGGCATCACGCAGAGATTCATCCAAGAAGAGGACCTCCAGCTCGCTGCAGAATGGATGTCGACGCGCATCTCGGTACGCGCGCACGAGCACTTCGTCATGAGGGACTCGTCTGGTGATCGACCCCCGCACCATGACGCCTTCATCACGGCGATCAAGAACGTCGTCCGCTTCATGAACATTGAGCTGCTCGAGCCACCCTACATCTGGGCCCATCGCGCGGATTATCTCGTCGTTCGTGACGGGCGTGATATCGCTCTGCTCGATCACGACGATCTGTGGCGCATCTCGGCCCTCTCGATCAAGTACCGTGCGTTGCTGCATCGCAAGCGGGAACTTAAAGCACACTTCAACCAATTTGGGGTCGAAGACGACTACTTTGACGAGACGCTCGACGCCGTCGAATCCGTCGAGGAGGTCTCGGATGCGAACGAGTGGATGGCGATGAAGTACTTTAGCGAACTCGAGCAACTCCGAGCTGCAAGGGGACAAGAGTCGGACCTTCCTGCAAGGCGACGAGCAATGCGCGAGTCGGCGTACCAACATGCCAAGAAGGAGCTTGTCTCGGATCTTGCGACGCAGATTGGTATCAGTGCGACGGAGTTGGCGAGGGACTTGATCAGTGGTACGCGCTCGAGCACGACTGAGGATCCGAGCAAGGCACCCCTTGAGCTCGCCGCCGAGTTCACGAATGAAGAGTTCACCACGCCCGAACGTGCGCTCGATACGGCACAGATGATTGTCGTACACGAGATCAGACATGACCCCATCCTGCGCCGCGAGACCCGTCGCTACTTCAAGGACTACGCCGTCGTCACCGTCACGCCGACGGATAAGGGCGTCAACTCGATCGACGAGATGAACCCTTTCTACGTTTTCAAGTACCTCAAAGGTCGACCCGTCTCGTCCATGTTGCGATCGGCGATGTTCTTGCAGATCATCGCTGCCGAACGCGACGATCTCGTCAAGTGCCGCATTACTCTTCCCGCCGCGGCGTTGAACCGCTTCATGGAGGATCTGACCAAGATCTACACCTCCGATTACACCTCGACCGTAGCGGAGGAATGGAACAAGCTCCGATCCGAGATCCTCACCGCGGCGGTGCAGGAGCACCTCCTCCCCTTCGGTGAGCGTTGGGCACGTACATACTTGCGCGAAGAGGAGGAGGAATTCGTCGGCCGCGCGTGCAAGATCAAGCTCGAGGACCGCATCAACGTCGCGCCTTATCAACGCCGAGATGGCTCGATGGAACACGGCGAGATCCCTTCCGTTCTAGCCATCTCGAACGGCAAGGGACACCCTCAACGCGATTTGGTGTCGTGCGTCTTCATGGATGCGGAAGGACATGTGCGCGAGCAACTCAAGGTAGATAATTTGCATCGCATGGAGGACTCGCAAAAGGAATCGTTCATCGAGCTGTTGCGACGACGGAGACCTCAAGTCGTCGTCATCGGTG
The DNA here is from genome assembly GCA_022702605.1 of Microbotryum scabiosae. NCBI lineage: Eukaryota > Fungi > Basidiomycota > Microbotryomycetes > Microbotryales > Microbotryaceae > Microbotryum > Microbotryum scabiosae. The sequence continues at coordinate 1,285,432 of JAHWDV010000017.1, read as the reverse complement.
GGTTTTCACCCAATACCAGTCGACTGTACCAGGATTTCAAGACCTTCTCCCAAGGCGTCAGCGACTCGATCGTGGTTGACCAGGACGATCTGAGGAACCAAGACGTCGACGAAGACCCTTTCACCCCTGATCAATTGGCGGCTCGTGCGGCGTTCGAGACGATCTACGTCTACGACAACGTCGCGAGGTTGTATCAGTCCTCGCCTCGTGCCTTGGTCGAGTTCCCCGAATTGTCGACGATCAGCAGGTATTGCGTCGCCCTTGCTCGATATGCCCAGTCGCCGTTGAACGAATACGCCGCTCTCGGCGATGACCTCATCGCGTTGAGCTACGATCCGAACCAGAAGTACGTGCCAGTTGCCAAGGTAAAGGAGCACCTCGAGCATGCCCTGATCGACGTAACGAACCGCTGCGGTGTCGACATTAACAAGGCCGTCCGAAACGCCTACTACCGTCATTTGCTCCCTTACATCGCCGGTCTCGGACCTCGCAAAGCTTCGGGTCTGATCAAGAAGATTGAATCCAACGTCGGTGGGACGTTGTCGAACCGATCGGGTCTCATCTTCCATGCGATCACAACCAAGAACATCTTCATGAACGCCGCGGGATTCTTGCGCATCTCGCAAGACGACCTCAATGCCGATCTCGGACGACGCGAAGCGGCAGGTGACGAACCTGAAGTTCTGGACGATACGCGCATCCATCCGGAGGATTATGAAGTCGCTCGAAAGATGGCTGCTGATGCGATGGAAGTCGATGAAGAAGAAACAGCCACGTTCAAAGTCCCTTCCCAAGCCGTCATCAACCTCATGAGTGACAACCCTCGTCGTCTCGACGATCTCTCGTTGGACGATTTCGCGGCCGAGTTGGAGAAGCTCTTCTTCATGCCCAAGCGCTTGACGTTGTACAGCGTGCGAGACGAGATGCAGGAACCTTATGCCGATCGACGACTACCGTTCCGAGTGCCGAATGCGGAAGAGGTGTTTGCGATGTTGACGGGCGAGACGAAGCAGACCTTTGACAACGGACTCATTATTCCCGTTCGAGTGTACCGCTGCCGACCCGACGGAGCGATCTGTGTACGCCTTGAGTCGCAAATCGAAGGCACGATCGAAGCAGAGTATAGGACCCAGGACCCGAATCGGTACCAACAACCCCGAATAGGCCAGACCTTACAAGCTCAGATCATCGGTAGCAATCTCGAAACCTTCACTGTTGAACTGTCGACCGTCGAAGGGCACATCCAAAAAGGTGATGCGGACCAACGTCGAGTCGGCTACGATCCGCAATACTACGACGTCGAAGCTGCTCGAGCGGAAAGGGAACGACAGGCGATCGTGCAGAAGAAGTCGGCGGGACGGCAGAAGAGGATGGTCAACCATCCAAACTTCCATAATCTGTCGGCTGGGCAGGCGGAGGAATATCTGGCTAATATGCAGCGTGGGGACTGCGTTATTCGGCCGTCGTCGTTGGAGGATCATATTGCCGTCACGTGGAAGGTCGCTGAGGGAGTTTACCAGCATGTCGGTGGGTCATCTCTCCTCCACTAGTTTGAGTGCTCTTTGAATAGACGTCTGATTTTATTTTTTTGTTCGCTCACTCACAGCCGTTCATGAAATGAACAAGGCGAACGAATGGGCCCTCGGCTCACTCCTGCGCATCACCAAACCGATCGACGTCTCGCAACCGAACGCGAGTCGCGGCGAAGCATACTGGTCCTACTCGGATCTCGACGAACTGATCGTATCGCACATCAAGCAAATGTCAATCAAGGTCGGCGAACTAATGGCCCACGACAAGTACAAAGGTGACAAAGCCGCCTTGGACAGTTTCCTCTCCAACTCGTTGATGGTCAACCCCAATATCTCCGCCTATGGATTCGCGATCAACAAGGATCCTAAGAAACCTGGGCTGTTTATGGTCACTTTCCGCGCCAACGATGGAGCAGAACCTCACTCGTGGCCGATTTGGGTCGTCCCCGGTGCTTTCGTGCTCAAGGGTGCCGAACACGGTGACGTCGCGGCATTGTGTAACGGCTTCAAGCGCGCTTACACGGCTGAAATTGCTGCGGGTGGAGCGGGGACGCGTATGTCGATGAGGACGCCTAGGTACCCCGGTGGTGTGACACCTCTCGGAGCGGGTGGTGGTGCAGCAGGAGGAGGGAGGACTCCTAACCCTCTTCGTGAACAACAAGCCGCTGCGGCCGTTGCCAGTATCGGAGCAGGAACGGGTCGTACCCCTCTTTTCAACAATGGTCGAACACCGATGGGTGCTGGAGCAGGTGATCGAACACCGTTGGTCGCTAGTGGACGCACACCTATCGTCGCGAGTGGGAGAACACCAATCGTTGGCGTTGGAGCGGGTGGGAGAACACCGAACCCTTATGTCTCGACGGTTGGGACGGGCAAGACCCCGATACCTCAACACCTGGGCGGTGATTCTCGATTGGGGGGTCGAACGCCCAATCCATATTCTACGGCCGTTATGCAGCAATACCCGGCTCAAGGCAGAGGTACACCTCTGAACTCCGCGGTTGGTCGAACACCCGCTTACCCAGGAGGCAACCGAACGCCGGCTTACCAACCCAACCAACCGAATCAGCCGAACGGTGGTGGTGGAAGTCGTTGGTGATCTGAATCTTGTGTGTGAGGTTTGCTCCGTTGTGTTTTGTTGATGAGATGAAGGCGGGAAAAGTCAAAACAAAACATTGTACTCCCCCCCCCCCCCCCTGGGAAATGACTTGTATTGCATGCAATTTTTGAAGGAGACCATGATGAAAAGACATGGAAACTACCCCGTCTCGCGGTTTCAAGGACATGTTAGGATGCGAGAGAAGTCTAGCTCTGCACTTGCAGAACTATGGACGATCTTACGGGATCAGGCTGATCTGCTCTAATCAAATTGATGCGCGAAGCCGACCGACGCGGCGAGAGAGACCTCTCTCTCTCTCTGTCTATCTTGCTCCTACTCCTCCACACCTCGAACCGATCCGACAAAGCCTTTATCCTGGCACACGCTGTAACCCCCTCGCGCAACTCGTTCCCACCGGCCACGTACTCGACTCGTCATCTCCGACGACTACTCAGCTCCTCATCCCATCCGATGCCCACCCCTCCCTCCCCACCACTCACCAGAGTCCTATCGCTCCTCTCCAAAGCCCATTGCACCGACCCCTGCTCAGAATCCACCACCTACCACTCGACCCTCTCCTCCTTCGTCACTCGCCTCTCCCGCGATGCCGACAACGAAGACCCAAGCCCCAGTGAAGCCCTCGTGATCGCTGCGAATGCGCAACATGTCAGGAGGTGGGAGAAGCCGAGGAATGAGTATCCTATGGGTTTGTCCGGGTACAAGATGTGGAGAGTGAGTGAGGAGTGATGGTTCGCGGTGCGGTGCGGGAGGGGTGAGGGGCCGTGGACGGGTGAGGGGACGGCACGTGACCTTGGCGCCTTCGGCTGCTCTGTCCAACCCAAGCTCAGCATCGTCCTCGGACCCCGGTCCTTGTTCCCAGCTGTTGCTACTCTGGACTGCACCGAACTTCACCATCGAGACTGATTGATGTCCTCTCCTCTCCAATGGCAGACTAATCTCAACAAATTCCATTCCCACGTTGCTCGCGACCTGATGCTCCAAGCAGGCTATTCCGAAACGAACGATACCGAGCTCTTGGACCGCGTCGACGAGTTGTTGCTCAAAAAGACGCTGGCGAGACCGCCTTTGAAATATCCCCTTAAAGGTCAGTGGCCAACTTTCAGACATGTTGTCGGAAGAGCTTTTCAGACTCGAGCTCACCAAACAACCAAACAAACAAACAAACAAACAAACAAACGCACGCTGTCCACGTAGATCCCGAGATGCACCTCTTCGAAGACGCCATCTGTCTCACGTTCCTCTCGACGCAATTTGTCCATTTCTCGGACCAAATCAACGACCCTTCCAAACTGGTCAACATCGTCGCAAAGACATGGGCCAAGATGTCCACCTTGGGGAGGAAAGTCGCGGCGGAGGAACTGGTCGGTACGTTGCCGGACGAGTTGAAAAAGGTCGTTCAGCAGGCGTTGGAGGGGACGGAATGAAAGCGGTTTTTCTCAAGGTGGCATATCGGTCGGTTGGGAACGACTGCACCCACTCCATTATTGCATCATCGCAACAAACGCTGGAAATTTGCTTCCCCCTTCCCCTTGCCTACTCGTTCTTCGCCAGATCGGAGCGTGCGAGTGTTCTCGGAAGTGGCGGCGAACAGACAGACCGCTTCGCTTGGGTCGAAGGAGGGAGGACTGGTGTGCTATACGTTCAGTCGGCGATTTACGACTCGGAGTAGGCGGAGGGAAGGGGCAAGGAGGTTCCTGAGTTTGGGTGACGATGATACAATGCCAGATCGGAAATCGGTCAACTCATGCAAACACCTCACAACCCTATCGCAAACTCGCAACCAGTCCAAAGCAAAAGTACGGGGAATCAGTGCAGTTGCATTTCAGCACAAAGAAACGCATGTGTGCGCGAGAGAGAGGGGAAAGAGCTAGTCGAAAACGTGGTAAGCCAAAAGAAGGAAGGAAAGAGAGGAAAAGGTTATTGAACGGACTACAGTGTAGGACGGGATGAGATCTAAAGATGAACTAGGTAGGAGGTAAGATGAAAAAACGATATGAACATGTGGTGGGGGAAATGAAAAAGGGAGAGGGACGAGAGCGTCTAGGGACTTGGTCGGAGTGTGATGAAACAGTACAAGGCGTTAGAGCCTATGAGTGTCAATCAAATGAAAGAAATGCAAAGATGTCATGCGCGAGGTGTGTAAAGGGAGAGGAGGAGCGAGATCACAAAGACGACAAGAGGGAAATGCTAATTAAGAAGGAGAGGGAAGAAGAAAGCCGATCGATCATATCCTTCGTCGAGGCACTCGGGGAGGTGCTGTCCTCAGCGGCGACGCTACGTTGACGACGTCCCTCTTGGCTCGAGCATTCGCCGTGGCCGTGCCCGTGCAAGGCGACGTCGGGGCCGTTGCTGAGACACCTTCCCAAGGGTTCGGGTACGTGCAGCCCGGGATCTCGGTCATGAAGCCCGTCGTGTCGGCATCATTGAACCATCCCGTACCAGCGGTGGTGACGGCCGAGTAACCGGAAGGGTACGTCGTCGGCGTCGCAACGGGCATGGTGATGATCGAAGCCGTCGGCGTGTACTGAGGCAAGTTGGCGACGGTGTAGGTGCCCAAGTTGGTAGGAGGCCATGGGCTGTACGTGCTGACTTGCGCCGCGTTCTGCTGCGTGCCTGCACCGGCACCACCGGTCATCCACGGCGCAAGGGTCGGCGCAGGGTTGTAGGGCATCGAGACGGTGAAGCCATTGTCCTTGACGAGCGACGTGCACGCATCGCGCGTGTCTCGAGGGTTCTGCGGAATCCAGCCGCTGCGGTAGCCGAGTTGGTAGTTCCACATCGGGTTTGCGATCATGCCGAGCGTGTTCGAGTAACCCGTCTTCCACGTCCAGAAGAACCAGTGGCGCAACGCGCTCATGTGGCCCGTCGCGACAAGTTCCAAACCTTGCTTGATCGAAGAGTTCCAGCTCGTGTAGTCCTGTCAAAAAACACAAGCGAAACATCAGCCCCAGTACAGTACAGTAAAGACAGGCTCGCGTGCAAAGACTCACATTCCATGGGTCGCAGCTCCCGACCGCAGCGTACTCAGGCGTCGTCGCGTTTGTGTTGGGGATGTAGTAGGTGCCGTCGTATCGGTTCCCGTTACCGACGTTGTTGAGCCACTTGCCGCAGTCGTTGACCGCCAGACTCCATTCTCCCGCGATGGCGAGACCAAAGTCGTTCGTCGTCTCGTTCATTTCGGCAGCCCAGTACGAGCACGGCTTGGCGGCTTGGTACGAGAGACCGTCGTTATTCGGCGCGGCGAAGCACAGGTACGGGTGACGGTCGAGCGCGACGCGATCCGATCCGGGCATCCATCCGAGCCAGCCACCGTTTTCGGTCGTGTTGAGAACGAAGAAGGCATCATGGAAGGTGATGAACGGTCCGTTGCCGGTGCCGAAGCTGGTGATGTTGCGCATCATCGAGTAGGTCTCGTAATAGCTGTGGGTCACAAAAAGCATCAGAGACCCGAACTGAGTTCACAAGGGCTTGGCGTCAAGAAACAACTCACAAGTGTCGAAGTGCATCGGCGCCGATTGTGGCTCCGTAAGGCTCGTTAAGCACACTGAACATGGGCACGACGTTCCTGTACTGGGGCTGGCTAATGAACTCGGTCAGGGTGCGAATGTAGTCGAGCGTACGTTGCGCGTTCGCGATACCCATGACGCCGTTCAAGAAGTTGATTGAGCCTTGCCTGCCCGAGTGGTTGTACCCGTTTTGCGAACCGGGGACGGCGTGAAGGTCGAGGTTGATGCGAAGGCCGTACTTGCGCGCCCAGACGATGGCCTTGAGGAAGTAGGTCCATCCGACGTTGGCGAGGAAAGGCTCACCATCCCACACTTCAATGGCCCACCATCCCAACGGAATGCGCACCCAGTTGAGCCCCGCGCCCGCAATCTCGGCAAAATCCTTCTCGGTAATGAACGTCTCGTAGTGGTTCGTCATGACCGAGGTGAGGTTCGAGCCGAGCATTAGGGACAAGTGCCATTCGTCGATGGCGTTGTTGGTCGCGTTGGGCAAGTTGCTGGCCGAGTTGTAAGGCTCGAACAACGCAGGGGCGATGAAGGGCTCGGCCACCAACCAGCCACCAAGGTTGACGCCGTTGACGAGGTGGATCGAGTAGTCCCACTCCTCGTCGAGAGGCGGGACATCGCTCTGGGCCTGAGCCGTGTCGTTGAACGGGATCGACACCCAGAAACCACCAAACGAGTTGTTGTACGTGAATGATGAGCCATCCTCGGTGTAGACGATCGAACCGTCACCTCCGTACGGCGCCGTCATCCAGTCCTTTGATCCGCTCGCACCCGTCGGAATCCCTTTAGGCGCCGTCCCCGAAGTGGTGTGGGTGCCGCTGCCCGTCGTTCCCGACGAGCCCGAGGCAGCATTCGACACTTCACTGTTGCGAGTGATGATCGCGGTCGGGATTGCGACGGCAGCGGCGATGATGAGCAGGATGACGAGAGCCAGCAAAAGCAAGAACTTTCGACCTCGGCCTGATAGCCTGGCCAAGAATCCGTCCTTGCCATCCTTGGCGAGCTTGCGACCCCCAACGACATTCGCCGTCCCTCGTCGAATGCTCTTGTCGCTCATCTCGTGGTCTTCGTACTTGTCGTACACGCCCAAACCACTCGCAGACCGCGGGTTGAGACCAAGCTGCGACTGACCGTCCCCGCCGAGCGAGTAGGTCGATCCGGTGCGAACGTCGTACCGAGCGTAAGGGTCGTGGTGGTCACCTAAAGAAGTGGAACTCTGACTCCGTACTGGGAATTGTCCGTCGTCTTGAAATATGGGGGGCGTGGCGAGAGGGTCATGGCGCGGACTCGGCGAGGCAATGTCGTCGTAAGGGGTCGAGTACGAGTGGTGCATCATCGCCTCGTGGTTGGTCGGCACGGCGGCGTAGACATCGGCAGACGAGCGCTGAGGGCCCGTGGCACCGTACGCATCCTCGTAATAGGCGGTTTGGTCGCGGCGGGGTGGGTATGACATGGCAGGGGAGGGGGATTCAGACCAGAATGGAACGAACGGCAGTTGGACGCAGCAGCGGGTCCTGCGCGATTGAACAAAAAAGGACGGGGACGATCAGTTTACGAGCCCACAGTCCGTGATCAACGAGAACCTGTAAGACAGATCGCTCCATGGGAGGCAGATCAAGCGGACGCCTGGAGACTAGGCGCTAATCCCTAAAGACTCGCAGCGGACGTAGCGCAGTTCGCTCCCGGAGAGGAGTCGGTGGCCGTGCGCGCCCTGTTCACGAAGGGAAAGCGGACCGTGCACTAAGCGGCCACAAGTCCGACAAGCGGTCGGCTCGACGATATTTCGCTTCCGCTACTTGCGATCCATGGAGATGGGTCTTGAGGCTTGGTGTACAAGCAAGTCTCTTGGTGGTACCGTTGCAGCGATCCGAGTGCACCGCTTCGGCCGCCCGCCAACGCCTCCGCTTGCACAGCACGTCGATCACGTCGATATGCCCAGCTCGTCGCAGTCACCTCCGACCCCGTTCACGAGAGCACACCCCGAATCGGACGTGGACCAGCGAGTGGTGTGGGATGAGAGACAAGATCGATCGCTTTGTGGTAGTGGGTGTAGTAAGGACGGCCTCCGACGGCGTGACCGAGGCTCGGGGTCCAAAGGCACGGGCGGGCGCCACACGGGTCTGGCGCGGGCGCTAGGCGCGAAGACGGGTCGCCGAAGCGGGGACGGGCGTGCTGCGACGCTCACCACACAGAGCACGCCCGAAAGGAGATACCCAGCTTCCTTGGCGGGGCAGCCACGCCTCCTTGCTGGAAGCTTGGGGTTGAGGCATCGGGTTGTGAGTGAGGACTGACCTTCTGGGGTGGTGGTGGTGTAAGGGGCTCGTCGACACGCGGAGATTCCACAGCAGACGACGACGACGGCGCAATCGGGATCGGGGAGACGTGTGCGAAGGGCTGGGGCAGGCAGCGCGCGAGCGAGGGTGACCGACGCGGGCCAGAACAAGCACAGCAACCGACAGCGACAGAGATCGAGCGAGCGAGACTCAATGGCGTTGGGGGACGAGACGAGGCTGCGGAGGGAAAATCGACGCAACAAAAGCCGCAACAGCAAATCAGAGTGGAGAAGCTCTCGAGCTGTTTGGGTCGCGAGCTGGCGAGATTGAGGGTGCGGGTGGCAGCAGATCGAGCGAGCCAAAAGCCGCTGCCACGAACGATTTCGTTGGCTGTCAGGCCCTGTGTGCCATTGCCGCGCTGCTGCCACTGACTGTGCCGGCGCCGAACGCTAAAGTAGTCCTGTCAGACTCATGGAAACGACGACTCGATCAAAGAAATCGACCACCGCAGCCAGCAGCATCAGGATCCATTCTTGTTCCAGAAACAAGTGCCATTAACAGCTTTCCGAAAGCTCAAAAATCTTGCTGTATCAGGTAGTTCTGCCCCTGCGATAAGCATCACTACCTAGCGGCGGCGGGTGCACACCGCCCCACTTGGTGTCACCAGAAATGACCGTCGACAATGTCTTAATCGGACCCTCGGGCTTGTAAGCTTGCTACCACGGCCAGATGAAGGGGGTGGATGACGTCACGACATCGCTTTTAGGGATTGTGTTTTCACCTCGCTGGCTAAGGAAGTAGGCAGTGCAGTGATCATTCACCGAGCCACTACTCAGCTTCACCTGTGCAATCTCCCGGCCGAGTTTGCCCACTTCCACCGATCAAATTTGCACACATCGAGTCACGTGATCCTCCCAGCGCTTGTCCAAACGGAACAAGAGAAAGCGTCTATGACGTGCCATTCCAACTGATCCACACCCAACAAAGAACAAAGAACTCGAAACCTTTCCGAGCCACCGCCCTCCCACCTACTCCCTCTGAACCAACGCCGTCACCCCTCTCGCAATAACGACCATCGAATAAGGCAACAACCCACCAAACACCATCACGTCCTGCCAAATCCTCCTACCGCTCAAGCGTCTTTGGACTTGCTGTTCTTTGCGGACTAGGAGGATATCTGCTGTGAAGGAGGGGGAGGAAGGGTCCGAGACGAAGATGGAGCGAGGGCGACGGAGGTGGAAGAGCGCGATGAAGAAGAGGCCTGAGAAAAGGGAGGGGTCAGCTAGGCTGCTCATCCTTCACCCTTCATTGGAAAGAGCAAGAACTCACCAGGTGCAAGGAAGCTCCCCACCACGGACACTGAGAACCCCGCAATCTCCGCAACGCTGACCGCTCCCTCCCCCGTATCACCCCAAGAGCACACCATCGTCCCAAAGAAAACGACAATGACCCATACCCCGATCCTCGAGATCGCCCTCGGCCACGAAGTCGGCCTAGCTCCACCGAACAATCCACCCGACCGAGCGCCGGATTCATCCTCGTCGTCATCGTAGTGCAAAGGCGCATAGTTGCCATTCCCTACTCGATGACTGCTCCTCTTCCTCGCTCGACTATTGGCCGCCACTTCCTCACGCACGTTCGACCGTTTTCCCACAATGGCTTCGACGACTTTGCCTGCTCTCGAATACGCTCCAGCGAGAGAATCTTCAACCTGCGCCGCGATGGCCATCACGACCAGCCATCTCACAACGTCGAGCCATGGATCACCCCGTGGTAACGAAGCGTTGCGCAAGACGTTGCCTTCCCTTCCACCATTCTCGATGCCCAAGTAGCCAACCAAAGCCCATCCGAGTTGGACGATCGTTGCTCCTCCTAACCCTAAAGCGCAAGCCAAAGGCCATTGGTTCCGTCGACCTTCGACGGGACCGTTTGGCGACGAGCGGGAGGTGGAGGTGATGCTGCCGGAGGATCGACGAGCGGCGGTCGAGGAAGGCCGGGCCAGGGAGGTGAGGAACAAGAATGTGTCGTGCTGGCACGTCAAAGAGTAGACGATCAGGGCGATACCTGTGATTTCTGGACTTCGTCAGTTGCAGCTGACGGGGACGAGCAGCCACATAACATCCGACTCACCTCCCCAGATCGAGTACCCCATGGCTTCCCCTGCGGCACCCGTCTCGCCTCGACCAGGCGGAGTCGGTAGTGGGAACGACAAGCCTCGTCCGTTTATTGGTGGGCGGGGAATGAACTCCGATCCCGCGTTGAGCTTCTTCAGCCGGACGCCGAGAACGAGGAGGGCGAGTGGCCACAGTAGGAGGGCAATGAAGGCGGGCTTTGAGGCAAGAGTAGTCTTAGTCAGTGACCTAATGCGCGCTTGAGAAAGACGCCATACTCACAAGTTGCAGCAAGGCTCGGAATGCTGGGTGCGCTCGGTTCTGCGATCGTTGCATCTGCTTGCGCACCAGTGGGATCACGACCAGTGGAAGCACGGTCTGTTGAACAAGGTCATAATCTGGTGATCAGTGCCACGCCCCGAGGTGAGGTACGGGAAGACTCTACTCGAACTCACCCAAACGACGCCCATCACACAAACGACGATCACACGCTGCCACCACAAATTGCCCTTCTTCTCCGGGAACAGCAAGTCAACCATGATCTCACTCATCGCCACGACGCTGAGCACGGCGCGCAAAGCCGCACCGACAAAGACCGCGAACGAGGCCAAGACTTCGCCGACTTTGTGTATCCAAGCGCGGTGAGGGAAGACGGCTGCTGTGAGGGATATCCATGACCTGCACTCCCAGAGATCCCTTGATTAAGCGTCATGTATGAGTAATTATGGCTTCCCATGGACGCACCTTGATCCGACGTAGCGAGCTTCGACTCCGGTCACGACGTAGGAGAACCAACTCAGCCCCGCCGTCAAGAAGAGTATAGGCAGAAAGAGCCCGATCCCCAACAATGCCACCGCATGAGGCATCAACAAAGGTGTTGGACTCAGTCTGAAAGGATGGAGATTCCCGAGATCAGCAATTGAAGCGGCGCTTCCTGCGCAAATCGCCCAAATCAAATCAGAGCCTTCTAGCCTTACGTGCTCGCCAAGATCATCCCGGCGACTTCGCCCGGACCCAAACTCCCTCCTTTGAGGGCATCCCCATGTCTCCCTCCACCATAAACCCTCCTATTCTTCCTCCGATGAAACCCCGGACCATCCGTCTCGTTCCCATCCTGCTCACATTCCGATCCGGTCGCCCAAGACGGACACATCGAAGTAGGGTCGGTTATTCTCGGTGTGGTGATAATTTCTTCATCTTCCGGATCGAGTTCGTCCTCTGTGAGGAAAGCGAGTTCCTCTTCTCTCCCATCGGACTGTTTCCACCGAGAAGGAACAGCGACTTGTTCCAAATCCTCATCGTCATCCTCGAAGTCGTCATCGTCATTGTCGACGCCGTCCTCCCCCGTCGAATGTGTCATATCAACTACCGTCGAATCATCGCTCCCTTTTCCATTCCTATTCGATTTGCTCAAAGTCGAAGCATGTACCGAAAAGGGTTCAATCGTCGTATGATGCCTCTCCTCCTCGTCCCGAGTCAGAAGCGGCGGTGTCGGACTCGGTGTGATCCCGCCTGTAGGAGTCATGGGCACGTTCTCCTCGAATGAATCGCGGGAGCCGTTAGTGGAGACGGTGCTGTAGGAGGAGGAGGAGCGGTGCTGTGGTGTGAAATGGGATAGAGGGGAGTGCGGAGGCTGGGTCAGTGGGTTGCTGAGGAGGAAGAGGGTCAGGTGATCGTCACCCGCATCGGGGAGCGGGGGCGATCTATTCATAGCAGCCGTGGTTGAGCCGATATGAGCACACCTTCATTGCATGACCGATCCAACAAAGATGTCGCAGTGGCACCGATACAAACCACGTGGGACGGTGGCGACGGCGGCAACTGGTGGTGGGGCGGATTGGGTCACGAGGGGGTGCGGTCCACAGGAGGTGCGAAAGCCCAAGTTGCAGCAAGGCGTGATGGCCGGGGTCCAATCGGTTGATAATTGGGCTGGGGCAGGGCCGCACAAGTGATCGACGCGCTATTCAAGCTGGGGAAGCCGATGCAAGCCGATGAGTGGCAGCACTGGGAATTGGTTTCGGCAAGGGCGTGATGACGCTTATCGGCTGCGGCGTGAATTCTCTCGCTCGACGCGCGCGAGTCTGCACGAGTCGACAGCACGATGACGAGTGGATCAATTTTCAACCACTTCAACTCCAACGCGAGGAAGTGTTCGGATCCCGGAATCGAGAACTGCCCGACATCGACACGTATCCATCTTCTCTTTCATTCTTCCACCTCTCACCCAAACAAATCGTCCATCATGTCCCCGGCAGACAACCTCCAATCGCACGAGTCCAACTCCAACGGCAGCACTCCCGCGAATTCTCCCTCTGCCGGTCCGTCCTCGGCGAAGCCAGTCAAAGTGACGGTCGATCAAGCCAGCGAAACGCCCAAATGGATCGAGCGAATCCACCAAGTCCTCAATCATGACAAGAACAAAGATTTCCTCGATGCCAGTGCGTTCTTTTTGTTGTTCAAAAGTCGTGCTGCCAAGCTTCTTGCTATGAGATCGGCAGTGCCACTGCAGGAGTCGGCGGTCGCCGATCAAGACTCCTCGGGAACTGATCGGCGCTTCGGACTCCGGGTCTGCGCAGAGAACATCGTTGTCTCGACTGTCAAGGATGGACAACCGTATGCTCGTTACCAGTAGGTGCAAACAAAAAGTGATCCAATCTACTCTACCGATTCAGCAAACTGATGCTTGCCAATTTGCCCGTAGTGTCTTCCGTGGCTTCGTGCCGTCCCCCGGATCCAAGCAAGACTCCGAGCTCCTCTTGACCACAACCGATGCGATCATGCCCAAAGGTATGTCCTATGACACCCAGCATGCATTTTGGATTTCCATAAGCTTACAAATAAGCTCTCGCCCCTCCGTCACCTTGACCCTCTCCTATAGTCGACCAAATCGAATCTTCCGCCAACTCCACTGGTGGGGCCCCCTCCGAAATCATCTTCTGGACCTCCCTGACTGGCGACCAAATCCGTCTCCGAGGTTTGATCTACCTATACCTTCCCCCCTCCACCCAAAAGACCTCCGATTCGCGCCAACCAATCCAAGAACATTTCCCCGATTTCGATTTCGAGGCCTTACGTCAGGAACAGTGGAAGAGTCTTTCAGGCCATTTGAGGGCTTCGTTCTTGAGGCCTAAGCCGGGGAGTGAGTGGCCCAAGGACAAGAAGTATGAGTTTAAAGAGAGGTTGGGTGTGGGAGAAGAGGGTGAGGATGAGGCGATGAAGAGATTGTGAGTGTCATCCAGGGTCGAGTTGGGTATGGTCCGCCGAGCTCAAGCTGAAATTTGGTTTCGCTCTGCGCAGCTCGTTGGTCGTCTTTGAGCCTACGATCGTCGATCACTCGGAGCAGAATGTAAGTTCTGAAAGCTGTCACAGTCTCAAACAAGCCAACTGCTGCCGTTTGACTGATCTCGATTGACCGTTCACTCCTACAGGCTCATCCCCCCGTGCGCTATGTCTGGACCAAACAAGCCGATGGATCATGGGAGGAGACGCAAGTGGCCCCGTGATCGCCGCAAAGGCATTTTTGAGGGCACTTGTACCAGCTTTGAACCATAGACATTTTCCTTCGATGCAGGGGACGGCAGCGAGAGGGCTAGGCAGGCGCTAGTTACAAAACGCTTGATTTGCAATAGATGATCATCATCATTCCCTTCGATATATCGTAGATCATAGAGGATGGAACAGTGAGCAAAACTTACTGTGATTCTGAGATGATTCGATCTCTCAGACATGAGACCCCTGCAACGATCGATGACCGAAGAACAATCGTCGATGTACTAAGGCTGCACCAGCGTCGAGTGCGCGGAGCCTCGAGGCGAGCCGACGAAACAAGTGTTTCCTGACCGTTCGGTCAAAAATGCAACCCAAAGTCATCTCGGTCCCATTATTTCCTCGTTCAAACTTTGCTCCTCCCAAGCCTGACTGAGCGTCACATCGATAACTCGACTTGAGTTTGTGGGCTATAAGCTCCGCGATCTCGGGATCCTCGAGGCTTACGGTCTGGCCCGCGAGGATCTCGGAGATGTGTGCGCGCGGTGACGTATTGAGAGCGGCGATGAGTTCCGCTCGCTTGTCGGACTCCGAAGCTTCGAGCATTGAACATTTGCGATCTCGTACGTCGTTCGATCTCAACGCTGCGCAGTTTCTCCTCGTTCCCCATCCCTCTCATCTCACCTTAGAGCACCTCCTCGATTGATCATGGCCCTTAAACGGATCGCCATCATCGGTGCCGGGTCAGCGGGTATGTCAGCGGCCTATGCGCTCTCCCTCTCCTCGAGCAAATCCAAGGACAAGTCCGGCGAAGGCTTCGAGGTCGTCCTCTTTGAACGCTCGAGCGCTTGCGGTGGTATGGCGACGAGTAGCGATATCGATGAGACCAAGTATGGCGCTTCGTATATCAACGATGGGGTACAAGGTGAGTAGAGCCCAGCTTGAGGCTGGGTGGGAATTGTCGATCGGCGGTCGGCTGAACCGAGCTTCTCCTCCGGCTATCGGACGATTGTCGATTATGGACAGGCGCGTCTCCCGTGTTTTACAACACGTTCAAAGTCTTTGAAGAGCTTGGGTTTGGAAGTTCCGAGGTGGGGATGCAGTGTTCGTTCGGCAAAGGCGACGACGAGTTTTGGAGCAACGTCTTCCCTTCCTCGGTCATTGACAAGTCAGCCCCCATTGCCGATCTCTCTAGAAGGAGGCCGACGGTGATTAATAACATCAGTTCTGACCGTTCATTTCCCTTGAACCTTCAGATTCCAACCCGACATCAAACGCTTCGGCAAGGTCCTCACCATCATTAAAACCTTCGAGCCCGTATTCGCGCTCATCTCCGTCGAGCGCATGCTCAAGCTCTTCCGCTTCTCACCCGACTTTGGCGAAGTGATCGTATACCCTCTCGTCGCCCTTTTCTTCGGAACGGGTAACCAAACGCCTTTCATTTCCTCCGCGATCCTCGAACGGGTCTTCAAGGATCCTTCGATGAGGTTGTTCGAGTACTCGTCGACGTCGTTCTTGGCGACGATTCCGGAGATGAGGGCGTTCCCGAGGTTGTCGTTGTTGTACCAGACGTGGCAAAAGGTCATTGAAGCAAGGGGGAACGTTGATTTTAAGCTGGCACATGAGGTGACGGGGATGAAGAGGCTGTCCAAGGGAGTGGAGATCAACTATCGTCAGACCAAAGGGACGGATTATGGACAACAAGTCGTCGATCCGGGACCGGAGCAAAAGGACAAGTTTGACGATGTCATCATTTGTACGGATGCGGATGCCACGTTGAAGATTTTGGGTCAGGGGGCGAGTTGGATGGAGAGGAAAGTGCTTGGGAACGTCAAGGTGGGTAATTCAGCCGGTCAAAAATCGAGATTGGTGAAAAACTCTTTTCGGGAGAGACTGATTTCGGCTCTGCGAGGCTCTCCATAGTACCTCTGGGACATTACGATCACGCATTCCGATCTTGAGTATATGCAAAAGGTTTGGCAATGACCATCTCGTCTGCTGTCGAAGTCGTCTTTATCGCCTTTTTTTTTTCTCGACTCCGCAGCACTACAACGTTACCTACTCTGACGACCTCGCCTCGACCTCTCGGGACGACGACACGGAGGCACAGAAGCAATTCGAATTTGCCAAGGGCCACTTCCGCCCGTTGTACTACATCCGTAGTTACCCAAGTGACAAGAAGAAGATTGAGATGTCGTTCGATCTGTAAGTTCCCCTTCCGCTGCCATCGCGTGACTGCGGGCACTGAATCTCCTGCACTTCTGCTCGATCTTTCTTTTCAAGTACGCACTATCAACCGCAATTCAAAGGCGAATCCCCTTACGGCCCCGGCCACACCGGTATACCACCTCATCATCCCACCGCTCAACTCCCCTCCAAACCCTCCCTCGATGAATCCACCGCTTCCTCCATCCGTAAGCAAGGTCAAGACGACCAAGGCAATCCCGAACCACCGTTGAAGAAACATGTCTTCCAGACCATCTTTTTGGATAAGGATGGGAGTCGGGATCTCTGGAGCATTAGGGAGATTAAAGAAGAAGAGATTGTGATGAAGAAGTGGTGGAAGCAGCAGAGTCATAGGTGGCAGCATTGTACGTTTCCGCTTCTGGACTCGGAAGTCCCCTCTCAAGCGACGCACTAAAGCGTCTCCATCCACCCTGTCGATGGCCTTCATAGACGGCGGTACAGTTCCCTGGATGATGTTCCTCAACGGCAAGCACCACACCTACTTCGCCGGCGCGTGGACGATCCTCAACATGCACGAAATAGGGATCGTTTCTGGGTTCGCAGCGGCGTATAGGTTGGGAGCACCTTATCCTTTCGTTGAGGATGGCGACGCGAAGAGATTGTTTGCGCTGTATTTGGGGGCGAGTCATGGGTGTCGGATAGTAAGTTTGAGATGTCAAAAGGATATCTTCCTCGTGACTACGGGACGTAAGGCTGACTGGACGGCTCTGTACCTGACGTCACAGAGGAAACAAGATCGTCAGGGCTTCTTCATGTGAATGGCTCCCAACTTGAGCCTAGCTTTCCCTTGTTGTAAAGCACATACTCCAACAATATATACGACAAGACCATGCAATACCATAGCATATTCAAGACAACAAGTGAAACGAAGCGAAAACACGCGCAAAGAACTCATTCCCACCCCCTCCCAAACCACAACCCCAATCTCCACAATGCCTTCAGCAGCGGTACGCTCTGTCGATCCGCCTCACTCCTCGTGCCAGGCCCATAAACACCAAACACGCCACCCTCATCCCTCGTGAACTTCTCCTCCGTCTGCGCTTGGGCTTGTGAAGCAAGCCACAACGCCTCCCTTTCAGCCTTACTCAACCCCCTCTTCCCAAAGGTCCCCACCACTTTGTCCAGTTGTTCCACGAACAAAGCATTCAACGTCATTTCCTTTCCCACGCTCGCTTCCATGGTTATTTTGCAAGCTTCATAACTCGACGGAGGTAGATGAACGGTCTTGAGATACTCGCCTAGGGTGTAGAGTGGGATCGGTAGCTTTGAAGGGTCCGAGGGTGCGAGAGAACCGAACCATTGCTCCGGACCTCGTTCTTCATCCGTCTTGGCGTGGGTTCGTAGGTCCAAAATAGCTTTCAACCCCCACCCCTCCACCTCTTTCTCCACCTCCAAATTGCCTCGCTGCAATTGCCATTCCTCCGCCTTGATCTTCCTAACGACCCTGCCCAACCCCTCTTCCGTCGCCTTCTCCACAGGAACCGAAACGAGTCGACTGTTCAGCAGTGCAATCTCCTGATGGACCCTTCGCGCTAGCGAGGATTCGATTCTTTGGAGGGTAGGTTCGAGGGAAAGGGAAGCTTGAGGTGATAAGCGTTTGTAGCTTTCTATTTCAGTTAACGAAAGGAGATTTCAGCTCAGGACCGTTCCTCGTCCTCTTTCATCCCCGTTGACCTCCGGGGTTCGGGTGAAAAAACGCACGTTTCTCACCCAAAAACCTCACCCCTTGCTTCCAACACAACGCATACACCGATCGTCCAGGATGAGGATCCGAGAATCTCGGTTGGAGGAGGGACGTTGGAATTAGGTGGAGGGTACAAGTTGAAGAGGGCGTGGGTGCGGGGTATTGGACGAGTTTGAATTGGAGGAGGAGGTCTGTGTAACGGGGAAGGAAGGGATTAGGATGGGTGTTTTGTGTCGTGTTGATGTTGTGAGGTTTATAAACGGGTACCTTTGGGCAGTACTTTGCGAGTCAAGAGATCCCTCCGCAGAGGGGAAGCGAGGATTGAAACTGGGTAGAGCCACGTGATCAAACACATAAGTTCCCGTTTCAAGACCCTCACCTGAACACCGTAGCCCAAACCAACCCACGATCAACATTTCCCTGTGCCCCATCTTTGTCCTCATACGGAGGAATCACCGGATGAGCCGGACCACGAGTACGGGGACGAGGCTGGGTTCGCGTAGAGACAGGGGCATCGCTTGCGGAGGTGGGGGGCACCTTGTCGAGACAGAGGATGGATCGGGTTCGCGAGAGGACCCGAAGAGTGGGTATCATGTCATTATGAGGGTGGGAGGGAGAGAATGGGGGATGTGTCGGTCAGGGGGGAGGATTGGAAGAGGGAAGGGGAACGAGGAAAAACTCCCGCGCTGTCCCGCGAGTCGCGCGGCGAGGGCTCGGAAGCGGAGTGGAAGCGGAGTGCTTTCTGTTGCTCTCCTGCCTCCCAAGTACCCACCCACGCACACCTCGAGCACACCCACTTCAATATCGTCGACCGAGTATATTTCAACCATGCCACGCATCCCTCGATCGCTCGCCCCATCGACATGGCTTCCAAGCACCTCCGCAACCTCCAACGTCGTCGTCGCACGCGCCACGCTTCGCACAAGTCGACCACGGGGCAGCACACCACTCGCTAGTGCTACTCCACCGAGAATCTCAACGGGAACGTCGGCCTTGTTCCCGCTCACATCAAGACCAAGCACATCAACACGCGTACTCAACAGCATATCGCCCGCAACCACCACTACCCCATGGACCTCCTCCCTCCTTTCCCGACCTCCTCCATCAACCCTCCTGCACCTCATCCCCTCCCAGCCCATAGCTCCCCCTTCCCACCCCTCCCTCCTCTCCCCCCGTCTCGTCACCTACGGCTGCGAATACCAACCCTCGCAACTCAAGCGCAAACGCAAGCATGGGTTTCTGTCGCGCAAGAGGACCAAGAATGGGAGGAGGGTGTTGGAGAGGAGGTTCGCCAAGGGGAGGAAGTTCTTGAGCCACTAAGTGGGGTGGATGGATAAGAGTGGGAATGGGGATGGATTGTAGAGTGGGGTTGGGAAGCGCATCGGGAACGGGGATCGGAGAGGGAACGAGCCGTATCCGTAAGGCGCATTAGGGGACTAGAGCGGACGCGGACTGGCAGGGATGCGTGTAATCAGCAAGTTGATTCCAGGAAGATGTTTCGAACGAATACACCTCATTTCCAGAGAGAGAGAAGAAGTATGTCAGGAACTCAAACGTAAGGGCCTAAATAGCGTGAATGACACTTTCGAATCTGCAAACGAAAACAGACAAGTTCAAGGCACGAAGGACAAAGACACTGAGCTATATAAAAGA
Source organism: Microbotryum scabiosae (assembly GCA_022702605.1). Classification (NCBI taxonomy): domain Eukaryota; kingdom Fungi; phylum Basidiomycota; class Microbotryomycetes; order Microbotryales; family Microbotryaceae; genus Microbotryum; species Microbotryum scabiosae. The sequence continues at coordinate 1,265,814 of JAHWDV010000017.1, read as the reverse complement.
TGAAAGATGAAACACGAAAACAAAATCCCCTATGTGCAGAAACACTCTACCGCTCCTCCACCCCTCGAACCCTCTTCCTCCCCCCTCCCGTCCCAACTCCAACCCCCGCTTCAACGCCAGTAGCCTGCGCCAATTCCCTCAACCATTGGTTCTCCTTGACCAAACCCAACTTCTCCTTCTGCAACGCCTGTGCTCGAGCCCTCAATTGTGCGGAGGTTTGTAAGAGAACGGCATCGCGTTGCTTTTTGCGGGCTCGGAAGCGGGCTGTAGTTAAAAGGGGGAGGTTAATGCGGTCAAAGGGTGGGTCTTCAGAGAGGACGTTTCGGAACGGATGAAAACCGACCTGAAGCCTCGGTATTCCTCCTCCTCTTATCCTGCTCAATCTCCTCCGGCGTACCTTCCGTCAAAGGCGGACGCAATGGGTATTCATCCTGCAATAGTTCGTCAATGAGGGAAGGGTCGACTAAAGGAGGGGAGGGGGACCGCGTGCGTTGGTGAGAAGAGGTTCTGGCTCGTCGGGAGAGGGATTTGGTTGATGGGCGAGGGTCCACGGGTTTCCTTGAGTCGGATGAGGTGGAGGACGTAGGTGTGGAGGTTGTGGTGGATCCGACCCGACCATCTAGAATGGCCGCGATCGAAGAAGAAGGGCTCACGACCCCTCCCACGATGAAAGGAGCTACAGTCGTCGATGCTGACGTCGTTGGCGCATTCGATCGTCCAGGCGAATCCATCATCAAACCAGGATAAAAGCTCGACCAATCAAACTCGGGGCTTAGGTTACCGTCTCGCTCGTCGTCCATCTCTTGATCCTCCTCTTGCCCCTCCCCACCCGTGGTCGAACGATGGATCTGAGAAGGAGCGATCGAAGGAAGCCGACTCGGACTGGTAACCCCGTTGTTGTTGCCAGGTAAGGGGGTTCCGACGTGAGACTTGAAGGCGACTTTTGTCCAGAGATCCAATTGCTGTTGCGCTTGGGCGATTTCGGCGGCGTTATTCAAGTTGGAGGTGGGGTCGTGGATCGTGTTGAGGCCGTCCAACCAAGAGGTCGAAGAGGACGTGACTCGACGAGCGTTCGCGCTGTGCTGCTGTGGCTGATGCTGTACGCCATCAAGTTCCGAAGAAATACTTTGGAACCCACCCAACAAACTCGTCGACGACGAAGTCTCACCCTCGGTGCCCGTCCCCGCCGACCTTGCAGCCCCCTGAGACGACGCAGCATTCTCCTCCTCCTCGAGTTCCCTCTTCAACCTCTTTGCAGCCGCTGCCGCTTCGACGCTCGCTTGGACGATGGCTTGTTGGCGTTGGAGAAGGGTTTGCAGCATCGCGAGTTGGCGAAGTTCGGCATCGAGGTCGTTGACTGAGACGGTCGTTGTCGGCGCCAGAGGCAGAATATGAGCGGCGGGGACGTTTACCGATGTGGTCGAGTCGTACGCGGTCTTGTACTGGTTCACACTCGACGGTATAGACGATGACTGTTCCAAAGGACCGCGATGACCCGTCTTGATCTCGAAGGGCTTCTTGGTCTCATTATTCGAGGTCAAAGCGGCGGCGCCAGGGGCACTGCCACTGCCACTGGTACCCCTTTTGAGCAACGGGTGGACTAGAGCCTGCGGGTCGGTCGAGCTCGCATCCTCGCCATCATCCTCCTCTACTTCACGGCGTGCGTTCGATCGTCCCGTAGACTCATGATGCGGATAACCACGCCTCTCCTCCGTCGTCGATGTATTGCGACCAACTGCAGCAGGTGAATCACTTGCCTCGCCCGCGCCTTGAACGTAAGTCGATGACGCGCCGCCGTCGACGCCGGTCCGTTGCCGAAACTCGTACATCAAGCAGAGGGAGCAAGGGGCTGGATGTATGCGCTTTTTCTAAGCGTCGTCGGGGTGGGGGGGGGGGGGCTCGGTCCTCGACCAATGAGGCTCGAGTTTTCCAAGGCAAGCCAAAGTTGTTGTTGTGTGAGGTGTAAGAGGGACAACACCAACAACCCAGCTGAACTTGGAAAGGGTACCTATGCTGTGTTGGATGTCTCGAGGAAAAAAGCTGTCTCTTCTAGTCGCATCATGCATCATGTGGGACCATCACCAGTGCAACGCCGACCTCGGGCTGCCGCGCGGCCGGGGCGCCTGTGAGGCCAGTGGCGCGCTTCGTCAACTCGCGTGACAATGGCGTGATGAGCTTCGCCGGCTGAACCCCTGCGTGCGACTAGGCTTGGGGGGGGGGGGCTTCAAGATCACGCCAGTCGACGAGGGGGCGCAAGCCTGGGAAGGGTGAGACGCGGTTCTATATGGATGTGCCTAATTCGGGAAGAGGCTCGTTTAGGATTTGGAGAGGACCCGTGCAACTGAACTGGGGGCGAACGGGTGCAGTCAGTGCAGAGTCTTCTCACTCGCTCCGTGTCCCGACTCGATAGAGTCGCCCCGAATGGTCGTTGCTTATCGCCGGCCCACTGCCACCTCTGAGCGCTCTCGTTGTTATTCCTCTCTCGCATTACGTCGAGGCCAGCCACGTAGCGGTGGTGGGCAGGTCAGTGAATCGCCGGTGACCGTAGGAGCGTGGATCCGGATATTGCTTCAAGCTTTTCAGAGCCGAGCGACTTCCTAGTTCGAGGCTGGCGGGCATGAAGAGGAGAAGTTACTGCACGAGATGCCCTCGAGCTGGGGAGCCCGGAAGGAGTTGGTCCCAGTCGGTCCCCTTTTGTGAATATGTGGAATCGGATTGGTACTAATACAAGCAAGCAAGCAATGCTGAGCGAGGAAAATCATAGCCGCTAGAGCTTTCACTTTAGAAATGGCCGAGCGTCGCATCCGAGTCCCCTGTGCGAGCCGATCTCCTGCTTCAGATGGTGCAAGACGATAATATCTGACGTTACAATTGCAGTGAGTAAGTTTCCAGGTAGACTGCCGCAGCAGAGACCCGGTGATCGAGCACTCCATCCCTTAACTTTCTTCCCTCCCCTGCCTGATTTTCATCGTGCGATAAGCCGCATAGGCATTCGCAACGCCCTCATCCTCGAACTCGGGCATACCCTCATACCCTTCCTTCATCAAAACGACCCTCATCCTCTCCAACCTCTCGACCGTACCCTTGCGATCCCCCCTCCTCCCACCTTCCTTGACTTCCCTCGCCAATCGACGCAATTCCGCCCTTCGAAGGTCCGAAGCTTCGATCTCTTGAGGGCAGGAGGTACATAATGGACAGAGACAGGAAGTGAATCCAAAAGCACGTTGGAGCGCTTCTTGCCGCTGGGCTCGGGAATGGGTAATGAGGGGGAGGTATTCGATCGTGATTTCGGACGAGGGGGCGATCGAGGTCAGGGGGTAGACTTCCATTCGAAGGGTGCGGAACTGCCCGGAGACGGAAGTGGGTTTTAAAATCTTCTCTCTTCACCGTAGTCATGATGCGCGTGGTGTAGGAAACGTACATTCATGGCCTGAGCGGCGTTCGGTCGACTACCAGAGGGTGGGAAGGATTATTGGATTAGATCGGCAGAAGTGGCTGACGGGTGGAATTAAAACTTTGACGAATCATGTGCCGACGCACCAGCTATGGTTGATCCTGCCAAATATCGAAAGATTCGGTCTAGCTTGTCAGTCAACTGAGGATTCCACGACACGTTCATCTATCTTGGGCCCTTGGAGGTCCCCACCCCTTCTTCCCCTTCTCCCCACTTCCTCTCCCCACCCACCCCAAACTCACCTCGCAATCTTTGGAAACACCATCCCGACCACCTTTTCTCCACTCCCCGGCAACTCAATCCCAAACCCATTCGTAGCTCTCACAGCCCTGACCCGATCCCTCGGTCCATCCCCCTCCCCTTCCTTGGTCCCCTCCCCCGCCAAGCCCAAATAAACCTTCTTCTCCTCCTCACTCAAGCTCTCAAACAGTTTCTGCGCTTCTTGTTCGGAGAGACCTTGGGGCCATATGCAGAGGGGTCGCTCGGCGATGAGGAGTTGACCTAGACTTAGGGGGGAGGAAGCGAAGGCTCCGTAGCCGGATCCCGAGGAGGTCGGGAGCACAGTCCAGGGGGGTGTGAGGCAGGAGGAAGGGTCGTCTTGGTCGAGGGTGGTGAGGAGAACGGCGAGGAGGAGGGGAAAAAGGTCTGGGGCTACGGAGGGGATTTCGGAAGAGGCGGAGGTGAAGGTAGAGAGGAACGGAAGCGACGAGGACGAGGACGAGGCGGCTGCTGAGGCTGCTCCTGTTGCTGTAGAGGAAGCCGAGGACCAGAACGAGCGATGGTTTGGGACACTAGTGGGTGTTGGGCATTTGAAGCGCATTGTGGCTGTTGCTCGTCGCAGGGACGTCCCGAGTCCTACGGTTGCCATCGTTGGAGGATGACCTCAACGGCTTCCGTCGACGTCGACGTCGAGACCTCGATCGAACACTTGAGTCACTTTCCATTTCACACACGAAACACGCTCGGTTGGACTCTTTCAAATTTCGGGAAACTACTGAGATTATGATTGAATGCAAAAACCCTAACGGGAAGCCGATACAGGATAAGCCATAAATACGACCAGTAAAACCGAGCTAGTCCGAGTCCCATCAACCGTGGCCCGAGTTGGCTACCCACCATCAAACCAATCTCGACGTCAGCTCCTCGATCAAAAAGCGATATGCTACAACTCACTCTTCCAAGCCATCGCCCTATTGACGGCCCTGTTCCAGCCCGCGAACTTCCACTCGCGTTCCTGCGCCTCGATCGAAGGCATGAAGATGTCCGTGCCGAATTCGTTAACTTTGCGCAACGTTGAGGGGTCCTCGAGGTTCCAACCGAAGAGGTTCAAGGCCGAACCGGCGAGCAGGGCCGCTCCTAGAGCTGTGGATCTGAGGTGGGCAATGCGACGGAAACCAATGTCAGTCAAGGCAGGGTTTTGCTGCATACCGTGGGCGAATGCTTTTCCTTGCCAACTCACTCCCTCATCGTCGGTCGTTCGACGCGGATGCCCAAGATATCGGCCTGCAACTGCATCGTCACATCACTCGACGTCATCCCTCCGTCAACTTTGAGCGCCTTCATGCTTCCCGCCCCCACCGCCTTGGGCTTGAAATTCTCCTCGTCATTGCTGTCGTTCTCGTCCCGTCCATTCGAGATGCTCCCTTCAGGTGAGGTATGACTCTGCGTGTCCTTGGTCATGGCTTCGAGGATCGCACGGGTTTGGAAACAGGTCGCTTCCAACGTCGCTCGACAGATATGGTGCTTGGTCGTATAGGTTGACAGACCTATTAACATCCCTGTCGCAGCCATGTCCCAATAAGGGGCGAACAGGCCCGAGAAACCCTGCACATGCCCGCAAGATGATCAGCAGCTGAGACAACTCTCCTCCTAGGGAAAGAGCTCAAGTCCTAAAACTGACCGTGACGAAGTAGACACCTCCCGTATCCTCGACCTCTTCGGCGAGCTCGCCAGCCTCTTTGGCATTCTTGATCAAGCCAAGGTTATCGCGCAGCCTTGAGAAGGGCGGAGATCAAGTCGAGAAGTCAGCTACCTCTGCCCTGACGAGATTACATTCGACAAGCTGCTCTCGAAGATCACCATTGCACCGACGATCCGCCAACTGCAACCGATCCTTCCAGCGCATAATTAACCTGGGCGTTCGGCCCGGCCTTGTAGCCAACCTGCGAGACGAAAAGCGACCATCGAGGATCAGATTTCGAAGCCTTCGAACTCCTCCACGGTGGTCACTATGCTACTCACCGTCGTGAGCAACCCATGCGTCGATTTGACGATATCGCTTCCGGTGTTGTAGAGCCTATGTAAGACCAATTCAACGAATCAGCTCTCGGTTTTCCCCGCCCGCAGCGCCATCGTTCCACTCACATGAAGCAACCCGTGCCATAAGTCTGTTTGGCGCTCCCCCTCTCCAAACACTTGTTCCCTACCAAAGCGGCCTGTTGATCCCCGACCAGCCCAGCAATCGGGATTCCTTCCAAAATATGACCCTCGAAGAATTGACCATACTCCTCGGCGTTTGAAGCGAGCGTCGGCAAGGCCGAACGAGGCAAGTTGAAGAATTCGAGCAGTTGGTCGTCCCATTCTTGCGTGTGCAGGGAGAGTAATAACGTGCGCGAGGCGTTGGTCAAGTCCGTGATGTGTTTTCCAGCTTTGACACCTCCTGTGTAGTTCTGTGGTTTCCGGCAGCATGCGTCAGTACTTCGCTTCAAGCGTGCACTCACGCCGAACTCGTCTGACCCACCCAGAGTAGCCAGGCATCGACAGTCCCGATCATCAAGTTGCCATTTTCCTTGGCCTCTTGCACCTCTTTACAGTTCTCCAACAACCAAGCGTATTTCGTCGCCGAGAAGTAAGTGCTGTTGAAGGAAGGAAACTCAGGCAAGGTGAGCTCGAGAGCGTCAAGTATTCGCAATCGTGGGCGGCGAACCTGAAGGGTAATCCAGTGATGACGCGGACGCCATCTTCTCCCTTCATATCACCGTCTGGTGTATTGAACGTCACCGAAGCGGCTCGTTCCTTCAAAGCTCGAACGGTCGCGGCGTTGCGAGCGTCGGGCCAAGCGACTGCAACAGCAAAAGTGGTACTCATCATTCCGTCAGCTCCACCCCGCCCTGACCCACGAACAAAGCCCACAAGGTAAAAGCTCACCAGCATTGTGCAAAGGTTTGCCCGTCGTCCTATCCCACACGAGCGTCGTCTCCCTCTGCACGGCGATACCAACCCCCTTGATCATGGACTGCTGGTATCCAAGCTCATGGAACTCGTTGAGCGTTTGGACGATGCACGCGTCGATGCATTTCATGTACGTCAGAGGGTGGTGTTCGTGCCATCCTGGTTCGGGGTGGACTGTGTGGGGGTGGAGAAGGGGGCAGATCACGTGGGAGAAGAGGGGTGAGAATAGGAGAGTGTTTGACGTCAGCCCCGTGACCCGATGGGCGATCGAAAGTGGGGAAGTGCCTGGTCTCCTCTCGCGCACGAGGGGTGTGGGGTGTGGCGCGTGATGAACGGAGAGAGGGTCGAGCTGCCTTACGCTGTTCGAATTCCTTTTGGTGCCAGCAGATGACGTTGGCGTATTGGTCAAAGATGTAGAACCGACAAGAACTTGTACCGCAGTCGATAGAGCTGCACGTTTCGGGGCGTCGACCAGTGTCAGATCAGTGCTCCGGTTGCTTCCTCGAATGGTTGGTTCTCCCTCTCCCCGGAAACGCACCCAATGAACTCTGACTCGGGGTTGACTGGTCGTCGAGGAGAGGAGGCCCTGGAGCCGTGGATGGAAGTGGATCCCCTGTTGGCCAAGGGCGGTCGGGTGATGGACACGGCCGAGCCGCGTCTCGAAGCGACGCGCGAGGTAGGTGGGGAAGACGTCGGCGTCATGGTCAACGCGAAAGCGGACGACATGGTGCGCAAACTCAAGCGGGCGAGGTGGGTGTTCCTGTGGCGGCAGCTGCTAGTGTTGACGAGAAGTCGTCGAAGCAAGAACGACAGGTTGGGCGCAGGGTGACGTAGCGGATATCGCTGTCAGCTGAGCACAGTAGCAGCAATGCCGTGGTGACCAGTGGGAAGGCCAAACAAAGTGCTGCCGGAGCGCCAAGCCGAGAGAATAACGGCACACGACGGCCGAAAGCCAAAGTCGGCCGCGAGATGGAGCGAGCACTGCACATCAGTCATCATCGACATCATCCCATCAGGGCTCGGACAGGGGGCCGCACTTACCTCGCAGGACCTTCTGGGGAGATGGCACACAAAACCCAAGAAGCGACTCCGAGCAAGTTGAAGGGAGACCCGTCGCCTTCGACGGCCCCACCGGAACCTGGGCCGCTTTTGCCGGCTCGAGCTCCGGCAGAGCTTGCCGACCAGGCTTGCGATGTTCTTTTGCTGCCGCGCAATTGCCCGTTTTCATTAATTTGGTCAGCCGGATTAGGGTTCAACTACGTTATGACTCTTTGACTTTTTCTGATCATCTTCTGCAAAGCGCCTCGCGCACCAAGCCCCTATTTTGGCACTCTGGCACCGAGGCACGTAGCTCGAAAGCCTGAACCCTCCCATCAGCCTCAGACGAGCACCACATACCCCAAAACATACAAGAGATTCCTCATTTTTCATCACTGCGTCGGTGACTTCCTCGGCCTCAACTTGGCGACGGTCTCATTCCTTTCAGCTCGGCGGCGAACCCAGCGGGATTCGCGCAGGCTGTGGACGATGTAGCCGTACGAATCGTACATGATCCACAGCGGGATGAGCACCCAGCTATATAAATGGAGGTCAATGAGCAGGTGAGGGGGACTTGGTGGTTGAACGTCAGAACCGTTGGCGAACAACTCACATGAGATTGAAGAACATGAGGTAGACCTTTTGCAACCCCGAGGCGTAAGTGATGATGCACCATAACCACGGTGAATGAACGGAGCTTGAGAATGACGCGGTCAAAACCCGAGATCAGCTCAAGGTCACGTGACGGGGGCCCGTCGTCCGTTTTCGTTCTCCAGGCCTCACGTACCATCAAACTCTTCCGCTCGACGGGGAGAAGGAAAGGAGTAGAGGAGAAAAGAGTCTTCAAAGATGCTGTCCAACGAAGACGATGATGCGTGTCAACCATCTCGCGACAGCAACCCCGTCATGTTCATTCAATTCCCACCGTACTCGACGCGTCGTCCCTCCCCACAGAGCACGCATCTCAAGGCATCCCGAATCCAGACCGCCTCACAGATGTATCAAAGCATCAAAAGAAAGCCAAACAAACGTCACTCGATCCTTGGACCCCGCGGTCGTTGGCAACAATGATTGTGCAGCAGCAAAAGACGTTCCTAGGATCGCGACCGTGCCGACGAAAGTACTTCCATCCCGACCAAGGGAAGTACAAAGGGCAAGCATGACCGTTGACGTCGTAGTCGTAGCCATCGTGCCGAAGCCTTTGGTTGGGAATTAAGGATAAGATCAGAGACTGGTTAACAAGACATACAACACCAGCCAGAGATCACATACCGAACTAACCTCGCACCGAGGTTCAAGCGGGCTTTCAAGGTGGCGCCAGCTCCGAGGTGGGTCTGCAGACTACCCAATTGACCGGCGATGCAACCACTAATAGCGAGGTCTAAGCTCTTCCCATTGAGCCATTGACAGCGTTTGACGAGGCAGGTGCCGAGTTCCGACTCCATCGTCACGGGCGGAAAGACGACAGCCCCGAGGAGGATGAGGATGAGGATGCTGATGATGAACTTCATGTTGGCGATGGGAATGGATGGATTGGATTGGATAGGTTTAAATAAGGTGGATTAGGATGTGATGAGAAGAAAGAAAGGCATAGAGGAAGTCGGTGGTCTTGCTTTTGTATGCTTTTGTTTCCCGCCGAGCCAGGCCGGCCGAAAAAACACTGCCACGAACCGTGCAGTGCAATCCGCAGCAGCATCCGGCAAAGTCATCCTGACCGACGGTCCATTGCATCTCACCGAACCCGACCTCTTCGACCAGGATGATATCAAAGCGGCGGAATGTGCCCTCTGATGATCCCGGGCTTATGTCTCGGGGAGAACCAGGATCCAAGCGCGCCTCCGCGCATTGAGCATCGCACCGGTCTCGTGCGCGAACCGCAGTTTCGTGCAAGTCCCCTAACTGGCGTCCGGCACGCTCGCGTTGCGGTCCGCCCGCGGTGATAGGTCGGTCGAGCAGCTCCATCATCAGCACAGCCATGTTGATGTGATGAATGGTGTTTATGAATAGCGTTGGCTGTACAGTGGCTCTGGATCGACCCGGCTTCCCATCAACATCAGTCTACAAGAAGCCGCTCGCGGCGAGGTGATCGTGAAATGTGAAACCTTGGATTAATGCAAGATGCGATAGAAGCTGTCGTGAAGAGAAGTACGGAAGTAACGATAACGGAAGAGAACGAAAGCAAGCTAATGTACTGCCAAACGTAAGAAAGAAACACGTCATGTAACCGCACATCAAAGAACAGCCAAGACCCTCGGCCTCAACTCCCACAACGCCTCGACCTTCCTCGACAAGGCCTTGGAACGATCCTTCTCCGCCCTCAATTGACTCGAAGGGAGACGTGCGGATGCTGTCCACCCTTTCTTGCCGCCTGGGCGAACGCCGCTCAAGTCAACCAACCTCGGTGTTGCCGAGAGCAAGCGAGCCTCGTGCAGGAGCTGCTTCGACTGGACAGCGAAGGACGTGGGTTCCAGTGGAGCAACAGTCGTCGATGTTGCCGAAGCAAGCGGTGTACGACGCGAAGAGACAGGCAGACCACTGGCTTCTTTTGTTAGTGTAAACGGAGTGATCGTGGGAAGGGCGTAGGTCGGCAAGGCGTCAAGTTCGGTAAGCAGATCTTGCGATTTGAGGTACGAGTTCTCGGAGCGCAGGAAGCGGACTGCGTTGCGCAACGATTCTACCTGTTCGATGAGATACGAGGTTTCCATGTTGGCTTCGTAGACGACTGCCTCGCCTTCTCCCGGTCCAGCTGGGGCACCTAGGCAACCCAGGTGGCCAGTTGTCAGTGAGCGTCCAGCGCATCGCCAAGACCATAGCACCTTCCACCTACCCGCCTTGTCATTCGAGACAACGTTCTGCTTCATCTTGGTGAGCTCTTGCTCCATCGCGTCCAAATCGGAATGCAGCGCCTCGATCGCCTCCTCATATACCCGCTCCTGCTTCTTGGACTTGACCAACTCGGCCTCGAGCTCGGTGATCGCATCGGCCTGTTTTTTCACCGCTTCCATGCGCTTCTCCATGACTTCGATCTTGACGATGCTTTCTTGGTACGCCAGGTCCTGTGCCACGAATGTCCCCAGCCCAGGTCAGCTACCACAACTGTCCACCTTGGTCGAGCATTCGGCGCACCTTGGTTCTCATCTCGCGAACGAGATCGCGCAGTTCCTCATTAAGCTTGTGCACGTTGCGTTCGGCATCGACGTTGACCGCGGCGTGCGACTGCAGCTCCGTGACTCGAGCGATCCAAGGTGACTCATAGTCGACTGTAGAGAATAATGCATCATACAATCAGCCCACGAAAGGATGCAATGTCGTGAACTCTTGCGATGGCATGACTCACGTCGAACGATCTGATCCGGATCCATCGCCGTCGACAATGTCGTCCCAACATCTTGGGCCAGTTGACCAAGCAGCGCTCCAATCTCCTCGAGAGGTCGCGGTGTCTGCTTGCCAAGCTCATTGGCAGCGACGTCTTTGGCAATGGCGAGGAAGTGGCTGAGCTCGAAAGGTCGCTTCGAAGATCGGACTTCCGTGCAGTAGGCCGAGATACTCGAAGCAAGCTGGGATAAGAGGAATCCGAGGTCAGCAATTAAGCTAGTGCTCATCTCTCGAACAACAAGCGACCCACTTTGGCGGCCGCAGCAGCGATCGCAGAACTGTTGTACGACAGAGTATCGACACCTTCGGCATGATCCATGCTAAGCGCCGAGGAAGAGCCGACCAGCTCCTCTAGTCGTCGCAATAACTTCTTGGTCACGACTTTGGCGTTCCGCGCTTGGTTGAACAGGTTCTGCAGTGGCTTGAAAACGATGTCGTCTATGTTGGCGTCGCCGAGTTCGAGAGCGACATCTGGGAGTACTTGGCTTTGGCTTCAGCGAAGGAATTCGGATCGCTTAAACCACTCAACGAGTACTCACCAGGGTCCTTGCTCAGCGTCGCAATCGTCTGCTTGGCGAATCCAACCGCGGATGCGATGGTGTCAAAGTGAAGGTCGAGTGCGGTGACGCAAGCGAACTCGCGTTCGGCCAAATCGAGGACGCTATTCGCGAGGTGGGTTTCGGCGAGATGCTCAGCTTGCGCGATGAGACTGCAAGTCGGACCGGAGTACGTCACTATTAGCCTGTGTGCTTGTCGTAATTATGTCTCACTCGTCTCGACTCACCCGTCCACCTCCTTGCCACAGTCGACCTCTCCTAGTTCCTCCCTCCTCAGCGCATCAATGAACGCGTCGACCCTCTTTTCCGTCGGCAAAACCTCATGGTAGATCCTCCCCATCTTGAGGAAGGTCTCGGGATCACATCTCTTGAGATTGGCCGAGAACTTTTTGTTGAGCGCTGCGAACTGGGCCAACTTGGCGCGCGTCTCGCAGACCGCGATCAGCGTCTCGGGGACGACGGAGTTGAGCGCCTCGGTCACCCCATGCGTCTGCTCGATCAACATCCCGACGAGATCGGCTTTGTATGTGATACGCTCGAAGAAGAGTAAAGCATCGACGGCGTCGCTGTCGTTGTCGAAGAAGGCGGGGAGGAGGTAAGGTCGGACGATGGCGAGGTGGTCGCTCGCTTGTCGGGCGTCGAGCTTGCGTAGTTCCAGGTCGATCGTCTTGACCTGGCCCTTGAGCATCGACGATTGCAACTTGAGGTTGAGGTTGAGCATCGCTTGCGACTGCGACGTGAGCGACGCCGATTCGGTTTGCAGGCTCGCTTGGTGTTGTCGCAATTGCTCGAGATCGCTGTGGAGTGAAGATCGAGCTAAGGTTCAGCCAAGAGCTCCTCATGCACGGCAGGTAGCTGAAGACTTCAATCCTACCTTTGCAGATTTGCGACCAACTCTCGGAACTGCGAGATCGTGCGCTCATAGTCCAAGATGCCATCCTCCAACACATCCGTCCTCTGCCTCAGTTCCTGCAGTTGCAAATCCTTGAGGTCGAGCTCCTCCTGCATATGCTTCTCCGTCTCGACATGGCTTTCCTCCAATTCGTCGTTGAGCTCCTTGAGGGACTCGAGGTCCTCGACGATGGTGGTGAGCTCGTCGATTTTCTGCGGGGAACACGCTTGCGTTAGGCTGTGTACTTGCAACTAGGTGTGAGCTCGCGAGTCCGCCCACCTCTGTCAACAGCAGATTCTTGTCCGTCAACTGTTCGAGCATGTCCTCGGCCCCGAGGGTGTCGTCCAGCTGGATCTTCAGTTCCTCGACCTGAGCTTCGGCACGTTCGAGCTCAATGAGATTGTTTTCGAATTCGGCTGTCGCAGTGAAATATGGTTCAGGGTCAGCGTCAATATAGGGACAAGATCCTATGACCAGACTGGCTTACCTTGGAGATCCGAAGTGAGGTCAAGTTCAGCTTCGAGGTCGGCAATCTTGCGCTTTTGCTCGGCTTCGGTCTCTGACGTCAAGTCACGCAGGCTGAAAAGCGGGAGGGACCACGGATGAGCTATCTATATCCCCACCCTGGAAATGAGAGGACCCACCGAAGCAAAGCGTCCTTGAGCCGAAGGTTCTGCTTCTCGAGTTGGATGTAGGCCAACGAAGTCTTGGTCGCGTCACCCCCTTCGACCCGTCGAACGGCTTCCGCGCCTTCGCCTTCGAGTTTACCTAGATAGAAAAACCATTCAGCCCAAAGGCAAAGGCTCCAGCTCCACGCCTCGGACCACGTCCAGAACTCACTGATCTCCTCCCTCAACACCGCAACCTCGACCTCCAACTCCGCCGCCCTCTCCTTAACGATCTCTAACTGCACATTCACCGCATCGAACCTCTCCTCCGCGACCTCCTTATCCAACAGGGAAATTTCAACCTGGTCATTCAAATCTTCAAACTTGCTCTCGAACGCATCCCGATCGGCCCTCAACTCCCTGTTCGCCTTCTTCAACTCCTTGACCTCGTTCGCCAACTCGACGATTTTGGTCCGCGTCTTTTCCTTGATCTTGTCCCATTCTTCGGCTTCTTCCTTGAGACGTTCGACGTCCCTCACTTTTTCGCGATCTTCGGCACGTCGAGCTTCAAGAATGCGTAGTTTGGCCAAGAGTTCGTCGTGTTCGCGTTTAGGAACCACGGATTCGAGCATCGTCCGCCGAGCATCGGGTGGCTGTAGTGAGAAGGGGTCGGGCGCTTCGGTTGAAAGACCAACACCACTTGTCCTCCTTTCTCCAGGGTATGAATTCGCCCCTGGCCCACGTGGGTCCGCCTCCACCTCCTCTTCAAGAAGCAGACTCTCCCCTTCCGCTTCCCAATCCAGCCCCGCATCGACCGAACTCGTCCCACTCAACTGCCTCACCATCTCCGACGAAGCCGTCGCATTACCGCGCAACATCAGCGCTGAAGTAGTAGATCTCGACGCCGTAGGGGAGACGACCATAGTTGCACTCTGAGCGTGCGGCAAAGCTGAAGACGACGACGCGATCGAGGAAGAGGATGAGGTTCTCGACATGCCTCGCGCATTTGGACCCGCACCTGCTGTAGGTCGAGTCAAAATTCTGGGCGTGCCTATGGATGAGGGGGCAAAGTTTTGCACAGGAGAGATTGTGGCTGTTCGAGAGGTGGCAGGACTTTGAGGTGGTCGAGTGAGAGCAGCGCGTTGAGCCGGCGTAGGAGGAGGACCCATCAACGTCGTCGTCCCCGTCGTCGAGACCGAAGGCTGCCGCCTCGTTGCGCCCGGTGCACCAGGTCGACTCGTCGTTGCAGCCGCGGATCCAGAACTCGAAGCCGATGTCGCCGAGACGGATCTTGACCCCGTCGTCGGTGCTGTCTTGGCGGGAGGTGCTAACCGTGCACTACCCGGTCGAGCGAGTTTGCTCGGTGAGGCTGCGACCCTGTCCGATGCATTGCTAGCTACGGAGGTTCGACCCGAGACTCCTACTGATGAAACACCTGCTCTCACGGTTGCCGTCGATGTAGAATGTGATGGTGCCCGTTGGCCTGGCAAAGGTCTTATCTCGGTCGAACTGCCTGGTCGAGTCGGTCGAGAGGGAGGTCGCGAGGAGGTCGCGGTTACTGCTGCAGCACCACCCGACGTCCTCGCCGAAGCGCTTGACCCTGTTCTGGTCACGCTTTGAATCGGAGTAGGCGACTGTACGACCCACCACCTCGTGTTTGTGAGCCCCTAGTCCTTACCTCCCGACCGCCGACCTCCACGCCAAACTCACCTCCGCCCTCGCCTCAAGCCCCCCTTGTTCATCCCCACCAACCAACAACCTCACCTGGCTATGTCTCACAAACACCCCTCTGCCCATCCGACACGTGAAGTACCTCTGCCCATTGACCGAGCCATCATTCTTGCCCGTCGCGTCGTCCAGTTCGATACCGCACCATTTCCCCGCCGCGAAATTGGTCGGACCGACGAACCGAAGGGTGCCTACGCCGGCTAAGACGACGACGCGCGTTCCAAGACTTAGAATCGGGGGTGGAGTGGCGGTGGAGGTTGCCATGGGTGATGGTGCTTGAGGGTCGTCGCTCCGAGGTGGTTGGGGAGCGGGCTCCAAGGACGGTG
Organism: Microbotryum scabiosae; assembly: GCA_022702605.1. NCBI lineage: Eukaryota > Fungi > Basidiomycota > Microbotryomycetes > Microbotryales > Microbotryaceae > Microbotryum > Microbotryum scabiosae. The sequence continues at coordinate 1,250,665 of JAHWDV010000017.1, read as the reverse complement.
TTTGACGCGCGATCACGTGTCAACTGACTCGATAGGTGTTGTCCTTGTGTGTCGCGGGGCAGGCGTGTGTATTGAGAGCCGAAGAACGAGTTACCGCATCTTGATGATCGAGGGCATGAGAAGAGAGTGATGGCGCTAGGAAGGTGGAGAGGGAGCTATGCGAGCTGGTCAACTGGGACTGACTCGAGCTGGACCGCAAGAACCAGTTCGGCGCAGTTCGACGCGCTCGGGCCCTCACTTCGAAGCGCGTCATGGCTCAGGCAGCTTCAGGCAGTGAACATGAGCGGTGCGACAATTTTGGTTTCACTTCGGCAACTGTGCAAGAGTGACCTGACCACATCCAATCCCGTTCCAAAGAACAAAGAACACACACGTTGGCCCCAAGCTCGGGAAAGAAAGCTCCACACCTCACTCAGAACCCCCAAACAGTGCCCCCACTGGCATTCTGTCTCGGCCCACCCCGATTGTACCCCCCACGACCATAACCTCCACCCTTACCTCTCCCTCCCCTCCCCCTCCCACGTCCACCGAATCCCATTCCCGCCCCCGACTCGCCAAACGCCTCCATATTCTTACTCCTCTCCTTATCCCGATCGAACCTTCCCCCCGACGTGAACCCACTATTCACCATCCCTCCCTCGGCCCGGGTCTTGATATCCGACGAGATGGAATCAAAGAAGGACGATTTCTTATCGTAGAAGGAATCGTTGGCTTTGGGGATCACGACTTCTTCGTCTTCCTCTCCTTCGGCGAGGACTTTGTCTTTGGAGAAGCCGGCGTTGGAGGATTCGAAATCAAAGTCCGTAGATGGGACGTCGACGTGCGCCGTGGGACGTCCAAAAGGTTGCAGAGGACGGCCGGCACCGAGGCCACTACCGGGTCCATGGGCGGATCCACGTCGATTGCCGAGGTTCGGGTTTGGATGGTGGGTAGTGTTATTGTTGTTGGAAAAGACGGAACCGCCGACCGAATCGGCGCCTGCGACGCGTCCACCTCGTCCACCAGGGCCTCGTCCACCTCGGTTCGCGCCCTGTTGTTGTTGTTGCTGGGGAGCACCACCGTTTCGAGCACCACCGGATTGAGCCTGATTCGCCGCTCCTCCTCCGAGGTTCGATCGCGACATGTCGTCGGTCAACTTGGCGACACTCCCATCAACGGTCTTCTTCTGTTCACCACCAGCAGGAGGGGCGGCTCCACCAGGGTTCGCGTACGAGCGAGGATTCGAGGCGGCAGCATCGACGGCGGGAGCAGCAGCAGTAGGAACGGCATTCTTCTCTTCGGCAGCTTGAGGAGCCTTGTTGGCCTGGGCCGCTTCGGCGGGCTTGCCGGGAGCGGCTTTCGGCTCGGCAGCGGCGGCAGCGTTTTGAACGGCAGACGAGGAAGCAGCGGCAGGGCCATCGGTCGAAGACTTGTTGGGTTGTTGCTGTTGTGGCTGTTGCTGTTGCTGGTGCGGCGGCGGCAGTTGTTGTTGGTGCTGAGGAGGGGGAGGGCCGAACTGATTGGGGTAACCCATGGGCGGGCCAAAGCCACCAGGACCAGGGGGACCAAAGCCACTGGGGCCACCAAACTGGGGTGGAGGAGGGCCGTAGCCGTAGAAGCCTTGTCCGAGAGGACCAGGAGGAGGGCCGTAGCCTCCAGGAGGACCGTAAGGCGGGTAAGGCGGGAACTGGCCTTGCTGGCCGCCGGGAGGACTGAAGCGCTGCTGCTGCTGCTGCTGTGGCGGTTGGTTCGGACCTCCTTGGGCGACGGCTTGTGGGGGCTGGTTTGAGCTCTGTTGAGGTGACTGCTGCGGTTGGGACGCTTGGGGCGTCGAGGCAGCAGGAGCGGGGGGGGCCGCGTTCGTCTGAAGGGTTCGGGGGGAGGCACTGTCCGTCAGCAGCTGCACTGTGATCCTTCCTCGGGAACTTCACCCCAACTCACAGCTACAACGGCAGGGTCACTGATGGGAGCTTGACTTGGTGCGGCGGCAGGGGGCGCCTCAATCTGCAAGTCCTTGACATCGGCCGCACGGAACACGACGAAGCTGCGTGGGGGCGAACGAGGGCGATACATCGTCAGGACACTGCACCTCTCAAGCATCCTTCGAAAGCATCATTCGACTGACTCGTATACATTGTCGTTGGGCGGAATCTCCTCTGCGGGATTGCTTTTGCGACCTTCCGTTCCGAGCGAGCGGACTGTAGGGTGGGTGCGTCGCCGCAACGGAGAGTGTCAGATATGCGTACTTGGATCGAGTTGCACCTCCTCTGTGCTTCTCGGGTCGACTATACTCGCTACAGACACACACCCTAGGCCCCGGGGAAGGGGAGGGGATGGGTTGCGCGTAGACGACGCCTCGCGAGCTCACACGATCGCGGGTGCCAGAGGCTCACTGAAAGACTGTAGCAATGAACTAACCTTTTTCCAATGATACGGTAGCTTCGACAGGATCAATCGAGTGCAAGACACCAAGGTATTTGCTGCAGAGGGAGAAGCAGGTGCGAATGGGGGCGGGGGTGATCATCAGATTTTCACGCGTTCATCAGGCCCCACGCGATGAAGTACAGCGACTCACATGTCACTCTTGCTGATGAGCGAGATGTGACTCCCAATAAAGTCGGCCATCGTTGGACCGTCCGCCACGGTGCGAGGTCGATCGGATCTAGTGGGGGTGAGGGTGAGAGAAAGAGGGGGAGGCATCCCAAAGTGAGGCGCCTCACTTTCTCCAAGACAGGATCATCGATCATCAATCGGCAAAGAGCCCCTTATCTTGGCGAATTTTGAGCCGGCGCTACAAGTTCAGGACTTCGCTAGCACCCGAACAAGATTGCGGTCACCGGCACAAACCATGGCCAATCCGTACGGGCTCCCGATCGAGCTGTGGACCCGCATCATCGACCAAGTCGAGGCGGCGCATCCAGAGGAAGGCTGACAACGACTGGGCGACACGTCACCCCGCCAAAGGGGCCAGCGCACAAGCGCACTATGTGACCTGAATCTCAGACGTTCAAAAACCCTTCCCAGGCGGGGTTGCATCATCGGGTCGTCTTGAGCACACCGCGCCAATTGAACCGCTTCCTCCGCAGTCCCAGTTTCGGCCAGTTTCCCGTCTACTCTCTGGCCATCCAGAGGTTCTCCGTAGGGGAGCTCGGCCTCGTCCTCGACCGGTTGGTCCTCGAACATTCCACTTCTGCACAAGGAATAATGGAGCTAGTAATTGGGGAGGTCAAAGAGTTGCACCTTTGGAACCTATGTCATCCCGCTCTGCGAGGTACGTTCGCCGAATCATCGAGGTGGTGCATTTGCCTTCATCGCGGGAGCATTTACTGACCCCCCTGGCGAGCTCCTTGTGTACTCATGAAAATCTGGAGGATCTTCGATATCCTTCGGAAGGAATGCTCGGTTGACTAGCGCCTCCCTCGGGATCGTAATCGGGTTCGGAACCTGACTCAGAATCAGAACAAGGTGATAGTTGATCTAGATAGAACACTATACTGCTCTAATCCTACAAAGGGTCTAGCTCATAGCTCATACCTTCTGTATCTGATTTGGTGCTCAACTTCAAGATACAAATGTTCAGATTAAACCAGGAGACAGCGGCGAGGTGGCAAAAGTGCGTCGCGACTCGCACGCTGGCCTTCACGTGATCGCAATAGGCCCGCGCGTCGCGGCGCGTCGATCCTCAACCGCCAGCCTGCCCCTGTCTTCTGCCTTTGCCTCATCTTCTCGACGGGCAACCCACATCGCCATCAAGGACGGAGCTACAAAACAGCTTGGCTTTGAGCATCTATAACAGCGGTATTGCATTTCACCATCGCTTTGATTCAACTGCCACGATTGCCTGCAAGCCTAGGTCTTCCCCCTCCCCACCTGACCACGTCAGCCTATCGAGCTCCCATCTGTACAACAAGTCCTTCCACGTCACCCACGCCTACCCCCTTCGTTACCATGGTTGATTTCCACGATCTACCATCCGAACTGTTGCTGCACATCATCAATCTCGTCGAGGCGTCGTTCATCGACAAGGAGACATTCCCGATCTCGGACGGTCGCGAGGCGACGTTGCTCAAGTTCAGCCGCGTCTCGAGAGCATGGAGGATCCCCTCGCAAATGGCGCTACATCGCCGACTTTTCTTGCAAAGAGACATAGAAGCGGACCGATTCCTAAAATGTTCGATTGCGGGACGATACCCAACTCGCTACTTGCAGCTCATCCATGTATCGCAGACATGGTTCAATCTCGTGCTCGACCAACTCGTCATCCACGAACGAAACCGCACGGCTTTGTACGAGCTCAAATTGGTCGAGGTAGAGGGGTATCATATATGGAGTCTGTGCCATCCTGCACTTCGAGGTGAGCTCGCAAGATCCTTCAGGGCTGTCTCATGCTAGAGTGTAAACGTCGTTGCGTGCAAGTGACACCGATCACTTGATCCTCACCCACACAATCATTGAACTGGCCGGACAGGGGGAGGAGGCACAATCCGTCCTGAGGTCGGGGTTTGACCGCATGCTCATACGTCTCTTCTTGAACCCATTCCCTTGTCATATTCTTCCCACTGTAGACCTCAAGAGCTTGCAAATTGACGGCCATGGTGGAAGTCTCATGGGTCGCTTGCCCAGGGACCTCTTCAACCTGCCACGTTTGCACTCGCTTGGCTTCGGCACACACACCCCGTGCGATCAGCCCGGAGTCGTGGAGACGATCATCTCGGCGTGCCAAAATACACTCAGACACATCAGGATGGAGTGTGGCTTACTGACAGATGGACAAGACACCATAACGCGATTGTCGCCGATTTACCGCAGCCCCACGGCGACGCTGTGGGCCGAGCTAGACCTCGTCGCACCGCGCTTGTTAAGCATGTCCTTCCAAGGCCTGAGCGATACACCTACGACACCGTGCAAAAGGTTCCTGGCCAAGTGCTCGAACTTGGTCGAATTGGAGCTGGACGGTACTGCCTCGATTGAGCTCACGCTTGACGCCCTTTCACCCGATGCACGACTACGAAGACTCGCTGTCGGTCAACACAATCGCGTGACCCAAAAGGATCTCGACCCCGGCCAAGCCCCCAAGACGGTTCTTCGCTTGAAGCGAACCTTGCCTCAGCTGTCCCAGTTGCGGGAGCTCGACTTGTTCGAACACACTCGAATGACCGTTCGTCGACTGCAGCGCTCGGGGAATATAGAATGGCTCACCGATCTTCAACGAGAGCACGTGGACGTCCAATTTCCGCAACCCATCAACGAGCGCAAAATCACACGGTCTGGTGTCAATAATCAGAATTGATGATTTCTGGCTCTTGTGAATTGTTCAGTATTGTGGACCTAGAAATGTCCGCCTCCGAGCGGCGGAGAGAACGCGAGAAAAGCTTGACAGGCTCTTCAAGACAGACAAGCCAAAGCTTCAAAGTGCAGAACACGCCGAGAATTGGGCTGTTGCTGATCTGTTGCCAAGACCTTCGCGGTCTCGTGTACAGAGAAAGTGGCCACCTGCAGTGGAGACTCCGGCTTGAGCCTGCTGGCTGATATGAGCTGGGGTGGTGGGAGCTTTTTGAAAGCGAGGTCGCGCCCGCGCTCGAGCGGTCATTCTCGAATGCTTCCTCACACGGACCCACTCCGACCGTGGATCGGAGTGCTATCCTCCCGAATTCCGGGGCATGGCAGACGGACCTGCGCAGACGTGTAGATCATAGCATAGGCTTGCAAGTTGGTCTACACGATTTTTTGGCCCTAAGGAAGGTCTATACACGCCCAGGCGCACTGATGCACATCCGTGCTCGTTGTCGGTCGAGGCCGACCGAACCACTGCCGCACGGGTGCGGGCCGAGCCAAGCCGATCTGGGCTCTCAGAATCACCCGACTCGGAGCCTCGCTTGCTGGCCCGCTCGAGCCTCTAACAACGGGCGGCCTGCAGCCCGCTACGGACTTGTGTCTCCCCGCGAGGGCAAAGTGTGTCTCCTCGCAAACGCAAAGCCAACGCAGGCCCAACACCACCATGGCGACAGCTCGCCCTCAGACGCGCCCTCGCCGGTCGTCTTCGGTGGTCCAATACCTCGCTCGAGCCATCGCGGATCCGGAACATCATGTGGCTCATTTGGGATTAGCGCGAGGTGACCCGGACAAGATGCCCGATCCTGTACAACCCTCCGCACCTTCCGCACCTTTAACACTGCGTTCGGTCGCGACCAGCACCACGACCCCGCCGCAGAGGTTCGGCCCCAAATGGTTGCAGTGGGTGCAGAACCCGTGGCAGTCGTTCAACCTGATCGTCGTCGCGTTGGCTGGATCAGTCGCGTTCTCCCTTGCGTTCCCCGGTACACCCATTCATGACAACCCTTTTACGTGGTTCTGGTACATCTCGTACCCGATTGCACCGACGCACGCGGGCGAGGACCACACGCCCAGGTTCAGGAAGGGCCCGAGGGATGTGCTCTACATCTTTGGGTGGATCATCATCTTCTCATGCATCAGGCAGAGTCTGAGGACACCTCTCTTCGCCTTGGGGAGGAAGCTTGGAATCAAGAGAATGAGAAAGCTGGAACGCTTCATGGAACAGGTCAGTCAGGACACTGCGAATGCGCCATTCCATTAGGAGGCCGAGTTGCCATACGAGACCTTCCTCAGGGGCTCGCGCGGCACGGTCCGGGAACAGGGCTGACGACCCTCGACGAGCTTTCTGTCCAGGGATATGCATTCATTTATTTTTCAACCAGCAGCCTGTGCGGCCTGGTGAGTCACCAAGATCGCGGAGCAAGGCTTGGACCCCTGACGTGGAACGAAGCTGAGCCTAATATCTCGGTGCGGGTCTCACAGGTGGTCATGAGCCAGCAGGATTCGTGGTTCTACCAGACAAAGCACTATTGGCTCAAGTATCCGCATTGGGATATGACCGGTCCTCTCAAGGTGCGATGGGTCGACCCAAGAACCGTATCGGCGGGTTCGGTGCTTATCTGGGCGGTCCCCCTTGATCATTGCTTGCAGGCCTACTACCTCACCCAGCTCGCGTATTGGTGCCAGCAAGCACTCGTAATGATCGCTTGTACGCAGATATAGCCTAATGCCTTCATGCCTCCCCTTACCGAACCTCACGACGGTCTCGCCGTGACACAGGTCTCGAAAAGCCCCGTGACGACTACGTCGAGCTCGTCCTCCACCACTGCATCACCTTCTGGCTCATCTTCGCGTCCTATATCTCCAACTTGACTCACATCGGTACCGCCGTCTTTGTCTCGATGGACATCCCCGATGCGGTCTTTGCGCTCTCCAAGTGCATCAACTACGTCGGACTCGAAAAGACGAGCAACATCTCCTTCGTCAGCTGCCTCTCTGAACCTCGCGGACCATCCGCGCGCCGAGACTAACGCTGCCCATTTTCCCATACCTTCAGGTCATCTTCATGGTCACATGGGGTTACTTCCGCCACTACCAAGAGTTCCGCATCCTGTATTCGGTCTTGTACGAACTCGACCTCGCCCCTGCTTACACGAAACGATGGGCCCCTTGGGATGGGTGCTGGCTGCCTCCGTGGGGTCGATGGCAGATCTTGTGGCCGATCGCGGCGCTTCAATGTGCATAGGCCCAGAGAGCTATGTCGTTAACAAGGGGAGTCAGGCTGACTCGCCTTTTGGCTTTTACGCAGTGTTGATGATCTTCTGGTCCTACCTCATCCTCCGCGTCCTCTTCCGCATGCTCAAGGGCAAACCCGCTTCCGACGTCCGAGAAGAAGGGGAGACAGAAAATGAACTGGACGGTGAAGACGTCGTCCCCGAGGTCAAGAAAGCAAGTGGGGTTCAAGCTTCCAAGTCGAATGAGAAACTCAAGTTTTGAAGTTAGGCGAACTTCGCCGACGGGGTTTCTTGGGGTTTTCTTTTTCTTTTCTTTTCGTATTCGTTTTCTGGCCTCGATCAGTTATGTGGTTGATAAGTCCGCTGTCGTTTCTTGACCTCGAGGCCGTGTGGGCACGCACTTTCTGTTCCGCTCTTCGAGAGTAATTCTTGAGGCTACACTCGTTCGGAATGGCAGGTGGCAAGCGATCAGAGCTAGCGTACAAGATAGCAAGGCTACACGCATCAGAGATTGTAAAGTCACCGCAATGACTTGTCAACTACAAGAACGACCCCACAAACAACGAAGCCAATGCGGAGACCCGAGCATAGGCCATCGGCAAGGTCACACCTCCCCGGCTGGCACTCGTCAAATTCTGCCCCTGTCCACTAGCTTGAGGAATCCTTGACGCCGTCGGTGCAGTCTTACTCGGTGTCACCACAGCCGTCGTACTCATCCCTTCTACAGCACTCGAACCAGCAGGCGAAGTCATCATCGTCGCCAACGACGACTCCAAGGACACGACCGTTGCGGTTGGGGTCGGCGCAAGGGACGAAGTGGTGGTAGTGATGTTTTGAGCTGCCAACCCCGCATTCACACTGGCTGGGCTGTCCCCTAGACTGGATATCAGGGTACAGATCAGCTAGAACCGAGGCATAGGCTTGAAGTCGGTCGTTCCAGTACGAGATGTCGTCTTGGAGGATCGCCTGGCCGTCAAGAGGCGAACGGTACAACGCCGGAATATCCATGAAAGCGACATTCTTGGCTCCCGCGGCGTACAATTGACCAACGAGCATACCAAGCGCCGTAATGATGGCGGATTGGAACTGCTTAAAGTCTTGTCCGCTCGCGATGAGGTTGTTGAGATCGTCGTTGCCGAACCACATGGTGAAGAGTGAGGTCGAGGGAGACCAGGAGTAAGGGGAGTTGGTCGAGTTGAAGTACGTCTTCCATGCTACAACTCGAGTTGGGTGAGTCTTGTGGACTATGAGATGAGAGAATGAAGTGACGAAGGAGTCCACGAGATCGAGACCCCGAGTCGCGCTCGGCGACGCAGGACGGCGGGGGCTGCGGTCATGAGCACAGGTGGTGAGGTAATTAGATTCCGAGAGCCAGTCTACCTGCTGTAGACGACCCAGAAACCTTGCCACCTTAAGCCACGCCAAAGCGCAGTTGCCCTGGCGGCAGCTTTTTGGTGCGGCTCAAAGGACGAGCGAGGATGAAAACCTTTCCAAATCCGGCCTATCGGCTACCGACGAACGACAAGTGTTTTGACGGGCAACGGATTCGAACTCCGTGATCGCGCAGTGCTTGTTCTCAAGAGTCCCGATTCGAGTTTGGAATGTTGACTCTGAAGCAGTGGTCGAGTCCAGGTGATTCGCTCATGTTGCGAAGTTGCAGAACGCAGGCACCGTAGCAAGTGCATTATCATCGACCTCGAGCTCGCCAGCGCTGGTTCATAAATAGGTCGGGGTTGGCGCGCGCAGGCGCTGCTAACGCCAACAGGTGCTTCCTCCTTCAGACCTTCGAAACGAGCGGCGTGGCCTAGAACGAGCCCGAAAATAGAACATATTTGCGGTAGTTTCAGGGAGTTGCAAGATCACGACATGCACTACCGGTATTGCATGCACCCGCACTGAGCCAGCTTGATCCACTCGAGGAGAACTCGGCTTGCATTTCACGGCGCACGTATTGTTGCACCTTCGCTGTAACCCTTCAACAGGATTATACATCATCTTCCCGAACCACTCGCCTTTGCTGTGCTTACCTGTGCATACGATTGCAATTGTGTGCATCGCTTTATCGAGTGTCCAGACCTTGATTCGCGCGAATACAGCAAAACAGCATCGAAGACCATGTCATACACAGGGAAGAAAAACCAGTCAGCTTCCTGTGTGAAAACGTGACGATATTGGTACAGTTGACGAGTCCTGGAAGTCGTCGCAGCATCCTCAAGGGTTGGATGGGTGTGTTCAGAATAATAAAGACTTGTCTTCATCTTGCGACATGCGCCATTATTCATGACAGAAGCGCCGCGAAGGTCCGAAATCTCGAGTAGAAATTGTATTTAAGTCCATGATATGTGTTCATCACGTGGAAGCGAGCATGCGGGCAATTGGGTGGCTGACGATCCTTTCGCAGCTATGAGTGCTCGCTGGGAGGCGGTGGTGTATGCGATAGCGTAACATGTTGTAGTGTGGATGCAGCGAGATCGGAGTGTTGGACCGAGAGGCTTACCTTGTATTGTCATGTCGTTTTCTCTGGGATGGTACGCCGTTGAGAGATGCGGTGCGAGGTCGAACTGTCTTCGGTTTTTTGTTGGGTGTCGGCGTTGCATGAGCTACCCTGGAATGTTGTACATGACCATTGAGGATCTTAAGCTTTGCATTCGCCGATGGTGTCAGTTGGTTGCAGCTGATGACAGAGAAGGCGACCGTTCTTGCAGGATGAAGACGGAGACGTTGCAGGTTGAAGACGTAGACTAAGAAAATATACGGCCAGCTGGGGCCCGTGACGCGTATCGCAAGCCGCCCCCCTGTCGAGGTGCATTCCCCCCACTTTCGACGACGAGCCCATATCGGCCCACGACCCTCACTCGCCAAGACAGCTCTCGGTCGTTTCCGTTCCCCCTCTTGCACGTTCACACAGCCGAGATGACTGGCTCAAGCAAGAAAGTACTTGTCCTAGGTCAGTTTCATCAGCCATCAGGTGCTGTAAAGGCCTATCTCCGCTGACACCGCCCTACTCGCTCCTCCGGTCCGGTAATTGTCACCTGACCTCGCGCGGCCGTTCCACTCTGGCGCTCGGGTTCGCACGTCGGTGTACGCTGCGGCTCCATCCCACTCGTTCTCATGCGCCATGCGTTCTGAAACAACTTTGACCAGGTTCTGGTAACTTTGGGTCGTACGTGGCTCCCCTGTCTCTACTGGGTCCAACAGGTCCTCTCCCATAACCGTTCGAGGACCACGATGGGTCATCGTCATCGATTCGGCATTCCGCACCACTCCCACTTCAGTCTTGGTCTCGACTTGCACACCCCACTCCGGTGACAGCGGATTAATCTCTCGTTTCTGATTATCACGTCCCCATCGCAGTTGTCTCGCCGACCACCTCGGTGACATCGAGCACAAGGTCTTCATCCACTGTCGCTCGCAAGCGACGATCGACTCGCTCAACACCCATCGCAAGAACCCAAAGTACCTCACCGACCACAAGTTCTCCGCGAACCTGACCGCAATCGGGCCCGAGCCACCCAAGACCGAGTTCTTGCAGGAATGTGATGTCATTGTCTTTGCGATCCCTACACAGTCCATGAGGTTCGTTCCATGCTACTTCTAAGCATACCAGCTACTACAGTGGACCGAAAATGAGTCGAGGGAGCAGAATTTTGCTCACGATGATCATTGATATTCCGTCGCCGCCCATGATGCAGAGCCGTCCTCAAGCCCCTCAAACTCGAGTCGATCAAAAACCTTCCTCTCCTCGTGTTCGTCAACAAGGGTATCGAGATCGGGACCAACAAGTTGCCTCTTGAAGTGATCGAGGAAACGTGCGGGCCCGAAGTCGCTCGCGTGTCGACGTTCCTGGTCAGTCATGCGAGCGATCTTGACATAGCTCGTGCTGACGATTGCTTCATGTCTTTCAGAGTGGACCCTCGTTCGCAAAAGAGATTGTGAAGCGACAACCGACCCAAGTCTCGGTTGCCGCGCTTTCAGAGGAGCATGCGACCCGGACCGCCGAGCTCTTCCATCAACCTTGGTTCCGATGCTAGTACGTCGTCGAGACACTCGAGCCAAACTGCTTCTTTCCCTGAAGTATCATCCTACTGATCACAGTTATCCATTGCTTCCCTTTCGCAGCGTCAACCCAGACCCGATCGGGATCGAACTCGCTGGAGCATTGAAGAACGTCTACGCCATCGCCTCCGGCGTTGCCTCAGGCCTAGGCTACGAATCCAACACCCGAGCCGGACTGGTCACTCGTGGCCTAGCAGAAATGACCCGTATCGGCGTAGCGTACGGTGCAGATCCTTTGACGTTCCTCTCCCTCGCTGGAGTAGGGGATCTTTTCCTCACCTGTTCGTCGACCAAGTCGCGTAATTTCACCGTTGGGGAGAGGTTGGGTAAAGGTGAAGATCTAGATCATATCATCGAGACGTTGGGTTCCGTCGCCGAAGGTGTAGATACCGCCAAATCGGCCTATGCGATGGTCAAGGAGAAAGGCATCGACGCGCCGATCTTGGAACATGTCTATCGGTGCTTGTGGGAGGGGGAGACGGCGGGCGACATGGCCAAGAAGTTGATGTCGTTGCGGATGATGAGTGAGATGGAAGGGATCCAGGATACGGGGAGTGCGGCTGCTAGTCCGAAAGGATCACCCAAGAAGTCGGCAAGTGGGCTCAAGTTGGCTCCGTGAGAGGGTGGATGCATCAGAGGAAGGAGGGAACAGTTGGAAGGGTCTTGGTTCGCTCCGGGCAGCTGTATAATGAGTTCGTGAGCTACGTAATACCAATTGCTAGCTATTGGCAAGATCTTTTGCTCATTTCAGTACAAGTTTTCGGTTCGACGGGCGTCTAAGCAAAGATGGCCAAACGAGGGTCGATGTCTCCGGGGTTGTTGAAGCGCAGACCAATATCAAGTTTCTCAATCGCCTTCAAGTCCTCATCGTCCAAGTCGAACTCGACGCTGGCCAAGTTAGCCTCGGCGCGCTTGTCGTTGTTGGACTTGGGGATGATGGCGACGTTCCTTTGCGTCGCCCATCGGAACAAGACCTGGCCTTCGCTCTTACCATGCTTGGACGCGATCTTCTTGATCACATCGTGTTCGAGCAACGAAGGGGTCTTGACGGCGCCCGGGTGATTGAGCTCCAAGAAGGATTGGGGTCCGAGGGAGGAGTAGGCCGTCACGGCCATGCCCAACGTCTCTTGCGCGAGCTTGAGCATGGCGGGCTGTTGCAGGTAGGGGTGGTGCTCGATTTGCAAGACCGAGGGCTGAGCGAAAGTCGAAGCAAAATGTGTTAGGTCTTGAGCGCGGTACTTGATCTTCTGCCGTCCGGTTAATATTGTGTGACTAACCTTGACCTTGGCGGAGCGGAACAAATCGATCAACAAGCCACCGCAGAAGTTGCTGACACCGATGTTCTTAGCCAGACCCTGGTTGTGCACGTCCTCCATTCCTCGCCACGTGTCCGAAATGGGGTCGTTCGAAGGCGTAACCTTACCTCCGGGCGTTCCATCCCACCACTCAGGAGGAAAGCGGGTGTTGGGGTCGACGTATTCGAGCGAGACGGGAAAGTGGATTAAGTAAAGGTCAAAGTAGTCGAGGGCCCACAAGCTGAGCTCCTGTTGGGGGCGGGCCAAAAGAATTCTTCATCAGTGCGTGTTCAGACCTAGCATATTTAGAAGAATCACGGACATGTTTGGCAGCCGGCACGACGTGCTCGTAAGCGTGGTTGGTGTTCCACAGCTTGGAGGTGACGAAGACCTCCTCGCGGGTGACGACGCCGTCCTTGATGGCACGGGCTAGTCCCTCTCCGGCCTCCTTGGAGTTGCCGTAGTCAGCAGCACTGCAACGGATCACGCACAGAAACAATGTTTAGCGGATACTACTCGAGGAAAGCCAGAGCTCAAAGAACAAAAGTCGACGCGGCGCACCCATCGAGAAGACGGTAGCCGAGCTTGAGAGCGTTGTAGACGACGTCAGCGCATTGCGGCTTGGGAACCTGGTCAAAAATAAAGGTTGTATCAGCATATGCAGAACACTTCACTCCGGCGCTGGTCTTCTCCTCGTCGAAAGGGAGAGAGATATCCGTCGTACTCCGCTCGAGCGGGGGAAGCCAGAGGGGAAGAGGGGGGGTGCGAACCACTGACCTTCCACAAGCCAAAGCCGACGGTGGGCATGGAGCCATTGGCGATCTTGAGACTCTTGACGGCCATGATGATCGACTACTGTTTGCTCTTTGTGAGGTGCAAGTCACGAAGCGGAAGCGGAGACGGCGATCGATGGCTGCGAGTGCGACGACCCGAGCGCGCTAAAACTCTTCGCGACGCGACCACGCCGTGATGACATAATTCAAGCGAGGCCCACACCACGCCCGCCGACGGCCCCGAACGGCCCGCCGGCCGGAGCCCGTAGTCACTGGAAACAATTTCAAATCGATCAACGATCCCGCACGACTTGCGATTGCATGGCTCTGCAGATCTGTACAGAAGAACAGAACCTCGGCTCTGAATGTACACAACAAGCAGAGAGTAACGCTTTGTCTTGCTTTGAGGACTTCGAAATCGACACACGGAGACAAATTCCACTGCAGCGTTTCATTACTGATTGGCTACGCACATCCCACTATGGAAGTGAGGAGTGGAGTACGCCCAAAACAAGCCGAATAGGGACAACGGGAATAACGAAAGAATCGAAAACGGAAGTAAATGCTAAGCTTCCAACAACTGAAAAAAGTGGCGCTCAGAGAACCATCGCGCCTCATGCGAATTGGAACGGAGGGCTCAACCAACTTTCCCAACTCGACTCGTCGGCCGGGTTGGCGGTGGTCCTCACGACACTGTAAGCAAGGGAGATGCATGATTCAGCTTTAGTGAGGGTAAGAGGGAAACCGAGTCGTCGTAGTAAAGGAGGACTGACCGAAGAAGCAAGCGGTACGGGGTCTGCGTCGCGGCGGTGACGTAGCGACCGGAAGTGGCCGAGGTCTGGTAGCGCCCCGTGAAAGTGACCCGTTGATCACTGAAGGGGAACTTGCCACGACTCGAGACAGCGGCATCCCTAGCGACGTTAAAACCGCCCTTGATGAAGCCGAGCGTCGAGACCGAGGCGTACTTCGTGCTTTCTTTGCGAGTGAAGAGGTGCACGCCGACCATGGGTTCGGCATCGAGGAAGGCGAGGCCGAACTCTTCAGCGGAGCGACGCGTGAGGATACCAGCATTGTTGGCGGTCGAGATGGTCCCCTTGAAGGTCGTGTTGGCAGCCATGAGGTCGACGGTATAAGCACGAGTCGCCTCTGTCAGACGCAATCATGGAGAGGGGTGGTCAGCAACTTCTCCTGTGAGAGCTCGACGGACCCGGAGGAAGATGAGGAAGGTCAAACGATACACAGACACTTACGTGACAGGCGGAAAACAAGGGTGATACCATCTTCCAAAAAGTAGGTCGCGACAGTGCTCGGGCTCGTCTGGACCACGGCCTCGGAATTGACGACGAAGGGATATTTGAGCCCCGGTTGGTATTGCCCCGCGTACTTATCCGTTTGGTCAAGGATCTGCATGTCGCGCATGTTTCCGGCAAGACCAAAGTAGGGGATCTGGAACGACTCCTTGTTGTCGGCGGTGATCATGATGAAACCGCTGTAGACGGGGAAAAGCGCGCGTTGACCAGCGGAGAACTGGGGCGGCTCGAACTTGATCTGGAACGTCAACGTCTTGCCGGGCTGGACCGTGACTCGACCGGGGCGGAACGTCACCGACGCACCCCTCGACAGGGCACCAGGGCTGAGCGAGGGGTTGTACTGCCCCTTCTTATCGTACACAAGACGAGGTTGGGCACCTGTATCGGAGTAGCGATACGTGACCGCCTTGGAGTTCTTGTTCGTGATCGTTACCGTCTGCGTGCCGGCAAAATGCGCTGTATCGTTGAGAAGGAGCTCGTTGGGGCTAAAGTACGACTTGGCCGTCATGGCCTTGTTGACCTGGATTAAGCCAGCACCTTGGAGGACCGTCGAGGTCAAGGGACCCTTGGTGTTGCGCTTGACGGGGATCGACTTGGCCGTCGAGGAAAGGAGCTGGCGCATCTCGACAGGGGTGAACTTGTCCTTCCTGCGAGCGGCCAAGATCAACGCAACAGAGCCCGCAGTGTAGGGCGTGGCCATGGATGTACCACTGATGACACCGACACCACCCTGGGAGAGAGGGAAGGTCGAGAGCACGTTGCCACCGGGAGCACCAAAGCTGGGCTGGCCATACATATCGCTGGTCGGGCCGAATTCACTGAAGTCACTGACCTGACCGCCGGAAAGGGTCTGCTGGACGCGTAATTGCTTGCTGTTGCTCGGGAACGCGACCTTCGGACCCTTCTGCTTCTGCGCAAGGTAGTACTTGCGCACTTTGGCGGCGTCGGCAGCACTCATGCCGGCAATGCCAATAACGCTCGTACCCTGGGCCAAGGTATTGACGGAGAAGTAAGGTCGTTGCTCTTGGCCTGGCGCTCCGTAGAGCACAACGTAACGCGCCCCCTTGGCGGCGGCGTTGAAGATCTTGACATTCAACTGACACGTTCCTCGCCTAATGAAGACGACACGATCCTTGAGGTCGGGTGTCGACTTGGGCAACTTGTCGCAAGCATCATTGGTGACACTGAGATCGGTGGAGGTAAAGTACACTGCGAGTCCCTTGTCGAGTCCGAGCGGTTTGGCGCTATAGGCGGTCAGGGAAGCGTGCCCACCCGTCTTGAAGACCATGTTGTACGCCGGAATGTAGGTCACATCGACCGAGGCGATGCTCATGGCGGTTCGCGTGGACGCAGGTTGAGAAGCGAAGAACATTCCTTCGGCCTGTGCGTTACCAGCGGAGGCGATGACATGGATCCCTTTGGTGATGAGCTTGTTGAGGACGTATTCTTGGGCTCCCGTATTGGACCAGCCGTTCGGGCCGCCGAGACTCATGCTGATGATGTCGGGCTTGTCTTGGGGAGCGCGGAGCAACGCCTCAACAAGGATGTCGTCGGTCGTGGATGACGCGCAGCCAAAGACACGGTACATGCCGAGCGTTGCCTTAGGAGCCACGCCCGTAAAACCGTACTTATTAGGGTTCGCCCCAATGGTGCCCATTACTGTTAGTTTGAAGACCAAATTGTCAGCGCAGGGCGGGGGGGACACCAAGAAGTGGTGCGCAGCAATCTATTGCTTCAGCCAACGCGCGGCCGACTTGCCATGGGTGCCGTGTATGGTGCAATTGGCGTAGGGATCGGGATTGTTGACCGGTGTGCCGCTATCATCGATGAACGAGTGTCCGAAGCCGACTTTGCAGCCTTTCCCGAAGCAGCCGCCGAGGATTGGGTTCTTGTAGTCCACCCCCGTGTCGAGGACGAGGACCCTGACGCCGGCCCCGAGGTAACCCTTGGCATGGAGTTGATCTACACCAGTCATTTGATGAGGTGGGAACTTGTCGTCCTTGAAGTCATTCGTGGTGCGTCGCTCGAGGAGGTCCCGTCGAACCAGCTGACTTGAGGAGCTGTCGACGTTCGTCGGCGATGTACTATGGCCGAGGCTGTGCGGGTTCGGGATTTCCTGGACCGGCCAGGCATGCTAAGAGCCGCGAACATGTCTTCCTGTAAGCTAAAAGAAGTAGCAATCTCCCCTAAGTAATCCGTCTTTGACTCACTGTCACACCCGGAATCGCCAGCAGGTCTTCAGTCGTCGTGTTGTCGGGCACGACAATGCTCGCTCCGATGAGCAGGCCAGGGGAGTGGAATAGTTTTTTGGTCTTGACATCGATACCATTACCACCGAAGTTACTAAGGACACCTGAAATCGTCTTTTTGGACAAACAGAGTATCTCTTAAGTTAGCGATCCAATTCTCCTCCCTTTCCAAGATCGTCGGCCTTGTTCAACGCTCACGACTTGTCGGAGCGCATCGAGCCGCGTCATTTGATTCGCCAGCAGAAGCCATCCGCCAGCCCGCACCGATAGAAAGTCTCAGCAGTCAAAGACTCACTGCCTCGGTACCGCGCTTGGTCAAAGTGCTTGAACCACCAACGGCGATGATGTAGCGACCCGGGATGACGGTCGGCGAACGCGAATCAGTAAACTTGAGGGTCTGGGCGGTCGAGGCGCCGTGGGCGAGGGCGGAGCCCGCCGAAGCCAGAAAGACGAGAAGGTTCGTGTTGACAAGCATAGTGAAGTGAAGCCGAGTCGACTTTTCCAATCAAGGAAAGCTACCGGTAATGATGATGGGGTAAAGAGACGGAGAGAAAAAGGTAGACCAACCCAATTGTGGTGTCGTGCACAGTGCACACTGCAGACGACTGCAGACGATCAAAATAAAGTCGGCAAATCGAAGTAGTCAAAGCAGGCTGCCGGCGCTCCATAAGTAAATCGCATATCGCAATGTGTCGCGACTCGCATAGGCCAAAGACCACAGTCTTACAAAAGGAAATCTAGCCTTAAAACATGGCTCGGGGAACAAAATCCTCTGATTCGGAAGAAAGTCCGAACGTGACCTGTTCCAATTGGCCAGCCTTGGCCAGCGCGCCGAGCCCTCGAACATGCCTCGTCCCCGGACCTCAGCGTCAATGAGATGCTAGTCGATCGCAAACGCGCGCCTCGACGCGTCACTGGGCAGGCTTCTCCCAGCTCTTCTCCAGCAGCATCTTTTGATCCCATCGCCATCCTGAATTTTATTCAGATACCTAGTTCATGACCTAGATAGGTAGTCCTACAACGCCCTAATTTGAGCAAAATCACAAGATAAACTTTGCCAACCTGGGTTCTGATCCTCTTCGTCGGACTTCCGCCGCGAGTGCAGCTCGAGAGCGCGTCGCTCGTCGCGCTCCTTACCGTTTGCTAATGATTGCAAGTAGGTAGGTATGACGCTCATTCCCCAAACCCATTGAGGAATACAGTTATCCTGTGACGCTTGTAGTCAGGCGCTTTCCTTCGCCACGGCCTAGAAGAACAGCCCAAGTTCCGCCTCCGCGGGTCGCCGAGGAAGTGGAAAAACAGGGGTGGAGCCTCTCGCTGGGCCAGTGGTTCCGAGGCTCGTTAAAAATCGGAGACGTCGAGATGTTCAAGATGGAGCGTTTCAAAGAAGGTCGATCAGTGAAATTCAGGATTCACCTAGCGCCAGTTGATGATCACTGGTTTCGATGACGCTCCACATGACGCTCGGACCTTTGTTCAATGAGTTTCTCCCGTGCGCGCGGGGTCTTCGTGAACGATGGCGTCTCGCTCTCACCTCGCCTCACCTCACCGCTGAACCTACACGCTACCGACTGCTAATCCTCTCGACTTGATCTGAGCGCGCGAGCTCTTCTCTGTCCATACCATATCATCCCACCGAACATGTCCGCCTCAACTGCCTGCCCCACGGCTTCGCAAGGCTTCCCGGCACCCGCCCCTTCTGCCCCAGGTTCCAAGGTCGCCGGCGTAGGAAATGAGGTCAACTCGACAGCGAATGTCACCAAGAGGTATGTATGGCTGCTTCCAGGATTGTAAATCATAGGCCGAGAGCGGCGAAAGGGAAATGAGAGCTCCTAAACGTTCCGAGAGGCTCCTCTCGCTCGTCCGGAACTTACTCAAAGGGGACTTTTCACTGACAGCGTCTCTTCCTCTCGATGAACAGGCTGAGCTCGGAGCTCATGTCCCTGATGATGGCTTGCCCCGCGGGTATCTCAGCCTTCCCCGTCTCGGACGCGGACCTCACGCACTGGAAGGGCCGAATCGAAGGCGCCGAAGGGACCTACTACGAGAACCACGTCTACGCTATCTCGCTCCAATTCCCTCCTACCTACCCTTACGCCGCCCCGACGGTGCGTTTCGAGTCGACGTGCTTCCACCCCAACGTCGATTTGCACGGCAACATTTGCTTGGATATCCTCAAGGAGAAGTGGTCGCCGATGCTTTCGGTTTCGACGATTTTGATCTCGCTTCAATCGCTGTTGGGTGAACCGAACAACAAGTCGCCGTTGAACGTCGAGGCCGCGGACCTATGGGAGAATGCTGCAGAGGTGAAAGATCAGAGTCTTCGTGAGTTGTGTAAAGAGCCAGGCTGACTCTGTGGTCTTTCGTTGCGCGCCCACAGTTCAAGAAAGAGTTGGCCAAGCATTACAAGCCCATCGTCGACGACGAGTAAAGAGATGACTGCGCATTGTATCATCTTGTTATACCTTCTTACCTCGCTTCCTCTTTATCCTCGTTCCCGAGTCTTGTTCGTTTCTTCGCTTCCCTGTACTTTAAGCGCCGTGCTTTGCAACCTTTCTTAGGCCTTCATCCCAGACCAACCTGTCGATGATGACATCGATGACATCCGAATCTTTGAGGAGCGCCAAACGTGCGTCGGCATCATCAGCACATCTCTCTTTGTTGGACGGTGTTGGACGCTATGAGAACTATCTCCGTACGCTCTCAGCTACATCCAACTTGGTGAAAAACCGCAGCAAAGCTGCCTCTCGCTCCGCTCGCGAAACACAACCAGATTATACTTGACAGCGTATATCAACCGAGCACTTATGATATAATATCGAAATATGCACAGAAAATATAAACACACCCACCCAAGCCCCTCCCTCACTTCCTCCACGAGAACCACCCCTTCTTCTCCTCCGTCTTCTCCGCCTCACTCTTGGTCTTCTCGACCTTAGCCCCATGCTCACTCATCACCTTCTCCACGACTTCATCGACCTTCTCCGGGTGCTCACCCTTGCCATGAACAGGAACATCCTTGCTAACTTGTTCAGCCTCTTCAAGCGTAGGAACGACTCGGGCGTCCTTGACGAGCGCCTCTTCAGATTGCGTAGGGGGTACTTCTTCGACGGAGACGGGCTCGACGACGATGTCGATCGCTTGCTCGAGGACAAAGTGGTAGAAGACGAGCATTTGTTTTTCGCCTCGTTCTTCGAGCTCGGGACCACCCGTGATGCGTAGGACGGGGTTCGTCGCCGTCTTGTAGTGCTTCTTGAAGTGGAGGTGCTCAAAGGCCTCGACCAGTTGCTAACGAGAACAAACGTGACGGATCAGCAAAGCAATTCCGGAAAAAGGCCTCATCAGGCGTACCCTCCAAGTCAAGAAGGACTCGCCTTGTCAACCTTGGACTTGCCCGTATCGCACCTCAACACCTTTTGCAAATCCAAGCCCGTCACATCGACTTCGGCGACCTTCTTCTTAGACTTGGCGCCTTCGACCTTCCAGTGCTCGGCTTCGGCACCTTTAAAGACTCCGCCCGCGGCCGCACTCGTTGTGAGGTACTTGACGACCTTGGGGATGATGACTTCGCCTCGAGCTCCTACGGTCCCCTTGGCCGCATCGACGAGCTTGCCCCGAAGTTTGGATCCACCGGGTAGACTGGCAGCACGGGCAGCGAGGCCCGCAGCACTGGCCGCGGTCGACGTGACGGCCGTACCAGCCGAAGTGACACCCGTGGCGACGCTCGAACCAAACCCCGTTAAGGAGGCCAGGGCAGTTCCACCGGCGGCGAGAGCGACGAAGGGGATCGCAATGAGGGAGGCCGCGGCGGATACGGGACCGGCGATGGCGATGATCGGCCATGCGACGGACCATGACGTGTATTCCGTTTCGGGCGAGGTCCAAGGTCGGATCGAGAGGGCGTACCAGACGTTCGCTGAGATGGAGTGGGCCAGGGTCAGGGTCAGGTTCGTGAGGGAGAGGACCGACGAAACTTCACTGGCTGTGCTCCGACTCACGGACTCGACGCTCAAAGGTTTCGCCGGGCAAGAGGACTTGGTACATCAACGGTCCGACTTGGTTGAGCGATACGTTCAATACGACCTGAGTCTCGTTGGTAACACTCCAAGCATTCTTGAAGCTGAGGACCGAACGAAGGGTAGTCAGCTCAGCAGCATCCTCCCAGCCTACGACCCCTCACCTCACTTGATGTGCCCCACTCACAACTGCTCCTTGTTCATCCTCTTATCGGTCGCCAACTTCCATTCCGAATAACGCGTCTTGCCGACCGACCACGTCTTGTCCAACGACGCCTTGGACGTGGTTGTAATCTCCTGCAACTTGGCCTGGGTCTGATCGAGCGATTGCGCGACCGCTCCCGAGGTCGGCATGCGGGATGAGATGACATTGGGTACGGCGGATTGAACGAATGCTTCATAGTGCTTCATCCAAGCCGGTTGGGGTGTCGTGGTCCCGCTTGCGGAGGTGGCGGAGGCGTCCGTGCCAGCAGTAGCCGGGGTCGCCGATGACGTTGATGAGGTGGTCGCACCAGTGCCTGTGCTGAGCGTCCCAGTCGGCGTCGCTCCACAGCCATCGACTTTGAAGTCTTCGAGTGCGGCAGCTGTCGTCTCGTGAGGTTTGACGTCGGACATGAGGGAGTTTTGATTGTGACCAAGGAAAGAGGTGTAGCGAGGAGAGAAAGGGAGCGAGCGCCGGCCGGGAGCCGTCGAACCGCGCTCCACTATTCGACCAGGGCCAGCCTGGGCCAGCACCGCCACCATTTTTTGTTATCTAAATATCACTAGTGATCCTAGGTGCTCTAAATTCGAATCGGATTGCCCGGTTCCTGATTCCAACCACGTCGGCGATCGCAGCCGGGCAGTCCAGCCCTGATCAACCGCGGGCATGAGAAGTCCACACAACTCGCAAAGTATTCTTCTTGTCTAGCTGGCAGAGGCAAAAAACGGGCCACTCAAGCTGACTGTGCTACTGTGCGATAGCCCCATTTAGATAGGGGCTCCTCCTTTCGGCCTGGTGGACCAGGGGCCGGATGAACCACATCGAAAGCCCTAGTGCAATGCACGCCTTTAGCCCCAAATTAGAGGCAATGTCCTTGCAAGCGACTAAGTATGCTAGTCAGTCTATGTTGCAGAAAAAGAATAACGCCATGATGGGGTAAGAAATGGGGGTGAACGAAAAGAGTTGGATTTGGGCGTTTGGCGCATCAAGGCATTCTAGGCATGTTTTATTATCAGTGGGGTATCAGGGAATTAGGGAGTGCGGGCGGCGCGCACGCGAGTCTTTTCAGTAACTTTCCTTTGGTTTTGCGCCCACTGGTGACTTACTGTGTCGGACTTGATGACCGTGCATCGTTTTGACACGATCTCATCGTTTGGCCGACCAACGAGTGTTACCTGAACGGTGCGGAAATCTAGCAAGAGAGAGGGGTGAAAGACATAAACCCAAACGGAGAGTGAGTGAGATGACTCTGAAGAGTGAGAGGAGTGTTGGATGAAGGCAAGAGTAAACAGATGATTAAGACATAGTGATACGATATTTGAAGGCCCGCGACCTGCGCGAGTCTCCAAGCCAGGAGCCAAGCGCCCAAAACGACGATCAAACCTTGCACCGAGAGCGTCGCAAGCATGTTCTTGGAAGCCGAGGAGCTAGGCGTGTTCATGCCTGTCACGCTGCCGTTCGTTTTCGATATCCCGGACATGGAGGACGAACCATTCGCGGGACCGATGTTTTCGACGAGCGAAAGACTGCTCCCGAGTTGTCCGACCGCTCCTAAGAGGGGCTGTGAACCTGAGCTGGATCTTGGCTCCGCGCTGGCATTGGAACTGGGTCCCAAACCTGCACCGGAGTTGAGAAGTGAGAGCTTCCCACTGCTCGCCGGGAGGACCGTGTCGTGCGCGACGGGCTGCGTGCCCAACTGTCCGTTCCCGACCATCACGAGACGGCCGATACTCGGCACTTCTTTGACGACGACAAAGAACAACGCCGGACCAGGCTGGAACAAATTGGGGTTGGGTGGCAGTTGAGCGACATTGACCGTGACTGAGTTATCGGCTCGGACGGTGTAGGTGGAGGCCAACTGGAGGTACTTCATCCCCATGCCCATCGCGTGCGTCGAGAACCCTGTACGAACGAGCGCGACTCGAATGCTATCCGGGTCCGCAGCATGGGTGAAGGTCGATGCGGGGAGGTTGAACTGGAAGAGATCACCGCCATACGAAAGACTGGAAGGAATCGCGCTCGGTTCGGGTCGGACCATGTCGTACCACGACGGGTAGTACTTCTCGGCTCGGTACTCGGTCATGAATTGGACCTTCGGCTTGGTCTTCTTCGTCGCGACATCACCATTGGGATTACTGCCGGCGATGAGGACCGCGCCATCTGGAAGAAGCGTTACGGATGAGTGGTACAAACGAGGGATGGTGGACTTCGGCTGGCCTTTGGTGGTGAAGCGAAAGCCCTTGGGGGCCAACGGGTCGAAGATGGTCGGTCGAAAAACAGGATCCTGAGCAAAGGATTCCCCGACCGACCAGCTCATGCGCCCATATCCAGCCGAACCTTGTCCCACCCCGTTCAAGAGCAATATCTTACCCGTGGGTAAGAGGACGAAGTTACCCATACCTCGGTTCTCGGGGAGGTCGTCTTCCTCGATCCACTTTGCACCAGCAGCGGGAGTGATGGACACGCAAGACTTGGATGTGGGCGTCTCGGCGATCCTCCACTTTGTGACGTCCCAATCGTCTCGCTCGGGTTTCATGCCGCCGCACATCAGGATCGTCACGGTGTAGTTGTTCGCCTGCGTCAGGGGCATCACCGCCGTCGCTGCCGAAGCAGGGTACGTCCTCTGTGCGAACGGAACGTCGGGCAAAGGCATTTCTTGCCACGAGACAGGGTTGAGGATCTGGGTCTTCCAACCCGCTTGCATGAACACTTGGCCGTCAGGGAGAAGATACGTCAGGGGGTACAGGTTGGCCGGTCGGGTGCGGTCGAGGAAAGGCGAAAAGTGCGGTTTGCCGCGAGGGGGCCAGAATTCACTGCGGTCCCAGGGTAGCCATGAAGAGGTCTCGGGGTCAGCTTGACATTCGACACTATGCAATCTTATCATGTAAAGACTAACATTGACGAGACGCTCTGCCTAGTCTTTACTGAGTCAACAAAGCCACCCCACATCTCGCCTGCAGAATGATCCAACTCCACAAGTCAGGCAGAGACTAAAATAATCATAATCACAGCTAGAGGCAACTCACCACCAAGGATCATCGCCGTTCCATCCGCCAAGGTCTCAACATAGGGATACCAACGATTGATAGGCATACCAAACTCATCCTCGACCCACTCAGCGGTTTGATCATCTTTGGGCGTGAGGATCCTGATCGCCCTCCCTCCCGATCTTTCCTGGTACCAGCCTTTCTTGTTGCCCGTCGATTTACCCCTCTTGTCAACGGCTTGGTTCCCACCAACGTTAATCCAGGACCCGTTGCCGAGAAGATTGCCACCGGCGCAGAAGGTGTTGGTCCGGACGTTCATGGGTCGAAATGTGTTGGTCACGAGGCTGTATTCGACGGCCCACTGGTGCATTACATCCTCGATTCAGCAATCTGAAGCCAGGTGGCAGGGTCATTGGGAGGAAGATACTTACGACTGGGTGCCCCTGAATCCTCGCCTCTACGCCCAAAACATAGGAGGCAATCGTCAGCATTGACGAGACTCCCAAACAGCTTGCGAGGGACCCACTGTTGTTCTCGGTTTTGTCGACGACGTAAACCTGCCCAGGTCAGGATTGCGTGTGAGCCTATCGCGAGCACCATGACTGATGACATCCCAACTGACTAGTTTTTCGGTCTGTGATATATCAGGCAAGTCAGATCTATAGTCTGGACAGGCACACGAGTCTCCGCACGGGTCGCGCATCGCTAACTCACCCCCAAAAACATTTGCTGAGCGCTGGCTCTGTAGGGCGAATACTACAAAACCCATGAGTAACCTCTCCAACACACTCTCATTGA
This sequence comes from Microbotryum scabiosae, assembly GCA_022702605.1. NCBI lineage: Eukaryota > Fungi > Basidiomycota > Microbotryomycetes > Microbotryales > Microbotryaceae > Microbotryum > Microbotryum scabiosae. The sequence continues at coordinate 1,225,432 of JAHWDV010000017.1, read as the reverse complement.
CCCGCTCTTCAAACTGACCCCGTTACACCAACAATCTCAAACGTATTCGCCTTCCTTACTCTACCGGACGATGCCGCGGCAACGACTCGCGCCGATGACGAAGCCTGGAAAGGGGTGAGCACGCCGACGAGGATCACGACCGCTCCTAGACTGATCGAGGCTTGCCAGGGGCCGAAGGGTTGGAGCATCGTGCTTTAGACGTTTTGGGGGAGGAGATTGTGGTAATGGAAGTTCGTTGGAGGGGTTGAGCGCTGGGTTCGCTGACTGTGAAGGGCCCCGTACGTTCGGCGCGAGGAGCGACGTGCGCGACCAACTCGCAGGGGACGCAGAGGCGGGCTGAAGGGTGGATGGGTGAAACGAACGGTGGTGGAGACCAGGTCTGGCTCCTTTATGAGTGGCAGATGCAAGATTCGAGGAACACGAAACGATCCCAACCAGCTTTGACTTGCGTGCAGGGTAGCAGGGTATGATAAGAAAGTACAAGGCGAGATGACGGGAGACAGGCCGTGGGCGAGACAGCCGCCAGGGCGTGATCCATCGAAAGCACGCCCCCCTTGCTGCGCCCTTCAGGAGGTCAAGTTTCACTTCCCGCGCGTTGGACAAGACTAGCTGGAATTTATGAACAGAAACCTTTTGTTTTAAAACAAATGCACTGAGCTCTCCTGATTGTTCGGTCAGGGATTTTGGGGAAGCCAACGTTCTCCATGTTGTTTCTTAATGCTGTTCGATGAGTCTAGTGCTCTCGTGTGCGTTCTAATTCTGAGCAAAGCGGGTGACGAAGTCAAACGCATCGATATCCAAGAGGAAAGGTAAAATAGAGGCAGAAGAAAGAGATGAAGAGAAGCATGAGGAGCGGGGAGGGAAAATTGTTGAAGTAAATTACTCTTGCCTAAATCCGCCTTACGTGCGCCTAACTCACGCGCCCCATTCGCGTCTTTCTCTCCTCTTCTTCAATTGATTATGAACTCGTTGGCTCGTCCCTGCTGCCAACTCGTTCAGGTATGTGAAGAACCCCTTTATTGCAATCTTACTTGATTAGGAACTCATTGGCTCGTCCCTGCTGCCAACTCGTTCAGCACATCGCTGTTCGGCTCCAATACAAATGAATGTCCGTCCTATATCGAACTAGTTTCCAAAGCGTCAAACCAGAAGCATGCCTCCAACTCCGAACACGAGCGTAACGAGCGCCGCATCCGTGAACGACTTGCTGCCAAACCTCAAAGCCGAGCTCGGCGACGAAGGAGGATGAGCACTAGGATTACTAGCATTGATTGACTTGCCCGGTGTATGCACCCCCGAACCAGCCATCCCACAAATAGGGATATCTGAGTTGGGCAAAACCGACTCGGGCAAAAGGGGTTGCACCCCCAATTTGCCATTGCCCACCATCACCGGTGCCCCTATACTGGGGACCCCGTCAACAGTGACGAACAAGAGCGCCGGACCGGGTTGGAACAACCTTGGGTTGGGGGTCATTTGCGCGACGTAGATCGTGACTGAGCCGTTCGTGTGGGCGGTGTAGGAATTACATAGTTGTATGGATTTCATGCCCATGTTTATGGAATGAGTCGAGAAGCCCGGTCGGATGACGGAGATCTTGATCTTGTCTGGTGAGACACCGTTCAACGAAGAAGCGGGGAGATCGAATTCGAACGGCGTTCCACCGTACGAGATCGTCGTAGGGACTTTGGAAGGGACGGGACGAGGCTGGTCGTAGTAAGAAGGGTAGAAGATCTCGGCTCGGTATTCGGTTTTGTAAGGGTAAGAAGCGTTGTTGGCTTCAGTGATAACGTCGGCGTTGGGGTTACTTCCGGCGATGTAGACGGCTCCATTGGCTAAGAGGGTCGCGGAGGAATGGTACATGCGAGCGATGGTCGAACGGGGTAGACCGGCGGTCGTGAAGCGAGTTCCGGGGGGTGCGCTCGCGTTGTAGTAAACGGGTTGGTAGACCGGATTCTGAGCGAACGATTGCCCGACCGTCCATTTGACATCGGTCGCGTAGCCAGCCGAACCTTTGCCGACGCCGTTCACGAGGAGGAGTCGTTCGTCGGGCAAGATGATAAAATTACCCATACCTCGATTCTGAGGAAGGCTGTCCTCGATCTGCCATCTGGCCCGAGCCCCATCTTCGGGGTTGATGAACACGCACGAAGACGAAGTGTCGGTGTCGACGATGGCCCACAGGTCTTTGTTCCAATCATCCCGTTCGGGGTTCATCCCACCGCAGAACAAGAGCGTAATCGTGTTGTTGTTCGCCACGGTCAGGGGCAACATCGCCGTTGCTGCTGAAGCGGGATAGGTTCTTTGCGCAAAGGGGATGTCAGGGAGAACGATCTCTTCACCCGAGGTGTGATTCAGGAGCTGAGTTCGCCAACTCGCTTGCATGAAGACGAGACCATTCGAGAGGAGGAAGCTGAGAGGGTAGAGGTTCGCGGGCTGGGTCGTGGCTAAGAAGTTCGAGTTGACAGGGTGGCCGCGAGAGGGCCAGTATTCACTGTTTATCGGCGAGATGCAGTGACGGATCGCGGAGTTCAAGTTCCATCACACTACGGATCTGAAGGTCGAGGAAGAGGTACTGACTAGGTGGGAACGTTCTGATGCGCGCTAACGTCATTGACGAAGCCGCCGTACAGTTCACCTGTAAGAGGACGTTACGACCTGGGTTAGGGGCCGAATCCCAACAAAGAACTGACGCTCCAACTCACCTCCTAGAATCAACACATCGCCCGTCTCGAGGGCCTCAACATAAGGATACCACCGATTGACCGGCATCCCATACTTGTCCTCAGTCCATTCCGGCGCTCCCTCATCCGAAGGCGTCAAGATCCTCACCGTCCTACCCCCCGCATAATCCTTATAAGCCCCCGTTCCATCAGACGTGTTTGTCCCTCCGGTGGTGATGGCTTGGTTCCCACCGATGTTGACGAAGGAACCGTTGCCGAGCGAATTACCGCCCGCACAGAAGGTGTTGGTGATCACATCAAGGGGACGGTAGGTGTTCTTGTTGATGTCGTATTCGACGGCCCACTGATGCGAGTTAGGGGGGCCGGCATCAGCATCCCGCCGCAGCTCGGAGAAGGTCGATCACCCTACACACAGCAGCATGTCCTGCAATCTGGGCGGCTGAAAAGGGATGTACGAAAACCTGTCAGATCCAAGGTCGGTAATAACGAACAAATACAGGCAGCGACTGACTATTGTTCTCCGTTTTGTCGACGATATAGATCTGCAGCAAGACAAGAAGTATCAGCACAAAGGAACCACGCTCATTTCTATCAATCTAATCCACCTTGTCCGGAGTCTGTACAACATCACCACCGCAACTGTATAGAGATTAGTTGATTGAACCTCACTAAACCTTTCCACGTCCTTCCACCGAACCTCTCGGCGCCAGCGAGTTGTGACTCACCCCCAAGAAGAGTTGCTGAGCGCTCACTCTACGTGCCACAACTCAGAAGAACCCATCAGTCAGATCCTATACGATAATGAGCCGCTCCTCAACCTTTGGGACTCACCCCGTCACACCAACGATCTCGAATGTGTGCATCTTGCCGACCCGTCCTGCTTGAGCGACTCTCGAGAAAGGGGCCATCATCGATAGAGTCAGGGTAAGGCTGAGCGTGATATGCCATGAGGTGGTGTGGCCTTTCATGATGCACAGGATAAAAGTGAATGAGATGGAAGAGGGAAGGAAAGGAGAGGATTGGGGTGGGTTTGACTGTGCCGAGGAGGGTCACACCGCTGGCTGAGCGTAGGCAGGAGAGGGAGGCTGAGATAGTAACGCTTCAGTTGACGAGCGCTCGATACTGGGTGGAGATTGATATGAAGGCAATACCAAGATCAAAAGAGGTGTAGCACCAGTCGTAGGCAAAGCGTACACCGCGCCACTTTAAGTGCGAAGGCGAAGGTGAGACACAGGCCGCCTCGGTTGTCTCCTGAGTGGTCTGAAATCTGACTTCTGAGGGTGACGGACCGGGCCTATGTAGCCATGGCGCGCGCTGTTTCAGCTCGTGAAAGCCCTTTGCGTGGACTCGTGGACTCTGGAAAAATTTGGTGCCACCGTCGTAGGTGCCATATGCGGAGCACGGGGATCGTGCGGTCCGTGGTTGCTGGCGTCGGTCCCAGGACAGTGAGCCAGCCGGCGATCGGCGACCACCTCACTTCCCTTCGCTGCTCACATCATTCCTAGTATCGAATCTTCACCTTGGACCTGTCACAGCTTTCTGTATGCTTCCGAGAAGCGTTTCTTGAAGGTGAGATGAACTGGTGCGACGCCGGAGTAGTTGAGATTTCTTGGAGAGTAGAGAGTGAGAAACGGAGAAAAAATATATACAACAAGCGTCTTGCTTTCAAACGACCTTGGGTGCTGTTCCAATACAAACGAACCACCGAATCAGCTCTCCGCCCAACACCACCACAAATGTCCGCATCCACACTGACCCAGAGAAACGATCTTTCCCCACCCCGCTTTCCTCAACTCGGCGGCCACGACCCCCCCAATCCTATTCCCAATCATCTCCTTCTTGGCATTGACCAACACGGCGGCATTATCGTCGAAGCGAACGTACCTCCCGTCCGGTCTTCGGGTAGGGTATTTGGTCCGGACGACGACTGCTCGACGCACGTCCCCTTGTCGGACTTTTTGGGCGGCGGAGGGGGAGGCTGAGAGAGCGGCGGAAATGGGTCGGGCTCGTTTGACGACGACGACGATTTCGTCGCCTGATACATGCAGGGTGGAGAGAAGAGTGGGTGAGCGGGGCAGTAAAGGGAAGGAGGAGATGGCGGGTACGGCGTGTACGCGCACCTATGCGAGCCATGCCGTGACCGGTCTTGGTCTTGAGCACGTTGACGCATTCGGCGACCAATGCACCCGAGTTGTCGATGATGGCCTGCGGAACGCACATACGCTGTTCAGAACCAGAGTACTACGGCGGTGTGCGGGAGCACTGTACTGACCATGGTGGCCTTTAACCCGAGCATGGCGGGATGCGACGATGAACTGTTGAGGAGGGAGCGGAGGGAAGAAGCTGGGGTGGGGGGCGAGGGGGGTACGAGGGCGTGGAAGGTGACAAGCAGGTGCAAAGGTGTGGAGTGGGTGAATGGTGTCGAGGGTCGAGATAGAGCTCGAGAACGAGCGTCGGCTGCCGTCAGCTCGATCAATTATCACGCGGGTGCGAGACGCCGAGTCACGCCGCGCTCTCCCACTCTCTCACTCTGTACTCACCGTCACCGTCAGCTGTCACTCCACACCGCGATGGCTTCACCACCATCAGGGGATGAGCCTCCCGTGGTGCTACCACTAACGAGCATTGCCACCGCTCGGTCTCGTTCGGGCTCTCCATCGACGTCGACCGTTCCACCGTCAGAAGCATCACCAGCACCAGCAGCACCAGCATCAGTATCACCAGCATCATCAGCAGCACCAGCACCAGCAGCACCAGCACCAGCAGCATCAGCACCAGCAGCACCAGCATCATCAGCAGCACCAGCAGCACCAGCAGCACCAGAATCGCCTGCTGCGATGGCCGTCGAGTCACCTCGCGAGGAAGGTGAAGAAGCCGAGGAGGGGGAGGATACCAGTGACAAGGTGGTCGTCGATCAAGATTCCACTCCTGCGAGACCAGCACCACCAGCACCACCACCTCCTGCTCCTCGCTCGTCCTCACCGACGGCCACGACCGCCGCCGCCGCTGCTACCACTTCAACAGCGCCCTCAACCTCGACACCCACGCCCGAACTACCCCTCAAGGGTTTCGTCTCGTCGAGGTACAAGGAAAAACTGGCCCGGAGCTCATCGCGTCCCTCCGCCTCCGCATCGTCGACCTCGTCCTCGTCACGCTTCGCAGCCAGCGCAGCAGCTACCCCAGCGGGTCGTTTCGCCGACCGAGAGAGAGATCGAGACAGGGAACGTGAACGCGAACGAGACCGGGACCGATTCGATGATTTCCGTAGATCAAGACCTCCCCCGTCGATGATGCACGACCACCCTCGAGATCGTTGGGGAGCCCATAGCGGAGGACCACCACCGGGGGGATCTCGTACGCGAAGTCCGAGTCCGGATCGGGTCAGGATGAGGAGTCGCAGTAGGAGTCCACCTCCGTCGCTTAGGAGAGCTCCTCCTTCTTCCTCTCGCGGGACTGCGTATCATGACGATGATCCCAGGGATCGGTTCGACAGAAGTGGGCCACCTCCGTCCATGGGAGCCGAGTATAGGAAGAGTCGACCGAGATCGAGGAGTCCGCAGCCACCCGGTCAGTCGAGTGGCCACTTGAGCAGATCAGGTTGACCGGATGCTCAATTCAAATTGGAGCCACCTCACAGGCTACCGAAGAAGGTCTCGTTCGCCCGACTTTGAAGGAAGGTCACCCCCGCCTGCGTCAAGAAGCGCACCTCGTTCCCCCGAGTTTCGCAGAGGTCCTCCACCTCGTGCATATCCACCCGGACCACGGGGACGAGGTCGATCGCCGAGTCGTAGCCCTCCACCTCCTTCGAAGCCTCGTCGGGAAAGACCCCCACCTCGCCGATACGAGTCGCCACCGCCTCCCCCTACCTCATCGGCGGCGCATCGTCGAAGGGGGTCGCCCTCGCCTCCTCTGCCTTACGGCCGTGGTCGAAGTCAGGCTCGATCGCCTTCCCCTGCGTTCTCTCGAGGTCACCTACCAGCACCAACGTCGCGACGAAGCTCAAGATCACCGCCTAGGGGTCCACGCTCGTACCGTCGAGACTCGTTGTCGCCGCGTGGGTCAGCAGCAGCGATAGCCGCCGCGCCTCGAAGGAGATCACGTGATTCTCCATCGCCACCTCGACGAAGACCCGAAGCAGGACCGGGATCGTCTCGTCGTAGTCCTACACCGCCACCCGCTCGTACGAGAAGACCGGGCTCACCGGAACGACCGAGTGCGCGAGGCGCTAGCCCGCCCTCTTCGTTGACGACGAAGACCCCTGCACCCCCGACGGGACCTCGCGCTTTGGTTGGAGGAGCGGTCCCTACTGGACCTCGTGCCAAGGTCGCGTTGAGTTTCAACACCTCTTCGTTGTCAAGCACAACACCGACGACTCCTGTAGGTCCCCCGACGGGACCCCGAGCGCTTTCAGGCTCCGTTCGCAGCACGTTCCATTCGACGCCGCAACTCACGCCTGCTGCTGCTGCTGCTGCTGCTGCCGTCGCTGCCGGTGGTGCGGGTGGTGCGACGAGTGGAGCGAATACGACTACGACGCCTACGGGTTCTCGGTCGGCGACGATCCCTACAGGTCCTAGAGGGTGGAGGTCGGCACCTGCTCCACCTGGGCCTGCACCTTCGTCCTCTTCGTCGGCTTTGGCGACTTGCTCCTCCGCCGTAGCTGCAGGGACTGATTCGTCGACCGCCGCCCCTCCGAGTGGAAGCAGTGGCGACCTCACCAAACTCGCTCCTCCACCTCCGGCGTTCGACCCCTCTATCTCACGCTACATCGTGCACCCTTCCTCGAACCTCGTCGCCAAACTAAAAACTCTCGCCTCCGTCCCCGGTTCTCTCGAGATTGAAGCCGAGATACTCAAACTCCGTTCTACGCGGAACGACTTGGGTTTAGTTGAAAGTACGGAGGACAGGTACCGGAGGGAGAGGTGGGTCATGGAGGATTGTCAGGTTGAGATGAAGTGTGCGAAGGAGCGGACGAGGTGGAGTGGAGGGGAGGCGATGGGGTTGGGAGGGGGTGGGATCGGAGGTGGGGGGTCCGGGATTTATTAGCCTGGTGTTGGAGTGGGGTATTGTAATTTAGATCAAGTCTGGCTGCACTACGCTGTTCGCGAGGTGTGTAGAGATGAGCTCCCCCGTGCCCCTGTGAGCCTGCCGGCTTCGGCGATCTCCGTTTGAAGAGAGGTCCGTGCGAGCAAGCCGGGGTCGCCGAGCAACAAACCACGCGCCTTCCGTGAGCCACACGCTGCTGACCTCCGCCACTCATCCTACACACCCCATCAGACTCGACATACGGCTTCAATCGGTCTCGCCAGCACTTGCTTCCAATCACGCAACCTACCGAGACCCTCACCCACGTCGTAGTCCGCGTTGCACGCCTCCGATCTCCACGCGCCAGCGCTCTATCGATCCTCGCACCCGCCCAACGACCCGGCTGCGGCTGCTGCTACTAGGATGTCCCAAGGAAAGATTCGGTCGGTCGATGCCAAGGTGGGTTCTTTGTCGGTCTGGAAAATGATGTTGGAGTATGTGGGCTGACAGCATGTCTCTATATCCCCCCCGCGATCGTCATACGCCACACTGGCCACGCTTCGAACCACACGCCCATTCTCCTGCTCACGCGGACCTAACCCTCCCTCAGCTCGCCTCCCAAACACCCTACGACATCGCCATCGTCGGAGCAGGCATCATAGGTTCGGCCCTAGCCTACTCGCTCTCCGAATCCGGTCGTTCGATCCTCCTCCTCGAGCGGGACCTCGGCGAACCCGACCGCATCGTCGGTGAACTGCTCCAACCCGGTGGATGTCTAGCCCTGCAACAACTCGGCATCTCCGATACGCTCGCTGGCATCGACGCCGTGCCTTGTGAGGGATACAAGGTGTTTTGGGGGGACGAACATGTCGCGATCCCTTATCCTCCCGAGGAGAGGGAGATGGAGTGGAAGGAGGGGAGGAATGACAAGAGTTCGACGATCGTCAGGCAAGAAGGGAGGTCGTTCCACCATGGTCGGTTCGTGATGAATCTGAGGAGGAAGGCGGCCAGTTCGAAAGCCGTCACCATCGTCGAAGCGACGGTCAACAACTTGAAGCGACGGGGCAAGAGGATCGTCGGTGTTTGTGCGACGCCCAAGGGTGCGGACGAGCAGGTCGATTTCCAAGCGACGTTGACGATCGTCGTCGATGGGTGCATGTCCAAGTTCAGAAGACAGATTCTGCCGAGTCATATCACGCCCATCGTCAGGTCGCATTTCGTTGGACTCGTTTTGGAGGATGCCGATCTCCCCGCTCCTCATCAGGGACATGTCATCCTAGGCAAGGCCGATCCCTGCTCGTCCTCTTCTCCAGCGGAGGGGAGCAACACGCTGGGTCCTGTTCTCGTCTACCAACTCTCGACGCACGACACGCGCATGCTCATCGACATCCGAGGCACCAAAGCACCCCCCACCACCAAACTCCCCTCTTTCCTTCGTCATCACGTCACCCCCGTACTGCCCCCATCGATCGTCCCTTCGTTCGAGAAGGCTCTCCAATGCGCCGAATCAGGGGACAAGAAACATCGTTTACGCTCGATGCCGAATTCCTTCTTACCTCCTTATCCACAAGGAAGGGAGATTGAAGGCGCTTTCCTTGCTGGCGACTCGTTGAATATGCGACACCCTTTAACGGGGGGTGGGATGACCGTCGCCATGAACGATACCGTCCTACTCACCCAATCGTTGGGAGGAGGGAAGCCAGTTGGTGAGGTTCCGAGCAAGGGGGAGGACCAAGTGGTGGATCTGCATAGTTGGTGGGACGTGCATGAGAAGTTGGAGGAGTGGCATTGGGAGAGGAAGAAATTGGCGAGCTGTATCAATGTCCTTGCGATGGCGTTGTATTCGCTTTTCGGGGCGGAAGGTACGTTTCGGGCTTGGAGGCTGCTGTGGCGATGGAGAAGAGGGTGTGGATTGCTGATCGCTTTCCTGAGAGTTTGCGATGGACAGATGAGAACCTCGAGGTGCTCAAGACGGGTTGCTTCAAGTACTTTGAACTTGGGGGCGACTGTATCACCGGCCCTGTGTCGCTCTTGTCGGCGTAAGTCTACCGCCTCACAACCACTCTCCACAAACCACTAGGCTAACCCATCTCTTCCCAATACCACAGCCTGACCCCTGACCCCCTCCTCCTCTTCTACCACTTCTTCCGCGTCGCCTTCTACTCCATCTATACCCTATTCCAAACCCCCATCATCAGCTCGTCGGATCCTAAAGGACGTCCCGTAGAATGGGGGGATTACCCCGGTTTGACGGTCAAGAGTGCGAAGGTGTTTTGGACGGCTTGTGTCGTCTTGTTGCCGTTCTTATGGGGGGAGGGCCAGATGTAGGAGCGGGAGGAGCGGGAGAAGGGGGAGAAGTTTTGCAGTTGCATCGTATCGTCTTTTCTTGTTCGTCGTTCGTTTCCTTGCTCGCACTCTTCTTAGTACTAGACTTTGTCTTTAGATTGGTTCTTACATAATTTTTATATCATATGCATGATCGAAGTTGCGTTTCGTTCGTTTAAAAAGAGTGTCGAGGGAATGGTCACGTGACGAGTTTACCCGGCGGAAATCTGGCCGATGAAGCGATTCTAGCAATTACACCGAGGTTAGGACTGTGGACGGAGCATAAGTCTTGAGCGTACACGTTCGATAAACCGTAATTAAACAAGGCATGATCGGCCACATTTGCTTGCCAATGCGACAAAAAATTGACCGCCTGCGCGCTAAATCGACGACGACGCGACGAGGCGCGTGTTGTCGCGGCGACCCACTCCTTTCCTCCTCCCCCCCTGTTAGCCTCCGTGACCTCAACCCCCACTTACGCACACGCATCCACGTAACGATGCCTCGCGAGATCTGTACGTTCGATATAGGAGGACGTCGTAGTGGTAGTAGAGCAAGAGCTGATCTTGTGTGTGGCCCCTCCTACTCCCCTCCCCTCCACCCTCCTCGTGGTTATGTCCACACAGTGACGGTCTCGGCCGGTCAAGCCGGGAATCAAAGTACGTTCCCAATCCCAAAACTCTACACCTCAAAAACTCCAAAACCACCCACTAACGCCGACCCACCCCACTCCCCCCCTTCCGCTCCCCCTCAGTTGGTTCCGAATTCTGGTCCCAACTCTGTGCCGAACACGGCATTTCGAAAGAAGGCGTCTTGGAAGACTGGGCCACGGACGTGACCGATCGTAAAGACGTCTTCTTTTATCAGGCCGACGATGAACATTATATCCCTAGGGCCGTGATGATTGATCTTGAACCGAGGGTAAGTTGGGGGAAAAAGCAGGGAGCGCGTCGAGATACTAACTGTCCTTTCGTGACGATCCAAACAGGTGCTGGATTCGATCAAGTCGGGCCCTTATAAGAACCTCTACAACCCCGAGAACTTTTTCTACGATCCGCAAGGTGGAGGAGCGGGGAACAACGTGCGTCGAACGTGGCGGCCTTGAATTTGAGTAGGCTCGGGGAGTTACGAGAAGTTGACTCTATGCGTCGTGTTGTCCCGCACAGTGGGCGAAAGGTTACGCGGCAGGGGAAAGGGTATACGAAGAAGTGATGGAGATGATCGATCGCGAGGCCGAAGGAAGTGATAGTCTCGAGGTGAGGGAGAGGAGCTCCAAAGGCCAAAGCGATCTTGCCCAGATGAACAAAAGCTAAGATGCAAACCCCCTTTGCCTGATTTCTTCTCCGCACAGGGATTCATGCTCCTCCATTCCATCGCAGGAGGAACAGGTTCCGGACTCGGTTCCTACCTCTTGGAAAGGATGAACGACCGCTACCCCAAGAAATTAATCCAAACCTACTCCGTCTTCCCCGACGCCGATTCAGGAGACGTCGTCGTGCAACCGTACAACTCACTGTTGTCGATGAAGAGGTTGACGAACCATGCAGATTCGGTGATTGTGTTGGACAATGCGGCGTTGAGTAAGATTTGTCAGGATCGATTGCACGTCCAGGTCGCGTCATTCGCGCAGACGAATCAGTTGGTCAGTCGGCGGAACATTGAGAGGGATGGGGCTGATAATGGCGAGGACATGAAGAGAACTGGCTAAAGAATAAAGAATGCATGTCGGTACGCTTCCTCTCCTCCTAATAGGTCTCCACGGTCATGTCGGCTTCGACGCAGACGTTGCGTTATCCAGGCTACATGAACAACGACCTCGTGGGGATGATCGCTTCCCTCATCCCGACCCCTCGATGTCACTTCCTCACGACTTCTTACACCCCCTTCACCTCGGACAAGATTGAACAAGTACGTCCGGCCCACTCATTACTCAGATCATCGCTGAAGCTGACCGCATCCTCGTCTCCCTCACAGGCCAAAGCAGTCCGTAAAACGACCGTCCTCGACGTGATGCGCCGTCTCCTGCAACCCAAGAATCGTCTCGTCTCGATGCCGACAACCCCCTCGCGCCACGCCTGCTACATCTCAATCCTCAACATCATCCAAGGCGAAGTTGACCCTACGGACGTCCATAAATCGCTCCTCCGAATTCGAGAACGCAATTCCGCGACCTTCATTCCATGGGGTCCAGCGAGTATACAGGTCGCTTTGACGAAACAGAGTCCGTATGTCCAGACGACGCACAAGGTTTCCGGGTTAATGTTGGCGAATCATACGAATATCGCTTCCGTAAGTCAACGCTTTGCCTATAAAGCATTTTCTTCATGCTTAAAAAAAAAGAGGGGGGGTCTTGGTGCATTCGCACAGATCTTCAAACGCACGGTCGCGCAATACGACCAACTGCGAAAACGTAACGCCTTTATGCCGCAGTACCAGAAAGAGGCCATGTTCGAGAAGAACCTGGATGAATTCGACGAGGCGCGTGCGACGGTACAGGACCTGATCGAGGAGTACCAGGCGTGCGAGAAGGCGGATTATATTGATTATGGAGCTGGGCCCGGGTATGTAAAGGGGGAGGATGGGAGAGAGAAAGTGAGGGAGGCGGTGGAGGGGTAGTCGGGAGCGGGTTGAGTGGTTTTTTTTTTGCTGGGGCTCGCGCGTCTGGTGTCTCCTTTTGTTTTGTTTTGTTTTTGTATGAGTTGTCCTATTGCAATAATTAATTACACCTTCAACATCCATCACCACATCCTCGAAACGTTCCAGACCTGGAGTGACGGGATGACGAGACCAGAGGCGTGAAAAAGTGGATCAGTACCAGCTTCCCACGTCTCGGTCATGCGTATGTGTGGGTGCAAAAGTTCCAGAACCGAATGCCCTGAACCACCCCCAAAACCCGAGTACCACGCATCAGAACCCCTGCACATCAAGTGGAACAGCGTCGATGATCCAAATTCTTAAGCGAAAGTGATCGAAGGGGATGAACTTCTCCAATGTTGAACTTTGGGTTAGAAAGCGTAGGACGTCCCTCGATGCACTTCCTTTCCTTTACACGGGTCCTTCGTCCCGTCAGGGAATCGGGAGAGCGTAAGAGGAAGGGACGTGCTCGTTTGGTGGGATGTCTCGTCATTTGCGTTGGTGGGTTGTTGGGAGGGGTGGACGACGGCATGCAGACACGAGACTTCGGATAGGGAAAGGACGCTCACATGGCACACACAGTCAAAGAGAAGGAAAACAACAAGGTCGAACCGAGCCGGGGAATACAAGTACACATCGCCAGCGGCTTGGGAATCAGTGTAGTGCGGCCGTATCGAGCGCTACTCGGGTCGCTTGTTCGGCCGCTATTGTGAGGCTCGGGAGATGCTGAATGGAGCGAGCAGAATGGAGTGAGTATATTTGATACGATCCGAGAAACATACTTCCGGTCCGGCTCCACACGCACCCTGAGCAGTCGGTTGATCTCGTCGCTCGCTTTGACAAAATCGTCCTGCGCTTGTTGAGCCGTCGGTCGTTCCTCAATGGTCCCTGACAAGATTTACCTCCTAAAAATTAGCATCCCAACGATTCCCAAATGCCCTGATGGATCAAGGAACAAACCCTTGTTGGCGCCGACGCTCTTCCTCCCTTTGGCCTGTGGTTCTGCGGTCGAAGCGAACAAGACGGGCTGGGGTCGATCTTCCGAAAAGGTCGGTTGCACGGCTTCGAGTTGGCTCAGTCGTTCCATATCCCTAGAGATGACGTCTTGGACTCCCTGAGCCACGGTAGATCATTGGAGGGTTGACTTAGCATAGTATTCGGTTTCATCAATGGCGCTTGAACTGACCAGCGCATAATTGTTCGGCACGTCGACCCTCTCCCTGGCGTTCTGTTCCCGCGCGTCGAATAGCGAGTTTTGGTAGTTCATGACGCGTTGATGCAGCACCTCATCAAAGGCTTTTGTCTCTGAAAGTTCTGATGAGCCAGCAAAGTGGGACGATGTTAGGGAGTCTCTGTTGGACGCGGGAGGAGAGACCGCTCCCAGTCAGACGTACTGCCTTTGCTCTTCAGAGCTTGATATTGCGCATAAGGAAGACCGGAGATGGTGCAGTTGGACCATACGAGTGGGGCCAGGCCTTTGAAGAATTCCTGTGGGGTGTATGAGGTGGTCAGTTCACGCGCCCAGGAGGGCAGGTCACGTGCTCGACGTTTAACAGGCGTGCGGCATCTGGTGGCTTCGTGTATGGCGTGGTGATTGGTACATCTGGCAACAGCCTCCCATCGGCGTGGTGATTGGTGCATCTCAACAGCTTCCCATCCACCAAGTCATGTACGACCGATCCGTATCCGCCTGCATCTCCCTCCACGCCTCCGCTACGCTGCTCGCGCTTGCTCACTCAACCCTCGACCCAACAACCGCCTCCCTATCTCATCTCCCGCGCAACTCACCTCCAAAACAACCTTCTCCACCTCCCCCCTATTGGCCCCATTCGCTCCATCCCTAAAGCTGATATCAACCCTCTTCTTGAGCTCACTCTCGAGACGCGACAGCACGGCCAGCAACTCGGCTTCCGTGTCGTACGCCAAGGGGGGATGTCCTCGCGCGAGAGGAGGCGGTCCAGGGGCGCGGGACTGGGGGATCGGGCGAGGTGCGAGGTGAGGTGGTGGGTCGATGTTGAGGGGGCCATCTTTTGTAGGTTGAGCGACGAGCGTGGGATGAGGACGAGCGAGCAGGGGGTCAAAGCGCAAACAGGCGCGTCGGCACACGCGTGAAGAAGTCACCAGATTTCAACTTGGGGCTAATGAGCTTTTGTAATCCCCAATTCGAGTGGTGTTCTCTCGTTTCGGGTTGAGCGCAATATACGAGGGCCATGCATCTTTCGTAACTTCTTTGGCTTGGTATTTTCGGTCAGAGTAGGAGGTACTTTTCCATCACACATGCCGGAGATGTCTCTGTTTCATTTCTCGCACATTCATTCGATAAAGCAAGTTTACTTTGATCGAGCTTTACGTACCGGGGCACAGCGTATTACCCAAAAGCGATCGTGGCAGATTTTGGCGCGTACCCCGTCTGGCGACGAGCGAAGTACGCGCAAAAAATGGATTAACGAGACTTCCCACTGGACTTAGCCTGAGTGAAGTCAAACGAAACTCAAATTAAACACACCCATTACTGTCTCAACACAACAAACTCATGCACTGTGAGGCCGCCCTAATCGACTCAACCAATCGGGACTCGAGAGGCTTTGCCATAGTGATCAGGGCAGAGCGGGTCAAAATGGACCTTAAATCCATACAAAGTCACGAGTCCTTTGCATTGTGGCCTGGAGCAAATGCTACACCACCTAAAACCTCCACTCCTGCGTGTCGACCTGACGGGGTCTGCCATGCTAAAGCTTCGGCCACCGTGACTGACTATCGACTATCGCCGCGGCGCTGAAGCGCGCGAGGGGGTCTCCCTCCTATCAGCTCAATCAGTCCCGATCACACTCGCCCAGTCGTCAGCTGCAGTCCGGCTGCCAATCTAGTCCGCATGGCCTCCACCTCACGTGGTGTCGCCTCTGCAGCACCTGCCCAGGCCTCGTCGTCGTCGTCGTCGTCTGCTCCGCTAGCTTCAACCTCAACAGGCTCCCCGTCATCGTCCTCGGTCGTACCAGAGACAGAGACCTTTCCACCGATCGAACCCGGAGCCTCGTTGATCCTCGCGTGGCAAATCAAGAACAAGCGCGTGCTCCTCGTCGGAGGTGGTGTCGTCGCAGCAGGTCGTCTGTACGCTCTGCTCAACGCCAACGCGATTGTGACCCTCATCGCCCCTTCGTCACATCTCTCCCCCGAAGTCCAAGCCAGGATCAACGACCGTTCCCTCTCTGCTTCATTGACCTACCTCGATCGCAAGTTCCAAGGCGAGGACGATCTCCAAGGCTTCGAAATGGTGCTTACCGCGATCGACGAGGTCGGCCTCAGCTCTTCCATCTGCGAAATGTGTCGCACGAGAAGGATCCCCGTCAACGTCGCGGATGTACCTCCCGAATGCGACTTCTACTTTGGGTCGATCGCTCGAAGGGGTCCTCTACAAATCATGGTGTCGACGGGGGGGAAGGGTCCCCGAATCGCGAATCGGATAAGGAGGTCGATCGAGGAGACTTTACCCGATCAAGTTGGGGAAGCAATCGAGAACGTCGGGAGACTACGAGCCGACCTGAGAAAAGTCGCGAATGGGAAGGATACGAAAACGATCGCGAGGAGGATGAATTGGATGATCCGCGTGTGCGATAAGTGGTCCTTGCCTCAACTGTCGGCAATGGACGATCGGATGAGGGAAGACATTATCGAGGGGTGGGAGGATGGGATCGCCAAAGGTTTTTACGACGTCAATGGTGGAGTCGTCGGCAGGGTCGCGAGCAAGCTCAAGGTGGATCGATGTCCGATGAGGGATATCCCTGATGGGAGACCGAGTCGGTGTCCGTTCCTTGTTGGCAGTTCGGGCTTCTTGTTGGGTGTTGGCACGGCGGCCGCGGCTTTTGCCATGTTCAGTAGACGATGGAACTGAGCAACCCTATGATGTTTGGCTTTTCAATGCGATAATGCGATGTTCACCAAACCGCCCATTTCTGTGGGTCGGCTCGGTCGAAAGGGCACTCCCAGTCCGGCATTACAGGGAAAGAAGGAACGAGGGCACAAGAGCCATGAACAGGGTATCGAAGCAGAACATGAAGTGAAGAGTGAGCACATCTGGAGCTTAAGAGTGCAAGAAGAGCGAAATTGACCCGAAGAGAGCGGCAGCGTCTATCTCTGCATTCACGAGAATTGGAAGGGAGGGCTAAGCCAACTTTCCCAACTGGCTTCATCGGTAGGGTCCGCGGTCGTCCTCACCGCACTACGAGAGTGTAATGGGGAATGTAAGTGTCGTTCAACAAAGCTACAATATTCATCGTTACCCACGCCAAGGAACTCACCGGAGAAGAAACCGATAAGGCGTGTACGTATCCGCCGTCGCATCCTCCTTCGGCGCGTCGCGGGGGTTATAGCTCCCCAAAAAATTGAGTCGCTTCCAAGTAAACGGGAATGAGCCACGATTGGTGACGGCTGCATCACGAGCGAGGTTTAGATCGCCGTAGATGTGGCCGACCGTAGGAACTGAAGCGTAGGACTGGCTTTCGCGACGAGGTGCGAGATGCGAGTCCTCGAGAAGGTTGTCGGTCTCGAGGAGGCCCAGATCGAGTTCGAGGTCACCGTCTTCGAGCGAGCGACGACTCAAGGCGGCGTTGTTTCCGGGCGAGATGGTGGGTTTGAAGGTTGTGTTGGCGAAGACGAGATCAATGTTGAAGGCTCGGCATGCCTCTGTGAAAGGCGAGGTAAGCGAGAGCCATCAGTATTAAGCTCCTACGTTGGTCAAGGGACTTGAGAGCGCGAGGAAAGCATTGAGCTCACGCGCCAGACGGAAATTGATGGCGACGCCCGAGTCTATCTCGTACGTCTTGACAGTCGTGGGGCTGAGCTGCGCTTTCTCATCTCCGCCCATTATGAACGGGTACCGCAGGCCCTTCTCAGTCTGACCGGCGAACTTGTCCGTCTGGTCAAGGATCTGCATGTCACGCATGCTTCCAGCAAGACCAAAGTAGGGGATCTGGAACGACTCCTTGTTGTCGGCGGTGATCATGATGAAACCGCTGTAGACGGGGAAAAGCGCGCGTTGACCAGCGGAGAACTGGGGCGGCTCGAACTTGATCTGGAACGTCGACGTCTTGCCGGGCTGGACCGTGACTCGACCGGGGCGGAACGTCACCGACGCACCCCTCGACAGGGCACCAGGGCTGAGCGAGGGGTTGTACTGCCCCTTCTTATCGTACACAAGACGAGATTGGGCACCTGTATCGGAGTAGCGGTACGTGACCGCCTTGGAGTTCTTGTTCGTGATCGTTACCGTCTGCGTGCCGGCAAAATGCGCTGTATCGTTGAGAAGGAGCTCGTTGGGGCTAAAGTATGACTTGGCCTCAAGAGCCTTGTCGACCTGGATCAGGCCGCCACCTTGGAGAATGACGGTCGTCAGGGGGCTCTTGGTCCCTGTCTTGGCCGGGACCGATTTGGACGTCGACGACAGGAGCTGGCGCATCTCGATCGGTGTGAACTTGTCCTTCCTACGAGCGGCCAAAATCAACGCAACAGAGCCCGCAACGAACGGCGAGGCCATCGAAGTACCACTTATGACTCCCACTCCACCAAAAGAGAGAGGGAATGTCGACAGAACGCCACCTCCAGGGGCAGCGAAGCTTGGTTGGCCATAGAGGTCGTTCGTAGGCCCAAATTGACTGAAGGCGCTAATCTCCCCGCCAGAGAGAGTCTGCTCGACGCGAAGTTGTTTGCTGTTGCTCGGCAAGGTGACCTGGAGTCCTCCCCTCTTCTCTTGTGTGAGGTAGTACTTGATCAACTTGACCCCATCGGCACGGGTCATTCCTCCTACGGCTTTCACTCCGGTGCCGTCCGCCGTGAAGAAGGGATCGCTCTCCGCACCTTCCGCTCCGTAGACGATGACGTATCGAGCACCCTTGGCTGCCAAATTTTTGAGCTTGGTGCTACTGTAGCAAGTCCCTCGACGGACCGCAACGACGTGGTTGCGCAGATTCGGGGTCGACTTGGGCAAGGGCTCGCATGCGTCGTTGTCGACGTTGAGGTCGGTCGAAGTGATGTACAGCGGCATGGAATGTTCAACCCCGAGTGGCCTGGCACTGAAAACGGCCATCGATGGATAGCCTCCCGTATTGAAAACCATGTTATACGCAGGGACAACGGTAACCTCGACCGAGGCCGTGCTGATACCATCCCGGGACGCGGCGGGACTGTTGGCGTAAAACATGCCCTCGGACTGATCGTTGCCGGCCGAGGTGACGACGTGGATCCCTTTAGCGATGAGCTTTTGGACGACGTGTCCGACGGGGGAAACGCCCATCCAACCACTGGGAGACCCCAGACTCATATTGATTACATCGACGTCGTCCTCCATGGCGCGCAGTAATGCTTCGACGGTCACGTCGTCGGGGGTTGGGCCGGAGCACGGGAAGATGCGGTACATGCCGAGAGTTGCCTTGGGAGCGACACCGGTGAAGCCGTATTTGTTTGGGTTGGCACCGATGGTTCCAGAGACTGTTGAAGCAACCAGATTAGACGTGAGCAAACGCTGCTACACCGTGGTAAGACTTGCGCATGGCAGATCCCGTCAACGCAAGTGCTGCGCAGGCGATCCCAAGGCTCCGTGGACAACCAACCGTGAGTACCATGCGAGCTGCAATTGGTGTAAGGGTCGGGTTTACTCGTGGGTGTTCCATCATCGGTCACGAAGGAATGGCCAAAGCCGACCTTGCAGCCTTTCCCGAAGCAGCCGCCGAGGATCGGGTTCTTGTAGTCCACACCCGTGTCGATGACGAGGACTCGGACGCCAGCGCCGAGGTAGCCCTTGGCATGGAGCTTGTCAACACCGGTCATTTGATGAGGCGGGAACTGGTCGTTCGCGAAATCATCGTCGGCTCGACGCTGAATTAGGTCTCGTCGGACGAGTTCTTCATTCTCGACTCCAACGATACCTATCGGAAGACTCGGAGCTGATGTGAAGCTGTCTGGGTGGGGAATGTTTCGAACCGGCCAAGCGTGCTATATGGCAGATAATGCGATTACATCAGTGTTCATACGTTCCCATCGTATAGTAAACGTAGCTGAGTACCTCACCGTGACACCTGGGATCGCTAGTAGGTCGGCGGCGGTGGTACTCTCGGGTACCGAAATACTCGCGCCAGTGAGGACCCCGGGCGATTGGAACAGCCTCTTGGTCTCGACATCGATGCCTTTGCTGTTGATCTTGCCGATGACACTAGAGATTGCCTGAGATCAGAATGGGGAAAAATAGACGACGTCAGCCTCGCATGACCAAGGTTGAAGTGACCTACGCCGAGATCGTCGGCTTCCTCCAACTCGTCCAGACGCGTCGAGTCACGTCAACACCGCAGACATCGTCAAACGGAATCTATCGTAGGCTCAGCTGTTTCCGACTAGCTAGATGACATGAACTCACCACTTCCGAGGCACGCTTGCTCAGAGTACTACCCGAACCACCAACAGCAATGATGTAGCGACCGGGGATGATCTGGGGCGAAGTCGAATAACTTGCGGAGTTGGCGCCGGACGTGATCGGAGCGAGGGCGAAGCAGGCCGTCGCGAGCAGCGCGAGCTGTAAAGATTTCATCGGGTCCAAGAACATGGCGAGACGCGGCGCAGGCGAGCGCGTCGCTTCCTTCTTGCAAGATACAAGCGTAGTGCGAGGTAGGATGGGGTAGGAGCACAAGCTGTGGATGCTTCGAAGTTGCCAGTTCAAACTGACCTGCTGCTTCCTATGCGCGGCTATTGAAAACCTTGGCCAAGCGTAGAAGCGAGCTCGGGACTATCCCACCTCTGAAGCTGAGTCGCCGAGGCCGATTCAATGAGCAAGTTGAAACTTCGTCGAGGCTAATGCTCATTATGTGAAGACAATACAGGATTCAGTGCCTCGGTATTAGGTAACTATCTGTAGGTACCTGTCTACCTACCTACTTAGGTAGGGGTATAATTGGTGCCTCAGCTGTGTTATTCGTAAGAGCAGGTCCCGCCGTCGTCCCCGGAAGCGGGAGGCACCTGACGAAGCTCGAAGCCGAAAAGAGAGCCCGAGATGATCCACATTCCTGACTCTGCCTGCGTCGCGCCAATCTCAATTCCACCTCCTCGCAGTCGGGGCCCGAGGCGATCAGCTTAAGCCGCGGAGGCCGTGGCGAAATGTTTCAGGTGATACACCTACCTATGTGTTTAATCAG
Organism: Microbotryum scabiosae; assembly: GCA_022702605.1. Taxonomy (NCBI): domain Eukaryota; kingdom Fungi; phylum Basidiomycota; class Microbotryomycetes; order Microbotryales; family Microbotryaceae; genus Microbotryum; species Microbotryum scabiosae. Next base: position 1,204,593 of record JAHWDV010000017.1, on the reverse strand, counting down.
CTATACCGTGACCATGTGCGGACATGTTAGTGGGACCGAAAACTGGCCAGAGCCGCCCTCAGTCCTCTCAGGTAGGAAGTTCTGAGCTAGCGCGTCGCCGGCGAAAGAATTACGCAGCCCTAGGACCCAAGCGAGCGAGTAGGTAGAACAAAAGCCATGGGGAAGGAATGAAGTTCGTCCGACGCTTACAGAAACTACTATGGTGGATGATTTGCTCCCCCTGACTACCAATTACCAGCGGGAATGAACGTCGACGTGGTGGCCCCTGAAGGCGGATCATTTCGGCTACGACCATATTGATCATTCATGTGATCATGATTGGTTGGTATTCCAAGAACAATGGCGGCGTAAAGCGCGACCGGGATATCAGAAACGATTTGAGGGGAGAAAACCGAAACACGAAAGCGTCCGTATCCACAAGACATATCCCTAATGAACCCCCGCTTATTCGAATTGGAACGGAGGGCTCAACCAACTTTCCCAACTGGCCTCGTCGGCAGGGTCGGCAGTCGTCCGCACCGCACTGCAAGATTCGTAGGAGAGGGTTGAAATGAGTTAACGAGAAGATCAGATGGCAGATAGAATACATCCGAGAATACAGGACTAACCGAAGAAGGAAGCGGTAAGGGGTCTTGCTCTTGGCGGTCTCGGTGCGTCCGCTAGTAGCCGTGGTCTGATATCGGCTGTTGAAAGTGATCTGGTTGTCGGTGAAGGGCAAGGCACCGGTGTTGCTGACGGCAAGATCGCGGGGAACGTTGATCGAACCAGCGATGAAGCCGACGGTCGAGACCGAGGCATACGACTGGCTGTCCTTGCGACTCTCGAGCGCAGACCCGATGAGCCCATCCGTCTCGAGGGATCCGAGATCGAACTCATCAACAGAGCGACGCTGCTTGAGGTTGGCGTTGTTGCCGGGGGAGATGGTGGGCTTGAACGTTGTGTTGGCGAACACAAGGTCGATGTTGTAGGCTCGAGTCGCCTCTGTCAGTAGTAGAGAAAGCAAGGCCGTCGGGGTCAGTAGCTGTACAGTATAGGGCCCTGTGAGAGGCAGACCAGAGAGCTCACGCGAAAGACGGAACACGATGGTGGGGCCAGCCCTGGCCGAGTAGGTCTTGACAGCATTCGCGCTCGTTTGGGCCTTGAGGTCAGGGGTGCTAACGAAGGGGTACCTGAGGCCGGACTGGTATTGGCCCGCATACAGATCCGTCTGGTCAAGAATCTGCATGTCACGCGTGCTTCCAGCAAGACCAAAGTAGGGGATCTGGAACGACTCCTTGTTGTCGGCGGTGATCATGATGAAACCGCTGTAGACGGGGAAAAGCGCGCGTTGACCAGCGGAGAACTGGGGCGGCTCGAACTTGATCTGGAACGTCGACGTCTTGCCGGGCTGGACCGTGACTCGACCGGGGCGGAACGTCACCGACGCACCCCTCGACAGGGCACCAGGGCTGAGCGAGGGGTTGTACTGCCCCTTCTTATCGTACACAAGACGAGATTGGGCACCTGTATCGGAGTAGCGATACGTGACCGCCTTGGAGTTCTTGTTCGTGATCGTCACCGTCTGCATGGACGCGAAGTGGGCCGTGTCGTTGAGGTAGAGCTCGTTAGGACCGAAGAAGGACTTGGCCGCGACAGCTCGGTCGATCTGGACCAAGCCACCACCTTGGAGGACCGTCGACGTCAACGGGCTCTTGGTATTGCGCGTAACCGGGACTGACTTGGCCGTCGAGGAAAGCAGTTGACGCATCTCGATGGGGGTGAACTTGTCCGACTTGCGGGCCGAGAGGATGAGAGCGACAGAACCAGCGGCGAAAGGAGTGGCCATCGAGGTACCACTGATGACGCCGACACCACCCCACGTCAAGGGGAAGGTCGAGAGCACGTTACCACCGGGAGCTCCGAAGCTGGGTTGGCCGTACATGTCGTTCGTGGGGCCGAACTGAGAAAAGTCGCTAACCTGGCCACCAGAAAGAGTCTGCTCGACGCGGAGCTGCTTGCTCTTGCTAGGGAAGGTGACCTTAAGACCGCCCTTCTTCTTTTGTGCGAGGTAGTACTTGAGCAACTTAACACCATCGGCATGGCTGAGACCAGCAGCACCCAGGAGACCGGTCCCCTCCGTGAGGAAGTAAGGTCGACTCTCGAGGGCCTGAGAGCCGTAGACGATGACGTATCGGGCTCCGGCGGCGGCTGCGTTCTGAAGCTTCGTAGTAGGGGGGCAGGCTCCTCGTTGCATGGCGACGACAAAGTTGCGAAGATTGGGCGTAGACTTGGGCAGAGGGAGGCAGGCATCGTTGGTGACGTCCATGTCGGTCGACGTAAAGTAGATCGGCAGAGCAGTGTCGAGGCCGAGCGGTTTGGCACTGAAGGCGTTCATGGCAGGGTAACCGCCGGTCTTGAAGATCATATTGTAGGCTGGGACAACGGTCACATCGACCGAAGCGATGCTCATGCCGGTGCGACTCGAGGCGGGAGAAGAGGCAAAGAAGAGACCCTCGGTTTGATCGTTGCCCGCGGCGACGACGACGTGGATGCCTTTGGCGACGAGCCTGTCGGCGATGTACTCCGTTGCGGAGCCGTCGACCCAACTACCGGAGCCACCGAGACTCATGCTGACGATGTCGGCGTTGTCAAGGGGAGCACGGAGCATGGCTTCTGCGATGATATCATCCGAGGTCGCGCCGGTGCAGGGGAAGACACGATACATGCCGAGCGTCGCCTTGGGAGAGACACCGGTGAAACCGTATTGATTTGGGTTCCCGCCGATGATGCCAGCGACTGTGGCGAAAGGAATTTTGGTGACGCTCGTCAGCTCAGAAGCCGCTGCGCAATCATCCACAGAGCGCGCAGATTGACATACCATGCGTGCCGTGTTCGGAGCAGTTCGTGTACGGATCAGGGCCGTCGAAGGGCGTGCCAGTGTCGTCGATGAACGAGTGTCCGAAACCGACCTTGCAGCCTTTGCCGAAGCAACCTCCGAGGATGGGGTTCTTGTAGTCAACCCCGCTGTCGATGATGGCGACCCTGATGCCGGCCCCATAGAGGCCCTGAGCATGCATCTTGTCGACACCGGTCATTTGATGAGGCGGGAATTTATCATCCTTGAGGTTCTCGGTACGACGTTGGAGGAGCTCGCGTCGGACGAGCTGACTCGAGTATGTATCGGCGTGGTTCGGCGAGGTCTGGAGGCTGCTCGGGTTCGGGACGACTCGCACGGGCCAGGCGTGCTGCACGTGGTCAAGATCGGAGCAATCGAGGCATATCAGGGTTGGTCTTCCAGTGGTATGTACAATACGCCGTGTCTTATCAGCCAATAAAGTATAGAACCGAACTCACCGTGACACCCGGGATTGCGAGAAGATCGGCGGTAGTGGTGTTCTCGGGCACGACGATGCTAGCTCCGGTGAGCACGCCGGGGGATTGGTAGAGCTTCCTGGTCTCGACCTCGATACCAGTGCTGCCAATCTTGCTGATGACACTCGAGATGGCCTGAGGAGGAAAGGTCCATGTCAGCTTCCGAAAATAGAAGCACCCCGAGGGCCGCTTCAAGTCGTGAAGCAGGGGAAGTAGCGGAGGTGGAGCTCAGGGGCTCGCACACAAGCGTTTAGGAGCTTTCACCCGCCGGAGTCAGGAGATGCCGAAGACTCACCGCACTAGAAGCACGCTTGCTCAGGCTACCACTCGAGCTACTGACGGCGATGATGTAGCGACCGGGGATGATCTTGGGCGAGTTGGAGTCGCCTGACTTAGCCGAGGCGCCCGAGGCGAGTGCCGAGCACGCCGTCGCAAACAAGGCGAGGAGTTTCGTGTCGACAAACATGATGAAGAGGGTTGTCGAGTCGACTTATCCAATCAAGGGCAGTGTCGAATGGGGATGATGGAAGTGAGGTAGAGACAGGAGAGAAGATAACCAACTGAGTTGGAGTAGATGGGATGGTGGTTAGATGATTGGGCAAACAATGAGAAACAATGCCTGAAGTGGGCTCGCATCAGCGTTGCGGACCGCGTGAATAGCTGCGAATTTGGGCGGTCCACGGAGCAGCGCAAGCGCACACGCGATCACCGGCGGCAAACACGCCCGAAAGTGTGAGGATGGGCTTCCGACTTTTGATTTCACTAGACCCACGACAGCCCACGACAAAGCTGGGCCCCTAGGCTAGACTGTGGAAACAGTCATCTGCGGCTGGGGTGCCTAATTTCTGTCTCGACCGGCCGTAGATCGACGCGTAGGCCGGGGATCGTAGCGCCAATTGGCGAGTCCGATCTGGCGATCTACGCCCCGAGGCGCGTCGAGGGCGCATAGAGCGCCAGCGGCCATTCCACCGGAGCCTCCTCGAATTGTATTGTCATTCAAAGCGCCGCGAGGTCCCGTAGTCCTGGAGTTGCTCAGGGTTGTCAAATGCAATCGAAGCGAGGTTGCGAGCGATAAGGATCGGGTGGCGACGCCGGTTTAAAAAACGGGTGAAACGTTAAGGTTAGAGCTACAGCTAGCCGACGTCAACTCCCGAGCTAGGCGGTGGAACGACCGATCGACCGGTGCACCACGGCGCAACTCGCTCGGTTGCAACGAAATCTCAGCCCACAAGTGCGTAGACTTGCCAAATTGGATTCAACACTGAACATCACAACCCGATTCACGCCTTTTCGTTTGGTCGGCATCAACACTGATGGGACCGACGGATCTTCTGCCACTCGACAGCGATTCGTCGAGTTTGAAAGGTGCCGGGCTCGATTAATTGTCTCCCTATAGGTAGCTATATTTTATTTACCTAGTACTTAGGTACCTACCGGTAATCGTTAAGTAAATCTTGATCTTGTCTAACGAGAACGAATGAAGCGACGCAAAACTGGCGTGGCCTAGGAAGACTGAGGTTGACGCGACGAGACGCGTCGCGCTTTAGCGCCATTTCGGTAATGCGACCCCTGTGCCGACGCGGTCGCTCCTTCAACCGTTCCGGACACAGCCCGAGCTTCAAAGCACTTGCAACGAGTTACGAAACACATTTTGGATACCTGTGGCAACGTTTAATCCACAAAATCGTAGAGAAGAATCAACCGAGCTTGGCCAGCCTGTTTAGAGACTCAGAGAAATGGCGCCTACTAACAATTGTTGAAGGAGACGTCCACCGGGCATGGTGCATTCGAGCGGCCGGAAGCGCTGTTCGATTTCTTGCGTGCAGTTACTCTTTTGAGTGCATCACGTATGCGTTAACCGGAGTGATGATGTTATAAATGCCTATTGATTTCGGTCAACGTTATCTAACTGGAGCAATACTAAACTAGGCAAAATGATGCAACGGGTTAGCAGTGAGCAATAATGATGTGTTGCGAGGGTGAGAAAAGTGCGAGAAACGAAATAAAATTCAGGAAAAGATGTGAGGCAGATTATCATCTAGGAAGAAGACTTCATACGAGTGCCCACCCTCCGACGAGAGCGATCAAGCCCAGAACGAGCGACGAACCACTCATGAAACGAGGCTTCGCGCCCGAAGCCTTGGAAGAGGAGGTCGAACTCGGGTTCAAGCCCGTAGCCGTCGCCGACGGCGTCGAAGGTGACATGGTAGTCACAGTGACGTTGACCGCCGTACCAGGAAGGGTCGAATCATCCGAAACGGGTTGTTCACCAATCACACCGTTACCAACCATGACCATCTTGCCCCTACTCGGGATGCCGTTGACGGTGACGAAGAGCAATGCCGGTCCGGGCTGGAACATACGTGCGTTGGGCGCGACTTGGGCGACATAGATCGTTGCTGAGCCGTTCGAGTGGGAGGTGTACGAGTGTCGGAGTTGGATGTACTTCATGCCCATGTTAATCGCGTGAGTGGAGAATCCCGTACGGATCAGGGAGACTTTGAGGTTGGCGGGGGAAGAACCGTTCAAGGATGAAGAGGGCAAGTCGAACTGGAAGTAATCGCCGCCGTAGGTGATGTTGGAAGGGAGAGAGCTCGGAAGAGGTCGTTCAGAGTCGTAGTATGAGGGATAGAAGATCTCGGAACGATACTCGGTCTTGTAGACGTAGGTCGCGTTGTTGGCGTCGGTGATGACATCGGCGTTAGGGTTGCTACCGGCGATGAAGACGGAGCCGTCGGCGAGGAGCGTCGCAGACGAGTGGTACAGACGCCCCACGGAAGAGGACGGCAGCCCCTCGGTGGAGAAGCGCGAGCCGGAAGGAGCCGAGGCGTTGTAGTAAGCAGGTCGGAGGACGGGATCCTGACCGTAGGATTGGTTGACAGCCCAGTCGGTCCATCCGTATCCTGCCGAACCCTTAGCGACACCGTTCAGTAAAAGGAGTCGTTCGTCGGGGAGGATGATAAAGTTGGCCATGCCACGGTTCTCAGGCAGGTCATCGTCGTTTTGCCATGTCGCCGACGTGCCATCCTCGGGGTTGATGAAGACGCAAGACGAAGAAGTGTTGGTCGCGGCGATGTTCCACTTGGTCGTATCCCAATCGTCACGCTCGGGGGTCATCCCACCGCAGAAGAGCAGCGTGACGGTGTAGTTGTTCGCGAGAGTCAGAGGCAGCATCGCCGTCGCTCCGGACGAAGGGTACGTCTTTTGCGCGATCGTGATGTTGGGGAGGGCAGTCTCCTCACCCGACGTGTAGTTGAGCAATTGGGTTTGCCATTCAGCTTGCATAAAGACCAAACCGTTGGGGAGCAGCCAACTGAGAGGGTACAGGTTCGTGGGCTGGGTGTTGGCCAAGAAGGTCGAGTTGACGGGGTCACCGCGGCTCGGCCAAAATTCACTGACCGAGGTTAAAAGAAGCATCCGTCAGCATCACCGATCGAGTTCATCGCTCAGGTATGAACGGGATGAACTGACTAGCTCGGCACGTTTTGTTTTTGGTTGACCGAGTTGACGAAGCCACCATACAGCTCACCTGCTCGCCATAAGAATCGAATCCCTTTCAGCTTTTGATCGACCAAGAAATCTACCCATCATCAAGGACCACTCACCACCAAGAATCAAGACATCACCCGTCTCGAGCGTCTCGATATAAGGATACCATCGATTAACTGGCATCCCATACTTGTCCTCGTACCACTCGTCCGTCCCATCATCCGAAGGCGTAAGCATCCTGACGGTCCTTCCTCCCGCATAATCCTCATAAGGACCCGTTCCATCAGTCGTGTTGGTTCCTCCTGCCGTCACGGCTTGGTTTCCACCGATGTTGATCCAGGATCCGTTGGCGAGCGAGTTGCCACCGGCGCAAAAGGTGTTGGTGATGACATCCATGGCCCGGTACGAGTTGTTGGAGAGATCATACTCTGTTGCCCACTTTAGGGAGGTCATTGACGGAAGGTCAGTCAACTGATCATGGCTGGAGAAAGTGCTTCACGTGAACAACCATTACTTACAGCAGCATGTCCGTTGATGCGCGCAGCTAACGACATTTTCCGAATGGTAGGGGGAGGGGGGGGGGGAGGGTCAGCTCATACGCCAAGAAATGTCGCTCAACCGCAGCACCCGAAGAAGCAACCCACTGTTGTTCTCGGTCTTGTCTACGATGTAAACCTATATCAACGAACATCGCGAATAAATGAGTACTTCGATAAGTATCGGATGAGCAGAAACCGCTCATGAATAGCAGCAAATGCCAACCTTCTGCTCGGTCTGCAAGGAAAGGGGCATGTGCTCAAATTAGTTCGAGCGCGCGGGCATCTTGTAACACGGGTTCAACTCACACCCAAGAACATTTGCTGAGCACTCGCTCTATGAATGCAAACCAATCATATCAGTCCCATGCCCATTCACGCCACGTAATCTCGTGGTTATTGACTCACCCAGTCTCACCGACGACAGCAAACGTATTGGCCTTGCCAGCCGCGGCCGTAGCCAAAGGGGCGAAGACCGCGAATGCCGAAATCGTGCTCGCTTTCCATGAAGAGGGGGAGGGACGCATGTTGTGCATTCTCGTGTATCGACTCGCTTGGGAGTGTTAAGTGTGTGAACAAAGAAGGAACAGAAGATGTCTGGTGGACAGGGTGAAAAACGGGGTCAGCAGTGACGTTGCGAGATAATAGGCACAGCGGCGGTCCATTTTTGCCGAATGCGATGCAGCGGCGCATGCCAACCGCGCGGCGCCGCGTGAACGCGCAGACGGACGCGACACCACGACTTGGCTACCCGGAGTCGCTAGTTGCGGTCGTGGGTCATGCGGGACAGTGCAACAGCCTTGAAAGACGCCGTTACTGCTCGATGGATTGTAGGGGTTGGAAGCGCGGTAGCATGTGACTTACAGAGGATCTAAACCGGGAAGGTGGCGACGGAGTCCGGCGCGTCGTCGTGAGGCAAGGAGGCTGCGAAGCTGAAGTCGTCGGAGAAGTGGGAGGTTACGAAGCGGATGACAACACGTTTTGCAGGGTTCAAAGGTTGTCAAGGCGCCGAAAAAAGTCTCCTTCCCTCGAAGGTTCGAGGGTAGGGCCGATGGTTATTTCTAATTACAGGCCGCAGCAGGGCTATTCTTAGCGTCGCACTGCATCGCCTCTCCTACGCACGGGCCTTAATAAAGCCCCGATCCCCGGGCGGCCTGATCGGCGCCATAAGCCGGGCTGAAGGCTCGGTGAAGGGTCATCACGTGACTGATGATCGGTGAAGACCCCTTTTTCGGATCGAGTAGGATCCTAGAATACCCGGTAGTAGACTGTGAGGTGGGCACAAGTGGATTGACGCAAGTGTTTACGATATCCTGGGCATCACCCACCGAGAAAATTCTGCTCGCTTTGGTCCCAAATGCATTCTCGGCGAAAGATTTCGCTTCGGTTTCGCTCTCCAGCTCCTCGCCACCGCGCCTACGTCATCCAACTCTCCCGTCTCACTTCCCCATCACCGCAGCCCCACTCAAGCCCACAATGAGCCCATCCTCAATCGTCATCATAGGTGGAGGCATACAAGGTGTCTGTACAGCCTATTACCTGACCCAACTCGCCAAGAAACGTGGACGAAGCATCAGCGTGACGATCCTTGAAGGGAGTGGGATCGCTGCTGGAGCGAGTGGAAAGGCTGGGGGATTGTTAGCGTTGGATTGGTGAGTTGGGTACGATGGGTTCTTGATGTGGTGATGTAAGAGCTGACAAGGTTCATGGATGTCGCGTTTGATGCTGCTCTGATGGCAGGCATGGTCAGTAGCCAATTCTTGATTCGGAGCCCCACACGAAGGGAGAGTCAAAGCCTGACGCACGCATGCCCTCGAATCTTGGTACTACAGGAACATCTACCGCTTCCCTCTCTTCTCTCTCGTACAAACTCCACCGCGACCTGGCCAAGGCACATGATGGCGAAAGGAGATGGGGGTACCGCACCCTCGACACCCTCTCCGTCTCGGCCGACATGACGCGCATCCCCAAGAAACGTAAGGATGCCGTCTCCTCCCAGAAACTCAAGGAGAGAAACGGCTTCTTTGATTGGCTCAATCAGGATGCGTTGGGGGAGACGAGTGTGTTGGGCACCCGAGAATCGACGGCTCAGGTTCATCCGAGGTTGTTCACGCAAGGGATCGCCGAGATCATGTCGCAGGAGGGGGACGTCAAGGTTGTTTATGGTTCCGCGACAGCGTTGGAGAAGAATGAAAACGGTGCATTCACCGTCAAGTACTCGCCGAGGCAAGAGGAAGGATCTTCCAAGGCGAGCGAACAAAAGTCCACCAGACCTGTCGAGATGAGTCTTGGTCAAGCCGACGGCCTCGTCATCACTGCCGGACCATGGACAGGATTCCTTCTCAAACAACTGGGGATCAAGGGAGGAGGTCGAACGCGTAGGATCGAAGGGAGTCGAGCGCATTCCGTGGTGTTCAAGACGGCGGAGAGTAGGGCGTTGCCTGCTCAAGCCTTGTTCACGAGCATCAAGGAGAAGGCCGGGTCGTTTTGCGAGCCCGAGATCTATGTCAGTGCACTCGAGTTCCTACCTTCTAGGGTGATGTAGACATGATTGCTCCCTTTCATCCGATCTTATGTACGCCGGCTTGTCTCTGACAGAACCGACCGGATGGTACAGCCTATGCCTGCGGCCCGACCGACGATTCGCCACTCCCCACTCTCGCTTCCGAAGTCGAGATCGACCCTTCCGCCACGGCCTTGATCATCCAACAAGTCGCCGATCTAGCGCCCGACTATCTCAGCGTGAACGATGGACCTCATGCCGCTACAATCGAGATTGAACAGGCTTGTTATCTCCCCGTGGGGAGTGGGGATCCGGTGATTGGTAGGATTGAGGAGAACGTTTGGGTTGGCGCGGGACATAGTTGTTGGGGGATTTTGAATGGTCAGTCCAGTGTGTGGAGTGGGACCTGTGAGGAATATCCAGGACATTGAACTAATGTACGAGGAGTCATATCCTTAGGTCCTGCGACGGGTTTGTGTCTGGCGGAACTGATCCTGGATGGCAAGGCGAGCTCGGCCGATATTCGCAGGCTTGGGCCATGAGCTTTGAGGGGTGGTGAAGGTGATTCGAAGTGATGATGGGATCATATGCGGTCAGTTTAAAATTAGTCAAACTACCTGTGTGCTCTCAGACCGAGCTCGACTGGTTTGAAAATTGGAAGCCGAGCATTGAAACCGGCCCGATTGAGCCATTTGGAATCCGAGTGGAAGCACCGCGGGCAGCCGTGCTCCAGAGTTGATAGAGAGGATCAAGTGGTAGTAGTTTGTCTAGAAAGCCGGTCAGTGACCTCCTACAAAGAATACACATACTAGCAAAGGTTAACCACCGAGAACCTCGGGTCAATGACCTGGCGGAAGCCCTTGAAGAGGTTCCAGGCGCGCGCAAGCTGTATGTCCTAAGTCCGAAATTCCACGGGCTTCTACCATGTCCTACCGGGCAAAGGCCTTATGGGCAGAGGCGCGGCCTTGCACCGAGCACTATGGCGCGAGTCGTAATTCGCCATATCGAGCCTCGCTGCTCTGCAGGCGCGCCGCGCGCGATCAGCCACTATCAGCCGAGGGACCCGAGCCCGCTGCTGGGTTGACATCCAGTCCGACTCGACCGTGTTCATCGCTCGACCTCGACCCAACACTCGATTGGACGTGGACCCGGGACGTGGTTTGTGAGGGTCGCCCTACCTACCTACCTCGTATCGAGCTCTGCTTGCCTGAGCGCGGCCTAGGACAAGCACCGACTCGGCCTCGGACTCGCGCTCAACTCAGCTGCTGCTCAGCTTGACGCTTGCGAGCTTGCGACGACTCCGCCGACGACGACTACGACCTGCTCCCGAGTCGGACCCGGATTCACCCTACATCGCACATCCAATACACATCATGGAGGCCTGACTAGGACGAATCATTCACCGATCCTGGAAGACTAGGCTATACCATTTTCCTCTCTACCCTTCCGATCACGAACGAGGCCACTCGGCTCGGCCGCGCCGCTGTTTACCGGCCGACATCCGCGGCTCACGTCGATCGAGACCGTTCCCGGTCCCCTCTACGGTTGATTAGGTGCATCCTTTGGGCTATAAAGTGAGTCGGACAAAGGCTTGACGAGTCAGCTATCTGGGTCACCGCGAACGGGACGCCATGGATCGTCTCGAACGCCCAAAGTCATGGTCGGGTCGGTCCGTGTCTCGAGTGTATCGTCGTCTCCGTCTGTCAATGCGCTCCGAGCAAGGCAGCCGTCGTGGATGAGGCTCAGGCTGGGGCTTGAGGCTGAGCTCGAGCTCGAGCGGCACGGTGTGGCGAATGCATATCCACCGGAGGGGGTTAGGTCGCACGACATGCCAATCGCTGTCGCCATGGACTCCCGCCGACGCACGGCCGTCTTGCCCAAGCTCTGGGGGCAATCGCCGATTCGCCTTCCGTCCTTGGCGCGGCGCCCCGGGCAACCGCAACTAGCGGCCCCCGTCTCCGAATATGATCCGACTCAACTTGCATGCTCAATGAACGATGCTTATTTCCTTGCGTTATCATCAAACAGCTACGAGTGATCGTTGGTGGACATACTCCGATCGCGGTCCAGCCCCTTTGACTCGGCAGCTATGGTCTCACCTGCGCCCGTCGCCGCCACCTCCACCTCGACCTCGAGCATGTATGCGAACGAGAGCTTGGATCAAAGCAGCTCCTTGCCCGGACACGCACAACGGAACGCCGAGTCTCGCCTTTCGACCTCGCTCCCCAAACCGACACCTACGATCCCAGCTTCGGTCGTCAGGGGTCGACCTCGCTCGTCGTCCATCTCGAACGGCTCACCCAGTCCCAGCCTCGGCTCGACCATACCGCTCCCTTCGCTGTTCAACGATCCCGCTTCACCGACCGCGTCCCCCTGGGCTTTCAAAGCAGGCGCGACGACGAGCATCAGCGTGATCGGACCTTCCCCTACAGCAAGACGGACCGCATTCTCGATTAGTGCACCGAGCACCCCCGTCACCAGCAGTGGGTTGTCGCCACCCCAGTTCGGCCTCAGCAACGGCAGCACCAGCGGCAGCGGGAGCTCGAGTGGATCAGGGTGGGGGCATCGACTGTCATTATCTGTACCCGGGATCGTCTCACCGCTCCCTGTTCCCGCTGGAGGGGTCGCTCGAGGGGGTCGACATCGGAGAACACAGAGCGTTTCTCCTCCCGGGTTCCCCGTCCTCAGCGCTCACGAAGTGACTGGGTTCGCACCGAGTACCTCGCCGACGGGGAACTCGTCCTTTCAGAGTCGATCGATCTCTACCTCCTCGGCCTCGAACTTTACGTCCCCACCTTCACTTCCTGCGATGCCGCCGCACCCTGGCTCGCCATTGATGCTTTCACAGCGGAGGGAAAGCCCGTCGGGGGGATTCGGCCCGAGAGAATCTCCGTCCAGAGGATCTTCGACAACGGCATCACCACGCGCCATTACGACCTCTTCGAACGCCCCCGTAGCACGCTTGACGATGCCCCGCGCCGAGATCAGTCCGAAACGGCACAACCACGGCTCGTTCGCGCACGACGACCTCGTTTCGACCTCGCCGAACGGGTCGAGCTTGTTCGCTTCGATGCAGGCTTCGGCGCTCTTGTCTGGCACGGAGGGGTCACCTTCTGGGAATCATCACGCGTTCTCTCATGCGGCTCTACTCTCGGGGGTGCGATCACATGCGTTCCCTCACGTCGATCCTCCCGCCTATCCGGCCGACGTTCGCGAGACACCCTCCACTTTGGCCGCTGGCACATCATCACCGCCGTTTGGACCGACATCACCGAATCCGTATCAGCCTGTACCTTCGATTCTCGAGCTTCAGCCCCGAGCGGCCGAACTGGATCTCGAGCATGTCTTACGGAACGGTGGAGGCGATGCGATGGCGCTCGGAATAGGAATGGACGACGACGACACGGTGGAACCGACACGACCGGTCGTTCTGAACCCACCGAGTCGCCTGGGGGCCATCTCACCGCCTTTACTGCCATTACCTGCGATTCCGGGTGAGTCGATGCCGGTAGCTCGGCCACGGGCTGGATCGTTCAGTCGTGATCTGGCAGTGAGCCCCGCCAGTCCGGCGTCGCGCTTCCTCGAGACGAGACCGTCGGCATCGATCGGGCATTGTGATGAGCGGGTGACGTCGGAGGAACAACATCGACGGAGTCCACCGCCGGAACCAACCTTGTTCTTGTCGCGCTCGCCGCCGATCATTCCCATTTCGGCTTCGAGCTTGACGTCCGCTTTGCATGGATTACCTCCGCACTCGGCGGCCGCAGTGGGGTTGGTGTTTGACTCCGAGCCGCCGACGAGACCGACGATGACGACGACCGTAGGGTTCGACGTCACTCCACCCGCTGGAACCTCACCTCTCGCACCACCACCACCACCACCACTCTCGGTCCCGAACTCGACTTCACTTGATTCGAACTTAGTCTCGGACGATCTCCTTCCACCTCCATCTCCCCATCACCAGACGATCGCCCTACCACCTCCCCAAGTCGCCCCTGCCCCTCTTCCATCCCATCTCGGTGGACCCCTCTTGCAAGGCCAGCATGCACCCCGGAGAAAAGTCCGAGGATCGAAATTGGGTTTGGTTGCGGGCGCGGATCATATCCCGAAACGACACTCGCCTTTGATCGTTGATGCTGTTGCGTCGAATAGGGAGGGAACGCCACCTACTGCTGAGGCGGTTGGGGATCTGGGTGAGGAGGACGGGGAGGAGGAAGGGGAAGAGGACGAGGTCAAATCTGCTTCACCGGTTGTTCAGACGAGCGAGAGGAGTGATGTTGCAGTGAAGAATCACGTCGCACCGGAAGGCACGCCGACGATTGCACTGCCGGACAACGAGTCGCGATCCTTCTCGCCCCTAGGTCAGCCTCAACATCTGGAAGACGCGTCCTCCGAAACGGCGTACCTAACCCTCGAACAACACCTAGCTCGAACACCCTCACCTCCCAAGAGTTGTTGGGACGTCGACGAACTTGAGGAAGACGAATTCGACGAAGGCTCTGCATCCAACTCGCCCCCTCGGGAAGGTGTTGCGCCTGGTCTCGAGTTGGGGGGAGGCATTGACAATGCGGGTGATCTCGCCCTCGCGCGTATGGGTCGGCAAGAACGAGCCCTCGACGGACCGGAGTTGAGCAACCCTTTGAATAACGGCTTTGGCGCCCTAGGGTTCATGGACGTCGATCAATTCCAACAACAGCAACAGAGGATACAGTACGAATTGGGCGTTGCGGCGGGGCATGGGATTTCGTCCGTGGAGGGAGGGAACGATTCGCAGGAAGTTTGCGCGATCGATGAGGAGACTTTGTCGGCGCTGGAAAGGATCTTCGTGTGTGCGAAGAGTGATGCGACGGAGGAGAGGTGAGCTGGGTATAGGTGTGGAACTGGATTTGGGTAATCGGAGACTGACCCGGTCTTGGCTTTGCTCGCAGGATCCGCGTGTCGAACCACCTCCCCGAATGGCTCTTGGGCGTTGACATTTGCGAAGCGGCCGAATATGTTCTCCCCCTGCTCATCGGTCTCGCGACCGATCCGGCCGATTACGTCAAGGAGGCCTTCGCGATGCAACTCGATCGCGTTATGTGGCATTTCTTCAGTCAGTGCCCGTTGATTGAACTTGATCCTTCGCATGATGGAGGGTTGCATCGTTGTCATGCGCCGATACAAGCGAATGCGACGGAGGTCGTAGCGGGTGGTTCGCCCGTTCCTTCGCGTTACCCGTCTGTGCATCAGCATCATCAACATCATCAACATCAGCATTCGGAATCAACGATTCCGAATGAAGAGCGATCCCCCACTTCGACGCACTTTGGGCTTTCGGACGACTCGGCAGCGAGTTCGACCCCACCGCCAACATCAAAGACCTCGCCTTCCAACACCGAAGTAGCGGACTCACCTCGCATCTCATCAGCGACGTTCACCTCCCTCTTAGGCGCCTTATTGACGGATCAATCCAGCGGTGTTGCGAAAGGGGCGGAGAGTGCGCTCGTTCGGTTCTTGTGTCGACTCAAGGGCAAGCAGATCCCGTTCGAGTCGCCCGTGTCGTCGCCTTTCCTATCGAATGTGCCTTTGCCGTCTGTGGAGGAGGATTTGACACCGACGCCGACTCCTGCGAATGGGACTGCAGCGGGTTATCAGCTCACACCTGAAGCGAGACGATTATTGGAGGACGAGATCGTCACGGGTATCGTCTTGGGTCTTGCTCGGCTCGACGAAGACGAACAACTTGCGCAACAACAAGCTCAAAGACAAGCTCAGGAAGAAGAACAAGACCGAGCTTTGACGCCCGCCTCGGCATCGAGTCAAGCTCGGCAAACGAGTTCGTCGCCCCAGCTCTTCTCGAGTCCCGAGGAAGATGCATACGATGATGGATGGCTCACTTCCGATTCGGGACCTTTCGCCGACTCGCCATTGGATTCCCCCGCCCCTGATCTAGGGTGGGGTCTCCCCACTTCGACCGCGAACGGTGCCGCATCGACTCCTAGCGAACCAAAACATTCAACCTTTTCCCCTGAACCCAACTTCGGCGTCGACGATGACGAAACGACGATCGGCAAAGTCGTTTCCATGAGTTTGGTCGCCGCCATCGCTTCGACGGATTGTTTAGATCCACAGACGTTGACGTTGCAGATCTTGCCGGAGATTGAGAGATTGCACAAGGATGGGGTGTATTATGTTCGGAGGGAGGCGGCGCAGGCTTTGGGGAGTTTGGCGAGGACTTTGTCGTTGGAAGTTGTGGAGGCGACGGTGGTGAGTTGACTCGGCTTGGCTTGTCGTGGCGTTTTGCTCTGTCGTTCTGACGTTGGGCCTGTTGCTATTCGATTGCAGCTACCCATGTTCTCCGTCTTCGCTCATGACGACAACTTTGACGTGCGTCGAGCGGCATGCCTCGTCCTACCCGCGATCTGCAAGCGTCTCCCCAGCGACCTCCAGAGACGCCTCGCCGTCGATCACATGAAGCGGTTCAGTTGCGACTCGTCTCGCATCGTCCGCAGTGGCGCACTTGAAGTCTGCGGCGAGATGACGTACCTCTTTTACGAGGACCCGTTGGGCGTGCCGGATGAGATCCTTTCGGTCTTTTTGGGCCAGACGATCTCGACATGTGAGGCGAAGACGAGCGCTACCAAGTCTGCTGCTCCCAATGCTTCCAACGACGCGGACGAGTTCACCCCGATGGCCAATCCGCTCGACTCGCCTCCCCCCGCCACAGCAGTCGACTTGCCCCCCTCGTGGGATTCCGCCGCCTCAGCTCGCGATCCCGATCGCCCCGTGATGTGTGCCTTCAACTTCCCCGCCATCGTCCTGACCTTGGGCCGCGAGAAATGGCCCTCGTTACAACCTTACCACTTCGAGCTGTGCAAGCACAAGACGGCCAAAGTGAGGCAATCGCTTGCTTCCTCCCTGCATGAAGTAGCCAAGATCATCGGACCCGCTCAAGCCGACGTCTCATTGCTCGAACCTTTCATCTGGTACCTCACCGACCACGACCAGATCCAAAGTGCCTTGTTGGACAATGTCACCAGTCTCTTGTTCGCCTTTGGACCCGATGCGGGAAGGTCGGCTTTGGCCGCTCTCGTCGAAGCATGGGACAAGATCACCATTTGGAGAAGGAGGGAAACGCTCGCCAAGTACCTCGGTGGTCTGGGAGCGCACTATATGCTTGCTGGGTCGTCGGACGAAGTCCTCCTTTTGCTCGCCAAGGCGTTCGGGGATGAAGTTGCGGCCGTGCGGGAACAGGCCGTTTACGCTGTACCGTATTTGATTCAAGCGACCATGGTCGACGAAGAAGCTAGCGCCAAGGTTTGGGCCTTCCTCAACGTGTTCTACGAAGACGCAAGTTATCGCAATCGGGTCGTTTACACCTCGTGTGTGTTGGCTTCGATCCGAGTTGGCGTTCCGAGGGACGTCTTTGAGGAACACTTTTTACCGGCGTTGGTGCAGCTCGCTCAGGATTGGGTCATCAATGTACGGATTGCTGTGGGTCGAGTCGCGAGTGAATTGTGTCAGAATGGTGCGTACATGCTTGACCGCTTGAGTATCGGCAGCTATAACTGATGACCATGCGTGGCAATCTGCAGCACAATTCTACGCCGAGCCCTCGTCGCGCACCCCGCTCTCCGAGCTCCTGAGGGCGCTCTTCCATTGCGCCGATCGCGACGTTCGAGATCCGATCGTTCGATTCTACGTACCTGACAGCGGCTCGCGGTCCTCCACGCCCGACTCAGTGATGGTCGATCGCTCCGTCGGGGTCCAAGGCCGTCTGCGGAACCACCACGACGAAGTCGATGACCCTTCCTCCGACATGGAAGAAGACGATCGACCACTTCCCACGGCGACAAGATCGAACCCTTCATCCCACGGTGTGCATTTCGAACGTGATCTAGGAAGCGACGATTCCGTCATGTCCGGTGAAGGCGACGACGACGAGATTATGGACTTTGACGAGGACGTCGCTTCGAACAGTCCGGATGCCCTGTGGACGCGCGATATGGTCGACGATAGTTTCGTCGAAGTCCATCGAGGAACGAATTAGATCTGCCTCCAACCCTTCTTCTTCGCGTTTCGACTCCTCCTTGCTTTTGATTTCGTTTTCGATCAAGCAAACATTATTTCCCCCATCCCCCTAACTCACTACTTTGTCACGTCCTCGCATCTCCGTTGCTAACCTTTCTTCTGTCGTCTGATTCAACTTTTTTTTTCATCTTTCCTTGTGAACACTTTGGGACCCCTTTTTTTTTGTTCTCGTTCTCCTCTACAAGTTCGCTCGATGTCTGACCTACCTATTTCTTTTAGGGGTTACGCCCCTTTTTGTTAGTAACTTTTCTCTTTTTTCTTTCTTCGCAATGTGATTGATGCCAAATGAGACCTTTCCCAATGGATGAACCAATTTTCATCGGATGCTGAGTCATAGGTTTTTGGAGCGTTACAAGAATAGTAAGCACAACTTTGGGGAGAACATTGCATTTGATCATGACGAGCCAGAGGTGAGGAGAAGCATTCAGCGCGCGCGTCGACGACAAGACATGGATTTGGGTAAAAGAGGCAAAAAGATAGCTGGGAAAAGATTCAACAATTAAGAAAGCACGACATAAAACGCAAGAAAAAAAATGTTAAGGGAAAACATCACACTGATAATCTAGACCTTTTGGATCGGGTCCAGAGAGAAAAACATGCGCCAAAACGCGACGCGACGAACTACTTTATGATTTGTTTGGAATCGTTTGGAAAAGACAATCCCGCAGCTTGGCTGGTTAGAAGACTGGAAAAGAATAGGGAGCAAAGGTTCATCAGTACAAGCGGGGAGCAAGCCGTGTTCGCTAGAGTTCCTCCAACTCACCCAGCCTCATTCCCTGCGTCGCCCTCAAGAAGCTAACCCCGGTCTGCGCCTCTCGCTCCAACTCGTTCAACTCCCTCTCGATCCTCTCGTGCACCGTCTCCTCCTGGATGTACTCGCTCTCCCACACCGAATTCCTCTCAAGTGTCCCATCGTCGTAAGCGCTGGTGAAATCGGCGTTCTGGTCTCCGTACGTGACGATGGGGTACGCAGGGTCGGGCGATTCGGTCGTTCCTCCGTCCATAGCTTGGATCGCGGTTTTCCTCGACATGGTCAGACCTGATAAGTTTGCCGGTAAGCTCGATCGTCGGTATCCGAGTCCATCGTCCTTGGGTGGAGGTGAGAGCGTGCCAAAGGCTTCCTCGTTGCCGTCGCCGGCAAGGGACAAGGCAGAGACGGGTTTGGTAAGCGAATAAGGCATCACCGATCCGATGATCGAGTGACGATGAAGAGGTAAAGCGGGCATAGGAGGAGACAAAGAAAGAGGCGCATGGTGCGACATCGACGAAGGGGCGAAGGGTGATAAAGCGTTGCCGGAAAAATTGGAGTGGTCAATGGACTGGTCCAGTTGCGGCGAAGGTGACCGAGAAGGGTCGGGCGAAGGGAAGGACAGGATGTCGTCCTTGATGTGGATGATGACGATAGTCACGCCTTTCAGAGGCTGTGCTTGAGCCTTCTCCTTCGACCAACCTTCGTGCTCAATGCGATATTGGACGACTTGGTCCCTCAGCACCAAAAGCTCCTCCATCATGAATGGCGGGGAAAGATGCCCCCACAGCTTGTCCGTAGGTTGCGAGGTCGGATAAGAGCATTCCAAAAAGATGGTCGACAACTTGCCCGCCACGATCCGCGGCGCGGCGACTTTGCAGACGGCCAAGTTGAGGGGTCGTTTCGAGATCGAGTCGGGTTCGACGTCGCCAAAGAAGAGAAATTCGTAGTTCTGGCCGGTGACGGACTCGCGGACGAAGAAGGCGGTCGAGTCGTAGCATTCAGTCTCTGTCAGTGCCTTGGATGCACTGGCCGCATCTGTACCGGAAGATGATGATGCAGGCTGGGTCTTCGGTGGGTGGAAGAAGGAGGGGTCCATCCCATGGGAAATTGGCATGGCCTCGAATGAGAGTGAAGGGGACAAGGGCGACCATTTCCCGTCCGGTCTGGGGATCCTGTAGGCGGCAAGAAAGCAGAAGCTCAGGGTGTGCTGCAATATGCTTTGATTTTCGCTGCAACTCACTCTCGATACAGGTAGGCGCGGCCGGCGGTCTTCCCATGGCTCTCCCATTCGACCAGTCTCGGCCACACGCCACCGTCAAAGACGTTGTCGAGGTTGGCCAGCGTCCGCGAGGTACCGTACAGCGGCCGTGGGCTCAACGAAGCTCCCGAAGAAATGATGAGACCTTGAATGTGATCGAGATGGGCATGGGAGATGGCGAAACACCGGACCATGTCCCAGATCTTGCCCGCTGCCTTGCCTCCTCCTTCACGGCCAACGCCGACCGCTCGTTTGCCCTTGGCCTCCCTCCGTCTACGCTTACTGGGTGGTGTCGCTGAACTGTCCAAGTTGTGATTAGAATCGGATGTTTGCTCGTGCAAGTCCACGCCGATCTTGAGCCCGAAATCGGCAAAGGCGTAAGGCTGGGTTTCTATCAAGCTGGCTAAGGCGCCGATCGTGGATCCAGCTATGTGTTCAAGTGATGCCGAGAAATCCTGAATCAGCACGTGAAGCTCATAATTCCAGGAGATATTGAAGCGAATTTCGGGAACTGCGAAGAAGTGCGGACTGACCTTCGAGCGAGGTGCACCCATCGGCCCACTCTGTTGAATAAGGCTTGACGAGATACGATGACAAGTTAGTCTCCAGTGGTCCACCACCACAGCCCTGGGTTCGATGGATGATATGTCAGCGATTCCTTGTAACCGGCCCCGCTGATGATTCTGAAACCGACTTCGTCGCTCGCGATCTGACAAGCTTTCGGGCTGGCCGAGATCGCCCACTGCAGCCGGGCAGGGGGAGGGTCGAAACCCTGGAGGGGAAGCGTAAGCACTCACGACGACGAGCATCTCGAAGGCTGGTGTCGACTCTTGTCCGTCTTCTGCTCCTGTTGCATCCCGTGTGGCATGGCCGCGCAGACGGACGACTCGACATTGCTCTTGCCATCTCCTCCTCTTGACTTCGTGCTGTCTCGCCAACGCTGTCGCTGCAGCTGCCGCTGCTGGTGCCCAAGATAATGGTGGAGAGCCGGCATGATGACCGTTGGTCTTGACGTTGGAGGCCATTCTTTAAACCGTAAGACGAATGGTCCAACCGCGACTCGAGAGGTGCAAGCGGCGAGCCGAGCCGAGTCGTCGGTGATGGGTGGGGCACTGCCGGTGAGGGGTGTGGAGTCTCTGGACTCGGCAGGTGAGCCGGCGCGAAGGTCGCTAGTCGCTAGTCCCGAATAACTGCGCCTTTTAGCGCTGGCGCGGGCCCGTTCGGAGTCGTGTCGCACTCTGGGAATCGGCAAATGGCAACGGCTCGCCGCGAGTAATTAGCTCGAACTGTCGTCGATTTGTTGATAGTCGATCTCGCCGAGCGGTCAGGTCAGGTCAGGGGCAGGGCGACTCTTGCGACTTACAAGTGCTTTCAACACGTCGGACGGGTGGAGCCAATCAAGTCTCACCCAAGTCAAGAGGGGTCGTATTCTGTACCCAGAGGTCGCACGTCGAGTGGTCCCCGTCAGCGTGGTGTCGTCGAGCCTGTTCGAGAGTCTGAGTGTTGCCTGTCGGAGCGCCCTCGCCCTCGCCCGGCGAATCGCGTAAGCCTGGGCGTTGAGGTAGCGTAAGGGGTGTCGACGACTGTAAAGTGCAGGCGTCGAGGCCCTTGGATCGAGACGATCCGAGAGATGTGGTGAGAGCCTGAATGGTGAGGGAGGGAGGGGAGAGGGACCAATCGGGGGTGGGGTGATCTTCCCGAGGCCTTGGCGGGCGGCGGCAACATGTCGCGCGCCGATGCATGCACTCATGGGATGGTCGAAAGGGATTTTCGGCCGCGCTAAAATCACCCTCAGGATCAGTATTGGCCATTTTGGGGAGGTCTCGGGTACGCTCCCAAATTCATACCGCTGGTGGCTGGATATGGCGTGGTAGTCGAGTCATCGACCCAAGGGATCGTCGACCAAGGGAACCATCGAGCTCCAACTTCTGATCTACTACATCTCGATCCTCTGAACGCATTTGATGGGGTGCCTCAGCAACTTGCACGCCGAGTCGCAACGCTTCACTCTTCGACTCTTGCAGCCCCCACCCCCACTCGGTGCGAAAGCCGCCCAGATCGCGGATCGAGTCGCCGTCGCTGGCACCCGTCGGGCCTCTGTCGCCTCTGCATACGAGCGCATACGTGTGCATGCAAGTGCACATCAGTTGATGCCCATGCGTACTCGTTTCTATCTCATTCACAGGTCTCTGCACGACATTTCACAGCTATGTACACTCGTGCACGCTCGGATCGAATCGACCTCCCGCGAGATGCTTCATTGCGAAACCCCTTCCTTCGCCCGCTGCCGAGTGCACGTCGAGTAGAGGCGGAGTAGGAGCAGGGCGAGGACCCCAATCCACGAAGAGTGGTCAACGGTCAGTAGACGGTATGACGAGTCAGCGACCGAATGAGAATTCTCGTGAGAGACTTGGCAGGAACGTGCAAGGGATGAATCGCTTGAAAGGTCACGTGAGACGCAGGCTCCCCGGGCAATCAAATACCGTCAGAGCAGGCTGAGATGAAGTCAGATCCAGTCCATACTCGTGTATGACCCTTATCAACACTTAATAATACCAATGCACACGTGCGCACAGTCATGCATGCTCATGCCCAAGCATGTGTACTCGAAAAGTCGAGTTACTAATTGGTGGACCTCGAGTGCTGAGCAGCTGATTTACCTCCGAGTATGAAAATACCTACTTGATCATGGTTCCAATTATTGGAGTACTCAGGGATTACTTTTCTTTTTTTTTCCTTCCGTTGACTTGCCGCGTCGGAGCTCTCGACTCACGGTGAGCCCCGCACCGCGACCCAGCTCCGCGTCGCAGTTCGCAGTGAATCGCGGTGGAAGCGAGGTCGTCCCAGCTCGGGAAAAGCTGCTTGAGTAACAACCACTGTATCGATCGCCGCGATCTCAAGACTGGGGGATCCTCATAGCTGAACCTACTTGCTGAGGCTTGAACGAACCTGATTGACGGTCTTTCGGAGGGGTGGGTCCTTGACCTCGATGTGGGGTGCACGGTCCCCTGTCTGCGAATTCGCTTCAGGTGAGCCACGCGCTCGGCCGCATTCGGCATTCGGCGCTCGGCGCTCGGCAGAGATGATCTCAGTTGGAGAAGATCAGAAGCAGTGGCGCTCATCGGCTCAGGCGCGCCCGTGGCGCACCCCCAAGTCAGCGACGACCTCGCACACCCCTCTCTCTCTCCTATCTTCTCCGTTGGCTTGACTCTGCACCCTGGGCCGTAAACGCGACGATCAATGCACCACCTTGGTCATCTTTCTCGCGTTCGGGTTTAACCATACCAGTAACCTCCCGGTATGTGAGTACTTCCCTTCTCATCATACGCTTGTCCTTGCTTTGCTCGATCGTCGTCGATCGGGGGTGGGACCGTCGTCTCTGATCCGCTGATGGTGCTCGAACTCATGCTGACCACAAGCCCACCACTGCATGATCACCCTCACCATCCACAGCCCCGCGATGGGTTAGCGATGGGTTAGCGATGGGTTAAGCCATCATTCAGTCGCCTGTACGCGCTGGTGTCCGAAGCTAGCGCGCTTCTTTCCGCGGATCGCACTGGAGCACACCATGCATCACGGAGTTGGAGACTCCTGACAAGCTTTAACAGATGTTTCACACGAGTGATAATGGAAGTATGCAAGTCAACGTCGCACAACATTACTCGGGTTGCGTAAGCCCGGAAATGTCGACGCATAAACTTCAGATAGTCGCCGAGCCCACGACTCCGTCGAGCAACCATCTAGGAACTAACGAATCGTGTCCAGGGTAACCGATGCGACGATGCTAGGGATACAATGTCACAGGCTAGAAGTATCTTATGATAAAGAGAAAACGATACCGAGGAACAAGTCTGCAAGTGAACCAGGGAGCGAAGCCGAATATTGAAGCAAGCGGCGGAAATAATCTTGATGAGTCGGACAACTGAGGACAAACTGACACAGCGAGTTTGATGTGTTGGGAGGTAGTAAGGGTTGAAGGATGAAAATACCAAAGCGAGCAGTTCAACGAACGGTCATGGCCTGGCAAATGTTCCACACGCGTTGGCCGTGAGGAGCATGCTTCAAGGCCGACTGCGCGATGAGGACGGAGAGGTCAGCTATTTCAGCCCCATCGGGTCGCATTCATGTTTACTTGCTCACTGCGTTTTGAGATACGGTACGAGCAATTATCATGCGTCCCTCGTAAGAGGTTGAACTGCCGCCCGTCAATAGGACATTGATGAGTTGAGCGCCGTTCGCATGGGAAGCGGCGTCGACGAGGACAGGAGCGCGGCTGTGAAGACTTGCCCCTCTTCAGTCTATGTATTCAATGCCGATACCTGGACGGGCGACTGAGCTCACCCGTCGTGTGTGGGCCGACAGATCATCTCCACAAAGGTTGCTACAGCGTGAGCCTGAATCTTTCCCGTGCGGATCGCCTTTTCGAGGACCTTGGCTCCAAACGAATCGAGCGCGAGACGAGGGGCGAGCTCCATCAACTTGGCACGGAAGGGAAGCGCATTGCGATCGAGCAAGGTGGAGAGAACGAAACTACCGCAGGACGACTTGGCGATCTCCTCCATGCTGTCGTACAGTTCCCTCGCGATGACCGACGTGTGAGCGTCAGACCAGTCCTCGAGAATGTGCTGGCAGACGAGCGAGCCTCCTTCCTCTTTTGTAATCTGAGTAGCGTGGTCACCCGCGTCAGTGATTGCCAATTATGATCATTTTCGACTTTTCACACGGTTAATTCACGCACCTCGGCCCAAATACCGCGACCCGTGCGCGCAAGTCCTTCGTAAAACTCGGGCGAGTTCACGGTCGCGAGCAGGCGGTTCCAGCAGTGGCATGCATTCTTCGACGTCAGTGCTATGGGCTGGTCCATCATTCTGTGAGAAACACACAGCAACAAACATAGTTCGGTATTTGAATCCGTGTACGAGACCGTTCTACTCACTCGTTTACCACCAGGGTCTGGACACAGGCGAATAGAGAGGTTCAGTGAGGGGCTAGCTGGGCATCGTGGCAGCATATGAGGAGCGTACCTTGGTCACTTGACCGCCATAATCCAGTAGCCTTTGGACGACATGACATCCCGCGTGATCGAGTGCAAGCTCGAGGAACATTCCCTTGAGCCTCTGCGTGAACATTGAAGCGAGTTCGCTGCCACCGTGCTCGAGGCATCGCGAGACGAGAAAATTGCCTATCACGGATGGGATTCGATGTCATAGTCGATGGTGTCAATTGTTGGTGGATTCAAAGCTGATATTCGGAATCATTTGAAACCTACCGAACTTCGACACCGCTAAGGGTAGTAAGTGCTTTGAGACGGTATTGAACAACGATCGACGCCTCAAGTCGGACGAGGTGCTGCGCACGCGTTGCTGAAGGAAGAGGGAGCACTGCTGATCGTTCTGGGTGATGACGTGTCGAACGAAAGCCTGAAGAGATAAGATCAGCCTCGTTTCATGCCATGCGTCAAACCTGTGGCTCTTGCCCACAACACAACTGCTCTACCGACCTCGTCATCAATGTCGGTTTCGTTCTCGAGGAGCGCTCGGTAGTTGATGTGCTCGAACGACTGAAGAGTTTCATCAACCAAGTTTCAGTCGAGGATTTGTGCACCAATTTGAACTCTCCATCCGACCACTCACCGTCTGCCGGACCATCCACTGAGCCTTCGTAGCGAGCGGAGAGATCGCCGACATGGAGCCACCACGATCACGACCCCTGTCACGACCTTGAGGACCTTGATCACCGCCATGGTAGGTCGTTCCCGGCTCACTCCAGCGCGAGCGACGATGTCCACTCGGTTTTTCGGTCCACAGGGGTGGTACGACTGAGTTGGACGAGGAGGCCGAGATGTCTTGGCTCGTCGGTCCACCTCGGAGAGTCTCACCTGGTGCAGGCAAAGCACCGGCACCGAAGCGGAACGGTCCGCGACCACCCTCGCCGCCGGTCGTACCACTGAAGCCTCCACCACCGCCGAAATTGGACGCGAAGTGGTACTCGGGAAAGGTTGAAAACGAAGCACCTTGCGAGACGACAGGCGAAGGAGCAACAGACGACGATGCCGATCCATAGTACGAGAAGGATCCAGCGGTTCTGCAGGTTGCGGCGTCTTCGGTGGTCCGACCTCCGATGGAATCGAGGAAGCTACCGATCGACGAAGACGGGGTGTGGTGACAGCTATGGTGAGGAGTATAGTGAGATGCATAGGCTGGCAGGCTTAATTCGACTTGACCACCGCTGCCGTAGGTGCGACATCCACCGTTCCAGCTCGAGGCCGAAGGCGGACGAAGAGGGGTCAGGACCGGACGTTGGTGAGGTGCGTCGATAGCAGGATGGGGCGGGTTCTGTGGTTGTTGTTGCTGCTGCTGGTTCATCAAAGCATTCTGTACGAACCCACGAAGTTGGTCGAGCTCTTGCGACTTGCTCATCCTATCGCGCTCGAGTGCGAGAACCCGATCGCGCAGCGACATGGACATGTCCGAAAGCATCCCGACTCGATTCATCAACTCGAGCGTCGACCCCGTCAAGCTCGTCAACGTTGGAGCCCACTCTAGACCTATGCTTGGGCTCGCGAGATCGGCCACATCGTCTCGAGAGGACCGTTGGGGCGGGGCCCGCCATTGACGAAGGCCCTCTAGCTGGGCATCCGAGTCGATGTGCAGGCTCGTCATCGAGTCTTGACGACTCGGCGCCCTCGGCGCTCGGGCAGGAGGTGGGTCGGTCCAGATGTTGCTGCCAAAGAGGGACGAAGACGGGGACGACGACACTTCTCCAATAGTGGTACCATTTGAACGACCAGAGGCGATCGACTGGCTACTGAGGTCGGCTTGCGAGGTCCAGGCGCGAGAGAGCGAAGGGGGCATCGACGCGCGGAAGGTGGGGGGGGCCCGATCGTCGTCGCTATCGGTTCCTCGGAAGAAATGGAACGGCGTCATCATACCAGCGAGTGCATCGACGGGGTTCTGATCCGATTCGTACCTGTCGTCGTGGGTTTGCTGGAACTGAAAAGGCGGGCGACCGAGGTTCGACGGACGCGAGCAGGGCGTCGTTGTGTTCGAAGGCCGGTCGTACGAAGCCACGTCGAGCGGAATCGGCGAAGGTGACTCGGCGGTGAGAGCTGGCAGGGGTGAGTCCGATGCGGTGAGGACGGACGAGCTGGTCGGCGAGCAGTAACGGTCAGGTAAGGACAGAGAGCGATAATGCGTTTGGTTAGAGTGAGAAGAATCAGTGGTAATGGTACTGGTCGTGGTAGTGCTCGTTGTTGACGTGAGTGCGCTCGTCCTATGGGCTGGCGGTGCGACGTTGACGTTGCCCGGACGGCGCGACTGAGGCTGAGCCTTGGGCTGGGGCGTGTGAGGAGTTGGCTCCTCGGTGTCACGCGCCGAGAGTCTAACCCCGGCATCGCTAGCTATACGACCATCGCCGTCATCACCGTTGGTACTACTCGGCGACATGGTCATCCCCTCCTCTACTTGCGCCCGAGTCGAAGCGGTGCGATGGTTTGCGAGGCGTTTGGAAGTCGTTGGTAAGGTGGGGGATTTGAGGGTGACTCTTTGTAAGGCGGCCTGTGGTTAAGATGGGGACGGGAAGCGAGCGAAGCGAGGCAGTGAATAAAGGGGACGATGCTATACGAGACGTGGTCTGAGGTCGTGGAATAAGTAGCAGGGATGAAACAACTGGCGTGTAGGAGTGTGGTGACTAGGTAGCCGCACAATGCATGCGCACGCGGGTGGAGTGGAAAGGGTGAGGATGAGAGAGAGGTGAGAAATGCGCTTCGAGCGCTGCGGAGGGGGAGCGAACCGTGCACGATCCCGAGTCAGCATCACGTCAGAACCACTCAGCAGCGGTGGGAGCTAGGTGGAGCGCATCCGGTGAAACAAAAGGATGCTTATTACAACACGGGTGAGTCAACCTGAGAAGGGCCCAGAATGAGAGGCACATGCAGACGTCGGTCGCACCGCGCTGAAAATGGTTCAGCCACTGTCGACGATGAAGAATCGAGATGAAAACATCAGCAAACCTTTCAAAGATGACGATATCGCACCGGCAACAAAAACTCACGTCTTCCTGGCGGTGTTGATGTACCCCGTTCCGACACAACTGAGCGTGTACTGCTCCGCCGGCGCTGCTCTCCTATTCGTCTTGGCGACTCGGTCGACGTCCATCGAGCCAGACTCGTCATCATCCACACTCGCACCATCCTCCTCTGGTACTTCAGACGCAACGGACTTGATCTTGAACGTCGTCCCGAAGAAGGCCTTGAGGTCCCGGAGGTGCTCGATGCTGAAAGTCGGTAATTCCGAAAGAGCGGAGGGCATCAGATACGTGATCTGAATCACGAGCGTAACGACCAATTTAGGAAGAATCCCCCACTTACAAAAAAGCATCAAATGGTCCAGCGATCGTACACTTCCCAACATCTTCACCCCCCAAGACCAACATCAACGTGACGAGCCATTCCCATCCTCGATCGACGCAACCTCCTCTTCGGATCTCCTCCAGCAACTCTTGCGCTGCCTGGACGCCGAGCTCTTCGGGAGAAGGTGGGGCCCAATTCTCCGGCTTTCGAAGGGGTGGGCATGAGCTAGCTTCGGTCGAGTGGAGGACCTGAGATGTCGAGGAGGCCACGAGCGTGAGCGCGTAACCGGGGGATCTGAAGTGTAGGAGAGTGTAGGAGGAGGAATACGAGAAGGGTGAGTTCGGGAGTCTTTTCACCTCGAAAGATTCGTTCGAAAATCCCCTCACTTTCCACTATCCTCTCCACGGTAGACATCGGTGTGAATGTAGACGTCGGGGATGTACCGATTCAGTACGGATCGGGCCGAAGCGACGAGTCGATTCGCGAGTTGAGGCGAGACTCGGACAGAGTGCCTGGTATGAAGAACAGCGTCTCTGTCAATATACGTTCATGTCACATCAACATATGTGTTCCGCACGACTCACGCGATGCCTCGGATCTTGTTGATCCTCCCGACACTCGTGAAGTCGAATCCACTCTTGATGGATCGAACGATGGGGCACGCGAAGATGACTTGACCACCTCCAAGTGGCGGATGACCTCGTTTCAGAATCTAGTTAATAGAAATCGGAAGTAAGGACGAGCTCACGTCAGTATTTGCTTGCCCTGCCTCTCTCCCAGCCCGAGAAAGCAAATCTTCGCTCCTCTCTCCGCCTCGGACCGAGCAGAGAACCGCAATGGACTTACCCTCAATTCGACCTCTTGATCCTCCATAAACATGGTCAAATGCGGCAACCCACTAACCCTCACCGTATCAACACTCGCATCCCTCCCATCCGTCGTCGTGCCCTTCAAATCCAACCTCAACTCGCTCTTCCCAAAAGGAGCAATCGCCAACAACGGCTCCAAATACCATCCGATCGAACGTTCCATAGAACATTGGTGCGTGAAGGTCCCTCCGGATAGTGTCCCCGGGTGGAAGAGGATCGAGGTTCCCGTGTAGGAGATCTCGACGCGAGAACCTTGTGTAATTTTCTCGATCAGGCGAAGGAAGGAGACTTCGTATGGACGGAGACCGGGGGAGGAGAGGGAAGAACGGATCGAGTCGATGCGGATCGGTCGACGCGAGAGGAGGGAGAGGATCAGGCGGTGGCGGAAGTGGGCATGGGTCTTGAAGTGCAGTACGCGGCTCGAGGCGACGACGGGGGTCGAGGTCGTCGTGGACGAGCTTGTCGCCAGGGGCGCCCTGTTGGAGGACAAACGCCGGAGTAAGTACAAAGCTATGAGTGACGTAGTGCCTGAGTACCATGTACGGACATGATGCTGAGGTTTGGGCTGAGTGAGGAGGGGATACGATGGAGGCAGCGCGGAAGGGACGAACCAATCGCCTCTACGCGCCTGCGAAGGATTCTTTCCCGTCGGCGAAGGAGGTCCGAGCGTCCCAGCCATCTGGGCGATCTTTCCGAATCACTACACTCTCCTCCGTCTTTTGCCATCATCGCTCGTACTGACTTCCTTTGCACTCTGATCTCTGTTCTATCTACAAAGAAAGGATTACACATTCACACGCAAAACCTGCACATGCGCATATAAAATGGGGGCCGCAGCAGCACTGATACAAAGAAGGAACCCAGCGCGAGGAGGTCAAAGGCGTCGCCTTTGTAGGAGGTATTAGGGAACGAACTCATTCTTGCATCCTATCATCAACGCCTTCGCCCTGGTCCGAAGCGCCTACGACACTCTTATCATCGTCATCACTATCGACGCCCAAACCCCTGTTCGAGAACCCCGGCACGAACGTCCTCCAAGGTCCTCGCACCTTCTTGGAGCCTTTCTTCTTCTTCCTCACACCACCTCCACCCCCAGCGACCGCTTTCTCCCCCTCCGCATCGGTCGCTTGATCCCCTCCTTCATCGTCCTCGTGATTCCCCTCATCGTCCTCGTCCTCTCCCTCATCGGAATGCCGATAATGATGCTCATACACCTGTTCGCGATGCCGTCTCGACACCTCGTCATCACTACTCGACGACTCGACCCCACCGGCCTGATCATTCGAATCGAAATCACCCCCTTCGGAACTCTGGCGTTCGGTCGAGGGCGTCCCGGGCGTGATGGTCGAAGTGACGCTCGTACCCGAACTACTCGGTTGACTCCGGATCGACCCCGGTCGAGGGTTCGGCGTCGAACTCGAACAACTCGACGTTCGTGTCGCTTGCGGTGGATGCGTCTGTTGGGACCAATGATGGATCGGCATTGACCGTGGCGTCGACTCGCTCGTCAATCCACTCGCGACGCCGGCACTACTGCTGTCGACCGAAGCGACGGCGTGCGAGGTCAACTGCTGGTGCATCCCAGAGTAGCTGCGATGCGTCGGCATAGGTCGACCAGGTGGGACGAACGCCGCGTTACCCTCGCTAGACGCAGGCGCCCGACTCGCTGTCGCGGAAGGCGCCGGTGCGGCTTGCTGAACCTGGGGTTGCGACGGTGTGACCAAAGGAGGAGCAGGGGAAGGTACCAAAGCCGGTATCGCAGCAGCAGGTGCACTACCGTTCCTCCCGACCCAGAAGAGCACAAGCTGATCGGCGTAGCGTTGCAATTCGTCGACGGGAATGACGAGGCGAAAGTCGTTGAGGAGCAGGAACTGCAACTCGAGTTGGTTCAGTTCTTGCAGGGGTAGTCCGCCAACCTGTGCATCCGAGAGGGAAAACGGAAATGAGTAGGCGGTCCAGACGCCTGACTTCGTTACTTCCGTCTGACGCACCTTTGCATACCGCGAATTGGTATAAAACACATCACTGAAGAACTTGGACGCGACCGTCACACCGGCGATGACCAACCGATGCACGTTGAAGCTGTCGATCGCGAAAGGTCTCGACTCGGGTGGTGCAGGTCCCCCTCGACTGCCGATCGACGCCCCCGGCCCCGCCGGGCCAGGCTGTAAGCCCAAACGTTGGGCTTCCAATCCGACCCTTGCCATGCGATCAAAGTAGACGAGCAAGGATAAGAAGACCTCGTTTGTTGTCGGGCAGTACTTGAGGATGCGCAACAGGTACGCCTCTATCGAGATGGCGGGGATGTTTCGTGCGTGGAAGCAGAGGGTGGCGGAAGGGGAAGACAGGGCGTTTGACGAAGCCGTGAGAAGCGACGTATTCGGCGGTTCGGCGGGGTCCGGACTCGGTGGCTTCACCGGTATCGAAGGCGATGAGGCCGAAGCGGTTCGGCTCGACCCCACATTCGGTGCTGTCGACGACGACGCGCCGGCGTTCGAGCTGGACTGAATGTGGGCCCTCAGATCCTGGTATTGCTTCTTGAGGAAACTGCTCCCTCTTCTCCGCGACAAAGGGATGGGCGCATGCGTGCCTCCCAGACTAGGCATAAAGCCCTCGACGCCCCCACCTGCTCCTACTTCTCGCAAGAGATCGACACCAGGGGTGACGGGCATCTCTTCGGCCGGCGTCGCCGCACCCGACGGTCCAGCAGAGGAGGAGGAGTCATCCTCATCGTCATCCTCGTCGTCAGGTACACCACGTCGATACCTTGGCGTGGCAGGCGAGTTGAGCGGGGCCGCATCGAACCGACCCGCTTGGAAAGCTTGCAACGTTTCAGCATCGGCATCGTCCTCGTTCCCATCCCTGCGTGCACCACCTGGTGTATTCCGCCCCGGACTCGACTGCGAAGACGCCACCGAAGCGGATGCATTGCGCTCGTGCAGCGCGTCGTTGGCTCGGGCGATCTGGTCGAGCAGCGATGCGAGCAGTCGAAGCAGATCCGCCGAAGGGTAGTTGACAATGTCGACATGCCGATGGGGCTCGGCCGCGGGCGGAACATCGGAGGCCATGGCCTGATCGCCGTCGACGTTCGATATCGGTGGTGCCGTCGAGGCAGAGACGGAGTCGCGCTGAGCCGAGTCCTCGATTTGCATCCGTTGATCACCGACCGGATCCGCTTCGGTGTCGGCCGCATCTCCGTCTTTTTCAATCGCGGATTCGTCATCGTTCTCCCCGTGTCCACCACCCTGGTATGCTTGCCCCCCACCAGAAGCAGAAGCACCGGTCTCGAAGCTGCCTATCCTCGCCGCTTTCCGCCTCGCAGGCCGAGTCGGATCCCGTGACGCCTTGGATGACGAGGAGGATGCCGCAATCGGACCGAGATCGTCGTTCCAGGTCAAGTGGGCCGACGAACTCCCCGAGGACAGCGTTGAGGCTCTTCTCGTCTTGGACGGCGGCGCGGTAGAGGTCGAGGGTGTGACAGAAGAGGTCCAGCTCGCATTCGAACCTGCGGCACCAGGGATGGGCGCAAGTTGCTTCGCCGTTGCGGTCGAGGAGGATGACGCGCGCGGCTCCGTCTCTTGTACGGACAAGCCGGCTAAAGCCAACGGTGCCGAGTCGTCATGATGCAGGGACCCGTGGTGGTGCGGCGGCGGGGCATGAAGCGACGACGACGACGACGATCGTGATGTCGAAGGTACGTCGACGCTCATGGAGGAAGCACGAGCAGCCGGGGCGCAGGTCGCGGGGCTTTCGCCGCCGCCGCCGACAGGGGTGCCTCGCGAGCTGGGATCTGCGGTGGCCCGGTCGTGGCTGCTGCTGTAGTGGCTGCTGCTGGCGCTGAGCCGGTCGAACGAGACGCGAAGAGGATGTCGCTGTTCAAGGACAAAATCACGACCCTTGCTAAGCTGTCGATCCGAGCCCGAGGAGTGGGTACCCGTGTGGCCTTCCGAACTCGAGGTGCCGAACAAGGAAGAGGACGAGGACGTGAATGCGGAGGAAGGTGGGGAGCTCGACGAGGCCGACGACGGTGACGGGGAAGGGGAGTTCGGCTCGAGCGTATGCGATTGCGAGTCGGGGTCGTGACGGTCGAGTTGGGTCGTCGCGTAGTGGGGTAGGAAGGTCGAGTTGGGTGCGGGGGCGAACAAAGGCGTCGACATGAAGTGAAGGCTGTGGTGTGCTGCCGCCGCGCCAAAGTGGGAGCGAGTCTCGAGGTCGCGTCGACGGCTGTCCATGATGAAGGATCGAGTGTTCAGAGGCACAGCCTGTCAGTGACTGAGAGAGCCCACGACTGGTTCGCATGAAGAGAAAGGGAGAAAGAGGGACTGCAATGTCCAGAGCTGCTGCAGCTGCTGCTGCGCACAACCTCCTACGGAAGGGCGAGGCGAGCGAGCCTGTGCGAGAAGGTGAGGTGGAGCGGCTCCACGAGCAGCGCCTAGCAGCGCGCCGTGCGGAGATTCGGAGCGCATCGATACAATATGCGACGAGCGCCAACGTGACGCCCCTGCAGCAACGCGCCGGTCGGCGGTCGGGCAGTCGAGATTGAACCGCCCGAGGTGCCATGCACCAGATGAGGTACTTGGCGTGTCGAGCAAAGCACCCGATCGGTTTGACGAGCCAGCCCCAAGAGTCACATGGGCCGAGCGTAGCATCCTCAGCCCGTAGGCCGTACCGACTCGACTCCCACCCTCTCCCCCACCCCGATCATTCCGTGCCCCCAGCCCGGCGAGACCGCTGCTCGTCGAAGCGCGGTGCGACGATCGCCCACCGTCCGACCCAAGAAGCCCCAGGCCCACCTCAGGTTCACGGTCCTCGAGGCCTGGCCCGCCCGCGCGTCGAGGGACGATACATGCGCATGAGAGCACCTGACATCATCCCCTCAACCTGCGGTCCAGCTCATACCCAACCCCTCTACACCTACTGTCATCTCCCAGATCGACAATGCGATCTGGTCCAGCGTGCGATGGAGCCCCCCCGACCGACCACGACCGAGTGCCCATCGCCATGTGTGAAAGAGACGACTTACAATCTCAACCGATGACCGCCGTCCGAGCCTGGACCCTTGGTTTGTTGTGATTGTTGTGCTTGGTCCTGATGTGGGGTTTCCTAGACGGTCTCGACCTCGACCGACCTCGACCTCCGCGCGTTGAGGAGCAGAGCGGAGCACAGGTGGAGGCCACTGCTGCCCGTGCACACTTCGAAGGTAGAACGTGTTGCCCACCTCCTGCTAAGGCGATCCGCTCGGCAGTGCGAATATCGGGCCAGATGACCGCGGTGGTTTCATTTTTTCCACGAGAGGAAACATTCGCTTGAGCGCTTTTTGTTTTACTGGTTTCTCATTGTAACGAAGGCAACTTTGACTGGATTAGCGAAAATACTGATCCGCCGCTGTTCCTCGGATCGCGCATCGTGACCAGGACCGAGTCCGAGCTGTCCCTGGCGCAAGTCCGCAGCCGGAAACCCATGTGCAAATGCAAGTGATATTACAAGAAAATGAGACCCCGATACCCCGCAGAAGGATGCATGTTGCCGAGCATCGTGATAATCTACTCCTCGTATCGAGCCAACCGTCTCAGTGTCTCGAATCCACCGGCCTTCTTGACCCTGCAAGAATCAGAATCAAATGCAGAAGCGCCCACCCTCACAATCAGTATCTCGTGAACAAGTCATAAGAACTCAGAAGAAGATTCCGCTTACGCCCTCATGATCTCTCCCTTTGTCTTTTGCCACACGTTGGCCTTGCGATCGCGGGTCATGCGGTCGACGTCGTCGTCGTACTTTTTGACCAACGCGACGAGCCAATCGTATTCGAACTCGGACGTATGCCGTACTACCTTGGTCTCGGTAGCTGCCAAAGCTTCCAGGGCTGCACCACGGACGAGTTAGAACAAGCTGAGTCAGTGTCCACTTCCTCTGGGGCACCTCCCTTCAAGTTCGGCGATCGGAACTGACTTTTCACAACCTCGGTCTTTGCCTGGACGGGTCCTTTACTCTTTGCGCCTTTACCAATCGGTATCCCCTGTTTACCCTCGTTCATCAACTCGACCTCCTGTTCCTGCTCGATGCCGATCCATTCATCCTCGTCCCAATCTTTCATCGGTTCGCCCCAAGGCGTATCCTTTTCATCCTCGTTCTCGTCTTGATCCTCTTGATCGTGCATCGAGCGATCCACAGCTTTGACCTCTTGCACGATCTCCGGCCCCCCTTTCACGCCCGGTAAAACGATCCTCAACGCCTTGCCCGTCACAGGATCCCTTTCGATCCTCCCCAATCCAGGCACCAAAGCCTTCTCCTGTTTTTGCGCCCTAGGCTCCCCCTCCCCCTCCTCTGGCTCTCCCTCATCGGAATTATTATCCTGTTCGGGGTCGTAGGTTTCTAAATCGTGCATCGTCGCTTCGGTCATGCGATCCAAGGCGAAAGGTGTTGATTCGAGGGGTTCTAATCCACCGGCTTGACGTGGGTTCAGGGCGGGGAGCAGGCCGAGGGTTCGGTAGCTGGAGGGGTAGTGGAATGGGAGGATGTTGGGATCAGTGATACGCTTTTTTCATGGAGGGGAATTCGAGGATGGGAAGGGAAGATGGATCCCTCTCTCTCTGTGCTCCTCGACCAAGATCGAGAATGAAAGTCTCGACTCACTTTTGTCGCACCGTCTTTCTATGTACGCCAACCCCCACCAAATAGATCAAACGGCAGTCAAGCCAACACCAGAAAAGAAAAACGGCCTCAGCACTCCCTCCCTCACCCCAACCCCAACCGCTTCCTCCCACACCGAACTCACGTCCTATCCCAATTCTCCACCAACACCTGCGGCCCTTTGACGATGACCTTGTGCTTGTTCTTGACGCTCTTCTTACTGTTGCTGACTTTGTTGGTGCCCGAACGGGCTTTACGACGTTGGCGCGGGTTCGCCATGCTGTACGCTTGAGCTGATGGGTCGAGGTGCGGAGAGAGCCCAAGTGGAAGCGGGAAGCGGGAAGCGGGAAGCGGGAAGCGGAGGTCACGCTTCGAGTGTCGAGCGCGGTCGGCTGCGAAGCGCGACCACGGACGAGAAGGCCGCACAGAAAAGTGCATGTATCCAGCACCATGGCTCATCGGCCAGGCCTCCGAGTCGGGAGCTCCCATTCGATCACCCCAAGTATGCATGTTCTCCTGACTCATTCTCGCACAAATACAAAACAAAGACGAGCGGGCAAAATACCCAATGCAGGCAATCACAACAGGCCTCTCCACTCCCCCTCTACGCCTTCAGTTCCCAACTGACCCCACACCCACACCCGCCCTTGTCACTCGCATGGGGATTCCCTTGGACCCTGAACGAACTTCCAATCAACTCGGTCGCGTAGTCGATCGTGGAGCCGGAGATGAGGGGGAGCGACGCCGAGTCGATGACGAGACGGGCGGCGGAGGAGGGCGGTTGGAAGAGGCTGCGAGGTGGGGGAAACGGGGGAACGGGGGAGGGCCAAGGAAAAGAATTCAGCTCACTCTTTCTCCCGTGTAGGATCCGATCACACCGAGCCAACTGAAACGTACTAGTCATCATCTTGCACCTGCTCAGTGACCTGCATCTTGTACTGATACCCATGACACCCGCCCGATTCGACGGCGACGCGCAAGGCGAGTTGAGGGTTCGACGCCTGCGTTTGCGCTCGCGTGATTTGCTGTACGGTCGGTGAGGAGACAAGGGTCAGTACGTGATGTCGCTTGAGGTAATTGTGGTCGGTTCCGATTTCGTCATCGGTAAGGGACAAGAAGCATCGCTTAAACTCGCAAGATCACGTGCCCCTCCGCCCCCAGTCATCGCTCCGCAGTTACATTACTCCTATTCCCTCCCCCACTCCGCCCAAAGCACACCCAGACCCATCAAGCACAGGAAACCCACCTGTATAGCCCGCTCCGTCAAATCAATCGTATCATCCCCCTCCTGGACCGGTTCAAAGTCCTCGGGCGGCGAAGTCGGTGCTTGGGCTTGGATGAGCAACGTCCTCCGGCCCATGGGGAAAGGTCGCAGAGATGGATTGGGCTTGGGTCGATCAAGGCGTGTTGTAAGAGGACATGCCGAGTGGGTTCGGGTTTTGAGAAGAGAGAAGCGACCGAGTGGCGATGGCGACGATGAAGTCGAGGCTGATGACCAAGCGCGTACGGGAGTGACCGATCGAACGACCAGACGTCGGAGTACGGTCGAGGAGAGGAAACTACATCCTTGGCAGAACAGACTATTGCGTGAGGTTGATGCGAGGTGGGCCATCGTCGTCCGGAGTCGTGCTGGTGGGTCGGGATGTGAGAGTCGGAAGCGCCAAGGAGCGAGCCCCGCTTGGCCCGAGGGTCGGGAAGCGCATCGGAATCGGTCCGACTTTTGTGGTCCCCGCGACATGGACTCTCGAGTCTGATCGAGATCGACAACGACCGAGAGATATGACCTAAGATTTCACAGTCTTCGGGGACGTGTAGCATTCACATCGCGAAATCCCCATCACCTTCATCTTGGTTAATACTCTGGTTGGACCCAGTGGCGGAGTGCCAAGATCTCTGCAGGATTCGGTCCATCTTGACCCATGTCGGACATGCTCGATCGGCGTCTTCAGGTCTAGATTATTCATTCATTATAGCCTCTCTCGGACCCCAACCCCACCTCACAACCCCTTGCCATCCTTCTCCCCCTTCCCCCCTTTCTGATTCTCCTTGTCCCCATCCTCCGCCTTGTCCTCTTTTCCCCCACCAAACCATTCCCTCGCCTTTTGGGAATCACTCTTGGCATCCTGCTTGGCCTTCTCTTCAGCCTTCTTCTTCTCTTCCTCGGTCAACTCGGGCGTGGCGTCGTCGTTGGAATCGTCTCTTTGTTCCGACGCGGCGGCTTGTTTGTTCAGCACCTGCAAGGGACATGGAAACGCAGTGTCAACTCGAGCAGTTCCCCTTTTCGCCCCCAAACAATGAAAACAAACACGCACTAAATCATGCAACGCAACCACGGCCCTGATCAACGACGATAGATACATGACCAACAACTGATCGTTCGTCGCGACCGTAAAAGGTCTCCTCGTCCCCCCTTCCCCCTGTCCGGCCGTCTCGGCCGCATCCAAATTCGGCAGCAGGTTGAACATATCCTGCAAGTTGTACATGATCTGATGATTGACGGGAAGGGCGCCATCGACGACGGCTTGGAGGTAATCTTTGATTTCGTTCAGCCGGGATTGGAGACCCCTCAAAGAGGAGAGTTGATCCGCCACGCGCGAGGACAGTGTTCCGACCGAGAGATTCTTGATGTCTCGTAGGAGGTGCTCGACACCAATCTCTTCAGCTTCTTCGGCTTCGATCGAGGAAGGGACATGCATGAAGGTTTGTTGCGTCGCCGTTCCGTCCTGCAGGGGCACGAAAGCGGTGGTGCCTTTCTCCGTGATCAACTTTCTGCTCCGCGCCGCACGGACGACTACACCGACCCCCTAATCTGCAGAAAATACCGAACGTACATCCTTGATCTCCTCCACAGCGAAATAAGCATCGGTCGGAATCCCGACTCCGCCTGCTCGTTCCGAGTCGGGTCGTACGTCGACGATGACCATCACCGGTTTCGGAGTGTAGCGCTTGATGACCTGGTTGATCTCGAGGTCGGAGGAGCGCAACTTGGGGCCGGTGTGGTACCAACCGATCAACTTTTCACTTGCTGTAGGTGGGTGGGTGAGTGTGGTGTCGAATTTTCAGTCACGCGATGGTATGCAACAGGTGGGAAGGGGTACGGTTGCTCTCGCGCACTGCACTAACCATTGACTTTTTTGAACATGTCATTCATCGCCTCGATGTAGTTATGATCCAGGAACCAGGTCCTAGGATCCTTGTCGTCCTCTTCGAAAGGGACGGCAAACGAATTGGCGACGTTGATGCCTCCTGCTGCACCGGGTTTGTCCTGGCCGAGGAGGATGCCGACGACTCGTTTGTGCGTGCCCTTGGCGACGCGGGCGAGGTGGTCTTGGATGGAGAGCAGGACGAGAGGGTGGACGACGACGGAGCGCGAGGAGAGGGAGAGGAGGGCGTCGGTGGTGGCCATGGCGGTGAGAAGTGAGTGGGGAGGAGCTGGAGCTGGAGCTGGAGGGAAAGCCAAAGCAATGACGACGCGCTGGAGCGGAGCGAGAGTCTTGCTACGAGTCAGTAGCCGAGGGGAGACTGGAGACGGGTCGGCAGGAGATGCGGGAGACGATCGGACACGGGTGCTGTCGATGAGCGACACAGTACGAGAGCCAAGCCACGACACGACACGACGACAGACGACGACAGCCGACGACAGACGACGACAGACGACACGACCTCCACTCGCGCCTCACCCGCGACCTCCGCGCTCGGACCCTCTGAGGAGCGCGCCCACTCTGAGCCGCGCGTGACGTGACCCCCCTCGGCTGGGCTCGCTTCCTCAGCGCCTACGCCGACCGCACCCGCCATGACCTCGCGCACGACCAAACGCCTGCTATCGGAACTGAACGACTTTAACTCGCAACAGTCCTCCTCGTCCGGGCTCATCTCGTTAGGACCACGCTCCGACTCGTCTCTCTTCGACTGGACGGCGACGATCCAAGGGCCCCCCGACTCGGCTTATCAAGGTGTGCACACCACCAACCCACAGCACATCACTTACTAGATTCAGCCCGACCTACTCTGTTGTATATGTCGCAGACCGCACGTTCGCACTGGCGATCAAGATCCCCGAGACGTACCCGGCCCACCCACCGACGATCTCGTTCCCGAGACCCGTGTTCCACCCCAACGTTCACCTCAAAGTGAGCACCAAACCTTCAGCAACTGCGCCTGCGCCACGCCACGCTTCATCGAGCTGACTGACTGCTCTCCCTTCTCCCCTTCTCAGACAGGCGAGATCTGTCTCGACGTCCTGAAAACCGAATGGTCCCCCGTATGGACCCTCGCCTCGGCATGTCTCGCCGTCCAAGCCCTCCTCGCCGTTCCTGAACCGAGTTCACCGTTGAACGTAGATGCTGGTCGGTCCTCGGGTTGGAGTGTGCTTTCCGACGAAGCGGGAGGAACTGAAGTCTGGTTTGTTTCGGGGGGTTGGGGTGGGGTAGCTAATTTGTTGAGGATAGGGGATCAGGTCGCTTTTGATTCCATGG
This sequence comes from Microbotryum scabiosae, assembly GCA_022702605.1. NCBI lineage: Eukaryota > Fungi > Basidiomycota > Microbotryomycetes > Microbotryales > Microbotryaceae > Microbotryum > Microbotryum scabiosae. The sequence continues at coordinate 1,164,311 of JAHWDV010000017.1, read as the reverse complement.
CGAGAATGTACGTCATTCATTAGGGTGCATCTGTCCCGTAAGGGGCGAGATGGTCGCTGACGACCACTTTCCTTCCGAAAATCGTTTTGTCTCATAGATTCGGTTGATCACGACGACGAATGCAGATGAGCTCACTCACGTACCTTTGGCGCGTAGCGTTCATGTACCTTCTTTCTCACATGTTGTAACATATTAACTGTAACATCATCAACCTCCTTACCGTTGCTTCGTATGAACAACGGAACTAGCAAACGGCTCTCGTCAAGATCAAGGGAGGAACTGGCTCGTTCTTCGATTGCGCCAAAGCCGACACCCTCACCAATGAACCAACCTGATAAGAACAAAACAAGCTCCAAGGGAACAGCAATAATAAAAAGTTTCAGATCCGCGTCGTCAAGATCAAGGGAGGAAACGACTGGCTCGTTCTTCGATTGCGCCAAAGCCAACAAACACCCTCACCAATGAACCAACCTGATAAGAACAAAACAAGCTCCAAGGGAACAGCAATAATAAAAAGTTTCAGATCCGCGTCGTCAAGATCAAGGGAGGAAACGACTGGCTCGTTCTTCGATTGCGCCAAAGCCAACAAACACCCTCACCAATGAACCAACCCGATAAGAACAAAACAAGCTCCAAGGGAACAGCAATAATAAAAAGGTTTCAGATCTGCGTTAGCTGTCCGTAATAGAACCCCTCTCGTGCCTTGCCGAACCCCGAAACACAAAAAAAAAGGAGAAAAGAAACCTGAAAGGTTCCCCCCCCCCCTCTCCCCACCTTCTCACGCAGGAGCTCGGTGTGATTCCGGGATCGAAAAAAGGACGAAAAGAGAGCCCTGAAGCGGCGCTTGACTCTAGTTAAAAGTTTGTGACGCAATCTCATCATGTGAAAAGAGAACGGGGCTATCTGGGATGGGGAGGGAGAGGGAGAGAGAAAAGGGGGGGAGGGGGGGAGGGCATGGTACGCCAATGCGTTTGTTTTTGGAACGAGATGCCCCTCTTTGAGCGTAAACGAGTGTGGTTTGTCTTGAGGGAAACGACGGGTAAAAAAACCAAGAGGGAAAAGACGTTCCGAAAACGACGGATCGGCGTGGGGGGAACATAAGCCCTAGTGTAGAGAGGAGAGGGGAGGAGGCTTCGTGGGGAGGAGGGAGGAAAGAAAGAAAACAAAGTCCATCGCTAGACGTGAAGAGGTTCCTACGTCACGCATGAGGTGTGCCTATGAAGAGGTGGTCGATCCAAGTCCCAAGTATGGACGAGGGTCGTATGTATGAGCGATGTCGGGGCTGCGCATCGCTTCGCGTCCGAAAGACGAGGACGACGAGGAAGCAGCTGATGATGGGTGGGGAGGAAAAAGAGAGAACCGTCGCGAAACGGATTGACGCGTCGTGCGCGAAGCGTTTCGCGCGATAGGACCGAATCGGTGGGATTCCTAATGGCGACGGTTGGTGGTAATGACAATTGGATCGGTGTTCCCGCGGTCAAGAGTCCTCTTCCCGCTCTTCCGACTTGCTTGTGTGTAGCCTACAAGACGGTCGCCTTTTAGGTGGTTCAGCTTAGAGAGGTGATACTTTTTCTACCTTCATCTTCAATTCACATCCCCTGACAGACACAAATAATATACATAAGAAACCCAGGAAGCCGTCTAAGCAGAGAAGAGAGGCGGGCCGGGCGTGACCGCATGATCTAGGGAAAGAAGAAATACCACAGAATGGAAACCAGGGGAGAGGTGAGGGTGTGTAGGAGAAGTGATGGGTCGTACATTTGTTTATGTAGCTCGAGCTCGAGTCTAATTGGTGTGGTGGTTGGATTTTGAAGGGTTGGGGAGGGCCCTTCTGAAGTGTGGTGGTGTATTCGGAGGAGACGAAGCTGGGAGCTCCTTCGTCGTCAGAATTGTTCGTTTTAAATGTACTTGGAGAAGATGGGGATGAGCGTCTGCGCCAACGTGTAGGAGAAGACCAACTTGGGGCCGACGACACTAGCGTTCAGCAGGAAAGAAGCAAGACACGATATCAGCATTCCGAGCAAAAACTATCTCGGAAAAAAGTTGAACCAACTTACAGCACTTTAGGTGTCAAGCCCTTGAAAAAGGCCGAGAAGCCCTCGTTCTTTATCAAGTCGCGTATGATCGTCATCCCGCCGACTTTGTTCTCAAAGTTCTGGTTCTGGATGCGGGTCTGTTTCAAAGACCGGCAAATCAAAAGACACAATCTCCGCATCAGTTCCCTGGCCTTCAATCCATTGGATAAGACGAAATTCGACCGACCTTGATGACATCAAGCGGTTGCGAAATCGCGATCGACGAAACCGAACCGGCGATAGAGGCGATGAAGTTCTGATACCAGGTCGCGGTACGGTAGTCCTGCAGACCGAAGACGTATTCCTTCGTGAAGGCCGATCCTCCGAACAACTTTGGGCAGGAGAAGAATAGGAAATCAGCGGATTGTTCGCGGATTTTAGAAGGAGGTCTTTCGGAGGGCTCACGGCGAATGATCCGGGTGCGTTACGAGCCGCGGTCCATGAGGCCCCTCGGTAGAGAGCGAAACCTTCGTCCTTGACGATGCGCAAGAAGCCACGTGATCGGAAAGCGTCGGGGTTGGTTCTGCGTAGAGGGAGAAGGTGGTCAGAATTTGACTCGGCTCGCAGCGACGCGGTCTCGATCAAGTTACGTACTGTCGCTTGATCTTGAGTACGTCCAAAGGCAAAAGAACAATCTCTCCGATACCGGTCAAACTGAAGACAACGCCAGGAGCAGGTCAGCGTCCGGTAAACCCCCTACTCCCTCTTGAAAGATCGCCGAGAAGAAGAAACTAACGATCCAGCGGTAGCCGCCATGATGGCCTTGCCGTTCTTCTCTCCGAATGCATTGGTGAAGAATGAGCGGTGGTTGGTGTTGAGGTAATCGTTAAAGTAAGGTTGACCACCGAACCTGATCGAAACCGAAGAGAGGGATTAGCTTGGAACTCTCGGCGTCGGGTCCGGACTGATCGCGTGAGCGTTGGGTAGAAACGTACTTGTACACACGCTGGAGGACCTTGTAACCAGCAGCGTAGCCGAGACCGGGGAAGAGGGACAAGAACTTTGCGCCTGTGTAGAAGGGAGTGGTCGAGGTGGAGGGGAAGGAAGCGCGGAGTTTGGGAGAGTCGGGATCATCGATCAGTTACGGTCCTCAGCCTCGGCCGAGGGAGAGGTTGGCAAAGAAAGCCGAGCTGACCTGCGGGTGCTGAAGCGTGTTGCTTGAAGACGATTTCATTCAAGGGGAGCTGAGGGGAGGATCGATAAGACGCGTGTCAATATGGATCTTTGGGCTTTCCGGAAGAGGTAGAGTCCCGGGGTGTTTCGGGGTTGGGTTATGAGGGATCGTCGTGTGGGTGCGAAGGGACGACGGAGGTCGGAGGACTGACTCCGACGGTCTTGTTGGACATCAATCGCTTGGCGATCGTGTCCACGGGGTGGAACTGTGATGAAGTACGGGGTGTTCAGTACACCTCAACATCATTCCCTTCGCCCACGCTTTGCCAAACTAACCAACATCAACTCGGCGATACCTAATTTGCGGCAAACGGCCATGGTGATTAGCTTTCGCGGCACACCTCCGCGCTCGCCTCCCCAAAGAGGAGCTCGACATCGACATGAGGGTAACAGTGCACTGACCTGCTGTTCCGGAACCGACGATACGAGCCGCATGACTGTCTTTACCCCCTGCTGCGATGGGCGACATGGTGATGATAGAAAGAGGGGAGGGGAAGAGTGGGAAGCAAGAGGGAATGGGTGGCCGGAGATAAGTACGAGTGTGAAACTCGTCGCCCGGTCGTCGAATGCGCGAGGACCGGCTGCGAGCGGAAAAGCCGGGCGTGTCGGCCAAGCAAGGGGGTAGTGACGCCAACCTTCTAATGAGCTTTGGCACGAGAGTGGTGCGGCAGCAGAAGATCACACTGCTCGACATTGTTCTAATGGTCTCGCGTGGTCTCGCACTCAAGCCGAAGTCTCGTGCTCATCTCACTCTCAAGACGTGTCCCGACTTTCCTCGGCCGAGTCTCTTTCTTCTCGACGCAGTGCAAGCACGTCCTCCACCCTCAGGTAGCCTCATCCGAAACGCAGTCGATGCTTCAATTGTCATTTCAATCACCGAGTTCCCCTTCCCAAACGAATCAAAGAGCGAACCATGCCGTGGAGACGATGGCGGTTCTACTCGACCATGGCCGCCCTCTAATGTGCCGGTCGGTCGGCCTTGAAGGGGTTTTTGGGGTCGTCACGGTAGACGGGGGCTGTAGTGGGACAATGCCATACCGCGATGAGTATTCGAGGATCATGTTGCACGTCATGTTCTCGGGTGCAGACAGACACGTCCCCAAGTCCCCATAGAGAGAGAGCGGGAGGCACGCACCTTGGAGCATGGCGCTTTGGGCCGAGGCGACCATGTAGAAGGTCATGGCACCACCGATCATGAAGGGCCACCTATTCAACGGTGCTTGAGCGTCAGTCTTGACTCGATGGAGGAGTGAAGCAGTAGAGGAGATGGGGCTCACATCGGGCGAACGAAGGGAACGGGCCATGCGCGAAGTCCAAACACTGCACCAGCACACCAAAGGGTCAGCCAGTCGGTCCCTGTTCCGAGGACGTGCTTCTGATGCGTCGACGATGGGCTCGTGGTGTGCGGGTCGAGTGGTAGTGTTGGGCAGCACACGGGTGGTGTCTCGTTCGGGACAAGGCGGAAACGCGACACGCTCCGCAAGTAACCTCGAGTACTTACTACTGAGGATGAGGTGGTGGATGGGTCTGTTGTAGGAGCAGGTGTTCGTGTTAGCTTGATGCGCGATGTGATATCAGGTAGCATGCGAAGGACTTGCCTAGTGGGGTTGAGGAGCGATGATCTGGCGGAGAGAGTGAGCGGGTGGGCGGGTCGGGGCGGGCCACGGGGCGTGCCTGGGCGTGCGATCGGTCTGCAAATTCCGCATTACAAACGGAGCCTAATGAGCAAATCACGCTCAGAGCTCAGACCCTGATCAAGCGCGCGGTGTGCAGCGATCGGTCTGCAATTCCGCATTACAAACGGAGCCTAATGAGCAAATCACGCTCAGAGCTCAGACCCTGATCAAGCGCGCGGTGTGCAGCGATCGGTCTGCAATTCCGCATTACAAACGGAGCCTAATGAGCAAATCACGCTCAGAGCTCAGACCCTGATCAAGCGCGCGGTGTGCAGCGATCGGTCTGCAATTCCGCATTACAAACGGAGCCTAATGAGCAAATCACGCTCAGAGCTCAGACCCTGATCAAGCGCGCGGTGTGCAGCGATCGGTCTGCAATTCCGCATTACAAACGGAGCCTAATGAGCAAATCACGCTCAGAGCTCAGACCCTGATCACTGATCAAGCGCGCGCTGCACACCGCGCCAACGTCGTCTCGCTTCCGTCGTCGTGTACCCCTTCTCACCCCACCGTATCCCGCCCCCACCATGTCGTCCTCCTCCTCCCTCCCACCCAGTGACCCCAACCAGAACAGCAACCCGACCAATGGAGACGTGAAACCGTCGAGCTCATCAACCAACGACCCCGACGCAATGGACACCTCGGACCACGCCTCGACCGCTGCACCACCACCTCCCCAGGAACCCGAGCAGGAACTTCTACCCGATGAGATCCTCAATGGTACACCAGAGGACATCATGGCTCGCGTGCGGTTGATAGACAATGATCTCAAGGTCAGCTTGTTGAGCGTGGTTGCCGCTGCTGCTGCTGCTGCTGCTGCTGCTGCTGCCGGCTCGGCGATGACGAAGCGCCCCTCCCACCCGCTGTGACGACCCCGACTGACTTCCGTGTGCAACACCCCCTCAGGTTATGCGATCCGAGAGCATGAGGTTGAACCACGAACGCTCCAAAATGGTAGAGTCCATCAAGGACAACAACGAAAAGATCAAGAACAACAAGCACCTCCCTTACCTCGTCGCCAACGTCGTCGAGGTCAGTCCCCCGTCGCGGCTTGTAGAGCACGGGCGACCTTCGTTCTGAAACTGAGCTCCTTTCCCTGCTAGATCCTCGACGTGGACCCGGATGAAGATGAAGCAGGCGAGGGAGCCGGTGTCGATCTCGACGCGCAGCGCAAGGGCAAGTGCGCCGTCATCAAGACTTCGACACGTCAAACCATCTTCCTCCCCCTCGTCGGCCTCGTCTCGGCCGAGCAGCTCAAACCGGCGGACCTGATCGGCGTCAACAAGGACTCGTACCTCGTGCTCGACACCTTGCCCGCCGAGTACGACTCGCGCGTCAAGGCGATGGAGGTCGACGAGAAGCCGACCGATTCCTACACCGACATTGGTGGGCTCGATAAGCAGATCGAGGAACTCGTCGAGGCGATCGTGCTGCCGATGCAGCAGGCCGAAAAGTTCAAGGCGTTGGGTATCAAGGCACCCAAGGGGGCGCTCATGTATGGGCCACCAGGTGAGTGTTTCGAATCACACTGGCGAGGTCTGCGGTCTGCTGACTCACGGTTGCCCATCTCGTCGGTAGGCACGGGAAAGACCTTGTTAGCTCGTGCTTGCGCTGCACAGACGAATGCTTGCTACCTCAAACTCGCTGGGCCTTCTCTCGTCCAGGTAAGATACACGACCTTGCTCTTTCCCGCCAAGACCACGGAGACTGACCCTTATTTTTCTCCCGCAGATGTTCATCGGAGACGGCGCCAAACTCGTTCGTGACGCGTTCGCACTGGCAAAGGAGAAGGCTCCCGCAATCATCTTTATCGACGAAATCGATGCGATCGGAACCAAGCGATTCGACAGTGAGAAGAACGGTGATCGTGAGGTGCAGAGGACCATGTTGGAGCTGTTAAACCAGTTGGACGGGTTCGGGTCTGATGAGAGGATCAAGGTGTGTTCAGGGTGATGCACGAATCAGGGAAAGTGGGGGTCTGACCAATTGTCGTTTGGTTTATCAGGTCATTGCGGCAACGAATCGAATCGACATCTTGGACCCGGCATTACTCCGATCCGGTCGATTGGATCGCAAGATCGAGTTCCCCCTGCCGACCGAGGAAGCTCGAGCTCGGATTATGGAGTGAGTCTATAGCATGCTCTTAGATTGAGGTAATTATCAATAACGCTCTCCCCTTCAGAATCCACTCTCGCAAGATGCAAGTCTCACCCAAAGTCAACTTTGAGGAACTGGCGCGCTCGACGGACGAGTTCAACGGTGCGCAACTCAAGGCGGTGTGCGTAGAGGCGGGCATGATCGCGTTGAGGGAAGGGAGTCGTGTCATTGGGCACGAGCATTACCTTAGTGGTGTGATGGAGGTGCAGAGCAAGAAGAAGAATGATCAGGTACGTCCGGCGTGGGCGGGGTACTTTCTCTTGTGGTTGGGTTTCGTTGTGGCTGACTTGTGTGGGGCCTTGATGACAGTTCTATTTTGCTTGATCCTCGGAGAGCTCCCGCTATTCGAGGCGCACCAACTGTTCTCTATTGTACTACCACTTTTTACTTTTGTTCTAGCTTTTGCTTCCCCCCCCCCCTGGTTCGGTCGGTCGATCGCGTACCTCGCATGATAGCTCCTCGCTCTGCGCGATTGCCCCTTGCACTCATTCTCGCAAAACTGCATGATGGAATCAAGAACGATTTGATAATATTTTCTTACGGAAGCCACTAACCACTGAAGCGCTTGAACGTCGCGGCAGACTTGGCGGACGGAGTGAACAGCCGGGACTGGCTGTGCCTATTTCGATTAGAAATGGCCATTCCGCCGGAAATCCTCTTTTCTCCGTTTTACTTGCCGTTCCTCCCGCGCTTCCTTTCCCACTCCCTCCTCGAGCTCACACGCAATCCCCTCCCCCTGCTCCTCCCTCCTCCAACCCCCCGCTCGAGGTCGTCTAACCCCCACCCATCCACGTACTGCCTAGTGGATACTCGCACTAGACGATCCTCTTCTCTCTTGTTTATCGCAGCTCACCTTCGACGCCTGCCTGGTCACCACAACCGCGACCGCCCAACCGCCCGCACTCGAACCCTGCGATACCACAAGGGTGTGTGTGCTCGACTCGACACGTCATACCCCACGTCTACCCAGTTCATCTATTTCCAGAGGTCGCCTTGTGGTCTACGTCGTCCTACGTCCCGGTGCTTCCTCCCCTCCGTCCTCCGTCCCCCCCACCTCATCGTCCCTTGGTCGGCGCTCTTTCCCCCTCTAGAGACCGGCCATCGTGACGTCCTCACTCGTGAACGCGCCCAATGGAGGGGGAGGGGGTGGTGTAGCAGGTGCAGGGGGTGTCGCTGCTACGGGTAGTGTGGTCGTAGGCGCCTCGACGACGAACAGTGCCGCGACGTCGGCCAATTCGAGCTTGTTGACCATCGTCAAGGTCAGTTGGCTAGAAAGCCGCTCCCAAGGGGCAAGAGTGATAGTGCTTTCTAGAGTGACCGTACTCACTGAGCCATGTTTCATATTTGGGTTGGGGTGTGTGTTTCCAGGCGCAAATCGTGTTCCATCTGAGCACGCTCAGCGAGGACAACTACCAGAAGAACCGGGACGAGATCCGTTCGGTGCGTGCTTGCTCCCTCCCTTCCCCATCATTCGCCGCGGCACCCGGTCCGGTTGCTCCCTGTTCCCGATGTGTCGTCCCCCATCTCTGCCATCAACGCGGTCTTTACGCGTTGTTGGGTGCCGAGTGGGGTCGACCGACTCGGGACGAACTTGATCGGCCGCGCGGACGAATCGCTGACGACGAATGCATCGCGCGCGCGTGGCCCGTACCCGCTCCTCCCCTCTCCTCTGACACCACAGCTCGTCGACCAGCATGGACCCGCCCCGCAACAGCACCTCATCCGTAGACTGATCCTTGCCGTCTCGACCCTGCTCTCCCCGACCGCGCAGCCCGCGTCGCCTAACTCGGCCGCCAGCCCGCAACCGGCGCTCGTGATGAGGCTGCTCGCGTCCGAGGTGACACGCATGGCCCGCGACCCCACCCTCTCGGAGCGCTTCCGCGACGCCGTCGTCGAAGGTTCCGAGGGGCCCTCGGGCGCCGACTCGGTCCTGCGCTCCTTCTCCCTCTCCAGCCTGCTCGCCCACGCCTCGCTCAAGGACCTGTCTTCGCTCGAACGCCTCGTCTTTGTCGCACCCTTCCTCGCGCTCTTGTTCCCCGCCGCCGCCGCGCCCAACGTCGGCCACAAGCGACAACTCGGACTCGATGCGGCCAACATCGCGCGGCAGTTCCTGCAGGGGGCTTTGGAACAGCTCGGGCAACCGGCCCATGCTCCAGGCGATCTCGGCGAGTCGCTGTCGCCCTTGCCCATCTCCAAGCTGCTCTCGTTGCTGCTGTCCGACATGACCCTCGGCGAGTACGAAGGCGAAGGCAACGCCGTGTTCGACGACGAGCAACGACGGCTCATCGTCTTGGCCGCCGTACGAGGCCGTCTAGGCGCTGAAGTCGGTGCACAGGCCCTGACCCATGCTCTGGGCGAGATGAGCTTTGCCGGCACACCCTCGCCGATCGTCATCCTCGCTCGACTTTCCCCCGCCCCGGCGCTGTGTTCGCCCGACCTAGTTCGCGCCGTCTTGGCTCGGTTTGGTGGGCTGTCGCAAGTCGAGAGTGCTGCGACGGCCGGCAGTGGTGGACCCGAGTTGCGGGTGTCGGCGATGCTGTTTGACCTCGTCGACCAAGCGATGCGCGACGCCGATGCGGGCAGTGGCCTCGACCTCTCGAGCTGGGTCCGAGCCGTGCACGAAGCCCAACCTTCCCTGCGTTGGGGCGACGTCGTGCGCGCTTACGACTCGCCGAACCGTGCCCTACCCGACTCGTGGGGTCTTCGTCTCTTTGCAGCCTTGCTCCAACTCTCCCCTTACCCGGCCGAACCCAACTCGCCCCCACCGACGTCGCAATACGCCCTCCTCTCCGCCCCAGGTGGCACTTCCGCTATTTCTGGCCTTTGGTCCCCTTGGGCCAACCCAGCTCTCCATTTCGGTTTGCTCGAACGCTTGTTATACCTCCCGACCGAATCCTTCAGCCTGAGCGCCTTGCCGTCGGTGACCAAAGTCATCTCGATCGAGGACGCGGCTTCGTCGTCGCCGACGATCAAGACCTTGGCCTTGGGCGTGCAGAGCTCGCCTTGGAACTGCAAGGAGTTGGTCGCGACCTTGATCCGGTTGAGCGAGCACGTCCCCGGCGCGACGAACGAGGATCTGACGCCGAGGGTCCATGATTTGTTGGATCGGGGTTGCAAGGCCAATCCCGAGTTGGTGTTGATTGCTTTGACCCAGATCGAGGTGAGTTGTTGGGTAGTCTTCAGTTGATGATGGACCCGAGACTGAGAGACGTCGGTATTCACAGAAACCTTGGACCGTGCTGCACACCGAGTTGATCGCTCGCTTGCTGTCGACCTTCTTGACCGGCCACCCGGCGCACCAACTCGTCTTCCTGCGCATTTACCAAACCGATCGACAGTTTCTCACCGCCGCTCTGCGCGATTTTTACGGTGAGAGCGAGATGAACGTCTCGCGTATCCTCGACATCGCCCAGGACCTCAAGGCGCTCGACCTCGTCCTCGAGCTGCGACCCTTCTTCCTCGCTCTCGATTTGGCCGCCCTTGCCAGTCGTCGCGAGTACCTCAACTTGGAGAAATGGTTGGGGGGGCAGATGACAACCCAAGGTGGGGTCTTTGTGCGTGCGACGCTCGAGTTCATCGGGCACAAGGTCGGCCACGATCTGCATCGACAGGAATTGGACCCGGCGCCGGAACCGACGACACTTTCGCTCGGTGCGGCGACGGTCGCTTTGTTCATGCGGGCGCTTCGACAACAGTGAGTCGCGTTTGGATTTTGAGCCAAGTCTTACATAGTTGAACTGAATATTCGAGGACGACGTCTCACAGCCACGAGTTATTCACGGGCAACGACGTCGAGCTGTACAAGGAGGTTCGCACGCAGTGCTTGCAGCTGTACCCTCGCTTGATGAACTTTGCGCCGGGCAACGCCGACAGCGAGCCGGGAATGTCGGTCGTGTCGTTCTCGCCCACGATCGAGGCCGAGTGCGATGCTCTGTACAAGCGCATGTACGACCAGGAGATCTCGGTCGACAACGTCGTCAGCGCGTTGCAACGCGCCAAGGAGTCGGACAACAAGCACGACCACGAGTTCCTTGCGTGCTTCATCCACGGCCTCTTTGACGAACACCGCTTCTTCAACACGTACCCCGCGAACGAACTCGCGCTCACCGCGAACCTGTTTGGTGATCTCATCCAGTTCCAACTGATCGATTTCATCCCTCTTGGCATCGCCGTGCGCTACGCTCTGGATGCGTTGCGCAACCCTCCCGAGTCGAACTGGTTCAGATTCGGCATTCAGGCTTTGGCGCGCTTCAAAGGTCGCTTGTCGGAATGGCCCCAACTCGCACACTCGATTCTTGCGATCCCTCATGTGCAGCAGTTGCATCCCGACGTCGCCAACACGGCTCGCTTGGCTCTTCAACAACGAGAGGCCGGCGGTGCGGCCGGCGAAGGAGAAGCGAACGGCGGCGAACTCGTCGTCGCTGCCGAGGAGGAACGACCCGTCTTCACGGCCATTCGAGTCGATCGCGCTCGAACGGGTGAGCCCGAGGCCCCTCACGAGGACACGTCGGACAAGATCCTCTTCATCGTCAACAACCTCGCGCCGTCCAACTTTGACGCCAAGGTGACCGAGATGGCGACGCGTATCGAAGCGAGCCACTTCGCCTGGTTCGCGCACTACCTCGTCGCGCAACGCGTGTCGATCGAGCCCAACAACCATGGATTGTACACGCGCTTCTTGGACGCGTTGGACATGCCCGTTTTGATCAAGCGCGTCTTGCACGAGACGTTCGTTAAGCTGGCGACGTTGCTCAACTCCGAAAAGACGGTGCAATCCAGTACCGAACGCACGCTTTTGAAGAACTTGGGGTCGTGGTTGGGCGGTTTGACGCTCGCCAAGGACAAGCCGATCAAGCAACAGAATATTGCGTTCAAGGAGTTGCTGATCCAAGGCTACGACTCGAACCGGTTGATCGTCGCGATCCCGTTCGTGTGCAAGGTGCTCGAGCAGTGCGCCAAGTCGCGCGTGTTCAAACCGCCCAACCCTTGGTTGATGGCGATCGTGCGCCTGCTCGTCGAGCTGTACCAGTTCGCCGAGCTCAAGCTCAACCTCAAGTTCGAGATCGAGGTCCTGTGCAAGAGCCTCAACATCGACCTCAAGGAGGTCGAACCGACCGACCTGCTGCGCAACCGACCCGCCGATCTCGCCGTCGCTCAAGCGCAGGCCCAACATGCCCAAGGCGGTGATTTATCCGGTATGATGGGTGGCCAGCAGCAGCTCGGCTCTGGTCCTCGCGAGACGGACGACCACACGCTCAGTCGTGGGTTCGCGACCGCCGCCGGTGGAGTCCACGGTGCCGATGGCCAACGCTCTTTGGCGCCCTCGCTCATGCTCAGTGGCAACCAAGCCGGCTACTCGCTCTCGCTCCAAGACACGATCTCGGCGGCTTTGCAATCGTTGCCGAGCCAGATCACGTTTAACCCTCGAGTCTCCATCTTTGCATCGAACCAAGCGCTCAAGCGCCTCGTGTTCGTCGCCATCGATCGAGCCGTGCGCGAAATCATCGCCCCCGTCGTCGAACGCTCGGTCACGATCGCGGGCATCTCGACTCGCGAATTGACGATGAAGGATTTCGCGATGGAAGGCGACGAGGAAAAGATGGCGTCGGCGGCGCACCTGATGGTGCAAAACCTCGCTGGCTCGCTCGCCTTGGTCACCTGCAAAGAACCTTTGCGCATCTCGATGGTCACCCACATCCGCAACTTGCTCTTGCAGAACGGCTTCTCGGAGCAATCTTTGCCCGAACAGGCGATCCTACTCGTCGCGGCCGACAACCTCGAATTGGCGTGCGGCGTCGTTGAAAAAGTCGCGATGGAGAAGGCCGTTGCCGAAGTTGATGAGGGACTCTCGGGCTCATACCTCACCCGTCGAGCCCATCGCGAAAGGTCGCGTGAGGCGTTCTGGGATACGGCAGCGATGGCTGCTTCGCATTACTCGGGCATGCTCCCTGATCCTCTGAGGCTCAAGTTGGGTGGCCTGCAGCCGCAGCAGTTGCACGTCTACGAGGACTTTTCCCGCGTTCGTTCGTTGCAGATGCAAGCCGGTGAGTCTTTGGGAACAGTATCTCGAGGAATGAAGTGGGGTGCATTGACTGACCGACGTTCTAATACTACAGAACAACGCAATGGCGCCGGTGCCTATGGCCCCGACTCTCCCGCCATCAGCGCCGCGATTGCATCGCAAGCCACGGACGCCTTGGCTGGAGGTCTGCCCTCGCAACTCTCGCCCGTTCAAGCGATGGAAAAATTCGCGAGCCTGATCGGCGAGCTCGAAAAGTACATTATGACGGAGCAATCGGCATCGACGCTCGCGCGCCTCACGCCCGACAGCGAGATCCGTCAAGTCCTGCAGCAGATCCCCGTGATCGCTGCCAGTTCGGCCAGTCGCGACGAGACGACTCTTGGGTGCTCGCAAAAGGTCGTGCAGTTGCTCTACCGCAGCGAGACGGCTTTGGCGCGAGAGGTGTACGTCAACCTGCTCGAACGCCTGTGCAGTCTTTCGCTCAAGGTCGCCAAGGAGGTCACGGCATGGCTCGTCTATGCCGAGGACGAGCGCAAGTTCAATGTCCCCGTCACGACCGCGCTCGTCCAAGCTCGCCTCATCAACGCCGCCGAGCTCGACATCCAACTCGCTAAATTCATCGTGCGCGAGTACCGCCCCTCGGTGCTCGACTTTGCGGCGCGCTTCGTCGCCGAGTGCCTCATGGAGGTCCCTCCCGTTTGCGCCAAGGAGCAGCTCGTGCACTCGCTGGATGCTTTGGCGCAAGCGACGCGCTTGGGTAAAGGTACCGAGACATCCAAGCAGCTCTTACAGGAACTTCGAGGTGCCGTGGCCGTCTCTCGCCCCGCTTCGCCCATCGCTGCTGCTCCTACGAGCACGGCCGTCGTTGCCCCCTCGGCCGCTGCCGCCGCTGCTGGACCCGTCGCTGCCCGAGCTGGTGCGATCGCTCCTGGCGTCAAGGCCGACGATGCCGAGGTGCGCCAGCAGTTGACGTACTGCTTCGCCGAGTGGGTGCGCCTGTACCAGCAGTCATTCTCGGTCGAGAAGTCGTTCGTCGATTTCGTCGTCCAGTTGCAGAACCAAGGCATTCTCAAGGGCGAAGAGATCTCGTCGTTGTTCTTCCGCGTGTGCGCCGAAGTCAGCGTCGACAGCTACATCAAGCACAAGGCTGCCGGTGGATCCGCGGCGACGGGCATCTTCCAGCCTATCGACGCCTTCGCCAAGTTGATCGTCTTCATGATCAAATACCACGCCGATCCGACGGGCGCCAACAACGACAAGGCCAAGGTGCACTACATGACCAAGGTCCTCTCGATCGTCGTACTCGTGCTCGCGAACTCGCACGAGGAACTCGGCCCTCACTTCCAACAGAAGCCTTTCTTCCGCTTCTTCTCGAGCCTGCTCAGCAACCTCCATTCGATCGAGGGTCACTTGGGCTCGGCCTACTACCAGATCTTGGTCGCGCTCAGCCACTCGATCAACACGCTGCAGCCGTTGTTCTTCCCCGGCTTCACGTTCAGTTGGGTTGGGCTTATCTCGCATCGCTTGTTCATGCCCAAGTTGTTGCAGATGAAGGACAAGGAGGTGAGTCGCTTTGCGTAATGGTCGTTTGCTGGTGGGTGCGCATGACTGACCATGCTTATCTGTGTTCGGAACTTGCAGGGCTGGTCGTCCTTCCACCGCCAGCTCATCTCCTTGTTACGCTTCCTCGCGCCCTTCCTTCGTCGTGGCGAGCTCGGCGAGACGACGCGCGCGCTCTACCTGGGCACGCAACGCATCATCCTCGTCCTCTTGCACGATTTCCCCGACTTCTTGTCGCAAGCCTTCTTTGCGCTGTGCGATGCGATCCCGCCCCAATGCATCCAGCTGCAAAACCTCATCCTCAGCGCGTTCCCCGTGACGAGCTCGCTTCGACTGCCCGACCCGCTCCAACCCGGTCTCAAGATCGAGTTGCTGCCCGAGGTGCAAAAGGCGCCGCAGGTCCTGACCGACTTTACGATTGCCTTGTCGACGGCCGATCTACGTGCGCCGCTCGACAAGTTCCTGCAAACTCGTTCGCCGGCCTCGATGCCCGCCACGCTTCGCGAGCGTCTCGTCGCGACGCCTTCGTCGCGAACCGACGCGACCGACTCCAAGTACAACATCTCGTTGGCCAATTCTCTCGTCATGTATCTCGGTGTCGTCGCGCTGAACCAGACCAAGGCCTCAACCGGTGCCGTCAAGTTCGACCCTTTGTGCGCTTCGACCGTCGTCTTGCAGCAGCTGATGAACGAGATGGATCCCGAGGGCCGCTACACGCTCGTGTGCTCGGCCGTGAACCAGTTGCGTTACCCTAACTCGCACACGTACTGGTTCTCGTCCTTCTTGCTCGCAACGTTCAACGAGACGACCGATGCGAACCTGCGCGAGATCATTGTGCGCGTCCTGCTCGAACGAATCCTGTGCAGTCGCCCCCACAGCTGGGGTGTCTTATACACGTTCAGCCAATTGATCACGGATGAGGATGCAAAGTTGATGGATCAAGGGTAAGTTCCGTTAGGTCGTTCCTCATCCTATTGCGTTTCCGTAGAGCCTAATTATTTCACCTTGCCTATGCTCCTCAGCTTCGTCAACAAATCGCCCGAGGTCGCTCAGTTGTTCAAGGCCGTCGCACAACGTGCTCTTCCTCCCGTTGGAACCGGTGGTACCGCATCGGTGGCGTTGCCTTCGCCTACGCCTTCGCTTGCGCCCGCCCCCACGACGGCCTCGGCCTGAACCCGATCGGCTCGTCTCCTCTCGTCGACTCCTTAACGAACGATCAAGAAAAAGTTACCTGCTGTCTCTTCTTTCTTTCACATTTTGTGTTTGTCCATGTACCAATGCCGTACTGCTCCTCGGAAAGCCGTTTGACGACCCCAACCATCTAAAGCTACATATTAGACTCGTGCTCAACACCGACAATCTCGGTGCCGTGTTTTTATTTCACCCCTCCCTCTTTCTCTCTCTCCCTCCCCCTCTCTCTCTTTCCTCTACTTTCTCTCGCTTGTTTCTCGGGTTTTTCCTTCTCTCTTTTGGTCTAGCGTACTTTTTCTTTGCTGTTTGTGTTCTCTCTCTGTGTCTCTACTCTTTTTTTTTTTTGGTTGATCAGGATTTGCACATTTTACCCCCGCATTGTTCCCCCCAAAACCCTCCCCTGTTTCGGCCTTCACAAAGGAGTATATAGGACTTCCCATCCAAAGATGAAGTAAAGACGACGGCCAACCAGGATATACGGTATCGACTTCATGGAGAACGGGTCAAGGAGCCTGCGGCTTGTCGCGGCTGGTAGGAAGGAGCTCGAGGAGGGATCGTCTAAGGTCCGGAAGTCGGGTCCTGGCACTGCAAAAGGAATCGAGGAGAGGCCTCAGTCGATCCGCCAGGGTGTGGATTTTTGCTTTCGTCTCTACAGGGTTTATGATCTGTGTATGTGAAAGGGCCTGGATTTTTGACTAGAGTGATATACCCTCGTCACAAAGTGGCTGAAAAGGTAATTATCCGTGCACGATACCGACGGGCCCGCGCGCGAGTCCGTGTTCGAGACCTCGACAAGTGTCCTGCATGCTTCGAACCAACGCATTTGAACCTCCCGCCAATGGAGACACAGTTGAGCAAACTACCCATGTTGCCCAGCAGGGAAAGGCCGAAGAAAGACTCGGAAGCGTTTACGCCTGGTGGCGCCATGGACCAGAATGGAAAGGACGTTTCTATCTTCGCAGTCGTACGGCGGCGAGGCCACCTCGTCGGCGATCCTGAATCCGTCCTCGACCTTGACGATGCGCGGATTGAGATGCGATTTGGGCCACGTCACGAACGACATGTGCGGTACCCAGAGTCGAGGTCTTTCGTGCTTGCGGAGTGCCGCCTCATGCGTAAGGAAAGAGAGGTATGTTCTATCCACCCTTTCGCGGGTATGTGGGGTGACGTTGGGGGCGAGCTCATTCATGCCCGAGCTGGTCCAGCGTCATCTGCGACACGTCTTGTGAATGTTAGGCCTCAAGTGGGCACGGTTCGAAGATAGGAAGAGGTGTCTCTTGACGGAAGTCTTGTTCTAAGCCGTCATCGCCTTAGTACATGGGCCTGTCGTCGAGGTCTGAGCGTTCTCCGGCGTCGTCATCCTCGTCTGCCCCGAAGTCATCGCCATACTCGAACGCAGCGGCAGCGGATGCGGATGCCGAGTCGGGTAAGAGTGGGACTAAGGGAGTGGGAGTCTGTGCCGAGCTCGACCTCGACCTCGATGACCATGATGCTGAGGATGCGGTGGGTCGTGGTGGATTCGAACCGGTGTCCACTCGACCGTAGAGACCATAGATCTTGAACTCGGCCGAGGCTCGAGCACGCGGCGCGCAGGGGTGATCATCCAGGTCTTGCGGCCTCAGCTTGCGTGGTCTGAACTGTCCAGGAATAAAATGGCGAATCATTGTGTCGGAACGTCCAGGGTTGATGTATCGCTGCCGCTCGCGATGTTGGAGGAGAGGAACAGGCACGTGCGGCTTGGCGCTGACTAGCCGTTGGTCGTGACTTCGACTTCGATCGCCGGTGCACGTGACCGTGAAGGTCTGAAGGCGCTAGCTGGCGCAGCGCCGCAGACTCGCACAGCCAAGACGAATGTCTTCAAAAGGGCATTACTTGGCAGCTTGGGTCGTATCTTCAGAAGGGACTTGGACCCATCGCAACGATCCTCAACAAACTGTAATTGGATCGCACACACCGACGTCCCCTTATCCGCCCCGGGATAGCGGGTCATAGCTACCACATGTATTGGGCGACCAACCCCAGAGTGAAATCCGCTAAGATTCGAGTTTTTAGGCGCGCTGGGTGCGCGGCCTAGGCTGTACCGTTGGAGGTACGCCTGAGATGCGGGCAGGCGTGTGGTCGAGACCGTTCTGGCGGCGATCCCTCGTCACGCCGGGTCGGGCGAACACTGGCTGGCGTGGCCTGGTGCGGCGTTGCCAAGGCTCGGGAGTCGCGCGCCGCGAACCCGACAGAGCACCCTCGTGGCTCCTCGAGACTCTGACGGTGGTTGCTTTCGACTCTCGACTATTGTGTGCGGGTGCGTGGGGGCTCGACTCGCTGCTCAGGACGACTCTCTTTCTCCTCCATCGACCGGTACCCACGACATTCCTCTGAGACAAACGCGCGACGATGGTCCCCAAGGCGGGCAAATCATCGTCGGACGCTGGCGCTGGCACTGGTACGGGCTCGAGCTTACCGCGGTTCCCCTACAACACGCTCCATCTCGGCCTGCTCGGGCTCGTGCTCGTGCTCGCGCTGCATCGTCACATCCTCGGTGGCAAGTCTCCTTCCCACTCATCAGTCCTCGTGGTCGCATCACAAGCTCCAAGGAATAGAAACCGTGTGGATGAGGCTGCAAAGGGAGCTACAGCTCGGCCAAGCGCAGGTTGTGACGGGGAGCAGCCTTGCCGATCGCCTGCCAAGTCAGATGGGTCACCCGCGATTGCGGAGCCCATATGCCATCCGGTCACACTCAAATGTGGAGCATTTACGTCCAAGATGGATCAATTTCATTATTATCTGTATCTGCGATGATGCATTCCGACCACCTCGTTCCCAACACTGCACACATCTTGACGAATCTTCAGTCTCGTGATTTTGCCCGACGGACAACTAACCCCCCTTTGGCACTTTCCATCAAAGATGCCGAGGATCGTCATCACTGCCGTGCACTACTCAACGAAGGGAGATGGCTCGAATCGCCCCACCAAGGCTGGCAACCGGACGGGTGTATGCTGCATCCTTACAAGCCCAAGGAGGTGACCCAGTGCTTCGCCGACCGACATGTCGTCTTTATTGGCGATAGCACCGTTCGTCAAGTATTCTGTGAGTTGATTTTATGCAAAGGCTTCTTGCCGGAGACCATCTTCTCTGACGTCTGGCTGGTTTGCATCCACTGAGCAGACGCGACGGTCAAGCAGGCCGACAAATCGATCGACACCACGGCCGAAAAGCATTCCGATCGCGTGCTCACCGTCAAGGGCGTGACCTATTCGTTCTACTGGGATCCGTTCCTCAACAGCACCCGATTCGCACAGATCGTCGGCGGCACCTTGGCGTCGAACGTCGGCGGAATGACCCCGACGCTTGCCGTCATCGGCAGTGGCATCTGGTACCTGCGACATCCCGCCTCAGGTGGATTCGACGAGTGGAGTCAGCGCATGGACGCCCTCTTCTTTGGGCTCGACCCCGAACATGCGGCCAAGATCGCCGATGCAATTATTCTCATGCCCGTTGAGAATGCGCTCAGATCGAAACTCTCGCCCGACCGCGCCGCGACAGTGCACCTTGGCGACATCAACCAGATGAACGCGGTGCTCGACAAGAAGCTGCACGAGTACGCGGCGGTTCATGAGACTTACTCCATGCGCCCTACATTGGCCATCCCTCGTGTCTTCAACAAGGTCATCGCCGGCCTCGACGAAGAGACCGACGACGGCTTGCACTTTTCCGACGCCGTCGGCAACGTCCAAGCGACGATTTTGCTCAACGCGCGATGCAATGATGCTCTACCGAAAAAGTTCCCCTTCGACAAGACGTGCTGCAACGCGTACCCTACGCCGAACTGGGTCCAGATCCTGGTCCTCGCGATCTGCATGACATGGGGACCGATCGGACTCTACATGCACTCGAAATGTGAGTCGACTTGCAGCAAAGTCCAGCTGCAATTCAAAAGACTGATGAGACTGCTTCCTTTCACCTTTCAGCCGACATCTACCCGTCGGCCTTGCGTTTCTTCCCCGATGCCAAGTTTTTGGTGCCCCTCTCGATCTTCGGCCTTTCGGTCGGCTTGCTCTTCCTCGCCGATCGAACGGGGCTGTTCCTCAAGGAGAACAAGCAGTACAATGCTTTGACGTTTGGGATCCTGTGCGCTACATCTGTCGTCGCCGGTGTTCTGACGATGAAGCCCGCCGAGAAGGATCTCGGGTTCCTCAACCGTGACCAGACGGATGAGTGGAAAGGGTGGATGCAAATCGCCATCCTGATATACCACTACCTTGGCGCCTCCAAGATCAGCGGTATCTACAACCCGATCCGTGTGCTCGTCGCTGCCTACCTCTTCATGAGCGGCTACGGCCATCTCAGCTTCTTCCTCAAAAAGGCCGACTTTGGATTTGCTCGTGTGGCCAACATCTTGATTCGCTTGAACTTGTTGACCGTCGTCTTGTCGTATCTGATGGACACGAACTACCTTTCGTACTACTTCTCGCCCCTCGTCACCATCTGTGAGTGCATGTATCACTCGTCCCGTTTCGGCCTCCTCTGACTCACTGACTCTGATGGTAGGGTTCGGCATCATCTGGGTCACCATGTGGATCGGACACCAGCACAATGACAAGCCGGAATTCTTGGTCTCCAAGCTAGTCGTCGCCGCCGGCTTGACCGCTGCCTACTTCGAGATCAAAGGACCTCTGGAAGCGACGTTTTCCATCATCAACACGATCTTTGCGACGGCATGGAACGCCGAGGAATGGCGCTTCCGCGTCACGCTCGATATGTGGATCGTCTGGATCGGCATGTTCACTGCCTACGCCGTCGTCCTTATCAAAGACAATCGCCTCACTGATCATCCCTCGTGGGCCAAATGGCAACAATCAATCATCATCGGCAGTGCGATAACCATGGCGGGGTACTTCGTCTATGAGCTGTCCCGTGCGAACAAGTTCGTGTACAACGCTTCCCACCCTTACGTCTCTGCGATGCCCGTCTTGGCGTTCGTCGTCTTGCGCAACGCGACGCCGTATCTGAGGTCGACGTCGAGCAAGTTTTTCATCTTCTTTGGGCAATGCTCGCTCGAGACGTTCATCATCCAGTTCCATTTTTTCATCGCTGGAGAGTGGGTCCATTCTTCGCGGTTTCAAGGCGTGGTCGCGATGTACAGAAACTGATGGCATTCCACCGTTTTTTCTTTCTTCAGCACTCGAGGCATCATCATGCTGATCCCTGGAGGTCCTCTCTTGCGACCCATTAACTTCATCGTCACCTCAATCCTCTTTGTCTACATCTCGAACCACGTCGCGAACGCAACGGGCTCCCTGACCTCTTGGATTTGCGCCCCTGCCGCGAATCCGAACGCAGGTCGACTCCCCATCGCCAATCCCACCGCAACCGCTGGAGCACCGGCAGGAGCGCCCTCGGAATACGTCGCCTTAGCGACCGTCGGGGAATCAGGCGAGGTCGACGAGAAGGATTCTCTGATGTTGGCGTCTCCACCTGCTCCGGCAACGGTCGTGACCAAGTTCGCGAACCTCGTCAAGACCGATCTCAAGCTTCGGTTCCTCGCCATCATTGTTGGGTTATGGATCTTGAATGAGATATGTGAGTCGTCAAATATCTTCTCATCGCCGAAGCTGCAAACAGAGTAGTAGTAGTAGTAGAGAGTAGCCGCTGATAACGTTCGCTTTTGCCTTTCAGACCCTTCATAACATTTGGGACAGCCTCTTGCATCAATTTCGTGTATATTATTATATATTCTCTCAAGGGTCAGACTCATCATTATTGCAACAATTCGTTACAGCGTTACAGAGATAAAGAGAGCGTCATGGTTGGATCCTCTGATTACCGTCAAAAGAGGTTGAAAAGGTGGGGTGAGGGAGAGTGAGTCAGAGTGTGATCGAGAGAGAGAGGAGAGTGCACTCCAATTCTCTGCTCGCGAAAGAGAGTCGGGATGAAGCGCATGGCTAGCTGCACGCTTAGCCGCACGGTTAGCTCGGGGTTAGAGCCGCAGGGTTAGCACCTGAGCAGGAAATAGTTGTGGACATAAGGGGGCGGCTTCCATTGGCGAGTAAAGGAGAGGAGGCCTCGGAGCTCAAAGTCCAGGAGCGGCTCGGGGCCAAAGGAAGGAGAAAACAAGTAGACACTGCAGTTAAATACCCAACGTCACTACGCCCGACTAAAACTTGAACTTGTCCTTGTCTTTGCCCTCGTTGCCTCCCCCACCTCTCTTCTTGGCATCGGCCGTCTTCCTCCTCTTGGCCACTTCCTTGCCAACGAAATCCGAGAAATCCTCATGCTGCCCGGTCGTCGATCTTCGATTGCTCTCCTCGTACCGCTGACGAAGATCGGCCTCGGACAGGCCTTCCAACTCGGCCGCATCGAGTGCAATATCGACCCCACCGGCCTTCCTCTTGGTCCCTCGGTCCTCCTGCCCCAACACGGGGGGTCCACCCGCACCGAGTCCAGAAACGTCGTACACGCGGTCGGAGCCCATGACGCCTCGCATCCTCGCTTCTCGTTCGGGAATGACCTGGTACAACGACTTGGGTCGCCCATCGTCGTCCTCGGTCTGTTCCCTCTGCTTGCGCAAGTCGAGGAACGCCGGTGTGTCCAATCCACCCGGGACAGTCGACGTAACGGACGCGAATCCAGAAGGTGTCTCCAACCCTGATGGGGTCTGTAACCCATCCGCAGGTGCGGCCTGACCCCCTTCTCGTTCTTCCTCTTCCTGCTGATCGTCCTCGTCCTCCTCTTCCTCCGAATCCTCTTCGTCCGGTTCCAGCTCACCCCAAATGTCCTTCTCGACGGGCACGCCCTGATCCCGCTGGTTCTGATCCAAGACGCCATAGATGTCGCCGTAAAGCGGTCGACCAAACTCGTCCAAAGGCGGCTTGCCCCATCCACCCGGGTGGAACCCCCACGCCGCTCCCTCAGGTATCGGCGCGTTCAACCCCGGGATGCGCAAGTTCGGGTACGACGGTGGTGGGCCGTACCTCTGCATCGAGATAAGCCAAGGGGGTGGTGCGAGGGGCGGGATCGACAGCGCTTCTTTCAGCGCGTCCGAGAGATCTCCGGGCTTCTTCTCCTTCAGCTTGGTTTCGTACTCTTTGCCTTCGTAATATCTGTTGGGACAAAGAATAAGACTGTATCAGCTTCTCCCGTTCTTCACCCTCGTACCATCCTTGAACTCACGTTTCCCCGAAAGCGGTCATTGGGGGTTTGGTCTGGAATTTGAAGAAGGCGTCGTGGAGTTTCTGGTAGTCGATGTCGATCTTGCCCATCTTGGGTTGCACGCGTTCTCGCGTCTTTTGTTTCAGGGATTGCCCCTCCTCCTTTTCCTTGATCGCATCTCGCTGGGTCGCGATACCGGTGTCGGCGATGAAAGCTAGGAAGGAACGACCGGACGTCAGCGCCGAATCGCAGGGAGACAACATCAGACGAGCAACTTCGAAAACTCACTTGGCAATTGGAACGCAGGCTTCTCAATTCCCCTCTTGCCCTGCAGATAGTCCCTCTTCTGTGCCCAATGTCCCGGCACGGGGATCGTGTTGCGATGGCTCTTGATCTGGACCAGCAGCTTGGGGTCGGTCGCCGAGACATCGACCCAATCGACGACCTCGGGCTTCTTGACGATCCGCTTGAGCTCAGCCACGGACAGTCGATTCATCTTGCGCTGCTTGCGCTTGGAGAGCGGTTTGGCGACGATCGGGTCGCCGTTGGCGTCGACTTCGTCGTCCGAGGGCATCTCGTCGTCCGAGTAGATGATCTCACCCTTGTTGCCGTCGTGGCCTGGCAGGTCGGTCGTTTTCGAATCCCCGTCCTGGCAGAGTGATGGCGCTCGAGTAAGGTCACGGACTGCACGACAAAAGGCACACGCGACGACAGCCCTCGGGCAGCCAAGTCACTGACCTGTTCGGGATCGACGGGGTTGAAGTGGGCAAAGATGTGGGCGAATTCGGGTGCAAGGTATTCGGGTAATGGCTCTACGGCCATGTCAAAGTCCTTGCTGTCATCGTCGTTGTTGTTGTCGGTGTCGCGGCCATTGGGCGTGGCCGCCGTCGTCGATTCCGGTGCGACCGACTCCTCCTTGATCTGTGGCGCCATGAATGCGGGTCAGATGCACGATCAAAGACGCTCTTCGTGATCCTTCTCTTTCTCTCACTCACCTGCGCATCGTCAGCATCAGTGGTGTCCGGCGTAGGCCCTGCAGCGGCGGCGGCCTTGGCCTTGGCCTTCTTCTTGAGCCGCTTGAACTGCGTCTTGGTCGCCTTGGAGGTGGACACCGTCGGCTGGGGCGCATCGTCAGCAGCTAAGGTGCCGTGCATTGCTGCGGCCAGTGTAGCTTTCTGTTGGGGGTGGTGCGGCGGGGGTGCGAGTAGAAGTGAGAGCGGGTGTGTGGAGCGGAGGCGGTCGTGCAGACACGCGCGCCGGCCGCGCTCAAAGAACGCTCGGACCAAGGCATCAGCTGGCGCACTGCCCAGATCGCAAGTATGCTATGGGGTTCTCGAGTCAGATCGTCTTCCCAACAAGATTTCGAGTAGTGATTCGTTTGCTGCCCGTTATCGACACTGCCAGTGGCCAATGCTGGTCACAAGAAAAAATCACCCGATCGGATCCGATTTTCGGCGAGAATATGCAAGGCTTAGCGACTACGAGTAACGAGTGACACGTTCTGATGCTGTCGGTCACGAGATCATGATCGTCACGCCAGCTTACCGAGCACCATGTGATCACACGCTGTTAAACCGAGGGAGACTCCTAGTCGTGGCTGAAACCGGCGGATGAAACTTATTCCGACGATCCCAGGTCTGCCGACTGTCTGTCTGCCGCCGGGCGATGATCGCGTTTGCCGGCCTCATCGCTCGCTCTGCCTCCTTTACAGCCGTCACACAGCATCCGTTCCACCCCGGACACGTTCCGAACTTGCAAGTGTCTCTCTTGCTCTCCCTCCACCTATAGCTCTTGACGGCTGCGCCACCTCTTCTCCCTGCACCCCCACCTCGCTCTGCTTCACCAACTCACGTGACCCCCTCCTCCATCATTCGGCAATGGCTCCTGTCGGTTTGCCCAGCTTATACCATGAGGTTCGTCGCTCCAGTCCGCTTTGCTCGTGACTGTCAGTCGGGCAACTGGAGTTTTCAAGCTTTCAAACTTGACCGTTTCACACCTTGCTGACGTCATAATAGCACCCAACAGACGCTGTTCCGCGAACCTCATCATCCCTGGCCCAAGTTCGACGCGGTCGATGACCAAGTCCGCGGTGGATTATCGACGTCCAACTTTACCATCGTAACTCCACCCCATTCTCATACGATCGGCCTCTTCAGTGGGCACCTGGGTGAGCTACTCCCATTCCGATGATCGCTGCTGCCGTGGCTGATGACGATCGTGCGATGGTGACCTACCCGCTTTCTTCCCGGTTCCCCGACTTGTCTCCTGGCAGACATCACGGCCTTAGGAGGTGCAGGTTTTGCATCCCAGTCAACCGTCTTCCCCAAAGACAATCCCCTCTCGCTCCCACGCTCATCCTACTCCGGTCTATACCTGACGATTCTGAAACCCTCCAACGAGTTCTCGGGGACGACGACGACAAACACCACCGTTGCGACCAACAAGCCCCCTAAACCGACCTCGTTCGTCCTGACATTGAAATCTTCGCCCCCTGACACTGGATCTGACGGAAAGAGGGTAGCCGGCATCTCGTACGAGTACGCGTTCTCGACAGATGATTTCGACGCCAAGGAGAAGCAGATCCAGATGTTCTGGGATGGGTTCACTGCGACGTATCGAGGTAGACCGATCCTGGCGGCCGCGTTGGATCCGACAAAGTTGTACGAGTGAGTCTTATCACTCTTACGGTCCTAATTCCTGCTGTTGTCATGGCTGACTTCTCGTGCACCCTTGTTTCAGACTGAGCTTCATGTGCCGTTCCAACTTTGGGCAACAAGCCGGTGACTTCGAACTCAAGATCCTCGAACTGGCCGCACTGAAGAACAAGCATGAAAAGCGTAAGGCTCGAGAATGTTTCTATTGGGCCAAGCAACTGGTCACGAGGCGTTATGAAGCCATCGCGGGTTGGCAAAAGGGTGATCAAGGCGTGAGGTTGGTGTGACTCCCTGTCCAATTTCCAGGCGAGGCGGATTCAGCCCTTCTTTCTCTGGATACTCCCCGCACGTATACAAGATTATAGCCCATACCGATATAGGTACATCTTGTGTACAGACAACCCGTTCAGTACTTGCACACTCCATAGCTGCGAAACTCCGCCAGTGGCGTCTATATGCCGAACCTCCTTAGTCCCGAAGCAGGTCGAGATCAGCGACGCCGAACGCCTCTTTCGGCAATGTGCGAATCGAGTGGGGAGTTTCAGGTCCGCATACACATCAAAGACGAACATTCCAAAAAAAGCCGAACGAATCCCACACAAGTACATCTCCGAAAAAAGAAGGACAGCGCTGGTCGCACGATTATGGAAAGAAGGAAAGACCACGCGGATAGGAACGATAGTAGAGAGTGATGCACTTTGATGAGCCTATAAAGTACTGGGAGGGCACGGCTTAGACAATCGTGGAGTGGATCGTCTCCTGATTGAGCTGTCACCTGGGTCGAGGACGCCAGGAGCGCCATCGTCACGAGTGCGAGGACGATACGAGTCCATCGGAAGCGGACCAAGGTGTGTATGTACTGGAGCCGAGGAGTTGACACTGAAAGTTGTGGTCTTTGTTGCTGAAATATCGAACGTGCACGATCGGACGCGGCGATCGTCACTGGATCCAGAAGGGTGAAACATGGCCGGGGTGAGTGAGATACGCCTCCTTTCTTTGCGCGCACCGGCGGAATTCCGAGCCGCGGGCGAGGAGATCCCTGCCGCGCGGGAGATGCTGGGCGTTCGAATAGGCCAAAGCAGGGTATTCAGTATGTGGTTGCTGTTGAAACAGCTCATACGCGAGAAAGGAAGTTCCTGTCCCGATGGTTTTGAGCCCCGCGACTCACTACCGCCTTTCGGTGAGGCAGTTCAGGTCAGCCAGGGCTCAGTAGGAACCCTTGTTCTTCCTGTCGCCCGGGCACCAGTGGTCCGCACCGGTTGAGCTGTCTTTAACTGCTCTTGGCGCCCGGACGTGAGGGTCACGGGGTTCGGCTACACACGGGGAGTCATGGCCTAGAGCGCACGATATTGCATTTTTTGTATCTCAACCTAGCAACTTTTCACAAGCTCCAACGTGCTTATTCACGCCTTGTCTCGCCCAGCGCATGCATAGTTCTCTACTCCCTGATCTTCTTGACATCAAAGCCCAACCTCGGCGCATGAACCGTACACGTGCCCTTGCCTCCTTCGGCTTGGACCTCCAAGCTGACCTTGACCATGTCCAGGCCGACGAGCTTGCCCTTCTGAGGAACTTTGCCGACATCGTTGGGCGTAATTTCGACGGAGTCGCCGATTGCGAACCACTTCGCGACGAGAAGGGGGTCCCTCTCGTCGACCGTGATCGTCGTCGAAGCCGGGGAAGACGTGATCGAAGTGGCGGCGTCCTCGGGGCTGAGCGATTGCTTTCCTGGCGCGGTTGAGGTGGCGTCTTTGACGGCGGACTTGACTAGGGTCATCCAAGCGAACGTCAACGGGAAATCCGGGGACATGGCCGAAGCCGACTTGAAGATGGAATCCGCCGTGCCGAAGCCTGCAGTTCGAACCGCGATCAGTATCCCAGACATTTTCTAACATCCTAACAAGACGGATGGCGTACCTGAGACCCAGTTGAGGGAAAAGTAGAGGGAGATGTCGAAGTAGGTCGGTTTGTCGGTACCGAGCAAAAAAGTCTTTTCCGACGATCGACTCGCGAGTTGCTTCTCGACCAGGTCCTGCAAACGACATATCGAGACGAGTTGAGTTCGCTTGTCGACCCATCACGCTGTTTCTAAAGTGAAAGAGAGCAGACGAAAGGATCGCGTACGATGTGGCTTCTCAAGGCGGACAAAACTTTTGGCCTAGCGGCGACCATCGATTGGGGGTCGATCTGGCCCCCTCGGTAGGCCGAGCGATCTTTGACGAAAGCCTCTGGTAGCTCGGTCCAAGGAAGTGCGCCTGCAGCAAGTTGGAAGATAGCTCGGTCAGACCAGTGGAACGCGATGGCGGTTTGAAGCCCCCAGTGGGACTGGGAGAGCGAAGGCGAGTCGGGGAAACGCTCTTCGAGCGCCTGCACGGCGAGCGAGGTGTCGAGGTAGATATCCGAGTCGATGGCAAGGACGGGAATCCGGCGATAGGTGATGTTGAGAAGGTGGAGGGCCGGACGCGGGGGAATGCGCTCTACCTCGACATAGTGATAGGGGATCTGCTTGAGCGTGAGCACGAGCTCGAGCTTGGTGGCAAAGGGCGATTGAGGGTAAGCATATAGGATAACTTTGGGGGGCGGCATTATGTATTAATTGTATCGCGGAGGCAATGTAGGGGGGGGGGATTAATCCGGAAAGTCGTAGTCCTGGGTGAAGGAAAAGAAGCGGAAGAGAAAGGAAGGCGAGAGTGGAGCAACGTTCGCTCGTCACCAGCCGAGGTACGCGCAAAAAATGGGCGCAGAGGTGGGGCAATAGGTCGATCGGGCGACTCCGGTATCTCGAACCGCCCGCGAGGCATCTTCAGTAGGAACTCAATGCATTGCGCGTCTAATGAGAGCTACCCCACAATTTGCGCCGCGTCGCCCGTGCACGCGTGTACGCGTGTGAGAGATCGTGGTGGCAATGACGTCGTCAACTGTCGTCAAGGTGGGCGTCGCCGCGGAGAGGGTGCCAGGCGTGCCAGGGTGCGGATCCTCTTTGGCCTGTGTTGCGTTTGCACCCGCATCTGCATGGCATTACGCCTGTCATCGTCCGGCACTCTTGATCGTATTGAGCCACCGCAATATTTCGTAGCACTTCCACCTCGAGTCCCAACCGCCTCTTCCGACCCCTCGCTCTCGGACTCGACCTCCGCTTCGTCGTTTCTCCCCGCCGCGGCCTCCACGACCAACAAGCCCGCCGCCGCCTCAGCCTCGGACGCCAAGATGCCTCCCTCCACCACCGCGGTCCCTGTCGCCCCTTCTCCCGATGAAGCCGCGTTGGCGACTCAGCAACGTCGGTTCGCACGATCGCAAATCGCGCTGCCCATCTCGCTGCTCGTGTTCATCATCGCGTCGCTGCTGAGCTCGCTTGTCGCCAAGCCCACCCTTGCGGAGATCTCCGAGCTCTACTTGACCGTCATGACCCCGGCAACGAAGCTCATTGGCTTCTACTGGCTCGTCATTGCATCTCTTATCGTTGGTCAGGTCAGTCACAATAAGACCGCTTAAGTTGACCAGCTCTACGAGCTCTTTATCTCAGGTGGACTGACGTTGATCGGGCTCCGGACTCGCTCGCAGTCGATCCTCTTGGGCGTCGGTCCCGCACGCTCGCAGTCGATCCTCGTCAATGGAGTTGGACTCCGTCTCGCTTTCGTCAACCTTTTGGTCAGCTCCCATTACAATATAGGGCGCCTTTGAGCTTCTACTTCGAGGGACTATCGCTCGCTGACACAGTAACTCCATGGCGAAACTCGGATCCGTGCAGATGAGCGCCTGGATCGGTTGCTTCGTCCTGCGCTTCTTCCTCGCAGCGCAGATCATTCTCCTGTTCGTGCTCGTCATGGTCATCTCGATATGGTCGACTCTGTTGAGGTTCCCGCCTGTCGCATCCCGACCGTTCGAGTTTGCCTTTATCCACATGCCGATTCGGTCAGTACCCCATCATGGCATCAGTCTCGAACGCGACTAGTCAGAGGACCAAATTTCAGGGGCTCAATCTAGGTTTACGCCGTCTTTGCAGCATGTTCCTTGCAATCATGTTGCAAGTCGACGTCTGGCAAGGAGGTCTTTTGGCCCTTCGGTAAGTCTTGGCGCGTCGCCTCGTGGCCATCGTCACGATCAGCTGAACGTCGCTCACACCACGTCGGTCGCTCTCCGACAGCTACTACCGCCACCCCGCCAAGAGCGGCCACCACCCATCGTGGGAAGCCGAGCATTCAACGCACAGCTGGATCATGTTTGCCATCATCATCGTCGTTGCGTTGATCAACGCTGCCGAGGTGTTCTACCTCCGAGACTTTGTCTTTGCGGCTTCGTGCATCTACCTCGTCGTGGCCGAAACAATTCAAAGTGAGGGCAAGTCGGCGCAGATCTGGATCGCGTTGGTCTTGTCCGCGGTCATGGTCGGAGTCTCGTTCCTTTCTTCGGTGGGATGGTCGATGATCAAGCACGATCGCGAAGGAGCTATTCGGTTGGCCGACGAGGAAGATGCCGCCCGCGCGTAGTACGGAGGAGATGTAGTGAACGTTGTGGACAAATTCTGTAGATAAACTACAACCATCTTTTCTTCCTCGTCCTGTTGGAATCTCAATCTTCTGAACCAGACTCATTAGGGTTGGCTCTGGAGATTGTGGTGGGTGAGGATTTTGCAAGTTCCAGATTGTCTCGGATCGTGAAAGCGCGACAGTGTGACGGATAGACTGAGCGGCGCGGCGCGTCTCTATCAGGTCACCTACCTGACACCGTTCACCCAGCCCTTCTTGGTATTTATTGTCTTGCTGTGGCGGCTATCTCACCTGTCGTTCTTTGGACGGGCAAAGGCTTCGCTGAACCGCTCGGGTCGCCCAGCAGCGGAAGCCGTCACGTGTGCGAGGCGCGCCGTTCGTCGACGTCGCAGAGAGGCGCTGAATGCACAAGACCAGATCTACCGTAGTCAGTTCGAGCACGCTGTCGACATCATCAGCTTTTTTAATCCAGGTGAACGGACTATCAAAGAAGCGAATGGCCTCGAACGGAGCTTCATGCAGGCCTTCAACCTCGACGTTTTCGCCTCAACCCCGGGGGAACGGAGCCGATCCCATACCGAGCGGTGCCCCCTCGTCCGCCTCGACCTGCATATCCGATTCTTCAGTCATACCCATAACCACAAGTCCGCGCACAAGGTCTCGAACACCGCCCCCTACAGAAGATGCGAGAGCTTCTTGGCGGAAACGAGAGCACTCACCTCAAATGGTATCCAAGTCGCTCAAGCCAACCTCGTCGGTGCTGCTCCGAGCTCGTTATCCGACCCCGCCCGTCTCCATTGCGTCCGCTCGAGAATCTTCAGTCGATCTGAGGACATACCATGAACCATACGGGGGAGAGCGTCCGGCTGCGTCGCCCATAATCGATGTCATCATCATTAGCGACACCGATGAGGCGCTTAATGACGAGCGACCCCCGTCTCCGAAGCGAGCGAGATATTCCCATAATTCATTTGATGAAGAGGAGACATCTTCACCTAGACGGTCGCCTACGAGTCCCCTCGGTGGCCCTTCGAAGAGAAATGCCAGCAGAACGACCGATCCACAGTCGCCGATCCGCTCATCGACCATCCCCAGACCCGAGCAGTTTGCCGTTGACCCCGAATTGTTCATCGCCTCTGCCAACTGGTCACGTCGTATCATCATCGAGGTGCTTTCGCTCAATATCGACTGCATCGCCTTGAATCGAAATGTTCCGGAAGGTCAAGACGTCGACCATGAGCTCGAGCTTGAAGTCGCGCTTGTCGCGGATGTGGATGGACGTCGAATTGAGCTCGACCTCGTCGACGAGTGTGTGCGCCTCGAACGCTGCGCATCGAGCGCGACCCGTCTCATTTTCGCGAGATCCAAAACACACATATTCGAGCTGGACTTTGATCCCACGGCTTGTCGAACGGCTACGGATGCCCAACTCGAAATCAATCTGCGTAAACTGGACGGCGAGGAATGGAACGTAAAAGCTTGCCTGCCCATCTCTGACTGCGATGTTCGAGGCGAGGAGTACATCATCCCTTACGGTCCTGAACAGACCCTTCGCTTCTCCGAGACGACGACGGTGCGAATCGCTCATCGATCAGCGGCGATGATGGATGATCGAATATCCGAACTCGACTTCTCGCCTCGTGAGCTCGATCGACGGCTCGATCGGGTCAGACTCGAGAATGACCCGGTTTGGCTACCCGATGCTTTGGACGTTGCATCGATGCGGTACCAGGAAAGTCGAGAGACGATACCGGTTCAGAATGAGGTCCTTCAGCCGGTTGACCATGGTCCAGCACGATATACCTATGACTTCGTGGTGCGTCTTTCACTTGCAATTCATTGCAGTTTGAACCCCGCGGTGCAGCAGACTGATGCTATCCTGGTACCATGTTTTTCTAGACAAAACGACCGGTAAACCTTGGTCAGCGTATCCTGGAGCCAAGCACCACCGAAACACCTTTCAGTACGATCCAGGTTCGGCAGCAACTGAACGCGGTCAGTCTCGAGATCCCCCGGGCACTGCGCTGTCCAGGGCCGTTTTAGCTGATCCTCGATTCTTCGATCCCCGTATTTCAGTTGCTCCTGCGCACATCCTATACCGCGAAAGAACGTCTCGTCCGCCGTCTCCACCACTCGTGGACGATATTGAACCCTTTCCCACCTTCGATCCTCGCGCGCGAACTCGCGTGTTGGAACCATTTTGCCCCCGTCGTCGAACACTTCATGGCCGGCCAGGAACTCGAATGGTTCCTATGGACGAGTCTAGTCATGAAGGGTGAGAACGGTCAGTATCGGGGTTTATTATCTGTCCCGGAATGGGGTGAAGTGAGGAAGATGTATCGCAAGCAGGTGAGGAAGATCGAGAAGGGGAAGCGGCAATCGTATGAAGTCTGGCGAAGGCGTGCGGAGGAGTCGGTCGGGTAGCAGATGTTGTAATTCGCCAGTCGGTGAAATCCTCCAAGAGGATGTGTGGGGGGGGGGGGGGGACTGGATCATGTGCATCGCCGAGTGCGTTTGACCATGCTTCCTCCGTCGAGACATGGAAGGAGTGTGAAACGTGATCTCGCTGCGACTTACGCTTTTCGGGAAAAGTGGATAATCTTGCACGAACTGGGCGAGGCTGGTTGCGGTTGAAGGTGGCGAGGGTGAAGACGATCGCGTAGACCTTGTAGCAACGAGCGACCCGGACATAGCCGTGGTAGGACGAGAGCAGTGAGCGTGAAGCGTGAAGCGGAATATGTTGGAGGCGTGGAAGATTGGGTAGCTTGGGATGAGGTGCGTGATAAGGGGCTTGAGCTGAGGGAAACGGCCACTGGAGCTTGGATCTGATAGAGATGGGAGGGAAGGGGGAGAAAGCAGAACGCCTAGGACGAGCCAGTTTTATACCCGAAACATTTTTTGTGTTTTATTTCCAAATCAATGCCGAAGTACGAAATGGTTCTCGGCCCACAGCGCCACCTCTCGGGCTTAAAAGACGGGGTCGAGTGCAGATTCGTTAGTTCCGGGTCGAAGAGCACATGATTGCACAATGGCGCCGCATTCGACGACCCTTCCACCCGGCACCAAGCAAATCGAGGCACCAAATGCACCGCATGTCGAACTAGGAGCTCCTTAATGCTGCTATGCTAGTCCCTACCCAAAGGTTTCAGGTCGCCATACGGGCCCGAACTGGCAGCCAGCACATGTCCGCTTGATACCTGAGTCCATCCTTCAAGCTTTCTTTGTTGGTAAGCGCGGCCACTTCAATTTGATTCAATACTTGGCACTAGATTATCAACACGCCCAGGCGCCCACCCCTTCCATGGACTCTAGAGCGCAAGTACGTAGGTAAGCAGCGCTTGCAGAGCTTCCCCGCGCCGCGGATATTCAGGCTATGGCCCCTCTTTTTCGACTAGCCCTTGCTGTGCTCTCTCTCTCTCGACCCCTTTTTCCGCGTTTTGCACTGCCATCGGGGTCTTGTTGAGCTCTAGCTTGTCGGCTTACCAAAGAGGTCAATGCACTGTTCGGCCACCAAGCCAAGCTGAAGCACGGGGAGGTTCGGTCTTAGAACAGTGCCACCCATCCCGTTCATCCGGCTTAACAAGTCTCTCCGAGTCTCGAGCCGGTGCTTGACAAATGGGCCAGAACGCAGTACAGTAGAAAGGTGACGTTCCGTTGCAAATGATGTGAAGAAAAGGCAGACGATAGTACAGGAAAGAAGGAAGAACAACTCATTAAGGAGGCTATGGCTCATTCACTCTCTTCGTCGGATTCGGCTTCAGCGAGCCATTCCACGAACGGGCTGGCGGCCTTGCGGACCTTCTTCGAGATTTTCTTGTCGACATACTGGTTGAACACGGGATGAACGAAAAAGAGGATCAGCTGGAGAACCAAGAACTCAATGAAAGTCATGGAAACTCACCTTGCCGGAAGCGTGCGTTCCCCAGTGCGTAACGACCTCTTCCTCGAGCACGTCGGCCTGGTAGAACTTCATCAAGATCTTGGGCACGTCCGAGATGTGGTTGGGATACGTCTCGCCAACGAGGCGTTCGACACCGCCAAGCAAAGACTTTTGGTGCTTTTCGGACGTAGTCATCTAGTGTTGCAAAAGCCGCGAGTCAGCAATGTCTTCACGCGTTTGGGCCAAGCACAACCCCACGACCTACCTTGAGGAAGAGGGGCAAATGCGCGTCAATCTCTTCGACAATCTTATCGGTGAAAAGTGCCTGAACGAGCACAATCAGCGTCTTGTGCTTCTTGGCAATGCTCATCTCCTCGGCCTTCTTGTACACCTCGGCGTCTGACACGCTCCCTCGATTCTCGCGCACCCAATCGCCGAACGTATCGTACGGTCCACCGGCCTCATCGTCGTCGTCATCGATGACCAACGAGTTTTGCAGCTTCGAATCGAGCTGATTGACACGCGCCGCGACGGCCTCCTTGGACGTGTCGATCGACCAGTCGTCCTCCTTCTCGCGCTGGGCGATCAACGCCTTGGCCTGCTCATCACTGAGCATCTCGGCGGCGCCGGCTTCAATCTTCTTCGTCAGCTCGTCGTCGGATTCGCCGTCTTCGACATCGTCCCCGGGTTGACCCGCCATCGAGTCAGCACCGGCGACAGCCTTTTTGTTGGATCGACCACCGGCTTTTTTGGACTTGGGAGGGTTCTTGAGGATGAACGTCGTGAGCTTGTGGCGCATGTCGACATTGCCGCGCTTGCCGCAGGCCTTGCAGTCACGGAGGATGAACTCGTCTTTGGTGATGATGAGTTCCGTTTCGGGATTCTTGCACGACGCGCACAGCACGAACTTGTCGATAAAGACGTCGAGTAGGTCGCGCAGGCGGTTCGTCTCGTGCGCGCCGTTGACAATGTAGCGCTCGGTCTCGTCGTTGAAGGTCGCCTGGGCGCCAAGTTCGCACCCAAAGAACTTGGTCGGGTACGACGACGGGCGGTTCAACGCTCGCGCGACATCGGCCATGTTGGGGAACACGGTCTTGATGCCGTTGCCGCGGCCTTCGATCTTGGTCAAGAGCGAGGGCATCTTGTAGCGGTAGAACTTGTCGTCGACGTCGCGACGGATGTTGACGATCGCAGCCATGATGGAAGACGTTCAAGCTGGAGATACGGGGAGAATGAATGCCCTCTGTGGGGCATGGATGTTCATTAGCGCACA
Source organism: Microbotryum scabiosae (assembly GCA_022702605.1). Lineage (NCBI taxonomy): Eukaryota > Fungi > Basidiomycota > Microbotryomycetes > Microbotryales > Microbotryaceae > Microbotryum > Microbotryum scabiosae. The sequence goes on along the minus strand of JAHWDV010000017.1, from coordinate 1,129,017 downwards.
AGGTCCTTCATGATGTCTGCTGTGTAGAGGGGTGCGCGGATGACTCGTGCGCCGCCGCAGCCGGCTAGCTGCGCGCCACAGGCCGACAGCAAGTCATACGCCCGATCGCGTGCCCCACCCCGATCGACCACCAGCAGCAGCAGAGGTTGTGGAAGGTGGGCAATGCTTTCTCAGAAGTGCAGAGTTTGGGTACGCACATTTGAGAGCGGTTTTGAAGGCTCGATGACGAGATTCGTAAAGTCGACGACGCTTGCAACAGTGGACGAGCAAGAACATAAGCTGTACTCGAGCTGAAGACTGCGATGCAGGGTTGTGTGATTAGGTGATCAGCTTGGTCGCGCTACGGTGCGTGCTGCTGGTGGGAACACGGGATGGATGGGGCTCAGCCGCTCACTGACCAGTTCGTGTGAGCAACGTGCGACGCGGCGAGGGCAGAGAAAACTGGAGCGGTACGAGTGGCGATGACGGTTGATGCGCAGAAGAGGGCGAGGGCTGCAGCACACGGTTCGGGTCGGATACAGTCCGGAAGGTCGAGGAGTGGGCGAGGAGCAAAAGGTGGGGGTGGTGCTAGGCGGGTGGTGGGTCGGTGGTGCTAGGGGGTGGTACGGAGCGAGTGTAAGAGAGCCGTGAGCCGCGGGCGTACGCCAGCACTTTTTGGACCGCGTCCGCGCACGGACCCATCTTTGGCACGGCGTGGCTAACCGGCACAGTCGCATCCTACCACGTAGCACAAGGTGGACAAGCGTCGAGTGCCTCAAACCTGACATCTAACAATGTCTCATACTGCTCATCGCAACATGTCGTGCCTCCGCTCAGGGAATCAGGCAAAACTTTCCCGCACTCCCGAAGCTCGATCGAGAAAATACTTCCTGGCGATGTCCGGGAGACTGACGAGAGGAGAAAGAGCCCCGGATTTACTGTATCTCACCCTCTTCTACGACTGGGTCAACCAGTAGCAAGCCAGGCGGGAGGAGGGTCCGTTACGGAGCGTCACCACCTCGAAACCAGAATTCAACTTGCACTTTGCTTTTAGGATTTCATCATTCGGCGCGCTTCTACACCTGACCCGCAGCTACCTAGTCAATTGAATTCTTGCGTCTTGTAGTCTAGACTTGGGTTCGGCGGTGGCTCTGCCCTCTTTAGGCCTCCTCAAGAGGAGGCGGCCCGTCGTCGTCGCTGCTGTCTTCTTCGGGTGCGTCGAGCGCAGCGTCATCGTCGCCGCCTTCCTCGCCACCGAGACCGCCCATTCCTTGCGCCTTCATTTGGGCCTGTAGTACAATGTAGATCAGGTTAGATTCGCGTGCCCCCTTCACGTGGAAGAAGCCCCACGGAAGAGGTTCGATAACTCACGAGCATCTTCTCAAAGTCCTGTGCAGTGCGCCAGAAAGCAACCCGTTAGTCGCCGCAGAGGACGTGCGAAGAACTCTGTCGTTCGGCGTTTCACCAACTTACCATCTCTCCTCCGCCGCCTCCTCCCATGCCGCCCATACCTCCCATCATGCTGGCAAAGTCAGGGGCCCCACCGGCACCGCCCATACCTCCCATGCCACCCATTCCAGCCGTCTGCAAAGGATTGAACGAGCATGATTAGAAGACATTAATTGTTCTGCTTGGTCCCACTCGTCTGAGTTGACGAATGGGGGAACCTCGAAAGCTTACCGGGTCAGCTGCCTCGGCCTCCTCGGCAGGGTCTTGCTCGTCCTCGTCAACCCATTTGCTGAAGTCGGTCTGTTGGGAGTAGTTCATCCAATTCAGGAGTCAGTGAGTCGATCCTGTCAACACGTTTTAGATTGCGAGGAGTCATGCTCCGCGTCGTTCGTAAGGCGACGACGCACGCGGCGGTGTCGAGCTAACGCACCTTGATGTAGTTGAGCTTTTGCTTCTCCTTGGTCAACCGGGGCCAGAACTCCGCCTGAGCGACCTTCTTGCGCAACACGAGGCTCAAGTTCTTGCCATTCAAGGTACGCTTGAGCTCCTCGACCTCGGCAAAGAGCTCGAGCTCGAACGCGAACGTCTTGGCCTCGACGGTCGAAGCCGTGTTGGTGCCTTTTGGTGGGGTCGAGCGACCGGAGAACTTGACGTGTTGGCCCTCGATCGAGAGCTCGTACGAAGGGTCGAGTTCGGGCACGGCGATGGTGAGGTAGACGATATTCTTCTCGGGTTCGTGCTCGCTGTCGGCGCAGGACGAGTGCACGCGGGTAGGAAGCGTTGTGATCAAGGGATGCGGCGAGGAGAGAGACAAAAAAAATGGTGTGGTCAGCACGAGGTACGATAGCCCATGCCCGGGTGCACAGGAACGTGGGTACGGCGGTGTATGCGCCGGGATTCCTTCTCCGAAGTTCGATCGAGCTCCGTGGTGGGCCACGTCGGCAGAAAAGACACTCGACGTGGCTGGGGTGTATACGCTGACTCACTTTGAGCGCTGAGCCCACAGGACCTCGGGGTACGATGTCGACGACATGGTGATGTTGTAGTGGTGCGTGCTGGGTACGGGATCAAGTTGGTTCGGATGGGACGAAGGAGAGGGCGAGTCGGCGCACCACGCGCTTCTTTTGCATTCTCTCGCGCAAATCAGTCGACTCGGAATCCTCTCGGATCGACTCGCAAGCCGTCGAGCTTACACTGCTCCCTGTTCAGCCTCGTGTCCATGCCATACCTCTGATCATCCCATCTGTCGACGACCCGGTAGAACAGTCGGCATTTGTTCTATATCACACTAGTCGCGGTGTCGATCCACCGTCGCCCGCCGGCTTGTGGTCCACCTCGGACATCGGCGCCCGGTGACGTCGCCACGACCTCCCGACTGCGCACTATCCCCGTACGGCGTGGTGCGGCCTGTCACTCTTGGAGCCTGTTCGCCATGAAGGCCTTTCCCTTCCACTTGCCCTACAAGAGTCTCGATCTCCGGAAAAGGCCGGATCTATATCGTATCGGGAAAAGCGAGCAAGGTGAGCCGGGGTTGGTGCCCCAGTTCTTCCCCGCGGACCCCACCGAGCGGAACTCGGCTGAACCCTCGCTGAACTGCGGTGGCATTCCTCAGGTGTTCTCTCTGTCGAACCTTACAAATCAGAGCTCCTTCCACTATGTAAGCCGACTTTACAAGGGATCTCACAGCTGCCTTTCGCTCAGACCATCAAAATTGACCTTCGGGGGGCACCTGGGCCGCAGGGAAGTTCAAAGATCCCCTAGTCGCCGAAAAATCGTCGCTCGACTTGCGCAACAAGTTTGACTCCTATCGGGACCAAGGTGACTTCGTAGGATGTGATATGTCTCGCAAGTTTGTGAGTTGGCAGGTGATATGCTGCAATTGGTAACGTTGGAGTCCCCTGGAGAACTAACCTTGCGTACGGACGGACTCGCCTACTAACCGCCAGATTCAAATGGGCTACACTCGAGCGCGTCGATATGCAAATCACAAAGGTCCGCTGGGCGATGTCTAAGATGTGACTGGGAAACAAGCACACCATGCTAATGGCTTAACTCCCCCCACAGGCGGCAAGAAGTATGAAACGATCGGTGGCAAAAAGCGCGAGATCCCTCGCCTCGCGATCGCGGACCAAGATCCCCTCAAAGTTCGAGCAGCAGAGATATTTGCCGCCCAATTGAAGCTTGTCAACGACGACAAGATTTATAAGAGGCTGCGAGTCGTTCACGAGCAAGAGTACGAGTCTAAGCCTTTGGAATTGGAAGGAATCGAGGTGATCAAAGGGGTTCCTGAATCGAGGGGTGGGGAGGCGAAAGGAGCACATGGCAAGCGGCTGAAAAGACTTAAGAAGGAGGTGGGATAAAGAGAAAGGCAGCAGAGCGGTATCACCCAATCGAATATGGCCGTCCTTACCTGTCGACAATGGGAGATAGACGGCCAAGGCGTTCGGCGCAAAAGTTGGGCCTATAGGAGTTCGCTTTCTTGATCGAGTTCTAGTGGCGGTAAACGAGTGGATGCCAGTGCTTTTTTTTTCCGGCGAAGCCATCCCAAGAAGAATTCTGATTTCATTTGGTGTTGAGGTGGTGCCTTGGCGATCAACAGACTTGGCGACCGCCGGCTCATTGCCATTCGCCGATCACCACCCCGGGACCATAAAGCCGACACGATCAGTCTTTGACCACAGGAGTCTCTCCGAAGGAATTGAAGAGGTGGCGGAATACCACACCAGTGAAGTGGATATCAATTATCTCCCTCGTTGCCCGCCTAGGTGGGAATCGTGGTCGGCCTGTGGGAACCGGGTCAGAGTTCGTGATCGAGCCTGGATGAATCCGATTCTTGGAAGCTCAATAGGGTTCCGGGAGCTTGAGACCTCGTGGGAGCTCGCACCGTCGGAGTCTTGGAGAAGAATTTGCCAAGAACTTGATATCAACCTCGAGCTTGGAACACCACCGATTCTCACGGTCAATCAAGAGCGATGGGAGAGGACGAGCTCGCTAAGTAGTTCGCCTCGCTTCGCGGCCTTGAAGGAACTGGCCCTGCGCAGCGCAACGGCTTCTAGCGATCGATCGCAAGTGTTACGACTTGGCGAAAATAAAAGCACTTCAGTCTTGTTCACCTCGCCTTGTCTCGTCGCTGTGCTTCCACAATAAATGCCTCCTAGCAACGACTTCCCGACGAGCTTGAACTGGACGAGATGACGAAAGCTCATCAAGGGTTCAAGAGGGACGATTTGGAAGTGCTCAAGTCCGATCATCGGCTCAAAGGCGCCACAGGCTCCGACGCCTCGAGCATGCTACCGCCGACCGGCGATACGAGTCACGAAGGCGCCTACAAGGAGGACTTGTACAGTGGTAAACTGACGCCAGTTCAATGAGCTCTGCTCTACCAATTTCAATCGTATGTGTACTCATCACCACATACCCACCCCGCCATGGACCCCCGCGCAGCCTCTAGGAGCGAAAATCGTAGCTCAGCAGTCGCGAACTCGATGCGATGGGTTTGAGGCGGTACTAAAAGTGCATCTGGTTGTTGTGTGGCTTCGGATGGATCTAATCTAGGCTCAAGGATTTGTCCTCATCGCCAGGCCCTTATGTCAAGAGTTGAATGTCACCGGAGGAGCGCAGACGAGTCAGTACATCCCTTCAGCTGAGTAGGATTGTCGAGGCTGTTCATCGCGATCAAGGCTACGAGCCTGGCTCAAATCCATTAGCCCGAGGAGAACCTCCGTTTCTGTTGACGGAATGTTCACTCATCTCCTACCCGGCGCTGTCGACTGATATACTTGTGTCGAATGTTTTTTGCGCAGACATCTTTACTGCCTTCTCCGCGGGGTTGACGGTTGGCGCATTCACTTTTGGATTGAGAGTCGACATGATTGAACGCAAGTGGTGTTTCGACCTGACGTGTCTGATCACCAGTATCATCGTACTTTTGGTCGCGGCACCGAGCAACTACAACGCCATCTGCGCTCTGACCGTGCTCCGTGGATTCGGATTGGGAGGGTGAGTCCGGAATTGTCACCCCTCTTCGACGGTGGGTTGCCCAGAATAAAGTGTGGAAGCTGATCGTGTGCTCTTATCGCTCTCTATCATCTAGGAATTTCCCCATCGATGCGACGATCGTTCTCGCGTTCCTGCCACAGAACCGTCGGTGCCTCTTGCCTCTGCCCTCCATGTGGCAGCCCCTTGGTGTGATGCTTGCTTCACGAGGTCAAGCAACATCGGATGGCGCTTGCTCATGATCGTCTGTGGTGCGATCATGTTGATCGTCTTTGTGTTCCGATTCTTCGTGTTTGACTTTCTCGAGTCGCCGATATACCTGCTGGCGCGAGGTCGGGACGCCGAGGCGATTGAGGTTGTGCACAAGACCCCTGCGTTCAATCGTACGGCCCCTCCCCAATGTCGATAACCGAGTTTGAGGCGATCGATCGTGAGTTCCCGCAACAAGAGCTGGATACGAGCAAGAAATCCGGGATCAAGCAGGCGTTTGGCCGGTTCAAGCATCTGCGCGGTCTATTCCGCACCAAGCGACTCGGGTTCACGACCGTTCTCTTGTGGATCGTATATATGGGTTATTTCTGGTCCTTCAATTTGGCCGGATCGTTCTTGCCCATAATCTTGGCTCGCCGAAGGCAGGCTGCGGGTCAATCGGTAACCGAAACATACCGGCAATAGTGAATCCGCAATCTTTCTTGGCCCATTTATCGGCGCTCACTGTGGTATGTACCGAAGACCTCTTTCATTCGACAGCTTATTCGTCTAATTTCCCGGTATTTTGGGTAACATCCTCGCCGCGGCGTGTGTCGAGCTGCCCGGTGTCGGCCGCAAATGGTCGTTCGTCTTGGGTGCGATCGTGCAAGGATTGGCCATGGCGATATGCACGCAGGTCGCCACGATCAAGGCAAGCGTGGGCCTCAACGCGCTCGAGTACATCATGCAGTCTTTCTTCAATGCAGTACTGTACGGGTTCACGCCGGAAGCATTCCCAGCTCCGATTCGAGGAGTGAGTTCCCCAATCCCGCCGCAGCCATTCTGCGGTCACCGATGTCTCCCCTCTGACAAGGTGCAATCGCATTTTATCTCCAGTCCGCCGCAGGATTGTGCAGTACTTTCGGTCGCTTGCATTGTGGCCCCGATCGCGGCTCGGCCATACATCGATGGCAATCCGAATGGCGTGCTTTGGCTTGCAGTAGGCGGAATCCTTGTCAACGCCTTCTTCAACCTCATCTTCCTGCCGATTTACCGATTTAGACGAAGGGGGGGGGGGGCCAGCTGCTAGAAGCTTGGTGCAGTACACGTGTATGCATACCAGTGAACCCTGGCATACCAATAAGGCTAGTCCCTCTACCTTACCGGAACGGGTTGGTAGGAAGATCATGTGCCGGAAGCACCTCTGGGGCTCGGCTTCGAGATGAGAAGCTCTGGCGGATCATCGTGAATCTCGTCGCTCCGGATCGCGCAACCTTGAATCCACACTAGTCTTGAACGCCTGGACATCGAGGTACCGAAACAAGTACTTCGGATGCCTAGCGATAATCCAGTGGGTATCCGTAGTATTTACCTTACTTGACTGGGTAAGTCTATAGACGCCTGGGTAGGCAGGTGTGAACGCACCTCCTGTTTGAGAGGAGCAAGAGATCTACAATTCGCCGAGTTTGGCGCACATCGGCGATACGTGCATCCGAGGCCTCTCGATCGGGATCGCGGCGAGACTCGAGAGCGCTGCAAGCTTTTGCAGGTGCGCGGCTCGACCTGTGGGTGCCCCGACTCCCCACGCCAGCCCCCCCCCTCTCCCCCCCCCTCCCCATCCGAAGCGGAATCGGACGCCTGGCGCTGCGATACCGCGCATTGCGATCTCCTGCATGGATGCACCCGCGGATTTCGGCGCAAGCGCTCGGAGTTTCCCAACTTCTAGCGGTGGGTCCTCATCGGGAGCGCTGCTCGGACACTTTGAATGCATCACTCAACACATCACTTTCTACCCTCGGTACTTATTCCGGAGGTACCGATTTATCTACAACGTTGACCCTGTCTCGGACAAAGAGACCGAGCGTTGGCTACGCCCCGACGGGCGTGTACATCGGTGCTGAATCCTGACGGCAGCCCAGAGTCCTCTTTTCTGACGTCCGAAGATCTGACGTCAATGGCCTAGAGGGAAATTACGCCCACGTGATCTGCGCCGGGCGGCCAGCGCCGATCCTCCGCTTTCAGCACGCGCGCGCTGGGCAGCGATGCAGCGCCCCTGGCCTAGTTTCAACAATTCTTCGTGCACTGCCAGCAATGACCAATTCGTTGCTGCCCACAATTGTCATCCTTTGGTACCTACCTAAGCTTTGTTTAGTGCTGTCGGAAGAGAAAGGGCTTCGGATGACATATATTCACCGTAGGAGGATCGAATTACAATTGCTTGCGCGGTAGGTACGCAGTTATAAGCACAAGCACAGAGGTTGGTAAAATGGCGCATTACCTAGCGTCCACCAAAGCTGTCTGCCAAGCTCGTGCAGTTGCACTGAAAAAACTGTCGGACTTCAATCACAGGAATTCTTCTTGTGGTTTTCATCAGCCTCTACCGCCGGTACCTAACAAGAAAACCGTCACACGGCAGTTCATGACTTTCCTCCAAGTTTCGGATGGTCAGGTTTCACCCTAATACCAAATGATGCGGCTCATACCGGCTCTCGGTGGTAGGTTTAGAAACGTTAGATTTTGGAAAGACTTACGGAGTTCAACAGCCTGCTCCAGCTGTTTCATAGGTACCTATAGGTTCCAATGTGCCGCTGCACAAAAAGAGGTCTACGTACCGTGCTATTTCGATGATCCGCGGAGCATCACATGCGAAAAGAAGGCGTGATTCCCACCGCCGCTCACGGGCGCGCAGGCAAGTGAGACGCGCTAGTGCAACTCGGCCTGCTTCCTAATGAAACCTCGAAATGTGGATCAACGATCTCGATGGCCGAACTGGCACGACACGATTTCCCGGAGAGGGGGGCTTCTTCATAAGGTCCTGTGCGTCTCCTATTAATTCATCTGGTTAGCAATCAATTTCACTCTTGTATGCTTAGGTACCTTCTAGTCGAAGACTCCGCTGTCCCAGGAGACGCAGGCTTGATTTGCGCATTTCATTTCCGATGTGGCTTACGACTTACGACTCACCGCCGTTCACTCCGAGTCGGCGCGTCGGCAACCCTCCGTGCTTCGCGCCGGCTCCAAAATGCCGAACCCCTAATGCCATTAAGGTCTGCCAAATGCCAACTGCAAATTCGCTGGGTCCTTGATTCAATCTCGCCGTCATCCAGTCTGGTACCTAGCCAGGTACCTACCCCTTCGCGGTCCTTATGGCGTGTCACTAGCTTCTTGTGGAAGTAGTGTCCGGCCGCGCAATTGAGCAAGGCTTTCCCGCTTTGCTCTAGAGCGCGGAAGTTCCAATTCGCCTCAAGATCTTCTTCGGGGGTCCAATTTCAACAAGAAAGAAAAAGAGCGTGAACAGACATATCTAGTATACCCGGCAATTGCTCATGTAGGTACCTAGTAGGCACATACTATTTTAAACTTGCCTCACAGAGGACTAGGCACCTACCTACCAACCTTACCTACCCAGCAGGGTGACCGGGCTCAGAAGTCAAAAGTTAATTCAATACAAGTCCCAAGTCTAACCTAACCTAGGTACTTACACTATTAATATCCTTCTGCCTACAAAGATCTAGATATTGTTTCTCAGCGACAGAACTGGTCCAGCCCCGAAAACTTGTCTGAAACTGAAAGGTGATCATCGGCCGCTTGGGCCTCTCGAACTGAAAAGGTTGTCCCAAGTTGTGCTCTCGGAGCGACAGAGTAGTGAATGGACATCTGAGTCCTGAGTACCTGAGTCCTGACGCTGATGCAGGTTTTAGTTTGAGACTTTCGATGGGCGCCCTGGACGACGCCCTTCAGCGACGCGTTGCACATTCGGGGCGCCTCAGTCACGGCCCGCGAGGAAAAGGCAGTCTCACTTCGGAGACCGGCTGCTGCGAGCGTCGTGCGAGTTGTGAGGACTTGTGAGACAGGAGCGAACATCCCCAAAAATTCATGAGATTTTCGGCGAAATTGAAACGGGAAAGGTCGGCGATCATCACAACGTGGCATGCGGATGCCGGTTTCTTGATGACAATGATGCACGGGGACAATGGGGAACGCCAGGCACCCCGACCGCGGCCGAAGGGCGCAGCGCAACATCTTCGGCGCCCGCTGTCTCCTCCCGAGCGCGGCATTCGCGCGCTCCCGCGTGGCGCGTCAGAAGACGCTCGTCGGGAGTCGCCTTTGAGTTTCCTTGTTCTACCCACTCCCCCGCACCTACCTACTTTTTCTACCTTCCCCTCCTAGTGACGCACTCGGAGTGTTCTTTCGACTGCCTTGTCCTCTCCCGTCCGCTCCTCTTCTTGATCTCCTTCCGTATCTCACGAAGCACCGTACGAAACCCAAGACCCCTTCCAAGCACCACCCACGTCACACATCACCCTCACGGTCGTCATGAAGTTCTCCCTCGCTTTGATCGCGGGCCTTGTTGCCATGTCCGTCGCCGCCCCCGTTCCCGTTGCCGAAGAGCAGGTTAGTCTTTGGATCGAGGGCCGGTCAACTGTGTATTGAAGTTGTGATGCTGATCAGCTGATCAAGGGCCTTTGCGCGATGCTCCTGATTCGTTGATGACGTCTATCACACGCAGGCACTTGAGCCTCGATGGTGAGTGCCTCCCCTTTCACGCGAACTTCGGATGTGGCTCCTTGCATTTCTCTGGCCTCCTGCTGACACCGAGTTTACTTCCTTCCATCTTCGATCTATCTGCGTTGCTTTCTTCAGGGGTCGCGTCGTCTACGGTTCCGAAGCCGCTCCCACGGCTAAGCGAGACCAGATCGAGCCTCGCTGGTGAGTTGATGTGTCTAGGACTGTCCCGCAAGCTATCGGTGCCCTTCAACATTTTGTCTGACCCTGCCTGCGGCAACATCTCGAATCACTAGGGGTCGCGTCGTCTACGGTTCCGAAGCCGCTCCCACGGCTAAGCGAGACCAGATCGAGCCTCGCTGGTGAGTTGATGTGTCTAGGACTGTCCCGCAAGCTATCGGTGCCCTTCAACATGTTGTCTGACCCTGCATGCGACGACATCTCGAATCACTAGGGGTCGCGTCGTCTACGGTTCCGAAGCCGCTCCCACGGCTAAGCGAGACCAGATCGAGCCTCGCTGGTGAGTTTGCGCACTCTAGCCCCTCCTCCGGAGGCCTCGGGTCTCGTAGAGCACCCCTTCTGACTCGTGACGGTCCATGTTTTCTCCAGGGGCCGCGTTGTCTACGGCGATGCTCCTGCTCCCACGTCGTGAACGTGTACGGATCGATGCTACGGCTAATGTGCTTGCTCGGTAGCCCCTTGCTTGGACTTGCTTGGAGATTACCAGCGTTTGCATCTAGCTTGCCGCGTCCCTGCAAGTTTGCAGCATAATTCACTTTTTTTTTTGATCACGGCACAACTCTCCTCTCTAACGTATGCTTCACGACTAGGGGCAATCAGGCGATCGCTAGCCTGTACCGCTGTTGCACATTCCCTTTTTCTAGTTCTGTTGTCTCTTTCATTCAGGGAAGTTGAATTTCTATTAGTTTAGTGGCTGTAATGTAGAGCCTGGTTGTCATTTATTATTCTCAATACTGTCACTCGCGAGCATGCGGGTTCCAGGTCTGTCACCGGAATTGCCTGTTCTCCGAAACTGAGGCGCGTCGTTACGGCTTTTTGGTACCGTCGATCGCTGCTCTGCACGCCTGCAGACAGCCACGCCCATATTTGAGTCGTGACAGCGACTCAAATCACGTGTCGTCGGTGACTATCCAGGTTCAAAGCTCCTACAGCCCACTAATTACTCATGCAGGGCATGCAAGGATCAGGAAGACGGTCACGGAGTAGAGACGATCGAGTCCGACGTTGAACGCGTTACGCACATTTGCCAGTTGGCAGTGGCCGGTGCCCCATGAACATTCTGGAGTTGATTGATCAACGACTCAAAGAACATGTGAAGTAAGTAGCTGTAGTTATCCCTGTATTCGTAGTCACAGTCCCAACCAAAATTGCTTAGAATCTTACAGATGTTGTCAGAACATCCTGACCCACCGCTTCAAAACCTCAAGCGCCCCCAGGTTTTAGTGCATCAGTGGCATAATGAAAAGATCGGCGCGATCGGCGGATTGGTCGTCTAGCCAAGGCTGGGGAGCAGCCAGGTCATCGGTGAGCTTCGACGAGGCTAATTTGGCCTGGCCAGTGGCTTGGCGAGGCAATGGCTGCAACATCCCTAGCGGCGCCGACGTGGCTCGACGGCCGTGGTGCCCGACGCCCGTGCGGCTCCCATGAAATGGCTGGAATGGCTGAAATGGCGGGACGATGGCGGGCGCTGGGGGGCGGGCTATCTTGTTCCACGCGCCAAGCGACCCCTTCTGGAATACTTCCCAGTGTTCCACTTGACCTTAAAGAACATTCTCTCATCTTGGGCTCTCTGGCATCGCACGCATTCCCGGCCTTGACGTGTCGTTGTTCTACCTACATCGCCTTGGGATCTGTTTCGAGTCAGTCTACCACATCCGATCGATCGGCATACACCCAGGTCTACGACACCCGTCGGACTCCGCTCCCGCCCCCTCTCGCTTGTTCGGCAGCCACCGCGGCAATCTTCACGGCCTATCCAGGGCAGCGACTGCTAAGGAATATCGACGTTGAGCATCAGCATCTTCGGCAGTCCAGCTCGGAGAGATCAACGTGTAAGGTCGCTGTGCTTCGGTTCTGGTCGGGGCTGGAATGGCCACCGAATGCGATGGTCAAACAAAAGACCCCCGCACTGTTCGGTCATGTTGATCGTGCTTCGCAGGGGTCTCGCGGGAGAATCTGAAATGACCGGTACGATCGTCCCGCACCCAGCAACATAAATCTGACACGCAATTATTTGGTTGTTGCAGATCTAAGACTTTGCCTGAGGACATGTCCCGTCATGGCGACCTCAGACCTACAACGGCTGCAAAGCCGGGGTCCAGTGCCCCCGCCTCGATGGACTATCATCGTTCGGAGGTGGAGGACAGCAAGATGGCGCAAATGACCGAGGACGATGTAGATCACGATGCAGGCATGTTCTTATTCATGCCGCCAGTCCAGGAAGCTACAGGACCGATTGTCTCTGGACAGAGCGCGAAGTCTCCGCTTCCCCTCGATCAGGCGCGTGTTCCGACTGCCCACGAGCCATTTTCTGCGGTAGACGTGCAACCACTATCCGCCGTGTCAGATCCCGACTCGATGATGACACCAGCTGCTGCGTATGCCCTTGCCGCCCAGCATGGCGCCCTCGACGGGAACCTGCGGCCCGCAACCAGCTATCGCCAAGGGTGGACCAAGCCCGAGATGCCGGATGGTCGTTTCGCAGAAGGAGAGTACGATGAATCCCGAGACATTCAATTTGGAGAGTCACGCCGGACGAGCGAAGGCACCCATGACCTCGGCAAGCCTTTCCAATTCGCCACCGAGCAACAAGTTTCCCCCGGCACGGCACAGTCTGCATCTCCGTTCGCATATCGACCCCCAGCAACAGCCGTACAGCTGACCGATTTTGGCGGCGACGGAGGTCCAGGAAATGCAAGCGATGACGACAAGAGTCCCATCGGAGATTTGGAGTTCCCCGTTCGTCGTCACTTGGAGGAGGAGTACGAGGACGATGATGAAGATGAGGATTCGCCATATCCGGAGGTCCGAGCCAGCGTCTCAAACTACGACGACCCCACCACGCCTTGCGTCACCTTCCGAACCATTCTTCTCGGCTTTCTCGTCACCATCCTTGTCAGTGCCGCGAATGCGTACCTCTACTTTCGCTATCCCGCCCCCTTGATCACTCCAATCGTTGTCCAGCTCATCACGTACCCCGCGGGGAAGTTCTTGGCTTGGACGCTGCCGACGCGCGTGTTCAGGTTGCCCAAGATCTGCTCCAAAATGGGTTTGGGCGACGAATTCAGTCTCAATCCGGGTTGGTTCAATATCAAGGAGCACACCGTCCTTGTCATCATCGCGAACGTCGCAACTGGACCAGCCTACGGTCTCAACTTCATGGTCACTGCCGAGAAATTCTATGACATCTCATACAGCTTCGGCTTCGACATTTTGTTCATTCTCACGACCCAGATGGCGGGCTTCGGCGTCGCAGGCTTGTGTCGTCGTTTCCTTGTTTGGCCGGCGGCGATGATCTGGCCGCAAAATCTCGTCTACTGCACCTTGCTCAACACTTTGCACGCCGAAGACGAGAATGAACCCGGAGGAAGGGTCTCGCGATTCCGCTTCCTGACCTACGTGATACTTGCTGCTTTTTGTTATTATTTCCTTCCTGGTGCGTATTTTCCTCAATTATGCTGAATCATTCGCCGTGCTCATAGCCACCTCATTCTCTTGCGGACAGGATTTCTTTTTCAAGCACTCTCGGCATTCTCCTTCATTTGCTGGGCTGCTCCCAGTGAGTGACGCCGACACTCGCATATCGCCAGGGCATTCTCGGCATCTGCTAACTCTGCCGTTCGCATAGACCACCTGATTTTAAACCAGCTCTTTGGCGTCAATTCAGGGCTCGGTGAGCTGCCGGATACGACGCTGTTCTAAGAACGACGCGACGACTTCCGTGTTGAACTCGAATATTCTGCTTGCAGGCATGTCCGGGCTTACCCTTGACTGGGCACAGGTCTCGTACATTGGGTCACCGCTTGTCGTTCCTTGGTGGGCGATCGTCAACATCTTCGCGGCCTTCGTAGCCGCCTTTTGGGTCCTAGCGCCAATCTTATACTACAATAATGTACGTGGGCGGTCATACATTCATATCAAGGAGTTATCACTCACGTTCATCCCTCTTCACAGGTATGGGACAGCGCCTACTTGCCGATCTCGACTTCCTCCGTCTTTGACCGATTTGGGGCACCTTACAATACTTCCATGGTCATCACCAACGCCACTCTCTCACTGAACTACGAGGCTTACCAAGCTTACTCGCCCGTGTATCTTCCCATCACCTATGCCATCTTCTACGGGGTCGGTTTGATGACAGCCTCAGCACTCATCGTTCACACTGCCTTCCACCATGGACCCGACATTGTTCTTCGGATCAAGGCGTCTACCAAACAAGATGACGACATTCATATGAAGCTCATGCGCGTCTACAAGGAGGTTCCCGAGTGGTGGTACCTTATCGTAGCCGGTGTGGCCCTAGGGCTGTCCATTTGTGCAGTCGCCGTAAGTCCGAAGTACGACTGAGTTGTAATCGTTCGCAAGGAATTGGCTGCTCACATCGATGGGGCTTGCGCAGGCATTTGATACAAGGATGCCCGTGTGGGGAGTGGTACTTGCCCTTGCGCTTTCGACGCTCTACACCATTCCTGGAGGATTCGTCTACGCGCTCGCCAACGTGGTGGTAAGCTGGAAGCACAAGCCTGCCTGCTTGTGCGCTGCTCGTGCTGATGGACGCCTGTCTTCTTTCAGATTTCAATCAATTTGGTTACGCAAATCGTTGGCGGTTATCTATTTCCTGGACAGCCTTTGGCCAACATGGTCAGTTCTTAGCACTTGCTCAATATCCCATCAAGTGCTAACTTGCCGCTCACCAGATTTTCAAAACGTACGCTGCGCAATCGCTCAATGTAACACTCGCTTTTGTTTCGGATCTCAAGTTGGGTCATTATCAGAAAAGTGGGTCCGCAGTCGGCTTTTGGCAGATGTGGACGTTCCCTGATTGAAGCTTTGTTGTTCGCCCTGCAGTTCCGCCTCGCATAACGTTT
Source organism: Microbotryum scabiosae (assembly GCA_022702605.1). Lineage (NCBI taxonomy): Eukaryota > Fungi > Basidiomycota > Microbotryomycetes > Microbotryales > Microbotryaceae > Microbotryum > Microbotryum scabiosae. The sequence goes on along the minus strand of JAHWDV010000017.1, from coordinate 1,113,790 downwards.
TACGGTGAGTGGATATGCGAATGTAATTCCCTGCCACTATACTGACGGTGGTTTTTGTTCGGCCCGCACATAGCGCAACTTTCATCGACATTCCTGGCCTGTTTCGTCGAGGTTTGTGTGAAGCGACTGCTTGTCTCAAACGTTCCAGACTTTTGCTCAACAACCCAGGCGTCCCATTTGATCTGCCCTGGAGCCCGAGTGTTTTATTCGTCGTCCATCGTATGGTAAGGGCAACCATACCGGGCCATATCACCGTAGGAGATGCTGATACTTTCGTTTGCCCACTCTTCAAGGGGACTCATTGGACCCCAGCGCATAATTGGTGTAGGGGCGTATTACTCGAAGCTACTGTGGTGGCTGTTACCCGGCGTACTTTTGCCGATCGCTGCCTGGCTTGCAGCTCGGCGTTTTCCGCGCAGTTTCGCGCGTTTCATCAACTTCCCGGTCGCACTGGTTGGTGAGTGACACAATGAATGGTGCGAGCTTTCCGCGATTCAGGTTCGACTGACTGACCTTCAAATCGATGTGCAGGTATTCAACTTGTCCCTCCCGCCACTGGAATCAACTATGCCTCGTGGTTCCTGGCCGGCTTCGTCTTTCAGTATCTCTTACGTCGTCGCCGATTCTTATGGTGGTCCAAGTACAACTTCGTATTGTCAGCGGGTCTCGATAGCGGTACCATCATTAGCGGCATCGTCATCTTCCTCGCCTTGGTGCTTCCAAAGGGCGGGACCATCTGTGAGACGCATCTTTAGTCTTCACGTTTGCTTCGCAGAGCACCGGCGCTGACACTTCACTTTACATGCACTTTTTGATACCATTTTCCAGTCGTTAATTGGTGAGTTCTGCGGTCGCTTCGCTTTTGTCTTTCTCGTTTCTGACGTCCACCCTGCTTTGTGTATACAGGTGGGGCAACACGGTGTTCACAAATACGCTCGACTTTTCGGGCAACTCTTTCAAGAGGCCGCCCGAGGAAGGATTTGGACGAACGACATGGAATTGATGGACTTCTGAACTTATAAATTGAGCTTTTTGGGGGCTTGAGTGGTTGCCTATGCTTGTTGTGTGCGTTTGTCAAATCCGTCTTTGAATTTCTAGGATGTATTGCTAGGTTTCACATTGCTATTGCTGGTTCCGTTGTCGGCTGGCTATATAGCTTGGTAGGTTCAAATCTAACGCCACATGTCACGGTATCACTCGTTTCACTCACCGGTGCTCTCCAGACTCCCGTGCTCAACGTGTTCAGCGCAAGGGACCCTAGCCCCTCTCGAACGGGTCCAACACGTGTGCGCTCACGCGTGCCCCTGAGTCGCGATCACACTAGCCTGATCCTCTCAGCGGGCTTTATCTCTCCTTCCATGATCGAGCTCCGAGACGGATGCGGACAGCCAGACCATTTGCTTGGTCGTAATATAGTCTGGACTTAGACGGTAGTGTCGGGGACTCGCTTTGCCCCTCCGCCACCCGTGCCCTCCACCGCCTCTCGCCGGTCCTGGACTCATAAGGGGGTTGACACCAGCCCGAGACATGGCCCCAAGACCGAACACGGGCCACTCTGACCGCCCCAGCCTGGACCACGGCAGTGGTGGACACGGCCACGATGAAGATGACGATATGCATTCGGGGTCGGATGACGGGATGTTCTCCTTCGCTCGACCGCCCACGGCGGATCAGCCGACTCGCTCCGTCCCGTTCGGGGTGCCTTTGCTCCCAAACTCACCTTCAACACCCAATACGGTCACAGTTGCACCTGGTGGCGGCGCACGCTCCACCCCGCTAAAACAACTCAACTTTTCGCCCGAGCACGGCGACAGCCCAGCCCCTTCGTATCGGACGCATGTTCAACAGGGGCCACCGCGACCTTCGACAGGCAGCGTTCCGCCAAGTGCGGGTAGGCTTCCTCGTGACGACATCGAGTTCGACAAGGCAGCTTTTCGAATAGATCTGAGACGAGGCTTGAGAGTTGGATACCAACCTTCGGACTCGGAAGACTCGCTGTCCGGTCACGACAGATTAGGGTCGACCAAGCTGGGCTCGAGCGCATCCACGGGTCGAAGGTGCGATACGGAAGCCTCTCTCCAGTCAGAGTCACACGACGGGTCTCAGGTTGGATTGAACCCGTTTGGTAAGAGCGTCAATCCGTCGCGCTGGCGAAAGTCGGACAGAGAAACCTTTCGCTTGAAGAGCATCGATGTCCACCCGAGCAAGCCGCATGCGTCGAGCTCGTGCGGCGACGGTAGCGACCGCATCGCGAAGGTCGTGCAAGAGAGCACTGACGCGGCTTCCGACGGTGGAGATATCGAAGAGGATTCACCCTACCCCGAAGTCCGCGCCAGTGTCTCAAATTGGGACGACCCCATCATTCCATCGCTCACGTTTCGGAGTTGGTTCCTCGGCCTGGCCCTTAGCATCACGCTGGGTAGTGCGAATACGTTCCTCGCGTTCCGATACCCCTCAGTAAGTCGATTGGACTGCACTCACCTACTTGAGGCTGCACCGAACTTACAGATGGAATATGGCAGTCTGCGATCACTCCTCTCGTCACCCTGATCGTGGCATACCCTCTCGGGAAGCTTTTGGCGATCTTGCTGCCGATCAAGGAGTGTTCCATTCCTCGCTGCTTCCGGCTTGGGCCAACATTAAGTCTCAATCCCGGTCCGTTTTCCCAAAAAGAGCATGCGGTGATCGTCATGATGGCGAACGTTGGATTGACCCCTCCGTAAGTCCAAGAGTGATGCGCGTTAGACGTGCATCCAGCTCGATCTTTGCACATCCACATGAACTCATGCTCGCTCCCGCTCCGGCCGATGCCCAGTTACGCGCTCAACTACTCTGTGGCGACCGAAGTGTTCTACAATATCAAGTATAGCTTCACGTTCGATTTCCTTCTCGTTCTGAGTTCCTGCATACTCGGGTTCGGCATCGCGGGCTTGTATCGCCGGTTCCTCGTCTGGCCCGCAAGCTTGCTCTGGCCGCAGAACTTGCTCTTGGCGACCCTTATCGCGACCTTTCACGCCGAAGAAGACAAGGAGCCAGATTCAGTGGGAATATCTCGACTACGATTGTTCACGTACGTCATTGTGGGTGCGGCGATATGGTACTGGATACCAGGTAAGCGCGTCTTTGTCCCCAAGGATACGTCTTCCTATAACCGGTGCGGCTGATTTCACTGTTTCGCGCCCAAACGTGAAGGGTACATCTTCCAGGGACTCTCCGCTTTCTCTTTTGTCTGTTGGATAGCTCCAAGTAAGTCCTTTGCAGTGTGTCTTCGGCTACGGCTGATCCCCTCCCCCTCCCCCCTCCCTCGATGATGCTTCCCGCAGACAACATGATTGTGAATCAACTGTTCGGGATCAACACGGGACTCGGGATGTCCTTGCTCACATTCGACTGGGCTCAGATCACCTTCATAACCTCACCTCTTGTCCTCCCATGGTGGGCGATCGCCAACATCTTTGGCTGCTTCGTGGTAATCAGCTGGATCGTGGCGCCGGCCCTGTACTACAGCGGGGTGTGGTCGACGTACTACCTCCCCATATCGGCAGGCGGGGTGTTTGATCGGTACGGTCAGATGTACAATCTCTCAAGAATCTTCAATCAACATGAAGCCAGGATAGATGCTGCCGCATACACCGCGTATTCGCCGCTCTTCCTCACCTCGACTTACGCGTGCGCAGTCGGCATCGCCCTGGCTCTTCTCCCGGCAGCGCTGACACACACAGGGATCTACCACGGCCGAGACATCTGGGAAAAGCTGCGGGGGCGCCAAACCGAGCGGGAGGATATACATAGCAAGCTCATGAAGTCCTACGTCGACGTTCCGGACTGGGCTTACGCGTCATTCGCGGCGGCTGCGTTGGGGCTGGCGATGCTCGCCGTTGGAGTGAGTGTGGCCCAGCCAAGTTCTGGAGTCGTGGTACACTCTTGCGTGGTGTTGACTTGCATCTATGGGAGTCCTCAGTTATGGCCAACCAAGACACCAGTGTGGGCAGTGATGATCGCCTTTCTGCTGGGAGGCCTCGTTCTTCTCCCCGCCGGATTCGTGTATGCCATGAGTGCCACCCCGGTGAGTTTCCAGGAGTCACCTCGAGCTGGTGATATTAATTCAACTGATCATGTCACCGAGTACTTGAACAAAGCTTCAAGTCAACGTTCCGAGCGAGTTACTAGCAGGGTACTTGATGAAGGGGAATCCATTGGCAAATATGGTATGCCGAAGCAAAGTTAGGAGTTAAAATTTAGGAGCCGCCCCGACTTAGATCGTATACGTTCCACCCGCAGCTGTTTAAGATTTACACCATCACCACTGTCCAAGTCGGACTCACATTCGTGCAGGACCTCAAATTTGGGCACTACATGAAAGGTCAGTTCAAGCTGGTTCTTAGAATACTGCCCGAGACGGAAGCCAGGGTTCACCTGGCGGACCTCTGTGACTTTGCAGTTCCCCCTCGAGTCACCTTTCTCGGTGAGTGATCATCTAACTTTCCCATGATATTTGCGCACTTCACTAAAAGCGAAAGAACATCAAACAGTGCAAGTCGTAGCCGTTTCCGTTACCTGTCTCGCACAGGTCGGGGTGAAGCGTTGGCTGGTTGCCAACGTGGAGGATTTTTGTCAACGCGGACAAAGTGCGCTGTTCATGTGTCCAACGACTCGCGCCTTTTACTCGGCGTCTATTATCTGGTGAGAACTTTTATACTTATATCTGATGCATCTACTCATGTCTGAAAGTCGCCGCACAGGGGTGTCATCGGACCTTCAAGATTGTTCGGACCGGGAAAGCAGTACAGCCCCTTGCTGTTCTGCGCCTTGGCCGGCGCCGTAGCTCCCCTCCTCCCTTGGATGCTGGAGAAGCGGTGGCCGAGAAGCTGGCTCGCCTATGTCTCTCTCCCGGTGGCGATGAACGGAACCCTCGCCATCACGAACGCGAACGGGATCAACGTGAGCTCGTCCACTCCTCTCCCCTTCGTGATTGTCCTGCCCGGGAACTGACTCGAGGCGGTGGCCCGTGTCGCGCAATTGCAGTACTCGTCTTTCTTCATTGTGGGCGTTTTCTTTCGTAAGCCACAATATGGAGCAGTCATATTTTTCACTACTCGTGATCGACCCGGCTGACGCAACTCCACAGAATACTTCCTACGCCGGCGACACTTTTCAACTTGGTCCAAATACGTCTACATCATCTCGGCCGGGCTCGACTCGGGGACCACGTTCAGCGCGCTCATCATCTTTTTCTCGTTGATGCTACCCAAAAACGGGCAACTCGGTGAGTGTTCCAGCGTACCGGAGGAAGGAATACTACGGCAGGTTCATTAACGATCCCTTCGCCCCCTCACCTTGATCCATGAAGCGCTCGATTGGTGCGTTTGCGCTCGCTCAAGTGACCTAAAATCGATTCGGCAAAGCTGATTCAAGGCTCTGTTCTTCTAGGTGGGGAAACAACGTCTTCAAAAACACTGCCGATTGGGCCGGTGTGTCGCACCGGGCCCCGCCCCCTCAAGGCTTTGGTCCAGATACGTGGTGACAGAGGAGAGAGGGGCTTCTAACAGTACCAGACGACTCGATCGCCCTTGATTCTTGTTTCACGGTTGCTTCGTGTTCGCTCGTTATATGTTTTGGGGTTGCGCAATTTTACATCTTCACGTGCTTGACTACTTACGATCCCATGCGTCTACCAGTCAGGGCTCGGAATGCCTGCCTTTCCACCTCTGTCTGTACTTCCTTGAGTGAAAGCAGCCGCCATCCTTCCTTCACCGTTCGACCAGCCTTGCTCTCTATGGCTCGACTCAACTCTCCTCTCACGTCCTTTCCAGAAGCGAGATCGACGGCCGCGCCACCCGTTGGGCTGGCGAACAAAAAGTCCGGTAGCGTGGGGGCTTTCTCAGCGGCGATGATAATGGTGGGTGGCCGCCGCGCGTACAGCCTCGGGTCTGAGAACGACGCAATCGTCGAGGCTTGCAAAGGTGCATGGTGTGGGTAGGGCACACTCGGCGTGTGTGACCTCGAGAGCGGTTCGATAGAGGCTGCGCGATGAGTCGTAGCGGATCGAGGGGAGGGAGCGACGATGGACTCGGCTCGACCAGCCGTGTTGGAGCCGGACGGTGTGATGTCGCCTTCACACGCATAGAGGTGCACCCACCGGGCTCCAACCATGTCCAAAGCCTCCAGAACCTCGGCCAAATCCTTGGAACCCAGGCCCACGAGCAGAGCCGAGGTGTGCACTCCGACAGCGTTGATAGGGCTGAGGTTTTGTGTGATGATGTCGGCAAGCGCCAGCACTCGGACGTTCGTGTGCTTGTACCATCCTTTTGGTGTCGGTGGTTCATCGTAGCTCGTCGGCTCGGAGCACGCTGGCACGACGAGATCGATCCAGCCGCTTGCTTTTGCGGGAGAGAGGACTTGGTCCGACGGGCCCTGCGTGGCGGCTCGGAGGGCCTTGCGAGGGGAGAAAAACGCTCCGCCAAAGTCGGGTTCGGTGTCGCGGAGAGACAGTCGGTCTTCGACAACGAACGTGTAAGGCAGACCAAGGTGATGCGCCTCCCGCGAGAACGAGTCGGCGATAGCGTGGGACGGCACGAAAAAGGTCTTTTCAAGTGTGAGACCGGACAAGAAGAGGGCTTGCTGTGTTTGAGCGTAAGTCAATTGACCCGGAGCGGCCTTGCCCGGAAGAAGGGGGTGCGTGACGGGCGAAAAGACTGGGTTCAGGAAACGAGAGAGCTGTCCGCCCTTGCCGAGGTTGATGGCGAGGAGAGGAATTGTCCGGTCGACCGATTTCAGAGTAGAGACTTTTGCGCGGAACTTGAGCAGCTCGAGGTTCGATTCGAATGACATCGGAGTAGAGACGAACTTGATGATATCGACACCGAGTCGTGCCGCTCTCGAGTACTTGTCCACCATCTCTGGGGAATCCCATTTCCATGCGCCAACGCGATCGTGGTCAGCCCCGAGGCACTGCGTTGCGGCCCCTCTCAGCGCAAGGAGTCGCACGATCTCTGCATCGGGTAGGGACAGTTCGAGATCGACATACTCGGCTCCCAGCTTGAAGCCAAGTTCGACCAGCGCCAGGTACTCTTCCAACAAGTCCTCGGTCTTAAGGTCTGGAAATTCACCCCCCTGCGATCTCGTCCGCACGGTGTACAGAATTGGGAGCGGCGAGCACCGCCGCAAGTGGCCGAAGGAAAGTGTCACGAGGTGAGGCGACGGCATGTGCGTTCCCCCCTTGCCATTCGATCGAGCTTGTTGTAATGTGTCGGGAGGAGGAGAGGGTCCACGCGAGTCTGGCGGCGTTTCCGGCAGTGACTGCCGCAGAGTGTCCACGCGCAGCTCGATCACATCGACACCACCGGCGACTTTGCGTATGGTCTCGCCCGATACGTTGAGCAGGTCGGGAAAATTGAGCGCAACAAAGCTTGTCCTTTGGCCTTTGGCACCGCGCCCCATCTCGCTCTCACAGGCGCCATACCCTCCATACTCTCCTGAGCTGGGGCCAGCGACGGGAGACGGTCTGGGGCCGGGGACGAGCGGAACGTGGGACGAGGCGAGACCAAAGATGGAACGTAACAGCCGAACAAAGGCCGTTTCGACGTGCTTCATGAGGAATTGCGGCGATGGCGGTGGAGGATATGCCGTGAGAGAGACAATGGTGTGGGAGCAGAGGCTCTCAAAGTAGGGTGTCCTTCGGCTCCAGACTGCGCGGATCTCCTCGCCCCAGGATGGTCTGAGATGAGGCTGAATCATTGGTCAGCGGGCGCAAGGACATCACAAGGTGGGGCAAGTTGACGCTTGCCTTGCGTTCTCGTCCACGAGATACCCAATCGTCTCCTCCTTGTTCCTGACAACGTGAACGATCGGATGACCTGCCGCTCTGAATTGTCGCAATGCCGTGCGGTTCTCCTCGCGTTCGACGACGCCACCTCCACACGCTATGACGTAGCCACGTGGATGTTGGTGGAGCAACTGCTTGAGAATCGCCGTCTCCTTGTCACGGAACTCGGCCCAGCCGCGAGCTACGAATGAAAATAAATCATGTGGGGCTCAGCTATGTTCTGGCGGATGCTGCGGAGGAGAGCATCCTTTTCCCGCAAGGAGTTGTATGACGCCGAGGTGGTGCATATTCCATCTACAGTTAAATTTACTTACCTTTGACAAAGTTGGTGATGGGTCCGTGCAAGGTCTGGAAGGCCGAGTCGGCATCGATGAACTGGCGGCGGAGGGAAGTGGCCGCGATAAGACCAAGCGTAGTCTTGCCGACTCCACCTAATCGACACGGAAGAGTATGATGCGATCGTTAGTTAAATCTACACTTCTGGTGGCACTCGAGCGCCTCCCGTCACGGAAATTTCTGCCTCTGCCCTTGCACGAAGCCGATGCTCGCTGCGAGAATGCATGTCTTCGTCTTGCGAGGCTGATCACTGTTGATCATAGACAGGGATAGCACTCACGCATTCCAATAAGAGCGATGGTGGCATCCGCATCGTACAGCGGTGCGTGATGCATCGTCGTACTACGTCGCACGAGGCCGGTACGACGTTCCGTCGGCCTCACGGGTACCGGTCGCCCCGTTGCACAGACTGCTGTCGGGTGGGGGAGAGCCGTTGGTCGTCCGAGTGTGAGTCCTTTTCCTCCGTGATGAGCTTGGTGTTTGTGACCGTGGGTGGCCGCGATGAATGATCCAAGTTGCAGTGAGTGGTGGGGCACTCGGCGAAAGCCGGCCGCGGCTCGTTCGGCCGCGCTCGGAAGCCCCGGGCTCGATTTACCCCACAGCTCAGGTGATCGCGCTCCTGTTCGCACCCGCTTCCCCGGCGGTCGCACCGAAACCCAGATCTACTCGGTTGGCACAAGGCACGGCGCAACCCGTCTCCAAGCCAACTGGGCCAGCTCGATCGCCATGGTCGCCAGACCGGCGACGGCCTCGTCGGGGCCGATTGCTTCGACCTCGAGCTCGTCATCCGCAGCGGTCGTACCACCGTACCAGCGCCCACCGCCTCACTCGCCGCCTTCGGACTTGGATGAGCGCGAACCCAAGAAGCAGAAAAGGGTCACCAAAGCCGTAAGTACGGCATCGCTCGCTGGAGATGACGCTTGCTGCTCTGACACCCTACGGCTCTCGACTACTTGCTCTCGCTCTCGCCGGTGCTGCTGCTCCGCCGCCGTTCATCCACATCCATCTCGTTCACTGCTGCAGTGCGACCAGTGAGTCTGCTTGTGCACTGTGGCAGTTTGGTTTCTGATGTAACATCGCTGACACCAAACCCAACACCTGCTGGCTAGATGCCGACGACGCCGCGTCAAGTGCGAAGCTTTCCCGAATGCCCCCTCGATCGACTCGCCGTGCGTCATCTGTACCGAGCAAGGCTCTGCCCACGAATGCACCTTCACACGACCGACTCGTAAACGAGGTCCTCAAGCGGGTCTGACCAAGAACCTCGCAGAGCGCATCACGGGTCTTGAACGATTCGTCGTAAGTGCCTCCTCTCAATTCAGAAGAGTCAGCTCGCTAATGGACCGATCACATGCCCTGTGCGCTTTATCTCAGGGGTACTTGCTCGCGGTCGAAGGAGAAGAGACGCTCATGGCCAAGTACCAAGCTTTTTTCGATCAAAGTGACTCGACAACCGACGCTGCAACTCAGATGGCCGCTTGGAACCGGTCGCAGCTGTCCCACTTGCTCGAAAACCTCGTCGTCAGTCCCAACACGTCATCGGGGCCTGCGATTGTCAAGCAGGAGCAGCACCGTCTCGATTACGAATCAGGAGTACTCGATGTGGTGATGGACGGATCCAGTCCCGCCAATGGTCGACCATCAGTTCAAAGCCTGCAGGACTTGAGCCCGGCTGCTTCCACTTCGACTTCCGGGACCGCCACTCGCGTCGCATTGTTCGAGCCCCGTTCTCAGTCTGCAGCGTTAGCAGACGGGTCCAACACATTTGCGAATACCTCCGGTAGCCAAGCCAATGTACCTGGCTCCGGTTCGGCCGTGGCAGACTCGAGCGACTCAGCTTTGCAAACGCTTGCACCCGCGGCGATACCCGACTATTTCTTCAGCGACCCTTTCCAGGCAGGGTCGGCTGCGCTCAGAGGTGCCGGCACGGAAGGCGGTGGAGCAACGCCGAATCTTTCCTTGAACGGCGCGCTATCACTCCCCGACGAGGCGATACGAAATCAAATGCTCGACGTCTACTTTCACCAAATCGTGCATCCCACCTTGCCAATTCTCGACAAGGCGCAATTCTTCAGCTGGTCAGCCTACCTTCCCACAACTGATGCTGCGACCTCGATCGCCGCACAAGCACTACCAGCCGAACTGTATTTGAGCGTTTTTGCCGTCGTGGCTCCCTATCTGCACTCGGACTCGACACACTCTTCAGAGACTTTTGCAGCGGCAGCACGCTTCCACCTGTACTCTTCGATGAAAAACCCATCAGTCGAAACGGTCCAGGCTTGCACGCTTCTCGCGATTGTCGACTGGGGACTCAACGAACTCTCGCGCGCGTGGATACTGAGCTCGCTCTCGATTGCACTCTCCATCACCTTAGGGATGCACCGGCGACAGCAGAACGATGGGCTTACGCCAAGTCCATCACGAGTGCGGACATTCCATGCGGCAATCATCGTACACACGCTCCTTTCGCTTCGTCTATCACGGTCACCGATCATCAACTGCGAAGACTATGATATTCCCTTGCCACCCAGCGAAGGCTCAGAAAACTTTGAACTGTGGAGGCTGGGGCACAACGCCAACCATCTCCGGGGCGAATACGGACTCGACCCGATCGCCACAACCGCCCGGCGGCCAGGTGCGGTCCGTTCGTCGACGCTTCTTCTCTTTTCCAGTATGGCGAGCTTGTGCACATTGGGACTCGCTGTGCTGCGTTGGAGCCTTCGCCCTGGAGGAGGAGGGGATCACGGGGAAGCCGACCGACAGAACCTGATCAACGCGCTCGTGGCGTGGGAGCGAGGACTCCCACCCGAGTTGATGATTGGGGAGCCGTCTACGCGCGGCGCAGATCGGGTCAAGGACCGTTCAAGGTCCATCATCGAGATGCACATGACCTTGCACTCGCTGTACGCTCGCCTTTCTCCCTCACAAGAGGCCGTTGCCGAGGGGGGGCGCGCATTCTCATATGACCCCGCACCAGAATCCATCTCGATGCTGTTACAGCTCACCGCGACGACTAGGGACTTGTTCACCTATCTGCGAACGATGCCTCTGGTCGAGATGGCACTCGACGTGCTCGTCAAAGCTGGTCTGGGGGAGGAACCAGTTAGCGGCGCCTACGATGAGCTTGGTCGAGTACATCGCTTGGTGCGGCGCGAAGGCGCCGTTCCTCGACTTTCTGCTCTGAACATGGCAACTCCGTTGTCGACCGAGGGGGCCTACGACAGCCCGATCGATGCTTTTGCGCAGATGGACCCGACGACACAGATCAACCGACCACCGCACCCGCTGGCCTCGTCCCTTCACGGCACAACTCAGCTGGCCAAAGACTCTTCGCATGCCTCACATGCCAACGCCGAGGCACTGCCAGTCTCAGCGGAGCCTTTCCAAGCGTTCTTGTCGTACTCGGACGTACTCGGCCCATCCGCGACAGCCTCAACCGTGCTCGACTTTGGATCATGGGATCAATCCGATCTCCTGGTTTCCCTCGGTCTCGTCTCTGACCCGACGGCGGGCTCTCAGGCATGGCACCCCCCACCTTCGAGCGATACGTCCGGCTCTAAACATAATCAACACTTGCCCGTCTTGGACGAGTCGAAGCCCATCTCTCTCCAGCCGATGGCGAGGGCCGGAGCAACACAGTTTTCGCACTCCGGCATGAACGACGGTGGGGTTGGCTCGGGTAACAGCCACGCCAGCGTAGGACACGCGATATCACTCGGAGGCGAAGGAAATAATGAGGGTTTCATGTTTGATCACTTTGGGCAAGGGACGGACTTGTTGTCTAGGTGGTTGGATAGAGGTAGTTGGGCTACTGGTTCGTTAGGCGAGCCGATTCAGGGGCTGTCGACGGGTGAGCATGATCTGCCTTCGAACGCGGGGATGATAATGCTCGACCCTTCGAGCGGCGAGGGCGTGACGATGTGAAATGATGAGTGTTGTACCTACCTATTCGATTCCGAGATTGCCTCGCTTGAATGCGGTCTTCTCCCGATCGTACCTTCTTGAGTTGGACCGACGTGGCATCCGAGACATTCGCCGGCAGCTCGAAGTTTTAGCAAGGCGGCGGTGCTGCCTAATTGTCCATTTATCACGTGAGCCGAGCTTCGGCGCATCAATTTACCACGCAGCCCACGCGCCTGATGCCGGCTGCCATTCGACGATCCGTTCGACGATTAAATCGTGTGATCACTCGAATCAACCCGCAACTTTGAGCAGTTTCTCCTATAGAAACCAACATTTTTACCTGCAAGTGACCAATGTACTCGCCTACATAAGGTAGGCCGGAGGCCTCGAACCACAGCAAGTTCGGTACCGTTCCGAACCGCTGCCGCAAGTCGCGTGCCGCGGCGTTGAACGAAAAATACCCGGGAAACGCGGACGCGCGGAATCGGCTTGGATGTTGTTGGAGGTTTGCAAAATGTAATTCGCGATCGTGGTCCGGTCTTGCGCGGCGCGGGCCGACGTGACACCGTCTCGCCCCAGCGTTTGCCTTCTTCCCAGTCACAACCCTCCATCCAGCCTTTCTCGATCTTCAATCAGCTTTCTTGACTCACGTCCCGTCCTCTCGGGAAAAGAACACCTACTGGTCCAACATGCTCCGTTGCGCTGGTGCTCCCTCGCTCGCGCTCCTGTTGGTTGGGCTGGCGAACAAATCCGTCCTCGCTGCTGTCACGCCGACCGCGCCGGGCCCCGGCGTAACCTTTGACGAAGGCGGACAATGCTCATTCACGTGGACCGCCGATACCACAAACGTGAGTGCTTTGCTTCTTTTGGTCTGAGATGGGATCGAAAGTGGTGCCCACGATCGTGACCTTTCGTCAAAGCCACTCTTGTGCTCTGGGGTCGATTCCCCGGCCGATTCCGTGTCCGTCCGGCTCCGTCGCAAGCGAAATGGCCACAAAAGGAGGCGCGGTAGGCGGATCCCGACCACCTGCTGTCAGGCGAAGCAACCGCAATGGCGTCCTCAGAGCATGTCATTCCTTCAGGATGATACCATGACGCCTCATGTGGATAGGGGACTTCTCAAGGATCGTGTAATCACTCAATTGCGACCGACTGCGAGGGGCACTGGCAGCTCTGGCCACGCGCGTCCTCCAATGAACGAAATGTCGCGAGACCAAACGCCCGACACGCCAAGAAAGTCTTCGGTTGACCTCGAGGCTCTTTCCTTTCCCCCATCCCTTTCACGGCGCAGACATGGACGTCGTTCGATGTCGATCTCATGTCGGGCTCGAACCAAGCCATGTCAGTCGTGACCCGTGTCACAAGTGGTCTGGACGGCACCAAGTCCGGCACGGCCACCTTCACCTGCCCCGACGTGACGCCCAACAGCGCAATCTACTTTTTCCAATTCACCATGAACGATGCCGACCCGCAGTGGACGACGAGGTTCACCATTGCATCCTCCACAGGTGCGACCACCCCACCCGCACACTCGACCCAAAGTGATGGATCTGCGATCCCTTGGGGCGTCGGAACCTTGGTTAGCGGAGCCGCAGCCAACCCTTCCCCGACCGCGACCCGCCGAACATCGTCCACGAGGACGCTTGCCAGCCCGACAGTGTCTAGCATTACAACGACCCCGACCACGACCGTGCCCGCCTCACCGACAACGGCGGCCGTCTCCAGCACCTTCACGACCTCTTCCAGCACTTCCGACTCGGCTTCGCCTTCCTCTTCCTCCTCTTCGTCCTCTGCGAGCGCAACCGCAACCGCCGCCGCCGCCCTAGGAGGTGGCTTCCTCTCGACCTGGCCCACAGGGGGCAAGATTGCCTTCTACGTCGGTATCGGCGTCGTGGGCTTGATCGTTGTCGCTCTGCTTATCTGGCTCGGCCTGCGCCTGTTCCGACGCCGCGAGGACGACGGTGCCGAGAACTTTGTCAACGAATGGGACACCGTCGACCAAAACCCTTCCTACGCGAACCAGAACCAATCGACCGTGCAGGTCGGAGCCGCGGCAGCGCACGACGACGATGCGGGTTACGCGTCGGAAAAGGTCTATGGTCGATCCCAGGTCGACGACCCTTACGCCGGGGCGTCACGTATGCCGGTAGGTGGCCACGAGGCGTACCCCTTGGTCCCGAGAGGTGGCGAGGCTGCGTACAATCAATCGACCGCCGACTTCGCCGCTTACCCGCACAACAACTATCCCCAACCCGTGGCCTCGACCTCCAACTATGTCGGTGGTGCCCATGAGTCTTTCCCGCACGGCTACCAAGACACCACGCCGCAGCATCGTTGGTGATTCCTGAGCACGGTTGGGATCCACATGGACAGTGCATTGGGCTTTTGGGCCCACTCGAAAACAAGACGATTGAATCCGTATCCACCTTCCCCTATCCTTCTCGTGTAATTGTCTATCTCTCCCGACGGGGCCTTGTGTTCTCTCTCTTCCCCGTCTCTTCCATCGTATCGGTACCCTCTCCCCGTCTCTTCTTGTACTTGTGCACATGCAAAGCAATCTTATTGTAACAAGGCCGGTTTATGTCTTGATCACCCCAACTTCTTGACAATGAGTCCGATCATTTGAAAAGCGCAACCTCAGCTTTACAAAAAGGACATGCTCTCGCTCCAGCCCCAAAACCTACCCCAAAACCTAGTAGGAACGGTGAGCACGCAAAGTCAGTTCTTTGAACCTTTTTGGCACGCTATCAGTTGGTGCGGACCTCCTGAGGTCAGTGACTGACGACTGACCCTGCTGCTTCGATCCCTCCTTTCTGGGCGTCCTCGGCTCCAGAGGAAACGACTGCGCGGCGATCAATTGGGAACAGTAGCGGAAGAGCCATCAGTGACGGTAGAAGGCTTTGCTCCTAGAGCACAATCCCGACAACCACTTGCCCCATTCAGGTAAGCTCACTCCGGTCCTAAGAGGGAATAAGCGATAAGCCCTCTCAAGACCGACCGTATCCGTACCGCTCAGGACCAGGGTGAGGCAAGCAGTGCAAGAAGGGTGGGGGGCGAGGTAGACGATTCCTGGAGTGGATGAGATGAATGAATGGGGGTTAGTGAAGTGTTGGAAAGGGATGAAGTGGGAGGACGGACCTTGATGCTTGGCTTGGAACACTCGGACGTGGATCTTGATCGCCGAGGGAGAAAGGAACGAGACTGCACGCGAAAACGGGGCATGGGGCACGTCAGATTAGAGGAAGAGGATTGTATATCACCAGACGCGACCGGAAGCGGTATTTACCGGGAACCCTCGCGTCCTTCCCCCACTTGTCCGTCACCGAGTTGCTAAATGAGTCCCCAAGAAGCACAACGTTACTTTCGCCCGCATACTCCTCATTCTCGAGCAATTGCACATCGTCCTGAATGATCGAGTCCACTCGTCCGTATAGATAAGAGTCTGAAGCGATTCGACGAGCGATAGATCGAAGATGCTCGGTGCTTGAGCTCGGTCCTTGAGTTCCAACGACGATTCGAAGAGGGTAAGGAGTCGTAAGGATCGAGAGAAGGGGTCCGTACGGACGGGCGAGGGGGGGCGTTTGAGTCTGCGAGAATGTTCTGTCGTTGGAAGATTGCACGAAATGGCGATACACGCCGGGTGCTTCGGTCGTCGAGAGATCGATGCTGGGTTGAGCGTTGATACTGAGCTGCGCAATTTGCTTCAAGGGGAAGGGCGATCGAGCGATTGAGAAGGCGTATACGTTCGTGGTTTCGATTTGAGACATCTTTAATCCCGTATCTGATGTCCATAGCTTGACGTGGATCCGACCCAACCTACCAGGCGTCTCGAGCTCCTTGATGGTGAAACCATGCTTCGAGCCGGTTTCACGAGGGTTGACCGTGGTAAGGGTGAATTCGATTCGCTCCTCATCGCGTTTACGAAGGCGCTTGGGTTTTCTCGAAACCGTTTTGGCCGACTCGACCAAGTCATCAATAAAGTGTTGGGTCTTGTCCTCGCGGAAGACCGAATCCCACCAATGATTCGTCTCGGGGACTTCACTCATTTGGATTTGGGAAGCATTGGCATAAGAACTCGTCGCCCATTCTCGGACTGTGGTGACGTATTGGCGCGAGTGTCGAACGGGGACGTTGTCATCGATGGTCTGTGGAAGTGATTGATCGATTCCGGTGTGAAGACCTAATCCTCGAATTGTGGAATCAGCAGGATAGAGGGTGGCATTCGCAGACTCACCCCGTGCCGAGCCAAGATGTTGAGTCCCACGAGGTTGGAAGCGTAGAGATCGTTGTCGAACGAAGCGAGACTCGATATGAGAATCTAAATACCCTGACGGTGATCAGCGAGAATGGATCGTAGTTCCGTGCCCGCGGCGAATGCACTCACCCCTGTCAAGCTTGGATCTCGATAGTGGTGGCCGACTGAGAGGTGGTACGGTACGTAGTCTTGGATCTTGACGCTGTGAATGCGGTGCGTACATGACATAAATCAGCTTCACCGTGGTCCGTGCACTCGTCCGATGAAGCCGCCGCTCACTAGCCCGCAGCCGGTACACCGCCCGCGACCAAATCAGGATACCGGCTCATCAAATACCAAGCTCCTTGCCCACCATTCGAATGCCCCAGCACAACTAGCTTCTTCACTTCGCATGACGTCGCTCCTTCCAACAATCCATGGGCTCTGGCCCATTTCTGTCTCAAACGATCTTTCAAGTGATGTACGGCCGAGAACGAGTCGTGTAAAGAAGGGCCGTGCCAATCGTAACCCCATTCTGTCAGACCGAGGGGGAAGACGATCCATTCTTCTTGACGTGGTTTGATGGAGGAAACCCATTCGGGTGCGGTGGCCGGATCAACGCCTGCGCCGTGCAAAGCTAGGAGTACGATGGGGGAGCAGGTCGAGGTTCCTCGAGGGGGACGGAAGCTCGCGTAGGTCGGCGCACCCGAGTTGGATAAGTATGTCGAAGTGAGGACGGCAGGATTGGAAGGTGACGAGTCCACGACCGGAAATGTAATTGTTCTGGAGTGAACGGCGTCTTTGGATAGAGAAGAGGTGATAATGAAGTTGAGTTGGACCTCGTGAGAAGTTTGCGAGGTCATTTTGCGGATCGCCCGTGTTTGGCGGAGGCGGATGGCGACGAGACGAGTTTGTCCCAGCGCGATTGTGAAGGGTTGACTGAGGAAGGCCACGACCTGTGATGCGAGCGAGCAATAAGTTCTCCATACTTCAGATCGTACGGCCGTGCGAGATGTCGGACACTGACCTCGTCGCCACCGCCCTCAAGCCTGACTTGCTTGATCGTGATCTCGGCACATTGAAGGTTGCTCACTTCTACCCCAACGATATCACCCATGATCCAACCCTTGACTAAACTCGGCACCGTCATTCTTTGGCCTCCCACGACGATCTCTTCTTTTTGTTCTTCCACATCCAGCCTCCACTTGCCCATCGGTACGCCGCCCTCGGTGGGCTCCCCCGATACCCGAAGATCGTACACATAATCGACTCGCAGGTCGTATCTCCCTCGTCCCAAGCGAATCAAGTGCCCCAAGTTGGATTTATAGTCGTATACATTCCCATTATACCATTTCCGATCGGCATCGTCCTCAGAGCCGTCTTCCAGTTTCCGAGATAAGCAGAATTCGGTCGCTCCGCCTTGGAGATGGAGCGAGTAGAGCGCCGTGCGTGGGATGGTGAGTACGCGGTGATAGTGTACCCTGTGTTGAAGCGTGGACCACCCTGCTGTCGATCGAAGGGCGTTCCAACTAGCAGCGATTCGTACTGGGTCAGTGCATGGCCAAGAAACGTGGCGAGATGGGCAGCGCCGACAATGACTCGGTTTGCAGACTGACTCTATGCTCGTCCCGTCCCCCACATGGACCCAGCCGTCCCGATCCTCCTCAACGGTCTTGCATCCCACCTCGGCGCCAAACACCAGCGGGGAAGGGAAGCTGGTTTGATTGAGAGAAGGCAAGAAGGGCGGGAGGATGGGATACTCCCTTGTGCCGATGGGGAAAGGACCGATCGAGTGCCATCGAGAGCGAGCCCCGGCTGCCGAGTCGGATCGGTGAAGAGTGGGGTCGACGCCGACCTCGTGCTTCTTCAGCACGATCTGCGACGGAGCGGCGTCCGCGAGGCAGGAAGAGGCGAGCAGGAAGAGTGCTACTAGCGGGTACGAGACATGATGCATGGCAGCCACACCCGAACGGCGAAGCTCGGTAGTAGCCGATTTAGGAGTCGCCGAGCGGCTGCAGTGACTTTGAGGCGGAAAGGAGACCCTCTGTGCCCCGCCGAGCGTCGGGTGAGTCGAGAAATGTTTCCTGACTTTTCGACCGTCCAAACGCGCCAGCTTAAGGACGTTCAACCGTTGGCCTGGCAGCCGAGGTGAGAGCCCCAGACGAGCCTCACGCGCATCGAGCCACTCGCTCATCTCTTGCACTCTTCCTCCACCCACACATCGCTTGTGACCATGGACATTGACCAACCACGAGCTTCGTCATCCTCACCACCCTTGCCGGCGGGGGATCCCATCGAGGTTGATGAGCAAGACGCCGTCACGACGACCACCACCGGGAACGGCGACGACGCGGGAAATGACGGCGACGCTGAGGAGGAGCAAGGGGAAGGTCGTGTTGGTGGTGGCAATGATGATGAAGGAGGAGCAGCAGACAAGGGGGATGAGCGGGAGCCAGTAGAGCATGATGAGGAGGACGAGGAGCAGCAGCAGCAACGGGAACGACCACGAAAGCTCGATCGAGACATTGCCAGTCGGACACTGCACCCATGTACACGATTTCAGATGCTGTAGCTGATGATTTCGCTCTCTTACAGTTTGGTGACGATGACGACTCGGAACTGTCGGCACTGTCCAGTGGTACGTGCTCGCGTCGGAGCAGGAGTTACGTCTCACCCTCGAGTCTGGTGCTCACTCTGACCCATCTCACATTCCCACAGACGAAGATGACGATGACGAACCCTCCAACAAGTCCAACAAGACACGTCGGATACAGGACAGCGACGGCGAAGACGGCGACGGGCCATCGCTGCCTCAACTGCCCGAAGGATCGCGCTCACCCTCGCCCGGCGATGCCCAACGAGACCAAGATTCGGAAGAGGACGATGATGACGAAGACGAGGGCGGAGACGACTATGAAGAGCCCGACCTCAACCGTATCAAGTTCAAGAAGAAGAAAAAGTCCGCCGCGGCCGAGGACGGCGGCGACGACGACGGCCAGCTCCCGGAGATGAGGAAGAAGTCGGTCACTTAGGAATTCTCGTAGGCAGCTGCCTCTTCTTTAAAGCTAATGATGTTGTGTTTGGACCCACAGGAAAAAGAAGAAGCCCAAGAGGGACGAGCCCGAGGCACCTGAACCGATCGAGGAGGAGATTGACCCGGAGAAGGGTACGTCCGGCCGGAACCGAAAGCCACGCCCTGCTAGCTTCGTCGAGACTGACTTGGGACACCTACTCACCCTTTACAGCCCGTCGAAAGGCACTGGATGACCGGCTGAAGGAAATCATCAAGCCGACAAAGGTCAGGACTGGAGGCAAGAAGCGCAAGGACGCCGACGATGATGTGAGCTCCCGGACTCGTCCTAGTTTAGCTTCCCACCCCACGCGCCAGGCATTGATCTTCTCCCCCCACTGCCATCCATCAGGACTTGGAAGCGTTCAACGATGAAAAGGTCGCCGAACTCCGCACAGCCATGTTGCGGGCCGCCGACGCCGACATTACCGAGAACGAAGCCGGTCGATACGCACCCAACAAGCTGAGGATGTTGCCTAGGGTCGTCGAGATGATGCAAAAGTCAGTACCCTGCGAGTGCGGTTTCAGGATGAGCGGCTAACCGATGCTCTGCGCTCTGTTCAGGACCTCGCTCGGGGAATCCATTGTCGAAAACGGGATGCTCGAATCGGTCAGACGCTGGCTCGAACCCCTGCCGGACAAGTCGTTGCCAGCGATCAACATCCAACGCGCCATGTTCGAAAGCCTCCGAACAGTGAGTCAATATAGCCTGCGAACAATCCGCGTTGACGCTTCTTTGACCGGAGACACTCCCGGCGCTCTCCCCAGCTCCCGATCGAGACTTCGGCGCTCAAATCGTCCGGTCTAGGCAAGATCGTCTACTTCTACACCAAATGCAAGCGCGTCGAACCGACGATCGTGCGCATGGCGAACCAACTCGTCTCGGACTGGATGCGACCCATCATCCGCCGTTCCAAAGCCTTCGTCGATAAAGACCCTTACGCCGAACCTTCGGTCAATTCCAACGTCAGCCACTTGAATCGACGCATCCGAGTTCCTACAGGTGTAGTGGGGATGACGAACAAAGCCGCGGACGATGATGCCGGTTTGGCGAAGAGGCACGCGAGGATCCCCGAGAGTTTCTCGGCGAGCTTTTCAGTGGCTCCTCCGACGAGCGCGAGGGATCGACATGGTGCGGGTGGGGGTTTGCAATCGGGGCATTCGGTCACGGCTGTGTCGACCAAGATGAAGGGGTACAAGAAGAAATTGGTTGCGGGGCAACAGGCTTCGAGGAGGGTGTAGTATGGGGGAAGACCCTTCGCGCTGTGTGTAATGTACAACGGTTGTTTCATCACACAGGTCCGTTTGTGAGGAACGAGAATCAGTGAGCTAACGATAACAAACACACAGACAGAAGGTTAAATCTAAAACGGAGTATGATCGAATTTGAAAGCTCTACAACTTGGCCTGTGCCTTGCCTTGCAAAGGGATCCCGACGATCTTCTCCAGCTCGCGAACGGCTTCGATCGATCGACTGGGGTGGACACCTGTGGAGGAGACATTGGATCAGAACCGTAGAATGACTAAGCGCACGCCACATAGGTTTCAATGTACGGATGGTCTGGATCCCCATCTTCTTTGCAGCGACGAGATTCCTTTTCCCAGTCCAGGGATCGAGCAGGTCAGCTCGGGAGGGACCTTCACGGTTCACCGAAGGTCAGCCCGTACGTACCGTCCGATATCATCCAAGAAGACTGCTTCTTCTGCTTTGACGCCCAATCGATCCAGAGCGATCTGGTAGAACTTGGGATCCGGTTTCCTATATCACCGAAGCGCCCATGAAAAGAAAACTGTGAGCAAGGGATTTGCTCTTCTGCACCAATCGGGAGAAAGACCGACCTAGACCCTTCCACAGCACTCTCCACAAAGACGTCAAACTGTCGCTTGAGCAAACTGCTCGAGCTCCCCTTCTTACTCGGGTTCACGGCGGCGTCGAGAATCGATTGTCTCAGTTCGTCGTATGTAAGGAGGCGGTCGTGAGGGAGCGTATCGATTTTGGAAGGGGTCGGGGCTTCGCCGGGTACAGCGAAGTTGTTCGTTAAGGCGGCGAGTTTGATTCTCCTCGAGGCTTGAGGGAAGATTTGGAACATGGTTCGTGATGAGCTTCTAGCTTTGGGAAGGCGCGATACGTAGGCGCAGGTTCGGCTCTCCGCATGACCAACGACTGACCTCGGAGAGCGTTGATCGCATCGAGCATGATCGGATCCGGTTCGAGCGCTGGGCCCATCATCAATGACCACAACTGATAGGCACGAAGACCAAAGTCGTCAGTAGGCCAAGGCTTATTCCCTGGAATCAAGTTCTTCGATACTGGTCGATCTGCGCGTGCCGACTGACCTGACTGCCATCAATGTTCAGCTTGGTCGGCAACTCGGGCACGTCTTGAAGCCGGAGGTCGGGTTCGGCATCGGGCGAGCAGAGACAACCGTGGAAGAACGACACGGAATCGGAGAATGAAAGCAATCTCTACGAATCAGCTCCCCAGTTTCCCCACCCTATGACCTTGCCCGAATATAACTGACCCAATTTCATCTTGCGACAATAAAGCCTGTACGCCTTATTCCCCCTCTCGACCGTACTCATCTCCTCCCCGAACTGCTTCTCGAAATCCGGTAAGGCCAACTCCCCCCTCTCCAAGCGCTGGAAAGCACCTTCTTCCCCTAAATAGGTGATGTGTGCGTTGATGTAGTGGTGAGGGAGGTCGAAGAGTTTTTCGGCTTCGCCTACGCCTACGATGGGGGATCCGAGGACGACCCCGCCGCTAGGGAAGGATAGAGGAGCGTGTGGAGCGGCAGTCAGTTTGGGAATGGGTTGGAGTTGAACAGGGGGAAATGGGAAAGAGGTTACTTACATGTCAAAGATGACAGCCTTGATGGCCATGTTGTGCTAGGTGAGTGTTGGGTAGAGGAGAGAGAGGGGTATGGAGGAACAAGAAGAGGGAGATGCTGCCCTTGTCGAGCTCCGGCGCGGGCAGTCAGCTCTTCTCTGCTGCTCTCGGGATTGAACGAGGCTCGAGGACTATTTCCTCGGCCCAAAGCTACTTGAGGAACAAGTGATGTTACAGCATGATCTTGGTGTCACAGGCTTCTTCCACGCAATGCAAAACAATATGATACACAGAGTACACATCTGTTCCACCCCTCACTCATCCATCCCGTCCTCTTCACCATCCTCCTTCCCTCCGGCCCTCCTCTCCTCCATCACAGGCCTCAACCATAAGCCTGCGACCGCACTCCTAATACACTTTTCCCACACCTGCTCCGCCACGAACCCCGCGACATCATTCGACCTCTTCTCCTGCCCCAACCCCAGATCCTCCGCATATCCACCCTTGACGAGATGCCGTCCTTTGATCTCGTACAGATCGGAATAGGAATCCCAATTCGCCAGATCGGAGAGCACATCGTGAGGATCGAGCGAAGGGTCTTCGAGAATCGGGTCGGCCGATTTGAGTCCGTTGAGGGACCGTAGATAGGGTTGCAGGATCGGACCGGCGTTGAGGCGCGCTGTGGAGCGCTTGAGCGCAGAGGATCGTACGGCCCGCACGACTTGTTCGGCATCTTTTTCCGATGAGGCCTGGCATGAGGGAAAGCACAGGATAATTCAACTCGTTGCCAGGATCTGTTTCATCCACCCGATTGCGCCGGCTCACCAAAGCCAACAAGACCTTTTTGCGATCACGTTCCTTCATCTCCCTCTCCTCCAGATCCATCCTCTCGTACCCTCGTCTAATCTCCTCCTTCTCCTTCCTCTCCTCCATTTCCCTCTTCTTGATCTCCTCCTTCTCCGCCTGCCCTCGTTCCAAGTTGACCTGGATCGATTCCTGGTTCTCGGCGCGGTACCGCCCCAACAATTGTTCGACTTTTTCCACGTCCTTCTCGTTCAAAAGGTCAAAAGTCAGGTCCTCGACTTCTTGCAAGTACGCGTTGTACGCGTTGACATCCTTGAAGTCGTCTTCCCTCTTGTTGTAGCTGCTTCGGGTTCGGGTCCACATTAATGGATCAGCAAAGGCTCTCGCTCTCTCACTCTCGGCTCTCCCCCCGAACTGACATTCTAGCCATCCTCGTGCGAATAGTAATCTCCCTCTGGACGTGCAAGTTCTCATACACCTGTTTCTGGAAATGCGCTTTCCTAATTGTCACCCCACAGATCGGACACGGTTCTGGTCCCAAAGTGAAGATTCGATCGATGCACGATTCGCACCTGGTTCGAGAAAAAGGGGCCCAACGGCAGCTCGTGATCATGCGCGACAAGTCTAGCTTGATTTGGAATGATACGCACATGCGATGATAACAACTGCTCACCAACAACCTCAGCCGAGGGTTGAGGAACCGATCGGTCTTGCACACGGGGCAGACGTCCTTCTCGTGGCGGTACTCGGGGAGGTTGAGGTCGTCTTCGGCGAGGGTCTCGAAGGCAGTTGATGCGTTGGGGCGCGAGGTTCGGGAGGCGAAGTTGGTTGATGAGGAAGGGTTGTTGTTGGTGGTGTTTGCGGAGGAGGGCTTGGGTTTGCCCATGAAGAAGCGTGGGGTGGACGACATGGCTCAGATCGAGGGGTTGGTGGGAGGCAAGTGGGGCGTGCACCCGTGGTGGTCGAGTGCTAGTGTTGGTGATCAATGCTCAATGCACCGATGATCGCTCCCAGGTATTCCAGAACGAGACTATTCGTGACTGAAGAGCTAGGCCGGCTGTAGTCGTATGCGGTTGCACTAGGTAAGCGATGTGATTGAGGCCAGTCGACAGGCGGAGAGCGAGAGAGCGAGAGAACGCGAGAGGCACCGCGGAGGAGCGCGTCGTCGAGGCTATGTCGAGCTGCGAGGTGTCATCGATGACCAGCACGAGAGATCCAGTTAATACAGATCGGGCGATCCGAGGTACCTAGTGTGGATGATCGGCGGGCTCGTGGGAGAGGAGGAGAAGAAGTGGAGCTGACTCGTGTGCTGGACGCGCTCAGGGGTAAGCGCGTTCGCTTTTGGATTTGTAATCACGGATTAGGTGCCGCTTTGGGATTTGTAATCACGGATTAGGTGCGATGCTCATCCGCGAAGCCGGGGGCGTCGCCTCGAGTGCGAATCCCTTGGCCCGCGACCACCCACCTCCGCCATCTGAGACACCTTCGACAACGACGACAATCGAAGCAGCCCACATCAAGTGATATCGGGACACACACACACACCCTACTGGAAGCCGATTTCATCGTCCGCTCGCAACCACCTCTCGAGAGCCATGTCGTTCCTATACCGCTACTCTAGGACCTCGTCCCTAGCACGAACGGTGATGGCCAGTCGAACGCTCCCCTCCACAGCTGTGTACTCGTATGCATACTCGACCGTCGTCGCACCAGCTTCGACACCCGTCTCCTCCCCTTCACCGATCTATTCCGAGTCGACCGCATCCACCTCCACCCTCGCAACCGAGACCACAACAACAACACCAACACCGAAGAAGAGTTCGACACCCACCAGGAGCGAACCGGAACCCAAAATGCTGTCCTACTTTGTACGGAGGACCGCGGGCGGCGAGTTGCCCGTCTACGTCGACGTCCTTCACGGCGGGTCCAAGCGGCTTACGCTCATCCGCAAAGTCGACGGCGATCTCGAGGTCGGTCAAACGCAGCGCATGCCATTCGGTGTTTACCCCAGCTAAATCATTGAACTGTATGTCATCATTCTAGTCTCTGAGGCAAGACCTGTCGCAACACCTCGTCGGGATCCCCAACTACATCAAACCGCACGCGAGGCAGGTCGTCGTCAAGGGGGATCATGTCAGGCAGACCAAAGAATGGCTCGCGGCCATGGGGTTTTAGAGGTGGGACGTACCCAACTTGTAATCGAGATGATTTCCGATTCTCATGGACGAGGTGCGAGCTCCGAGCGGGTCGGCCTCGGCTTGTCAAGTCACCCGGTGTCTTTGACTTGTGAAATCACAGGCCCCCTCTGGTCACGAGCGGCGGCGCCATTCGAAACGGGAATTTGCTTTCGTTGGCCCTCCGCTGCGGTCCTTTGAACGTCTTCGCGCTCCTCGATTGCGTTCTCGCTCCCACTCCCAACACTCACATTCGAGTTTGTCTTTATGTGCCGACCGACCCCGAGCCGCTCCGGTCCGATCCGACCTCTGCGGCGCTTCTCCTATTCTGCGCGCGTGTACGCACCTCCGCTGGGCGCGCCCCCCCTCCCTCTCTCTCTCTCTCCTTTACGACCAAAAGCGTTTCGCAATCTTGGCTTGGGTCTCACCACCTCGCCTCAACAGTGCTCCCTCTCCGTCCTATCTTCCCCCGCACGTCTGATCGTCACCCCGTTGGATGCATGTTCCCAATACTTCATCTGCATCAGCATCAGCAGCAGAGGCGCTCAGCCGTACTCCCCCTATTCACCATCCGTCGGCGGCTTCAGCAGCAGCGGCGTCGGCGTCACCGTCAAGGGGTACCACCAGCACCGTGCTCCGCCACCATGCGCTGTCCCAGCCGCAAGGCACCCCATCCAATCGCGGGGCCCTTGGCTCCGTTTCAAATATGTCGATGATGGCGCTTCCCGCAGTAGCACCGGCTTCGACGACTCGAGCAAGGCGGTTCAAGACGCGCAACAAGATGCCTGTGCTGATCGGGGTTCAGGCGGACAAGTTCCTCACTGAGGAAGCCTCTCAGCTCGATTCATCGCACACGGTGGGGTTGGGGGCTACCACGACTCAAGGGGCTCCTTCACCTCAGCCTATGCTGGTGAACTCACAAGGACGGGAAAACAGTTCGACCGAACCGCTTCAGGATTGGTCCCTGGGATTGCAGGACCCTCATCCGAGTGGGGTCGTGGTCGGCGGTGACGACCGACCGACGAGAGGGGTCGACGTCTCGGAGGAACAAGAATTACATCTCCAACTCGTGCTACGCCAGTTCTCGTCCACTTCGTTCACGACGACTTCGACCGAGAACATCTCCACTGCGTCCGAAGCGACTGCATGTAGCCGAGGTCCAACAGTTCAAGAAGAGGTTTCGTCGATCCCGACTCCGTGCGCAGCCGGCAGAGTCGACGACGAAACCTACCACAAGCTCTACGGCTCTTCCCCACCCTGGTCCCATCCTCAAACCTACCTTCGTTTCTCTGACACGGTGCAAGACACCCTCCTCCACCAAATCGACTACACCATGGACGAGCAAGACGAAGATTGGCTCATCGTGTACAACCAAGACGTCGCGAGGATCGCCAAAGGGCAACCTCCCGCGGAGACAGGGTTGTTGGACCTGATGAGGAGGTCTATGGTGGGGTATGAGGTGGGCAAGTGGTATTTGACTGAGGATGAGTTCGAGTTGATCATGGATGTGTTTGAGAAGGAGACAGACTCGAGGGGGATGCAGAGAGCTGAAGTGAGTGAAAAAAGGAGCTCGAGAGCTCAACTGCATGAGCTCACTGAATACGATTTTTGGCTTTGAGCCTAGGAGTCGTTCATCCTCCCCAGCTTTGCCGGCTTGGCTCCGATGTTCAAAGACCCGCCCAAGAGGAGTCCGAATCGAAGCGTACGGAGCAAGCTGGGTCCCAAGGCCGAGATCGTTTATCCCCATTGGCGAGCGAGGAGGGTTGCTAGGCGGTTTCAACCGATCATTCCGATACTTCAGGTGAGGGCACCTGATCGGTCCTATTTCATCACTCCAGTAAATTGAACCATCCTGTGTCTTTGAATCACAGCAAACCGAAGGCCAAGGCGACTCAGCCTACGTCTGTTTCCGCCAGCGCGACGACTCGAAACGGATGCGCAAAACCCGCTCCTCAGACCACCGTTCCGTCGATCGTCTCCTCCACATCCGCGACGACCTCTACGCGGCACTTCATCTGTCCAAGATGGTGCATAAGAGGGAGGTGCTGAAGTGGCATGAGGTCAGGATCGAGAGGGAAGTGTTTGAGAAACAGGTGGAGATGAGGAGGTTGAAGAGGAGGGTTGGGGAATCTGAAGGGGATGAGGAGTTGTTGTTTAGGAGACGTTCGGCACCGGTCAAGGAGGCGGTGGGGGTGAAGGGAGTGGATAGGTGAGTTTTCGGTGATAGAGTTGAAGTCTCTCTTTAGTCTATGTGAGCGGGTACCGACCAGCTCTGTCGTGACCTCTCAAACAGCCCCTCGAACGACCTCGGCACCTTCGTCGCTGCGTCGGCAGCACTCCAACGCGCCGGGATTACCCACGACTCGTTACAGAAGCGACGTGAGCGCATTCTCGCCACCGAGACGCGGATACACGATGATCTTAAAGACAAGAAGCGGGGAAAGAAGGAGTGGACAGACGTATTGGACGATCCCGTTGAAGACTCGCATCGAATGGGGGTGGGCGGAACGGTGACAGGGGGTAATTTCTGGCGCGTCGTCGAGATCGTCTCGAATAGGGATCAAGAGGGGAAGAGAAGGGATGCCGTCGGCTTGGTCCCGTTACCTTTTAAGGGAGTCAATGCGACCAAGGCGGCTTGCTTTAGGAGACGGGTTGGGAGGGGCGGGAGGTTGCTGCTTGATCGAATGCGGGTGGGAGGGGAGCGCGCGACCAGATTCGATCAGCTGTCCACGGCTTCATTAGGGAGTGACGACGACGATTCGGGATCGGAGGAGTCCATCGATCTTGATCTTTGGGTGCGTCGTATCGAGAGAATGAGGTACGACAACGACGAGACGATCGACCTATCCCTCCCCGAAGAAGCCTCCCCCCTCGACGATTTTCGCCTCGACTGGACCGTTCGACGATCAGGGCTGCTCAATTTCGACGATATCGACAACATGACCATCGATGATGGGTATCTTACCCGCGCATTCGAATACGCCGCCACCCAAACCGAGAGGGTGGATGTAGCACCTGAGACAGTCGGTCCGCTCCCTCGTCAGGTGTTGCATATCGTCCCTGTCGACCACACTCGGATGCCGTCAGGGCCCTACGAGCAGTCGGCGTTTAGCCCGGATGGACGTGGACGTGCTTCGGTGATGCGTACACCAATGACTCGAAGGTCGTCGTACGACTCTACAAGATCTTCGACTGTTCGAATGCGGTCACAGAGGCCAATGACGCCTTCGGGGTATTCGCGTCGGTCGAGCCTTCACTCGCGCATGCCAACGGGCGACTCGGAGGCGGGGCTGCTGCCACTGCCGTTTTCGCAAGGTGCCGAGAGCTATGGGTCGACTTCGAGGGCTCTGGATATAATTGGGTGCCCCGAGATAAACGATAGTGAGTGGTTCTCACCTTGAGTCTATGAGCCCTGTCCTGCGATACTGACCGTCACGCTGAAGTGGACTGCGTAGTGCTTCACGCCCCTAACATGCAGCGACATTCAGCCCCTCTCACCGTCGCGAATGGCGGTCAAGCCCCATCGCCGCAAGTGCTGCCGCCATGTTCGAACAAGTGGTCGCTGTATCCAGCTCACCTTTCACATCATCGACCTCACGAGTCAAGGAGCACATCGATTGGTTCAGCCCACGCCTCAGACGCGCTCGGCTCTCCCAATGCAAACCTCGTCAGAAGCAACAGTCTCGGTGGGTACGCACAAGATCCTTACGCCCCCTCACCGACCGGCGCCGATGGTGCACCCACTCATTCAAACATGAGCCACCGCACGCCTGCCCCCATGGACCCAGATCGTTCCCCACTCGTACCACCAGGTCTAGGTCCGCGTCGTTTGAGCGCGCCGCTCCGAGCCTCATCAGCCATGTCCCTGTCGAGGTACACGATGCTTGGTTCGCCTCCGACGACCAGTTCATCACCCCATCAACCCCTTCGACCTCGTTCGGCCTGTCATTACCCGGCACCAGCTTCATCGTCCGTTTCGCCTGGTTCTCCGATGGAGGGTACGCAGAGCTCACGATGTTCTCCGCTTCGTGAGTCGTTTAAAGCAAGCTCGGGTCCGGAGAATGCTACTCCGAGCTCAACGACAGGTTTGCGCATACGCTCGGGGCGGACGGGTTGGACGACGACGACGGCAGGGATGACGATGCACAAGACCAAACAAGGGGCCAAGGATGATGCGATGATCCGATGGACTTGATAGTGTAAAGCTCATTCTGTGCAGACTAGTGTTGATTTTTACACTTGAGAAAAGACGTCGGGACCCCCCTTTTGAACTCCGAGCAATCACATTCTCCCGCGCGAGTCCGTAATCTCACGGCGGCTTCGCGCCTTGCAGCCTGAAGCTTGATTCAGGTTCGTTCCGACTAGTGAGTGGTTCTGCTTGGCGAAGGAGAGAAGCGGTATCTAGTGCGAAATACGAGCTTTGTGATGTAGACACTGTTCGGGCCCTGATATCCCCCAAAAAAAGTGTGCATTGGCTGCAAATTTGCAATTGTTGATGAAGATGGTTGCCGAGTCTACTGCCGTGTTGCATGGCACTCCCATCGGCCTTTGTCTCTCGCTCGCTCCGTTTCCCGACAGGTCTCGCTCTCCCATTCCCCATCAAGTCGACTTTGCCCGAGTCGCAGGTCGTCGATGCGAGGCTCGAACCGCGTCTAGCACCTACTCACACACCACCAACCCAACCGCAGCCTGGTACACCACCTACTTCTCTGCTGCGCACGACGACGACCGCAGCGCGGTGATGCTTGTTCAAGAAGGCTCCACCACCGCCGCTGCCGCCTCCGCTGGCAGTGCACGAACACGAGTCCTGTCACCGGCGTCGCCGCAAGTGCCCGGCAACTCGTCTCATCAACACGCCTCGACCTCGGCGGCCTCTGCAGCATCCACGTCGACTACCACACTCCACACGAGGGACATGGGTCGTCTGTGGATGCAGGACGAGGATGTTGAGGTCGATGTCAAGCCCTTGATCGTCGTACAGGACGGTGACGCGAGTGACCCCCAGGCCGGTTTTAGCAGTGGTCAGTCGGGTTCGAGTTGCCCACCCACTCTTTGGACGCCCCGCGGTCGCGTTCGTCCGCCTTGCGTCGCCGTCTCGTCCCAGCAGTGCTCTCTATCGGGTATGGCATCCAATGCCCCCCGCTCCTCAAGCACCGTGACCACCAACCACATCTCTGTGCTCGGTCCGACTGCGGCGCCACACGCATGCGGACGTGCGGACGTCGAGCGGCGCGCATGGGGATGGCCGACGATCTTGCTCTCCGATCTCGTCTGTACCCGAATCCTGCGCTGACCCTCTCGGGAATCTTTGGTCGCTTCTCGGCCTGTCTCCTTGCGAATTTCTCAGACCCAACCAGCTCGAAAAGGGGGCGTTCGTCGTCACATTCGGTCTCGACCTCGGCTCTCAACCTACTACAACAAGCCCTCCTGCACCACCAGCAACAGAGCGACATGCGCGACGACGACGACGATGACGAGCACGGCCAAGGTGATCTCGCCGGCGGCCCAGGCGCGGCGGCCGCCCCAGAGCCATCGTCGCACCTCCTCGCGCCTCGAGCTGCGTCGAGTCCGTCCCGCGCGGTCTCGGTCACGTCAGAGGTCGACTCGCTCGCCAGCAGTTGCAACGATGCTCTACAGACACCTCCGACCAAGAAGTTGCGCAAGGGCGCTCGTCTCGGCCGACTCGGTCCCATCCTCGACAAGATCCCGATCGAGTTGCTCGCCGACGTGAGTAGTCGCGCCGCCGCCCTTCGCTCTCTCGGACCTCACGGTAGCGATAGGTTCCTGAGCGCTCGAGGGCCTGGGCGCACGCATGGGGCTTCTTCGAGTTGACATTGATCTCGCATACCTCTTTTTCACTTTCGTTTGTACGTTCAGGTCCTCGCCTACCTCCCACCCGTAATGTTGCTTCGTCTGGCTCGCACGGCCAAGGTGTTCAGGAGCCTCCTCATGAGCAAGCACCACTCGCGTGCCATCTGGCGTCGCGCGTTCAAACGTGACGGCCTCGGACCTTTTGCGGTTGAGGACATGCCCGAACCTCAGATTGCTGCATTGATTTGGGACAAGGAGTGTCTGGTGAGTCGAGCGCGTAGTCCACGTCTTGAGACATCACGTCAAAGGCTAGGAGAAAAGGGAACTGATTCTTATCCTCAATGGGTACGTCATAACAGGCCTGCGGTCGAACCAAGGTGCACAAGATCGTCTACATCCTTGAAGGACGATACTGCGACCCGTGTTTGAAGCAAATGTGGGTAGCAGCGAGACTTCAAACGCCATAGCTTGTTCTCGGCGGAGTAAGAATTCAGAACAGCTGCTGACGTAGAGGTCGCTCGCGATACCCCACAGAGTTCGGACTCGATCTCAGATTCAATCCAGTCATCCTGCTCTCCATCCCAATGCATTTGCATGCGCACCATTCTCGACGGGTAAGCTTTCGACTTAGCACGAGCTTCGTCTGACGATCTCGCAACTGACGGTGATTTGTTTGGCATCGATGTACACAGCTCCTCCTTGTCGTGGTGGTAATTGGCCCGCTCTCCCTGGGCAATACATGGCCGCTGAATACTGGCTCGAGGAAACGGTGCTCAAGCGCAGCGAGGAATTGCACGCCCTCGAGCGTGAGGATCTGGAGCGCTGCGACGATGGCGGCCGCGTGGCGAAGCGCGTCGAGTACTGGAAGGAACGCTTGCCCTTGATTGGGCAGGACGCGCAGATGTTGCAGAGGTGGCAGGCTGAGTTGGATTCGAGTCGTTCGAGCGACAAGCGTAGCTTGCGTAAGGAAAGGACCAAGATGTGAGTTTCGCCTCGAGCGAATCGGAGTTTGTGGGGACGTGTACGCGCATCATCGCTGACCCTCATCTCAACGGTGTCTCCCCATAGGATCCGACAACGCTGCCTTGACGCGGGTTACGATGCCCGAGACGTCGACATCGCCGTTCGTCCCGACAGTGCGGTCTACGCCCACATCAATCAGCCCTACCCTCTCACGGATCGAGGTATGTCTTTTCTGTCCCGGACACCAGACAATCGGTGCATCGAGAGCTAATTTTGTGCATCCTTTGCGCACCCCCAGTCTGGCGCAAGCTCGAACGACCCATTCTGAGTCACGTTGTAGCACTGCGCGACCAACGGCTGAGTGACGAAACTCGACAGATTCTGCTCGACCGCTTCCGCGAAGAGACGACGCGTGCCCAAGAAGCTGCGGCCGAACGTCACTCTCAAGAGTTGCAGGAGTTGCGCGTACGTGATCGAAGCGCTCAGGCCGCCGTTGCTGCGACCTTGGCCGCCCACGCACAGAGGAATGCTGCGGGCGGATCGCAAACCCATGGCCCGCAAGCCTCTTCCTCGATGCAAAACATCCCTGCCGTGGGCGGTTCCTCTTCTTCGTTCGGAACGGGGATCGTGCAATCACCCCAGAGGTCCATGGGCAATGGAATGCCGCCGTCGTCGTCGTCGTTGACCTCGGCTTGGAACGCGTCGCTTGCGCATCAGGTGAGTCACCCTCGGTTAGACGTGAGAATTTTACTCATCGTCACTCTTAGCTGATGCTCCAACTTGACATTCAGCAGCAGCAGCAACATCAGCAACAACATCAACAACAGTACCAAGCCCATGCTCAATACCTGAACGCGCTTCGCTATGGTTCGGCGTACGGTCCTCGCAGCCCTTCGGCACCGTCGGCATCACCACTCTACCCCTCGATTGGTTCCTACCAGCGACCAGCGGCTAACAACACCCTCATGAACCCGGTTGTCATCAGGCAACCCGTTCCTGTTCCCGTGAGTATCCCCAGTCCTGGCACGTCATTTGCACCTCCGAGTTACCCGCTCATCGTTGCTCAATCACGTCACATAGAACATGTCCCGCATGACGCCTAGCGGCCCGAACGCCCCCGACCATAGCCTAGGTGCCTGGTGGCTCGGCACGTCACCCCGATCCAATCTGGTCCATCAGTCGACATCCCTCGCTTCTCGCACCCACCTTCCGAGGCCATCCTCAACCGGCCTCTGAACAGAATATTCATCTGGACATTTTCTCCATACTTTCAGCATCCCCGGCCCCTGGCGGCCCTATCCGCATCATGCATTCTTTCTTCGCTTGATCCTTTCGGTGTTGTACCACTTCGTACTTGAGCTTTCCCGCTTCGACGCACGAGCTGTTCTCGTTCTTCCTTTCCACCTGCATGCAAACCTCGTTCTGCTTGTCTCCGCCCTCGGTCTATTCGCTCAGAATCCATTCGCCCTGCTTTTGTCATTTCTTTCGCACCTTCTTCGTGTGTTCCACGTTGTTTTCGCAAGATGCCATAATATTGTCTACTACTACTACTACTACTACTACTACTACTACTACTACTACTACAGCTCAGAACGACGGTAAGCTTCGAGGTGTACTGCGGATGACCGCTCTCAGCTTTGTCAGCATCGCAATTGAGGCATGTGCAGGGTGAGACATTTCCCTGCCAAACCCTGCAGTGCTGCTGACTCGATCGGCTGCCGCACCCCACGCCTGACTCGCTTGAGTTTGGAGCCGCCGGTTTGAGAATCTGCCACGCCCCACCTCGCCAGCCCGATACGATCCCCGACTGCTCAACTCCGAAGATGGCCTCTCTGAGTGGTATCCGCGATCTGTACGAGCGAACCAAGACGGTGACGACGAACCGTCGAACGCCGTTCTGGTCGCCCGTCGACAGCGTCGTGCCGGAAGGGTGCTTGATCTCCCGATCAACGTTTACGCTGTCCGTCTCGCCCTTCTCGACGCTGTCCTTCACCTCGTCCGGGCGACATGCCAAAGGGACAGTGTTGTACATGCATGAGGGCTCGCTCACGACGGTCGAGACGGTCCTATCGGCGCAGTTGCCAGACTACGATGAACCCGCCGAATCGACGCGCGCCGCTGTGACTTCGAGCGACTGCAAGGAAGCGAGCCAAGTCAAGGGCGTCGTCGAGGCACGACACAACAGCGACGAGCTGCTGCGATTGTGCAAGATCGGCACCGTGCAAAAGGATCTCGAAGGGGTTATTTATATCGAGGTGAATCTATGTCACTCTGGCTGCTATTCGACTTGATTCTCCTCCGGCGGACAAGCGACCCCGGAGTCTGGGGGACGCTCGGGGACTCTCTAATCGTCAGCGACCCCGCACTGAGGGCTCGTCAATTTGGGACGGGACCTATCTCCGGCCGCCCCGCCCGTGGGAGTCCCGCCTTGCGTGCATCGCATCCCATAAAGTCTGATCGGCTGGGACCGATTCCTTTGTTATGTAACTAACCACTCGTTGGCTTTCCCTTCATGCTCGCGCTTTATGCAGACCCCTGAAGAGTCTGCCCGCGGCACTCTCGCTGGCGCCTACATCTCGTTCCACGTTACCTTTGAGCTCCCCGTCGCCGTCGAGGCGCTCGATACGCTCCGGGTCTCGTCGAACCAGTTCCGCACCCTATTTGATCCATCGCTCTCAAAGTTGGCCATCGCGAACCTTGAGCTGTCGACCTCGGATGGACCGATTCGGCTCGATCTCGTCCGCGTCGGCCGAGCCAAGATCGTCAACCTTCAACCGCCTCGTCCCAAGAAGGTCGAGCCTGACGAACCACAGCGATCTCGTCTCTGGTCGCATCATTGCTTCCGACGGTTTGGTCCTCGACTGTTCGAACGGTCCTATCTCCGGAAGCTACACTACGACTTATCCGCACGCACCGCTGGCGATCAAGACGGTCAACTTTGACATCCGAGATGTGGCGGTGCGCTCGGCGGGAGGGATTTACGTCTCCAACGCTAACGCGTCCATCACCGGTTCCTGTTTTGCGAAAGAGCTTTTGACGATCGAAACCCAGCATGGCAAGGTCGGCGAGGCCAGATCGACGTTCCGTGGCGAACGAGGCTTGCGAATCACGACCGTGGCGGCCGACATCATCGGTCGATTCGAAGTCGCGAAGGAGTTAACGATCAAGTCCTCGTCGATGCCCATCGATGCGAGCGTGACGATTTTGAGTCGAAGTGCGATCTCGGCGCAAGCTTCCACCCGCGAGAGATCCAACTCACGAGCGAGGTCAAGACGACGGGCGGAGGTCTGGTCAAGGTCTCGCATCCCAAGGAGTTTGTGGGCAACTTTTCCGTGAGTGAACAGACACACTAGAAATTGTGAAAAGAAGATGACTGATGCTGATTGCTGCCCAATGTCCTCGACAGGTTGCCACCGGCGCCCTCCATCAAGCCGTCCACGATGTCAAACTCGACTTGGATTCGGACTCCGAAGCCGCGACCAAGAAGGCCATCTCGTACAAGATCAAGAAACGCACCGAACTTGTCGGCATCATCACATACGAAGACGATTCGGTCAAGCCTCGCAATTCGACCCAGATCGTCACCAGTGGGTCTGCGGAGCTCGTCGTTCGTTGACGGCGTTACTTTGTGTAGGCCTTGGGCCACTTGGAGGGTTTTGGGGGCATGAAACTACATGCCCCACAAAGACGAAGTAGATGCTCGTTGTGACCTTGGATTGGGAGTTTTTGGCTTTGTATCAATGCACAGATCTGACTGTGTCTCGCAACATGAGCGAACACTTGACTGAAGAGTTTGCTAGCGTTGGGCTGCCTGGCTTGGCTGGAAAGCTCGGGGTTGCTCCCGACCACGTGACCTGGTTCAAACACAAGTCATCTCAGTATGTTTCGGAATCACAGAGCTTTTGCGTTAATCGGTCGTCATCCAGCCGGCGGCAGCGCTCAGCATCGTAGGTAGCTCGGCGCGATGATCAATCTCGGCTTGGCCTGCTCCCCGTTCTTGATGCACGTTCGCCAACAGCTAGTGGTTCACCCACGTCCCTCTAAGCGACATGGCAAACCAAGTGCTCGAGATTCCCCAGTCGTTTCCGCAAGGGTCGTTCAAGGGTCGTTCAAGGGTCGCATTGCGCTCACCACGGGTGACAGCTCAGGTATGTGAAGCCCACCAGAGCCATCGACCTCTCGTGCTGGCTGTGGGCAGTTCTCGCAGTCGCATCAGTAAGTTGCTCATGTCTGTGCCAGGGCTCTTATTGATGTGAGTATGGTCTCGCTCTACATGTATCGGCCATTCCACAACGCAGACCTTGCTCTCGCTGGGCTGCAGCGTCGTGATCGGTGGGTGACCTATCACCCCCCCGCCGACCCTCTCGGACGTGGCCTCCAAATCCGGCGCCAAGTTAGCCTTCCAGAAATGCAACGTCGCCGACTACTCGTCCCTTCTCGCCTCGCCCTCTTCAATCAAGCACTGCAAAAGCCATTTCGGAGCCTACCCTTCCCTCGTGTTCGCCATTGCCGGTATCGCCGAACGAGGTAAAACTCTTCACCTTTGATTCGTCCGAGACGGATCCTTCGATCGAGGTCGAGCCCGATTACTCCGTCATTGATATCGACCTCAAGACCGTTGTCAGTACGGTCAGGATTGGGATGTGGGTGATCAAGTAGAACAATGATGAAGGAGCCCGACCGGATGTGGGCAAGGATGCGAGCATCGTCATTACCGCTTCGATGGCGGGTTATGCTGGGCAGGGTTTGGGTTGCCAGTGTGAGTGGAAGCAGTGCAGTGACTACTAAATGTGCTGCATGTGACTCCAGTGACAGATTCTTTGCTCTGTCCAACCCTTAAAAACTTCTGCATGAACTGCAAACGACTCTGGTTACATGCACTGATCGTCAAAAACCGCCTACTATAGTTACCACGCCGCCGAACACGGCTGCATCGGTCTGGTCCGTTCGATGCGCTTCCTCGCTCCCGCCCAAGGGGTATACGTCTCTTGCGTCGCCCCGGCCATGACGACGACTCCTTTGATCTCCTCGTCGCTGCCTTACAACCCCGAATCAAAATCCATGAGCCAAGCCTCGGTTGAAAAGGCGTTAGTCTCCGCCGGTGTCCCGATCAACACCCCTCAACACGTCGCCAACGCCGTCGTGTATCTCATGGCCGAAGGATCGAAAGCGAGTGGGAAAGGTATCTTGTGCCAAGGCGGGCAATATGCGGATCTGGAGAGGGGCATCAATGCGACGAGGGATGCTTGGATGAGCGCCGAGCATGCGAGGATGTACAGAAGTGGGAACAAACCTACCAAGGAGAACAAGGGTGCCGCGAAGTTGTAGTTTGGTTGTTGTAGGATAAACGCTCAGTGATCTATACATGGTTGGTTCGTAATGTTATAGCCGGTAGCCTCGAAAGGTTTCGTTGGACCTCGGACGGTGGGCGGGGTCGACCGAGGCGACTAGACGAGCTTTGCCCGGGGTGCAGAGCAACGCCTAGAAGTACAACTTTGGATTGTCGGAGAACGGCCTCTGGTTCGAAGTGAACATCGGTCGAACGCAAACAGGTGAACTCGATCCTTGCCTTTGGGACGACCGTGCCCCCGAGCGCGAAGTCGAGGCCTTGGTGACGACGATCGAAGAGTCCCCTGTTGCAGGCGCTCCGGCGTAGTTCGGCACGTTGCTTTGGCGTGAAGAGGAGAGGGGTTTGGGAAGGATCGTCTCGAGCAAAGTGTAGAGGACGGTAATTTCGAGGATGGAAGTCATGATGATGTGTAAAAGAACAAGAGGGAGTTTTCGTGGTGAAGTGGTATGTAAGAGATTAAGCTCTACTCCGAGCGAGGGCGGTGTTCAAGTACTCGCGAGATGTCCACCTCGTGCTTCGCACGAGTAGGCTACTACATTGTTCATCGGATTGCCTATCGATCAGTCCAACCTCATCTTCTTTTCACATGATTGTTGTTCCTTTGCTCTGTCCATTTTCAGCGCTCAAATTTCAAACCCCTTTGTTGAACTTGGCGCTTGCACGCCCGTGGGAGCTGCCATTTCGAACCGCTACTACATTGTTCATTGGATTGCCTATCGATCAGTCCAACCTCATCTTCTTTTCACATGATTGTTGTTCCTTTGCTCTGCCCATTTTCAGCGCTCAAATTTCAAACCCCTTTGTTGAACTTGGCGCTTGCACGCCCGTGGGAGCTGCCATTTCGAACCGCTACTACATTGTTCATTGGATTGCCTATCGATCAGTCCAACCTCATCTTCTTTTCACATGATTGTTGTTCCTTTGCTCTGTCCATTTTCAGCGCTCAAATTTCAAAACCCCTTTGTTGAACTTGGCGCTTGCACGCCCGTGGGAGCTGCCATTTCGAACTGGGTCAGACAAGAAAGGGACAAAAGAAAGGGGAGTTCGGAGCAAGTTCGACGGGCCGGCGTGAACAACGCCGATGCGGAGTAGACCCTGTTTTTTTCAGACGCCACATGACAATGGTCCATGCCGGTATGAGAGATTGACATGAGGAATTACATCCGCATGGCATACTCAGTACAAAGACCCATCACCCCCGCCCGCGCCACTAAATTCGGTCCCATCCCGATCACTCCTCGTCCCACCCTTACCACCGACCTCATATTCACCCACTTCCGCCCTCCTCGCCGCCTCATTCGGTTTCTCCGACCATAGCTTCTCGATCTCTTCGTGGCGTTCGGCTTCGGGGTCGAGCATGGACATGCGCTTGTGCGCTAGGGCGAAGAAGGGCCGTAGTTCGTTCACTTCGAGAGAGGCGAGGTTCGGCATCTATGGAGTGCCAAAGCAGTGAGAGTTTGTTCAGCGCCTGTGTAGAATCTACTTGTTACTACAAGAGTGATCTTTAGGCAATTGCAACACGTACGGCGAGATGTATCGGATTGAGGGCTGCGAGACCTGCGCGGACTTTAGCTTGACGAGCTTCCCGAATGTCCTTGAGCAAGAGCCGGACCTTGTCGGGTTGAGCGACGTCATCCGATGCACTGTTGTGCGTATCAAGAGACGTGACTCAGTCGGTTTTGAGCAGAACGGTCTCTGGAAGAGTCAAGAGTGGGGGACTTGCACTTCGAGTAGAATTTTGGACACCTCAAGGTAATCCCTCGGCAGGTCCGAAAAGCCTTCGTCTGTCGTTTCCTCTTGCAATGTGTTCTCAAGCCGCGCTGTCGAGTGAAGCAGTAGGTTACAATATATTAGTTATGATATCTGCCGAGATCTCCCCTGCATCATCCGATGATCTGCGATGTCATCGCTGGGAACTGACGTATGGCGAGCCATGTCGGAGCGATAATGCGACACTTGCGCTTCTTCTTGAGG
This sequence comes from Microbotryum scabiosae, assembly GCA_022702605.1. Classification (NCBI taxonomy): domain Eukaryota; kingdom Fungi; phylum Basidiomycota; class Microbotryomycetes; order Microbotryales; family Microbotryaceae; genus Microbotryum; species Microbotryum scabiosae. Next base: position 1,074,519 of record JAHWDV010000017.1, on the reverse strand, counting down.
TGCACCGCGAACCAGAGCGGCACGGTTGATTTTTGCGGTGGATTCAGAGGGCCGTATCGTATTGAAGGCTGATGGAGGGGAACAAGAGGTCAGCAGTGAGTTGGTCTAGGAATGAGTGGGTAGCAAGAGCGAATGCGAGAGCCGCCCGAAGGGGATATGCACCGTCCACGCAGACGATGCGTAGACTCGTTAGGAGGGTAGTTATCCGACAACTACTCACACCATCGAGGCCTTCGACTAGAGGTACTTTGACGGAAGGCACGATCTCGACCGTGCGTTCCATGGCCAGGAACTCGAGGTCGCCCGGTGTCGGCCCGAGTTGGCGCAGTCTTGATACGGACATGACCGAGGTGAAGGGGCTCTGATGGAATACGATTCAGTTTCCTTGGTTGTCGCGCAAGTTGAGATCAGTCTGACGGAAGGCGAAGGCGAGGACGAGGACGCTCGGAGAAGGAAGCTCTCGCGTCGCGACGCGTGTCAGCTCAGTCACGAGTGAGTATCAGAGATTTCAGAAGATGGAAGGGCCGGAGTGGATACGATGGTCCGGGCAGTGCGGTCGACTTTGAGGCGAGTCGTGTGGAGATGTATGGTGGTACAAGGTGTAGGTCGCAACACTCGGTGTGATTCCCGTGCGAGTGACTCCAACGACGTCAGCGTCAGCGCGCGCTCGGACCGCTTGCACTCCAAACTCCTCCCTTATCAGAAGCGCCGGCCTCGTTCGTCAGCGCCCGCATGTCTGTGCTTGTCTTGCTCCCCGCTCCACACTCGGTCGACGCGACTTGGCAGCTGTGGTTGGTCCTCAACTCTCCTCCTTGCTACCATCCCGCCAGCCTTCTCACTCTCGCGTGTACAGCAATCACAGTGACTCCGACTGCCGCTTGTGTGCCACCCCTGCCGCCGCGTTGCCGCGCCACTCGTGGCCCCGTTGCACCGTCCGACTGCCAGTGACTCGGAACGACTTGGGCCGACGGACTCGTTAGCGTAGTCGCCAGCACAGCAGCACGCCCGCCTCTTATCTCCACACACCTCTCACCACCACCATGCAGAGCTTTGCATCGTATGCATCGCACCTGCTCGCGTCAACCACGGCCGGGCCGAGTCAAGGGTTGAGCGCATACATCGGCGGCGGCGCCCGCCCGAGTGCCTCATCAGCGACGCCCATGTTCTACTCGACCCGCGACTCGTACATCCCCTTTGACGAATCGGACGACATACTCGGCGCGTCTTCGTCGACCCAGGGTGACGATTCTCGCGGGAGGTACGACAACACTCGCACGGGCTTGTCCTTTGGCGGAAGCGTTGATGACCGCAGCACCAGCACCGACATACGTGACGACCAACCCCATGACCGAACACGGCCGCCGGCGACCATCTCTTTCGGCGGCGGCGGTGGCCGCCGCAACCGCAACCACACCTTCCAAGAGGACGAAGACGACGATGACAACCCGTATCGACGTGATCCAAGTGTGACCACCACAACATCATCCTCGAACGCGGCAGGCGCAGGACCGTCGAGCATGCTCGCGCTCGACCTCCCCGCGTTCGTCTCGAGGATCAACCCGGCCAACGTCGCTCGGGGCTGGCGAGCACACGAGTCGGTGCAGCACCCTCCACCGCATCGCTACTACCCCGATCAGGACGATCTCTCGGAAGAAGACGAAGGTCCACTCGATTATATCGAGGACGCCGACGAGGAGGAGGAGGACGCCAGTCCACCAGGCGCATTCCTTTCATCACCCTTACCACCTTCCTTGGGTGGTGGAGCGGAGCCTTTGCTGGCGCAGAGAACACTGTTCGTCTATCCGGTCCCGGGGAGAACGGAAGGCGTCAGAGCGAACGGGGAATATCGAGACTCGCAGTGGATCGTCGCGTATGGTATGTGTGTGCTGGCCGTGTTTGTGCTCGGGTTGCGGGAGTGGTGGGAGACACCGACAAAGGTTGGTCTTCGGTCTTGTTCCAGGGAGAGATTCTTTTGATCAGTATCATAGCTTATTTTTGCGACGTCTTATCGATCCTTAGGAGACACCCTCATACCCGGCATACTCGGTCTTCAACACGATCCCGGTCCTGCTCACGCTTTCACTTGTTTCGCTGCTCGCGGGTGTCTCGTCGGCAACATATATCCTCGCCGTACGACATGGGATGCGACATTTCATCAACGTAGCTCTTATCGCTGGCCCGGTTCTGTTCATCGGTGCGGGTGTGCTCTCGTTCGGAGGCTCGTTCGGCGGTACCGGCGCCGCAGGCGACAAGGGGTGGAAGGCCGGGATGAGGTGGTTCGCTTTGGTATGCTTCGTGTGGGCGTATGCGTTGGGCAGGGCGGCCATTTTGAGGAGGAAGCAAGTTGCACGAGCCATTGCTCTAGGCGAGGTACGTTTGCTCTTCTTCTGGCTGCACATGTCTAGCCTCAGGATATCTACTCACCTTGAAACTCTCTACAACCCCCGAGCAGCTGGCGACCCAGATCATTCTCGAGCACCCACCCCTCATCTTGCTCTGCTTCGGCCTCTCGGTTCTATCGGCGGTCGTTGCTCTCCCGTGCTTCGTTCTCGTCGCCAACCTGTTGTTCGACTCGTCGGTCTCGTCGTCGTGGCTCCCCGGGTGGGGCTCCATCTTGACACTGCTCGTCTTTGCCTGGTCGCTGGCCATCCTGCGTGGCTTACAGCATGCCCTCGTCGGCGGTGTCGTTGGTGCCTATTACTTCGAACGCCAGCAGGCCGAATACCCCGGCCCCGTCGTGGTCACCAAAGCGGCGTTGCAGCGTGCGACCCATGGCTCGCTCGGGACAATCATCTTTGCTTCGGCCATCACTTCGCTCGCCACATCGACAACGAGCCTTCTCAAGCGCGCGCAAACTGTGCTTCGGTCCAAGCATCTCCACCCGATCTTCCAACCGCTGACGTACCTCGTGCCGCTGATGGGCATCATCACTAGCTTCATCTCGAGCTTCAATGGCTACGCCTTGAGCTACGCCGGGATGACGGGCGAACCCTACCTGCAGAGCGCTCGCGAGGTCGCCAAGATGGTGCGACAGAACGAGACGAGTGCGCTTGGCGACAGTCTCCTCGTGCGCCTTGTCCTCTTTGTCGTCTCGTTCGGCTTTGGCCTCCTCGCAGGCTTGGTCGCGTTCCTGTTCGCGTCGTCGAGATTGGCGTCAGGGGTGCACATGACGCCCTTCGTAGCTGCGTTGTGCTACTTTGTGCCCGTGTGGACGCTCAAGCTGTGCCATGACGTCTGTGGAGATACGGTCGATGCCTTGTTCCTGTGCCTCAACATCGATCTCGTCAAGGGGGAGAACCACTCGGAGGAGACGAGGACCGCGTTCAAGACCGAGGCGAGTGAGCCGAGTTTCGTTTGAAACGCGCTGCTGCCTTTTTCACTGGATGGAGGGATGTAGGTGTGAGATGTGTTGTGTTTCTAACTGAGTGCTTTGCTCTGTGTCGTACTTTTTTCGTTTTTTCTCCTTTGTTTTACTGTTCTATCATTGTAATCTTGATTACATGTCAAGTTTTGACTCTTGTGTCGCTTTCTTCTCGGCAAGATTTGGCCGAGATGGATCTGCTCGGCGCGCGAGGTCACGAGGCCGAGGAAGAGTGCGGCGTGGCCCGGCCGACAGACGCCGCGGCGCGCGTTGGCCCTTGTCCGCATACATACCGCACTGTCCTTCACACGTGACACCCAAGCTTGCACGATCCACTCTTTTACGATACACAAATCCAACTATCTTCACTCTTGATCGTCAGCGGCCCTCATCACCCCCTCTCGCCCAGGTCTTCTCCCTGCCGCACCTTCCTGCCTCGATCAACACCACCAACACCGCTGGCCCGGCCTCGCCGAGATCCCGCCAGTCCTGGAAAGCCAAATGACGACTATACAAACACGACCCCCACCGCCGGTGCACGATCAATGGAAGGACGCTCAACGAAGAGGGTTCTGTGTCTGGTCGCCACCCAAGGAGACGAGTCGATTGGAGAGGATCGATCCGTCGTTAGGCGCTGGTGCATCCGTGGCCGGTGCGGCGATAACGCCTTGGGCGCGTGTGGGGGCGGGGCCACTGCAGACGGCGGCAGCGGCGGGTGCGTGTTTGGCTTGGATGTCCACGGAGGTCATCAGGGGCGAGGCCATATCCTCAGATCTGGACGATGATTTCACGTCTCGGATCGAATCAGCCTTCATCTTGACCAACCGCCGGACCACAAGCCCCTATCCGGATCGTTCCGCCGAAGCCTCGCCCAGGACAAGAACGACGCTCTCCTCCCTCCCCACCGAGATCCTCTCCCACATCCTCAATTTTGCGATCCAAAACACGCCCTCGTACCAACTCGCGCGCCACCTCGAGCGATACTGCCTCATCAACCGCACATTCTCAACTTTGGCTCAGGCGAATCTTTTTCGTCGGATCGTCATCGAGGGGAGAAGAGGCGCTAGGGCGTTCGAGGGTGTGGAGGAACATTTGTTGGAGTTTGTTAGGGTTGTTGTGGTTTCGGGTGAGGAGGATGGGGCTTGGGGTATGCAGGAGTTGGAGGGTGTGCTCAGGAGGTGTGAGGGGTTGAAGGAATTGGCGTTGAGGAATGTGAGATTGGATTTGGGGAGATTGGATTTGGGTGAGTGCCGTCTTCAATCTTTGATAAATGAAAGGTACTGAATTTTGGCTGAATACCTCACTCGACAGCTCGCATCACTTCCCTCGAGCTGGTTCGTGTCACTCTCGAAAACTCTTTGGCTGCATCTTTACCAGTGCTACGCGATCTGACGATCCGAGACGTCGCCTACGAGTCCGAGCAACCCTTCCGTGTCCTTCTCCCATCGCTTCGCTCTCTTCGATTCAACTACGAGCAAGCCACGACCTCGCCCCTCTTGTTCCAGCACCTCACCCCATGCATCACCTCGATTGAAACGCTCGAAGTAGAACGGTTGTATCCGGCGACCCAATTCGTCGATTACCTCTTACCCCCTTCACCCAGTGTCAAGCGCGTAGCCTCGCCCCCTCTAGCAAGAACTTCGTCAGCGGAAGGACTGACTGCGGAAGCCTCGTCATCGTCAGCTATGGTGGAAGAAAAAGAGTTCGATGCCGATTCTTCGACGCCTTCCCTCGCGCGTTTGACCCATCTCAAGATCTTGATCCTCTGGAGCGACAGTTCGCACCGCGCCAACTCGTCCTTCCCTTTGCTAGATACCCTGCCCGGTGCTGCGCTGGAAGAACTCATCGTCCGAGTCGATTGGGGTTATCGCGATCGAGTGCAGGAGATCCAAGCGATGGAGAATGAATTGTGTGCTAGGGTCCAAGAGGAGGGGAGTAAGTTGGGGGGTTGAGGAGGTTGGTTTTACCGAGGGAGTTTAGAGAAGGAGTTGGGAGATTGGGGAGCGTATTGAATGGCTTCGGAGTTGGGTTGGGGTTTGCTTAGTGATATAGAGGCGGACGTGGAATCATGCAGCCAAAATCTGGAATATGCAGCCAAACTAACACCAAGAGTACTGCTCGTTCTTGACCCATCAAATGGACTGATTCTCAAAGCCTTTGGCATACACCGCCATCGCCGCGAGGTGTTCGTCCCGTTCAAACGTCGACCCCTTCAAACCTTGCTTCTGCGCTTCCTCAATCCAACTCTCCTCCACGTTCCATCCAATAATTTTGCCTTGCTCACCCCAGATCCCTCGAACATGCTCCACGACCTTTCCCAACAAGAGTGCATAATCCTCCCTCGTCGCACATCGGACCCTCAAAAGGTTAACGATCCTCTTCTTCGGCGCCGCATCGAAAGCGAACATGACAAAGGACCAAGTTTCGGGATCCTCCGAAGACCCCATCTCGAACCCCCAGGGATCGGAAGCGCATTCGACACCGCCGAGCTGGAAGCCTGCGATCGAACGGGTCGTCAGCCATTCGTAGCTTGAGCCTGTGGGTTCGACGATGAGCGAAGGTTCGGATTGGTGGGATAGTTCGAGTTGGAGCAGGGAGGAGTCGGCTTGGGCTAGGGAGGTGAATTGGGCTCGGGTGATGGACTGGGGCGATGATGTGGGTGGTAAGGAAGATCTGATATCCGAGGGTGTTTTCGGTAGGGAAGCGATTTGGTATTCGACCGTCGTCCGACCTTGGATGTGCCACCCTGGGTTTCCGCACGTGGCGTAGAATTCGCCGACGTCGGAATAGAGGAAACTCGTCTCGGCGTCGTGGAAGGGGGTTTCACCCGATCGACAAGGTCCCGAGAGGGTATCCTGCAACGACGCAGATTCAATCGCTCCATCCGTACTATTCTTGCGTAGTTGATCCTGCAGCAACGCCAGCATCGTCCGCGCATGCCCTTTTCGACGATGATGAGGCGGTGTGAAGACGGAAGCGATGGAATAGGTGACGCATCGACGAATGGGGAAGCCTGGTTCGGTGAGAAGGAGCATTGGTCGTCGGAACGTCTCGACGGAACAGTAGAAGTTGAGGGTGTCGGGGTCCGAAGACGGTGCAAGGACCCTGCTCCGAACAAGGACACGGCCGAAGTTTGCGACCGGGAACGATGTGAGTCCGCTGCAGCCTCGCCTCGAGTTAAGCCCCTTCAAATAGGACTTGCAACTGACCAGCACTGCAAACACCGCCCCTGCTGGGTCTCGCCGAGCCTTCTCTCACGTTTGACGAACTGCTCGAGCGTCAATCCGGCGCCCCACTCGTCCAGTTGGTTCTCGAGCGTTTGTAGGTATTGGTCTCGACTGGCGCGCTTGAGGATGCTTCCTTCGCTTGTGGGGGAGGTCATGCTGGATCGGGATGGAAATCGAAGAGGTGGGCCCAGCAGCGCCGTCGAGTAGGAGATGGGATAGAGGGGGCAGAAGGGATCGAGTCAGGACCGGCGTGTGATTCGAAAGTGGGGGCGGCCTTTGCGGAGGGAAAAAGAAAGGGGCCCGAGCAATATGTCTTCCGGAATTTCTAGCAATGTTCGAAACGGGCTCATTGGTCTTACGATGACAATGGTGTTCGGCCCAATTACTTTGCACGTCATGTATTCTTCATTGAATAACACCGCGAAGCTGAATAAGGGGTCAGGCCGAGTTGGGAGAAATTGGGTCAAGTTGCGCGAGATCTACTTCCGGACCCCGACTCGGGGCTCGCCGCGCTCGATCTTGCTTTCGCTCTCCACCTAACCCTCAACCGAACATGTCAGGTCGATATGGCGTTCCCGCGGCGCAGGAGATGCGGTTCGCCAGAAAGGGGTCCACCCCGGGGGTGATGCGTCGTACGGCGGTGCTGAACCCGGCCGACCGCGGCCTGCTGCGAGACCACAACCTCCGCCTCGTCCTGCCCGGATGGTCGCCCTCGTTGTTGGTCGCGTTCCGCATGATCATCCTCGTGCGCTTCTTTGCGGCCATGTACACCTCGCTCACCGGCTACGAGGAGGCGTTCGACTACTGGGAGCCGCTGCACTACCTCGTGCGCGGCCACGGGTTCCACTCGAGCGGCTACTCGGCCGACCACCCGCTGCAGTCCTATGTGCCGCTCGTCCTTGCCGCCATCCCTGCGCGCATCGGATCTCTGTTCAACTACTCGAACAAGGTCAGTCCATTTATTGTGCCCCAGATGCGACTCTTTACGCCGACTGACGCGAGATCTCACCTCCACAGCGCGTGTGCTTCTTCCTCGTGCGCCTCGTGCTCGGCACTTTGTCCTCTTACGCCGAGGCGCTCTTCTACCGCGCCGTCACGGACCATGTCTCGCCCCATGTCGGACGATACGTCCTATGGGCGCTCATCTTCTCTTCCGGGCTATACGAAGCGGCCACATCCTTCCTCCCCGCGACCGCGGCGCTCTTCTTCGTCCTGCTCGCCGCGGCCTTCGCACTTCGCCCCGCCGACGTCACCACTCGTCGAATCGTCATGCTCGTCATGGGATTTGCAGCCGCGTCCTTACTCTCGACCCCCTTGGTCGCATTGCTCGCCGTTCCTTTCGTCGTCGAGCAACTGTTGATGCAAGGCACAGAGCAAAAGATCCCGGGCGGGCAGTCCGCCGCTGCCATGGTGAACAGGGCCAGTCAGCTCGGCTTAGCACTCGCTACGAGTGCAAGTGTCTTGGTGAGTTGGAAATCGGATGCGATATGGAACTAGAGCGCGTATTGACCCACTGATAATTATGCCTCACCAGCTACCGTTTGTGCTCTTCGACTCGCGAGCCTATGGACGATTCACGATCGTGCCTTTGAACGTGCTCAAGCAAACCCTCGCCACGACGCCGTTCTCGCCCAACCTCATAACCTTGTCGTACTACCTGTACCAATCACTGCTCCAGATCAACGTCCTCCTCCCTCTCGGCCTCCTCTCCCTACCCGCTTTGGCCATCACCGTCAGGGTCGACCCCAAGCGATTCGGCGACTTGCGCGATCGTCTTCCTGGACAGACCCACCCTGCCCTGTCCTTGGCCCTTCGACTCGCGCCCATGTACATCTGGCTCGTTGCCCTCTCGATGCAACCCCGATGTGATCCGACTTTGCTCTTCCCCGCCTTGCCGTTCTTTCTCCTCAATGGCACGACAACGATCTACTTTGCGAGGTGCTGGGTTGAACAGGCGTACCTGTCCGTCACCAAGTCCCCTTACAAGGTTCGTCCTTGTCCGTGACTCGTTCTATCTGCTTGATCGGCGAGCTTACAGGTCATCTTTATGCTCGTAAAGTCGACTAAGACGGTCCTCTTTGGCAACGTCACGCGCGGGTTTATGTTCGTAACGTGCCTGCTTTCATTCGCTCGCATCCGAGCCGAGTACGAGCACTTTCACGGTCCTTTGATGATCTACGCCCACCTACAAAATTACGAGCTCCCTCGCTTGGCCATTTCGCGTTTCCCCGGAGCGTACGGCAAGAAGGCTCCCGATCCTACCCTGCCTCGACTCAATTTTAGCATCGCGCTCGACGAATGCGAAACGGTGATCCCGCTCGATCGCTTGAGCGAGTTCGACCTACGCTTGTGCTTAGGTGCCGAGGCGAAGCGTTTCCCGAGTCACTTCTTGGTCCCTGATCAGCTCGAAGTCAAGTTCATCGAAGGTGTCGAGGGGCATGTGCCGCAACCTTGGGTCCCGAGTGCTGGGTCGGGGTTGTGGGGGCGTGCGACGAACATCAGCCCGAGTCGGACGCAGGTTTTGCAAGGATTAGTTAGTTGAGAACTTCCGGGCAGGAGTCTCATTTCACGGAGCTGATTCCGTCTCTCTTGCCAGGTGGAGGAATCGACATGTCACTATGTGATCGAAGTAGACGAAGCCAATAGGGCCGAAGCCCCTCGGTTCGCCTACTCTGAGTGGGACCGCGTGCTGTGCATGCCCGTGCTCGACGTCGCCAAGTCGTCCACCTGGACCACCAAATGGAAGTTGCCCTTACCGGCCAGTTGGCAAGGAAAGACGACGTACAACGAGTACTGTTTGCTGAGAAGTAAAAAGCTGTTATAGACCAAAGTGCCAATTGCGCGTGTAATACGACAAGAGATGAAAAACAGACGGAATCGGTCGGCTCGTCGGTCCGGGTCGGAACCCCGAAAGATCACGTGACCTTGGCCAATCACGCCATCGTCCTCGCCTTCCATTTGTACGCGCTGCGCGCCGCGAAGGAAAATCGATCGCTGCTTCGGAGTTCAACGAAGCTCAAGCTCGAGCATTCGTTCCTTGCCTTCCCTTCGCAATTTTGTCTTCATTCTTCTCTTCAGGGAAACAGTCGCTCAAACATGTTCTCGACCCGACTGAGTACTTCAAGTCGGCTCTCCCTCGCTTCACTGCGGCACGCCTCTACGCAAACTGCAGCTCGGTCGAAGTCGACTCACAAGATTGTCGTCGTGGGAGGTGGCTCCGCGGGAGTAGCCGTCTCTGCGCAACTGCAACGCGCTTTCAAGGCTGAAGGAAGGGTCATCAATGATGGTGATATTGCCATCGTCGATCCCGCTCAACTCCATCATTGTGAGTGGGCGATGAGGCGAGCTTTCGGCGAGGCTTGAGCTTTGGGCCGCTGGTGGTCGATCGCAGCTTGTCCGCGAAGAGGAGTGGGGAGCTGACTGATTTTCGGGTCGGTCGGTGTTTGGTGCGTTTGTCCCACAGATCAACCTGGGTGGACGCTCGTGTAAGTCAATAAATCAATGTACCAAACATCCGAGGCTCAGAGCTCACGCCCATGCCCGTAATTAACTAATAACCTCACAGGGGCTCCGGTCTCGCGGAGCTCGACCAAATGGTTAAACCTCTGCAGGATGTGATCCCTTCCGGAGTCAAGCACTTCTCGGCGGCTGTCGCATCCTTTGCTCCTGAATCTAACTCGATCAAGACATCTGATGGCTACACGATCTCGTAAGACTACGTTCTTTCTCCTCGGCCGTAGCTCTGGCATACCCAGAAACCTCTGACACTCCCAACTTGGTCCCACGCAGTTACGACTACCTCGTCGTGACGCCGGGTCTCAAATCCGACTTTGAAAAAATCCCTGGATTGTTGGAAGGCCTGAAGGACCCCAACTCGGGCGTATCGAGCATCTACCACTACGACTCGGTCCAAAAAGCCTGGTCCGACATCAAGGAATTCCACAAGGGGATCGCGATCTTCACCCAACCTGCGGGAATCATCAAGTGCGCCGGAGCACCGCAAAAGATCATGTGGATGGCTTTGTCGCAGTGGAAAAACGATGGCAAGAGAGACGCGGTCGAACCTGCTTTCGCGACTGGGGCACCGGCGATGTTCGCTGTGCCCAAATACGCCAAGGCCTTGGAACAGCTTCGTGTCGAGCGCAACGTTGAGGGACTCTTCTCCCACAACCTTGTCAAGATTGACAACGCCAAAAAGATCGCGACCTTCGATGTCGGAGCCGGAAAGACGATTGACAAGAAGTTCGATCTCTTGCACGTCGTCCCTCCCCAGTGTCCTCCTGATTTCATCAAGAACTCGCCCTTGGCCGATGCAGGAGGCTGGGTCGCCGTCAATGCCGGGACGACGCAACATGTCAAGTACCCCAACATCTTTTCTATCGGCGATGCCTCGAGTTTGCCCAATTCCAAGACCGTAGCGGCGATTACGGCGCAGGCACCGGTCTTGGTCGACAACTTGATGGCCCACTTGGATGGAAAGGCTTTGCCTGCTGCTTATGGTCAGTTCGAAGTGTGAGAATTTGGTCACGTGTGATTTGCTAGACCCGACACTGACAATTTGATTGTTTCTGGATCGATGGCAGACGGCTACGCCAGTTGGTGAGTTGACGATGGCATGGTACAGGATTCGCGTCAGAGCTGCGGAACTGAGTTTCCCACGCATCCTTCACCAGCCCCCTGTTAACCGGCCACAACGAGCTCATGCTCGCCGAGTTCAAGTACGGCGGTATTCCTAAGGAGACATTCTCCAAGTACCCTTTTTTCGAGTCACAGGATAAGCCCAATGCCACTTTCTTCTGGTTGAAGAAGTAAGACCTCAGTGATTTGCAGGGAGACTACTGACGTCCGAGTCTTGCACGTGATCTGACCACATTGGGGCCTTCCTCGGCTACCTTCCTACAGGAACTTTTTCCCTCGCATCTACTGGTCGGCTTTCTTGATGGCAAGTTCCATTCTTGTCTCCAGCTGGTGGGCAGGTTCACATTCCGCCCCTCAAGCGGAAATGAACCGGTCGGGCGAAAGCGCTCCGAGCTGACCCTCCACTTTGTGGACCCTCCACCTCCACTTGCGCAGGGTACGTGGTTCGGTCCTAGGGGTTTCTGGGGCCCTACTGCTTATTAGAGATGCAAGACGGTGCATGACTTTCGGTTTTTGTCCATAGCGTAGTAGAGATTTGCGTGTATTTCCTAGGTTACTTCAATGAAATTGGGCATCATATCATTATAGAGGTTTGATCAAACATCGTAATTTCAAGCCGTCGAGCGCGATCGGGCGAGCGGCGCAGATCGGCGGATCGATTCGAGTGTAAAGGGAAGTACTTCATTGGTGACGATGACGAAAGGAAAGTGGTTTCTGACCGACGTAGGTAGGTAGGTACGACGCACCGCGCTTCATCCGGCGGCGACGAAGCTGTGACGCCTAGTCCGATCGCGATTGCGACGTTTACATATGTGGAGGCAGGAAGCGTTACGTCACGGCGTCGGCGTTCCCGTTGATGGGCTTCAACGTGGTTTTGGCTCGACATGCTCTTGCCTTCCTTCTTTTCCCTTCAAACCGCATCTCTCATCTGACCTCCTCAATCCTCCTCAATCCTACTACTTCCACCAAAGTGAGTTGGAGCTTTGTCCATGCTGACCTATCTCCGTCTTCCCATCTGCTGGCACTCCGCCGATGATCGACCCAGTTGCTCCTCGACTGACGCCCTGGTGCTCCTCGTTATGGCCTTTAGTGTCTACTCAAGATTACAAGTTTGAAGGTCAGTCAGAACCTGAACCCTTTAATGTTGCATTGAACTGCTCCCTAAACCCCGGCAAGTTCTTCCAAATCTGCAGGCTACGGCGCGTTCGACAAGGACTCGATCAAGGGCAACTTCAAAAAGTTCGAGTACGAGCCCAAGAAGTGGGACGAGACCGACGTTGACATCAAGATCTTGTACTGCGGTGTCTGCGCTTCCGATGTCCACCTCGCTGGCTCCGGATGGGGTGAGTTTCCCAGCCGGGCTTTCTTCGGTGTAGTGGCGGAAACTGACGGGTTTTCCAAGTTGGCTCTCCTGGCGCGAACGTAGGCCCGGCTGATTACCCTCAAGTTGTCGGTAAGTAAATAGGATAGCGATTTCCTAAGTCAAGATGCTGACCAAAGGGCCCATTCTCTTCAGGCCACGAACTCGTCGGTTACGCCGTCCGCGTTGGATCCGAGGTCAAGCACGTCAAGGTTGGCGACCTCGTCGGTGTCGGAGCCCAGAACGATTCGTGCGGGAAGTGCAGTCAGTGCACCGCCCACCGTGAGCCCTACTGTGAGGAGGGCCAGGTCGGTACCTACGCCGGTGTGTACAAGAAGGGCAACGGTAAAGGTGACAAATCCTACGGTGGCTACGCCAACTACCACCGAGCCCCCGGCCACTTCGTCCTCCAGATTCCCAAGGGTCTTGACCCTGTGAGCATCTATCCGAGTCCTGCTAAGGATTACGCGCTTGCTCTGACCTTGCCTTCCTCCCACTCACAGGCTCTTGCCGCCCCCATGCTTTGCGGTGGTGTGACCGTATACAGCCCCCTGACCCAATACGGCGCGGGTACGACTGCCAAGGACGTTGGTATCGTTGGTATCGGTGGTCTCGGTCGTACGTCCGATTTCCAATTTACTTTGCGATGTTTTGACGAGAATCGACCCTGACCTCCTCCGCCTTCGCTCCCTTGCAGACTTTGGTCTCCTTTTCGCCAAGGCGCTTGGTGCCAACGTGACCGCCATCTCGCACAGTGCCAGCAAAAAGGCCGACGCTGAGAAGATGGGTGCGAGTCGCTTCATTGAGTCGGGTGATGGTTCGGACAAGAACTTTGCGCCTTACAAGCGCTCGCTTGACTTGATCGTCGCCACGACCAACGACGAAAAGATGCCGATCGTCGGCTACTTGTCCCTCTTGCGCCCCGGTGGAAACCTCATCCTCGTCGGTGCCCCCGAGAAGCCTCTGCCTTCTCTGCCTGTCTTCCCCTTGATCTTTGGCAACGTTCACATTGGTGGCTCGGCGATTGGCTCACCCAAGAAGATTGCCGAGATGCTCGAGCTCGCGGCCAAGCAGAAGATCCACCCTTGGATTGTCAAGCGTCCCCTTGACTCGGTCAACGAGACCATTCCCGAGATGGTCAACAAGGGAGCCAGGTAAGTATTGAAGTCTTACTTCGACGGTCCGTTTTACCATGGTGATATAGTCACTAACATCATCCGTCTCTCCGTCTCTTAACTAGGTACCGCTTCGTCTTGGTCAACGAGGAGAATGGCGGCAAGCTCGACTAGACAACTCGGGTGTTCACCAAAATCCAGTATATATGTCGTATTGAGGAAGAACAACGAGTCGAAGTACTGTGCAAAGCTACAAAAATTAGATTGATGTTTTCCTACCTCTCGCGCCGAGCGCGCACGTTCGCATTTTCATTCTCATTCGAATATTCCCGAGGTGTCTTGACGGGTCTGACCTGGTCGCATTCCAGTACCAGTGATCAACGGACTCTGTTCTCCCCAAATCATGAGAAAACAAAGAACAGTGAGACACCAGTCAGAGCCGCTGTGCAACGCGACCTGACACGTGCACGTGGACAAGGAAAAGAAGAAAAAAGCAAACACAGCGAAACGCTATTGGATTGACTGCCTCGTCGCCCAGCTTCTTGTCCGTCATCAAACAGGGCATTTCTGCCAGTACGAGCAAACACAGCCATCAACCACTCTGCAAGAAGATAACTAACTTAGAGTGTTTGTCTCGCACAGTCGTCGAGACCGATGGCAACCAGTCGTGTCACGTCATTCGAGGCGCCAACTCCGGCGCCAACTTCTCTGCTGACCACGTCGAGAAGTGCGCTGCATCATCGACCAAGGCCAAGTTGGCCCCTCGTGTCATGATCGACTGGTCAGTTCCAGTAGAAATGATCACCACGTATCCCTGGCTGGTGCTCACGCATGCTCGTCTGGCCGCGACTGCAGCTCGCACGGCAACTCTGAAGAAGCACGAACGCCAAGTGATCGTCGCCGAATCGGTCGCCGAACAACCCGGCAACATCCGAACAGCATTCAACATCATCGGCGTCATGATCGAATCGCACTCGTCGCTGGTAAACAATCGATCCCCGCCGAACGGCCGGTCGGGCTCACCTACGGCCACGGATGCGTGCATCGACGAGCAAACGACAATCAGGTCTTGGATACGTTGAGGAAGGGTGTGCAGCAGAGGCGATCGGTCGACGGGCCGCGTCAAGGCACAGACCTTTGAACGTGCTCAAGGAGAGGGCCGAGTTCAACGACCCGAACCAGCTCACTCCGAGGGCTTGATCGGACGGTGATCATGGGGCGTGTGCCCCGGGCCCTCTGAGGGCGCACGTTTGGTTTTTCGCATAGCCGAACACAAATTCCACTTGCAGCATGTAACACAGCTTCATTTGGAAATCCGTTGCACTGGTTGACGGCGCTCTGGTGCACCTGTCCATATCGTCGATTGTTGCCCTGTTTTAGCTGCTGCAAGAGGCTGCCGGCTGCCGGCTGTCAGAGGCAGTGCTTGGACAGGTCAACTTGTAGTCTCGACTCTCGAGTCTCGACCCGCCTCAAGTAGCTAGCTCACTTGCCTTACACCCGCTTGCCACTCGTTGCGACCACCCCGCCATCTACCCAGGGAGTCCATTCTACGACCATCAGTAGGATGTTCAAAAGGGCTACAGCGTCATTACGCTCGACCAAGTCGACGAGCGAGACGGAGCCGGCCCTTTCCGGAGCGGCGGCGGCGGATGATGGTGGTGGCAGTAGTGCCAGCGCCAGCGCTCGCGGTAGCTTGGACGAGGCGGCTGAGGCGGCTGATCCTCCATCTACGTCACAGACCCGCGGGTCACCTGACGACGAAGCGACCAGCAGCACCGACGATGCCGAGCTGGCCGAGGGAGTGGAGAGCCTCGATATCAAGGATGGGCAGACACAGTCCGAGTCATCAAAGTTCAAGCAGTTGGTCGCCATCATGAGGTACGTTCGCGCGTAACGGCTCCTCACTCGACGTCGACGCTTGATCGGGGCTACAGCCAGCCTTATCCGGAGAGCGCGCCGGCGCACCCGGCGCACGGTCCGGCTCCTCGACTTTGACGGCGTCTGGCCTCCTATTCATCACCGCAGGAGCCAGGATGTGAGATTAAGGGAACTGCATAACACAGAGCATTAATGGTGCTGCTGCAATCTCCCTCGTACACAGGAAAGCGCTCAACGTCAAGGATCTCACCGGGCTGAGGATCTCGTTGCCAGCCAACCTCATGGGTCAGTCCCAACGGTGTTCAGACACAGGTCGACCCCAGCTGACAGACGAAAAAAAAAAAAATGACTAGAACCTGTGGGCAACCTCGAATACTGGAACTACCTAGACCGACCCGATTTTTTCGCCGCCATTGGCGAATCCGACGATCAGCTCGAGCGCTTCGTCTCTGTGTTGCGATGGACCTGTACGTCAACTGGTCAGAGGCAATTTTTCCAGAGCCGTTCATTGACTTCCCACTTTGATGGATGTCCCAAAACAGTTACCAAGGATCTCAAATTTGTCAAGGGGAAAATTGCCAAGGTCGATAGATCTCTGTCTCCTCGCGAACTTTCTTCCTCATTCCTGACCCCGATGACCCCCTCTTGACGCGCAGCCTTACAACTCGATTCTGGGCGAGCATTTCCATGCTTATTGCGATACCGAACCCGTGTCTTTCACGACCTCGGGTGAACCCCAACCCTATCTCTACATCGACGAAGAGCCTTCCGCGGAGGTGCTCGCCAATGCCGGTCGCCCCTCCAAGGCCAAAGCCAAGCGCTCCTCGACCTCGGTCGAGCCCTCGCGACCTAAGTCCAAAGAGATTGATAGAGAAGACCCAACTGCCAAAGTTGGGGGTGTAGCCTCGTCCAGCGTCTCGTCCAAAAGTGGGACGAGCCAATCGACAGCCCCGACGTCTGTGGCGACAGACGGTCGTGGATCGGGCAAGGCCCGAGTCGTGTTCCTCAATGAGCAGACGTCGCATCACCCACCGATCTCGCATTTCGTGCTCGAGTCTCGAGGGCCGCATGGGACGGTCAGGTGTACTGGGGCGGACCAGGTCTCAGCCAAGGTGAGAGCGACTTTCTCTGCCGTGTCCACACTCCCGAGCGCAATGTATGCTAACACTCCGGAGCATTAACAGTTCACCGGCACTGCATTGAAGGTGTTCCCTGGACCTCGCAACAAAGGCTTATTCCTCACTTTGCCCGACCGAGATAATGAGGAGTACCAAGTGAGTGGAATCCTTCCAAAACCTTCAGGAGGGCATGTCGGCTGACCAAGGACTACGGTCCTCTCTTCATTTCAGATCACCCACCCTTCTGCCGTGGTCACCGGTCTCGTACGCGCTTCACCTTATGCGACCATCTCCGAATACACTTACATCACCCAACGCGGCGGGCCGAAAATGTCCGATAAGCACTACCGTGCCATCATCTCGTACCTGGACGAAGCGTGGCTGTCCAAAGCCAAGTTCTTAGTCGAGGGAGTGATTTATAGTTGTGAGGGTGATGAGGAAGAGGAGGAAGAGTACACCAAGGTCAAGCAGGTGCCGGCGGGGAGGATCGTCGCTACGTTCAATGGGTGTTGGAGAGGGCAGATCTGGTATACTTTGACGGGGCAAGAGGTGCGTAACGATGTGCTAGAATGCCGTGCGGACGACCACGTTGTACTGACGATATGATGGGTTTCTGTTCTTATCAGGACTCGAAATTGCTGGTGGACATGGTACCGCTTCTGGTTACGCCTAAGTCCGTCGCACCGGTCGAGGAACAAGATCCGCTCGAAACGCGCAAAGTGTGGGATGACGTCTCGCAAGCCTTGCTGCGGAAGGACTTTTCCAGTAAGTAGATCCGAGCTCATTTCCCTCCGTGAGATCACGAACACTGATGGTCATTTTGTTACCGTCTTGCAGCCGCGGGGAAGAACAAGCAAGCGCTGGAGCAACGCCAACGCGACAAAGCCGAAGCGCGCAAGAAGAGTGGTGAGGTGTACACGCCGCGGTTCTTCCAGCCTGAAGCAGAGGGGGACGCATGGGACGGGCGACCAACGTTGACGCCGGAGGGGTCGGAGGCGATCGAGAAGGAGTTCAAGGCTGAGTATCCAAAGCCTGATGTAAAGGAGGTGTCGGCGGTGCCGGCGCCTTAGGGGACAGTAGAGACTTGACGTGGGGTTTAGAGTTTTATCCTGATTTAGCCCCAACTGGCCAGTCTATTTTGGTGTACTGCCTATTTGTATTGCTTTGATAATTTAGATCTTAATGGTGACTGTTAGCATAGGCCGGGTGATGGTGGAGACGGACCCCCGAACTCCCGGAGGCTATCTTTCCATCCGCGAGAACGTAAGCTGTCGATGGCGGAGGAGTCGAAACTTGATCGAGCACTGTTTGACGTTATGGACGAGCACTCTGTACAAAAAAGGCATCCAACGCAGAGCTCGACTCTGCTCGAGGAAGACCGTGTCACCGCGAGCTTGAGCTTAAGCCCCACTTCAGGCTGCAGCACGCCAGGCACACGTTCTTCGATTCGGGGTGCGCGGCCAGATCGATTTCGAGTTCGAGGGCTCCACGTTTCTTGGTTCTGTACCGGCACCTCTCTCCCACTTTTCAACCCAACGCGTGCCTACCTTATAGCTTTACATCATCATGTCCGGCGCGCCCCCTACTTCAACCTACGTCAACGAGTCGATCGTCATCAATGCCGTGAGTTATCGCATAGCCATCCTTCTCGCTATCCTTCTAGCCTCGTTCGGTCGTCGCGGCTTCCATGTCGTTCCGCCCGCACTTCCTCGGCGCTCAGCATCGATTGGCGTTGGCGTATACGGTAGAAGGAGCAGCCTCAGAACACTCACACTGACCTCGGCTTGTTCTCCACTTGGTTGTATTTTCATAGCCTGTTGCCAAGGTGTGGCACCTGATCAAGTTGCAAGACTTCTCAAAGTGGTACTCGGCGCTGGCCTCGAGTTCGGCCGGTGAGTTTCCCGCTGGTTGGAGACTGATTAGGGGTTGTTGGAAGTCAGACGGCTGCTCTTTTCCGGGGAGGACGACTGGCTTCTTGATCGCCACCTTCCTCCTTTCTTTGGCGTTGCAAAGTTCTCCATACTTGAACCTAACCCTCTCTCTCTCTCGAACCCCGCCCTTCACAGCCGAGAACATCTCGGAGGAAGTGACCGACTCGGCAATCTGGAAGTTCAAGGACGGCCATCAATTGACCGTCAAGCAGGAGGAACACTCGGCGATCAACCACTCGATCACTTACTCCGTCGTCGAGGCGGATCCCGCTTTGACGTACCACTCTGTCTTGTCGTAAGTAGTGTCCGCGACTTGGGCCTCGAAGGTCCGACAACAATTCTGATCGATGAAGGCTCTCTCTCTCTCTCTCTGCCCGCTCCTTTCCACACCGACAGCACTATCACCGTCTCCCCCGTGACGACCGGTCTCTCCGAGGGCTCGTCGTACGTCACTTGGTCCAGCTCGTTCACGTCCGATGCCGACGCCGGCGTCATCGCCGATGCTAGCTACAAGCGAAAGGAGGCTTTGGCCGACCTCGCCAAGGCTGTCGCTTGAACGGGCACATCCGAGGCTCCAAGAGGTTCGACGACACGTCGCGGATGAAATTTTTGAAGTGTTCCTAGTGTGTAAAGCAGCTCCCCAAGGTTTTAACACATGAGGGGAGGTAAAGGGACGAGGAACCGCTCACAGGAGAGCCCCATGCGACTCGGTTTGCTTTCCCACGAATCATAGCAACGAGCACCAATCACGGAGAATTGTTTGTTTGGATTTCGATGGTGAAAACGAGAGGGAGAAGTAGGCAGAGAAAGGGCGGTGATACAACTACAATCAAAGAGGGAAAGAGACGAGGCTACCGAGCAAAGGCAAAAAGGCTGGAAAGGCACATCCGCGAAAGCCAACGGAGGAAAACGATTAGGCGTCGGTCGAGGAGGATTGGAAGGAAATGACAATTCACAAACGTTCGCATAGGTGCAGAGCAAATGAGTCTTGGTCGTCCATTTCCACAACGCGACCGGGTATCGATCATGTGGAATGTGTCGCTCCGAACGTGTTCTCTCCGCTGTAACTGTAGGGAGGAGCAAGTCAGGTCATGGACGTCGGTCCGGCTGGCAATTGGTACTACCCGGGAGCGTCCGATGGTACTCACGTCACGTAGAGGAACCCATCCTCGTCCCTGTGAAGGAAGGTGGCAAAATACGTCAGCAGGCCTAGTTTGGGGAGCCCATTGTTCGCTCTTGGACCGAGGAGACGCGGTGGTTCCTCCGAGACCGACGAGACTCGTGCACAAATTTCTCCGGACAGGGATGAGAACGTTGTGCACTCACTTGTGTTCCTCGTAGATGGAACTCATGAGCGCGGCGGTCGGCGGGAGGATCTCGTCGACAAAGATAAAGATGGCCTTTTCCGGTTGCAACTTGATGCGTTTACGGATCACATAGACGAACTGTGGGGTGGGTGAAAGTACGGGTGTTCAGTGGGAGGATGCCTTTTCGCTATCGCAGGACGGTGCGGACGAGACTGACTTGACCGACGGTGAGATCGGCGGGCACGAGGTACTTCTTCTTGTCGATCGCGGGGATATCGGTCTTGTCTGCCTTTTCACAAATGACCTGGGGTGGGTGAAGAAACCCTGAAGAGGTCAGCCCGTGGGAACGCGCTGCGTCGGTCGGTCGTGCGTGTGGCGGGTGCGCGGGTGGTGGGCGACGAGGTGGTGGGTGGTGTCGAGTCAGATCGGGGTGCGCGGCGGGGTGAGTGCACGTACAGGGATTCGGTCGGGATACTTTTGGCGGATTCGCTCAGCCTCGGCCTTGCGCTTCTCTGTTGGGAGGGTGGGTGAGTGATGAGGGTGGTGTCAGTCGTGGGTGGTGGCTGCGTACGCTCCCCAAGTCAGCAGCTCCACAGGGGAGAGGGCCCAGCTGACGACGGCGGCGACGACGACGATGGACCAAGAGAACGGGGCGGCTGACCAAAGACATGTTCATCCTTGAACTTGGAGCCTGCAGATGAGAAGAGGGTGTGAGAGTGGTGACTGCGGTGTGCTGCGCGATGGGCGGGGCAGGAACCGGGTGCGCTTACGAGTCATGGCTGGTGAGGCTGCTTCGGGGTGGGCGAGGTCAGGTGGGGCGGCGGCGCAACAAGCAGCAGGCGGCGAGGCGCGTGGGTTTGGGTGGCGATTCAGCGTCCACATCCACCACGCCAGAAGAGCAGCAAGGTCAGCACGAGGCGGCAGCGATCAAGGGGGCATGTACACGGACTGACCTTGTGGTAGAGAGGCGGGGAGAGAGGGTCAATGCGTGAGAGTGTCTGGGGTGGTGGATGGCGGGTGGGTGTGGGTGAGTGTGGGATTGGCTGAGCAAGCCTCGACTCGCCCAGACGCGTCCGCGCGTACAGACAACTCGCGCTTATCGGGTATTACCGATCGCCGATCATCTCTAACGGGTAATCGGCAGCGCACAGACCCAGCCAAGAAAAGGGGCACGGCGAGCCGAGCAGCAGCGGTGCAGGGGCTCGACCTCGACGCTCATCATACTCTCACACCTTCGTCTCGTCCAAAGCACGTCCGGAACCGCACCTCGGCTCATCGGACACGTGCTCTCGTTCTACTGTCTCCCCTTACGTCGCATCAACCCCCTGAGTCGCCGAGTTGATTCATCTGGATCTGGACGAGCCGCCAGCGGAACAGGTTCAACATGGCGTCTAAGGTCTCGAAACTGTACAAGGCCTCCCCGGGCGAGTCCTTCGCCGTCATCGGTGGTGAAGGCTTCCTAGGGCAAGCCTTAGTGCAGGCCTTGCAACGCGCGTTTCCGTCGCATCGTGTCGCCTCGCTCGGGCTCACCCAGCGCACCTTCACACCCGGATATCGCTTCTTTCGCACCGACATCACCTCCGAAACCTCGCTGTTGGACTCGTTCAAGAACACAGGCGCGACGACCGTGTTCCACATGGCTTCTCCCCACGCCGGAGCCGGGACCGAGCTGTGCGAAAACGTCAACGTCGTCGGCACGGCCAACGTGATCAAGGCCTGTCGCGACGCCAAGGTGGCCAAGCTCATCTTTACGAGCAGTGTCACCGTCTGCTTTGACGCCGAGGCGATGCGCAACGTCGATGAACGCTTGCCGACGACGAGCAAAATCGATCCGCCCTATGTCTCGACAAAGGTCAGTCGTCGGTGCAAGGAAGTATGTCTGAGGGGGGCATTTAGCTCACACCGTTCGCTCTCTTTTCGTCCAGGTCAAGGCAGAAAAGCTGGTCATCGAGGCTAATGGGAAAGACGGGCTCTCGACCTGCTCGATTCGGTTGTGTGCCATCTTTGGGTGAGAACGGGCAGCATATCCGTGAATCTGGACTGCGCATCATCTGACGTGTGGCCCCCACCTTCTCAGAGCTGGTGATCGACAAGTCGTACCAGGCTTCATGGGCGTCCTCAAGGCCAGACAGACGTGCTTCCAACTCGGGTCCAATAAGTACCTCTTCGACTTTGTTCACGTCGCGAATGTCGTCCACGCGCACATCCTCGCCTCCTCCCGCATGCACGACGCCCCCTTGCCCCTCTCCGAACTCAGCAAACCCCTTCCCCTCATCTCGATCGACATACCTCGACGACCTCTCCCAATCTCGACCCATACCGACGTCGTCACTTCCCCACCCCCCTCCGATCCCCCCATACCCCATCGCCACAACCGCTTCAACCAATTCTACGATGTCCCCGACCGCTCCAACCTCGCCGTCCCAGGACAGATCTTCATCATCACCAACGGCGAACCCGTCGCGTTCTGGTCCTTCGCCCGATCCCTTTGGTACGCTTACAATGGCCATGTCCCCGCATTCACGTTGCAAATCCCCGAAACGATGGGCATGGCTTTAGCGACTGTGGCGGAAGCGGTGGCCTGGGTGAGGGGTATCCCGAAGGAGGATTGTGGGTTCCCGAAAGCGCATGTGCAGTACGTCGTCAGTGATATGTATTTCGATATCGAAAAGGTGAGTCCCGCGATTCTCCTGGAAGATCACGAGTAAGGGATCTGACGTGAGAATTGAAATCTCATAGGCTCGCCGAGTGTTGGGGTACGAGCCGATCATTTCCCTGCAGGATGGCATCAAGGAAGCCGTAGAGGTAGTTCAAAGGCCGTCTCTATGTGACGATCAATTTTCTTACCTCTCTTCTCTTCGATTGGCGTGCTTCTAGGACTACAAGAACGCCGAAGCTGCGGGCTTGGCACGGAAGGACTCTTCGTTCGGGAAAAAGACAAAATCGCAGTAGACCCTCGCAGAAGAAAAGCGCACCGGATGCACCCACACCTTTTTTGTTTTACAACATCCTTGATATGACTATCTACACAATACGAATCCTCTTTCACTCCTCGTTCTCGTCCTTGCGAACCCGCTCAACGAGGTCCGCCATCTCGTCCCTCCATTTCCTAGACAGCCAAGTGTTCTCATGTAAAGCATCCTTGACGTCGACCCATCGCTTGCTCTCCCCTTTCCATTCCTCGTACATTCTCCTCACCCTATCCCCACCTTCATTCTTCTCCTCTTGCTCCGTAGGGATCAGTTCGTCCCTTCCACTTCTGAACCACAGGGTTTCCAACCCTTTCGAAGCCTCTGATTCCTCGGACATGTTGTTCACCTCACCCATTGCATCCCATCGATCGAAAACGCACGGACCTAAATAATGATAAGGCAACCAGCGTTGTGGGTACATCGCTCGAACCATGTAAGGGATCGAAGGGAGGGGGTTCTCCAACACCAGTGCTTTGATGCGCGCTCTGAATTGGAGCGGGAGGAGTTCACGACGGAGCAGGAGAAGCACGGCCGTTGCTCCACCTAGAGAATGACCGTAAATAATGATCTTGGCTTTAGGGTGAAGACGGATCGTCTCCTCAAGTGCGGAGAGATAATCCGACAAGAACGTCGCTTCGGTTGGCGTGGAACGTGTTGAGAGCCAGTAGGAACGAGGGGCAAAGGCGACGACGGTGGTTTCGGTGGAAAGGGTGTTGGGTATTCCGTTGAGAAGGACTCGAAAGAGTGGGAGACGATGGAGGGGTGTTCCGGCGTTGCCTTGGAGGTAGAAGATGACGACAGGTCGATCGTCGGTACTCTCTTTGTCCAGCGATCGCGTAGGCGTAGAACTCTGTACCGATGGCATATTCTTCTTCGTGTTCGGTCCTAGTTTGACCTGTATCCCTCTAAGCACCACCTTGCGACCGCATCGAGTCGATCTCGCCCTACTAGTGCACTCCACCTGGGCCCAGTCGAAACCTCCCAACTCCTTCTCCAACGGAGGCGAACGATCCTCGGCGGGTAGGAGGGTTTCTTTACGTCCTCCTAGGGGCAGGAAGGGTAGGTATATGATCTTGCGTTGGAAAAGGACCATCATTGTGCACTATGAACGGGTAGATCGATTGCGTCACGTCAGGGACCGGCACGTCGGGGGAGCCACATAGCCAGCGCTGAGATCAGCCCTTGAGTAAGCAACAGACCAACTGACCTTGTACGTCCACAACACAACTGGAAACCCAATCCCGATCTCGAGCAAGAACAACCAAGGGATCCCATCGCTCGGTGCCGAGGTTGTGCCCGCTAAAGGCAAGTTAGAAGGCTCGCCGAAGAAGAGGGTGCGACGCTGCTGTTTTTGATGAGGGGGGGTTGTGAGCATGCCATGCTGGGTAGAGAGAGAATGGAGGGATGTGGCTAGCTCGTGTCTAGAGATCGGGCGGATCGATCGGAGGGATCGAAGCATGCATAAGTTGGGGTTTTCGGAGGAGACGAGTGGAGCCGAGCCGAGAGCAGCGTCGTGATTCGCGCCTGAAATCTCTTCGCTCAAGCGCTCGGAACTTTGACGAGACATAGTCGTATTGTTTTTCAGCAATAAGCGAGGGTAAGGCAAAGCAAGAGCAACGCCAAGAAGGAACATCCTCCCATTTTACTAGTTGGGTTGCTGCACGAACGAATCTGCAAATGGACGTCGCCTAAACAGTTTTCTTTCTTTCGAGCCGAGTTGTCTGTACAGCTGAAGAAGGAAGAAGGTCAATCAAGGCTTTGCACGCGTACTCGGCTCGGATCAACATGACGGAACCGTACGATCTATAATGAGGAACCATCCTGTCAGACTACTCTTACCGCACACGACAGTTCATATGCAGACTCATCCCACACACAGCGATTCGTTCAGGACTTACGTGCCGACAACATAGCTGCTCCAAGTCGACATCATCGACAACCCGATGATCCCGATGATACCAGGAGTGAGTCCGACCGTCGACAGGACGAGTGGAACGCCTACAGCGCTCGCATGATAGACTGATAAGCGAATTTTGACCCACGCGCCCGATAGTATCTGAGCACTTGTGCACAGTCATATGAGACCCACCGAAAACTCAAACAAAGATTCAACATCGCCTTTATTATTGGCAAATCAATCCCACCACATGTATAACCTGTTGGACGTCACACGTATAGGAGCTGCTTCCAATACCCGTCGGCGCTTCCTCGGCGACTCGGCCGATGGGCGTACACTCACGCGGCGATCTCTTGCCGCACTCAGCCTATCGCCTATTTGATTTCAAGAACTGGTCGGTCTCGAACAATCACTCGCAAGGTATACCTAATTACAAAAAGAAAGGCTAATATCCGTGGTTTCTTTATCCGCATCCACTGATTGGTTTCCTTAGTGAACTAACTACTAAATCACCGACTGTGCCGCAGCTCTCACTGCGAGTTGTCCGCGCAGCTGAATACGGTCAAGGTTTTGCCCGCATAATCGTCGACAATGGACTTGATGGACGCATAAGATCTGGGATTGAAATAAGGCAGTAAAATATTTGCCAAATGGGAAACCATGAGTCGGGGTTAGTCAATGTCGAGGCTTACCCTGCGATCATGATGAACGTCCCGGCGGCGATCAAGTATACGTTCCACGCCACCAGCCCTCTGAACATCCAGGATTTGTCCTCGTGCCGACGGCCAAGATTGTCGTGAAGCCACATAGCACCTATGATATGCATACTCATCAAGCTGCCCAAGAGCGCTCCGACCAATCCGATCAAACCTCTAAAGACAGGGATCGCCTCGGCGACGAAAAAGGCGAAAGTAACGCAGCCGAGCACGAGCGAGAGCCAGGTGATCCAATGAGTTGGGCTGTTCGAGGTCAAGTGAGGGCCGCCTCGTAGCGCACGAACGAAGAAGTACTTTGCCGTCAGATGGAGGTAGATGCAGGATCTACGAGGAGACTACAGGTCAGCACTTGAACCGGAGCCCCAAAAGAGACTGCACTGCAGTGGGTGTGCGAGACGCACCCGATTATGAGCGAGGGTAGAGCAAGGCCGTAGCAAACCTTCTTCATCACCGCCCCCGCTGACCCCAAAGCAGGTGATGCAACGTATTGTCCGCAGAAAAACCAGACGATCACTCCGACGAGGGTGAGCACGGTCGCTACGACGCTTTGACACAGTGCGATCGTCTTGGGGAAATCCTTGGGCTCGCGCATCTCGGAGAAGACGTTAAAGAACGCCGGCGTCCCACTGAAGGCGAAGACGAGGGTACCGATCGAACTCGCTGCGTCCGCGAACGATGGGTTGCCGAAAAGACGAAGGTCCTTGCTCCATGGTCCGGTCGGAGGTGCTGCTGCAGGTCGATCTTCGACGCCGACAGCGACGGCAAGCGTGAAGAGCGCAGAGAGCACCGAAACCAACCCGACCCAGCCGAGAAACGAAAGTTTATCGATGGTGCGGATGCTCGCGAGGATATAGACGATGACCGCCCCCGCCGCGACGAAACCGATGGTGCACGCGCCGTGGCTTGAGAGTGCGTTGAAAGCGATCGAGATGCTGAGTAAACCAGAGGCGCAAATACACAGCATGACTGCGGCAGCAACATGGTCAGAATGCAAAACTGTTGCGGTGATTTTTCTGATATATGCTCACTCACAGAGTGAACACACGCTCGCAAGGGCCTCTCGTCCGACCCGGCCGCCGAGTACGAAGCCGGCGTCGGCGATTGAGTGGCATTCAGGATGACGTAGCTTAAATCTGGACGGTGTGCCCTGTTCTCAGTGCGCATGTTTGGCGTTTTGTTTGAACAAGAACAGAGTGTACTCACAGTCCTATCACGTAGGCGCTCCAGGTGGTCATCACACCCAGGATGATGATGAGGAAAACTCCGGGGAACAGGCCGACCGTCGACATCACCTGAGGTATCCCTATGTATTTTACGAGAGGGCAGGATCGTTCATCAGTATCACTCAAAGCCTCCGAGTCATATACTGAGAGCAATGAGTCTCTCACCTAGGACGCCGAGCCCTATCTGCGCTTTCCTGCAGGCGCTCACGGTCAGGTAAGCTTGGCTACACCTCGGAGCGGGGACAGATTCGGCAGAGCGACCGCTGACATGAGAAAGACCGCTGCCCTGATCCATCCGACGTTGAGGTAACTGCAAAACTCGGAAAACAACCCGCCTCTTAATTGCTTCCCATCCCGTCATTGCTCGTCGGCTCACGCAACTCACTTGGGCCCGTCCGCAGTAACCCCGAAGACGGCGTCTCCTGCGGCTGGGACCGTGCCCTGCGACTCCTTGTCCTCCACCATCACCGCCACTTGTTCTTTTGAGGGACCCATCTTGTCCTCGAAGTCGTTCTTCTCCTTCGAGATCGACTGCATTGTGTGAGGTTAGGTTGAGCAGCAGGTGAGGGCGTGTCGGAGGGACGACGAGTCCGACTGCTCTTGACCGGGTTTGGGTTTTGGCGAGTGAGGACAGGAATCAGGGGGGAGAGGCCTGGGGCTTTCGACAATCGATCACGCAATGGTCCGATAGGAGCGTATAGAAGCTGGGGCGATGGACGGAGAAGGAGTCGACCCACTTCACCTCCGGCTTGTCTGCGAAGTTCAAGCTCAGGTGCGACGCGACTACCACGTCCCCGAACCGGAAAAAGATTCGACTGGCATCATTGATTCATCCTCCTTGCCTAAACCCCCGCACGGTCGGTCCACCAGTGCAGGAGGGACATCAATACCTCAGGAGAGCAAGGGCTGACCAAGCGGGTATCTTTGTTGAGTCCGGCAGAGTTACATCTCCCTCCGACGCTCCTCGGCTTAGCCGAAGCTCGGGACATCGGCGTGGGCTTTAGTGCGAGTCTTCGAATAGGGGGCCGCACTGCGTCAATGTGGTCTGGTGGGACTTGGGAGGCCGAGGCTGGGCCAAATTGCTCTACACTGGGTCGTCGAGAGTAGCTAGCATCCTTCTTTCATACTGAGATGTTGCAGGTACTCATCAAGACCTTACAAGTCATTTGTAAGATCGGTGCAGGGACCTAGCTGGATTAAACAGGAGATAGGTCTCCTAGGTCACCATGACCGAGTCACCGGGCGTGCCCGAGTCCTCGACCCCGTTGGCCAATCACATGCTTGCGATCTCGGGTAATTATCTCGGCTCATCGTCTTGCATCAATTCGCCGCCAGGGACTGGGAGTCTCGAACGCTACTCCGACTGCTCGAATCTCCACGCGGAGGTAGGTACACCACTTCCGAGTCGAACCGTTCAAGAAGCTCCGGTTCATGTTCTTCCGAAGCACGGAATGAGGTGGGCGACAGATGATAATGAATACATAACGAACACAGGAGCTGGCATAGTAAGGAAATACCCGCGGTAGAAAGATGGAACAACACAGACACGTGACCTTTGGCGTGGACATCGTCCATCGGGTCGTACAAATAAAGACACGGATCTAATAATGAATGCCAAGATGTCCTCATATCCCGACTAGGTAGCACGAGGGAAGGATTGGTCAGCATAAGGCCGGGCGGAGCGAATTGGAAGCTTGTGACTCACGTTGTTCACGCAAGTTGAGGACCCACCTCGTATAGAGCATCTGTGCGATCGGCGATCGGGGCTCATCGTCGTCCCTCTCGGCCGTCACTCGTGTTTCTCCATCTTCCACCTCGACCTCACCCAAGGAGCTTGATGAAGTTGTGGCAGTCGTATCCGCTTCTCGGAATGTCGTATCGGCGTCACCTATCACCATATCAGGTGATTGTGTCTTGACTCCTGAGCGATCGACAGCCGCGGCAAACTCGGGAACGCTGGCAATAAAAATGACGTCAGCACGGGAAGATCGATGTTTGATACCTATTTTCGTAGCTTATTACGTTCAAACTCACTCCTGAATCGAGTGGACAAGCTCTTGTACCAATGACCAAGCCTCTGCCGAGCCCATCTGCTTGAAGCCCATCCTGATCGACTCGAGCCCCTGAGCTTGCTTGGCCGACATTGGCCCCAGCGACTCGCGATGGCGATCCAAGACGGGATCGAGAATGCTCCGACAAAACACATCTCCCTGAGCAGAAGACAAGGTCTCATACGAGCGGGAACCACCACCTTGGTTCGAGAAATGAAGATCGGGGGTGGTGTGAGCGCTCGAGAGTGGAGAGGTTGAAGAAAATATTGAACTGCGGATGGAAGAGTTCCTGGATGCCGGAGAGGTGGACCGTGCATCACCGGTGCTCGAATAGTCGTTGTGTGCTTCGGCAGAGGTATCGCCAGAGGTATCGCCAGAGGAAGTAGATGTGTTCGGATCCGAGTCTGTGTCTGTTCGCCTGGCAGGTCGTTCAGTGCGGTGTCTGCGACAAGCATGATCAGAAGATCAGTCTACAATCAACGACAGGGTTTCATGTGATGTCGAGAGATGCACTAACCCGCTACCCGGTGGTTTGGATCCGGAAGAGACCGGTGTACTCTCGCTTCGGGATACTGAACGGCGGTGATAGGGCAGGTCGGCCTCAGAAGCTTGAAACTGCTCAGCGCTGCTTTGTGAAAGCAAGGTGTCGAGGGTCGGCTCTTGGAGGGATGCGAGTTCGGCATCGTGCGGCATGGGATGCTGCTGGGGACATAATGTCAGTCCAAGAAGTCAAGAGCATTTGGCAGCGGGGCCGACTCACCTGATTCCGCTGGCTGGTCAGATTGCGAGCATCCTCATCACCACCTGAACGATCTCGCAGCGTGTCAAACTCCCAAGCACTGATTACACTCGCATTGGCCACGTCGTTCTCCTCGTCCCCGTCCTTGCTCGACTTGACCTTCTTCGGTGTTTTGCTCCTCCTCTCGGTCAACTCTGTCAACTCTGTCGTCCGCCTCGCATATTTGACGAATCGATGCTGTAACAGCTCTTTCACGGAAGGACGCTGAAGGGGTGGTGATGGAGGAGCACACGTTAGCAAGCCTCCCTCGGAGAACCTTGTCGACAATTGCGAGATGGCGTACCTCTTTAGGGTCCTTGATCAAGCATAGCGCGACAAACTCCTTGAACGCGTTCGAGAACGGGCCCTCGAGCAACGGCGGACGGGCTTTGGGAATGAGGAATAGCACACGCATGGGATGATACTCCGCCAGGGGGGGTTCGCCGAGAGCAAGCTCGATAGCGGTGATGCCGAGAGACCACACATCAGCCTTGGCGTCGTATCCTGCTTGTCGAATTACTTCAGGGGCCATCCAGTATGGCGTGCCTGGTAAGTGTCATGACGAGCACAGTGGTTAACAGGGGAGAGGGTTCCAGCGAGCGGGAAGTTCGGGCGGGCTCACCGACGAAAGTGTTCCGCTTGCCATGAGTCATGGTGAGCTGCGCCGCGACGCCAAAGTCGGCTTTGGAAGAGGACAAGGTTCAGTGTGAGCTTCCCGTGGTTCAGAACGAGCACATTTGAGACTGGATGCCTACCGAGCTTGACTTTGCCCGTGTCCGAGAGCAAGACGTTGGCAGCTGCAAGAAAGCGAATCGAGCCATCAGCTGGCGCCGACTGAGAAATCATGAGGGGAGAAGATCTCACCTTTGATGTCGCGATGAATCTTGTGCTCGGTGTGAAGATACTCGAGACCGAGCAGCAACTGGCGACAGATGACGGCGATTTGCGATTCGTTAAAGGGTCCTGGCTTGAGCTGGGCACAACATGCCAGGTACGGAGGTCAGTTCAGCATTATCATCCCGAGACCTTTAATATCACCTACCAAGTCAAGGCACGATCCACCCGCGAGGTACTCCATCACTGCACAGATCCCGTGACCGCCGAATTAGCGCACGGTTTTCTCCTGACTGGCTCCACCGAGCGGCTGACGACGAAGCCGGACGCACCGATCCATAGTTTCCACCCGACGAGAAAGCTCCCATAACATCTCGTGACATACTCCGAGTCGCAATCCTGCATATGCGCGATCTCGAGCTGGATGTCGGCGATGTCGTCGTCGGCATGCTCGAGGTCGATTTGCTTGATCGCGACAGGCCTGGAGGTCGGCACATGAATACTGTAGGAGTTGTCTTGGAGTTTTAGCACGGCGCACCAGAAGCGGAAGGAAATGAATGACGAACGCTTTGTAGACGGTTCCGAACGATCCAGTGCCGAGCTTCTCCTGAAGGAGATAGTCACTGTCACGAGCAACAGCGCGAGGTCAGCACTCGCGTATCCCAGTCGATCCTGTCCACCATACACTACGAGATGGAACTGACCGACTTGGATCCGAGGTTGCGGCGATGTGTGGCTCGTGCAGGTTCCCGTCGGTCGTCCGTCGAGGTTGAGGCTGAGCAGCACGACCAGCTCGTGAAGTCGGACGACTTGGAGCAGCTCCCCCTCGAACGCCGTAGCCGTCGACGCGATCAGACGCAGCCTGCGGTCGGTTCATGACTGCCTCCGACGCCATCGTCCCTTGTCACGAACACCCGGGATGGGATCGAGAGTTCTGAGAGCGAAACAGCGCGGCGCCCCGAGCTTGCGACGAGGGAAGGTGAGCAGATCCGAGTGATTCGGACCGTACCGACGGCGGCGACGAACGCTTCGGGGCACGGGGCGATCGACGCGTCGCTGCGCGGTTGGGTTGAGTGACGCGCTATGACCTCGTCGTCCGCTTGGGGCCACGTCCGGACTCTCGCGCGAATATAGCATGGACCCATGTCAGTAATGTACGAAAAATGGTGTCACTCGAGCCATTTCAATTCGGTGAACGCCATTCAAGTCTCTGATCGTTTGGCGAGGGTGTTTTCAAGAGATATATCGAACACGCTGCTCCGAGGACAGAGGACGTCACGTGCACGAGCCTTCTCGCTGATATCAATGAGAAACTGCACACAACGTCGTGACAATGAGTCGTTCCATCGTTTCATCGCATCGTTACCAAACTTAGTTGGCCTCATCGTGCTCGACCACCTCGTTGGTCTTCTTCTTCCTCCTCCTCTTTTTCGGCTCCAGGTTGTGCTGAACCCCTGCATCGTCCAACAAGGCCGCGAGCTGATTTTTGTCGGCCAGATATTCAAGCTCACTCGAGCCACCGATAGAACGGCCTCCGACGAGAATGTTGGGGTACCCTTGGTGATCGGTCCGTCGGTACAGGAGTGCACTCAAAGTTTTTTGGTCGGCTGCGGTGGAAGACGGAGGTGGAAGAAGATGAGCTTGAGGTTCCATGGAGCAAGCGCACGAGTTTGAAGCAAAGACTTACGTCGCTGGTCGACCATGACTACATACGGTTCCGGTGAGAGCTTGAGCTCCTTGAGGTAGCCAATGGCCCATTTGCACGGTCTGCGCGCCGAACAAACGAACTCAGCTCAGATCCAACCGGACTCATCGGGAAGACCCAACGAGCACAACTCACGTGCAGTCGGATTGCGAAAAGACCACGATCGGGACTCGTCGCACCAGCTTTTCGAGCTGCCCCTCCAAAGCACTCTTGATCCTCTCACCGTCACTGATTGCGTAGATCCTGCTCCATGCTTCGGCCGCCTCCTTCCTCTTGCTCCCGTCGTCCCTGACCTGGTCCCTCAACGGCAGATGGGTGACGGTACCGCTCTTCTTCGCATCCTCCATGATCTTTTGTGTATTAGTTTCGTCCTCCTCGTCGAGGTAGTCCCATGCCTTTTCGAGAATGTGTTGCTCCAAAGCGTGGCGCGGAGACTTGGACTTCATCATTTCCATCACCTCGCGGATGTCTTCGGCCTCCTCTCGCTCCTCGTCCGTGAGGTTCGCTTCATCTTCGTTGAGCTTGTCCTGTTCAGCCTTCATCGCGTCGACTTCGTCGAGTCCAGAGCCCTCTTCGGGGTCGTCGTCTGCTTCGAAGTCGTCGCCGTCACGCCCCGAGAGTCGATTCACCTTCTTCAGTTGCTCCTCCTTCTTCGTCCGTGCCAGCAGTGCTTCGGGTGAGGCGGCGAACTTCTTCATGTCGACACCTTCACCGAGCCAAACCCCACTCCCGACGATTCCCGTACTCCATTCGACCGAAGCACCACCCACGACACCTCTCCTCTCATTCCCTAGGCCGCCCTTACTCTTCTTCTCGAGCTCGGAGGGCGACATCTGTTCGCGATCCTTCATCAGCTTGGCCCATGCCTTGACGCTCCCAATCGGCAAATCGCTCTTCCTGACTCGGTACCAGGGTTCATCCCCAAGTCCTCTGAGGTCAACTCGGTCCGTGATATCGTTGTAGATCTTGGGCGTACGTTCCAAAACGCTTTGGCGCGCCCTGCCCAATCCAACGTAGTCACCCCAATTGACGACCGAGTTGGAGCCGTTGCTGATGTACGGGCTTGCGTTGGAGCTCGACGATGGCGCGAGGACGAGCAGGTAGATCACGATCAACGCGAAGAGTAGGCCGATCGGTTTCAGGTATCCACTGTGTTGGTTGATGGCGTTCCGGATCGGAAGAGGGAAGAGGAGGGACAACTTGTGGAGGAGGACGTATGGCCCCGATTGGTGTTGACGTTTCCGGTGGGGATTATCGTCGTCGGACCACGAGGCGTGGTCGCGTGCAGACCCCAAGGAAGGGTTGGACTCTTTCGCGCTCAGACTGTTGGTGATGGAGGACAGGGAGAGTCGAGACCTCGACGATTGATTTTGGTTACCCGCTAATGAAAGCATCACTCCCCGAAACACAATGTGACGACGACAACAACGAAGGCAAGAGATCGACCGAAGCGTCTCAACTCGGTCTCGTCGATGTCAACTGCCGCCCTCCGTAACACGACGTCTCCGCGGCTCACTTGGTAAGACTCTAGGTGTGGGATCCAATAATTAGGGAAAACCATTATCGAGTTCTATGCGATAACTTCAGTGTATTTTCGAAAATATGACATTGCCAACATAAGATCAACATCAGATGAGGACAAAAGCCTCCTACGCTGTGAGCTCGGACCTCCTTGTCGGCCGGTAGAAACGATCCTGGCAAAAGCTTGCTGCATAGCACCCTCACTTCTTTCCCGACTTCTTGACTGTGAGCGCCATCAGACTTGTCATTCGTCATACAGGTGCTACGTCCGCATGGCTGGAACTCGTGCACTCACTACCTCCTCCACCGGCGAGGGGACCGCCTTTGGCTGCTCGGGCTTGGGCGTCCTTCAACTTTGCTGCGTCGGCCTTCTGCTTGGCCTTGAACTGTAGAAGGGATGAGGCGTTAGATACTTTTACCTGCTCAGCGACGGGAGGCAATCGAGACGAGGTCTCACGTCGGCACTGTGCCGCGAGGGAGAGGACAAGAGGTCAGAATCCAGCTTCGCGTGTTGTTACCCGGTGTATATGCATCACATCGTTGCACTAACTCGTCGGGGTCTTCCTCGGCCTGGGTCTTCTTGGGTGCCTTGAGGGGCTTGAGTTTGCCGCCTGTTTGGTGCGTCGGAAAGAAGCAGCAGCAGAGTGATTGCGACGAATGACGAAAGAACAGGGGTGGTGGTCGTTAGCGTCATCACGCATATATCTGTCGTGACAATGAGTCGTTCCATCGTTTCATCGCATCGTTACCAAACTTAGTTGGCCTCATCGTGCTCGACCACCTCGTTGGTCTTCTTCTTCCTCCTCCTCTTTTTCGGCTCCAGGTTGTGCTGAACCCCTGCATCGTCCAACAAGGCCGCGAGCTGATTTTTGTCGGCCAGATATTCAAGCTCACTCGAGCCACCGATAGAACGGCCTCCGACGAGAATGTTGGGGTACCCTTGGTGATCGGTCCGTCGGTACAGGAGTGCACTCAAAGTTTTTTGGTCGGCTGCGGTGGAAGACGGAGGTGGAAGAAGATGAGCTTGAGGTTCCATGGAGCAAGCGCACGAGTTTGAAGCAAAGACTTACGTCGCTGGTCGACCATGACTACATACGGTTCCGGTGAGAGCTTGAGCTCCTTGAGGTAGCCAATGGCCCATTTGCACGGTCTGCGCGCCGAACAAACGAACTCAGCTCAGATCCAACCGGACTCATCGGGAAGACCCAACGAGCACAACTCACGTGCAGTCGGATTGCGAAAAGACCACGATCGGGACTCGTCGCACCAGCTTTTCGAGCTGCCCCTCCAAAGCACTCTTGATCCTCTCACCGTCACTGATTGCGTAGATCCTGCTCCATGCTTCGGCCGCCTCCTTCCTCTTGCTCCCGTCGTCCCTGACCTGGTCCCTCAACGGCAGATGGGTGACGGTACCGCTCTTCTTCGCATCCTCCATGATCTTTTGTGTATTAGTTTCGTCCTCCTCGTCGAGGTAGTCCCATGCCTTTTCGAGAATGTGTTGCTCCAAAGCGTGGCGCGGAGACTTGGACTTCATCATTTCCATCACCTCGCGGATGTCTTCGGCCTCCTCTCGCTCCTCGTCCGTGAGGTTCGCTTCATCTTCGTTGAGCTTGTCCTGTTCAGCCTTCATCGCGTCGACTTCGTCGAGTCCAGAGCCCTCTTCGGGGTCGTCGTCTGCTTCGAAGTCGTCGCCGTCACGCCCCGAGAGTCGATTCACCTTCTTCAGTTGCTCCTCCTTCTTCGTCCGTGCCAGCAGTGCTTCGGGTGAGGCGGCGAACTTCTTCATGTCGACACCTTCACCGAGCCAAACCCCACTCCCGACGATTCCCGTACTCCATTCGACCGAAGCACCACCCACGACACCTCTCCTCTCATTCCCTAGGCCGCCCTTACTCTTCTTCTCGAGCTCGGAGGGCGACATCTGTTCGCGATCCTTCATCAGCTTGGCCCATGCCTTGACGCTCCCAATCGGCAAATCGCTCTTCCTGACTCGGTACCAGGGTTCATCCCCAAGTCCTCTGAGGTCAACTCGGTCCGTGATATCGTTGTAGATCTTGGGCGTATGTTCCAAAACGCTTTGGCGCGCCCTGCCCAATCCAACGTGGTCACCCCAATTGACGACCGAGTGAAGCGGCTGCCAGCGAAGAGGTTCATGCAGGATCGGGTCATTGCCCATTACTCCGAGGAAACTATATCTCCATCCTGCGGGTAGGACGCGCCTTTTGACGGCTGCGAGTAGAGGGTTCTTGAATCTGGCTTTTAGCGAGTTGGAGCCGTTGCTGATGTACGGGCTTGCGTTGGAGCTCGACGATGGCGCGAGGACGAGCAGGTAGATCACGATCAACGCGAAGAGTAGGCCGATCGGTTTCAGGTATCCACTGTGTTGGTTGATGGCGTTCCGGATCGGAAGAGGGAAGAGGAGGGACAACTTGTGGAGGAGGACGTATGGCCCCGATTGGTGTTGACGTTTCCGGTGGGGATTATCGTCGTCGGACCACGAGGCGTGGTCGCGTGCAGACCCCAAGGAAGGGTTGGACTCTTTCGCGCTCAGACTGTTGGTGATGGAGGACAGGGAGAGTCGAGACCTCGACGATTGATTTTGGTTACCCGCTAATGAAAGCATCACTCCCCGAAACACAATGTGACGACGACAACAACGAAGGCAAGAGATCGACCGAAGCGTCTCAACTCGGTCTCGTCGATGTCAACTGCCGCCCTCCGTAACACGACGTCTCCGCGGCTCACTTGGTAAGACTCTAGGTGTGGGATCCAATAATTAGGGAAAACCATTATCGAGTTCTATGCGATAACTTCAGTGTATTTTCGAAAATATGACATTGCCAACATAAGATCAACATCAGATGAGGACAAAAGCCTCCTACGCTGTGAGCTCGGACCTCCTTGTCGGCCGGTAGAAACGATCCTGGCAAAAGCTTGCTGCATAGCACCCTCACTTCTTTCCCGACTTCTTGACTGTGAGCGCCATCAGACTTGTCATTCGTCATACAGGTGCTACGTCCGCATGGCTGGAACTCGTGCACTCACTACCTCCTCCACCGGCGAGGGGACCGCCTTTGGCTGCTCGGGCTTGGGCGTCCTTCAACTTTGCTGCGTCGGCCTTCTGCTTGGCCTTGAACTGTAGAAGGGATGAGGCGTTAGATACTTTTACCTGCTCAGCGACGGGAGGCAATCGAGACGAGGTCTCACGTCGGCACTGTGCCGCGAGGGAGAGGACAAGAGGTCAGAATCCAGCTTCGCGTGTTGTTACCCGGTGTACATGCATCACATCGTTGCACTAACTCGTCGGGGTCTTCCTCGGCCTGGGTCTTCTTGGGTGCCTTGAGGGGCTTGAGTTTGCCGCCTGTTTGGTGCGTCGGAAAGAAGCAGCAGCAGAGTGATTGCGACGAATGACGAAAGAACAGGGGTGGTGGTCGTTAGCGTCATCACGCATATATCTGTTGCATCCTGGCATTGCTTCGTGGCGATACTTCCAACTTGCCTGCTCGTCCTGACATAATGAGTAGTAAAGTGCAAGAAAGGGTGTGAGCGGTCCCGGCCTCCGCGCCAAGAGACACCTGACTCTAATTGACCGCACTTCTAATCGGTGCTTCTGATGCCGCTTCATAGCTTATTCCGCAAAGCCCTCGCCCGACACCGGGCTAGACGCTCCCTTGCTCCTGTCTCCTCTCAGTGGCCCGCTAGGCTCGATTAGCTATCTCCTGTCCGAGGAAGGTTTTCACCTCCCCACGCCCGATGAGATGGGCTCGAGCTACGAAAGGGAGAGGAAGGACTCGAATCGGTACATCCAGAGTCAGTCATTGCGTGCTTCTCTAAGCGTCGTCGTTTGTGATCGCGTCGGTCTCGCGTCCAACTCTGAACTGCAGTTGGCTGACCCGATTGCCTCGGCACGTTCCTCTCCGCGCCCGCTCTCCTCCGTTCTTGCCCTCATCGTCGAGCAGTCGCGATGCCAGCAGAAGGCCCAGCACCTCATGCTAGAGCTTCCGCACGGACGGTCTCACCGACCCTCAACTCGTCCCATTTCCATCGCTCGCCCTCGGTCCAGATCTCCGACTCATTGGCAGGGAGCAGCAATGGGCCCATCGGTCAGTCGAGCACGTCGTTCGCGTCGAGCGCGTCATATGGTCTACACATCGACTCTGTGTCTCCCACCACGGTCCCAATCGAGACCTTTCCAGGTAGAGTAGCCGGAACATCGGAGGATCATCATCATCAGCACCATCAGCATCCTTCCGCATCCGTGAACCACCCTCATTCCTCCTCGCAAGCGCAATCGCCCGCTCCACCCCACACGCGCTCCAATCCGACCGCGGCCGGTCACGAACCGGTATCGTCGTTTCAGAAATGGGGTCAACGCATCAACCAGGTGTGGTCCAGTGTCGCCGGTCAAACCGAACAGGATGCCAATGCAATGCGCTCCTCCACTTCCACCTCTGCCATGGCCTCGACCACGACCGCCCATCTGCGTACCCCGACGCTCGGTCGACCTCCGATCGCGGATCAGCTCAAATTGTCGTCGGCGCGTTCCCGGCGGTCAATACCGCGAGATCCTTCTTCGTCGCGTCACTGGATATTGTCGAGGACGTACGATCGCATCAAGCCCCTTCTAGCGACGTTGTACGTCAACGATGCGGACGGCAATTCCTCAGCGCCGTCGACGTGGACTTCCTTTTTCACACCGGGCTCGGGCAACCCACTGGGGTCCAGTCGGCGACGGTCGAGCTTCAGCTCGGTCAGCCATGTACCACCCCTCAGTCAATCAGGCTGGCTCATCGTGGGTGTGCTCTTCCTGTTGGGACTTCGGGAGATCGTCGGGCGCTCGTCCTTCTCTGGAGATCGACGGAGAAACGTCAAAGTCTCAGGGCGGAGTCCCTATAGCGTGATCCACGAGCTCTCGCCCGCCGAGAAGATCTCGCATTATTTTGATGCGCCAACTTCATCGGCGACGCCGGCCATTCTTACGGGACAAGACCGGACATGGAAGCGAGAGCATATAACGACTTCGGATGATCGGGTCGACAACGCGACGGGCCCGCGAGGAGACACAACTGCGATCGTGCTCCACTGGAAACGGACCGAGAACGTCATCGTCATCGTCTCCCACCTCTGTCGCTACACCTTTTTCGACTCTATCACCGTCTGGAACAACAACCCTGCAATCCAGTTGCAGCGCTCCGATTTCAACTCGGCCAAATGCCCACCCTCGAAACTGCGCATCTACAACTCACCTCGGAACCAGCTTTTCGTGGCACGGTATCTTGCCTGCGCTCAAGCCAGAACTCCATACTGTTACTTCCAAGACGACGACTGGCTCGTCTGGCCACTCCGAGCACTCTATTCGCAGTTCTCTCGGGATCCCGAAGGCCCCGTTGTCGTTCACACGAATCCACAGGTCGCTTCCCTATATGCCCTTGAGTGGTGCTTCTACTCGGCGCCTCTCGTCAAAAAGTACGACGATTTTATGGACTCGAAACCAGCCGCTCAGATTCATACCTGCTTCGCGTGGATGGGCACCGGGGCCTTCGTTTCCAAATCAAGCGTCATCCACTACCTCGCGAATTTGACGGACGTGGCCTATCCGAGTGTGGAGCTGGCGCACGCCGACAACTCGTTCACAACGTTCTTGAATCAACCTCCCTATATCCTTTCGAGCGAGTTGACTCAGTTGCCGCAACCCTTCGGGCACTCGGATGGCAAAGGCATTGCGAGGAACAAGGCTTACATCGTAGGTCCCCTGTGCCTGTCCTGAAGTTGTGGGCGAGCCTACTCAGGCTCACAACTCTCCTGTTCTGAACTCTTGCACCTCTTAGCATCAAGGCATTCGACACCTCTATAAGTACCTCGATATTCCAACCACCCCATCCAAGGCAGGCGAAAAGTTCAAGCTCCCTTCAAAGCCCCTCCTTCTCGACACTCACGCGCATCGCTACACCTCCCGATCCTCCAAACTTCCACCTCACCCTTACACCCATCACGTCCGCTCGCCGTGCTATACCGATACCTGCAACTTCATGACCAGCGTTGCTCTCCTCCCTCCGCCCGATTCGGTCCCTTACCCTGGCCCGGAGAAGGTCGGTGATCTCGAGACGTGGGAGAACCACCTCGGTTGGACTGCGAGAGGTTGGATCGAAGGAGATGAGCTGTTTAGGGAAGAGGAGACGTTTGCGAACAAGTGGGCGTATGCGCATGCCGTTGATGGGAGGGACGAGACGGCTTTCAGGAGCCCTGATGGTACGTTCTCTGTTTGACGGGATAGCTCGGGATCCAATGCTGACGATTAGGTCACGTTGGTGTGTACAGTCATCAAAAGGGATGACTATGTTGGCTTGGCGCTGTTGACCCCTGCGGAACCGACTTGGACACCGGTGTTGAGTTTCGTCTTGGTGCTCGAGCATTGGTCCATGATTTCCAAGTCGATCATTATCGAGGTCTCCCTAGATGGATACAAATGGGTGAGCATCTGGTATCACCTCGGTTGGTCGCAAGTATGCTGATGGAGTTACATGCTGTGTACAGATTGAGCCCCCTTCACCACCGTCTGCCCCGTCATGCCAAAGCATCGCGACCCAATCATCCCTACCCGATCACTCCTTCCCCCCCTCCATCTACCTCTCCCCACGAGGCCAAGCGATCCTCGAATCCGAAGAAGCCCTCTTCAGCGGCAACAAACTCATGACCTGGGTCCACCGGCGTCGACGAAGGTCCGAACCGCTTAAAAGGTGTCGGATTAGGATCGGGACTAAATTCGAGGAGAGGAATGTGGAGGAGGGGTGGAGGTTCGTGAGGATGAGGAGTTTAAGGGATTTGGAGATTGGGTGGGGAGTTTATGAGATGGGTTTGGAGAAGTAAGGATGGACATGGCTTTCGTCCTTGTCGTGCTTCATCCAGATGATCTCGCTCGGCAAAGGCGGGCTTTTACATGAGCGTCCTCCCCACGCTTCTTCGTTGAGCCAAACTCGCGATATCGTCTCGTCATATCGACAGAGGTCACTCCCCTTCGCTATCAGCGACAGGGTCACACCCACGACACGTCCGCGACCGCCCAGAGCTCGTGCCAACTTTCCGCTCGAAGGGATTGGAGAACGGACATGGTTCGGCGTATCACGCAATCGCATTGCCACAAGATGAAGAACCTCCTGCCTAGAAAGGATTGTCAGGGTGCTCTTTGGCTAACTTTAGTCACTAGACTCGCCTTCAATTATAGATTCGTGATTCCACGGGGCCACCGATCGTTTAGAGAGATACCCGTACCTTGTCGGCAGGACAGGACCCACGAGAAGCGAAGAGATCCACTTCAAGGGTATAATCCATCGAATCAAATGGTTGGATGTGCGTCCATGCCGACGTGGATCGATCAAGGGAGAATCCTGCCACTAACCATTGGCCAGCTGCCAAATCTTCGCGCAGGCAATCTCTCCTCGATGCCGAGTTGCCGCTGCTCTGATTGACGTGACGAGGATTGCGTGAAAGGTCATCTAGAGCGTCTACCGTGTTTAGACGATATACGGTTCCTCGACAATCGCTGTCCAAGTCATATCTCAGTATGTTTACTTTTACGACGCCAGTCATTGCGGCAAGTCGAACAAGGGCACACCAGTGCAATCCGGCCGTGATCATTGGATGAGGCGCTCGGGCGAAATCGCGCACCGGCTCCAGCCTGGCCGCTGGCCAGCCCAGGCAAGCCCCGAGCCACACCCGCGCCTGCCCCGTTTCGCACCTCTGAACCTTGCCTTGCGTCACTATACTATCCAACCCCCCACCTCCGCATCACGACCTCGCCCTCCCTTCGTTCCTGCCCTTCGAAAATGCTTTCCCGACAAATCCCCACGTTGGGCCGCCAATTGCGACGATCATCGATTCGGTGTGCATCGACTGCCGCGTCGACTCCCGCAACCTCCTCCGCCTCGCCCGTGCCATTGGCTAACGTAAGCCGGCCCACTGGAGCAACCACCGCTCCATCTTTGGAACGGCAGCGTGCGGCTACAGTAGCTGACATTGTGAATCTCGACCGTACCTCTTATGACGATGGCCCCCTGATCGACCCTGATCGATCCGCCGCGGCTAACGCACCCCCGTTTACGCCTGCGTGCTTACCTACCTACACTTGTCCCACCCCTCGGCACCGAATCGCATTCACTTTACGCACCGAACGACTCCACCGAAAACAGATCGAGGCATCGTGGAAGCGATTGACGCCGGCCGAGCAAGAGTCGACGTTCAAGGCGCTCGAGGAACTGCAGAAGAAGGACTGGAACCAATTGTCGATTGACGAGAAGAAGGCTGGTCAGTGTTGCTCTCTTGGTGTTCGATGGTGGCAGATGCATCCTCTCTTGCTTTATGGGAACGATCCAGTGTGGTACATTTCATGGCTCTCATCGGGGAACCACGCAAACTGACGACGTTGGGTGTTTATTTGTGGACGGGGCGCGGATTTTGGTTTTTGTATTCGGCGTGGCAATTGCTCGTTACCAACAATCGGATCCAGCGTACTACGTCGCTTTCGGCCCGCACGGCCCCAGGGAGCCGATCCTCGCGCCCGGGTCCGGAGCCAAGACCCTCGGCGGTGTCACCCTCGCCGTCATCCTCGGTCTCGGATTGTTCGCCGCAGTCCGCACTCTGGGTAAGTGCCACGACCTAGGCGATTTTTGGTGCTGGGACCAAGAAGGCGGCGTGCTGATGCGGCGCCTTTGACCCTTACCGGTACCCCACCCCGTTCCCCACCGTACAACCGCGCGGACGAATCGATTGATACATCATCCCATCATCCATCGCCACCACTCGATGCATGGCATCACACCCAAACAGCTCAAGAAAAGCCCAAGACGCAGAGTCGAGAATGGCAAGAGGCCTCGAACGAGATGGCCAAGGAGCAAAAGATGGATCCTTTCACCGT
The DNA here is from genome assembly GCA_022702605.1 of Microbotryum scabiosae. Lineage (NCBI taxonomy): Eukaryota > Fungi > Basidiomycota > Microbotryomycetes > Microbotryales > Microbotryaceae > Microbotryum > Microbotryum scabiosae. Next base: position 1,031,976 of record JAHWDV010000017.1, on the reverse strand, counting down.
GAGTTTGTAGAAGATCCTTTCGTGCAGGTGACGGCATCGCTGACTCGATTGAACGGGGACGATGAAACAACAGGGTGTTTCGTCAGAGGGCTACAAGGGCAAGGGCTTCGTCGACAATAAGGTGAGAGGAGGCATCATAGCGCACCCCCACATCTCTCTCGCGCTTGAGCAAAACTGATCATCGGGGTGTTGTTTATGCCAATCCCTCTCAGTAATCGGCGTTCGCTTTTCGCCACTGTGGTCCCTATCGGGGTGGAAGGGTTGTTTTTGTGTGTTGCTGGTGTTTCTGTCTTCGTGCGCGTGTTATTGATGCGCATTTGTGGAAAACGATTTTAGATGATGCTGTGCCTCTCAATGTTCTTTATCGAGCTGGTCGGGAAACCATTCGATCGCCAGAGAGGACAGGAGAGGAGAAGCCGACGAGGGAATTCTGTCGATGGGAGATCATGTCTGCGTTGAAATGTGTTGGGCTTGATAGGATAGCGCAGTCGAACTGTGACTTGGTACCGAGAGGGAGCTGTGTGCTCTCCTAGAGCGGAGTCTGCTCGGAGTTTCTCCTATTCCGGACCGGTCCGACCGGCGGCCCGTGTCGATTCGCTGTTACTGCATGTGAGGGTAACTACTTCGAATCGAAAGAGGTACAGTACTACCGTGCACAAGTGTCGCACTCTGACTCGAGAAAGCCAAGCACCTTCTCGACTTTACTTGAGCTGCCTTGACCCGTCACCTCGCGGTCGTGGGGGATCGACCCGTTTCGGTCTCCCTCTCCTTTTCCCACTTTTGGCAACCTGTCAGTCGTCACCCTCTCCTTTCCACTTCGGGCTCAACCTCTTAGCGTCACCCGTTTCGGCCTCCTTCTCACCTCTCAGTCGTCACCCGTCTCGGTCTCCCTCTCACCTCTCACCTCTGGCTCAACCTCTCTGTCGTCACCCGTTCCCCGTCGTTCTTCCTCCTCCACCCGTCGATCAAGCTGCCTCCTCGGCCACTCCGTCTCGGTTCAGGTCCCAAGCGAGGTGCTGCAGCAACCCAACAGGCCCCGATGTCCTTGTTGAACCTCTCCCTTGCAGCCGTCGCAGGCCTCGTAATCGGAGCCGGTGCGACCGCCGCTCTCTTACCTCCTCCCAAAACCCCCGTACAAGCCAAGAACAACAGTCTCTCAAGGACGAGTGGGAATGCCCCCTTCGCTCATCAGAGTGTCCCTGTCCCTGGTGCGCCCACGCCCGGGAGTGGAGCGATTCCCGGCGTCGAGCTTTACCATGGACTCACTGGCACCGAGTTAGCGGGGAGGAACTTGACGCTTGGTCAGATCGGTGAGCAATTTGTCTCTCATTCTCAAGTTGAACAGTCTGTGGCCAGTTTTATCTGAACGTATGCTCTCATTCTGCACAGGCCCCATCTCGGACTTCCTCGTCCGAAAAGCCTACACGACGGCGTATGACCGTCGACTACGCATCCCGAGTTGGGCCGCCGAGCACTTGACCGCCGCGAGTTTGAAAGGTCCGGGTAATCGTCAGGACGCGTCTTTTGAAGAAGATAAGGCTATTCCGGAAAAGTTCAGGGCGCATCTGTTGGATTATTTCAAGAGCAGTTATGGTTAGTCTACGGCTGGGCCTGGAGAGTTTCGCAACGGGGGGAATTTGACTGAAGCGTGATTGGTGTGTCCTAGATCGAGGGCACATGGTTCCCGCAGCGGATGCGAAGCAGGACCAAGAAGCGATGAAGGAGACGTTCCTCTTGACCAACATCGCACCTCAAGTAGGCGAAGGTTTCAACCGACACTGTCAGTCCACGAGGGGAACAGCAAGCGGGTAGTCCTTTTGCTAACCAAATTCGTTGTGTCGTCCACGACTTGACAGACTGGGCCTATTTGGAAGCTGTGAGTCGGTTGAGCCTGTATCAGAGTCTCCAGTAGGGTCACCCTACTGTGAGCTGACTCCAACCACCTCGCAGTTCTGCCGAGACCTCACCTCGTCCTTTGAGGACGTCTACGTCTTCACCGTGCCTCTATTCCTTCCCCGTCAATCACCGGATGGTAAATGGCGAGTCACGTACGAGATGATCGCAGCCGCAAACAATCCACCAACAGGTGCGTTCTCTCGCGAAGACGTAATTTCTAAGCTGGGTATGCTTGAATAGTCAACTGAACCTGTCTTTTCACCTCGTCCTTTGCTTTCTCCCAGTTGCCGTTCCGACCCACTTCGCGAAAGTACTCCTCACATCCCGTCCCCCTCGATCAGAAATATCATCGACCCTCACGGCGTCCACTGGTCGGCCGGTGGAGAAGGAATGGGCTCTCGGCGCGTTTGTCTTGCCTAACCAAGCGATCCCTGACGACGCTAAATTGGAGACGTTCGTCGTACCCGGTGAGTTCTTCGCTCGACGATTGGGCAACTGAGAGGATCAAAGACGCTGATCGTAGAGAGTTTTCTCACGATCCTACATTGGTACCGTTCCCAGTCGATGCTGTGGAAACTTCTTCAGGGCTGACTTTGATCCCGGACGAGTTGAAGAGCTTGGCGAGGCCGTTGTGTTCAGTGAGTAATGACGCCAGTCCTCGAGAGAACAGTGCCTCTTCAGAATGGTCGACTGACCAAGAGATACCGACAACTTGGTGTTTTTCGACTCTTTTAGACCATCAAATGCGAAGTCAACATACGACGTTTCGACGATGCGCAGAAGAAGTTGGGCAGTGGGGATCGACCCAAATTCCGCCGAAGCGAGACGATGTAAATATCTTTCTCTTGAACCTGAGGCAGTGCAATCCTATCTCTCAATGCAAGATCAATCCACACCGCAATCAACAGCGCTCGCTCGCAGCACACTCGTATGGGACAGCGAGAAGATTCCGTCGGAAGTAGAAGTTGCGTAACAAGAGACCACACAGGCCCGATCTCGATCTATCCAATGAAAGGGATTCAGATCGGCGCCGTGCCAACATTAAAAGGAGACGAAACGATCCAGAAAATACGCTCTCTATGCGGAACCGAATTGCTTGGGTCCATCCGGGTACAAGTTCGAGTCGTTCTTGGCAAAGTGGTGGATCTCCCCCCTCTCTCGTCCCCTCATGTACATCGGGTTCGTGCCCTTGTAGTAGACTGCGCGGCGTTTCCAACGAATCTCAACATCAGCCAAACGATCCAATTTGAAAACTGCGGCTCAGAATCGAACAACGACTCACTATCGGTCCACAATTCTTGATCCTGGCTCGGTTCAGGGCTCTTCTTCGCCTCCTCAACGGCAACCTCGACCTCCTTCCTCGCGTCCTTATCAATCTTCTTCAACTCGCTCTCCTCCACGATGCCCCATTCGAGGATGTTGTTCTTGAGACCGGTGATGCAATCGTTGGAAGAACGCATGTGTTGGATCTCCTCTCGCGAGCGGTAAGTCGTTCCGGGGTCGGACATGGAGTGACCACCGTAGCGGTAGGTGACCATCTCGAGCAACAAGGGACCCTTGCCCGATTGAGTCCATTCCTTGGCGAATGAGACGGCTTGCTTGACGGCGAGCACGTCCATACCGTTGACCTGGAGGAGGGAGGTGTGCAGTTCGGTAAGCTCGAGTTCGTAGCTTGCAGAGAGGTGTCTAGAGAAGGGACGGACCTGGATACCAGCGATCAAGTCACCACGCTTGTAGTACTTGGTGTTGGATGAAGAGCGAGCAGCCGAGGTACCCATACCGTAGAGGTTGTTCTCGCAAACGAAGACGCACGGAAGGTTCCACACTGCGATGCGCCGAATCAGATTGGGGACTGTCAATGCAGGAAGGGGGATCAGGGAGACGACTGAAGAGGGACTGACGCTTGGCCATGTTGTAGGCTTCAAAGACTTGACCCTGGTTGGAAGCACCATCACCGTACATGGCGAAAGTGGCGTGATCCTTGTCCTGGCCGAGGTACTGTTGAGCAAGAGCGATGCCGGCACCGAGCGGGACCTGGGCTCCGACAATGCCGTTACCACCGAAAAAGCTGTATAGCGTTGAATGGTACAAGGATCAGTTTGTAGTTTCAAGTTTGCTGGCGCAATACCCATCCTGAGGCGTACGTAGGAGTGAAGATGTGCCTGTCCGGGAAGAAAGCCAATCGCGTCAGTTGTCTGGCTCCGAATCGAGAAATCGCGGCCTCGACCGTGAACGCACATGGATCCACCCTTGCCGTGCGACATTCCGTCACGTCGACCTATCATGCTCAAGGGAGCGAACGGATTAGCTAAAGAAGACGAGCTCGAAGCCAGAGCTGAGAGTGAACTTGCCCAAGAGCTCAGCCAAAACACCCTTGACCGTTCCGCCTCGCAGTGCGGCAAAGGGGTGGCATCGGTACGCGGTGATGATCTTGTCGTCCTTCTTGATGGCATGGTGCATTCCGACCGAGACGGCTTCCTGTTAATGGGGGAGTGATGCGTGGGATGAGCAGATGATCGCGGGTGGAGGAGGCGTAGCGCGGTCGCGAGGATCGGAGAGGAGCTGCAGCTGCATCCGACTACATTTGCGTAGTCCGGAGTGCCCGGATAGAAAGAGAAGACTCACTTGACCGATGGCGAGATGGCAGAAGCCACGAATGAGTTTCTGTTGTACGAGATCAAGCGCGATCAGTCGTCAGCAACTGGGAGGGTGCGGCTCGGACGGCCCGAGGCTGCGGTGGTGGTGGTGGTCCCGAACACGACGCCGACACACACGGAGCGCGCTGGGCCACACAAGAGGGAACAAATGTACTGACCGCCTTGTAGAGCTGATCGGCGGCCATCTCCATCCTTCGCATGCGGACCATGTTGCGGTACATGTCGACGAGCTCGGTCTTGTTGACGTGCATCTCGAGCGCGGGGATGTCGCACAGGTGCGATTTGAAGTAGTCCTGGTGCAGCGCGACCTTGACCGTGTCGCCACTTGACTCGATCTTCGACGACGAGTCACTCTGTTGCGGGGTTGTGTCATCGTCTGGGTCAGTGTTCACTTCTGACTGGTGATTCACATGCGCCGCTGGCGGTGCACGATGCTGTTGTTTCCGCGCTGTGTGAAGACGGTCTCGCGCTGCGCTTGGGGCAACCAGATCGACGAACCGGACCGCGGGGGACGACGACTGAAGCACGTAGAGGGAACGACGACTGACCGTCGTCTGCAGGGAACGCGTCAACAGAGGCGACACAGCACGGCATGTCGGTCGTGCTCGCAGTCCGGCGACCGAGGGCAGTGATCGGGCGATGCGGCTCATGGCGGATGGGCGGATTTGGAGTCGGGGTGGTGGGTGGGGGGAAGGGATAAGGGCGCCCACGCGCCTCAGACGAGCGACCCCTGAGCCGGGCTCACACGTCCACACCAACTCCGCACGAGTCCGCGCGAAAGGCAGCGAATGCGAGGCGTTGGGGCACGCTCGCTGTCAGGCGCGCACCTCAGCCGATCGAGGACGAGCTCCGATCCCGGGCTGAGGGGCGCACGGCTGAGCCTCAACTTTGGAGAGAAAGGTAAAGATACCCAATCACACCCAAGTTGTAGGCTTTATTAATGGATCAATAAAGGTAGCAATCTCTTCTGATCTGAACCTCAGGCTTTTCGCATGCGACGGTCCCATGTGCATCAGCATATCAAACTCGGAAGAATACGCCTCCTCTCTTCCTCGTCCGTCACCTCCGAATGAAGTCCGGATGCGCTTGCGTCAACCCAGTGACGGCGACGCGGTCTGAAGGATGGAACAAGAAGTCCTCTTCCAACGTGGGGGGCTTCGTGACGAGGCATTAGATGACTATTTGGTCGTGGCGCGCGAAGCGTTCGGGGATCTTGTCGGCGCAGTCAAAGACGTGACGGTGGACGTCGACAATGTTGTCCTTGTCTTTGCTGTGATAGAACCAGGAAAGAACAAAGAAAGAGGGTCACATCGGAGATCAGTATCGCGGCTGATGATATCAGATCCGTACTACTGCACCACAGATGCTACCCGCCGAGCAAAGCCGTACTGCTGCGGACGGGATAAGTCCGCGCAGCGCCAACTTCATCGTAGATACTTACAGATTTGACTCCTGTCCGTATCTGAATCGCGAACGCGAAGACAGTGGGTAGGCTGAACAAGGAATCATACTCGGTGAAGTAGCGTAGTACATTGATCTTGGGGCGGACGAGCCCTACTTTCAAAGTCCGATCCTGCTACGCTCTAGGTATCTAGGTATCTACCTGTTCCTGATCTGTTGGATAGTGGGAAGATTCCGACCATGTTCTGTAGATCAGCCCGTCTTCTTCGAGATGGTTCCGGCCATTCGCCGGACTTGACCAATTTTGATTCGGGTGCCCCGATGTTGTACCTAGGTACGTATGTGCCTAGGTCTTCACAAGGTTCCAAATTACTCCCTAGTGTTCCTTCATAGGCTATGTGCCCATTGCCTAGTTCCTACGCCGATAGCTATGTACCTAGCTTGAGTAGTAGCTCCTTATCGCGGCTGCAGGCAGCACGTGACTTGGCTCGTCGACGAAAGTGGTGACGCTTCAAACTGCTTCGTTCGCGGTGACGCCTTGCGGAAGTTGTGGTTGTTGACCGAGGTCGGTAGTGGTATGCACCTGCGTCCGCTCGCAGTTCATCTCGGACGAAGACCGTATCTCGCAAAACTTGGAGATTGAGTGCCAGCGCGCTTCGACCGAGCAGATCGGCCTGACTCGAAGAGGACCGTGCCCGGCCGGGCTCGATGCGAGTGACGACTGGCCCAATTGCAAGTGCCGAGGTCGGCTCCCATCACCTCGCAACTTCGCCTTGCCACCGCACCCGGTCGTTCCGTTCTCGGCAGGCCACGTCAGAGCCACAAGCTCAACAGAAGAAGAGCCTTTTGCTACACCAAGTCGAAACAGCCATGGCCTCCTCTGCGCCCGCACCACCGGCGATCTCGGCCCGCCGCGCTGCTTTTGGCGGGCAGTTGTCGACCCCTGACGGTGGGACGACCACCATACAGGCCTCGAGAGCCACATCGACGGTCCAGAGTTCGAACACAAATACGTCTGCATCCACAAGCAACGACCAAGCCAAGTCATTGGCCTCAACCAACGCCCCTTCGCGAGCTGGCAAAGGCAAAGCGCCGGCGGCATCGTCCTCGCGATCGAAGCAGCCCCAGTCCACCTCGTTCTCGTCCCAGCGGGGTCAGAGCGGAAACGGAAATAAGCAGAACAACTACATCACATCAAGCCTCGAAGGTGTCCTGTCCCCTTCTCAAGCCGCACTTGATGCCGCCGCCAAAGCCGCCGCTATGGCCCAGGCGACCCAGGAAGAGGAAGAGACCATCTGCCTCATATGTGCAGACAAGGCGACATTCTGGGCCGTAGGGGTCTGCAACCATCGTACCTGCCATACGTGCTCCATCAGGCTGCGTGCGCTGTATAAGAAGAAGGAGTGCACATTGTGCAAGGTCGGTCCATGTCTGCAGTGAGGGGGACCATCCGCCCAACTCGAATTGATGCTGACGTACCGGCTTGCGTGCTCCTTCCTACAGACCGAGTGTGATCGTGTCGTATTCACTTCATCTCCCGATCGCCCTTACCTGGACTATCCGGAATCAGTCGTACCTTTTTCCGACGCCAAGGTCAGTCGAGCGCAGACTTTCTCTCGTTGGGCCCGGTCGGTTGCTGACAAAGCACGATCCACCCTTCACTACCAGCTCGGCATCTCGTTCGAGACACGCGAGCAAATGGACGACTCTCTCGCTCTGCTGCGGTTTAACTGCCCCATGTCGACATGCGATTCCATCTGTCTCGGCTGGGGAGACCTCAAGCGCCACGTGCGCTCGTCCCATCAATCTAACCTATGCGACCTGTGCTGTAGCAACAAGAAGATCTTCGCGCACGAGCACTCGACGTTCGCCAACAGGGAGCTGAATCAACATATTCAGAACGACCACTACAGCTGCGAGTTCTGCCGCAGGGCTTTTTACGATTCCGATCAGCTGTACGCCCATTGCCGTGATGCGCACGAAGAGTGCTTCGTCTGTGTCAGGCAAGGGATACGACACCAGTACCATCTCAATTACTCCCAGCTGGTCAGTGGTGTCTCCTCCTTCTACTGCTTCCTTTCCGTTTGAGAGGCTGACGATCTTTTGATCTTGCTCCGCTAATGACAAACCACAGGAGGCTCACTACAAAGCGGCCCACTACCTGTGCCCCCATCCCACTTGCCTGGAGAAAAAGTTCATCGTCTTCGAGACCGAACTTGACCTGCAGGCTCACGCCGTTCAGGAGCACGGTGCCGCCCTCGCTGGCGATCAACGCTCTCGCCGCGATGCTCGAAGGATTGAGACCAACTTCACCTACGAGGCAGCCCACGCTGGGCCTCTAGGGGGTGGCAGGAGTGGACGTGGTGACACCCGTGGCGGTCGAAGAGGCGGTAGAGGAGGTGGGTCGGGTGCAGATGGGGGTCGACGGGCCGATGCGGCTCCCGCCGCTGCCGCGTTCGTCTCGACGACCGATGCGCCGAATCGGAGTCGGGTCATCCCCGGCCTGGGTCCAGCCGCATCGCTGACGAACGGATCGACCTCACGAGCCAATCGATTTGGTGCAGCTCTGACCAGTGACAGTAACCCCGCTTCGGCTCCTTCGTCGGGGCGAGCGACTCCGGACCCTACGACGGTGGAAGGGCACGCGCAGGTAATGCGCCTCGTTGCTGAAGCGGTCGCAGGCTCGGAAGCCAAAGTGACGTCTTTCAAGTTGGCGATTCGCGCCTTCCGTGCGAATGAGGTCTCGGCCGACGATCTCGTCGATCAGCTGTGGAACGTGTTTGATCAAGATGCCGACAAGGCCGAGCCGATCGTTAAGGGAGTCGCTGGGCTCATGGAGGATGCCGAAAAGAAGGCGGCCCTGCATGCAGCCTGGCGAGATCGACGGATTGAGGTGAGCACACTTCTCCAATTACGGTGTTCTGGCACGTCAACTGACATTCTCCGACCGACTCCTTGACAGCAAAACCAATTTCCCTCTCTGACGGCGCTAGCCCCGACGCTCCATGGCGTCCCCACGACAACCAACAACTCTTCGCCTCGTGCGCTCAACTCTCGTTCGACTCGCAACCAGCGTGATCCCAACATTTGGGCCCGAGTCGAGCAAGCGGCGAACCGTCCCGCCGCGATCGTTTCGGCGAACCCGTTCCCCGCTCTTTCGAGTGCACGCAACATCGTCCCTGGTATGGCACCTCGTCAACCCGCCAGTGGGTCAGGTCATCATACTCCCTGGTCAGCCTCCGCTTCAAGTAGCGGTAGCGGTGCCGCTTCGTCGACATCAACGCCGATAGCAACGAGATACCCTTCACCTTCCCCGACGTTGGGTGCGATGCCACCGCTCCCCTCCTCTGAACCATCCTCGTCCACGCCGGTGACTCGACAAGCACCCCCTTCGGTCGCTCGTCGCACCGAGTTTCCTTCCTTGCCCGTCTCAACGACTGAGATCGATCGTCGGGCTCGGATACGCGCCGCGATGGGTAAACCGAGTCAAACGATTCTCGATGGATCACCCTCGAACGAGAGGAGTGTGAGCCCATGGGGTCCGGGCAATTCGAGGGAGGAGCAGGAGGTTAAGGTGGAGACCAATGGGGGTACCGCCCAGGGAGTGGATAAAAAGAAGAAGAAGAAGACTAAGGTGTTGTTGATGAGTCATGGGATGCATCATGCATAGAATGGTGGACGTCTTTTCATAACTGTCGGAAGGAAACGGAAAGAGTAGAGCAACTCCGAATGCAATGCAGGATCAGAGAGGATACAAAGAGTCATGCCCAGCATGGGTTCGTACTGGAAAGAGAAGGTTGAAAAGGAGGAACATGACATCGGATCGCTATATTGGAACAAGCTACTTGAGGCTTAATGCTTGTTGCGCCTGTGCTTGATGCCACTCTTCGCTCCAGGACTACTGGAGGGGATAGGGGAAGCCGAGGACCTGCGAGCCGAGGACAAGGGCCCGGAGCTCCGCAGGGCCGCAGTGATGATTTGCACGTTCTTTCCGACTTGCGCGGCAATGCTAGGCACGGCTGAGGTCGAGGTCCTGACGCGAGGAGGTCGGGGTGATCGAGTCGGTCGAGCCGAACGGGTCGACCTCGTCATTCGGGCAGCCGCAGTAGTGCCAGAGATGACCTTATCCGGAACGGTTTGCGCATCCCAGAACGTCGTCGACCCATTCGCAGCGGGCACAAAGACGAATTTAAGGGGTGCCTCGGCGGTAGGGAACGCTTGTTTGAACGCCGAATAGTTCCCCGTCGCGACGAGCCCACTCTTGGACCAACTCACGAAACTGACGGGGAGGCTCGACCCATCGAATAAGGTCCATGAGGCGGTCAACTCTTGCGTGATGCAGTCCATGGACCAGACGGCGCTTTCGCCACGGTAAGGACTTCCAAGGGAGGATTCGGAATGGGCGAACGTCTTGGGGTTCGTTTGGTTCACGGGAGCGACGAAGGCGTAGCCTCCTGATGTGGGACTGAGCGATGAAGGCGCGTTGGCCAACCCCGTGAAGGAGGCGAGACCGACGTAAGGCAAGGCGGCGTACTCGGCGAGGATGCCATAGATGGAGAAGAGAGGGGGGAGAGTCGAACAAGTCCTGGCGGGGAAGTTGACGGTACCCGGTTGATCGGTGGTGTTGGAGTAGACACCCGATCCGTCCAATGATCCGTCACCGAGCCATTGCGTGATTGAAGAACTGTCGGTCGAAACGATTTGGATCTTGCCCCATTGTGAGGCAGAGTCGTCGGGTCTGGGTGGATTGACATGCGGTCCTAGCGAGTTCGAGACAGCCTGAGCAAGAAGAAAACAAAACGCAAATGAGCCTTCGTTCCCAGCATACAAGTCTCGGATCCTCCCGGCGCAGCTTTCCCGTCGAAGCGCGCGCCGAAACTCGACCCCCTAGGCGCCTCGCTACGCGCGCTCTCGACCCCAACTCGACCCCTCCGAATACAAAACGAGAAAACTCACCGCATCGCTCGCAATCGTCTCGGCATCCAAGGCCTGTTGAGGCGTCAAGCTCAACGAAGCCAAATTATTCAAATTAAGAGGCTTGGGGTTCCCAGGTGGTCGGGGTTCTGGGTTCGCGAGGGTGGAAGGGAACGCCGAGGCGGCGAGGAAGGCCAAGAGGGTCGCGGTGGAGGCAACGGTGCGGGCGGAGCCAATCATGATCGCTTCGATGGGGTTGGGGTCAGGGTTTTAGGCGGGGGAAAGAGGGGAAGGAAAAAGGGTTGTGTAGAGGGTTGTGTAGAGGTGTTGAGTTGGATTGAGGTTCGAAAAGAGTGACAACAAGTTGGGTTGCAAGGAATGGAAGGGGGGCAAACGAGTGACGGCGTCCGGCGGCCGGGGGGTGTTGTCGAATCCGGGGGGGGGGCCGGGCGAGTCGTCTGAGCGGGCGGCCACTTCGACAGAGAGGAGACGGAGAACAAGAACCGGCGAGACACTAAACGTGACTACAGGATTCTGAGATCTGTCGATGCAGGTGGATCGTAGATGCCAAGCTCGACTTGAAACTCTGTGTATCGCCGGCAAAGGTGGGATTATGAGAGAGGGCGGTAGTGAGGTCTAGGTCTGGATGCAGAGCGGCGGAAGAATCAGCAGTGATCGGCGACGACGGCAGCGGTAGTGAACAAGCCTTGATGAGGGTGTGACAAGGGTAAACCAAGCCAAGGTCCACTAAAGGCGGGTTATCTTCTTTTGTGGATCCGAGACATTCTTTGATTAGGAATATTACACTCATACTGAGAGCTCTCATTCGGGAAGTAATTAGCGCGGGCGAGACATGGCCGCTGCCGCCCTCACCTTCCTGAAACGGCCAAAGTTAGGGGGGCGATCGCCGCGCTAGCACTGACCGAGACCGCGGCCCCCTCATGAGGCAAGTATTCGGCGCGGGAGGGCGCGCGCAATACATGATGATGTCTCCAGAGCCAAAGAGGTCTTTGCGTTCAACAATCAACCCTACCATGTGTGGCATCATTTCACAAATTTCACCCATCACGGAACGATCATGCTGAAGCGAGTGGTCAACCTAGCGCGCAAAGATCCGGTCACGATCCGGTCTCGGCTCCCGGTCTGAGTGAGACCCAAGCTAGATGACAGCGGTCCCGACACCATGTGAGCATAATCTTGTTCTTTTTACAGCAGGTGGTGTGGGGAGGGAGGTTCGAGAGCTTAGGGTCATGAGGTAGGAGAAAGCTGGGAAACATGTATGAAGGTGGGAGAAGAAGAAGTTAGGGAGAGAAAAGTAAAGGACGGCAAAAGAGGTAGTAGAAAGGGCCAAGTAGGACGAACGAGAAAAAGGAATATGAAAGTACGATGCGAGTGAAAAGGCGGAAATAGACGAGTAAAGGATGACTCTGGGATACAGATGATCGCAGTGGAGTGGCTCAAATGATAATAGCGACAATCGAAACCGTGGAGCGAAAGCGGAGCCGAATAGCGAAAAGGCCGTCGAAGGTGCATGCGGGCTCGTTCACAGCTCTTCTTCCATTTCCGACGGCTGAAACACAAACACCAGCCAGCATCAGCAGTCCGTCCTTAACGTATAGTTTGTAGTGACCTGGCAGTAGTTATCCTCACCTTGATCATACCAGGAACATGCGCCGCGCGTTCCCTCTCCTCAGCCTGTTTCTGCGCGATCGCAGCCTCCTTCTCATCCGCAAAGAGCTCGGCCGTATCGTCGGCGCCTTGGAATTCGCGCATCGAGATGAGGAAGTCGCGCAGGCCAGCCTTGAAGCGCACCGAGTCGTTGTTCTGTTCTCTAAGACCTGTCACAAAGGCCGTGATTTGGGCTCTGTGGAGTGATTGAGCACGGCGTCATTAGTACAGATGCGAGGATGATCTGAAACGGGAAAAACGACATCTCACGGTTGCAAATGCGGGAACGCTCGTTTGAGCAAATCGGCGCAGTATTCGCTCACGAACTTGGAGTTGTTCATCGTCGGGTCCTGGATCGTCGCCGGGTCGTACAACGGCGCCTGGATATCCCCACTCCCAACGAGCCTGAACAAGCGAGCGAGTACGATCGACGTCGACTTGAAGCCCGACTTGTGATCCGCATCGGTCAAGACGAAGAACATGTCTTGCAACAAGGAGAGGTAGTAGGCCTGGAAGAAGCCGTTCGATGTCTCCGGTCCAGCGGCGACGATGTTGTCAATCAACTCGTAGCAAATGTTCAGACTGATGTCGGCGATATCCCGAGCGGCGTGCTTGGTGCCCCAGACGATCGAGTCCATGATGAGCTTGAACTGTTGCGGCGGGATCTTGAGCAAGGCGTCGAAACAGTTGACGTTGATGGCACGCAAGAGGCGGAAGAAGGCGACGCGATGCTCGGGGTAGTCCGACATGTCGACGTTGATCATCGCGAGCGTGCACTCAAAGACCGCATCCAGCACGGGTGGGATCTTGTCCGTCATCAAAGGCCCAAGTCGGTTCACGATCGTGACCATCGTACTGAGCACCTCGGCATCACGAGCAGCGGGGATATTCTGCTTGTAGTCACCGAGGATCGCTTCGAGCAAAGGTGGGATCAGGTTCGCGTTGACCTGCTCCAAATCTTCGGCCTTGCGGATATAGGTCTCTCCAACGAGCTTGAGAATCTCCTTCTTGATCGTTCGCAGACCTCGGACCTTGGGTGTCTTCGTCGCGATCAGACCTTGCTCGGCCGTCGTCGCCGAGATGATTCCCGAGACGGCTCGGTACAGTCCGAGTAAGTCGACGTAGATGCGAGCAATCTGGGGCAGGAAGAAGGTGCCGATCGACGAGCATGCGGCGACGTTCGTCTTCAGCACGTTGGACAGGATCTTGATGTTTTCCGGGTTCGACAAGACATCTGTTCCACTCGTTGCGGCTTGGGCCATGATCGCATCCCACTGTGAGATGATACCAAGCGTCAGACCGTGGCCCACCATCGCCCAGAATCTCGGGATCAACTACTCACAGCCGCATTCGGTGCCGACATGAGACTAGCGATCAACTGCTCCTGCTGAGGCTTGTTGGGCTGCGCCGAGATCATATACCCGACGGCTTCGTAGAAAGTGTGGATCTGCAGAGGGGACAGATCGGCGGTGATGCGCTGCAAGTTGCGCAGGATCTCATCAATGAAGGGCTCCTGCTCGCCCGACTGCTGCATGACGAAATGCCTTCGGCATCTGTGTGACAGATACACGCCCTCATCAGCACCCGTCCGCTCCAAGTTCGTCGTCAATTCCAGCAACTCACTTTTGTGCGATCTTGATGAACGTATCGCAAGCCATGTCCTGCACACCTTCGTGGGTCTCGTGCGCAAACTCGAACAGCTTGTTGACGACCGTCTTGAGGAACTTCCAGTGCGCCTTGAGGAAGCGCGGGTACTGCCCGACGATGTACATGATGTTGGAAGCGACGACAGCCTTGTTGTCCTTGCCCCGCTTCATCTCGGTCAGGCCCAACAAATCCTTGATGACGGTCACCAGGAACCTTTTTTCCGTCTCTTCGTTCATGGCACCCGAGATGGACCCGATGGCCCAACAGAGCGTGTTCAAATTCGACCAAGACCATTCGGACCCGTCGACCTGCTTAGAGAGCTTCTCCGTCATGATCATCTCCGTATCGACGACGTCGAGATGGGTCAAGTAGACGAGCACCTCGCGCATGCTCTTGTACAAGACGATCGTGTCAATCTCCTTCAGGAACTCGCGCACGATCTCGCCTTCGTCGTTCTCGACGATCAATACCTCCTCGGGTTTGGCCATGCGCTCGACCATCACGAGGCGCAGGTTGCTCAGCACCTCGGTGTAGATCTCACGTCGGCCCGACCCGCTTCCACCAACACCCGACGATCCCGGCCCGCCCATACCGAGGTTCAAGAGAGGGTTTCCCATCGTGTTCATCGGGAATTTCTGCATCTCGTCGTACAGGTCAGCGACGAGTTTGGCCCAGTACTCGAGGCAGATCTTGAACACCTCGCGTTCCTCGACTTGGGAAATCTTGATCAGGTACAGATGCGCGTTGAGAAGGACGTCGCGGTGTTGCGGCGTCTCCAAGATTTGGACATGCACCGAGAGGAAGTTGGTCAAGAAGAGCGCGAGGTTGAGCACGAGTTCCTGGTCGGCGTCGGACGAGCTCTCGTACGCGCCGGCGATGTCGGTCGAAGGCGGGATCATCTTGTTGACAGAGGTCATGACGAGGTTGAAGAGGATGATGAACTTGGCGTTGTACTCGGGGCCGATCTGCAACCCTCCGATCTCGGACAAGCATTTGAGTGTGACATTCCTGAATTCGGGCACCTCGAGGAACTGTCGAGGAAAGAAAGTGCGCCAGTGAGCTCTGAGCCAAGTCGTCCTAAGTGGCAAACTCCAGTAATAACTCACCCTTCCGATAAGATGATCAATGACGGGTGTCTCAAAGATGTAGCCGAGCGGGATCCAGTTGAGGAAGCGGAGCATTGCCTCGAGCGTGGCCTTGATCAAGCTCGCCTTGTCGGCCTTTTCAAGTACTTCAACACAAAGATTGAACACTTCGGAAAATTCTTGGCACTGTGATTTCAACGATCTCGCCGAGTGTCAGAGGCTTATGAGTACACCCGACCCGACAGAATCGCGACTCACGATCTGCGCCTTCAATGCCTTGGTCTTGGCTGTTGTCATTTGCTCGGCCGAGAACTCGAAGATCTCCTCCGACAAGAGCTTGAGAATGACCATGTTATTTTCGCAGATGGTCAGGTTCGACTGGGAGGACGAGACAATCTCGCTGATGAATGTCGGCCACTTGTGGGGCCTGAGAGGGAGCACGGGCACCCTTGTGAGTCAGTCGTCCGGCTCTTCGACACGTTCAGTGAGGGAAACTCACCACTCCTGCTTGAGGATCTGTACGAGGATGAGGTTGAGCTTGTTGACGTAGCTCTTTTGCTTCCTGAGCGTGGCCTCGTCCTCGGACGACTTGACGATGATGCCGACGACAAAGTTGCGGATGCCGGAGCGCTGGTCGTCGGGCAAAATCTTCCACCGCGTCTTGATGAGGCGGTCCATGATCTGCAGCGCGATGTACTTTGTCTGGGCATTGCTCGAGCGTTCGAGGATCTCTGGCACGCGCTGCCACGCGTCGGGGTGCTCCTGGAACTGGGCCAGGACCGTCGACGCTTGCGCTTGCTGTGGGCAGCGGGGGCGGTTATAGGAGCGGAAATATGATCAGACCATGGATGATCAAGTGATATCGTAATCGATGACAGCTGAAAAGACGACACGGGGGAACGCACCTCGGTACCTCGCCCCGTCAGAAAAACCTGGGCGACCTGGTCGAGCAAGTTGACGTCGAGCGGCACGTTGAAGTTGAGGATTGCCTGTGGAATTCATTCGGATGGGAAGGGGAGATGATCAGACATCAGTACTTGAATGTGGCTAGAGCATGTTGGGGTGGGGGGGCAGTGGTGGTCGCTCGGTCGGGCAGGGTTCGCGCTCGGAGGAGCGTACTCATCGCATGTTAGGACATGTCAATGCACTCGAGCGTGTAACAAGATTGCTAGCGTCTAAACGCGTCGGACCCAACGACGTCGTCGCCGTCATGGAGGGCGAGGTAGTACACGCTCGGTCGTGGGCTGATGATGGACCGACGCGCGATGGCGTGACTTGTATGTGTCGACGCGGTCCAATCTCGCAAGTGGTGATGAAGGTATGACCCCGTGTGATGGGGTGTCGCAAGTCAAGTCGTAGGTGGCAACTCACGTCCATGGCTGCTGCAGGGTTCACCAAACACGGGCTGGCCGGCGCGATCGAGGGCGGGGCGGTGGGGTGGGGTGGGTGGACCAGTTGTCCGTCACGTGTGACCGATGAGTGGGATGGGAGAAACGACGAGACCGAGACCGAGAATGAGAACGAGACGAGAGCTGTGCGGGAGAGAGGAGGTGCGCGAGGTGGGGTGCGACCGCCAAGGACGACGTCAGCTGATGCGGCGGCAACGGACGACGACACCCGCCAGCTGCAGGCACTGACCAGTGGGCAGGCTGACCACGACCGTGTGACGAACCCTTTGAGCCCGAAGCGGTGGTGGTGGTGAACTGAGCTGGAACGGGCGAGACCTTTGGTCGTCGGGCGGTGTTGGCAGATGGGGTGGGAGGGAGTGAGCTCAGCCAGCGAGCCCGGCCGGCGCTTCCCGTGGCGGACTGACTGGCCGTTCTGCCGGGTCCTGTTGGGCGCGGCGCCATCGGGCAGGGGCTGCTGGAGCGTGATCTGTGATCTGAGCGAACAAAGCCTTTATGCAGTACGACATGACGAAAACAATCCACACCCCCCCCACCACGTCTTTCCTGCTCCCGTGCTACGATTCTCGTCACAAGCCGTGATAAGCAACCGATTTCGGACCATATTCCGAAAATTGTGCAGGTGAGGGAACAACCACGCGTTCGTTGATACAGCGGGGTCGAGCGGCCCTGACGATGCTCTTGTTGAAAGTGATGTCATTGGGTTCCCAGCGAAGAAAAAACGATGATTGGCCCATGGTTCGGTAGGGCTTGCGAGTTGGGATCGGTGAACTCGAGCCGCTCGGTGCCGGCGTGCGCTGACTCGGCTCGGGTTCTTTCTCCACTCCCCTCGCACAACCTTCCTTCGTCCCGGCCTTGACCAAGCCCCGACCACTTGCGACTTGGAGTTACGCGCAGACACGATGGGTCTCTTCTCCGACCTAGCGTTCAACACCGATAATGAGGTCGGTGCTCACCGATCCTGACCCACTCGTAGACTCGTCTACGTCACTCCCCAGCTGCGTGCTGAGTCAGCTGACCTGACCTTCCTCCTCTCTTGTCGGCGCCGCACAGGGTCCTTCCAAGGCGCAGCAGATCCACAAACTTACGCAGCAACTTGATCAAGCGAAGCAGGTAAGACTGCCCGACCTTGAGCATCCATCACTGGATACGGTCGGATCTCCCAATCCACCTGGCCGCGGTCGTGTGCCCGATGGTGGCGATGACGGGGCGTGTGGACCTCTCGACCGTTCGCACTTTGCCGTCGTGGATAGGAAGCCAACGAGAGATCGCAGAGATCTGCACACCTTCGGTTCCAACCATCGCTTTGGTGCGGTAGGTTCATGCTCGGACGCAGACACGTCAGCCGTACAACTCCAGCTATCGGGCTGCACACGATCGATCGGTCCAGCGGGAGCTTCGGAGAGTGGCCGACGGCAGCACGCCATCACGGCAAGAGCAGAGAGTCACTTGGCATATGCGAGTGTGAAACTGACCCCGTCCACTTTTCGTCCCCTTCAATGAAACAGCATACACGCCACC
This sequence comes from Microbotryum scabiosae, assembly GCA_022702605.1. Classification (NCBI taxonomy): domain Eukaryota; kingdom Fungi; phylum Basidiomycota; class Microbotryomycetes; order Microbotryales; family Microbotryaceae; genus Microbotryum; species Microbotryum scabiosae. The sequence continues at coordinate 1,013,781 of JAHWDV010000017.1, read as the reverse complement.
TAGCCCGAGAGAACCAAGCCGCGCAGCACCGAATTCGCGAACTCCAAGACCTCCTCGCGATCCAACAACGTCTCACCGCGGACGCCCAAGCGACCCTCCACCTCACCGAATCGCGACTCGAATCCCTCACTCATTCCTACAATTCCATCCAGACCGAACTCTCGACCCTCCGCACCGAACTCTCCAAAACGCCTACCACCTCCTTGGACCTCTTCTTCCGCTACAAACAACTCCAAAACCTCTGGGACCAAGCTCGCGATACCCTGTCTTGTCCCGTCTGCTTCGACTTCATAGGTAAAGCCCAAGTCGTCTCCCTCCTATGCGGGCATACGTTCTGTCAAGCCTGTTGGGCCGAATGGGAGAACAAGCATTTGGTCGCGTTCAAGACGTCGACGCAACAGGGGAGGTATTTGGGGCCGGATTGTCCCGAGTGCAGAGAGTCGGGCGTGAGGCATGGGAAGGTTAGGGTTTGGGCGCTGGAGGAGATGATTAGGTTGGTCGAGAGGGGGACGAGGGAGACAGAGAGGATTGATACGACGCAAGAGGAGATCAGGGAGATATTGGCGGAACAGAGGGAGTCTTTGCCACCGCCGTCAAAGCCGCAGAATTCGACATCCACACCGCCTCCACCTGCGCCGACTAGACCTATCGAGACATCGGAAGGAACTCATCGAAATTCTACACCAGCGTCCGGTCAAGACACTTCACCGGACCCCTTCGAACCCCACTCCGTCACGATCGACGCAGTGGCCGAAGAATCATCCTGGACTCTACTCTCGGACGAATCGACACCAACACCACCCACCGCGGAGGAACGTTCGGCTACATTCGACGCAAATTACGCATCATCCGAAACCACGTCTGACCTCGCGGACGTGGCAGGATCCTCGGAAGAGGAGATCGAGACGATGCATCTCGACGAGGAATGCTTGGGGTGAGATCGCTAGACGCCCATATGAGGCATTTGTCGAGGATCACTCCCGGTGCTTACGGATCCTACCGGTTTGTCTATCTTGTACTCACAGCATCCTCCGTCCCCGGGTCTCGAGACCTTGGGGACCGATCCTCATGCATTGATTAGGAGGAAACCCTTATCTCGGTGGCGGATGGACAACCCGCGCGCCGTTATTTTGTCCCGATTTTGTACCAAGAACATGCTGTTGTCGTCTGTAGCTCTATTTCTGTTTTGCATTGCATCCCTTCTCTCTCACCCTGTCGCAACGTCTTCTGCGGTCCTTCCATTCTCTGGTTCTGCGCACCCTTTCGAGTTCGGCGGATTAAACCGTCTACTATGTATAACGAACTACAAGGTGGCATTATACAGGAACTCCTTCTCTCCTCTCTCACACTTCACCATCCATCCATCGGCGTCTCCTTCACCCGCGCGCAGCACCCCTCCCCCTCAGTTCACTTCAACCAAACCTCCCTCCCCTCCCACCCTTGCTCAACCCTAATACCCCTCTTCCCTTCCTTGAACCTACAAATTCGATCACAACTCATCCTCTCCTCTAGCCGATCACAAGCTCCGACATGATTGAGGGCTTTGGAAAGGGTCCAGTCTTGCCACTCGTTGCGATCGGGCCAGTTGTGGTTCATGAGTTTGATGGTTGGGGAGGAGAGAAAAGGTTCGGTGGTGAGGGTGGAGAGGAGGTGGCGGATGGAGGTCATTTGACGCATGTCTGTGGGGTAGGGGGGGGGGGGGGGGGGGGGGGAAGGAAGGTCAATTCGTCGTGTCACTTGAGGATAGGTTCTGTAGGAACTGACCCAATTCCACCTCCAACAAACCCAAACTCGTCTCCACTCCGTCCCTCTCCCTCCAACCTAGATCGTAATCCGCCATTCCGGACCTCTCCATCGTACTCCCCCCACCCACCAAGAACTTGACCACATTTTTCGCATAATTCGGCTCGACGATCCTCACCCCCAAAGCCTGTTCGAGATGAGGTAAAGGAAACCCCGAATTGATCCTTTTGGATCGCTTGACATCCCTCCCTTTCGAATCGAGGTCTTGGAGATCCGTGAAGGTCGCGAAAGAAGGGGGTTGGAATGCCCGATTGGTATATTTTGAGACCATCAAGATGATCTTGACGAGTTGGGTGAGGTCATCCTTCGATCCTACTAAAGGATCGATGGTAACAAGTCGAGAAGGAGTCGTATAATACCCCTTTGGAACGTCGGCCCAGAACCCCTGGGCCTTAGCGGAATACACCTTGGTGGGTGCATCATCGCCACATGTCATATGGAAGGAGACGGACGAATGACGAGAGGCCGAAGGGACGTCGTTCTCGAAATGGTAGGAACGAAAGAGATCCGGGCTGAGGACGCGGACGCGCAGACCGTTGTTGGCGATGAAGGAGGACTTGAGGGGGCGTCGTCCGCTGCGCGGACCTTGGGAGGGGTCGCAAGCTCGCAGTTCGGCGGTTCCGAGGATCTGGGAGCGACGTTTTATCCGATTAGCGCAGTACAACATCGGCTTGAGCTCTCCTTCAAGTGATTGCTCACCTCGTTGAAGTTGTTCTGGTCCCTCGAGACCTTGATCAAATCCCTTTGGAGCACCGCATTCCAAGCCTCGGACGAAACCTCACCCTTGCGCATCCAGAACCAGCCTGCAAGTGCGCGTACGGAGGATCAGAAGCGGTTACTTCTACTCCATCTTCGCCTGCACGACTCACCCGTGTTAAAATGGTCCCATGAATCATTCTCTTGGGCGATCAGGTCGTAGTCTTCCATGAAGGGCTCCATGTGTGGATAGGGGTTTCTATTGGGCGAGCGCATTGCGTCAGTTGCGGGAACGAAAAGTCGAAGCCCCTCCATACCTACAGTTTGAACGAGACGTCCGAGTTGACGAAGAAGACATCCCGGTGTTTCAACACCTCAATCAGACCTTCAAAGTGTCACAATGTGAGCCTTCGGATCTGGAAGGGCTCAAGGTCAGAAGCGAGAGTAGCTCACCTGCAAGTTTCGGCCACGTTGCGACCCTGCGTGTATGATCTCTGGTGTCAGTACAAAGATTCGTTTTCACTTGTATCGATCGAATCCGTCCTCACAAGATCTGCGAAGCGACCATGAAGAAAGCTCAGTACCGCTCTCACAACCCTCTCCCTCAAAGCACACACCTCAAACGAACCTTATCCGGTCGATTATGGATAAAACCCCCAAACGCATACCTCTCCATCTCCCCCATATTCTCAACACATTTTTCATCCAAACAAAGCGTCAAACGACCGTTTTCCTAAAACTCCTCTTCGCTTGCCTCACCCCACCTTTCGAACGAACTTGCTCAACCCATCGCTCCTGATTCAAGCGATCGACAAACTCGTTCAAAGCCGCTGCACCGCTAGTGGACCAATATGCGTCGGCTAACGTCAACCAGAGATGAGGTTGGGGAGTGGAAGCGGAGGATAAAGGGAAGTGGGCTTGGAGGTATTCGGTAAAGGATTGGGGACCCGAATAAGCTCGGACGTTGAAAGGGGGCTGCGGCGTGATTCGTTTCGGAGGACCGGACGCGGCGGCGGCGGCTACGGCTTACAGTGCTGCGGAGGACGGACTCCGGTCCAGTCGTGCGCCGTAAAAGCTCCAAATGCTTGAGCTAGCCGCTTTGTTGGACTGCACGTTGTCGTGGGAGATGAACCGTATTCGATCTGGATCGAGTTGATGATGTGAAGAAGAGAAACCTAGTTGATGGAATCCCAGTAGGACGAGCAAAGCGACGACGAGCAAGGTCCATCTCCGTCGCAACGTCACCGCGCCGTCCATGAACCTCGACGCCGAGTAACTCGAGCTCGAAGTCGTGCCACCAGCCGCAGTCGTCGCTGGTAACGGCAGTTTGGAGGGGCTACCTCCAGTCGGGGTGGGATACATGGCTGGGATGGGGAAAGAGAGGGGGAAAGAGAGGTGAGAGAAAGCTAAAAAGAGTAACAACCTAATCGGACGCGACACCGGTTCCCGCTGCTTTGATGCTCTCTCTCTCGGCGTGCTGCGCATTCGCCGAGCGCCATGGCCCTCCCCAGCCCGAGTCGCGAGCACTGCCTGAGCCGGACGGGGTGGAGTCGGTTCGAGCGAGCTCGAGCTTGATTAAATTTTGTTCGATTACTCCTGGGAACGTGCCCATGAGAGTCCTGAAAATTTGGTTAACTCTGGCTATAGGCACGGACAAAGATGGTCATGACATACAATGCATGGGTCTACCGGCCCTGTCGTTGATGACCTCCGTGACCGCCGTGAATCGACATCTGAGCTGCAATAAGCTTGTTGGCTGGCTTGGCAGGCTACTCGCCCTAGCGCGCGAGAGAGAAGCGACCTCCCCCACATTCCAAATTTCACCCCCCTCTCCTTTGACCACACGCCAGCGCACGTCACTCCGTAATCCCTTACTCCCGCAAACATGCCCTCCTCACCGTACCCAACTTCGCTCCCCCTCCGATCCAACACGGACCCCATCACTTCCCCGCGAACGACCACCGCTCAAGCAGCTCTCAACTCGTCCGCGCGTTCGTCCCTCTCGGACGTCCCTCACGCGTCCTACGACCTTTCAATGGATTATGGACCTCAGGACGATGACCACGAGGAAGGGGACGAATCTTTCTCCAGTAACAACAAAAGTCCAAGGGGATCGCTTTTCCCTGGTGGTGCAGCTCCATCACGAACCGGTCGAGGCAGGGCTCGGGCGCTTTCGATCGCGTTCAGTTCCCCTCATTTGGGGAAAAGGTACAGCGGAAATGCAGAAGGGTCGGCCTTCGACGATGAAGCTTATTCCTACGCCCTTCGACCGGAGGAAGAAGACGAAGAAGAAGGCGAAGAAGGAGACGACGAGATTGACGGCTTGAGGATGACGCGCCTCGGTTCGACCACGACGTCGACGCGCGGAGCGCAGAGGGGGGTTCAGGTGTCGAGTAAGAGGAAGGATTATATGAGCAGTCGGTTCCAACCTTTGACGTATTATGAGATGGGGTGGATGGGCTTGAGTGCGCTGGTCGTGCTCGTGCTCGGTGTGGCGGCGGTCGTGCTCGCGGCGATTGGGTGAGGTGCGAGAGACTTCGCATGATGGGCCAAGGTGGGTGTGCAACGGTTTTCGTTAGTGCTCAAATCCACTTTCTGCGTCAGGCGCTGATCAACTTGAATATGGGCCTTCTTTCCGTAATCACTCAGCCAACTTTCGTCAACCGACACATCGCGGCGCGCGTGGCACGGTATCGGACGGATACGTCAACACACCGACGACCCTACATTCGTTCAAACAACCACCATGTTACACTACTATGTAACAACATACCCTAACACCACGCCCTCCAACGCCAGCGGACGCCATCCGACAGATCCCGACCCCCCCTTTACACCTCCGGCCCACCGACCGGATCCACGTCCTTACCATACCACCTCTCCCAAACATCCCCATGACTCCTTGAAATCCCCCTCCAAGCCATCTTACCGAACAGCTCCTCATGTAAATCATTCTTCTTCACCTCGGAAACTTTTTCCGAAGACGACGCTTCGAGATGGTCGAGGACGGAAGGGTGGAGGTCTTTGAGGCGGTCTAAGGGGGTCAGATGGGCTTGGAGGGTAGGGGAGAAGAAGAAAGGGATCGAGAGACGGGGTTGGGTACCGAGGGTGGGAAGTACGCGATGCGTGGTGGCGGAGTAGATGCCGCATGTCAGGCGTTCGCTGGATGGGGGGGAAAAGCCAGGGATGTCCGAGGTCAGGGTGTCAGGGTGTACCGAGCTGGGTTCTGGTGGAATTATCAATGCCCAAGGGACGTACAGTACTTGACCAATGTTGATGACAAGAGCATACTTTTTCGGCCTCACGTCGATCCACACCCCATCCCAAGCTTGGACCTACCCCGATCGGAAAGTCGGAAAACCCCCATCAGGCCATGCATGTCAAACCTCTCATCTCCCCTTTGAACCCGCAGCACTGACCTGCAACCCGCCCGTCTGATCCTGGGCCAACAACGTCAACCCACCACCATCCTTATGTGCGCCCACACCTAAAGCCCCCTCATCCTCTTCCTCCTTCCTCACCACCGGATATCGCACGACCTTCATCCTTGAATAATCCGGTTCGTACGCTGCCATCGCTCGATCCCGAGGTGTTTCGGATGAGGGGTACCAGTGTTTTTCGATGAGGGTTGGGCAAGGGGTGATGGATCGAGCGATGAAGTGGAGGAGCGTTTGGGAGATGGTGAGGAGTTGGGAGCGGAAGGTCAGGATGGAGGAGCGGAAGTGGGGGACTTGGATGGAGGTGGGGAAGAGGTTGGGGCCGTAGAGGGAGAGAAATAGGTTCGAGGAACTTTCGGGATGCGGTGGAGTTTCGGGACTGGAATCAAATCGTGGCATGTTTCTTTTCATCAGGGAAAAAGAGTAGATCCACCTTGGTCCTCCAGCGAACTAACCCAAAATCGATCTGCTCCCTCAAATCCTTCTTGCCCGCGGTCACCTCGACCTTGAACCCGGAATAACCTCTAAAATGCTTCGACTCGAGCATACCGATCTTTTGCTTGTCCTCTGCGGGAAGCTCGAAGAAAGCCTTCGAATCACTGAATGCTTGATCCCATGCTTCGGTCCAGGAAGGGATGATGGAGGCGATGTCGTCGAGGTAGAGGAAGCCGTGCGAGAGGAGGGCGTCACGAAGGTGGTTGGTGAAGGTTTCGGGAGAGCTTTGGTGCAGAGAGTAGGATACGGTGGGGAGAGACCTTGTGGGGACTGTCATGGCTCGAGTGTGGTAAGAGCTGCGCGAGTAGAGTGGAGGCAAGAAGGCGAAGGGGGCGGGGCCAAGCGTGAGGCGGCGTGGGGATCGTCATGACTGTCCGGGCATTATGTCGTGCTCGCAAAAGCTTCGGAGATGCCGGCCATCAACGTGAACCCCATCACACACATCCTTAGAGCGTGGATCGTCGTATACAAAAAAAAATCGTTCTTAAACCCTACACGCCAATCCATACTCGAACCATCACTCTGCACTGCCATCGGGCTTCTTGGAGATGGGCAACGTCCCCCACTCGTCCTGGCCCGGTAATCGCTGCACACGCTTGTTCTCCCATCCGTCCCCGGAGCCCAAAAGAGCGCCCTGGCCTGTGCTTTGCAGTCGCTGTGAAGATACGCATTGGAAAGGTTTCAGCTCTGCAAGCTAAGATCACCAGCCTGTCCACAGCATTTTCTTTTTTTGGCTCCCCACTCTGGTTCCGAGATGATAACGTACATGATACTCCTCCCTGATATCAAACTTCCTCCTCCCCTTCTTCATCCCCAACTCGTCCTCCTTGGTCACCGCCGAGACTTTGGCATCGCGTAAATCGTAACGGGTTTGGGTGAAGGACGAGAGGCCGAAGGAGGCGAGGACGATGATGGTGATGAAGGGGAGACCGAAGAAGATGAATGGTTGGCGTCGGATATTGGAGCTTATGGCTGAACTGTGGGTGAGAGAGTAGAAAGGAAGGCAAGTTTTGGGGTGCTCAGAGACAGATGTAGTCATGTCGTGTCGCGTGCACGGAGGAGCAGAGCAGGGAGGAGGGAGAGAGACACGTACGGCTTGATGGGCTTGGCGGAGAAAGGAGGCATCTCGATCTCGACGCGTTATGGCGGGTGTGATTGAGCTCTGAAACTAGCCAAGTTGGCGTGTACCCATTCCACCGAGTGCGAGGTAGGAATGCAGGCCTCCGAAGCAACGGCCGACGCTCCGCACTTCGCATCGACTCCCTTCGACGCGCGTCGACGCTCCACGTGATCAGCGCAAGCGCCGTGAGTTTCCGTTTCCCCCGTTGCCTTTCCCCCCGGCGTCCAAGAGGTACCATGTCCCTCAACTTGCGGGTATATTACACCGCTTCCACTTCCCCGGCATCTGAACTCCCGAGCAAGTCAGTGGGAACGATCCGCTACGTCGGTTTGATCCCTCCTACGGCGGGCGAATGGCTCGGTATCGAATGGGACGATCCGACCAGGGGTAAGCATGATGGGGTGCATGACAAGACTGGGGTCAGGTATTTCGAGTGTCGGTGAGTTGTGGGTACTTGCTGGATGTGCCGATCTATGCGCAGTGACGGGCCGCTTTCCTCAACGACGTTATGACAACTCTGATCCGTTCGTTCGTTTTCGCCCCCCACTTGCGGCTTCACCCGACCGTAACCGTCCAGCAACAAGTCTAGCTCGACCTGCGCAAGTTTCGTCCGATCCAACTCCAAAGCAATCGAGCACGGCCAATCATTCGCCCAAGCTTTGAAAGCGAAATATCTCGATAGCCTCGATGACGACACTGCATCAGCAGCTCCTCCTACTTCCAAACTGGATCACGCCCCCAGCGCCGAACGATCTTCGGGTCCAAGTCGATACTACGACACTTTGTCCAATTTCAAAGTCGAGGTCGTCGACCTTTCCAAGATCAAGAAAACCAAACTTGACGATTTCAACAGGTTGAAGCAGGTTGGACTAGAATGGGAAGGCGTGAACGGTACAGGCTTGGAACAGGGGTCGGAGGCGACGAGGACGCAGGAGGAACACGCCGAGGTCATAAAGGCGCTGCAAGGTGAGCAGGAGCATCCTCCTAGTGACCTTCACCAAAGATGAGGGAGCACTAAGTCCGGGTGGCTCTCGTTTCACAGCTCTCGAGAAACTCGATCTGTCGTACTCGCTCTTGCCAACCTTGCAAAGTGTCGCTGAGGTCGTGCAGGGTTTGACCAGACTGCGCCACCTCGCGCTCAAGTCAGTTCGTAAAGTGATCGTTATGCTTAAAAGCTCAAGGCTGAAAGTCACGTTTTTCTGCCTCCCCAGTGCGAGTCGATTCAAACCCCTCATGGCTCCGACGCTCCTACCCGCTTTCGGGAACCTCCAGCAGCTCGATCTGAACGCGACGATGACATCGTGGACCGAGGTAAGCTCTCGACATCCACATTATCTACGCGGAGACCCAGTTAACTAAGTCTCGCCCTCATCCCCTAGATCATCCATCTCTCCCCGTCTCTCCCCAACCTCGAAGAACTTCAACTTGGCGACAATGACCTCGTTCAACTCGACGCAGCCTCGGACTCGGTCGTCTCCTCCACCGAAAAGACCCCTGTCTTATTACCTAAGCTCAAGATCTTGAACCTGACGAGAAATCGACTTGAAGGGTGGGACGACATCTTCTCCTCGATTTGTGGCATCCCTTCGTGAGTCCAAACCCCCTCCCCTCCCCTCAGCCTCTCAAGAAGACTCAAACGGCCTCTCTAACCTCCTCAGCCTCGAATCCCTCTTCCTCTCCTACAACGCTCTCCCCTCCCTCCTCTCTCCCCTCCCTCCACCACCCTCCCTAAAACACCTTGAAATATCCCACAACAACCTCAACTCACTCCCCCGTGTCCCAATCACACTGAAATCCCTCGAAATTTCCCAAAACCCCTTCGCCAATGCCCATTTCCAAGCAGGGGTGGATGACTCAGTCTTGAGGATGATGATGATCGCTTTGTACCCCGGGTTGGAGAGCTTCGAGAGGACGGGGGTGGGGAAGGCGGAGAGGAGGGATGCGGAGATTTGGTGGGTTGGAAAGGTGGAGAAGGAGGGGGGTGTGGGGTTTATGAAGGGTTGGTTGGAGGGTGAGGTGGAGTGGGTCGAGAGACGGGTGGTGGAGTTGAGGGGATGTGAGTGAAAGGCTTAGATCTAGATGACGGTCGTTATGGTAAAGACTGATCACACTTTTTGGAACCACAGTACACTACCTCGAATTCCCGGTCCCAATCGCCGCTCCAACGCGCCTCGACCCCAAATCCCGTCTCCTCAACCTGCACATTTTCTTACCTCCCTCCCTAAACCTCCTTAAGAAAAACCCGCACCCCCTCAGCCTCTCGATCCTCCCGACCGTCCGCACCCTCCTCCTCCGCACCCAAATCTCCAAACTCATCTTCAAACCCCTCCTCAAGACGAAGTATCGTCTCGTAGCGTTGTTGGGGACTCGAGAAGGGGACCAGTTGGTGGTTCCTATTCCTTTGGGGGAGGAAGGGAGGTTGGTCGGGTGGTGGGGTTTGCAGGATGGGGATGCGGTGAAGGTTGAAGAGGCGTGAGATTAATGGAGTGGGTTGTCCTTTGGGTAGGATGATTATTGTTTTATTTTCGCTAGTGCCTATGACATGTTTTGCAAACCCTCGTGCCATTCGACGAAAAGAGAGCCAGGCTCCCACAAGATCCTTTAAAATTCTACGCTCAACAATTTCTTCAATAGTATTTTGAAAACAAAAAATATCTAAGGTGGTTCAATTCCTTCAATTCGAACCTGGCCATGGCCTTATCGATCAACCACTCTTGGTCGTACTGACTTAACGCGCACACCATCGTGATGACGAACAAAATCAACCCTGCGATGACCAAAAAGCCATCCGAGACTTTACCATTAACTGAGATGTGGACGGTGTGGATGAATCCCGGGGTGAGGTCCGTGTGTAGTACGTAGAGGGTTTGTAGCTGTGCGAGACGGGACGAAAAAAATGATCATCAGTTGATCGCGCGTTCAAGGCGCACACGCAAAGCGGTATCAAAACTCACCTCTTCATCATATTTCCACTCTCCATCACTCAACTTGACCTGTAACTTCCTATCCAACGCACCGAACCTCCTTCGAGGGAGATAGATCTCCGTCTCTCGACTTCGCGGCGGCGTCCCCGGGATCGGTGGATCGTCTGTCGTCGCGAGGTTCTGGGGTCGTCGACTTCGGAATTTTTTAGGATTCGTCGGGTTGACATAGCTAAAGGTGTATTTGAGGAGCTTGAAATCGTATGAGGACGCGTAGGGAATGCCGGCCACTTTACTTGCGTACGGACGCTGGAGAGGTCGATCATTGGTCAGGCCATCTTCTATCCGTGCATGCCAGAGAAGACCCGAAAGCTCACCTCAATAGCATCAAGCACTCGAGCACCCACGTTCAATCGTTCATCTTCACTTTTAGCGGCATCGAATTTGGCCTGGGTCATATCACTTTGCGAGAACCAAGAAAAATTCTCGGCGTTCCAAGAATCGCCCCACTGGTTCGTATTGAGCGGGTTGTAGTTCCACAAGCTGCGGGGAGTGGACCGTAGGTCCCAGATCAGTCTAAACTTCTTGGACGGCACACAAGAGCTATGGACGCACTTGAACGAAACCAAGTTCCCCTCCAATGCCGAGCAAACGGCGTCCATCTGGCGTTCCTGCCACGAAAAATCGCCCGAGGCAAAAGCCTGCTTGCCATTGAGATCAAAGGGTACGCCGGTTTCGCCGAGAATAATGGGGAGCTCGCCGAGCGCGCGGTAACCAGATTGTATGACTTCACGAATCTGAGCCGTGTAGCTGTGAAAACAGAGGACAGGTCAGTCAAGAGCTTTGACGAGAGGAGTGAACGGGAAGATTCTAACTTTTTCCTGATTCCGTTTCGCCCAAAATGCTGACGAGGGACGAATCGGAGTGATGAGTGCTGGGTTTCGAATGGGCACGCCGCCGTCGAAGAAGCGATTTACCAGGGCTCTAAGCAAAAACATCCCCCTCGCCAACCCTTGCACGTTCGCGGTCATGAAACCGAGCGACTTTGTAAACAGTGCTTGCAGGTCGTACCAATGCGGGGCGTAGATCATATTGTGCGGTCGACCCTCCGGCGTCCACTTTGGGCACGGTTCGTTCGGTAGTGGCCCGGCCATGGTGTACCACCTCGGATTCGCTTCCTTGATCCTTTCGCCAAAGTCGCGGCAGAAGGGGAAGTAGAAATCCCTGCAGATATAATTGTCGGCTTGCTGTATCAGTGGTGTTGCCCACCGCCGCGATGATCTCGAAGCGAACTCACTTTGCCCAGTCCGTTTGGGCCCCTGTTTCGGGATGTTGATCGAAGTACTCGATCCTCAGCGCGAGCGCCTCTTTCTTCTTCTCATCCCATGACCATACACCTTGCTCTTTCCACACACATTCGAAGCCCTCTTTCCACGCACTGATCCCATTTGGTGGGGAGATGAGCGTCTGGTGCGTCACAGCGGTCACGGGGAAGGAAGGGCCGTAGTGGTCGACGAGCACCGAGTGGCCAGCACCGAGAGCCCATGATTGGACCGCGGTCGGGAAGTGACCGATCGCGAGATCCTTCTTGAGATTGAACGAGTAAGGAGAGTGAAGGCCGATGTATCCCGGGTGCGGCTCGTTCATCACCTGGGGGTCATCCGTGCGCCTTGGTCAGCGCTCAACTCTCCAAGGTCCGAGTTCGGAAGCGAGGATAGGCAATGCGTTCCAGATACTAACCTCGAATCCAATCACAGCCGGGAGGTTCTTTAATGAATCTGCCAACGTCCCAAATGCGCCGATCATGCACCTCTGCAAAAAGACCTGCACGCCGACCAGCTCGTCCGGTGCCTCCTGACCCCAAGCGGCAGCGCTCTTGCCTCTCTTTACCTGGCGCTTCGGTGCAAACGTTTCGCCAGCCCAGAACAAAGTCGCCATCGTCGCTCCCGCAAGCTTGGTATAGCCTGATGGCCAGTTCTGTGGGGCTGGGTTGTCGTCGTCGAGGTTGAGGTTGTGCGCATGGGCCGCGCCCGTGGCTTTGAGGTTCCGAATGTCAAATCCGACCAGTTCCAGAGTCCACGTCGGAGCGCCGGATCCGCCTGTGTGCCGACACCATACGTCTTGGTGCGCGTCGATGTAGCATTTGAGACCATACTTGGGGAAGAGACACATCAAAGAACGAAGATAATCGATGTAGTCCATGTCGTACTGGCCCGGTCCCGAGTGCTCGAGTGCTTCCCATGTGACGACGAATCGGATAAAAGTCAGGCCCCACTGCGATAATCGTGCAAGGTGATCATGTCTGGGGGTGTGGGAAAATGTGTCAGCCATGGAGTTGATGTTCCGGCCGATCCCGATCCCGACTTCCGCGTCCAGTGCCTTGGGGCGGCTATACCCCTGAGCGATGTCTCGATTTGAGCTCGACCGATCAGGGGTCGAGCAGGGGTCAGAAGTGCCAAGACTTGGGAGGGATTCAGCTCCATTGCTGGGCTACTGGCACGGGCGGAGGCCGGCGAGAATCGAAGCAGCACAGCCCGCCTTCACACCACAATACACTGCCCCTTGTCCCCGTTATGCTTATGATCCGAGGTAGAAAGCTTATCGATATGTCCGACGGGTTGGTTTTGACACCTCCTGCATCAAGTCACACGACCTGGGACTCACGCTTCGTCGAGAGGAAATGGCCGACCGACGAACGAGACGTTCTCGTGGTCCCACCAGCCTTCGTTCAGGACATGCGTCGCACCCTCCGGCTTCGAAGGGAGCTTGTTGATCCCGGACACGTTGCAGCCATGTAGGAGCAGCCTCCGATCGAACTGGTCGTGGAAATGCCGAGAGCTCGGCACCTTGCGAAGGTCCGATCCGGTCCATGACGCCGCTGTAGAGCCCGAGGACCCGATCGCATACTCCGTCGAGCATGAAGGGTGCGATGCTTCTATAGTAGCACTATACGCTGGCGGTGACTCCGACATTCTGAGCGAATTCACGAGGTCGAAGTCGACGTCGGGGTCCGTGGCGTCGGTCGATGTGGGGAAAGGCACAAGATCGATAGGCCCTACGACTCGACAATGTATGCGCGATCGGTGATTATGTCGACAATCAACTATCTCGATCAAACGTCAAAAGCGGTCCTCAGCTGGTGGGATGGTGGTAGATTTAACATGGTTCGGCAGATTTGATCCGTGTATTACACAAAACTACCACGGTGCTACTAATAGGATGTGCCTTGTCACCCAGTCAGTACACTCTGCTGTTGCCTTCTCTTCGTAGCCGCCTTGACGTATCGAGATCGCTGAATCGCGGTAAGGTCGGCATCGTCTTCGAATCGTCGAGCCCAAAAGCGATATCGTGGTAGGAAGGCATTGGGAAGGAAGAATCTGCACATCGAATCGGTGGACTACTAGTTAGTCTCGGGCGGGTCGAGTCGCAGTAGCCGTTTCAAGTTTATGGATTGTCTACTCACGGTCGGATTGGAGGAAAGTGGCTCGGATCCGTCACATCCTTGTACTGTTCCAGGTACTCTTCCAACTCGATCATACCGCGGTGCGACTCGTCCCTCTGGAGCACCCGACTCGATTTGCATATGGTCATAAAGTTCCACACCTCGTGGATCTTGGGGAATGGTTTCAAAACTTGGGCGACGCGTGATTTGTTCGTTGCGAGGAGATCAGCACGCATCCGCACTAGGAGCGCTTGGGCGAGGAGCGATTCTGTGCAAGTATATATAAGGCGAGTCAGTGAGTAGGTTGTCCCTGAGATGCACGTCTGGACACCGGTCGCTTTCGAGACATACGTGCGAAATAGCTATGTCCGATCTGTTGGACACAGTTTAAATGAGCTGATCAGCGACTTGAACACAGCGCGTGAGCTACAGAGGGTGGGAGGGCAACTCACACCTCGAGGAACCATGGCATGAATGCCCACCGATCCATGTTTTAGCTGTGACAAAGTGATTGGTAGCATCAGAGTTAACGCCGTGATGCCTTATCAGCGGAGATACTTGGAACCGTCGTAGAGCTAATAGGGAAACTTACGTCCAATTCAGCGAAGACATAGCTGTGCAGGCTGTATCCCTCCCTCATTAGACGTTCCGGCCGCTCCTGGGCGATCACGTTCGGGTCCTGTGATTCCAGAACGAACGTTTTGCTACGTTCTTGCTTGCTGGGATTGTGCCATCGGAGGGCCAGGTATCGTCCTGCAAGAATAGGCGGCGTCAAGCAAATATCAGCGGTGCGTCAGAGCCCGTGTGGATCGGAAAAGCTCACGGATTCCAAGCTCCTCTTCGATGTCCTGTGTAGGACAAAACACCCAAAGATATCAGCGATCAAGCTCATACGCCAGACAGTCATTGGCATGAACGAACTTGTGTCACTAAGCTGCTCAAGATACTATGTAGGTCGTTGCAAACCATTGCAGCAGTCCGAAAGTCGACACAGAAAGGAGCGTCCGACTCCATCGTGTCTGGAATCGCGATGACTACCATGACCGCCCCCACAAGAACCTTGTGGGTCTCGTGCAAGAACGCCGTGAACTCGTCGCTACCGTGTGGCAGATCGGATACTCGCCACGTGTCGCACGTCGTATCCTCGAGCACCAGCGGCCTATGTGGGATCGAGCACGACTTTACACCATCGGCGAACAGCTCCTTGAGACGCCATTTCCCTGTGCCGACCCGTGGACTGAACCGACTCCCGCAGTCCGTGCATCGTCCGTATCGATCATGACAGGATGCGCAGATGAACTCGACCAGCAATTCTGGAGGCGCGTCTTCACGGTCGGTGGCGCTAATAGAACCCGAAGCGATGATGCGCGTGCAGACGTCACCTGGGGAGAGAAGGGCCCGTGGGTCTTCATCAGACTGCGTTGTGCATATAGGCGCTTCCAAGTGGCCTAACAACTCACATGCCGCGCTCGAGTCCTCCACCTCTTTCCGCTTCTTTCTCGGTCGGACTCGGTCAGGCCCGGCATGCGGCCGGGGTTCTGGCAAAGGATGGCCCGATTCTTCCTCGGCTAAGCGCGTGAAGCTGTTGTAGTAGCTGGGTTCGCTCATGTTTTCGACGTGGTCCGAGTTGGAGCTTTCTGGTTCCTTGGCGATTGGCCTGCAGTTGTTGCAGAGGAACACGGCCCGGTAAGAGGTGGCCGCCGCGGAAGCAGGACGTCGCAGGAGTAACCAGCCCAGGCCCCTGTGACATCCCGAGCACACCCAAGGATCGGTGCGTACGCGCTGTGACCGAGATATTTGCCAGCCGTCGATCGTGGTGGGCGCCGCTCCTCTTGAAGTTGCGTTGGAGGCAGCCCTGCCAAAATGTCCGCTGAGGGCCTCGCCTACGACGCCCTGAGCCTCGGCCGAGCTCGCAATGGGGATTGGCAGCTTGATCACGGGCAAGGCCGGGCGATGTTCCTTGAGAAACGAGAGCAGGTCGAGACTCATCGCGAGCAAGTCCACCGATTGCGTTGTCTTGCTCTTGACCTGATCTTCAGCAGGCTCTACCATTGCATCGATTGGGGCGCTAGGGCTCGCGGCGGCGACGGATGTATGTCCGGAAGAGAATTCGTCTCGCCCGATTGTGGAGGGAGAGTCATCACGGTATGGTTCGCTCGAGGGCTCTTTGTTCGACATACTTGCCCCGCGATCGGCGTTCCGTGAAGGCGGGCGAGGGTTCGACGACTCGAGTGGGTAATGGGAGCTAAGCCTGTAGCTCGAGCGTGTGTTAGAAGAAGAACGTGTCTGATGAAGATCGCTATGGTCGGGTCCTGGTTGGGAGTAGTTGTGGAGCATTGGTCCATGGTCCCTAGCCTGCTGGAGGAGGAGCGGGGCGTTAACGCCGACGTCATCGGGCGCTGTCCATCCCGCATGTGACTCGGAGCCTAAGCCATGGGCCATTGATTCGTTCGAAAACGACCCATGAATGTTTTGAGCCTCCACTCCTGGTGCGTCCGAGGATCTGTGATCTGCGGGTGAGGACACGTGTAGGCGCCAGTTCGCGGCCGAGCTTACGGGAGGTCTTAGGGTCTTATGCAAGCTACTTACCTGCAGAGAAGTGACGACTAGGCCGTTGGCCAAGCCCCCAATCTGAAGAAGGCGGGTGCATTTCGTGGTGTACGTCGCGTGTGCGCCGTATGCGATCACGACCAGTATCGAGTGCCGAACCAGGCGAAGGACAAGGTCGAGCGGCTAACGCCTGTCGGCGAGATGATTTTCGTTACATCTTTCGATCGAGTTCACGTCATCATCGCACTAATGGCAGGGGAAAGATGTTGTATATGTACCCCAAAATCCGAATTTCCCTAGTTTTCCAGGTAGCGCTATGGTCTCTGTCGGGGAAGGCAAACAACGCAAATTAAATAGCTGAGAGCGAGCGGCGGAACCGGGTTCGTGGTACCCGAATTCATTTTCGCCTACCGTGTCGATCGGGCTGAGTAAACTTTCTGTGTGCTTTACTTCTGATTTCCTTACACATCCCAGGGTGCAGGCTTAAAGACCTGACGGTGGCGTGAATCGCATACTGTAGGGACTTCACACTTCTGAGAACAGTTTCACAAATTTGGCATGCACGGAAACAGCAACAGGTAAAACTTAGAGAGCCCGTCATGGATGAAGCCTGAACAGGGATGAGGCGCGGGCGGAGCGAAAATTAAACGAACGGCTCGATACCGAGAGCTTCGCGGCGGCTGATGGATTGAGAATCGTAGTAAGGCTTTTCCCCGAGCGAGACCACACGATCCCCTTCACGGGGGTCGTCATAGTCGTACGTCGCTGTAGGAAGAGTGTGGCGAGTATCAAAATCAGCACACCATTCAGGTGACGAGGAGACCGGTTGCGGGTATCGTCACGACTCGCCAGTGTGAACGGTGGGACCATTTGCCCAGATGGCGACATCGTTCTTGGACCACCGGTAGCGAACCTGAAGATCGTGATTCTGGTTGTAGAGTTTGAATAGGTAACCAAGTGTCTCGTCGGACTCGTCCTTGGTCAACTCGAGGATGCGCTTCGTGAACCCTTGGTTGACGAAGAGACCCTTCCAGCCCGTGATTGGGTTGGTGCGCACGACGGGGTGGATCGCACGAAGGTCGTTGCCGACGTTCGCTGGGTTGCCCCTGACCTCGGAGTAAACCGTGGTTCCTTGTCTGTAGAGAGAAGGGGGACAGTGCTATAAGTGAACGGTTCAAATAAGTCCCCGTCATAGATAGTTGGTACTTACGCCGCAGCGACCTTGTGGAAACCGTTGCCCTCATGCTCGGCGGTCAAGCCCTCGACAAACTTCTTGTAAGCCGGGCTGAGACGGTCGTACGCCTCGTAGGCAGAGGCCCACAGGGTGTCGCCGCCAGTCTCGGGGAGAGTCTTTATCTTAAGGATTGCGAAATCGGAAGGAATAGGTTCGAAGGTGATGCTGTCCGAGATGATCCAAAACGTTGGTCAGGGAAAGGGCGCGGTGAGATAGCGAGCTGGGAGCCCAGACTCACTCGCTATGCCAGCCACGCGATGCCAAGCCACCGAGCGCAGCCCTGTGCTTGTGGTACGCCCGACGTTGCGAGTAGATGGTCGAGACATCATTGGGTAACTCGGGAGAGCGCTCGGTGGGGTGGATGTGGAGGCCCGAAGCCGAGGGCCGGCCGCTGAGAGCACCGAGCTTGTTGCCAAGCTGTCAAGAACCAAAGAGGGCGTGTGGGTTAAGATTGGATGAAGTCGGACCGAGCGTCCAATACGTCAAAGGTTGATATCTGACTGACCTCTTTCTGCTCATGAATGGTGAGCGACTGGTTCTTGAAGAACGCCACCCCGCGTTGAGAGATGACGATTGCGAGGTCACGGATGAGCTCGTCGGCGTTAGGGGCTTTCAAGAGCTCGGAGAGCTGAAGGTCGGGGTACTCGCGGCCGATCACGGGAGTGACATCAGAGCTCTTGTAGCCGTCGAGCAGACCTTTAGCGACTAACGGCTCGTAGGAACCGCGAAGGCCGATCGAACCGAGCGCACCCTTGTTCGGGGTGGTGGCGGAAGTGAGGGCGGATTGAGCACTGATGGATTGGGTGGAAGACATGGCCGGCTGCTGGTGGGTTGAGGTAAGATATCGAGTATGACGAAGAAGAGAAAGAGAAAGAGAAAATGCACTGAGAGTTTTGAGACCGAGGGGACTAGCTCTTGCGTGCTAAGCTCAGCTTGTGAGGGGGAGCCAGCTTGCGCAAGTCACCCCTACCTGGGATGTCGTGACCCCGAACAGACTGAGGCTGGTGGCGCGAACCGGCGGACGGGAAGCGGGGCTACGCAATCTGACTCATGGCATGAGGAATAGCCCGTCAAAATCGCGGCAGAATACCTGTTGTGCACCATCAGGTGCCTAGGTCTCCGGGTTTGCGAATCCGATGTACCCCAAGTCAGTCACTGAGTCGAAGCTTCCCGGCCGAGCTTATTCATCGTGCCGATCACGCAAGAGCGCGCGCCGCTCTGCGCGCCGCGGGGCACAAATATTCGCAATGGCGCTAGGGGTTGCGTGATTTGTCTCGGCGCGCGCAAGCATCCGTGTGCGACATCAAGACGTCATCGGGCTCCTCGGTAGCTAACACCCTGCAGCAATTTTTCGCACCTAGGTAGATGGAGGAAGTTTGTGAGCACTAAGCGGCAGTAGTAAAAATATCTAGGCAGTCCCTCGAGGGATCACCCAATCCATGCGCGTCGATGCGGGACTTCGCTGAAGACGTGACCGTCGCCTCGGTGGTGTTCAACAGCACGATCGTATCCCCTCACATCTCTTGTAGAGACGCATCAGTTCTGAGGGCCCCTTGTTATTTCCTCTTCAACGCCCACAAGCACCATAAGATGTCGTCGCCCACCCAGCCCTACGTGACCAACTTGTCCGCTCTCCCCGGCTCGGCCGAGACGAAAGTCTACTCGAAAAGCGACGACCTCAGCAGCTTGGAGAGTGATGACCGTCATGGAAAGGCGAGCACGGTGCTCTCTTCAGATGAGGGTTTACTCGAGTGAGTCACTCAAACACTTAGATGCTTGGCCAATCGGATGGGAAAGAGCTGATACACTCATTTCGATCCCCAGTTTGTACAAGCCGTTGAGCAACTGGGAAGGGGCGCACCGCTATGACCCTACCGCGCAATGGACCGAGGCAGAGGAGAAAGCCGTGGTCCGCAAAACCGACTGGAGGATCTGCCTCGTGGCCTGCCTTGTGATGGCGTGCCTGCAGCTCGACCGCGGCAATGTGAGACATCCTCTTTCCCCCTATTGCGCTCCAAGTGTTCAGGACTTCGTGGCTTACTCATTTGCACCATCACGAATCGACGAATTTACAGATCGTCAATGCTTTGTCCGATAATATGCTGGGAGATCTTAAACTTTCGACCAATGACTACAACTTGGGACAGACCATCGTGAGCGCTAAACACGGTTGAGATAGGTGTTCATTGTGTTCATTGTGGGCTAACTTACCAGCCTCGGCCACAGTTCTATTGCTCGTTCCTGTTCATGGAGCTCCCCTCGCAGCTCATCTCCAAGGCAATCGGAGTGGACAGGTACGACACTGTACTCTGATCGGATTTGAACCGAATGCTGACTCGAAGCACCCCGAAATTTTTCACAGATGGGTCCCTATTCAGGTAAGGCTTAGGAGCGGCTCTTCTTTGTCAGACATGCAGAGCGCTTATGGCTTCTTTATCTCACCGGCAAATATCCTCGTAGATCATCCTGTAAGCTCTTGACGTGTGTGTTCTCACTCGAAATGGGGCCATTAGTGATGCGTGCCCGAACTCGATTCGCAGGTGGTCGATCGTGGCAGCCTCTCAAGCGGCGCTCAAGGGCAAAACCTCTTTTTTTATCACACGGTCGCTCATCGGAGCTCTGGAAGGTGGTGTTATCCCCGATCTGGGTGAGTCTTGGCCACCTATATCTATGATGAATGAATCATGTTTCATGAACTTAATACTTGGATCCTCCTTATGTGGTCAGTATTGTACCTGAGCTACTTTTACAAGGGAGACGAGCTCATGACCAGGCTTTCGTTCTTCTGGGTCACCTTGTCGTCGACGACCATTGTCGGCTCGTTGCTCGCAGCCGGCATCCTGCAGCTCGGGGGGACGCACGGACTAGAGGGGTGGAGGTGGCTCTTCTTATGTGAGTAAGAGTCGGAAAACCGGCTCGATCCGAGCTGGAGAAGCTAATCGCATCTGTCTTGATCCGCGACAGTCGAAGCATTGCTCACACTCACTGCGGGCATCTTCGCTCTGTTCTATCTACCGGCTAGCCCGACCGAGACGGCGGGTGGTCTCCGAGGCAAGAAAGGCTGGTTCACCGAGCGCGAAGAAATAATCATCGTCAACCGTGTCATCCGGGACGATCCTACCAAATCGTCTATGCACAATCGCGAAGCGAGTAGGTCCATCATCATCCCGGTTCATCTTCGGAGTGCGAATGGCTATGCTGAGCCGGCTCTTGTTTGCCTTATGCGACTAGTTGGCATCCTCTCACTGTGGAAGAGCTTCATGGACTTTGACCTCTGGCCGCTATATCTGCTCGGTCTCACCACGTTTATCGCGCCGGCGACTGCGGGCGCTTACTTTACCTTGACGCTGCGCTCATTGTAAGTCAAAAGACCGAAAATGTTTCTCTTGACCCGCGGGAATCATCGGCCCAGTGAGCTGACAAGCATGTTTTCTGCGCAAATCCGTCCCATAGAAAGTTCTCGACCTTCCACACCAACCTCCTTCAGATTCCGTACCTTGTGCTGTTCATCCTCCAAAACGTCGGCCTGGTGTGGCTCGCCCGCAAGTTAAACTCTCGACTGCTCGTCGCTTCGATCGGATCCTTCTGGCAACTCCTGTTCTTGATCGTTCTGGTCGCCATCCCCGACAACATCGAGCGGTGGTCAAAGTATGCGATCACATCGCTACTCCTCGCATACCCCTACGCCCATCCTAGTGAGTCGAAACACGATCTCGAGAAAAGTCGAACCACTATGCGCAGACGCTAAGCTCCGAAACCCCAATTCATTCGCGCAGTTCTGGTGTCCCTCAACAGCCGCAACTCAGGCAGTGTGCGCACTCGATCGGTCTCGGCAAGTCTTTACAATATGTTTGTGCAAGCTGGGTCCATCGTTGCCTCCAACATCTATCAGAGCAAGGACAAGGTGAGCGAATGGGAGGGATCAGACTGCGCACCATCTGATTGAGCCTGAGACTGACTTCGGCCCGCTTCACCGGATACCATAGCCGTACTACCGTCACGGCAACCGTGTACTTCTCGGTATCGTATCGGCTAACATCGTGCTCTTCTTCTTGGCCAAAGTATACTACATCGCGCGCAACCAACAGCGTGCCAAGAAGTGGGAAGCGCTCACGGTCGACCAACGTCGCACGTACCTGGAGACCACCAAGGACGAAGGCAATCGCCGCTTAGACTTCAAGTTTGCCCATTAAAGCTTCAGAGGATTTTCTTGGTGTATGTTTAGTTTTTAAATGACAGACGCAGTAGTATCGCGATTGGTCTCAGGACGGTAGAATTTCTCTGGAGTGGTTTGCAGATTTGGCGCTTACTAGTTACTTGTTTGAACAATAGTAGCCGCATTGCGGGGTCTTGATTTCGAATGGTGAATGGAAGTGGGTTTGTGCAACGGTTTGATTTCATCTTTGGGTCGATCCTGGATATAGTAGGGTACTGCGGCGCGAATGAAATCGGTTAAGCGAAGCGCATACCTCGGGTCATTCTGGGTCTCACATGATCCCACAGCGCGCCAAGTCCAGTCAAGCTCTGTCCCCCTCCTCCGCTCGATTCCGCTCCGTTTCATTTTTCCCAGCTACGACCCCGAGACAACCCCGCGTCTGTCTGTGAGCTCTGGATTACGCCTTCCGTCTTCCTTCCTCCACACGTCGAACACGTCGTATCTGTGCTGTCTCGCAATGGCCATGGCCAGCTCGTTGTCAGGCAGTTCGTCGTCCCAAATCGAGCTGCCGTCGATCACAGTGCAGCCGACGTTCCCCGTGGTCGTGCACGACATCGGCTTAGGTGGCGACGCTTCGGCCGAGGATTGTTGGATCTCGTGCTATTGCAAGGGTAAGACCTCGGTCCATGGCAAAGTGAGGGTGCTCGAAGCCGAGGGAGGGGGAGCTGTAGAGCTGGAAGCCAGGGACGGGGTCACGTGCCGAATGGTCGATGGCAAGGTATGTACCAAATACCTTATCCAAACGTTTCCCTACATTCGTGACTCCTCTCTCTGACGTGGCTCGGATGGTCACCATGCGACAGACTACGACCCTCGAGTGTTCGTGTGAGCAGCTGGCGATCCCCCCAACTTTCGTCCACTTCCCACTTCGCACCGATCGATTAGCCGACTTCGGACCGGTCAACTCGTTCGACATCGCCCCGGACGGATCTCGTTACGTCGTAGGCGGAAACGACGGCTTGGTGCGAGTTGTCGAGCTATCGCCTTCGCACTCGTCCACGCAAGCGCCGCGGCAGATCGCGCTGAAAGGTCATGTGGCCGATCTTACCGTCGTGCAATTCTTCCCGTCGGGGGAGGTTGTGCTCACCGGAGCGATTGACATGACCATTCGGGTTTTTTCGGCTCTGAGCGGGAAAGAGGTCAGGACCCTGACGGGCCATACAAAGTCCGTCTCGGGACTTTTTATTCTAGGTAAGGGCAGGAGGATCCTCTCGTCATCGCTCGACGGAACCATCCGATTATGGAACATTGCCGAGGCCAAAGCGGAAAGGACTTGGAGGTTTGACCAACCAGTGTCTACCTTCACGGTGTCACAGTTCACCGGATCGACGGCTTTGGCGGAGGAATATCCCGAAATCGAGGAGCTCTACGCCATCGCCGCGCACACGAATGGTTCTGCAACGGTCCTTCCCCTCGGCACCGACACATCTGCTCCCTTGCTACGACTGCGAGCTGGCTCGTCACCCTTGCACTCGATCGCGCTCGATTCCGATTCACGCCGGCTTGCTTTGGGATCTCGGAACGGCCGCGTTGCTCTGTTCCAGCTTCCTGCTCTTGATGTAACCAGCCCAAGACCGGCGCAGGAGACGCAACCCCCTCTGGTGACAATATCACGCTCCGATGCTGTGGTTCATCGACTCTGCTTCAGCATTACGTCGAATCTCGCACCGACGCAAAATCTTCTTGTCGCCGGCGCCGATGGACTCCCATTCCGAGTAGCCTTACGTCAAGACCCTTCCGATGCCACAGCCACAACAGCATTAATCGTGGATGAGTACATGGGCTTGGACTGTGAGGCAGCTACTTTTGTGCTGGCGTCGAACGGGTGGATTTGGGTCGCTGGCGCGGATGGGATGGTTAGACGATATAGGGGCTAAGCCCAGACCATCCTCCAGACGAGGGCCGATGCACGTTCCAGCCGCGACCCCAACGTGCATGTGCAGAAATCTGCTTCGGCTATCGAAGGTACCTGACTCCCTATGTTACCTAGATACCACCCAGTTGATTTTGTACGTCCAGCGAGTCCGACAAAAGTGATTGACCGATGTCACGTGCCGTACGGCAGGCCCAGTGATTGGAACGCGCAAAAGTGCCTAATTGAGCATATCAGTCCTGAACAGTCCTGTGTGCTATTCCATGCACCTACCTATGTACCGATCTGAATGGGTAGACACCACCATGATGAATCTTTGTCGAGGATCAAGGCCTAGCGAGTCTTGAAGGCTGCCTGTCTCACGAGTTACACGCCGACAACATGGACGCTTGCCAGTCACCTTATCGCCGTTTACTAGGCATCCCAAGGTGATAACCACAATCGTCTAGCCATTTGTAGCACCCGCCGTCGGATGCGAATATCGGGATCCTGCTCGAGTATCCCTCCCCTGCCCGCTGAGCAGGCCAAACCGAGCCTCCTGATGAGTATCAGCCCTATCGTGGTAGCGATACCGTCCCGGATGATAAGGCCGTTGGGGCAGTGCGCAACTGCCCGCGAGCGCGGGAGCGGCCACAGGCGCGCGGGGCCTCACAGGCGGGGCTGCGCAAGGCAGATCAGCGAGCGCGGACGGATGCACATGCCCATTCCTGAGAACCTGTGGAAAATGAAAGACGATCCCGTAAAGCTTTCATTCGAATTTCAACCCCCGCGAACAGAAATCCCGATCCCATCCCCCTGTCGCGACCCGACGACACAATCCATGTTCAACGGGACTGTCGCCCGCCCGCATATACGCGCCCAGCCAGCTAGCTATCTTTGGGGGGCGATCGCTGGACCGGCCATCTCCTGCCCTTGCCCCCCGAGCGACACGGCGACCTTGCTGCTGCAGCGCAGTTCATTCAAAAAAAAATCGAGGGTCGTTTGGCGGAACCGTCTCGGATCTGACTCTGACATCGTTGCTCGGACGAAGTCCCTGAACGCCAGGCTCGATCCGCTCCTAGTTCAAGCAATATGGCCACAAAATTCTAACCTGGCCGCCCAGATACGTCCGTCCAATCGCAACGAGGCGCCAGATAAGCGGCGGTCTGGCTCGACGTACGGCGGTATTCGGTGGATCGGCGGGATCAATCGAGGGATGAAAAGCCCAGAGGGTGACTTTGGCTTGGCTTTTTTTCCTTTTGCGCGGGTCGACCCCCCACCCCACCCCGCCCATCGACGAACGTCGCAGTCGGTGGTTCCTCAAAGTCAAACAACCCGGGAGAAACGACAAGACTCGCTCGCCCCACCCTCGCCGCTTCTTGCTGTCCTTCCACTCGCTTCGTCCCCTACCCCACTCGCTGTCTTCTCCAGCATGGCCAACATCACGTACGTTCCGTGTTGCGCGAGCAGGCGTCTGTCCACCTCTGACCCCGCAACTGACCCATCGCAAACCCTTCGCCGTACGCGCTCCGCCGGTCATCGTCTCGAACGATCCGGACATCGATCCCTCCCTTTCGCACCCGTGACACCATAGATATGGCGCGCTCATCAATGCACCATCGCAGGTCGTGCCGGTTGGAGAAGCCTGTACGTCACGCTTTGAACCTCGCGTTACGAACGGCTGCATCGCTTGCCCACGCCGCGTTTACCCGCTGATTCGAGACCTCTATGGGCCTGATTGGGATTCCGTTTTGGAAACGGTCGTCTATCGCAGACGGCATCAACCCGGCGGGCACCGATCTGATTGTTACGAGCCCCGAATACGGCGTGGCAGCCTACTCTTCTGGTACGTTTGCTGCACCAACTCTCGAGTCGAGTCCCGCTTCTTTTATCCAGGTGCTCGTGGAACATGCGCTGACCTTGTGTCCCTCTACATTTTCACTCCCGCAGGAGATATGTACGTACCGCGGACAAGGATCGGGTTTCGTTGTAGTCCCGCGTTACGCTCTCTGACTCGGAATTCCTGTCGAACCTCGCCGGTGGCGCGTCTAATTCCAACAGCGCATGGCTCCTCACGTGTACTGCTCTTGTGTGGCACGTATTTGTGGTGTTTGATGTGTCCCCTGAGGTACCTGGTCTGACCTGCGCGCGTTCTTCTGCGAGAATTCCCCCAGGTTGATGATTCCCGGAGTCGGGTCAGTCGTCGTGCCCTGCCTCGATCATGGCCCGATGCAGTCTGCCCGGCCGCTCCGCCCGCGGCAGACTCTTCGGCACGCGTACTGCACTGCTAGGTCTGAAAATTTGCTATTGCACGGAGTCACTGACTTATTTTGCCCCATTTGTTCGCAACTACCGGCCAACAGCTACCTGTACTCAGGGTACGTTGGTTGCGTGACCTCGCTCCAGCGATGGCCGTGCTAATCTCCGATGCCCCGTCGTCACCTTTACCGCGACCTGTCCCTTTGCGATTTGAACAGACTTTGCCGACGAAAAAATGCGCTGACGGTCCTGAGTTTGACCATGCTCTGTATGGGCATCGTGTCTTTCCAAGTCAGTGGATCCTTCGTTGTTCGACGCGAAAGACTAAAGCACCCTGCTGACCCCAAGTGTTCGCACCTGCTCCTGTCCCTGCTCCATGTTTTCAGTGGTACTTCTGGGGTGAGTTTAGCGCCTACACACCTCTTTTTATTTCCTTCTTTCGGAGGTAGCTGATATTTTCGGACGGGTTCTCGTCAACCAGGTTTCTCGCTCGCTTTCTCACCGACTGGAGGTCCTTTCTTGGGTGATCTCCACTTCTTCGTCTTGCGCAACGTCGCCGAGCAACCGGTGCCGCAAGCCAACAACAAGGTCCCGCAAATCGCCTACATGATCTACCAAAACATGTTTGCCGCTCTCGTTCCCGCCGTCTTCATCGGTGCCGCTGCCGAGCGAGGCCGTGTCCTGCCCGCCTGCATCTTCTTCTTCTGCTGGTCCACGGTCGTCTACTGCCCCATTGCGCACTGGATCTGGGCTCCCGAGGGGTGGGCGTTCAAGCTCGGTGTTCTCGACTACGCCGGTGGAGGACCTATCGAGATCTGCTCGGGTGTCACCGGTCTCGTTTACAGCATCTTCCTCGGCAAGCGACGCGGTTTCGGCACCCCTCTCTTGGCTTTCAAGCCCCACAACGTCTCGTACGTCATCCAGGGCACCATTTTCCTTTGGGTCGGCTGGCTCGGTTTCAACGGAGGGTCCACGTTCGCCGCCAACTTCAAGGCCGCGTTCGCGATCGTCAACACCAATTTGGCCGCAAGCTTTGGCGGTCTCGCCTGGATGCTGAGTAAGCCACCCGTGTCGCACCCCTTTTGTCGTTGGAGATCCACCGTGGCTGAGAACCGACCCTTGCCGCGCACTTTACTTCCGACTCTCAGTCGATTTTCGTCTGGAACGAAAGTGGTCCGTCGTTGGATTCTGCACGGGTGCGATTTGCGGTCTCGTTGCCATCACGCCGGCCGCCGGTTACGTTGGTCCTGCAGCCTCAATCTTCATCGGAGTCATCGCCGCCGCCATTTCCAACTTGTTGACCACGCTCAAGGGCATCTTCAACTTTGACGATGCGATGGATATCTACGCCTGTCACGGAGTCGCAGGTATTGTCGGCCTGGTCTTCACCGGTGTTTTCGCAGAACCTTCCTACACGGGCAACGACGGCTACTCGACCGCTTCGGGATGGATCAAGCACAACTACATCCAAGTCGGCTACCAGCTCGGCTACATCTGCGCGGTTTGGGGCTACACCTTTGTCATGTGCTTCGCGCTCATGTTCCTGATCAACCTCATCCCCGGCTGCAAGTTCCGCGTGGACGAGAACCAAGAGATCGTCGGAACTGACGACGCCGAACTTGGAGAATGGGCCTATGACTACGTACGTTTTCTCGAGTTCGAGTTATGCTGGATTTTCCGGGCGCTCATTTCGTACGGTATGCTGACCTCGCCTTCGCTGCAACCCACCCACAGGTCGTCAAGAGGCGTGACATCGAGACGCCCGACGAACTACGCGACTATCACAACCAGTCCATGGTCCAACGCCCGATCGCCGAGATTGCTCGATTGGGTGGCAACTCGTCGAGCCTCGACACGGCGATCCCGCCTGCGTCCGAGACGACTGCGTCGAACGCTCTTGAAAAGTCGGCCCCGGCCGGCAAAACCGAGGAAATGAGGGACTGAAGTCGCTAGCTTCTAGCATTTTGTTCGAGTAGTGTTGGCTTGTGATGTTGTGCAAATGGGGTGGGGATGGACGGGTGCGCGGTGGAGTCTGGACGTGCTCTCCCGAATCTCGGCAGGACGAAGGCCAGAGGCACGATCCTCGTGTGCAGCAGTGTCCTTGTGCAGTGGTCGTCGTCGGCGCTGAAACTTGTTTTAATCTATAAAGTGTGATACCCCTGACTCACCTCGTCGACTTGAACCCTTTGAAAGCCACTTGAACAGCATACGCATCACTGTCTTACAAAAACTCACGGCTGAAGGAATACACTTTGGCGTCACAAGTACTCGGGAAGCTGCTGCAGTAGCAGCGCGTGCGTCTCTTAGCCTTCGACTCCCTGAACTGCTTGCGCGACGTGTAGCGATAAAACGTGTCGAGTTGCAGCAGGATGAGGGACAATTTCGCTCGAAACGGTGCCTCTGCCTGCCTCTGCCTGCCTGCCTCTGCCGCATCTCAGACTTTTTTGCTTGCTCTTGCAAAGCTCCTGCTGATCAATCCTCGGTCGCCACTCCACGATACGATGTCGCACCGACCATCAAACTATCCTTCCGACGATTACAGGGGGAGAGAGGAGAGGGGAGGTCCGAGCGCGCGAGCTCGATCGGCGCGTCAAATCCTTGCAGCAAAGGCCGTAAAGAACATTGACCCCCGACTCGCACTTTCCGACCAGACCTCCGCGCTTGGCAGCCACATAGCACCTGAACCTATTTGGACCAATCGGCCAAAATCATGGCTCAGGATACACCCACCGCCTCGACGTCATCTGCAGCAGCCAAAGCTCCGCAACCGTGCGAGGCGCTCGAGAATGGCCGCCGGAAATGGCGTGTGACGGTGCTCATCTCTGGATCTGGTCAGTTGGGATAATAGTAGAATTAGAAAGGACTCGTTGTCTGATATTCGCTTTCATACTCCATATGTCGACTTGTGCTGGCTCGGAACGTTCGCACTTCGCACCTTAACCCCACCGTATCTTACCTTGACCCTCGGTATCGCGGACCGGCGTATAGGCTCCAACTTGGCAGCACTAATGGCCGCATTACCGACAACGCTCTCGCAATGCTGCATCACCTCGGTCTTCAGCAACGCCAAGGATGCCTACGGTCTACACCGAGCCGCTTCCCACTCGCTGCCCATCCCGGCCTCTTCCTTCTCCCCCTACAACCACCAGAAAGCCCACCCCGAGCTGTACTCGTCCATCGAGGCTCAACTCAAGTCGCTGCAGCAGCAATCGCAGGCCGCAGAAGAAGGGTCGAGCGAACGCGCCAAGCTCGATCGCGAATGGAAGGAGCTCAAGAGTACGCTCGCGTCGACGATCAAACCACGTTACCAAGTCGAGTTGGCCGAAAGGGTACGAGCGACTCGACCGGATTTGATCGTACTTGCTGGGTTTATGTTGATTCTGCTACCCGAGACGCTTGAGACGTTGAAGCGCGACTGGGACGAGGACGACGTCGACTGGGACGGCGCAGGTTCGATCGTGACCTTGGGCACATCGGCTTTCCCTGATCTGACTGGGTTGAGAGGACGTCCTATTCCCATCATCAACCTACACCCTGCCCTACCGGGAAGCTTTATCGGGCCGCACGTGATCGAGGATGCGTGGGAAGCTTTCAACCAGCGCCGATTGCCCGCCAAGGAAGGGGACACGCCTGGACCCGTATGGGATCAAGAGAAGGAGAACCAGCCCTCACCCTTTGGTGAAAAGATCACCAAGACGGGTATCATGATCCATCGTGTCATCCCCGAGTTGGATCGGGGCGAACCGGTGCTGTGGAAGGAGGTCGAGATGAAGGTGGGGGAGTCGTTGGATGCGCTCAAGGAACGAATACACAAGGTTGAGCATGGCGCAATCGTCGAGGCGGTCAAGCAGGTTACGGAGCAACTTGAGGGCGGGACATGGTGGGATGGGGAGGGTCGTCGGGATCAGGGAACCGAGGTAGCTGCAGAGTCGGGAGAAATCTGCTGCGAATCCTGACTATGAAAAGGGGACAGCAACAGATGCTGCTTCTGAGGTGATATAGACTAGAGGAACGCATGCAATTCAGTCGGTCGTTTTTGGTGGTCTTGCCAACCTGCGCCTGTGACCTGTCCACCGATCTGCGCAGGTCGAGTGATGCCGAGCTGCATGGTCCGTGCGAGTGGAAGCTCGCGAGCCAGGAAGCAGCGGCCCCCTCCTCGTGCGCCCCTCAGCCCCTCAGCTCCCCAGCGCTCGCTTCCCCCGCTGCTGGCCGCCGTCGCACCCTACCTGGCAACCTCGACAGCACAGCATCAGCATCAGCCATGTCGGCCGAAGCACTACCACCTACCCGTAGGTCCCCCTCCCTCGCCCGAGCTGTTCTCCGTCGCTGAATCGGGCTGCCATCGTCCGTGGTGGGGGTCCGCCGCTCCCGGTTGCTGGTGTGATCGACGCCGGATGACTGACGACTGACGCTCCTCGGTCTCACCACCCGCACAGTCGCCGGGTACAGGCCAGCCCCTAATGAGAAGGAGGCAATGTTGCATCTCTTCAACAAGGGTACGTCTTCAAGCCCCCGGCCGTTGCACCTTCACCCGTGCCGCCAGTGACTGACCTAGCCTCGCCTCGTGTGGTGCTACCAACCCGACATAGCCGACACCGATCAGCTCGGCGTGCTCAGTCAGTCCCTCCAACCCTCGGCGCCGAGTTACGCCCCGTGTCAAGAGCAGCCTACTGATCTTGGATCCGCTCCCCACCCCACAGCCGGAGACAAGGCGGTCCCCTTCTTCCAGCACTCGTCGCTGCCCCCGACCTTGCTCGGCGAGATCTGGCAACTGGCCGACCCCGAGAACAGTGGATTCCTGTCCCCGGACCGATTCGCTATCGCCTGTCGCTTGATCGGCCATGCCCAGGTCGCCGGAGCCGATGCTCAGATTGACGATAGTTGGGTTACCACTCGTGAGTGCGCTTCTGCTTCTTTGCCTTGCTCCGTTCAAGCTCGGCGTGACTGACGCCTCCTGCTCTCCGGCCGCCCCTTCCCCACCCCGCTTTCCCCCCTCCCTGCCCCTTACGACGACCTCTCGCTATCAGCCGGGCCGTTCCCCAAGTTCGAGGGCTATCCTATCCCTGCCAACCTCAGCAAGCCAGCGGCACCTGCAGCATCTGCGCCTTCGACACCCTCGCGCCCTTCCACCTCGGCCCTCTCCCCACTTCAGGTTCCCACCCAGGCAGGCGGCCCCGGAACGTCCGTGACGAATGACGAAAAGCTCCGCTACGCCACTCTTTTCAGCAACTCAGGACCTGTCGCTGGACTTCTTGATGGTACGTTTGCGCGCGATGGGTGTTGTAGGTCCCTGTCGGTTTCACTGACTTTCTCTCTCCGGCGAACAACGCTTCAGGCGAGAAAGCTCGCGACATCTTCATCAAGTCCAAGCTGCCCTTTGAAACGCTCGGTCAAGTCTGGTACGTGGAGCGACTCAATGGGGTACCACGCTCTACAGACACATGCTGATGTGCTACCGATTCCACAGGAACCTCGCCGATACCCACTCCCGAGGCGCTTTGGACGTGGCCGACTTCACCGTCGGCATGCATTTGATTCAGCACACGATGAATGGCTCTTTGCCGTCGCTTCCCGCCGTCCTCAACCCGGCCCTGTATGCTTCGGCCATATCTTTGCCTGTGCCGAACACGTCGATGCTCGGATCACCCGCCCTCGGCTCTCGACTTCCTCAAAGCCCGCTGCGCCAAAACAACATTCCCCCTCCCCGCACCGTCTCCCACTTTGCTCCGACGACTCCGGTCACCCCAGCTTATCCGGCCCAGATCCCTTGGGAAATTACTTCACAAGAAAAGCTGGAGAGCGATGGGTACTTTGACGGAATCGACACGAGTCGACGAGGTGCGATCGAAGGGGAGGCGGCGGTCAACTTTTTCATGCAGAGTGGTCTGCCGATGGACATTCTGGCCCGAGTATGGGATCTCGCGGACATTCGGCAGACGGGTGCTCTCAACAAGGACGAGTTTGCCGTGGCGCTCAAGCTCATCCGCGATCGCGTCGGCGGAAAAGAGATCCCTGCTGTCCTCCCTGTCGGCTTGACGCCCCCGAGCCTGCGCGCACCTACTGGCTTCGCAGCTTCCCAAGCTCAGCCTCAGCGGGACTTGCTCGATTTGATGGATGATGACGCGAGCCCTTCGATGCCGACGGTTCCTCAGCTTCGTTCCACCCCTGCTATCGTCCCGCAAGGCACGGGTAGCTCGTTCCAACAGCACCCACAAGCCGGCCAACGCAGTCTCTCGCCCCAGCTCACTGGACAACAACAGGCTCGTGCCATGTCGCCGCAACTGACTGGACAGGCGACGCCGACTTACGGTTTGCAAGGCACGATCTTCCCGCAGGCGGCTGGTATGACGTTGAGCCCTCAGTCGACCGGCTTTGCCAACAATTTCGGGTCGGGTCAGCAACCACTACGACTGTCGTCGCTCGCCGGCTCCTCTGGGCCTGCTGCCGCTGCTCCTTCGGCCACAGCTACCAACTTTTTCGACGACAACGACGATGCCGACACCCAAGCGCACCTCTCGGCGAACCAGACGCAGCTCAAGTCGCTCGAGGCAGAGCACAAGTCTGCTGTCGAGACCGCGACTGGCCTTGCGCAATCCCGCTCCGAACTCGAGGCTTCCCTTTCGTCGACGACGACGCAGATCAACGAGCTCCAGGTCAAGTTGTCGCAAGCTCGCACTGCGCACGAAGCGGAACGCCAGATGGTCGATGATCTTGTCATGCGCAATGAAGAACAGAAAGCCGTTCTCGCTAGGGCCCGACACGAACTGATTGCGGCCGAATCCGACCTCTCGGCATTGCGCATGGAGCGTTCCGAAATCGAGGGTCAGCTCTTGCGCGACAAGGAGGACGTTCGGGCGATGAAGAAGAAGATGGCTGATATCGGTCACGAGACGGCGACGTTCAAGGAGACGCTCGAGAAACTCAAGAAGGAGGCGCGTCAGCAAAAGGGACTTGTCGCCATCTCGCGAAAGCAGTTGAGTACGGCCGAGGGCGAGAAGGAGAAGTCCGAAACCGAGCTCAAAGCCGCCGAGCGCAGCGTCGCCAACGGCGAAAGCGTTGCTGGGGTCGAAGCTGTGGAGGAGGACTCTCCTTTCGATCACTCCCACTCTGTCGTAGCGCCCAACGTCGGTCACGCCGCAGCGGCCGCTATGCCTGTCTCACCGCCTGCTGTCGTTTCCCCGGTCGGCTCGGTCAGGCCCAACAACCCCTTCGATCGCTTGGGTAACATTTCTCAATCCGTCACGCCTCAAGCCACCGGATATGTCACGGCTCCGACTCCTCACACTCGGGAGCAACAACCGGCAGCGTCATCGTCATCGCTTGGCTTGCCTACCGCAGTGGCTGGAGCAATGGGTGCTGAGGTCGTCACCGCTGGAGCTGCAGGTTTCTTTGATTTCGGAAAGAGCGACAAAAGCGATGCTGAGAACAAGTCATCCGCGCACGCCGAAACGTCGGCTTTCGCTCCTATCAAGCCCTCCGAAACGGACCCGTTTCGAGTTCCGATCGAGCGTGAAGCAACCGCAGCGGCCCCTTCGACGTCCAAATCGGCTTTCGACGCAGCTTTCGACGATGGATTTGCTGACGATTTTAGCGCTTTCTCCGCCCCTGTCGTTACCTCGACCGCTTCGGCGCCTGCGTTCGTCGATGATTTCAATTCTTCCTTCCCGACTGAGGTTCCGGCTCCAGCTCCCCACGCAGCCGGAGCAGCAGTGGCAGCAGAAGCAGGTCCAGATCCCAACGCACCTGTGGCTGCCTTGGACCGCGCAGAATCCCCAGGTATCCCCGCGGAGGCTGTCTCCGCGCACGACGACACACCTGTGGCTCCTTTCGCCGCCCGAGAGCTCGACGACGAGGACAGCAGCGACAGCAGCGACGACGAGCCCCAGATTGAAGACGCCGTGGGAACACACCATCGCTCGGCCCGCGTCCAGGACGAAGCGGTCGTCACTCCGACTTCGCGCAGCGCGCAAACGACCTCGGTCTCGGACAGTGGAGAATCCTTTGTTCATGTGCCAGCCGCTGTACCAGAGGAGGCAATCCAGTCCATTACTGCCCCCGCCCAGGTTGATGAGCCCTATGTCGCCGAGACGGAGCCTGCACCTGTGGACACAGCCTCAGATGCCGAACCGCTTACCTCGACGACGCGCAGTGATTCGATCTCGAGTGATGACGATACCTTCGAGGAGGCTTCGCATGGTGATGGCGGAGAAACTGAGGCAACGGTCGCCCCTGAACTGCCCAGAGGAATCCCCACTTCATACACAGAACCCGAAACTGAGTCGGAATCTGCCGCCCCTGAACTGCCCGGAGGATTCCCCACTTCATCCACAGAACCCGAAACTGAGTCAGAACCAGCCGCCCCTGTTCTCGCCTCTACACCGACGAGCGCGACCCCGCAACGAAGAGCCGCTCCTCCTCCGCCTTCACGATCAGCTGCAAACTTTCCGTCGACTGCTCCTTCGTTCGGGGTGAATACGGCGGATGCAGGTCTTTCGACCTCCTCAAACGCGGACTTTGACGATGCGTTCGGTGATTCTTTCACCGCTGCCCCGACGACGACGACGACAAGCGGGATCGACGATTTCGATGAAGCCTTCAGTGATCTCGGACCCGCTGTCCCCGTCGCGACGACGTCGGCTCCGTCAGTTCCATCAGGCGCCGCGCCCGCGCATGTCGATTTCGATTTCGATGACGAGGCTTTCGACTTCAAGCCCGACTTTGCCGAGACCTCCGCCACCAAGCCCGCCGCAGGCACGGATACGGCCTTTGAAGACTCGTTTGCGAGCTTTGAATCTGCATTCGACGATGCGCCCAAGGCGGGTACGACGACTGGAAAGGCCTTGAGTGACAGTCCCGCGACTGGATTTGATTTCGATGATGCCTTCTCTGGAGGAGCCGCGCCCGCACCGACGGCTGCGTCGCTCGATGCGGCGAAGCCCGACGACGCGGAGGATGTCAAGCAGATTGTTGGAATGGGGTTCTCGAGGAAGCAGGCTTTGGATGCGCTGGAAAAGTTTGACGCAAGTTCTGACTAATCTGTTTCCCGGCCTCGGCCTGACTTGACGCTGATGCTGGTTCCTTTCTTTGCACGGCCTCTCAGCATGATGTCAATCGGGCGACCAACTCGCTGCTCGGCATGTAAAGAAGAAGAAAAACAGATTTCGATTCTCACTCTCCCCTTGCCGCTTTTGGTGTACATGTGTGGTCGTAACTATTAAAAGAAAAAGAAAACCTAGGAACATCTCCCCGACGCTGTCCTTGCATCCCAACGACCTTGTCCCAACCTCTCGTTCGTCAAAGCCTATGTCACGATACTAGAGCCCCAACTTGGACTTTTGTATCCTCAGAACGATACAAACTCCTACCACGCTGAGCTCGGAGGCGACGAGGACGCGTTGAAAGGTGGAACTGTTCGACTGGACCCAGGTGGATTGGAGCGCGAGGAGAGAGGTCACGATCAAAAGTGTCATGGTCACGTATCCGCTCATTCTTGTGGATTGCATACGTGTCGGATCAGATCAGTTGGATAGTTTCATCGGGAAGACGAAGGAGGCGCAATTTCTGCTCACCTGTGATACTTCCACCAACGCTTGGCCTGGCCTTCCTCACCGAGCATTCTCGCCAATGGCGAATAAACGACAACGGCTCCGAACAGGATTTGCAACAAGATCAAACTGAGGGTGAGGAAGCCGAATCTTGCATGCCAGGTTGTCGCATGATGGGCGTCGTGGATCGCCTTGTTGTAGATGATCACGCTGGCACCGGCGAGGACTGACGACCAGGGAGAAGGTGAAGTGTGGGCCAGAATTTCTTCAACACTCGATGACACGAGCGAGGAGGATAGTACTGACTGAGGGCTAGACCGGAGTATTGGAAGACTTGGTGAAGTTGAAGGCCTTTACGTTTGAACGACTTGTTGGAAGGCTGCGGCTGCAAGAGGAGAACACCTGTGGAATAGCCGCAGTTCGCCGGCGAGGTCAGAGGTCGTGGGTAGGTCAGCTCATCGGACCATCACAATGACCAAGTAGGCCAAGATCTTGTTCCCACCCACCTTCGGCAAAGAACAAGATGGCCAACGATTGCAACGCCGGGTGATAGCTGAACAGGCCTGAATGTATGCACGCCAGTCGGGTTGGCCAAGAACGAGTCAGCAAGGCAGAGAGCGAGTGAAAAGACGTAAGGTAGGTAGTATGGTCTCTTACCGGGTGGATGTTCGTACAAGAGCAACCATATCGTGATCGTCGAACCCAGCAGTCCAATCTGCAGCTCGATTCAAGCGGGAGGTGATTGGTCAGCCGTCAGTTGTGAGTGCATGGTCGTCCCCCACATGGACAGAGTTACGTCGCGCCGTCCTCGGGGTCAGCCCCGCGCGGACGTCACGTCTCGTCACGCGTCATGATCAACGTCCCCGCGACCCGCTTCCTCCTCGGAGTTGGTGAGTGCTTACCTGAGCTAAAGGAGCAGCCCATCCCTCCGTGAGCAAATTTTGTTTAAGGTACGTCCCGGCCGAAGGCGTAGGGGACGTGGGGGACGACATCCTTTCGGCTTCGACGTCGCCACTGGCAGCACCAGGAGACGAGGAGGAAGTTGCGTTTGGACCGCGCGGTAACAACGGGTCCACTTCGGCACCGGTCAGAACAGGGCGTTGCGCGGTCGTCATTCCTTTCTTGCTACAGAAGTCCTCGAGGGTATGTAGTGCTGGGCAGGTAGGAGTAGAACCTCAAGGGAGTTAGGAAGTGCACTAAGGTACTGTTCCCGGGAGGCGTGAAGGAGCGATTACTACTCAAAACTTTGGACGGCCGGAGACATCCGATCAGACAATCACCGATCGAGATCGAGGCGCCGCTTGCGATCGCCTCCTGCTCGGGCTGGTCTGTTATTGGCCATGCGAGAGGAGACACCGGTTGCGGAGGATGCTGCATGGTATTACACGGTCATCAAACGAGAAGGTTGACGATGCAAGACATTAGAATGTTGGATCAAGCAACAAAAAGTGCTACATGGGGCTCCTCTGAAATGAAAACGACCTCAGAGCAGGACAGACCACCCGGCCACCGTGGACATGAGGATTAAACACGGTGCAAGCCACATCTCCTTGCTTGGTCTCACTGTTTTCATCGATATCGCAGCAGATGTCCCTCTCCGACTGCTGGTCTGTCCCGCTTGAATGGCGGTAGTGATGACCTGCTCGGCGGGTGGAGCGGTCGGCGACGAACCGTACGACATCGACGTGCCGCCGACGGGTCCGTAAATTCCAGCCGGGATCTCAGTCAGGTTGCCATCATTGCGCGTGGAGTTCGAGCTCGAGTTTGAAGATGAAGTAGGGGCTGAGCCATTCGACAGCAGCGCAAAGCCGACCGAGGGTGGGGTCGCCCGGTAGACGGAGAAGACATTCTTGAGGAAAGCGGCGCCGATCTGTTCCAGC
The DNA here is from genome assembly GCA_022702605.1 of Microbotryum scabiosae. NCBI lineage: Eukaryota > Fungi > Basidiomycota > Microbotryomycetes > Microbotryales > Microbotryaceae > Microbotryum > Microbotryum scabiosae. The sequence continues at coordinate 976,331 of JAHWDV010000017.1, read as the reverse complement.
GTTCACAGAAATCGGGGGTCATTCGACAATCCTCGCTACGAGACACTGGCCCGCTACGGTTCACTTACAACCCAGCTGATTCTGCTCGTCGAAGTCAGGCTCAGGTCAAAGAATGCGCCCAAGCATGTCGAAACGTTGTTGGTCGTGCCGAAAGGTCCGAGGTTGAAGTCGTCCGAGGCAATGGGCCATGTATTGTTCCCAAATGTCAGGCTGACATTGATTTTGCTCGTACAAGGGTACGAATAGTAGCCTTTCATTGAGATGGTAACGTGAGTGCCTGAGCGATCATTCTGGGGCCCTAGATCATTATGCGCGTAGGCTCACCTGCGTACTGCCCCGTCGCTGCCTGCGCCCCTGGGATACCGGCGTAGACCTGACTGACGACGCTTTGAGGTCCTCCGATCAAAGTCGTTCCCGTGTCGATCGCGACCAGTGGCTGGGCATCCGTCGACAAGGTGACGTTCGTTCTGTTGACGGTGATCGCTGCCATCGGGATGACCCAGTAGCTCTGCATGCCCGAGGGGATGCTCGTATAATGGATGTCGCCACGGTACAGCGACGTGTTGAGGTATCCAAACGTCAAGAGTCCTCCCGGTTCCACGGTCTTTGTCGAAGAGACGTTGACGAAGCGGGTGAGCTGTACGGCAAAGCCAGGGAAGGGCAGCACGCCGGCATTATTGAGATTCTGCCAGAAAGGTGTGGCACCCGACGCCGCCAGTGGCTGCCAGCCGAGACCTGTGGGACGCAAGCGCGTGACCAAAACTAATCAGCAACACTGCCGAGACCTATTCAGCACTATCATGGCTCACCCAGCAAGCCCGACATGTTGCCGCTCAAGAGGTCGTTTGTGATTGTGTGGACGACCGCGAAAGTCTGGTTGCTGACGTTGTATCCCGCAAACCCGACGTAATCTCTGTAGAGATCGCCCGCTGCAGACCCAGATCCGTACTTGACGGTAAAAGACGTGGCCATGTTGATCGAGCTAGACGACAACGTCTCGTTCAGCAGAGGGTTCGAAACGCATCCGGTGGTGTTGGTGCAGCCGTTGCCAGTGATCCACAAGTCGGCAGATCTGACGGGAGCGGTAAACGACGGAAGTCAGCCCCATCCGGAGCGACGTGCCACTAAGTTCGCACGTACCCTGTGTCTAGTATAACGTTCACGTATTGCGCAGGCGACCCAACGCCGATTGATGCAAAGTATGCTCTGCGAATACGTCCGAGAGCGCCCGGATCAGAATCCCTGAGACCAGCGACGAGTTCTGGAGCCAAACAGGCGCAGACCTACAGATCGGCATCGTAATTCCATATCCGGACCTGCCCAACAGGTGCTGTCGGTAACGCAGGACCCGCTGTACCTGTAGTGCTCAAGGAGCCCCTTATAGTCACAGTGCCACTGCTTGAGGTCGGTGTTGAACTCATACTCGTGGTCGACCCGGCCGTTCCATAGCCAGCGACGCTGATCGGCGAATCGAGCCTGGCATGAAGAACGCCGCTATGCTCGTCCCGCCTCCTTACGTATTTCACATTGACGACAGGGCCGTCACCGTAGCGATTCCGTACGCGTGCTGCTTCGGCTAGTGCCCATGTCCTGGTCGAGTCGACCGTGGACCGTTTCCGAAGGCCGCTGCGGCGATGCAGAGGGAAGGCCGCAGAAAGGTCCCGCTGCGCAATCGCATCGACGGACGGTGACGGTGGGGATGGAGCCGCTTGGGACGGAGGAAAACAGAGTATAACCAGCAATAGAAGCAGAGGCACAGGTACAGAGGTCGGGGACAGCATCGTGTGTGGAGGTGGATGGGTCGTTTCAGTCGGCGCGTACGGTTTGGTGTGCGAATGCCGCAAGGGACCAATGGAAATCCAGGTCGAGCAGCGACGGCCTATTTGTATTTAAATTCTGTGGAGCACCTTGAAAACGTCAGCTGTCCCGGATCGGGCGGGTGTTTGCTCGGAAGGGCGGTGAGCACTCTTCGGTCTCGGATCTGATCGACGGGCCGGGACATGACGCTCGCAAGTGTTGCCGCCGGATCCACTCCCAAGTGCGATACACAAGTATCGAGCGTATCGACGGCCGTTCTTGCGGGTCGGGTTCGATTGTCGCTGTACACTCTCTCGTCGCCCCTGCGTCGTTCGACACGGATGACCCTGAGCGGAGCGTCGCCTGACCCTCGCGCGTGAGGCAGCAGCCATCGTCTACCTACCCCGTGTCCTCTCCCCCACAAGTCAATGTCGATCTCTGCTCTAAAGAGGCAATGAGCAGCCTTTTGAGAGCTGTAAAACGAGGGTGCTTCTGTTTTGAGTCCACGGACGCGGCGGGGGTCGTGCGCGGTGCCTGGTGCTCGAGCTTGCTGCTCGTGTGCGAGTCGGTCCCGTGTCGCGGAGACCAGCGCGTGGCGTGGGCGAGCGAATGCCCGAGCCAGCAGTGAAGTGGCGTCAAAGCTCAAGCTCACAGCGCAGTGCGATAGGATAGCGTCGTGGTTTGAGATGGTCGAGCTCCGAGGTCCAAAGTTGGAGTGTAGGTCCAGCAGGGTATAGAGCGTCTGGAGGGAAGTGATTGTCGGGAGGCAAGGGTCCAAAGCTGCGAACGGCGCCAAATATAGCTCTCATCAATTTGCAGCCGGCCAAGCAGCTCCTTGCACCGCTCCTGGCCTCAGTGTCTGGGGCCTTGCGCTGGGCACCGTCGAACGTCTCTCGGTGCTGCGCGTCTGCTCCAGCGGTCTTGGCTCGTCGGCAGCACTGGCTCTATACCAAGGATTAGATTGCCGCGAAAGTCGAGAGAGCTGGTATAATAAAATCGTTGACGGGAGCTGTCTACCTGAGGAAGAGAGAGAGATCGAAAGACGCCACAGTACGCAATGGCAAAGCTGACCAAATTACGAGTGAAGACATCGACGTCTCACTTGTGGTTTACTCCGAGGCTGGTGGGCACCACCCTTGCAGGCCCGGGAGTGGTACCAGAAATTCGCTCGCGGTCGGACCTACCAATTGGGTAGCATGCAATAGAATGCGAAATACTCGCATTGACACCGCTCCAGTGACGTGTGGCGTGCACGATGACCTCTCCGAGTCCCAAGTATACAGGCAACTCATGGTTCGCGCCGCAGCTCTCACTCATCCCCAACCAAATACAGCCTACGATCACCAGGGATAGACATAAACTCGCTCTCAAATTCCGCGCAAGAGAAACAACACCTACACCTATGGAGATGGCCGTCTAAGAAACTGAATTTTACAACCTCAATCCTTCCGTCGCCAGTCCAGTTCGACCTCCACGGATCGTCATCCCCCTCCCTCGACTAGGTCTCATCCCCACCGCATTGCTCGTAGCATTCAAAGGCTTACTAGGATCGAACAACTCCGTCGAACGAGGGGGTGGCCGTCGCATCTCACTGCTCGCGGGGGAGGATAAACTCGGTGCGGCGATGGGAAAGGAAGAGCCTCCGATGCCGGATAAGATGCCGCCTTGATGATCGGGGTAGTAGGGGTAACCTGGACCGCCTGAGTGGGGTGGTGCGGATCTATGGGGGTATGTAGAGTACCAATCGGGGGGATGATGCCCGTTCGATGCGGCTGCGTAGGCCTGAGGAGGCCCCACGTTCGGTTGGGGAGAGCGGAACGAGGCTGGATGGAACTGCGGTGGCGCGGTCGTGTAGGCTGTGTTGGGACCGGCTCGCATCGTCGCAGGTGGTTGAGCCGAAGGTGCTGAGCTGGTCGAAGTGGATTGTGAGGGCCTATCGGGCGAAGCGCGATGCCCGCCATTCGAATTCGACGTCCATTCAGGCTTGACGGGCAAGCTTGGGTGCAAACTCTTCAGGTTCGACGCTGACAAAGCGTCCGAACACGTGTCGACCACTTCATTCGCTTGTCCCTTGCCTTTACCCTTGACTGTTCCTTCCCGAAGAAGCGTCTTCGTAGCCTTCCCGCCACCACTGCTGCCGCTCTCGACCGATGCTGCAGAACTGTGAGGCCTTGCATTGAGCGACTGCACGCTCGCCGGACTCGCCAACCGTAGGCCGTTTCGGGAAGCAACGTTCGATCTTGTCGTTTCGGAAGGTCGGGCCGCCGCTGACCCTTGGCCGGTCGAGTTCAGCGACGCTTGGGAGCTGTTAGTACTCGCACTCTCGAGCGAGGACCCATGGTACGGCACGATCCCTCCTTCGGGGAACCGCATCAGATAACCGCCGTCGTGACCCAGTCGCTGGTTTGAGCCTCCGGGAGCCAGTTTGTTGTTCAAATCCATCGACTGGTAAGAGCTGCCCGAGCTGGTGGACAGCGAAGGTGAAGGCAGAGCATGCAACGGTCGGGGTGTCGCCCAAGCTGATGCTGCCGAACCACCACCATAGGCTTCAGCTAGTGGACCCGTTGCGAAGGCGGGATGAGGGTAGGGCGCGTGATTCGGATGAGGGAGTAATGGAGGTGGTGGTGGATGGACAGCGCCGTTAGCGTAGGGGTTCGTCGAGGGACTGGACGTGTGGCTAGGAGGTTGGTTGTGAAATTGATTTGGCCGCGCCAGACCAGCCGACGCGCCGGGACCACTACCGTAGTAGTATGGCTGCTGATGTTGAGGCGGAGGCTGCTGGTATGGGTCGTGTTCGTATCCCTGGGGAATCCATCCAAGGCTAGGGTCGAAACTTGGGGCCGACGGTCTCAACGAGGGGGCCCAACTTGAGCGAGACAGCAGGGATGAGGATGACGACGACGACGAAGGGATCGGATAACATATCGATGCAGAGGAGGCAGCGCCCGGGTGGTATCCAGAGTGGTAGCTCGACGTTGTCGACTCGGCCCGGCTGCCCGCGATCGATGCAGCGGCACTGTCTCGAGAGTATGTCGATCCAGCCGAGTTCGACCGCGTCAGACTCGGTGCCGCGTCGACGACGATCGAGGCGGGTTGTGTCGATGTCGAGGCGGCAGCTTTGGTTTCGGCTTGTTGGGCAAAGATGCGTTCACGAGCTTCCCGGTACGCAGCCTCCCGTTCCTCCAGTGTGAGTTCCCTACGAGCTTTCCCGCGGCCAGTCGCGTCGTCGTCTCCCGCGGCCGGTGACGAGGCCGTCGATCCGGCTTTGTGCGCCGACCGAGGCAAGATTTTGAACACCTGAGGCTGAGCAGGCGATGGTGCAATATTCGAAGGTGATGACGAAGGAGAGCCTTCTCGAGCGGGGGACTCGGAATCACTGGAATGACGAGCGGTCGATGTCTCATTCGACGATACGATTGCTTGGACCAAAGCAGGGGCTGTGGAACTGGCCACTGTCGTCGAAGGCGGGGCTACGATAGACGCCAGTTTGCAGGTGGGACTGTTTGGGATGGTGCTCGTTAGATCTTCATGTCTACCAATTCGATCAGCAGCGCTATGAGCTTGACAGGGCTTACAGTTTGGTCGCAGGGCCTTTGACAAGCACGACGATTCCTGGAACTGGGGCCCCAGGAGGACCCCAGTTCTGCTGCGGGGCGGCTTCGACTTCACGTGTAATGCCGAATATGTCCGCGAGACGGTGAATGAGCAACCGCTGGTACGAGTTAAGGTTGGGTTGAAAATGAGGAGGCGAGAGCGGCAGTCGGGTTGCGCTGTGATGAAAGTGCTTTCAAGAAAGGCGTAAGTTCCATCCGAGTCGGACCAAGACACAGCAAAACATTGAAATTCTCGGAAACAACACTCACGAAGGATGCGAGACGAATCGCTCCATTTCGACCTCTGCTCGCAGTAAGAGGATGCGGTCCCGCGGGTGCTGCAACGCCGAGAGCAAAATGTGGTCCAGTACGGGACCTCCTTCGCCAGACGTCAAATCTGTACCTTCGGCGGTGATGGTGGGCTCGCATGTTCTCGACTCGAGTGGTGGGGCCGAAGATGTCGCAGGATCAGAGGGGTCGAGCTCGGAGATGGACGAGGTCGCTGACGGAGTTCTCGGTCGTTCGGGGCCGCCGTCGCTCGAGCCGTCTGCATCTGGGTACCCGTCCTCCGAAGCGGGTCTAAAGTTGATCTTGCTACTCGGAGACAGTGGCTGCGCCTCCACCTGAGACGACGTCCCCTGCGAAGGTGTCGTTGGCCGGTTCGAGGCTGACTGTCCTTCACCGAGAGCTCGAGCCTGGGTAATGTCCGAGGTGGATCTCGAAGTGGAAGATGAGAGATCTAATACGCCGGGCCGTGTCATTCCCGAAGGCTTATCCAAGGTAGTTGAATGTTGATCGGTTTGCTTCGTCTTGACGGGCCGCTGCAGGAGCGTGATCTTGCCAGGAGCAGGCTGCGAAGGCGCAACGTCGACGGCCGAGACTGCGGAGTGACCGGCTGTCCCCTCGTGCACAGCTCGACCACTGTTGGTGCCAGCATTAGTTGTGCTTGACGGCGATTCGGGGGTCGCTTCCTTGCGTGCCGACGAGGAGGAGGGGTGCGGTGCAGCAGACGAGGACGAGAATGCCGGGGTCGTGCTCGGGCTTGCGTCGGCCGAACGGGGCGGGGCGTGCACGGCTTCCATCCTGAAGAGCTCCGACCCTTCGATCCGTACAGTGCGGTTGTAGCGGGTTGTACCCTCGAAGTGTTTATTTGTCCCTCGTCACACCGGCCCCGGCTGAAGGACGGGCAATTGAGGCTACGCGAGAGAGAAGGAGCGGACGCGACCTGCAGTGGAGACTGCACAATTGCAGAGACGTCGTATCACGAGTGTTTTTAGGGTTTCGATTCTGGGGGCGCGAGTTCCGATGAGACGGAAAAAAAGGCCACACTTTGTCTCTGAAGTGAGATGGCAAAAGCTATCGGTACGATGAGGCGGCTCCCATCGACAGGTGAGCGAGTAGTGGCCCTGCGAAAGCAAGGGCGCGTCACTCGAGACAGGGAACGCCACGAGCCAAGAGTCCGACTGCCTGATCGGGATCAGGGCGCGGGGACATCGTCGGCACGTTCTTTTCATCAAAGCGCAGGACCTTCGCAGGTATGATTTCCTCCATGGCTGATACAAATTAGGAAAACACTTCTCAAAGAAATTATCTCGATCGTCGCCAACCCCGGTCGTGAAAGCGTGCCAGTCACGCACCATGATCCGCGCGGACAAGTGCAACATGCAGATCCGAGAGGCGGGCAAAATGATGGCCGTATGTGATTCGTAATCAACCATGCGGACAAGGTGGCCATGGTCATCAAGGATCCAACTCGACCTTTCGGTCCGGCTTGAGCCGGCGATCTCGGGGCGTCGGAAGTCGGTGAGGATGCGAGCTGCCCGTCTAATAACGCTCAGGCGCGCTCAGACTCATAGGGGTCGCCGACCAGCTCGGGGCACGAAATCGAAATCGAAAGGTGAAGCTACACGAGTTTTGCAGGCCACAACCCTTTTGCACAAAGAAAATAAGTCTTGCCCCAAACACATACACATACAAGATTCCTAGATGGTAGCACACACAAATCCAATGGTCTCCTTTCACTCGTCAATCGCACCGCCTCCCGTGCGGGTGATGACCTGTCCTTGACCCGATCCACGTAGCTTGACGCTACCTTCCTTCTCCAGCTCCTTAATCACCTCGGTTAACTCGCCATCATCGATCGCTATCGACGACTGATCGTTCAACGTCTTCTTCAAGTCCGTCCTCCTCACTCCCGAAGGCTTGGCGTTGATCAAAGCGATGACCTCTCGTCGGAGCGCGCCTTGCAAAGAACGTTGCCGTGAAGATTGTCCGGCGAGCAAGTCCAAGTCGATCAAACCCGTGACGGGGTCGGTCGCCGAGTCCTTCAGAGCCTCGCGGATCAATCGGTTCGCTTCGTTGACGTCCTCGACCTCGACATGCAAAGAGAAGCGCATCCTCGCGTGCGCCTCGGAGAGACGGATCATCGACTCGAGTTGACGCGTCGTGGCGGTGATGCGACGTTCGTTCGATCGACCATCGCCACCGACGTTGCGCATCGCGACATACGCGTTGACGAGCGCCGTCGATGCATCCTCTGTCAGGACGGGATGAACGTGGTTGCGTGCCCATGAGATGTAGGCCGACAGGTCCTCCACTTTCATTATGTCGTTGCCGCCCGTCGCGGGTCGATCCTCGAGGTAGAGGGAAACGAGATGGCTCGCAAGACGTCGATCGTTGGCCTCGTCGACGCGATCGAGCACGAGGTACAACAAGTCGAAACGCGAGATCAAAGTCGGGGGAAGATCGATGTTACGCGTGATGGGCCACGCGAGGTTGTACTTGGATCCGACGGGGTTAGCCGCGGCGAGAATCGAGGTACGGGCGTTCAGGGTGGTGATGATACCGGCTTTAGCGATTGAGACTGTCTGCTGTTCCATCACTTCGTGCAACACGCTGCGGGTCGCGTCGGACATCTTGTCAAACTCGTCGATGCAGCACACGCCACCGTCGGACAGCACGAGGGCACCACTGTGGCGTTCAAGGGTCAGGGTTGGGTCAGTCAAAGGCTCCGAGAGGAGACCGAGCAGCAAAACTTACCTTTCGAGAACGAGCTGCTTCGAATCGGGGTCGCGAGTCACGTAGGCCGTCAGACCGACGGCGGACGAGCCTTTGCCCGAGGTGTACACGCCTCGAGGAGCGATCTTGTGGACGTATTGCAGGATTTGCGACTTGGAGGTACCGGGATCACCGACCAGGAGCACGTTGATGTCACCCCTGTACCGCGGCCCTCCACCTCCGCCGCCCTTGGCGATGCTCTTGTTGGTACCACCGAACAGCTGCAAGAGGATTCCCTTTTTGACGTCGTCCATTTCCCAAATCGAAGGTGCGAGACTGCGCGAGAGGTATTCGTAAATGTCGGGGCGACGCGAGATCTCGACCATGCGTTCCTTGAGCTTGGCTTGGGCGCTCGCCTCGCGATCCTCAAGAAGACCGCCATCGGCATCCATCTCGTCTTCGTCCTGCTCGTTCTGCCCATCCTCATCTTCGCCTCCCACACCGACGACTCCACGACGATCGTCGGCGGACCGCGTCGAGCCATCGACGCCCATGCGCTTCTTGTCCGTCTTCTTGACGTGGACAACATCGAGGTACGTCTTAAACAAGGACTTGATGATGCGTTGGCGGGGGTTGATGCGCACCGGGACCGAGCGGAAGATACCCGTCAGAGAGATGCGATCACCAGGCTTGACGATGTCGACCAACTCGTCGTAGAGGCACAACGAGACGCTGTGTGGCGTCTGACCGTCGGGGACGGCGTCGGGCGTCTCTTGCAAGCGCACGATCTGACGATCGGCAAACTCGCAGCGGTTGTGGATCAAACTCATCGACCCCTGCAGGGCGCAAACTTCGCGAGGGCACTTGTCCGGTTCGGCGATCTGACCTCGATCAAGCTCGACCGAGACCGTGTGGGAGCAGGCGTCGCAGCGGAAGAAAGCTGCGCGGTTCAGAATGGAGAACATGGTCAGGCCGGGGCAGTGTGCGGGCTGAAAGGCGGAAGAACTCACCGAGCTTCATGTCGGGGATGATGGGCGTGGCACGGATGACAAGGCCTTTGACGCAAACGATCTTGTCGATGTCTTGAGGGTTCAACTCGCGCATGTTGACCTTGCGCGTCCCACCAAAGGGTCGAACCTTGAACACCGAAGCTTCCATGGCTTCGGCTCGGAGCGTGTTCTCGGCTCGCTGCGATGGGCCGCCCAAATGGTCCCAGGCCCAGTCGAGCGCACAGTCCTTGAGGACCTGATCGAGGATGGGGATAATTTCCTGCGGGTAGTCTTGCAAGTTGCGGTACAGCTCGGCAAAATCGCGATCGCGGCGCGGCAAGCGTGCTCGCTCCCTTCCTTCTCGCTCAGCGTGACGGAATGCGAGCAGGTCGAGCACGTCGAGGTTGAGGTTCGTCTGCCCCGTCTCGCGCATGCGCTCCAAGTAGTACTGGTACATCCTCTTCTCGGGTTGCTCTTTGGTGTAAGCGAACTCGATCGATCCTCGATCGCTCTCATCGGCCTCCTCGAAGCGTTTCTGATCGTACTCTTGACGGTCGCCGGCGGTGAAGGACTCGAGGAACCACTTGAACGAGGTCATCGACGACACGATCGTGACACGGGTACCCCAGACGACGGTGACGGCTTCGTCCGCATCGTCTTGCTCGTCGCCATCCTCGCCGATGCCGTTGGCGGTCGACGAGGGGTCTCCCCCACCGTCGTCCCCGCCCCCGGCTCCGAAACGAGAGCGCTGCGAGGCAGCGGAAGAAGTAGGGATGTTTAGACCACTACCGGGCTGGGAAGGACCTGCGCCAGGTCGGTTCGACGGGGTCGGAGGCAAACCCGAGTGGATGTCACCACGTCGGTTGCGCCGAGGCGTGGGAGAGCCGACGTCAGACCTGTGCCGAGACGATCAAGAGGAGACAACAAACGCGGAGAGAAGCCAAGAGAAGTAAGTAAGCATAACTTTCCCGGATGGTTCGGCGACCATAAGCTTTTGAGGACTGACCCAGGCAAGAAGAGGGGGCTTCCGTCGCGACCATCGCCGCCGACGCGTCCGGCATCCGACGAGAGGCCGCTCGACGCAAAGGCACCTCGGGCAGCACCTCGACCACTCGGGGCTTTGGATGCGCTCGAGGTGGGGAATTGCATAGGACTCGAGGATCCTGCGGCTGGATGCGGGGCAAGAGCGGCGTGGGTGTCGTTCGGACGGACATCGCGGTGGGCGACCGACCAGCATTTTTGTAGACGCGCCGGATAGAGGGAGGGGGGGAAGCCGCGTCGCGAGGCACAAATGAAGGTCGCGTCAGTCGGCGTCACGGCGCGCAGAGAGGGGGCAAGAGCACGATTCTCACCCAGTGGTCGGCCACCATGCTGCAACACGCCTACTCGAGCGGGCATGGGATCGTGGGATGAGCTGGGATGGCCTGCAGAGGAGCTCGCCGGGAAGTGCAGAGGACTCGAAACCGCGCCTGCGCCGGAAGCGTCGACGTCCATCTCGTCGTGCTGACTCGACATGGCGCGTGTGGATCAGATGAAGCTCTTCCGTAGTGGTGGATGGCCAAGGACACTCGGAATCTCGAGGTGCAGTGTCGAAGACGCGGGTGGTTGTGACAGCACAGAGGGCAAGAGTCTGAGTGCGGTCAAGCGCGGTCGAGCGCGTGTGGGACGCGCTCCCCGTCTCGCTTGACGCTGCTAGACGGGTCCTCACTTTGGCGCGACTCACCAAAGGCTCGAGCGAGCGCTCGGGTCTTGGGACTCGGGAACGCACAGGCGCAGCTCGGCGCTTGAGGCGCTTGAGCAGACAAAACGCGGGCCGCGCGGCGTAGAGCTGCCGATCGGCCATGGTCCTCGTGCACCCTTTCCAGCTCCTGCTCAGTCTTCAAATACACCGTTAGGCCTCAGGGGTATCATCAAGTGTTGACCTCGATCACGAACTGCCACGGAGTCTTCTCTCGTCAAACCCGGCCTAGTCAGCGCCTTCGATCGTCCCACTGGGCTGCACTGCAGCTGCCGCCCATTCGGGGTCGTGACACCCCCGCGGTTGCGAGCAGGATCGTCGCCGACTCGCGAAGCGGTGACAGCCCCTAGATCAGATCCGTCCTCGATCCAAAGCATCGATACAGGTCCCGGTGTGTTCAAGCTCCTTGTGGCCCTCCCTGCATTCGTCTGCACTATCACGTGATGACGAGGCGAGACTTGGAGCTCAGAGCTGGGGGCTTGGAGCCTCACCGAATCCACGTGAGACTGACCTCAGCTCATGGCATGGTGCACAGTGATCTGGCCAGACGAGCTCGCATCCGATAAGCACATCCAGTTTCAAGATCTCGATCCACTCGTTGGGTCGGCGGCGATGGATGCCGCGTCGTCGTCACCGCAGTCGGCAACCATGGAGGATCTGAGTCTGTCTCAGTCGCAGGCCCTGGCCCTGGCCCAGACCCCGTCACGGTCGTCGTTCCCACCGTTGGGACCGTTCGACACCTTGCAGGCCATGCCTCTGTCTTCTTCGCGTGGTAGCGCAATGGTCCAAGCCGAACCTGTCAGCATTCATGCTCCAAGACCTTCTGGCTCGGCCGATTTGATCACCTCTTCCCCGGGATGCAAAACCGGCTCACCGTCGAGCTATTCCCCTCCGAGCTCACCGTCGTACCGTCGTTCTGGCTCCGCGCTGCGCCACGCAGTCAAGTCGAGAGCAGTCAATCATCTCTCGGATACATCCTTCATCGGTCAAACGATCAACTCACCCTTGGTCGACGTCCTCCCAGATACGTCGCTTACTCGCATCGAAACGCTGACTGCGCAGTCGTACGAGGGAGGGGCCGCGCTGTCGAGACCGGCCACGGCGCCAGCTGGCGGCCAAGACAATACAACCTATGGCGCCAGTGCGTTTACTTCTTCTTTATACCCAAATAGCTCTCCACAACAAACCGCAGGGGGATCGTCCTCCAGGGATCTGCACGACGTCCATTTGCCCGGCGGCGGTTTGCTCAAGAGCCGCAATTCTCACAACGTCCCCGCAACGCCGAGTGGTTCGTCATCCCCACCAGGATCTCGAGAGACGAGAGGTCGGTCGCATTCCTCGGCGCAGGCCTCTGCACGGTATGTACGCCTTCTGAGACCGCCGCCTTTGCGACCACCGACCTCGCCGTCGCCCACACCCTCGATGCAGTCGTTGCAGAACCATATGTATACGTATGGCCTGCTCAATGGCACGCTGTCGGATCTTCATTTGGTCGCTTTCGGTCACCACTATCGCTTGCACCGCATCGTTCTTGCTGGTCAATCCGGCTTCTTCACGTCCTTGCTCTCGGGCGGGTTTTCCGAGGAACGACAAGGCGCCAATCGAGGCTCGGACAGCGAGGTCATCGCCGTCGAGATGGATCGACCGCTTAGTCGTGCCGCGTTCGAGTTCGTACTCGCCCGTCTGTACGGTGGGGGTCCTGAGCTGGTGCCGCCACCTTGGGCAAAGACTTCGGCAAAGGAGCCTCTGAGCGAGTCATGGGAACGCTTGGTCCTCACCGCGACGGGCCGGATGGTCATCGACCCCAAAACTAGCTTTGATCGTGACTATCTCCTAGACATCTCGGGTGATACTGCCGAAACCGATTCAGAGTGGTCGACCATCATGGCCCCGACGTGCCAGCCAGCGACACCGACCTTCCTCCTCAGCCTGTTGGCCACTGCGACTTATCTCGAGATACCCGCGATCCAGTCACTTGCGTTGCATTGGGTCCAGAAGACGATCACGCCGTGGACCGTGGCTCAGTACCTTGGCTTCGCATTGGGACGAGGACTCGGCAGCGGTTCACTTTCACCCGAGCTCGACGCTCCTTGTCGTGGGCTCGAATCAGTCGGAGCACCCTACAGATTCGATGTTCCATCGTTATCTCACATGACCGAAGCCGAGCATCCCGCCGCGAGTTCTCGTGCGTCTGCGATCTCGAACGACGAACTTCAGGATGAAGCGACCGCGTGTTCCGGTGACGCCGTCTTGATGTTTGTTGGCCCCGAGGGCGAACGTATCGGTGAAGCGTGTGCATGCTGGCTTGCCAAATGGGGAGCCGAAACCCTTAGGACGGAGGAATGGCTCGCTGCACGGGTGATCGAAATGGACTCGAACTCTGGCGCAATCATAGATTGGGAGGATCTCTTGTCGCGACGGCGGAAAATTATAGAGCCGTTCTTCTACGGCGATAAACGACCTGCTTGCTTCGAAACCCACCCCGAGCTCGCACCCCCAAGTTTGGCCATCTGGTCGTCGATCGGTGGCATTGATGCGAGATGGGTGCGAGGGGTCATTTCGAGCGACGCATTCTTCATTGCACACACCATCAGCAGTGCGACGACCAAGCTCACGGGTGACCTCGCTCCGGAGGGGCTCGAGTCGGATGGCGAGTTCCAACGTTATCTCTTTGCGAAACGTGTAATTGAGATGCGCAGGGGCGAACAACTCGACGCGTTGAATCGTTTGACTCGATCACGTCTTAGCGTCTCGGGCTACGAACGGAACTCGAATGGGGATGCATTGGCTGATGGAATCTCGAAAAGCCTCGGTTTGCTCGATCTGCAGCAGACTGTCGTTCACGATTCGTCTTTCAGTGGGGATCCGACCTACGCGATGGCGATCACTGGCGACGGCCCGACCCCTGACGCCAAGTGTCCCGGCGAAGGGCCGAACATTGGTGTCTTCTCTTCGCAAGCTGCTGCGTCATCGGCGCGTATCGATCTGAGCACTGCCGACGAGTTGGAGTACGCTCTACTTTTCCAAGACGGTATCCATTACTTTCACATGGTAAGTGCAGGGTCGGAGCTCTACATTGACCCCGAAATATGGCTAAGGCTCGTTCCCTCGGCTATTTCGCACAGACGTACCCACAGCTCAACCTGATCTCCGACGACTTTTCGATGATGTCACATGTTTTGTTCGCCCCTATCGAGGTCGTTCAGCGCGCTCATTGGCAAATCGAGCAGTTCAAGAGTCGTCTGCCACTCGTACATACGCCGCGCTCGGGGCAAGCGCTCGAGATGGCCGGCCTGCTGTCTTCGTCCCGAGTGGGAGGAGGTGATCCCGTGTGGACGGCGCCCTTGCCCGGCGAGTTGGTCACTTTGGACGGACTGGTGGACATCGGATTTTCTACGCCGGTCAACCCCCACCTCGACGTCAACATGCCTGCTTTGGGCTTGCAACCTTTCTACCGCATCCCGATCGACGACACGAGCAGGATCAACGATCGTGCTCCCCATCCCGATTCGACGCCCTCGGCGCTCGCCTTTGGCGCACCTGCACCCATTCCGCCTCGCAAACCGAACTCTCCTCTTTCTTACGGCCCAGACGGATTTTTCGGACTTGCGAGAGAGCAGCGCCTTGGTACCCGCAGTGGACCGCATCGCGGCGTTCTTCCCGGCTCGTCGCCGGATCTTTCCTCCGAGTGGGTCGAGTACGCCCCTCTCCGGCTGAGCGCAGAGTTTTGGGGGGTCACGGCGTTACGCGACAATGCCCGACTGTACTCCAACACATTCTTCTACGCGGGATCGTTCTATAATCTCTACCTGCAGCGACTTCAGAGGAAGGGCGGTAATCAACTGGGCATCTACCTCCACCGACAGAACTCGATTGAGCATTTTCCCACGCCTTCGACGCCTCCGTCGCGCCTCGCCGAAGTACCGCCCTACAGCGATGCGAGTGCGAGTAGGTCCGCGAGCTATTCGACGGCGATTCTTGCACCCTACACGGACCAGCGAAAACAAGTGCGCGCATTTTTCAGCATTTGGGTGCCCACGCAGTCGGGCTCGTCGATGACCAAGTTCAGTTCCGGCCCGGATTCGTTCGCGCTTTCGCAATCCTGGGGAGTAAGTGACGCACTTTGATCCTCGGCTGCAACCCCTGTCTAGAGGATCTTAGCACACCACGCTGACTTTTTGACTTTTTGTCCGAATAACGATTGACGTCTTAGTGGAAATCGACCTCGCTCTCCTCGGAATACCTCGGCGCGACCCCTATCGAGGCGTCACAGGCCGAAGTCGGGAAGGCGGGGCCGTATTCGAGCCTCCGGGTCACGATCATCATGGGGTTGGTGTGATCGCTCACTCCATTTTTCCGTCCCTTCTATTCGTGTGTGCCTTTTACTTTCAGCACGTCTAGATGCCCGCTAGAGTATGACCCCTTTCCCTCTGCGTCTCCGCGCTGTCGTTCCTCACAGTGTTGTTATACCATGTCTGTTCATGCAGTTTCCTCTCTGGACCATACTATCGTAGTCTGGCACGCTCCCTCGCGTGACGTATGGCTTCGAACACCGGCCACGTGTCGACGTGGCTCGACGGAGCTCCTTGGCCTTTTTCAGGAGTCACCCTGGACATCTGCCCGCGTGCCCACGCTGAGCCCCTTTGACTGGTCGACGCTCCTTTTCAGGCTCGGCCGGGCACGCCTCAGAAAGCACACAAGCTCTCGCCAAATTAGTGGAACATCATTCTTGCCGCGAAGTACGCTAAACTAGTGCGAGTCTGGGGTTTTTGAGCCCTGTTCGGACTTTTTCACTGGAGTCCATCTCTTCCCGCCTTCGTCGCGTCGGCGGCTCCGCGGCCTCCCACCGTTCTTATCATCCACTGTTGCTCTTCTACCACACCCAAGAATGCTACTCGAACCTTCTTCCATGCATCAGCATGTTGCGATAACGTGCTACCCCACCAACTCGTTCGTGCCTCATTCCCTTGCCGCTTTCGAGTCGCTGCCCCCACCAAGCTCGACCTTCCTTGCGCCGGCTGCTCAGCTCTCTCACGACAGGCGCATTCAGCAACAAGCTCAGGAACCACCGCCCTGGCGAGTGCCGACCACCAGTGATGCACAGCAGCGCCCAGCACGGGTCGAACGATTCCTTCACAAGATGATGAGGTCAGTACGCAACAACGTCGTGCTGTGAGCGCCCCGGCGGCTAAGGCCGTGAGCACGCTCAAGCTCGACCACGGCGGCCAAGTCGCTCCAGCAAGAGTTCGCAAGGGGTCCGAGCTCAAACCTTTCCTGTCTGACTTTTAATTTCTGGGTTGGTTCAGGTTGCTTCGACAGCCCGACGACGATGGATTCGACATTCGCCCATACATCCATTGGGACTCAACAGGAAGGTAAATTACATTGATATTCTGGTTCTCGTTAGAGAAACCTTGGCTCCGCTCCTCGTGTCCGTTGAAGCGGCCAGTGAAGCGTCGTTCCCGGAGGGATTTCTTGGGGACCTCCTTTCCCTCCGCGCAGCGTGACACGTCGGCGCGGGGCACACGGCTGGCACAAGACCGGGTTGTCAGCTGACCGAGCATTTGCTCGCTTTCCGTTCTCATTCGTTCAAAGTGTCTTGGTGGTGCCCGACGAACAAGCTCTTGCAAGCAATGTCTGTCGTCGTCTTTTCTCCCAAAGCAACGTCTCCTCCTTTGTACGTCATCCCCTAGACCCCTGTATTTTTCCTCCTGAATGGACCGAGTACGAGACCTGAGCCGACTCCCAGCACATCGTTTACTTGTCGTTTGGGTGGGATTGCTGGTTAATTTGTTTTTGTGACCGCAGGACAAACAACTCAACAACTGGGGTTTCCTCCGGTACAAACCGTCCCCATTCGATCCGCGTGACACCTCGGAATTCAAAGGGCTCGGTCCGCGGTCTCGACTTTGGCAACACCAGTCTTTGACTCGAGACTCCACTGTCGAAGAGGTTTTTGCGGTCAAGCGTAAAGAGGATGGAATGTACAAGCGCCGATTAATGGGTTCGCGCTCGTGGTCGACCGGTAGCGACGTCGCCGCCGGCCGAAACAACATTGCACCGGTCACCGCTGCGGGAACGTACCCTCGCCGCTCGACTCGAACTCGCAATCGCCCTTTGAACATGCGGTCGTTCTGCACTAGTGACGAAGATTCTAGCTCCGCCGAGGACGCGGGTCCGAACAAGCTCAAAGCTCCCCCTGCTCCGAAGCTAAGTCGAGTTTATTCAGCACCACCATTTACCGACAATCACCACGGACGAGGCATGCCCTCGACCCTCAGGCGCAGCTCTTTCGACTCGCTCACTCATCGCACCTTTCGCAAGGTCTTCTCGTTTGAATCATTCGATACACTCCCGTCTCGATCCCCCACTCGGGTCTCGCCCCCTGAACCACAGCTCCGCCGCATTTCGAGCTCGGTCCCTCCTTCCCACTACACCTCCACGTCGTTCGGCCCAGGCTCTTTCGAGTCTTCTGAAGGGTCACCTTATCGACGCAACCGTAGCTTCAGCTACGATGCCGCACTTCCTATGCTACCTTCGACCCGTCCCGACGAGCTCCCCCACCTCTCGCCTTGGCCGCGCTCCGGATCGTCGGCCCTGTCTCACTTCTACGACTTGACCGCGAGTGCCACGATCTTGGCGCCGCAGCAGATCCGAAGATGTGTGACTCCAACTCGAAGTACCTGGAGCGCCGATGATACTTCTGATATTCCTGCGGTCCCATCTACTTTGGAGGAACGTGCATCAGAGGAAATGGATGGCTATTCTGCGGCGGCATGCTTGGCGAAGCTTCACCTCGGAGCTCAGCATCACGCGTTTGAACACCTTCACTGGGGCCTGAAGTCGAGTGTGGCGGCAAGGTAGTTTCTGAACAAAAAATCGTGCAGGGGAGCTAGACGTGTCTCGTTCTATCCTCATCCGCCAAAGCGCGTCGGGAGCGCACTCCTATATCTTCTCACCCCTGGACCAAACGTCCAACATTGCAAGCACAGCACAGACACTCCAAACATGGTACAAGGCATTATACTTAGACTGACACTTTGTTACTAAAGTTGAGTTCCTTTATAGAAGTGCAATGTAGACCTGTAAGGAAGCCGGCCTACGATAAGTTTATAGTCGATACCAGTGAGGACAGCAGCGATTCATCGTCAACGTCCGAGGACCCTCATCGCCGAAGTCCAGAGTGACGAACACTGACAATTAGCCGACATACCCCTGGGCCACTGTGTTCAAGTTGCCGAGGTCGAGTGATTGTTAGGACACCTGCAATGTCCACAGGCCGGTAGGCCGGTAGGCAGGTAAGCAGACAGGTACCTAGGTAGCTTTTCGAGGTGAAGCCGATGGTCGGCGAGTTCATTGAGGTCCAAACCCTCTGGGCCCTCGGGCATCTGCAACGGCTTTTCATTACCATCCCGCGGGTCGGTCGTTAGATGAGATCCATTTGACTTTGGATACCCGCGGCTAATCATCAAATGGCGCAGACTGAGACACCATTTAATTACGATCTACATCGTAAGTATCTGGCAACCACAAAACCAATCCGACCCAAGATTACCGTTCTCATTCTCAGTCTCACTCGCATTTCCATTGGCGCGCGTGCATCATGTGGGGCACGCGTTTGATGCTCGAGCTCAACGAAGTCCAGGAAGACTGGCAGCTAGTTTTTCTTGTACAAAAATTCGGTTGTAGTTACCTTTAGGCGAAGAGAGTCGGAATCAATACCTGGTGCACGATCCAGGGCTTCATCAACGGTATGGTTGCAATCTAAGCGAGACGCTAGTGCCGCCGAAAAGTGAGACCTTTTCATTCGAGCAGCCTGCCGTACTGGGCGACTTGCTGCCAGCGTGTGCGGCCCCTGATGCTAGCTACGACTGACATTCGTGAGCAGGGGTAGGCCAACGCACGATCTGCGCCCTGGGGCCTGAGTACCCGAAGATTGTCGATGGTCACGTGACGTTCGAACATCGGCACAACCTTTCGATTTCATTATGAGGGCTCGTCAGTCGCGACCACAGGTAGGTAGGTACCTAGTAGATCGGCCGAGCTAACTGGAGTCACTGGACGTTGGAGTCAAAGTTCCGCTTCCGGGGTTAGTACCTACCTCGGTAGGTGCGCAGGTAATGAAACAGACAGTTGGAGCCTGGCTCTCCGTCGTGACTTGCCCCGCCATCCGACTGGATCGACGACACTTGTGTCACAAGCGTGGACGTCCGGTCGCGCGCCTCTGGGCCGGGGCTTCGCCCTCCGCTTGGGTGGGGGCCCATCATCAGGAACGACGGGTTCAGAACTTGAATTCGTTCGATCCGGGTTCCGGCCCACCTTTAAATATTCTTGTTGATGGACTGGGCCAATCTACGAAATCATAACCTTGACGAAGATCACTCGAATGCTCCGGCCCTTGTTTCAGACCTCCGTCAAACTTCGATTTAATAAGCAGTTCGGCTGGGCCAACAAGCTCACTTCGACTCCCTGAACCGCTCGCGCGACCTGTAGCGGTAAAACGTGCGAGTTGCAGCAGGACGAGGGACAACTAGGGCTGTACCCAATTGTCAACAAAAACCAATTATCCAAGGGCGTCTGACGACGGAAGACTAGATTGTAAACCCAGCGAGTGTAGCGAGATGGAAGCCGACGAGAGACGGAAACGAACGTAATGGGAAGGCAGAATGATTAAAGAAGAAAGAAAGAAAGGGAAGAGAAGAGAAGAACTCGGAGAAAGTAAAATAAAATAAAATAAAATCACGTGAGTGACAAAGAATGGAGGGTGGAATTGATCAACAGGAGCTTTGCAAGAGCAAGCTTACGGTGATGTCAGCTTGCTGCAACTGTTGAGGGTGGGAACAGCTACCTTCCTTAGTCTCAGCATACCTTTGCAAGAGCAAGCAAAAAAATCTGAGATGCGGCAGAGGCCGGCAGAGGCACCGTTTCGAGCGAAAGGGGACGGCAAATGGGCTGCTGAGAAATGCGAGGAGTGCGAGTCAGATAAGTGGTCCAACAAGGACTACTGAGGCACAGCTATAGTCCAGCAGGGGGAGAGGGGAGAGGGGAGGTCCGAGCGCGCGAGCTCGATCGACGCGTGAAATCCTTGCAGCAAAGGCCGAAAAGAACATCGAGACCCACCTCGGCCTCCGGGCTCAAGGGGGCCGAACGTGGCAGGCTGCGCGGGCCGAACGAAAGCCGGTTCCAGACGACAAAACGCGCTTTTGCACATGAACGGGCGCTCGACGGGCAACGAATGAAGCTTCTCGCGGGCTTCGATGAGTCGTCGTCGGCCTACTCGGCGGACAAACGAGTCCTCTCTGTATGTCGACGGCAATGAAATGAAGTGGGCCCCATCTGGCGGCTTTTCAAACCACAGTTTCCCCGCAGATCGAAACAGCAGGCGCCCGTGGAGAAGTGCTTGGGCCTTTCCCTCCTCTTTTCCTCCGAGATCAGGTCCCACTTTGTTTGCCGCCTAGCCAATCGACTTGCCGTCGAAGCTTCGTCCCGGCCAGTTCCTGCCCTGAATCCTTCGTCCTGACCTCTGTTAGCTTCGTCCCTGCCTCTCTTCTGTGTCCACCTACCATCCTGCCCT
This sequence comes from Microbotryum scabiosae, assembly GCA_022702605.1. Lineage (NCBI taxonomy): Eukaryota > Fungi > Basidiomycota > Microbotryomycetes > Microbotryales > Microbotryaceae > Microbotryum > Microbotryum scabiosae. Next base: position 955,643 of record JAHWDV010000017.1, on the reverse strand, counting down.
CGTGAACAGCTTGCCCTCGACAGTCCCTTCCTCGACGGTACCCACAAAGACCTCACATCGCAATCCGTGACGACCGCTTCGGACTCTATTCGGAGTCCGGTCTTCGAAAGGTGAGCTTGCGTCATATCTTGGAAGCTGATCTACGCGCGCGCGGAGGGGTGCCTGGACCCCGGCGCCCCGGCGCCACCCCGCCCAACCCCGCGCGGTCGGGTGCTCACTTTTGCAATTAGCAAAAGCACGAGCGCGGGCAGGCAGTAGACACAAATCAGGGATCTGTGCTGACGATACGCACCTGTGTCTTTACCCGACCCGTGTCGTCATTCGCAGACCTCTCGTACGCGCCCCCGCGTTTCCTTCCCTTACCTCGACCTGCTCGCTCTCCAGCTCAGCATCCTCTCTCTCCCTCCACCTTTATTTCGTGCCCCAATCTCGACGAAACGAGCCACGCCCTTTGACAGCCATGGCTTTCAAGACATCTCAGCACCTGGACCACGATTCGTGGGCATCCTTCCTTGAGCCGTCCGCGTTTGCCGAAGAGTTTGACGCGGACCCCTTCGCGAGCGCCTCCTCACCCAGCGCCTCAAGTTCGTCTTCGCTGTCGTCAGCCTACGGTTACTTGCCCATGCTCTCGAGCTTTCCGTCACTATCGGCGTCTTCGATCGATTCACCCGCTTCGTCCGATGCGTCTGAGCCCACCACACCTCCTGCGTCGGCGAGCAACCTCGCAGCCGAGGTCTGCCTCGTGACCTACGACCCCTTGAGCTTCGGCGATCGTTCGGCAAATTGGTCTTCTTCATCAGCCCAGCCTCTCGCTCTCGAAGCAGCCGAAATTAACGATGCAACTTTGACCAAGAATCAGAAGCCGCGAATGGTCACCCCCCTTATGGTTCCGTTGCCACTCACGACTCGTAGCGTCGAGTCGAGGCCGCCTTTCAGCTACAGCTCTCTCGAAGTCGAGGCACGCCAACTCGCAAGTCGCGTCTTCACTTCATCGACCTACTCTGGTGGCAAGTTCATCGTCGCCTCTTCATCACGACTACCCCTCTCTCGTGCGCACTACCTCGACAAGAAGCGAAAAAGTGTCAGCTCTTCGCCTTACTCCGGAACGGCAGTTGCCGCCGAGATCGCTGCGGCGCCGATGCACCGTCTAAAGTCGAGGAAAGGCGAGCGCACGAGTTCAGAGATGTCGCAATGGTTACAAGCTCTACGTGACGCCGAGGTGCGAGCAAGTTCAGCCATCAGCAAGCGCACATCACCGACACTCGAACAGCGCGGAGCTGCCGATACCCCGCTCTGCCTGCTTCATTAGTATCTCTAGTACACATCCTCATATTCGCAGTATCGCGTCATTAATTTGTTAACTTGTTGTAAGATAATCTTATCCTATACCTTGGTAGTACCTGCCTCCGACGGTGAAACACATGGCCTTGCGCTCTTCTTTTCACAAGCCGAGCCTCGCTCTGAAGGGCGGGCAACTGAGACCTTTTCTCACGCCAGTTCCAAACGAGCCAGCTACTTGTGCCCGAGGGCCCGACGGATTAGTCCCTCACGCGTCACGTGCGAGCATTTCCTTGCCAGGCGCGATCGAGTCGATCGCGGGGACGACTGTTTCAAAAGAGCGTTCAAGCGCAATCCACCCTCTTGCTGCGGTTTGGCGCAACTTTTTCTTAACCTTGCCAATAGATCATCATCTTTGACAGCACGAACCTCGTCAGGCCTAAGAAGAGGATGTTTACAACACAGCCATGAAGGGGCGTCAACTCAACCGAGAACCGAACCGGAGCACGCGCTCCGGCGAGAAGCAAAGGCCGCCTCTTTTTTTGGTTAATCACGGCGAGCTCGCTCGGACCCCGGTGGCGATCCGCCTAGTTTCGTTTTGGCTTCTGGTCGGGACCCGTCTTGGTGGTGGTTGTTGTTGTAGCGGTGCTGAGCGTTGTAGCTCCAGTTTGTGACGCAGAATGACGTAGGAGCCATTCGGTCAACCGCTGTCCGTCCTGTAGCAGTTTGGTTCGTCAATTAGAGATGAAGAAGGATCTCGGCCAGTGAAAAAATAAATCGAATGAATGGCGATCCGATTGAGGCCAGATCCCAAGGAAGGTGTCGGTCGTAAAAATTGATTAGTTCCGCAGCATCACCAAGTCGTCGATTTTAACTGGGCGCTTGACCAATCGGCGCGCGGCACTTTGTACCGAACTGCCTTTGAGTGAGCCATTGCTTCTTCGCCATTGATGTGCAATGCGAGACTAAACGTCACACACGCGTAATGAAACAACGGGTATGTAATAGATGATCACGCGACCCAATTCCAATCCGACACCCAACCCGAATATCTTTACCCACTTTCGGAAGGCTCGAGCGGGGTGGACCGAGTGCTGACATCACAGTGAAAATGGTTCGGCGGCCGCGCGCGCGCGCACACGAACACGATCTTCGAGCTTTAACGAATGTGAGATAATGTGAGACACTAGGGCTTCCTTTGCCTTCTGATGGCGATCGAGCGTCTATCGAGCGCCGGTTCCGAACTTGACTTGTGCCACCATCGTGTTGAATGCACGGAGAAGATATGCGCTCCAATTCCGAGTTGGCTCCGAGATGGAAGAAAGGGAAAGAAAGAAGGTACTTACCCTTTGTATGGCGTCGACCCAACGTTGGCGTTCATTCAAGCGTCGTTGGATCTGCTCTGTTGGTCGCTCGAAAAGATCTTCGACCTCTTCGGGCTCGAGATCTCGAGACTCGGCTTCATCAAGTACATGCTCGAACAAGGTTGAGAGCCATTCTGAAGTCGCTGCCAAGGCTGGCTCGAAGAAGAAGGCTGTGACCGCATTGTCGGGTCAGCATGCGCTTGGGCACTAGATAGGGGGTGACTCTCGGGGCACGGCCCCGACGGATGCTACCAACTAACTACGAAACGTCTTCCATTTCTTGCCCGTGCCTGGTACACCAAGAGATTCGGAACGTTGAGCTTCGAGAGTGTACAAGGAGTGCCATCAAGGTCGAATGCACTCACGACTACGAGGTGTGTAGCGCTTCGTGCTCATAAAATACTGTGCAAACGCGGGGTCCGGCTCATCGGGGCCTTCCAGAACCAGCCTGTTCGATGAAAATCTCGTCGGCAGGGTGATACAAAGAAAAAAGCCGTCTCCAGAAGGGAGAAATTGTTCACTTTGATTGGAAGCAAGCAGAGCACAGTCGGACGCGTAAGAACCAGTCGACTTTGCGAGCATTCCCTTTTCCACATCCCTGCGTACCGTGCGCCAACAAAGAGTTATGATGAGCCCCGGTTGGCTGGATTTCTTCAGGCCCTACCTAAAACCCTCGGCCACAACGTACCCTACAAGTCCTCCCAAAGGCCAGGTTCGCCAACTGCACTTGCCCGATCGGGGTGGTGAGATCCCAGCAATCGAGTTGTGGTAATTGCTCGGCCTCGCGCGCTCGAGCCCATAGCGACGACGATTCGGGATCGAGTAGCCATTGACGCGTCGACTTGCTCACACGTGTCAGCGATAGCAACGCCGAAGAGGGGAGATGGGTTGCAATCTAGACGTTTGCGATGTGAATCTGATGAGTCTGCACACTTGTGATGGGGAGCAGTGAGTGGGCCACTCTAGCTCGGATGGACTCGCTAATTGAAGCAGTTCGAGGGGTAGCGACTCGAAGCGAGATGTCGCGGCTTGCTGGAGAGAACTCTTTTGTCGCCTCCGAGGTCGTTCCGGTGTGGCTGTGGTACGTGTGGTCATCATGTCAGCCCAGCTTGAACGAGCGAAGCCCCGGGTCGAGGGAGTGAGAAGGTCACCCGAGCACGTGACGTGGACACGCGACGTGGACTCCGGGGTTGAGGAGGATGGGAGCGCAGAGTCGGAGCCAGGCCGACATACTCTCGCTCCGGGCTTGGGTCGTCTCGCGCATGTTGGTTCCGTGGCCGTGCAAACGAGAAAGGTAACGCGAGGGTGTCTCTCTGAGAATGGGGGACGGAATGACCCCCGGTGCGAGCGCGTGTGCAATGCTTTGACGCTGAGTGTATGCGCTGCGGAACACGAGGCGCTTCCGTCGAGCAAGTCTGAGCAAGTCGGCTTCCGGTCACAACGGCGTCGGACCATCGTGACACCTCGACACGCAGTCGGTGTGTACACTCCCAGAGCGCACGCCCCATCACCACCACACGTCGCTCCAACAGTGACCGCCATGGCCACGGGGGCGGTGATGAACGCAAGCATGTTGGAACCGAGGGATGCTGGCGCCGCGATTCGACAGAGTGCGACGGCGGGGGCCGGTGCGGGGGCGAGTACAAGCACTAATGCCAACGCCGGTGCAGGCACGACCGACTTGACCAACTCGGAGTTTGTCGAGACGCGTTCGGTCAGTGCCCCACCATCCGGTCCTTGTCTCGTGGACGGCGGCTGAGCGGGTAGCGGTAGCTGACCTGCCTTCTCCCCCACCCCACACAACCTCGTACTCACTCGGCCACGACTGCGATGCGTACACCTTAGGTCACGCTCGATTGGAAGGTCACCAACCTCAAGGGTCTGTTCGAGTCGAGCAAAGGCGATACCAAGAGCAAGTGTGTCAAGGTCAGTCAGGGGCATCGTCACTCGTGCGCAACCCGCCACCCAAGTTGGGCCATCGCTCATGTCGTTCGCCACGCTCTCGCACAGTCGGCTCTGTTCGACAACCACCGATGGCAAATCTTTCTGTACCCCAACTCGGGAATAGAGCAATACGTATCGCTCTGTCAGTTCCTTGTCCCAGAGCGCACCCTTGTCGCCCCTTCCTTCCCTGGCTGACCCCCACATGGCACGTATCGTCCTCAGATCTCTCGTGCGAACCAACCGCCGCAGAAAAGGAACGCGGAGCAGCCGAGAGGGCCGGTTGGTCCTCTTCCAACACGACTACGAGTCCCCCTCCCGGATTCGCCGTCGGAGGTGCTGCAGCGGGACGTCAATCCGGCGGCTCCGGCGCGCTGTCCAAGGACGTCAAGGGGCCATGGCGCCGCGAGGGCAACTTCAAGTTCACCTTTGAGGTAAGCCTTCCCAGAATAATGCGTCCTCGTTTCGTTTGCGAACCTTTCAAAATCACTTAGTTACTCATTCACCCCCTTCCTTCCAGGCTCGCACCGTCGATCGACGCATGACCTTCAAGCAGATGGAAGCCAACGACCATTCCTTCTCCGACTCGGCTCGCAACTGGGGCTACGCCAATTTTTGGAAGCGTTCGGACGCGTACTACAACAATCCGCAAGTGCGCCTTGCCGATGCCTTTCTCATCTCGTGCACGATCGTCTATTCGCCGACGCCGCCGACTCCACCTCCTTTGCCGAGGTTGTTGATCCCCAAGGACCTCGTCGCTGCGTATGCGGGCATGTTCGACGACCCCGACTACTCGGACGTCGTCTTTCGGATACGTCCCTCCAACCGCCCCGATGCACGAGAGAAGAGGCTCTACGCCGCCAAGAAGATTTTGGCCGGGCGATGCGAATACTTTGACACGAGTAAGTGCTGTCGTTCTCTCCCAGAACATGGACATAAAGCTCTCGTGCGGAACAAACTAACCTAACCTTCTTTCGTCAACTTCAGTGCTCAACTCGGGCTTCCACGAGTCGTCGTTGGCTCATGTGTCTCCGATTACGGGCGGGCCGAAGGCGAGCAGCGCCGCCAGCCAGTTCGCCGAGCTCGATGATGAGGACGAGCTCGATGATGAGGACGAGCTCGACTTTTCCGAGTCGGACAACGACGAAGACGATGACTGGGACGAGGATGACGACTCCGACGTTGATGACAGTCAGGCCGACGACGCGTCGAATGAAGATGCTCAATCCGATGGTGCGGCCCCGGAGACAGCGCAGACCGATCTGTCAGCTTCGCTTTCTGATCGCGATGGTGGATCGGCCGGTCAGCTTCTTCCTGCCCAGACCATTGGAATGGATCGAAGTAGCTCGTCATCGTCTTCAGTGGGCGGACAGCAATCAGGTCCCATGATGGCGAACGCGAATCGACCGAGATCGGACCATGCCTCGCGACCGTCCTCGGCAGCGGTCTCGGATGATGAAGGCGAACGACCGGGTGTGGGTGACGACGATGCGCACCGAGCTCTCTCAGACTCAGACGAGGGCGCTGAGAATGGTGGGCACCGTACCCCCGAGCGAGCCGCAAGAGCTTCGAGGGATGGTGAAGCGCCCCCTTTCGTTGATGCACCCATAGCCCCTGAGTCGCCCGTCAAGCCCGCGATGACCAAGAAGACTCGCCCCAGCCGTAGGGATAACTCGAGATCAAAAGCGAGTTCAAGAGCCGTTGATTCTAGACCTAGGTTCGAGGTGGTGGTCACCGATGCCGCGTGAGTTTCTGTCCCTCATTCCGGCAGCAACTGTGCAACTCCGCGCAAGAGTACTCACATTGCATGATTTACTGCCCGCCTCTGCACACAGCTATCACTCGTACCGCACGCTTCTGCACTACCTCTACACCGACTCGATCACCTTTGCGCCTTTGGCCTCGACGTACCATGTCGCCCGTGATGCGGCTCTTGCCTCCGACATCCCCTTCCCCTTCACGAGTCGACGCGCCTACTTGCTCGCGAACACCCCTTGGCCTCAGTCGAAAGGCGGTGCGGGGCCTTGCAGCGCCAAAGCGATTTATCGTTTGGCGGATAAACTTGGTTTGCCCGAACTGAAGGAGAGGGCCTATGAGCGTGAGTCCGGTAACGAAGACCCGTCGACGGGTGGTTATCCTGAGGAAACCCTTTCGGTGCTGACGCACTGAGATTCGGCCATCGGGTCCACAGACATCGTCAAATCGCTCACCGCCCAGAACGTAAGTCGAATATGCATATTCTCAAGTTTGGAGATTGTTCGACTGAGATTCAGGCCTGCTTTTTCCTGCATCTCGATCAGATCCCCTACGAAGTGTTCGGCTCGTTTGCGGCGCGGTTCGACGAGATCAAGCGCGTCGAAATCGCCTTCTTGCTCGAACGCTGGAACGAAATCAAGGCGTCGCATGGGTTGCGCAAGGTGTTTGCCTTCATTCGTGGGAATCGATTTCCAGGTCAGTATTATTCTGGTTGCTGCCGGACGCCTCAACCTGCGTGGAGATAACTTTCTTCGGCTCCGAGCTAACTGATGTGTGTTCTGTGCTTCAAACACAGGGTTCGAGGAGGTGTGGTTGCGCATTATCGATCACTTGGAAGTCAAGATAACCCCTGGGATCGAAGGGGACGATATGAGAATCTGAAAGAGGGGCATGGCTGCGCCAGTGGGCTTTCTATGATTCTGGATTCTGATCGATCCGCGCTTCGTTGTGGCTCATTGTTCTCTGTAGTGTTTGGTGCTTTGTGCTGTAGTCCCTTCGTCTGCGTGTAAATGGTCCCAATTTGTTGACGTGCCTCAACCCTCTTGCGACACCCTCTTGCGACCTCTGAACCCTGGACGCGGTACTTCCATCTTCGAGACCTGACCACGGCGACGCTTGCTGCTCTTCTTCACTGAGTGCCTTTCAATTCCCACCAAACTCCGCTCCATCCTTCCGAGTAAAGCATACAAGGCATCCTTGCCCCTCGAATTCCAGGCAAAGTCACGCATCATCGAGGACCCAAAAACAACCTCTACTCCTCTCGAAAGCGGGGTCGCAAAATCGGCCTTCTAACAGAACCTCCTCGAACCACAAACCAACGCCAGAGGAACGGTTGAGATTAGAAAGGCTTGTCCGAGTCCGGGGTCGTGTCCTTGAAGTAGGTCGAGACCTGCAAGATGAAATAAGAACCGATGCGGTGAGCATTGTTTGATTGCCGATCGGGCACGCTTTGAAGGCGCAGTCGAAGATCAACCGCAGGGTGGCTTCCACCGCAGGATGATGTTGGAGAATAACCTACGACGGGGATCTTGTCAAGAACTGGTATGATCGATAGTGGACGGTTAGGTAGCCGACCCGACGGAAGCACGTAGCGATGACAGGTTGTCAGGAGATGAGGAGCGTACGAGTCAGCTCCAACCAGCGGGCTGCTGCCACGAACTCTGAGGCGCCAAGAGACCGCAAGCGTCCAGATCACTTGTCGAGAGCTTGAATGGACACTGACCATCGTGTTGGAAGAGCGGGATGGGCGACAGGAACAGAGCACCCGCACCGGCGAGGCTGACGCCCCAAAGAGCCAACGGCACACCCCATCGCGCCGCACCTGAAAAGAGGGACGTGGTCACGACAACATCAGTGGGGAGTGGGGAGTACATTCAGGTATGAGACGAGCTCATTCAGGATGCCAACGCACGAGCGGGGGTGAAGCCGAGCAGGTTCGGTTGAGGCTTGACGGGAGCGGCGGAGAAGCGGTGGCTGCTCGGGTGAGCGTGGTATGGGTGTGAGCCCGTGCGTCAGATGCTGTGTGGTGTTGGTAACTTACGCGACCATGTTTGAGGATACACTGCGAAGACGAGCGCTGGAAACGACGACGGTCGGTTTGGTGGGTCCCAGGTGTTGGCTCAGGCGCGAGTTGCGGAGGCGGTCGCATAAGGCCTTCTTACACACGGCGAAGCCCGGCGCGGGCGTGGGCTGGGCGCGGTCCGGTCTGGCCATAGGTTCGCGCATCAGGTACGTACGTCACCTCGGGTAGATCTGCTTCCGCCTTCAGCTCGTGCATGCGTTCCGGCAGCGTAGCACGCACTCTTTCCCTTCCGTTGGGAGGCGATCGGCATCCCAAGCACGCTGCAACCACTCGAGAGCCTTCCCTCATCGAGCCACTGCACATCTAGAACGCCCCTGTTCGCCTGGCTGGCCAGCTGACCGGATTGCGACAGCTAAGCTGAGAAGCAGTTCATATCTTGACGGAGGACGCTCGTCATTTCTGCAATATGCCGCCCACAAGATCCACAAATCTCGAAACTGGCGATCCTTCAAGTCCACAACCTCGCAAACGCGCCCGCACGACGATCCACCCTTCCGAATCGGAACAGGTCACTCGTCTCGATCCCATCTACCGACTTCCCTTCTTCCAGGCCCACGTCTATTACGTCCCCGAGTTTGTCGAGCCTGACTTAGCTTCAAACTGGTACGACGAACTGCTGGTGATCCCGGGATGTGGGTGCCGTCACGTATAGTCCTTGCTTATTGGAGCCGAGGAGTGAAAATTTGATCTCCGAGCTCTTCGTAAATGCTTCCCACAGGGTATCAACCGACGCTCAAAATGTACGGCAAGTCGATCACGCAATCCAGAAAGATCTGTGGTCAGTGTCCCCCCCTCTTTGAAGTCACCCGTATTGGACGCTGAAGGGGCAGAACCTTCTTTCTAGCGTACGCGACCAATCCTGCTCTCACCGTCAAGTACAGCGGCACGACGGTCGATATGCAATACGACTACCCACCGGTCCTGTCCAAAATTCAAAATATGGTCGAAGAATCGCTAGGCGTCTCGTTCAATCATTGCATGTTGAACCTATACGAGAATGGTACGTCCCTGGCCGGCCCATCATTGAAATGGTGCCGAGGGTGGCCGGCACCACCCCGACCTCACTCACGTTTTTTTTGAATGATCGGTAGGCAAAGTGTACATCGGGAATCACCGCGATAACAAGGAAAATCGAGTCATCGCCTCCGTGTCATTGGGAGCAGAACGAACCTTCATCATGACCCACTCTCCTCCCGCAAATTCTTCTCGACGGGACAAAGCAGTTTCAGAGTCGGCGACAATACCGCACAACCCGGACCAAGAAGGAGAAGGAGATGGTTCTGTGCTGCTGAGGTCCCAGAAATGGAAGCTTCACCATGGGTCCTTGGTCGTGATGCAGGGGGAGACTCAATTGTATTGGAAACACGAGATCCCGAAAGAGCCCAAGGTCAAGGAAGGGAGGATCAGTCTCACGTTTCGGCAGTTGGTGTTTTGACGTTTGATGCACGCACACATTCCAGTTTCTGGCAAGTTTGGTAGTTTGCATTCCGCAATTACGGCTTGAGGTATGACACATCGCCAGGTCGGGACATCACCGAGCGGGTCTCCACTGCATCTCAGATCTGGGGCGAGTCATCGCCATTCAATTGTCTACTCGGAATACGTACGCAGTTCGTCTACGCGGTTTCTACGTGTTGGTGGGATCTCTTCGAGCCTTTGTGCCCCAATTTAGCATTGGATTTATTGGTGGAAGCGTTTTGTTTTGCACCCCTTCGCCGAGGCTGGTTGCACCTCTTTAGGATTGGGGATTTGGTTAATTTGATCACATGACACGGGTCGGACAGGGGCAGGCGACCGAGTGAAGAACATCTCCCTCCCCCCTCTCTGCCTCTTCCTCTCGCTCGCTCTCACTCTTCCTCCTCCCACCATCGTCCTCGAACTTTACCCTACGATCCAAACCCGAGTGACTTAATTATGCCACCCCAACTTGATCTTTCGAAGAGTTCCCCATGAACAGCCGATGGCCCCTTTCCGCCTGCTCCTCCCACTCTACCGCCCAACCTGATCGATGTCCTTCCCTCATCCCTAGGTTCGAGTCATTCGATCGTTGTCACACCACTCTCCGCCACATGATGTTAAACCTTCCTTTCCGATTATGCTTGAGTTTGCTTCCCTTGGTGTCCGCGCAGGTCTAGCACTGGGGCCCTAACCTCGTTCGCCTTACGAACAAAGCCCGTTGTTCGACGCTGATCTCCCCCTATTTCCCCAGCGCCCCAATGTCCCAACCCTCAGCCTCACACCAGCGGAAGATCGGATCGCCACGATACCGTAACATCCAAACCCCAGTAGCAAACCTTTTGTGAGTCTTGCTTCCTCCGTGTGGCCTGCTGCGATACCTCCATCGACGTCCGAATTCGCGGAGCCCCGCCAGCGAGCTGACTCTGTGATGTCCCTCCCCATAATCCAAGGGGCTGACCGACCAACGTCCTCGAGCGGGCCCCAGTTCGATCGAAGGGACTCAGAGAGCAAGGTATAGAAAGGTAAGGATTTCATCTTGATCGTGGGCTTGGATTCTGGTCGTGGACTTGTCCGCTCGTCGATACGGGAGGGCTTCCCCGCGAGATCAATGCTGCGCTAACAGTACTACGCGTACCCGGACGAGCACCAAGGTGGTCGAGCGAGATGTGTACTCGGAACGAAGCATCGGTCTCGCGGGGAACGAGGCGATAACCTGGGCCTGTGGCCCGAGCCGACGAGCTGACATTTCGACAAGTGACTCTACAATCACGACAATTAACCTTTTGACGACATTTCGAAGAGTAAGGTTTTCCGTTGTCTCGCTCGGCCGAGGTCTGGTCGACCTCACCTCGAGTCAAAGGGCACGCAGGCTGGTGATCGGCAGGCAGGACGATTCGGAGTTGGACAGGTCTGAAACCTGTCGAGTCGAGTGAGGAATGTCGACTGTCAGCCGTGGACTGCTAGAGGCGGGAGACGGTGGGGAAGATCGTGATCCCACTGCTGTTGTCCGAGTCAGAGCTCCGACTGCCTCGGAGCCTCGGCGACGCCGACAGACCACCTCTCGGTTCACCGCAGCAAATTTATGCGGGAAGCGTGGAAGAGCTAGAGGATGGTGGGTTATCTAGTGACCGTTGGGTCATTCTGCGTAGTCGGGTGTCCAAGTCCGATGGCAGCGTGGAGGAACTTGAAGGGTAGGAGAGCTTCGGGCTTCTGCAGTTGCGTCAGAGCCGAGGCGCTGCTTGTATGCACTGTCCGGGTGGTCAGCTGTCAGCACGTACTTCAACTTGAAACGAACGAGACCAGTCTGGGAATCCAATACTAGAAGGAGTATCCAGGTAACATTAGCTACATCTTTGGACTGTACAAGAGTAAACTGAGTTGGTGCCACATCAGTCGCGATCGGAGCTCGGAGCGGAAACGTGAGATCGGTGCTTTCTGCTGCCGCCTCCCAATCGCGGCTAGGACGGTTCCAGAAAGGCCGGGGTTAGCCCAAGTCGGTGTTTGGCAGCGAACGTTACAGATGATCGCAATGGCTACACCAGCTCAGTGGGCAGTGCATGCATATTGGATGTGCAAGGTAACTGCAACGAATAACCCGTGGCAATCATAATGCGAGGGGGCAGCGGTGCTTTGACACAATTTGAGATCGGATTGACATAGGGAACGAACGAGACAAGAGCAGATGAAAGAGGGAAAAGCGAGGGCACCAGAGAGAACATGGGCTCAACGTTGAATTATGTAGGTAGGTGGGTTGAGCGAAAGATGGGTGCTAGATGGAGGACGACGACGAATAAACGGAGGAAGAGCGATCAAACATGTCCACCATCACAAGCACAATGAAGATCTATATTAGACAGAAAGGGAAGAGGGCTATGTCGAAACAAGGATGCGATGCACGGTCCAGAGAGCAACCGAGTGCTTGGCGAGTGGCGACTCAGCTTATGCGGGGCGCGAGCCAGCACGGGAGAGCTGGGCACCCGCCGAGGCGGCCTGGCGCGACGAGAACCTCGACAACTCGTTCTGCGAGATCGAGACCTTCTTGCCACCAAGACCGACCGAAGCCTGAGCACGGCGCAAGAACGAGGTTCGGTTCGAGTAGAGCGAGGCGGTGCGCGATTGGGTGCGGGTCATGGGAACACCGGTGTCCTGGACGGCGGTGCGGGCCTTGCGCGACGCCTGGTATTGGCGAATGATGGCGCGCATGCCGAACTTGACAAGATCTGTGGATGAGGCGTAAATTAGCGCCAGAGAGAGCAACCAGGGTTCAGTGTGAACAGCCGGGAGACGTACCCAAGGGGAAGAACTGCGCGAGAGGAGAGGAGGGGCAGAGGAGGGAAGGAGCATTCGGAGGGCGGGTCAGCGATCGAGCGTCGATACGAACGAGCGAGAGGGGCCATAGGACGCAAGAGACTCACCCAGACGATGTTCCAGATCCAAACGAAGCCGATGTAACCACCAGAGACGCCTGTGGGTGTGCGGACAAGGAAAGGAGTCAGATCATCGTCAGGAGCCTCCCAGTCGACGTAGCATCAAATTTCCGGACCTCGAACGGCAGTAAAGCCCCAGTTCCCGAATGCAGCTATGATTGACGAGATGAGTTGTGCCAAACAAAAGGCAGCAAACAATGCAACAGAGGGACGCTCGAGGAAGAACCATCCGTGAGATCGGGTAATGAAAATCAGCGCCTGCGAGATCTGGGCGACCTGGAGGTAGATGATCATGTGGATCTTGGGGTCGTTGGGGTCCGAGAGTTGCTCGAGACCAAACTTGTCGGCGCAGAAGGAAGTTTTCATGATGACCAAATAGCAGGCTATGGTGCCGACGGCGAGGTAGAGACCATAGGCTATGGCGTAAGCGAAAATCTCGGCCAAGTCCCACGAGTCGGGCGTGTTCGAGGGTAAGACGCGATCGACGGAGAGCGTCATGATGGTGCCGTCGTTGAGCAAGGCAATAATAAGGACCATGAAGGGAGGGAAATCGAAGCGGAAGGCAAAGGCCATGATGGCGAAGCCAACAACGATACGGATCGTGACGGCGCAGGCGTAGATCGAGTAGTTGCGCATACGTTGGAAGATGACACGCGATTGACGGATGGCGTGAACGATGGTTGACAATCCGGGTTCGGTCAAGACGATATCGGCAGCACCACGAGCAGCATCGGTGGCGCCTTCGACGGCGATACCGACGTTGGCACGGGACAGGGCGGGGGCGTCGTTGGCACCATCACCAGTCATGGCACACAAGTGACCGAGAGCCTGGAGGCGCTTGACGATCTCGTACTTGTGTTCGGGGAAGACACCGGCGAATCCATCGGCATCCAAAATCATCTCGTCGAGCGAAGCGTGCTTGCCACCTTCGGGGAAGCCACCGGTTTGCAGGACCTTGGCAGGGTACATGTGGTCCCCGAGGCCGAGACGGCGACCGGTCTCTTTCGCGATGGCGAGCTGATCACCGGTGACCATCTTGACACGGACACCGAGGGCTTGAGCGTCGTCGATCGTTTGCTTGGTGTCCTCACGAGGGGGGTCGAAGATGGCGAGGAGACCGATGAGCTCGAAACCGTCACCCTTGTCCTCGTGGTTGCCGGAGGGAACGTTCTCGAACGCGACGGCGAGGGCACGGAGACCACGGGCGGCGAATTCCTCGACATCCTTCTCGAGCTGGTCCTCGACCTCGTTGGTCTTGTTGCGTGAGCACAATTCGATGATGACACCTGTCATACCCTTGGTGACACGCTTCATCTTGCCGGTGGACTCTTCGATGTAGGTGATTTCGGTACGCTTGTCGGTGGGGTTGAAGGCCTTGAAGTCGACCAACTTGATACCCTTGCGCGCGAGCGAGATGTCGCCGCCGATGGCACCAGTAACGCACGTGTCGATGGCGTCCATGTTCTCCGTTCGCGAGGCGTACGCAGCGTGGAGGATGACGGTCTGCACGTCCATCTCGGAGTACGTCTTCAGCGTCGTCAAGTCGATCGTGAGCTTGTTCGTCGTGAGGGTACCGGTCTTGTCAGAGCATAAGATCGTGACACCGGCGAGTTCTTCGATGGCAGTGATACGGGTGACAATGGCCTTGTACTTGGCGAGCTGCTGAGCACCAACGGCGAGCGTGACGGACAAGACGGTAGGCATGGCGATGGGAATACCACCGATCAAGAGGACGAGGATGCAGTCGAGGCCACGGCGGTACGAGTAGTGGAATGCGGGGTACAAAATGACGATTTCGAGGACGATGAAGAGGCCGATCGAGCACAAGCAGAACAGACCGATCTGAGCGAGAATCTTTTGCAAGTGACCAGTCGAGTCGTCATCGGCACCGACGAGTGAGGCAGCGCGACCGAAGAAAGTGTTGGCACCGGTAGCGATAACGACACCCTCGGCTTCACCTTGTTTGCAGATGGACGACGAGAAGCACTGATCTCCGACCTTCTTGCCCTGGGGCAACGATTCACCGGTAAGACCAGCTTGATCGATCGAGACGGTGATGGCATCGTAGAGACGACAATCGGCGGGGACAATGTCACCGATCTTGAACGCGATCACATCACCGGGGACGAGGTCGGCCGAGTCGATCTCGTTCCAGACGCCGCCGCGGCGGCACTTGGCCTTGGGTGCGAGCGACTCCATGAGGGCCTTGACGGCGTTACCAGCAGATCGTTCTTCGTAGTAACCGATACCAGAGTTGACGAAGAGCAAAAGGACGATACCGACGAAATCTTGCCAATCTGGCGGCTTGCCTCCTCCGTTGGAGAGGGCGATGGCGACCAAGGCCGCACCCTCCATGACCCACGAGAGGGGGTTCCACATGAAGCTGCGTAAGATGCAGAAAAGCGGCAACGGTCAGCGTCTGACTGGGCTCGGCACGGCGACGACAAATGGCGCAGAGGAGTGCGGGAGGATGCGTGCGCCGATGTTTTGACGCTGCGTGGGCCGATTCCCGGGGTGGGGTGTCGGACTCGGCTGACATACGAGCAAAGATTGCTGACTTACGAGAGGAACTGGAGGAAAGCAGAAGTTTCCTTGTGCTCGAGCTTGTTGGGCCCGAAAATCTCGCGGCGGCGCGTAGCCTCCTCCTCGGTAAGACCCTCTTCCTTGCATCTGCGAAGGCGGTTGTTCGGGAGCAACAGGACGGCGAGGAGGTACGTGGGGTAGCGATTGAGGCGTAATCGAAGAACGAGTGATGATGATGATGGTGGGCAGTGCCGAGAGGAAACAGAGAAGAGGGCAAAAATGAGGGGAACGAGCTGGTCAGTACCAAGGTCGCAGGGCCGGCATGGTTCTATAGCTGTGCTCGTAAACGGATATAACGAACGACGTTCATTGATTTCCGCCCGGCTGGCCACCGCCTGTTCACCCAGGCGGACCCAGAGGGTCGCGGCCAAAGTCGCACGAAGATGCATGTTCGGAGGTTACAGATGATCGAATGACAAAGAGGACGGCAGAGCACTCGGTGTGCAGGAAATGGTACCAGCCGCTAGTGCGCGATGGAGCGAGCGAATGCCGGACTCGAGACGCCCAGCTCCGCCCAAACAGTGACCTGACCCGGGGGTTTGCGTGGGTGGGCTCAGTCCGCCGCGGTCGCCTCCGCCTCCTCTTGAGACTGTTGCAGAAATGGAGAGACGAGATAGACACGGGGGAAACACACGAGCCAAAACCTTTAGAATACAACACGGCTGGCATGCCATCGCAGCATCCTGAGCAGTGACCCACCATCATCCACTTCGACGGCAAGCCAACCTCCGGGGAGCCGAGGGGGTTTGAGCCGTTGTGCCCAAGCGAGCCGAGAGGGGCGAGGGACCCTAGAAAAAACACAGGCCGCCCGCGACGACCGAGAGCGCGGCCGCTCCACCAACGCCCGCCCGCGAGACCGGCCGGCCTATAGACTCTCGAGATCGATCTCCGCCCGCCGCCCGCCGCCCGGCGAAACTCCGTGAAGGACGCTAGCGATGGCACACCATCAAGGCCCACTACGTCCATCACGAGCCCCAGGACAGCATGCCATTGGAGACCCAAGGGGAATCGCTCGGGAAGAATGGCAGAAGAGAGATAGGCGTCGCAGACAGAACGAGAACACAACCCGAAGCGGAACACGAAACCGAGACGTTAATGAGAACTGACTGCAAGAGGGTCCAGACGTCTTCGAGCTCGACTTGCTCCAGGTCGACCTTGTCCTTGTCGTATAGGTCTTCGGCCTTAAGCTCGATGGTAGACATGTCGACGTTGGCATGCTTGACCTGGCGTTCCTCTTCGAAAGTCTTGTCGAAGCGGCCCTCCTTCTTAGCCTCGGTCGGCGTAGCCTCCGCCCCGCTGCTCGTGGCAGCGGCGGGGTCGGCGGCGGCAGGCGCAGGCGATGTGGTGTCGGTCGTCTTCTTCTCGGCGGAGATGTCGGACGCTTGCTCGTTGTGGTCGGCCATGTTGCGCGAACACGGAAGGGGGCGAACGGGTGAGGGGGGAGAAGGGGAAAGGGAAGATGGGCGTGCGAGGGAGGCGAGAGGAGGACGAGGAGGGCACGATCGCACGGAATTGCATTGCCATCTGCGCGAAATGGCAGGAAAGGGCTCTGCTACGAATTGCGCACTGGGGGGCTCAAGTTGAACGAACCAGCGCCAGAGCCCAGCGCAGAGCCTCCGCGCCTAAATGGGCCCAAATTCGGACGATAAACAGTTTCCTGCTCACTGGTTCGGGCGCGCTCGGGCGTGTGGCCTTCAACAGGCCAAGTCCCAGAAGGCAGCTCCCCCAGCCTTTTCGCACTTCACGGGCTCGGAATGGGAATCGCTGAGACGCTTCCGACCAATTGAATTCGGCAGCCTGAACGAACATCGAACCGCCTTAACTCAACCCACCCCCTTGGCAGGTGCAGGCTATCCACTCGTCGAAGACCTTGGATCAGAAATTCCCGCCCGTACGGTAATGATTTTTCTGGATGCCTACAGATACCACATCCCCAACGCCATGAGTTAGATTTAGTTCATTAATGCCGCGTCGGAGCGGTCTGCCACAACCATTCCATCGGAATCGTAATCGGAGTTCGGCCAGGCGCATTTCGTTCGCAGCGAAATAACAATGCTGACCTGATCGGCAGCAACCTCCGGGGCATCGGCAGAGTGAAACCTGATCGATACGCACGGTCGGTCCTCAGGGCCGATTCGGCGGCTTCCGCCTGTGCATGCTAATGTACGTCACAAGGCATCTAGCCAGACATCTATGGAGTTCATTATTGGAGCGGCTCCTTGATGCGGAGCCAGCTTGCTCTGTTCGCCATCCCTTGCGCCTCTGATCAAGACCGAGCAGAATTAGGAGTTGCCTTGCCCGAGATGACGACGATTCACACGTCGCGCAAGCTAGGCACATTAAAAGCAACCAACCTCTCGCCTCTTTCTTTTGAATGTAAGACCCAACCAATCTATATGATGCTACACCTGTACCAGGCCCGACCGAGTACAATTGTCTGCATGCAACTTGCGGAAAGGTCAAAGAGCTCAGGAGTCGGACTTGCGCAACTCGATCAGGAGTCTGACCTAGCGATCCACCTAAGGCTGGGCCACTTCAGTGTACGTCCATGTAGATTGAATCTGTTCAAGCTGATTCTCCAAACTCCTTGCGATCACCTGGCATATTCTTACTCAGGTGTGTGCATGCCGGATCGTTTCGTCCGCCAGCGGTGCAAATCGTGCAGCGTCTGTGCATGCCCAGCAGCTGGTCGGTGTATCAAGGTGCGTCCTTCATAGTAGATGTAAAAGCACCTCAATAAGTTTTGAAAAGAAACACCCAGAGGCGACGGAACTTCTAGAGTCTTCTTCCGACTTGGATTTCCTCAAAGATTCGGCGACTTTACACAGCGCAGGACCAGAAGCAGCTTCGCAATTTGTATCACTGCAAGTTGCCTACTGGACCTGGACGAGATAACGGTGCCAGTGATGGAATGAATACGCCTCGAATATGAGAATGAACTGATCCGAAAGCGACCTCCTGTACCTGCCGTAGCTAGGCAATCCCAGAGGGGCTGCGGAAAAATATCCACCGACCCAATCCGCTCCTCTCATGAAAGCGGTATCTGCCGAGCAGCCTCGCCGACCGTCCAGGGCGGTGTGTTCTACTATCTTCTCCTTCTCTTTCACTGACGTATTTACTGTAGCTGCCACGTCTTTTCCTGCCTGCTCACCAACCCCAGCTTGGGGAATTCGTTCCAGAGATCGGTACCTACCGGCAAGGGCACGCGAGCCGAGGAAAAAATGACGATGATGAACGGACGGACGGCGACGCAGACTCCAACCAAACTCCCCCGACGCCCGTGCGTTGAGCACCGCACACCGCATCCTTGCGCAGTTTGCCGGAGCGAACCGCGCGCCGAAGTGTGCACCCCTCGGCAGCGCCAATTCGGTCCCGCCGCTGTCTTATCAATCTATTTTTGACCTCTGCGAAGCCCCAAGGCCGAAATCGAGGATTATGAATGACGTCGCTTCCCTCGGTGACGGCGGAAGACTTGATGAGGCCTTTTTCTGTCCTCAAAGTTCAACGCCCGCCGACGGTGCCGGCACCTGCTGGCTGTACACGCACCTTGCTGTCCCCTTCGTTGCCAACACCCTGAAATATGCTCCGAGGCGCGGAGGGGCTTGTCTGGAGGGTGGGGGGTTCAACGTTCAACAGGCCAATCGGAAGCCGTGAGTCTGCGGAGGCCGAGATGTCGAGTCCTGAACAGTGCACGCACAGACTGTCTTGACCCATAAACGCGGAGAAAATCCGGCACAGCTACACAAGTCACAAGCTTTGACTCTACAACATTTCCTAATGCACCTAAGCGGCCGCATAAAGGATAGTAGGTAGCTACCAATGCTCGGCGCTGTTCGATCGGCCGCCGCGGCCCGCGGGCCCTCACCTCACCGTAGGTTCGGGCTCCATCGGGGGAAACTGGGGGACGTAAAGTGACCATCTCATCTTCACGACCTTGCATGAACCCATCATGAAGAGATAGTCCCTAGCAGCGATTCATCCCACTCTATCCGAGATTCCGATTCTACAGATAGGAACCGTAACGATCGAATACTCGACTCCGAGTCACAGTTCAGAATTATTGTAATTATTGTCCACATCAGGCTTTGCGGACCCCACAGACAGGCCTGCGAAGAAGAGTGCTGTATTACTCAAGCGTGGTATGCAAACAACTATAGCCTATAGATTAGGTGGCCGGGACGACAGACAGTGCTGAAACAACGAGGAACATGAAGCTGGCGAAACGAGAATCCAAGCGAGCCAACTTGAGGTGCGGCGACGAAATGAGAACCGGTGCCGCTCCTCGCCGCCTCAGCACCAAAGTGCAAGCCAATCTAGCCGACAAACTGTCGCAGCTGGCTATGAGCAAGCCTCTCCACCGCTCGAATTTCGTTGAGCCCCCGTTGGTCGTGCGATGCGGCTATCGTATCGGCTCTCGCATGCAGGCAGACGATGACAGTCTCGATCACTTTGGGGACGAACTCTCGCACCTCCTCGGCCTGGCAGATGGCACGGGGCAGGAGCTCCGGTCAACTTCGTGTTCCAACACGTCTCGAGACATGAGGGAACATCTGACACACCTTTCTGTCCATCGCGGAGAGGCACTTCTGCACCCAGAGCAGATACTTTCGAGCCTCGGCGTTGAAGGGCCCAGGTTGACCGGACAGGCGCCCTGCGAGCTGATATGCGAGCGACAGAACCACAGGAGGCGAGATCCGGGGCGGCAACGGCGGGGGAGGGAAGACGCGGTTGGCTCTGGCGGGAGGTGACGATCCGATGATACTCAATAGATCAGCAAATTCGGGGGCGTGCTGCGGTTGCAATGCGTCGGTAAACTGTGGTGAGGTGGAGCAAAACGGTGTGAGTTCAGGGCAGGTCAGGGGCAAGTAGCACGTCACAACTGACCATTTCTTCATAGTCTTCATCGACATAGGCCTCGTCAGACGATTGTGGGCGAGTGAATGTCGAAAGCGCATTGGACGAAGAAGGCTGCCGCTGGGTCTGTGCATGCACCACCTGCTGAGTCGGCGGGTGGGGCTGGGCTTGGGAGACAGAGACAGAGACTTGTCGCGATGTCGGCTGACGCATCGGTGCTGCAGCAACCGGTGATGCGGATGATCTATTGCAAAGAGAGAGCACGAGCCGCTCCATCCGCACCAACGAGGTCTTGAGCTCCGAGACTTCCCCCTAAGGTCCCTGACCAAGGTTTCCAGCTCGACGATCGCGCCAGCCTGCTTCTGCACGATCTCCTTGCGCACGTCGGTCATCTCGGCGTGAACGGTGTCGTGGACCGACTGCATTACACCCTCGACTGCCGAAGCGAGTGATGAATTGAAGCCAGGGATGACACCGGTGGCGACGACCGACAGCAGTTGACCTTCGACCGCCCCAGAGATGGAAGGAACCATCGCAGCCCACACACTCTGTGCCATGTGGTTGCTTATCTCGGGACGAGACAAGAACTTGCGCAACTCTCTCGGCAGTGCCTGATCACCGGAAACAGACTTGCGTTAGCGATTGCCTCTGACGAGTGCTAGAGACTCGGCGAAACTACTGACCTCGCTCATAGCCTCCTCAATCCCTCGAGCGACCTGTTCGTTGATCGATGCGGTGACCGACTTACTCATCGACGGGATGACCTGCGCTCGCATCTCCTCCCTGACCGTGATATCCAGCTTTTTCGACAAGGCGCTCGAGACCAGTTTCAACAGAGTCTCTTGTCGTGCTACATCCGCGGTTCGGTCATAGACCCGTTCCTCGGCGGCGTGGCGGGCTTGCACCTGCATCTCCCTCTGGATCGCCTTGCTGATGCGGTCCTCGACTCTACGCAGCTCACGGGAAACGTCGGGTGTCGCTGACGCCTGTTTTGCTCCCTTCTGACCACGCGCAGGGGGGCTGGGATGGCTGACCGGGTCTTCGATCTGGTCGTGACTCTCCTTCCATGCGGGGATGTTACCCTCAGGACCATGGGGACCATCGCGAGAGCTCAGTTGAGATACCTCTGTTGCGGCGCTGCCGGGTTCCTCCTGAATCGGGTCCTCGAGTTTCAACTTGGCCGCCAGGCGAGAATGAGGAGAGCATGCCGAGAATTCATCGACATCAACCACAACCTCGACTTCCGAGTCGACTCGAATCGATCCCTCCAGGCTCATGCGTCGACCGTGCCCGCCGTACGGCTCGTCCTCCTCGTCGCTGTCGTGCCCTCTTCCTTTCTTCACCGCGAGGCCGGGGAAGTCGAACGTGACAGCATACAAGCCACCGGGATGGGCGATGAGCGTCGACAACGATGGTGTGTCGCTGGAACGTGCGCGCGAAAAGTCCTTGTCGACGGAGAACTCGATGAGAGGTTCGGTCGTGGCGATCTCGGCGACGTGCTCGACTCGCGGCTCCCTGAGCTCGCTTCGATGGGCAAAGAGTTCGCAGTCGGGAGCCGAACGTGGATTCTGGGACTCGTCGACACCGATCCGGAAAGCGAAAAGCGAACCTCTCGCGGAAGAGGACACAAAAAGGGTCGTGCTGTGCTGGTGGTAGAAGAGATGGGCAAAATTGGAACAGGACTTGGCTTCCGCCACTTCCGCAGAGAGGGTGAACTCGATCGAATTCGTGTCGGGAGGCGCGTAGCCGCCCCGCGACAGTGACACTAGCTGCAGATGAGTTCCGCTATGAGCCGCCAGGACGAGTCCAGCCGGTCGTCCATCTGAGGTGGTGAGGAACGTGATTTCGGTCGCTTTCGCGCCATCGGCTCCGGTCGATGTCGGAGATCGAGACCACAGAACCTTCTCCGGGGCGCTGGTCTTGCGAATCGTCACCCCAGACTCGACGGTGAGAGCGGCGAATGCGGTGCCGTCGGGAGAGAAGCACACACTGGCCAGCTCCTCCCCACAGTCCGCAGTACGCACCGCAGACTCGATCGCAACATCTGGCATTCGAGCCCTCTCGAGGTGCATGATGGTAACGCTCGACGAGCCAAGTACGAGGGCGAGACGTGGCACGGTGGGGAATTGGGGGTGGAATCGGGCCGAGCGGAATTTGGCTCCCTCGACGAGAGCGGGGCCCTCCAGCTCGAGGACCTTGTGCGTCGGTGTGTTATCTTGTGAGAATGAATCGGGCAAGCTGTACACGATCAAACGGCCATCGGCGCCGATGCTGGCGATCATCCGCGAGCCATCGGCCTCAGGCGCAGGCGCGATCGACAGGTCTGCGATCGCAGATTTGTGGCCCTTGAGCAAGATCTTGGCGCCAGAACGACGATCGACAACACGAATGCGACTTTTGCTCGTACTCCAGACAAAGAGATGGGAGGTAATCGCAGAGTGGCGCCCCGGCGACCATTGATACGGGACCTCGAAGAGCACGACCGGGGTCGTTTCTACTAACGCTGCGGAGTCGAGCGAATCTAAGTTGGGTGCCGAGATATCGATGGTGAGATGCTGAGCCATGGGCGGTGCGATCGAACCGCGTCTCGGAGGCAGTTGGAGCCCGCGTGGGGCCCACTTTGGTGCATGGCTCGGCGAATCAGAAAGATACTTTTTGACGAGCAGATCGTGAAGAGCAGCTTTCATCGCAGTCGAGGCTTGGCCCTTGGAGGAATCGTTCCCTGCCTTATCCGAAACCCTTTCGCGCTCTTGGCTGGTCGGATGGGTCGAAGTGGAGGGTAGCAACGGTACCGACGGCGGTGCAGCAGAAGCGGGGCGTGGTGTGGACTGGTCCTCCGCTTCCGACGTTTCAAAAACGTTGTTCTCCGCCTTGGGATCGATGGCCTCATCTTGCCCGTGTTGCAGTTCAGAGGCATGTGTTTGAGCGAGTATGTCGAAAGGCGAAACGAAAGCTACGAATTTCGGTCCGGAACCAGGGGTTGCTGTGTGTTTGAGCGCCGGGTCTCCGATTAGCTTTCAAGTCGCCGTGCCTCGCGCCGCGGCAGAGACATCGGTCCTGCTCACCTGGCCTTTCTTGCCTCTTCTCTTCCTTCACAATGTTCTGACCCGATGGCTTGCGTATTTGAGGAGTGCCTCCGTTGCCGATACCCTGATCCGATCCCTTTGTCTGCAGTGCGGCTCGCTCCACTTCTTCCAACGTAAGCGCTGCAGTCGGTCTCGAGATCGAGCTGGGGTCCTTGTCCTCTGGCGCGACATCTGAAGATGATGGTGACTTGTTTTCCCACACCTTGGCAAATGTCGAATTCACATCTATGATTGCGGACTGGGGCGCCGCTGTCGTCGTGATTGCCGCCATGGAGGTCATCGTTTTTGGCGAAGGCGAAGGCGAGGGGAACGAGCTGGGCTGTTCAGTCATAGCTCCGGGGCGTTGAATAGCCGAGGCAGGAACGGCCGACGAAGGAGGAGATGGGATTGCAGGAGGTGTTGTCGTGGACGGCGAGCTTATGCGCTGCAACAAAGAGAGGAGCGAGACGGATCCGTTGTTCGCCCGATGCGGCGAGGATGACGACGCTGCCACTGTCGAGCTGGCCGTCGTGCCCGACAAAGGGACGCTCGACGACGAGGACGGCGAGGGTGCTACGGCTACGCTCGTGCCGGAGTTGCCTGGGAGGGTCGTGCTATCCCTGATCCTATCTTCACTCGCTGACCTCCTAATCCCATCGTCGTCGCGGACCTGGGAGTGGGGCTGGGGCACGGTGACCCCAGTGGCAGCCGCGGGCGAGGTTACGTGTGAGGGGTGGGGCGTGCTGAATGCGCTGCGGAAGAGCCGCTCAAGCTCAGCTGACGGGTTGGCTGCAGGAGTGCTCGTACTAGCATCTGGTCGAGCGGTCGTGGTTGTTGTTGCAGAAGGTAGCCTCGAAGTCGACTGGGCGGGCTGCGGCGTCGACGGCAATCCTCCAGCGCGGAGCAGCGAGAGCAACTGCGACGCATCGGCCCTGTGCGATGTTGATCGAGGTGGGGTCACTGCGTCAGTCTTCGTACGGGTGGAGCGGCGATCGAGACCTCGTCCACACCCCCAAAGTCCCATATACGATGACCTACATGTTGACAGGCTCGGATAGGCAGGCGGAAGAGTAGTCGGTCTACGCTGTGGTAGGGCAGTGGGGAGGACGGGGCCGAGGCGCGACTCGCGGGCCCGGCACGGCGCGGAGGCGGCTCAGGACCGCAAGGGCTCTACTGGAGACCAGCGTCAGTCGAGACGGGCAATTTGTATGTCTCAGATGACCAGAAGCAATGTATCGTCTTTATGGGTCTGCGAGCACGTGCTCTCAAGTCTGCTATATTTTCGGCTGACAAGATGCTAGGGGCCTCGAAGGCAGTCACTGTCGTAGCGAAAGACAAATAGGGGGCACAGAAATGGAAATGCACGCGTGCACCCTGCTAGTCTAGGTACCTGCAAATGCCGATGCGTAAAATCTACAACACACAAGGAAGAGCAACAAGCGTACCATTATTAAATGAATTCCAGTCTCCACTCCAGTAGCCATAAAATTGGCTTGAGCATCATCATCACTTGGCACTCGATGCTTCCTTGTCATCGGTGCTGAAATCCACCGAAGCCGGCCAGCCTGATTTCTCTTGAGCCATGACGGATTGCGACGCGGCGACCACCGTCTTGTACAAGACCCCAGCGACGATGACCAGGTTTGCTGTAGTCAACGCGAGACTCGACTTGGTCGTCGACGGAAAGGTCTCCCAGCCCACTTCGATCGCGAGCCACAGGCCGACTCTGTTGCTCGGGACGAAAGGAGTTCTTCGTGAGCTGATAAACAAAAATCATCGAGAGCGACCCAACCGAACCGGGGAGGGAACGCACCTTTGGACCAAGTTGAAGTCGGTCTGCCACAATAGAAAGACGACCTGATGCGCATACCAAGCGTAGAACTGATAGTGCAACGAGCGCGCAAATACAATGCCGACGAGATTTGAGAGGAAGAGGATCGTGCAAACGCCTGGGAATCAAGAAGCATGGAGAGCCAATTTGTCAACTCCACTCTGCGAAAATGTTATAAAAGTGCTCCTACACTGGGGGTTGTGGTCAGGTACTCACGTTCCGGCGTAGGCGCCAACGAGAGAGGCGCCTCGTTCGGTTGTTTGAGCCCTAGCCTCATCAGCCTCACAGGTCCACCTTCCCTCCAGCTCCAAGTCAGACCGCACATGATCAGAAGAGCAGCATGCGATGCCAGTAAAAGTTTGCTGAAGCCACGACTTTCGAACAGAGGCTGCCCCACCCAGCGCCAGTTGACGGTCCACTCCCACAAGAACTCCCGACCGAAGTTGAACGAGGTCGCGAAGTAATCGATCGCCTGCGCTCGCGTGCTCAGGAAGGGTACCGCAAGCAACACCTGGGCCGAGCCGATGGCGAGGAGCTGAAGAAGCATCTTGTTGACACCGAGGGACGTGTAGAATAGGTACAAGAGACCCGGAAGGTAGAGCAAAAAGTTCATCTTGATCGAGAGCGCGAGGCTGACGGCACCCAGGGGGAATCACACATCAGTCGCGGATCGACGAACGACATCGGATGCCGAGGTGGGGAAGCCAACTCACGAGAAAAGCAAAGTACCCGTGGTACAACTCTTGTAGTCACCATTCGGTCTCGACCACGCTAGGATTGCGGCGTAGAACAGTACCATCGCAGGCGCCTCATTGAACAGTCGGAGGGCGTAGATCGAGTGCAGTCGCTTTGAAAGGCACAGCAGCACCAAAGCGTACGGAGGGACCTGTGTACACGAGACAAAAGCACCCATAAATTTTAGTGAGTAGGGTGACTCCATGTGGGTCAGTGTGCCTCTTCATTACCAGGTAGACGTACGGTGCCGCATCGTCGAAGAATCACAAATACGAAGCCGAGCGTCACGAGGTACAGCTGCGCAAACAGGTACTGGGCGGTCCGGATGTCGAGGCCCCCGTGTGTAATGGAATGAATCCCCGAGTAGATGTACAGAAAGCCCGCCGGGTATCTGAGACGAGCAGTGAACAAGTATCGGTCAGTGCCGCTGCGAACTCGGACCCAACGCGAGCGTCCGCAGCGCGCGCGCGACTGACACTAGTGGGCCGGTGTCCCCTGTGATGAGGGAGTACTGTCGCTCGCCGCCGATGAACAAGCTCGACTGTTGCATGTAGGTTGAGAAGTCGATCTCAGTGTCTGTGAGGTGCAATCATGGAGCGAGTGGTACATCGCAGGTGGTGGTCGGTCAGCCTTGTCTCACGTCTGGAACTGAACCATTTAGGGCCACATTGCCCGCAGTCACAAACAACGGGAGTGGACAGTCGGCACGCGGATGATAACCGGACGCCGCCCAACGGAGGACCCTGCGTCGATTGGCCCATCCCGCCGGGCACAGCCGAGCGCATCGAACGTACATGGAATGAATCGGATGATGAGAACCAACAACGCGACTTCGAACACGAGCAGCAATCCCGCAACATAACAAAAGTACCGCTGAGTGGTCAACACCTGCTGCAGTCCCTGCAGCTCCGACCAGTGGTCGATAATGGCCGCGCCGCCGCCAGGCAGCAAGTCGGCCGAAGTGTGAGTGCCGCTGAAGGACATCGGGGTCGAGCTCCGAGTTGGCCACAGTCTGCGACCTTTGGAGCTACGAATGGTTGATGTCACTGCGGCGATTGCTTCCCATATCCGAGTGGAGACGCCAAGATGAAGGAACATCTGTCCAGGGGTGCGGTATGGCTGTTGAAGAGGAGCAGCGCGAAGCAGGTGAACTTCGCGTCATGCCCGTGAACAGGAGCAAACGCGTAGTCAAATTCGCAAATTTGGACTGGGGAGCTATTTTCACTGCGCTGCGATTAGCTTTTGAACTGCGCGCACGTGCTGAGCGCTGCACCGCTGGAAGAGAAGCGCGCCGCGTTGTTGTGGCATTACGGCAATTTGCATACTGCCGTAGCGGAGGGGAGTGGGTATGGTCGATTCTGTTGCAGGGTCGACGAGTCCTACACTACTGGCCAAGCCAGTGTGCTTAAAAGCATCTCCTCCGACTTTTCCGAAGAGTTCCAGGCCTTGATACAATTAATCGAGATCTATTAGATTAAAAAACAGTCATTCTGGAAAACATTTGTCACATGGCGCGCGCCCGAGAGTTTTCGTCGTGTGTGCGCGCGCCCAAAATGACAAACTCATCCGCCACGGCAGTATGCAGTTAGCAGGTTGCTGCCAAAGATCGTCCCGCGCACAGCGACGTCCGTCATAGGCACTAGGTTCCGCGAAAATCCCTAACTACCTACCGCATGGGACGATTGGAGAGAGGGATAGCCTGATCCCAGCAGGACTCAGTCAGAGATTGGTCAACACGATCCTGAAGTCTGCGAGCGAGGGTCATAGCCAGCTTCTCCTGAAGACGGCTGATTCAGCACGAGATTGCCATCACACTTGGCTCCACGCATGCGAGCAGAAGCTGCTGCAGAACTTGCCGATCCCCGACGGCCGATGTCTCATCGCTCACGAAAAGCAGCACGTTGTAGAACGTACTTCTGGCCTTCCCACCCTGTACACGACATGGTTTGGATGAGTCATCAGAACCTTTGACCACCGACTTTTTTCGGATGGATGACTGGTGAACGGGTCTCATTTCAGGACATCTCATCCATAAACGATCGATCGACCTGTAGTGAGCTCGGACCTCGTCCGGCTCGGCCCAAAGCTCCTCGCTCTTGGACGGAGTCGACTTACGAGTGCTGGCATTGCTTGGCTCAACCTTCGCGCGCCGACTCGGCTTTATTCAACCGAACAATCATACCTTCACTCGTACGACCCATCATACGTCCAGGGTGGTGACATTCTCCATCACATTCCACCCACGTGGCAGCTCCTGAAACCCCGCAGGTCGACGCGTATCCGGTGCGAACGAGGCACTCTCGAGCCTTTGGTCCCCGCCCTTGCTCAGTCGTATCGGCTCTTCACAAGGCCACCCCGATTGTCAGGGTATATCAAGCATATACGACTCATCTTTGACCGAACATACGACGTCGGTACTGCCACACCCGAGTGCACTTGCGCCTCGTCGCGGCGCAGCGCCTGGCTTTCTCCGGATCCATTTGCGGCCCCGCCTTGCTACACTTTGAAGACGCATCTAGCCTTCACAATGTGTGCGTAGGATCCTTTCATCAGATTGTACTGTGATCGCTGGCTCACGTGCTGTTCTGTGAACTCCTCAGGCAAGCACATCCTCAACGTTCAAGCCGCGATCCGAGCCCCGTGTTGTCGACAGTGGTTCGATGTCAGTCGAGGCACAACTCGATCGTTTTTATGTGTTGTATAGTGATATGTCTTACTGACTGGGTCTATGACGTACCGACCTGTCCTACCGTTGCAGTGCGCCGAATGCCATGCCGAGAAAGAGGACCACGACTTGACCAAGACGACCGAGATGGCGTTCCTGTGCAAGAAGTGCAAGAAAGCGTTCAGAAAGGACATGGCCAAGTTCGAAGAATCGGATGAATACTGTCCGCATTGCGACAACCATTTTGTGGGTCCCTTCGTCTAGCTGTGATACCGAAAACCGGTGGCGCGGAATTCGACGAACTCACGAGTTCATTCGAACCGGGTCTCTTCATCAGGTCATCGACGCCAAGACACCGCAGCGGGTTATCGAGTTTGAAACGGAAGACCTACGAGTCGATGCGAGGTCAGTGTCGAGGGCTTTGCCAATCTCAGTACCTCGGTCGGACGGCGGCTGATTATACCTGCGCCTTATTTATCTTCAGGGGGCTCCGAGACGAACGACAGCGCAACTTGGATGCAAGCGACATCGATGCATTCGTTGATCAGCTCGGGTGAATAGCCTCATTCAGAGTGGATCCTGCATGTAGAGCGTGTAATAACAACTTGGGACGCTGGACTTGTCAGAACCAGATCGCGACGTCCTGCCCGCTCCGTTCGCGATTAAAAGATTGAGTTCATTTCTTTCAGAGCCGTCTTGCGAATAGCACTGCATGGATCCCCTTCAGCAAGACTTGGAATATCAGAGTCACGTTTCCGCGCAGCTGGTCTGTGACAGGAAGACACGACTGACGACCCGAGGCCGAATTCTCGTTGAACGCTGATCTCGGACGAGCGCGGATGGCTTTTCGGGTGATAGTCCTTAACAGCGAGACGAGTCGGGACATCAGGGAGGGTCGTCTGCACCAAGGCAAGTCGGCGACTTTCGACCTCATTCACTGCTCGATCTTTGATCACACACCCGGGGGCCGGGTCCGAACGAGAGCGCCGCCGCGTTCGGATCGAGACACGGCGTCAGTGCCTGAAACGCCCGGTAAGTGCCCGCTCGCGAGTTTCGTCGTGCAACGGTGGGCGCCGCGCGAGGTTTGACGCCCTGGCGTGACAGGGGCGGGGGCGGGTCCGACTGGCGTTCTGTGTTCGCGACATTTGCCCATGAGCTGCGAGAAAATATGAGTTCGAGAATTTGATCTTGCTCACTACTGTGGAATCATCTATTCCTCATCCAGCCAAGCCGCACCGGAGTGCATCAAGGTGGGACCCGATACTAGGATGCCAGCCAACGTTGATGGGTACGAACGAATAGGGTTGTAAATGTCCGTCCTGAATGTCTTACTCGCTTATGTCTCAGGTTTGAGACGGCGCCCTCAAGCCCAAATCGCGTCGTGGCGTGTCAACCGCCCAGAGTCCAGACTCCATCCACACTGCAGCGACGTTGAGCCGCCGTCTCTCGATGGTCCCGTGGGTTGGGTCTTGATCCGGGCGGGGCCGCCGCATTTCTGTTTTGATTTAGCCAGTAAAGCTAGACAGAGGTACCTTTGCAACGCCTGTCAACGATGTTCGTTGGTCGTCAGTTGCCAGTAGTTGGATTCGGTAGGACCGATCGGGCGCGTCGAGCTCGAAAGTTATTTGATCGCGGACGCTGCTGGAATTTGAGCCTTACTGCCACAAGCAATTCAAGTACCACTGTCCCCTCGCTCGCCCGAGGCACGACCCACTTGGCCCTGTCACTTTGCTTTCCCGTCTCTTCCATCCCTTCGTTCCCTCAAAGATCCCTCGCGAACCACAGACAACGTGACCGATCGATCTCCCGACAGACCGACCGGCCGACAGCGCGATCGGACACTCCGCTCGTCGCTTGATTATAGAGCCCAGCAGGGCGGGTCCAAGCGGGATCGCCCCTTTCGCCCACCGTGACTGAGTCCGTGTGTGGGATAGGGTGGTAGGCAGTGCGCCATCGCGACGCACGCGCCTCTTACATCTCTGTTGCGCATGGAACCGACACCGACCCATGCTATTCTTGCGCCGACCGAGTCGTCGATTCACTTCACGATGATGCAGACCACGACGACTCGGCCTCACGCGACCAGCGGCAAGCGGGTCCGAGGCGAGTCGATCGAGCTCGCGGCGCGCAAGTCCAAGTCTCCGACTCGGCCCTCGTCCGTTGTTGTGCGGCCGCCGCCGCCGCCGCCGCCTTCAGGTGCCGAGCTAGCGGCAGTGGCCGCCGCGTCGTCGTCGACTTCGTCATCGTGTGACTCGTCCACCAGCAACAACACGATCGACTCGGCCCTGGCGACGGTGTCATCCCTGTCATCGGCCTCGTTCGTCGTGCAGGACCCCCAGAGCGGCAACAGCGACGTCGAGCTCAGTAGCACCACGTTCAGCCCTTATCATCATGCGAATCCGAACGCGGCTCCTCCGCATCAGGTCGCTTTGGGCATCAGCGCGCCACTCGGCAGCATGCTCGAGCCCGGCCCCAACCCCGGCCCCGGCTCGGGCGCTGCGGATCTGTCCACGGCGATGGCTACGACGGGATTCGGATTTTCCCCCACCAATTCGACCAATCATCTCTATTTCCCACTCCAGCCTCAGCATCCACCTCAGCACCAACATCACATGTCACCCCAACTGACGGGCCTCCAGATCGGTTCACCGCCATTAATTCCGAGTCCGACGCTCGTCGGTCAAGCTTTGCCGTCCGTCGCGGCTTCGGCGTTCCATCACCTGTCCCATCAAAAGCAGTGCTCGCAACAGGTACGTTGTCTAGAGATTTCGATCCGCACAAGGACAAAGTTTTGGAAGGATCCCAACCTGCCGCGCGCCGAGCCTTTCCGAAGCTCTGGACCCGAGTTTACGAGCCAACTAACGATCCTGCGTCACGCGCACTCAACACCTTGCCCATTCACAGCATGGGCTATCGCCGCCATCGCAACATATCTCCACGCTTCCTTCACCGTCTACCATGTCAATGACGTCGTCGTTGAACTACACACCTGCCCTGTCCGCTGGAACCATGTCGGCTTCGTCGTCTCAAGACGGCTTCCGAGGCGCCAGCCATTCACCGATCATGGCCTACCCAACAACGCCACAAATGATGGCCGGACTTGGCATGCCTGGAGCGTTCTTCCAGAATTTGCCTGGAGGGGCCACGACGATGCACAAGCAGACTTCCTCAGGCAGCAACCGCATCTACATGAATCCCTCGTCCGCGGGCAGAGCCGCCTCGACTTTGTCGGCGCAAAACAGCCCGCGTCCTCCCTCGACGAACAGTCAATCACCGGCGTCACTCTGGGGGCCCATGCCTGGCGCGATGCCTGTCGAGCCGAGTTTATTGGCTTCGGGCAAGAACCGCGCGGTCATGTTGCCTACGCCGGTGTCGACGATCGAGGCTACGCCGTTGAGGAAAGGGGAAGAGATCGGACTGGATCTGGGGGACTTTGACATGTTGGACACCCTAGGTGAGAAACACGACGTGTGTGCCTATTAGCGCTATTTGAGGGTTCACTGTATTCATCTCCAAAGCATCATCGTCCCTGTCAGGAACCGGAACCTTTGGCCGTGTCATCCTCGCTCAATTGAGACCGGCGCCATGTCGACCGGCGCAGACCCAGCCGCATTACTTCGCGATGAAGGTGCTTGAGAAGGTCACGGTTGTCCGATTACGCCAAATCGAGCATCTCAATTCCGAACGTGCGACACTGGCCCAGGTCTCCCACCCGTTCATCGTCAACCTGTGAGTTCGGATGCGAAAAGGGAGCAATCATTCATTTCCTTGCCCCCACGGCGACTGTAGCTGACGATCAAGAGCCTTTATATCACCTCCTATAGGTTCTGCACCTTTCAGGACGAACAGAACCTGTACCTTCTCCTCGAATATGTGCAAGGTGGCGAGCTTTTCTCGCATCTTCGGCGCGCGGGACGCTTTTCGGCCGATGTCGCACGATTTTACGCCGCCAATCTCATCCTGGCACTCGAGTACCTGCACAAGAAGGACATCATTTACCGTGATCTCAAACCCGAGAATCTCTTGATCGATTCCGCGGTAAGGCGTGGGCAGCCTCCTTGTGTTCTAACCCACACGATACTCACGCTCCGTCTGCCCTCTTCGCTGACAGGGCTATCTGAAAATCACCGATTTTGGGTTCGCGAAGCATGTTCGAGACCGCACATACACGCTCTGTGGTACACCCGAGTATCTGGCTCCAGAGATTGTGAGTCTTTCGACACAGCAATTGGGCGACGTAACGCCAGGAGATTGATTGACCATCGAGTCTTCGTCTGCAGATTATGGCGACCGGCCACGGGCAAGCTGCGGATTGGTGGGCGCTAGGCGTGTTGATTTTCGAGCTACTCGCGGGCTACCCTCCCTTCTTCGCCGACAACCCGCTCGAGACCTACGAACGCATCCTGCAGAACAAGTTCTCATTCCCGGCCCACATCGATCGCAACGCGCGAGACCTCATCAAGCATCTATTGACGCCAGACTTGTCAAAGCGGTTGGGCAACTTGGTCGATGGCGCGAGTGACGTCAAGAGGCATCGTTGGTTCGAAGGTGTCGACTGGGATGCGGTCGAGACGAAGCAGATTCGGGCTCCCATTATCCCGCACGCCAGTGGACCCAGCGATACGTCCAACTTTGAACACTACCCTCCGAGCTCGATCGAGACGCTGCCTGCGGTGAAACGCGCTGCGCAAGCCCGCAAGTTCAATACGATTCCTGAACTACTGCCGCGTGGTGATGATCCCTGTGAGTGCTCGTGGTCCTACTTTAGATGAAGTCTTAAGGTGCAGATGCTGAACGTGGCGCCTTCTCGGCAATCGCAGACGGTTACCTCTTCCCGGCATTCTAACCCTCGGCGGTCCTCTGCACCGGTTCGGCCCTATGGGAAGCAGTGGAGCAGACGATCATAGGTTCACACAGTCGCTTTTGTCTCGTTTCGCCTCGATCATCTGTCGCATGTCTTTTTATCTTTATCGCCTACGCATCTCGTTCCAGCACTTCGTTCATTTCCTGCAGCTCTGCTTCCTCTTCTTCCTTCCTTCTTCGGAGGGCCTTTCTTTCTGTTTGTACTGCTCAACCCCCGCAATTAGCATAAATAATCTTCTTAGCGAAGTTTATCACGTCCGCTGATATTTTCAAGTCCGATGAGGGTGCAGGGAACGATCTGATCACGTGGTTTGAATGTCCGCACTCGGGCACATCGAACAGCGAGGAAGTCGGAGAAACTGGCGCAGGATTGGTCGATGGCTGGCGGAGGCTGGCGGGAGCTGGCGGCGCGGCTGGTTCCCCGCTTTTGGCTCCGAGCTTTCCTTCGGTCTCTTTCTGATCCATCATCCCACCGTTGGTTCACGTGGATCCGCGCTCGAGCCATGTGAGTACCCCTTCCAAAGTTCACTCTCAACACATGCCAGGATACCGGTTTCTCTCCCTCACAAGGCCTGAATCCGGCATGGTCAATGCCGTCCGGTCAACCGCCGGGCCCCCGTGATCCGACGGAGATTGACGGCATTCACGGCGCTCGGCGTATTGCGAGGGAACGGCACGACGTGACTTAAATTTTTCAGTCGCTGCTACGCCTAGACGTCTACATAGCGGCAAACATCGACAGGGGGTCTACCAGGCTGAGCCTCTACCTTGCCCTCTGCTGCCACTGACGAGCTGTGCATCGGCACTTGGTCCCGTCTCTGCTTTCCAGCCTCACGTCTCGCACCGGCTTGGAGATTGTCGTCAACCGACAATCGTTGTCCACCACCTTCATCCGTACCTGGCATCGTGAACAAGAGCTCCTCTCGGTCCACCTTGGATACCCTATCTCTACCAGCCACCCACCGTTGACGGAACTCCCCCACTCGAGGCAAGATCACACCGTCAGCTCGCCCCTCTCCACGATACCAAGTACATCATGTTGGCCACAAGAAGGTTGTTCCAACTGAACAGATCCAACACGATCGGATTCATTGGTCTAGGTGCCATGGTCAGTAGCATGATATCATTGGAGCGTTGGTTCGGCTTTGCTTGGCAGTGCTGACATCCACCAACCGCGCCCACCCCACTTTTCATCGATCGTGTCGGTCTTCAAACTTTCCGCTATGCCATCTCCCGAGTCTAGGGCCGAGGCATGGCCGCAAACTTGCTCAACAAGACCTTTGCCGACAAGCAAGGCGTCTACGCCCCTGAAAAGCAAAAACCCGCTTTCGTCATCTACGACGCCCACACACCCGCCGTCGACGCCTTCCTGAGCCAACACGTCCGAGCCTACGCCGGTCGCGATATCATCCCCGCTTCATCCCCCGCTGGAGTTGCCAAATTAGCTTCCACGATCGTCACCATGTTGCCTTCGTCACCGCAGGTACAGGAGGTCTATCTTGGCGAGAACGGATTGTATGAGGGCGTCGAGGGTCTGGAAGGCAGCCAGCGAAAAACCGAGACCTTGTTCATTGATTGCACGACGCTCGAGCAAGGTGTGGCCAAGGAGGTGGCGGAGAAGATGGGTACGCTCGGATCAGCCATGATCGATGCACCCGTCTCGGGAGGTAAGTCGGAACATAGGGGTGTTCTGGGTGAATCCACGAGCCGAATCTGCCCGCACTGACGACGCCTCGTCCCGATCTTCTGTGGCCTGCTTCTCTTCGTTCCAGGTGTCGTTGGAGCTCAAGCGGGAACGTTGTCGTTCATGGTTGGAGGCCCGAAAGAGGCTTGTGAACGAGCTCAACGATTCTTGATGCTAATGGGCGCGAGGTCGATCTACTGCGGAGACAGTGGTAACGGGTTGGCGGCCAAGATCTGCAACAATTTGCTGTTGGGTGAGTAGGGGCAGCAAGACCGATGCGAATGATCGACATAGATTGTACTCATCTTTTTGAATGTGTTCACCCCAGGTATCTCCATGGCGGGTACGGCCGAAGCGATGTTGCTCGGTCAATCGCTCGGTCTCGCCCCGGATTTGCTCGCGTCTATCCTCAATACCTCTGTAAGTTCGTCCCAAGGGCAATTATCAGGCTGGTATGACTTTCTGACTTCATGTGCGGTACAAAGACTGGGAAATGCTGGGCCTCCGAAATCAACAACCCCGCACCCGGCGCGTTGCCCAAATTGAAGCCGCCAGCCGATAGGGGATACCAGGGAGGGTCAGTCTTTTCGAACTGTCGGGCCGCTTCGTCACCTCCAGAGCTTGATACTCATATGACAACCTTTTCGCTTTAGATTTCTGTCCAAATTGATGGCAAAAGGTTCGCTCAGCGCGCTGCGTGGGTGTCAGCAAGTGCTTCGGCTGACCTGCGCCCCTACTCCTCGACTAGATTTGAACCTCGCCATAGCGGCATCGAAAACGACGGGCACACCTTTGCCCATCGGTGGTCTCACAACAACCCTTGTACGTCAACTGCCTTGCAACAGGGTGTTGTACTAGGAATACGCGGACAAAGACCAAACTGACACTCGGTCTTTGTCCGCGTATTCCTAGTACAACACCCTGTCCAAACACGATGATTTCGCCAATATGGACTTCTCGAGTGTGTATGAGTACCTGCGAATCGCCCAAGAAGGGGCCAAGCAGACTGAAGGCCTCAATTCATCGGGGGGCGTAAGCAGCAATTGAGGAACACTTGAAAACAACAAAACACAGAAAATCGTGTCTGATGAAACGAGATGCGTACAATCTAGGTTTTGTGGACGCATTCTAAGGGTGGTGGCTGAAGGCAGAGATGCCGCTGGGTCTGATCGCTACGTCATGACGAGGATGAACACGGCGGTAGCCCACGAAACGAACAACACACCCATCGGTGCTTGAAGTGGATCGAACGGGGCCGAATACGACGCTGATGACGTCTTCCCCGCTGGCTGGCCGGCGACGACTCCTGTGGATCCCGCCACGACCGCCGTGGTGAAAGCGACCGTCGGATTCGCGACCGATCTCGAAGAGTTGATCGGGATATACGTTGGTTCCATCGATGCAATCGACCCATTCGTCATTACCGTCTCCCCCGAATCGATCACTCCTCCTGATTGCGCGGTCTGTGAAGCGTTGAGGATGACTTGGGCCAATAGACGATGGACGGGCCATGTTGGGTGGTAGGAGCAGGCCCAGACCATCTCGATGAACGGCCAAGGGCAAAAAGGGCAATCGACGAAAGGGTCCCCCGAGACGTATTCGTACGCTGGACATACATCGGTCGCGTCGACAAATCCATATCGATAGGGGTCGTCAAGAGGAGAGTTGAAGAAGGGTTGGGTGTCAAAGAGCATGGCTTTCCTACCGGATTTCGAGCCGGATCCATGGAACGTAGGACGTGAGCATTGCATTGTATATGCTGACGTTTTCGCCAAAGATGGTGATGTTGGTCGCGTTGTATGATTGGACTAGAGGCGTTCTCTGGGTTGGGGGAACACCGAGTACGAAGAAGTTGCGGGCTTCGTACGAGTAGAGGGTGTTGATCACGTCGACCCACGTCTTGTTGATCCGAGGCTGCGCGTCGGCGTACGAGATGTTTTGGATGAACCATTTCGTTCGTAGATCTGGTCAGTACAACCATAGAAAGGAACAGAGCTGTCGAGGCGGGCAGTCTCACCCGCATCCTACATCTTTGATGCCGATCCAGATCGCTGTGCCCTCGGCAAAAGCGATTTGATAGCAAGTGGAGACAAGGACCAAGCCTTGAAATGGCAGGGCATAACGACTCACTGAACAAAATGTCATTACTAAGCCAAGTGGCTTGAGGTGGAGGGGGTACAAAAAACCTGTGAAAGTCGATGACTTGGTCGACCAAGTCCGGCGCCGTTGAAGACACAATCGCATTCGAGGTCGTGGCGCCGAACTGAGCAAAGTCAAACATTTGCCGACTCGCGTTG
Source organism: Microbotryum scabiosae (assembly GCA_022702605.1). Taxonomy (NCBI): domain Eukaryota; kingdom Fungi; phylum Basidiomycota; class Microbotryomycetes; order Microbotryales; family Microbotryaceae; genus Microbotryum; species Microbotryum scabiosae. Next base: position 918,260 of record JAHWDV010000017.1, on the reverse strand, counting down.
ACATTCGGGTTCGAGAGCGCGAGGTAGTGGAACCAATTCAACCCATTTGTTGAAGTGTTTGAAAAAGAGGTGATGTTATTGATCCCGTTGGATGGGTCATACCCACTCGCGGTATAGGAATCACCGAACCCGATCAGTTTCGACGCCCGGCACCAATGATTCGGGATGAGGTTTGGGCGGAAGAAGACTTTGCGCTGGTCAGTCCGAAGCCGGTTCGACAGAAAAAGCCAACGTGGGCGTTTTACGTACGATGTGCTTTGAAGCTGTCGTAGTCCATTGACTCGCCCGCGGTCAGCAGTATTGGATCCGCGGTCGCGACGGGTACGAGCATTGCTATGAGCAGTACCAGCAGCCCTAGAGCGGGAACGACGACCTGCCGGAGTAGCCTCGGCCGTCGGGGAGGAAGTCCGGCCATCATCATGACATCGTCATGGACGGCATGAGCGTTTGCCAGCTCGTCCACAGGATTTCGTGGTCTCCGTCGAGCTGCCGATGGAGTGTGCCGAAGGTGTTGCATCGCGGGGTCGACACCTCACATGAAGTTCAAGAGACAATGTCATGCCACTGTGCCAAATGTTGCGAGGCGGAGCCATTACGCATCCGTCGATCTAATCAGTTATCTCGCCGCGCTCGAGCGCAGGATCCAATTCGGGAAAGTCGAGGTGGTCAGGTGTGGGTCCGTGCGCGTGCGCTCCTTCGCGCGGTTCGTAATAAGTAGGTTCAGGACCGTGTCTCATCTCTACGGTGCTCCAAGATCTCCCCGCCTGTAAATCTGTGACGGTTCCCTTCGTGTGTGGCCGGGTGCGTCTCTTGCCTTGAGTCTGGCGGGGTAGCAGTGGCTTGGGACCCAAAGTGGGGGCATTCGACGGGGGTCACAATCGAAGAGGCACCATGTTGTCCCGAGGTAACAAGTCCAAGTACGTCCGATGCTGTCATTACTCTGTCATTACTTTGTCTTAAGAAGCCGCTTTGACCGACTCCTTTATCGCTGCAGCGACAGGCATGCGCGATCACCTGTGAGCCCCTGTCTCCAAAAGCCGTGTCGCGACGCGTCGCACCGCTTTCGTGCGACCTTGGACTGGGTGACTCAGATGCTGAACCATCACCGCCTCTCCTCCACAGTCTTTTGCGATGGCGTTCCCCGAGTCGACGTTGAGGAGGAAGAGACAGTTGGGCATACCACGGATCACGTTCGTCCGTATCGAACTCGACCGGCGGCGAGCGCTCGTGCTTCCCGTCTTGCGACTACTTCTGCCCGGTGCAGGCCCAGCATTGCCCCAGTCACGACTGCTCAGGTCGCACCTCAATGCCGAGTACAAGCGGAGGGACAGTGCTCCCCGCGAAATCATCGAGATGCGCTTCACCCGCACTCTGCTCGTGATTGTCGCTTCGTGGATCGTCTTTGCCGGGCCTCTCGTTCTTCTCGTTTTGACCCTGCGAATCGCTTTTCGGTCCAAAAAGGTCTTCAAGACCATCTTCACGCCTGGCGAAATAGAGCGGATATGGAGATGGGAGATTGCGAGTGGGCACTATCCCTCGGCTCATCCAATCGACATCACGTTCGGCATTCACTCGCATCAACGCGGGATGGTCACCCAGATATCGAATCCGGCACGACCATTCATCGGTTCCAACAACGTCTTGGTGGACGAAAGCACTGGTCCAACGGTCAAAATTGTCCCCACGGGACCCTCGCGGTTCTACCTTCTCCCGGAACCGCTGGTGCAAATGGACGGTAAAACCTACCTCTCGCGACCGGCGAGCAATGCAGCGCTCGATATGGATCAGGTCATGGAGCATTGCGAGTTTCCAAAGGGCTATGTGCGAGATTGCTTGACGGTCTTGCGAGGCGAATCCGTCGATATCAAAGCTCGGCGCAGGTATTTCGTTACCGAGGAGGCCAACTTAATGCTCACCGAGCAAGTCCTGTCCGAAGTGGAGGTGCAGAGGGCATCGATGGGCAAGGTGATCAGCGTCGACAGCAATATTGAATTCGAAAGAAAGCTCCATACCCGGGAACGGTTGGCCCTCGCAGCCCTGCCCATGACCTCATCTCCTCTCCGACAACCTCACGCGACCTTTCCCAACGCCGACATCGCCTGCGATCCCGAACACCCGCGGCTTCTGCACATGTACTGGACCGGCCCCTTTACCGACAAGCCCTACATGGCGGTCATATCATTCCTATACACGCAAAATGTTGGGCTGAATATTCTCTTGGGTGAACACCCGTCCAAGACTCACTGCCGACCACAACTCTGGATTTGGATCAACCCCGTCTCGGCGGCTACACTCCTGCCGCCGGAAGATGCGGCCGAACAACTTCAACGCGATCTGGAAGCCAACAAATGGAGCCGAGGACTACTCCACCCGCGTTGGCGTGATGTGGTGCATTTCAAGCTCTGGAATACCACTCAGCAACTCGACAAAGCCGAGGAACTGAAGGGTTGGCGTGAGATGAGCTTGTTTAACTCGCACGGTTACAAGTATAAGGTGAATGAGAAGCGATGCCATTTTCCCCGTGACTCTGAGCTGATCCAATCCTTGCAATGGAGCAGGACACGGTCAAGGAATCGAACGAGGAGTTTCGACGAGTTGGGTCGACCGACAGCTCGCACTACGACCGCCTTTCGGTCGTCATGTCCGACATGGCCCGCTTCCTGCTCCTACACCAGTACGGGGGGATGTACGCCGACGCCGACACCATCTTCTTGCAGGATTGGGAGCCACTCTTTTCGTGGCGAGGAGCGTTCGCGTACCGGTGGTCGAGGCTCAATCTGTACAATACCGCCGTGCTCAAGATGGATCGCAAGACCGCGCTAGGCCATTTCATCGTTCGAACGAGCGTCGAGAATGGCTTCGACTTCCATCCCATGAGCGTTGCGCACTACACCCAGAACGCCAAGACCCAGAACCTGCTCAACATGCTGCCAGATGCTCTCTTTGACCCTGCTTGGCTCAACACGTGAGTGCTTTCTCGAGACGCTGCTTTCAACCAGAACTGACCATCTTGCCCATTCTACAGCGAGAACTATCAGCGGGATCGCCCAGCTCAACCCTACTTCAAAAAGTGAGGCTGGCGTGCAGCGACGACTAGTCATTCGAATCACAGTGCTAATGCACGATCTTGATGCCTCTTCAGATTCGAGGACTTCTTCAAGCCGCCGAAAAATGGTCGGGGAGGGCCGGCGACTTTCGATTCTTTCTTCAAAGGCGCGTTCTCGTACCACTACCATAACTTCTGGTGGCAACCTTTCGACCCGGTACGGGACTATCCCGATCTTGATCCAAAGGTGGAAAGGGTGCCACCTTCACGGCGAGAGCAGGACAGGATGTCGTGGGCGACGATGCTGAAGCGGCAATTTGAGGCCTTCATCCGAGGAGAGGAAAGAAATATGTACGGAGAGATGATTGATTTGCGTCCTGAAGAGACCGGCGACGGTGAAGATGACATTAATGACGATGATGACACACAATCACGTGCTTCTAGGTAGATGCTTGTAATGTTGAATGCTGAAGTGAAGTGCAACTGCTATGCAAAGTAGAGTCACAGATTGAACAAATATGCGCACCGAACGGATGTGTATGGGAAAACAACAGAAAAAGCAGTAGGGTATGCAGAGACGGCATTTTATCAATGAGAAGATTGCTTGTACTTGTCGCTCGCCTCGATCTGGGCCGAATCGGGATCGAACGTGTTCCGAAGGCCCAGTAACGCTTTCGACACCGCTTCCGAGGCCCCAATCATCGGCTTGAGCACGGCGACGGGAACAGCGCGGACAACGGCTCGAACGGGACCTTCGTCACCGCTTTGCTCATACACCTCCATAGGCACGGCGAGGATCGTCTGCGCGGCCGAACGCAGTTGTCCACCCATGCTGCGGTAGGCCGACTCGATCCCTTCTCGCACGTCGCTGGGCTGCGCAGCATACCGACTGATGAGCTCTTGGCGCTCTTCGTCGGTGAGCATGTGGATCGGCTCGTCGTCCTCCGCTGAGAGGAGATCCTTGTCAGATGTTCCGGTAACCGGAGGAGTGTTGCGGCCGAAGCCATCATAGCTTGTACGCGTCGGCATAGTCGGTCTCTTCGTGCTTCGGCCGCCGCCGCTGATGAACGTTTCGGCCTGCTCAAGGATGACTTGAGTACCAGTCGCAAGTCTAGCCCCAACACTGAGCGCCTCCATCGTTGTCTGACGGGCGAATGCAGTGGCGCCTTTTTGTAGTCCACGGACGACTCGACCATCTTTGCGGAATTGCTCGATGGGAAGGAGGACGAGATTTGCCACCCCGGAACCGACATTGACGACAGAACGAACAGGACCAATGCCGGAGATCACATCAGCGAGCTGGTTGGCCTTGACGTCCTGGGTCCAAATGTCTTGGACGAGGTCCGATAGGCGTGTGGAACCGGCAATCCCCGTCACGACCAGATGCCGCAAGGTGATCTCGGAAGCATCGAAGTTAAAAAAGTTCATCAACTCGGCCGTCTTGCCACGACGAAGCGCGTGGTAGTCGACGCGCTTTGCTTTGTAGTCAAGCTTGATCTTGACAGGAAGAACCTCGACTCGCTGGAAGAAGGGCTCCGCTGAGGTGGCATTCGGCGCCCTCTCGGCAGTACCAGTGTTGGACGCCTTGTTGGTCGCTTGGAACGCGCCGAAAGCCTTCAAAAAGTCGAGAGCATCTTGATCGACGTAGAGTCGAAGAGGAGAGATCTTGATCTGCGCATGACAGATGTTTAGTCTTCCGAGAACTTATAAGGTGAACTAAGGAGCAGTAACATACCTTCAGGGCAAGTTCTTCACTAGCTCCAACTGAACGACCGACGGGACGCATCTTGTCGAGTTCGACTCGAGCCATCGACGTCCCCGATGCCCGGGGCACTCCACCATCAACAGGTCTTAATTCGGTGAGAAACTTGCGCCAAGTCGAAGTTTTGACGTTGTCGAGGATGTCTAACGCGTCGACGTCGATACGAATTCGAGAAGCCCACCTTTCGGTGGAACCAAAAGCATCGAACCGAGCCGACATCGCCGTGAGATTGATCTCGATCGCATTCGACGTCGATCGAGTCAGTCGCTTGCGAGACTTTCCCACGGCCGTCGTTGCGACCCGAGAAGTGTGGGCAGCATTTGCCGTAGCTGCGCCACTGGGCATTGTTTGCCAGCTGCTGACTGAAGCCGCGCTTGCTTCTTCCCCCGCTTCCGATGAGGTGCCGTTGAGCTCCTCGTTGATCGCAGCGAGCAGTTCTTTGGGAGGTAGCTCGAATGCGCCAGGAGAAAGGCCGAGTTGAACGGATCCGAATACGAGAGCGGAGGCTTGCTGTTCTGCGCTTGCATCAGCTGTTTGACCGCTCGCGAGCAGCTGCCGGATCCGTTCGAGGCGTCGACGGATGGCCTTGCGCTCGTCCTGAATGGTTTTGCGGGTCGAATGCCAGTCGTATCCTTCGTGAAGCATGATGGAGATATTGCAATTCGTGACGCGACATCGAGTGATGCTTGGTGGACTGGTATGATACGCGTGGGATGAGAATTGAGCAATCAGCTCGATAAAAGGGTTCGGATTCAGGCATGCGACGACATACACTCCGATGCGAGCATCTTCCTCTTCTCGAGGCACAGCCAAGTACTCATCCAGGATACGGAGGCCTTTCGGATCAAGCATGCGGATCGTCTCGCCGTCAATATCCGAAATGACTTCCCCAGGACGTTCAGTAGACGCCTTGTGTCCGGGGTCAGGTTGCTGCGGCGTTTGCTGCGTACGCAAGTTGGAAGTTTGTTGAAGCGCATCGGCGAGGTAAGCCAGGTTAGTGGGCACATCATCGGCGAGGATTTCGGGGTAGTCGACCAACGGTTTAGCGTGCTGGAACGCGTCGGAGTCGAGGCTCGCGAGCACGTCTACGGACGACTGGCCCAGATTCACGCGCTGAGTTGGCATTTTGGGTGCCGGGACGGGTGACTCAGTCGTTGAGGTTCGGAAGAAGGGGCTTTGGAGGACGTCCTCGACGATGGCACTGACACACGACATCGAGTCTGCGCAGATCATAAGTTTCACCATCGAGTCGGCGACCCCGAGCTCAAAGTCGGGCAAGACGAGGCCATTGCCTTGTCGGATTTGGATCGACGAACGCTCGACATGCACCAACTCGGCGAATCCCCGCGCCTTCCAAAATCGGTGGCCAGGTTCGCGTGGCGTGTCCTCGATCGGCACAAAATCTTTTGGACCTTCGACAGCGAGTAGCCGCACTTCCTTCGGTTCGACGATGATCAGCATCCTAGGCATGTCGGGCATAAGATTCGTCGCCACCCGTGCTTGACCGATCGAAAGGACAAGTTGCGAAGTGTCGAGCGTCAGCGGTGTAACGTGGACCGAGCCGTTGTTGATATTTAACCTGATCCGAGTCAATTCGTTTGGCAAGACCGTCTCGAATGCGCCAGCCGGCGCCTTTGCGAAAGCTGACAGTTCGCGCATCCAGTAGAGTTCAGCGGTGAAGAGATAGGTGAAGTTGCTCAACGTGAGCTGCACCTTGGACTCTTTGAGGCTCGTCGATTTTTCGACTGAGCTGGTAAACTCAACCCGGAGTACGGGGTCCGGGGCCGCAGCTGTGTGTCGAGGAGCCACAGTGCGCGCGAAGATTTGTGTGTTCGTCGAGGAACTCGATGGTACCTCGAACATCACGTTTCCAAACGTGGCGATCGCGCGCATGTCATTTTGGCTGTTGCGCAGCACCTGAAGGTCGATGTCGACGTCGGCAGCGAGAGCTCGAAGGTGCCTTTGGGCGTTCTTCCCCTCGCGGCTCGGACCTGCTGGTTGGTCCAATTTGTCCACCCAGAGGTCCAGAACGACGTCCGTAATCTCGACTTTGACGGTCATCGCGCTCACCCCAAGATCACCACTAACGTCCTCGCTCTCGCTGTCGGCTCGCACACGACCCCTCGAGAAGCTCTTCGCGCCAAAGTAGCGACTGCTGATCATCTTAGGGTTGCGTTCCGAGCGCGTGGAGAAGTCCGTCAAGCTGTCGTCGACACTTGCATCGGCGAGGCGGGAGCTCCATTGCGCCAGGTCATCCGCGAAGAGTTGCAGACCGTCCATGATCGTCTTGTCCAGCGAGGCACGGAGTAGAGGAAGCAAGCATTCAATGACGGTCGTTGTGCTCGGATCCGCAGAAGTTGTGGACTGGGTCGACGAGTCACCTAGATCTGCAAGTTCAACAGGTTGCTGTTGAATCTTGATCAAAGGCAACCGTGGCCGCTCCTCCGCAGAGTGGTGGGCGAGATGGGTAAGTGATAGCAAGGCCCGAGCCGTGCACACCGCATCGTCATTGCTCGGTGGGGGCGCAAAGAAGACCAGGGCACGCGACACGGACACCGTTGTCGTATCAACGGGCTCATTAGGTGAGCCCCGGAGGATCGATACGGCGAGGTCGTGGAAGTCGAGCGCAACGATGCCGGATCGCACGGGGTCGTCCCAAGTCCGAGCCCGACTCAGGCTACCCTTGGGCGGTGGGCAGCGGATCGAAATCCTCAGCAAAGAAAGGTCAACATTAATGCTCGATTGAGCTCTTTCAGGCGGGGTCGTATCAGTGAACGGAGTCGATCTGCCGTGCGGGCGATTGAGACCGACGGACGTCGAGGCCCGAGGAGTTCGAGAACCATGCTGCGCACTGATGTCTGGTGTTCCAATGGCCAAGAGGAAGGTTTGCAGCCGCTCGATGAAGCTCAGGTCAAGGAACAAGTGGATGGGCTCCAACCGTAGGGATTCTGGCGAACAGAGGATCAAACATCAGCAGAGCTCACGGTCATGATACTTTAGAGACTTACTGTGGCCATCCTGCAGTACCAATGTCGCAGCGGGTGCGCGATCTTCCGGCTTCATTGCCTTGAGACCCGCTCTCGGCTTGAGACGAGTTCTCCACGCTTTTCCTTCCGCCAACTTGTTCCTCTTCCAATCGGTTAAGTCGAAGGTAGAAGATGCGTCCTCAACATTGTATTGCCTCCCTAAGTCTGGATCCGACACGAGGATCGGCAAACTGGTGCTCTTGACCTGCCCTTCGCTTGTCGTAGAACAGAGCGATTCGACGAGCGAAAACGACCGGAGTGGATACATGGTATGCGGTGGATTCGTAGGGTGCCGTTCGACAAAGGCTCCCATCCCTTCAAGACGTAATCGCAGGTGATCGCAGGGGAGGTTGAATGTGGTTGGATGAGCCCAAAAGGAATCGAGTTGGGTTGATGAGGGTGTCATTGACGAAGGAGAGTGGGCAACAATGAGCTGGAAGAGCTTGACGCCAATCGCGATCGTCACGTTCGGAGAGGCCGAGCGAGCTTGCTCCTGAGAAGGTCGCGATCCTGTTGGAGCAGACGGCGGAAGATGTGATGTCACGAGTTCCGTGAGTTGGAGGAAACATTGAATTTGATCTGGAAGGAAGAAAATAGTGATTGGTCCAGAGATGGTCGAATGAATCTCCAGCTTGGGCGGAGATGCTCTGTTCGATCGGGGGGATCGGTCCTCGGGCTCTGCCGGTGTTGGTGACTTGGAAGCAGCGGTGGACGTTAACGAAACCACGATGGGCTCAGATCCGAATGATAGCATAATGCAATCATCCACGTCGGTTTCGACGGGCTCTACTTCAGCCTCGAGAAACGGGTTGCTGTCGCTGTCGTTGTCACTTGACTGGCGGCCTCCTATGCTGGACTGGTTGGACGAGGTTCTTTCAAAGATGGATCCCTTTGCACTGGCATAGACGGATTCGCCCACAGTAGCACTACTCTGCCCCGACATGAATGATGTCCGCAAATCCGCGATCGATTGAGACAGCATCATATCGTGTTCGGGCGTCAGATCCTCGTCTTCCGACTCTTCCGATTCGGTTGACGATGCATCGTCCTCGCCAGCTCGCTGAGTCGGTCGTGGTGTGCCCGGCCTTCCCGGGTTGTCGCTCGTCTTGAACCTAAGTTCGGGCTTGGTTATCGACATTTGATGTTGACTTAAGAGATCTTCGATCGAGCCATCGTTGCCAGGCACTTGATCGCGCTCAGTGTTCTCGTAAACGATCTCTTCGATGCTGAAGACGAGTTGGTGCTCTTCCTCGTCGTCTTCCCAGAGCAGCGTGATTTTGAGGTTCCTGACCTTCATCTGCAATCTTGCCAGAATACGATCGATCAAACCGGCCAGCATCGTGACCTCTTGAGCTTGTCCCTCGTTCAGGGAGGATCGACCATCGCCGGTCGATCCTCGACCCGCACTCCAAAAGGCGCCGGGGAGTTCGAGATCTGGCTCTGAATGGAACGAGAGGTGTAGTGACTGTCGCAGTGCAGCATCCTCCTTCTCGTCGAGTTGATGCTTGACAAACTCGGACGCGACCGCGACGGACAAGACGCTCTCTGCCAAAAAGGCCTCGTCTCGCTCATCTTCGGGGTCCTCGTCTTCACGGTGATCGGGTGGCGATGTGGGGCGGCGATGACTCGGGGAGGCTCGAGCCCGAGACCGAGTCGTACTGCTGCCAGCATCGAAACTTTCGTGCGACGCGGACAGAAAGTCATCTCGATCCCGATCGGATCCGTTGTTGGAGCTCGAACGAAGCGGTTGGACCTTGAGGGTGATGTACAAGTCGTCCACTTGCAACGACAGCGCTCGGCGTGACGAGAGGGATAACGGGAGCGAGACCTGAGCGGTGACTTGGCCCGTGGTCCCACCGACGAACGACAGAGGCAGTCGGGACAGTAGGGGTTCTATGGCCTGTAGAATGATTGTATATGGTTGTCAGCGGTGTAACAAGATCGCACGGGGTCGAACTGACCGGCGACCGCAAACGAAGAGTCGGCGATCGCCCCGTGACTTCGGAGAGCCCCAACGCTCAGAGTTGGGCACACGTACCTCGGGGTCGAGTTGAAGCGCTTGCAACTTGACCACACCATTCCCCAGGTCGGCCTCGATCGATTCGTCGTCGAAATGGCCCTTGACAAAGTTGCCTATCGAGCGTCTGAGCAGGAACGCGAGCAATCGGTGCTGCAGCTTGGCGGGCAACGACGGCAAGGGGAGCGACGATAACGAGATGGAGGGGAGGTACGATCCGAGGTAGGACCATGGCGACATGGTTCGGAGGGTGAGGGGTAGGGATAAAGCCGTCAAAAGCGGCCGGACAAGGTGGACAAGGTTGGTGCGACGTTGTCCGGCTGTGTTGGGTACGACCGAGTCACCGAGGTCGGGCAACGAATCCGACGGCGAGAAGAGGGAGGTTGAGGGAACAAGCTCGCGGCGGAGAGGATGGGAGATGATGTATGATAGACGACGACGCACGCACGCGTCTTTAGGTCGTGGTGCAAGACAAAGCAATGCTCGTCATTGATAGAGGCCTCTACCTACGCGAAGAGAGTGGTGGACGTCGTGGTGCGACGTCGTGGTACGACGTAAACCAAGGGCGCCACATGCCCCGCGCGCGTGATCGAGCGCCGCCGTCCCGTCCACTCCAGCTGATCCGATCAGGGAACTCGTTCCGATCGAGCATGACTTCATGTAGCATGGCTGATCTATCCGTCCTTGAAAAAGGGTTGAAATCCTAGATTTGGCTCATAAGAATTCAACCGGTAACTCGATGAATCAAGTCAGGTTGGATTCATGCTGATTTCCTTCAAATGCAGTGGTCAGGTGTTACCCCACAAGGCGCTCGAGGGGGTCGGCAGTGCTGCTCGCGAATGCGCATTGTCAGGTTGCGCAGGCTTGAAACCGTGTTCAACAATACCAGGTGGGACCTCACCTGAAAATACGTTAGGCTCTCGTCACCGAAGCTGGAAAATGATGGTGCGGTTCGCGTCAACGTCAACGTGGCACGCACGGACCGCGACCGTGCGCCGTGCGACAGTTGTGCGACCGACCAATCGCGCCGGCGAGTTTGCCGTGCCTGCTCTCCTCTCTCTCGCCATGTTCGATCAATGTTTGCCCAGCATTTAGGCCCCTAGCCGACCCACGTCGATCCACATTCGCTTTTCTGCCCTCTCGGCTCTTCTCCTTTGAGCTGTCTGCCCTCCTCGCCCCTTGATCGTCCATCTTTCGCCCGCTCTCATTGATGGTGCTTTAGCTGAGAACCCTCCTCAACCCAGGCGCCGAAGCCAAAGGCAAGGCATCCCGGGCGTGATGGCGACCGTCGAGCGGATCGACATTTCGTCCGACTCGGCCTCGGAATCCAGGTCTGGATCATCAGAATCCGGATCAGATCTCGAGATTATCGACTGTCGACCTGCAACATCGGCGCTCGAGGTGCTCGCCATCACGGAGGACACCACCACGACGGACAGCAGCTCCAGCTCGGACCAGGGATCCGACACCGGCAGCGATGGCGATGTCACGATCCTGCCTTATGGTCCACAACATAGCCCCGCTGCTCTAAAGAATCCTACCTTGGCTGAAAGATCTGGGCGAGCATCACCACTTCCTGCCTCGGCCTCCAATACGGCCACCCCGACAACCGCTCGCGACGCTCCACCCCATCCCATATCGACAGCATCGGCAGCCCCGGCTTCGACAGCCGCGACCCTCCAGAGAAAGTCACTGCAGAAGCAGGCCGAAGCCAGACCAGCGGGATATCTTGTCATATCCTCCGATGAGGATGGCGACGACGACGACGACGAGGACAGCACTGACTCGAGTGGCAGTGAGCTCGAAATCACCGTTGTTTCGAGGTCGTCTCCGAAGCGTGCCCCGGCCGTAGTGATTCCACCCGCACCGCGCCACGAATCAAGTGGCGACGATTTACCTGCACCTCAGGGAACTCAAAAGTTGACCTCGATCACCCCATCGGCGCCCCCGTCCTTGTCTACGTCGATTTCTCGAACAGAGCTGGTCGAGGTCAGTACGCGACCTCCCGGGGCGCAAAAACTCTGTCTGAACCTACTCACGCACGGGGCTCCACCTCGCCCGCTCTTGAATTTGGCAGGACCAGCCCTCAAACCAAGGGAGTATCGTTACAAGTACATCCCAGGTCCAAATTGAGCAGCTGTTCCCCCTCCCGGAGGTACAACCGCCCGTGCTCCGGCAGCCGTCCGTGGGCCTCAGTCAACATCTGCTCCCCCACCCGCCTGTTTCCAAGTCCCGCCTCTTCATTCCCAAGTCGAAACCTTCGTCGTCGTCGACATGGAAAGCTCGACCGGATTCCACACGACTGAACACTATTCGAGTCAACTTGTCGTCAAGCCTGTCGAAGAGTGGCGACGACGGATGGGTAAAAGCCATACCTCGACGATTGAAAGTTCCCGAAGATCGATTGTCTCGCCTTCCAAAATCTCCTCCGAGACAGCATAAAACCCTTCCGACCGGTCCAGCACGGCATCCAAGTCAATCAACTCCGAAACAAGACACGACCCGATTGTCCCCGATGAGATCACCCACTCGTGCTGCTTCATCTCTGCCACAGCAAGCCGAGGCTCGTCGATCAAACGATCTCGGTTTGGACTCTGACACGGACTCGAGCGAAGGCAACCTTCCTGCACCTTTCGGATCACCCTCACAAAAGCTCCCTGGGAAAGAAGATGTTGCTGCTGCACTTCCTACACCGGCTGCGACAATCTCGCCATCTCTCGCCTCGGATTCGTCCTTGACCGTCGACAAGGGCAAAGAGCGAGCGTCGGAATGGGCCGATCCAGATTTTGATCGGGAGATGGATGCCGACGATGAGGGAGAATCCCCCGTGATGTCGATTCATGGAAAAACGCCGGATCACAGCCTTGCCTTTTCCCAGCGAAGCCCTGGTCGTCCAAGCCACCCCAAGCTCCCCGGAGAAGCCTCGACGAGCGCAACTCAGACGGCGAAGACAACACTTCCCTCCTCTCGAGCTTCGGATGCGTTCGCTCCCATACCAAAACAAGGCAAGATCAAGCGAACCAAGAAAAAGCCGCCCAAACTTCGTCAGTCACCTTCATCTCCACCGATGAGCCCTTCGGTCGACCAGGATCCGACCCCTGAATTGACTCCTGAACGCGAAGCCGAAGCCCCTCGACCCCCTTCAGAGCCGTCTGCGCCGCCCGAGTTTCCTGACAGTATCCAGCCGATAAATCGATCATGGGATGAGATGGAGCAAGAGGGAGCTGTTTTCGGTACTCAAGTCGATTCGGCAGTCCCTCCTGGGACCCAACTTGTTGCTCATCTGCACCCCGATGCTATGTCAGCGCAGCCGTACATAAACAGAAGGGCTGAAGCGCAACGATTACGACGAGAGCGAGAGTGGGCACAACATGTCATCGAGGCAAGGGTGAGCCAAAACGACGAGATGTCCGATACGCTGGACCCCGCCTTGATGGAGGGCCGCTCGGCTCTGAATCTGATGATTGTCAAGAAGCGTCGCTTGGACGGCAACAAGGACGAACTCAGATTGGGGACGAGGGAGCGGCACCCGTCCAAGAGGGTCATCAAAGCCCCTTTACAGACGGTACCAAATGGTTTGCTGGAGGTGGATATGAAGGTGGATCAGGAAGTGTTGGTGCAAGTGGAAGATGTGGATGAACTCGTGCGTGAGGTGAACATGGACGTGGCGCGAGTCAACGAGGAGATGGACTCTTTGCAGGAGCGGTTTGAGAAGGTCAGTCGAGACGCGTGGGGTATTATAGGCCAGTATGGTAGGTCACCTTTGACTGAACGCGTTCTGGTGACCTTTTGCAGTTCGTGTTGCTCGAATCCGCGCGACCGCCGAAAGAGCGACAGATTCTGGGTCCCGAGCTCGACGACGAGAAGAAGTCAGACGTGAGGGCGACCTTGATCCAGCTTGTACTCAACGCCCGAGCTTTCGAGATGCAAACCGGCGAGAAGGCGGAGAAGAACCCTCGGTACGACACCAGTAGCCACACGCTCTTGTTCGAATCCTTGATCGCCGACGCCAACAGCAACGAACTGAGCGCGCCGTGTCGCATTCGAGTGATACCTCCCATTGATGGTGGCAAGCCCCATTCGCCGCCGTTCGAGTTCGTCTATACGAACCGTGTCATCCTTCCTCAAGGTTCGGCTCCGGAAGCACCTTCTTCGTGCGACTGTCAAGGCAATTGCGGCGATCCTGCCAATCTCGAACGATGCGCCTGTCGCAAACGTCAACGGGAAGCGAGTCGAACGATCGGCGCGGAAAACGAACGCTCGGGTCACGACTCGTTCGCTTGGGAGGCGGACGGGACGTTGAACGACGAAGTGTTCGGTTGCAGTGATCCAATTTGGGAGTGCAACGCCAGCTGCGGTTGCGATGATACGTGCGTGAATCACGTCGTCGGCAAGAAACGATCGGTCGACGTCGACATCTTCTGGACAGGTCATTTGAAAGGATGGGGGGTGCGTAACCCACCCTCGCATGACCTTGATCCCCAGTCGTCGATGCCTTTCATGCCCGATGGAGGCTCCGTCTATCGCGGTCGTGTCATCCGCCGCGGAGAATCTCTGGCGATCTACGCGGGCGAGCAGATCCCGACTTCGAACACTCCCGAACGCGTCGAGGTCTACGACAAGCTTTGCCGGAACTACATCTACGACTTGGACCACTTCCATATCCCCGAAGAAGCTGGCAAGGACCACTTGTACCGCACCCAGGGGCGAAAGCCCTTGTCGGGGAATGCAACGAAGAAGGCCCAGAGATACGGTCGGGACCTCGCTGCCTTCGCCGTTCAATACAGGGAACGGGTCTGGAATAAGGAACTCGGGTATTGCGTCGATGCTTTCTTACGTGGGAACTGGACCCGATTCTGTAATCACTCGTGCTCGGAGTTCAATGCCATCTCGAGGCCGGTCTACGTCGACGAGGGGCGCGTCGAACGGCCTTTGCTCGTTCTCTTCGCCAGTCGGGACATCCAACCGGGGGAAGAGATCAGGATTTCGTAAGTTGAAAAGTTGTTGCTCGGTCAACGAGGTACGTTCTGACGAATTGGCCTTCCGTTTACAGGTACCACTCGGAATCGTCCCCCGAATTTAAGCAAGCACCTAACCAGACCCGAGCCCAATACAAGGAGTTACTGAGACAATACAGTGCAAAGGCGAATGCAAGGCGGATGCGAGCTAGACCGGAGTTTCGATGCTATTGTAAGACGAGCAGATTATAGAGATTCATGTACGAGGACGTGCAGGTGCTGACGCGATGAATGCTGCTTCCTTACCGCTCTCCCTCAAAGGCGGCGAATTCTGGTGTCGGGGAGTTGTAAGTTGCACCGTGGTGATCGGGTTGGACCTAACGGATCAACGCAGCTCACTGGTCTCTTTCATTTTTGTCTGTTTCACCCGCAGATGTTCAATGGTGGTGACGATGATTCCGACTCAAGCGAGCTAGATGAGGATGAGCAAGAGGAGGCTCCGAATTGAAGGCCTCAGATCCGGCAGAGGAGAGCTAGAGTCCACAGATACCATACACGGTACGATTAGTGGATACGGTTAGGAATTACAGACCAATGATTCACCTACGAGAAGTTGGTCTCGCAGTCCTTCCGCCGTGAATTTGACGGGGCACAGAGGGTGGCGCGGCGCGAGAAGCTAGGCGCAGGGCGGTGCCCGCGGGTACCATAAACTAGCCCGGAGCCCCTATCGATTTCGATTCATGACCCCGGGAAGTCTCTGATTGGGCCAACATGGGGCAATGAACGGGACCGGGGGCTCTCACCGTATTGATGAGCGTCCGATGCGGGAAGTGTCTCAGTGCATGCTCGCGAACACAGACCGATTTCCACATCGACCTTCCCTTTCCGGCCCGAGGCGCCACCTCCAGCCTCCTCCAGCAAACGGTGTCGCCGGCGCTCCGACGATGCGCCGCCCAAAGCCCAAGGCCGTACCGCGAGTTTCAATTATTGCCGACCACCCTTCGCACCTGTCGATCAGGAGAAGCTAGAATGATCTCTCGCCCGGGAAGTCGCCTCCCCTCCCGCCCCCCAGAACAATTTGGCTCGGGGCGAGAAGTCGGTCAGGGCCCCCTCTGGACATCAGAAGGTAAGCGCTGCGCTCTCGGCGAACTTTCCTCTGTCCAGCTAGCTGCCTCGGTGCCTATAATCATTCTCACTACACTTCGCCTCTTTCCCTTCGGACGTCATTTCCTGTGTCTGGTCTGTCCCTTCACTTGGCCTCTTACTGGAGAACTTTCACACACTCGTTTGAACCTGCAACTCGTCTTCGAAGTCGGTCGGTCGGACTTGCTCGAGCCCGCCAGCCAACTCGACTCGTGTCGCCCTTCGCTTCGCGTGAGCGCGCCTTCTCCGGGCCCCTCAAGCCACCCCGAGCCGTCGCAAGTTTGAAGGCAGTGATATCGGTCCAGAAACCGCACTACAATGACTTCTGTCATCAGCGCAAAGGCTACAGCTCCATCGGCATTTGTGACCATCGGTGAGTCCAATGTATACAGCTCACTCGGAGAGCGACCAGAGTACTGAAGCAGCGGGCGTGAGCTCTTTCCAGTTTCGAAGGTCGTCTCGGATGCGGAGTTCCTGGCCTCGGAGGCCACCGCGACCATAGCTGCGGTTGCCTCAAGCGCTACGAGCCACTCGACGACCGACTCCAATCCTGTGAACAAGTTTATGGCACTTCCAGAGACGACTGTGAGCTCTATCGCTCGATGTAAAGCATCTCAGGGTGCTGTACAAGAGCTGAAATTTCTCTACTATTCCGCCTGTCGTCGCCAACTTTTCCCCATCTCGGTGCTGCGCTTCTCGACCCGTGCAGAAAATCATCGTCTACGTCAGCGTCGGTCTCTTCGTCCTCGTCCTCGTGGGCTTGTTGGTGCTCTGGTGCATGGGTCGGTCGGAGGAGAAGGCCGATCGAAGGCGAGAATTGGACCTGCCGATGCGGTCACCGGTGGTGACCTTTGACGAGGGGGCGAGCTGGACGAACACGAGTAGTAGGACAATAGAAGGACCTTGGGAGCGGAAGAAGAGTTGGGTCTATAAGGGTGATGATTAGAGTCGGGATCCATGTAGAATCCTTACGCGGCGATGATTGATACACTGTGCAGTTCCTGGGTTTTTTACGGCAGTTTCAGCTCGATGCTCGACGGGGAGGGGGCCGGCCCCACCGGCCGGTGCGGCGTTCCGTTTGACTGCCAGCTATATATTGCACGCATGTATTACTTCCCCGTTCACCCATTTCGGGTTTATTGCTATTATTTCTGCGGAATACAGCAGTTTTGTGCTCGGGATTGTGATCAATTTGGAGTGTGACCTGGTCGCCCTCGACGCATACGCGTGGGTGGGGGAAAGCGAGGTCAGCGCGCACATGCTGTGCGGTCGAGTTGCCTTTCGGTCGCCCTCCTCCCCACTCGGCCAACAAGACGAACGGAGAGAGCAGCGAGCCGTCCATAACCACCCCCACCAGCGAGCTACCAGGTACGTGTACTCACAGCACCTGTCGCCTTCGTCGAACGGGGGAGTCGTCGGTGGCCGACCCCGCGCGAGGTGGCGCCTCTCGTGGGATCGACTTCGGGCATGGAGGACCCAGCCAGAGCGCTTGCGATGCCTGGCGCGGTGTGTAGAGACCCAGCGTGTACTGACGATGATGTCGTGTCTTCCACAGTTCCAGGTGACCTCTACCCACTCGTCATCATTGATTGTCCCAACCAGAGCTGGACGATCGACACCGGGCTGGGCATCCGGTGTGATTGGGGGCCCAGTTAGCAGCACCCATGACGAGCTCGCGACCGACACGTCGATCAACCGCAGCGGGGGCCACAGTCGCAAGTACATCGACAAGTGGCCAAGGGGCAGGTGATGGCTCGAAGAAGGCAGCAAGACGATCAAGCTCCCTTCGCAACGCCACCGCAGGATCATGCTCGAGTGCGAACGCCTCCGCGTCCGTCGCCGCTTCGGCCCACACTTCGGGACCGAGCTCGGCCCGTCGACGTCAATTAGGACACCATCCGGACGGGGCTGGATCATCTTCCGACGGTGCAGAACCAATACCAGCATCTCGCACCGAACGTTTGGTCGCACGCAGACTCAAGCGCAAGGCCCCCGTCTCGCTCAAATCTTCTCGATCGATCTCACCGCAACTGTCCGAGCTCCACGATGGCTCGTACGGCAGCCCCGACGTGGACACCCCACCTTACTCGCCTCCAGACCGATTGACGCACCTTTCTTCCGAACTGCTGGCGCTCGTCTTGGCACACCTCTCACCCAAGACGGAGCCGGACCTGTCGTCGTTGTACCGCTGTGCGCTCGTGTGCAAGGGCCTGCTGCCCCACGTGCGCCTGCACATGTACCGAGATCTCCGGATCGACACGAGAGTGCATGCGCATGCGATGCATCGTACCCTCCATGGAAATGATGTCAACAAGGCCGTAAAGACGATCGAAGCAGATGTTGCAATGATGGCCAAGACAAGTTCCCAATGGGTTGGTGAGTATCCGCCCCCCGAGATCCAGAATTTTATCTCGCGCGGCTCACTGATCCTGGCTCTTGCGTTGACAGGATGGTTCCTCTTTCATTCGATGCACTCTTTATGTGGCATCATTGGTTCGTGTCGCACCTTGTTGTCATTGACAATCTGCCTTCCCGCCGAAGCCACCGCGTGGACCCAGTCGCTCTGTTCGGCGCTCGTCGATCTCAAATTGCTACACACGCTCGTCAAGGACCTTGACCCAAGTCGGGAAGGGGCGCCCGGGGCCGGTCGAGCCGAAGGGATGGATGTCGGATGGCGACCGCGCAAGTCGACGAGTATGTGGAGCGTCAGCCAGTTACTCAAACCGCTGGCGTCGTTGCGCTCCTTGAACACATTACGATTGTGCGGCATCTCGTCCGATTCGTCGACGAACCCTCCCACGGCGCCTCATCAACTGCGACTGACCGAAGTCGTCTTGATCGAGGTCAACATCACCAACACGGACTTGTTGCACCTCCTCGGCAATGCCACGACGCTCAGGAAGCTTACGCTGTGGTGCTCGTCGTTGTTGTCGAAGCGAGGTCTGACGCACGTGCTGAAACGGTGTCCGAATCTGGTCGAGCTCAAAGTCGGAGGAAGTTGGTTCGGAGCCAAGGACGAAGGTAGGCCCTTCAACCTGAACGTAAGTTACTTTGTGTCGCTGAAATATCTTGATTGCAGATGATACCAACTTCCCACTCGATGCTTCGCTTGCGAGCCTGCCTCGACTCCGAGTCATCTACGTCTCGGGCTCGCTCATCTCCCCGGCGATCCTTCTGCTCCCCTCGACCAACCTCGAGCATCTGCTCGTTCACGGGGCACCGGCGTTCACACCTCTGGCGATCCATTCCGCTTTGGCAAGGATGCGTTCGGACCCCTCACCAATCGCGAGGCTGACGTTACCCGAGATGGTCTTGCAAGTTGACGAGGCCCACACGAGTAGCGGTGGTCATGCTGGTGCTGGTGTGGGTTGGACCGAGCATTGGTTGTTCACCGTTAAGGCGACCGCGCAGGCCAAAGGGGTGATTTTGGAGAATGGAGGGGAAGGGAGGGAAGGGAGGGGAAATGATGATGAGGATGATAGCGGGAGTGATTGAGGTTGAGAATCGGTTCCGAGTCGGGTATTCCTTTTGCGCAAATTGGGGCTCGGGGCGAATGTCATTCCGGAGCAATTGTGCTAGTGTTGTCATTTTTTGATTTGCAGTGTACCGACTTGATTTGCATTGTCCTTCCTTCGAGTGACGAGGTCGCCCTGGAACTGCCTAGAGCGCGATATGACCGAAGAACCTTTGAAATCGGTTCGACGTCGAACCGAGCCTCGTGACCTGCTGGGCCGGTTGGCCTTCGCATCCCCAGCGCCCACCGCGACGACGCAGCAAACCACGATGCACCGCGCTCTGACACCGCTACTACGAGCCGGTACAGGGCCAGCCGTGATCACGAGTGCATCATGTTCTACCTCTACCTCGATCTCGACCCAACCTCTGCACTTGCAACACCGGCAGCCTTGCAGATCGGCATCGTCCAAAGCCAGTAAAGCGGCGGCGGCGAGTGCTCCCGTCGTCGAAGAGGCAAACGATCTGTCGCATCTGATTGCGGTCCAGCCTGGACCGACATCCCGATCACGCCTCCAGGACCACTACTTCAACACGCTCTCGCACGACCTGCTGTACATGCTCTACCACCACCAGACGCACGCCCGAGCCGCGACGCAGCCGAACCCGACCTCTCGCTCGCCCGTCTGGTCCCCCGAGAACCCCTACGCCAAGAACCGAGCACCCCCACGACCCAAAGGGAACCGCTACTTGGTCCCGAACCCATCCTACACGAGCGCGACGACCTTGCCCAAGCTCGAGGCGATCGTGCTTTCCTCCATGGCGCGCGAGGCCTTGACCAACAAATCGATGCTCCTCGCTTTGCAACAATTCCTCTCCGCCATCACGGGTGAGGTTCCTCAATCGATCCACCCGGGTCCTCATGGTCCTGGTTCGGGCCAAGGTCTGATCGTGACCAAGTCGACCAAGAAATCAGCGAGCTTCAAGATCCGCGCCGGGATGCCGACCGGCGTCAAGGTCCAACTCAAGGGGCAACCCATGTATGACCTCCTCGATACCTTGGTCGATTTCGTCCTGCCGAGATGGAAGACGTTCAATGGCGTCGCATTACCGCCGCGTTCGGCACCTCGTCAAAGCCCCGCCGCGACGAGTGGGGTCGTCAGCTTTGGTTTGCCCCCAGAGACCATGTCCCTGTGGCCGCAGGTCGAACTCAACCTCGATCAATATCCGAGAACATACGGGATGAACATCTCGCTCATCACATCCGCAAGGGGTAGGGGAGCGCAGGAGCAGGCAACGGCATTGTTGAGTGGGTTGGGCATTCCGTTCGTTAAGAGGTGAAAAGTCATCATCGAATAGGGCGGTCGCAAGTTGTAGGGAATGGGAAGAAGGGAGAACACCGCACTGCTGGCTGCGGAGGAGATGAAATACCAAGAAAGAGAAGAACGTGTATCGTATATGTTGATCTCACGAGACTTGGGGAATGCCCGAGAAGCGGCGCTTCTCTGGAGACTCTCCTGGCGGCACGAGCCAATCAGATTTGTGATGATGTGAGATTAGTTGCAAGTGTCTTCGTATCCAAGGATGTTTATCGAGTACCCGAGGTCTCCACCTTATTGCGGCCTAACATAGTCGAGCTTTTCGCATCGCCGCCACACCTCACGAATCAGGCGATCCTGCGCCTGCGCCGCCGTCTCCTCCTTCGTCGAGGCGCAAGGTCGGATTGCGAGATAGAGCCTGGATCCTAGATCGGCTTCGGGGATGTCGCCTTGCTCTTCGAGCCCTGCAGGGCATTGACTAGGGACGACACGGCCTCCTGCTTCGTTGACAATGATGGTGCCGGCGCAGACGTCCCACTCCCAGCAGCCTATCCATGAAAGCAGTCAGCATTGGTGAAGAGATCTGGTCCACAAATACACATAGTTGACAACCTACTAACCTCCTTCCCAAAAGATGTCCACGGCGCCGGTAGCGACGTAAACCATATCCAACGCGGCCGAGCCGAGCGATCGCATCCCGTGCACCATCCCACCTTTACCACCACGTCCCCCAATCTCGGCCGCGAAGTTGTGCAAGGTTGCTACTTTCTTGCTCAAGTTGGAACCGGGGTGATCGGCTCGCGCTTTTCCCCACTCGGCGAGGAAGAGGCATCCTTTCGGTGCTTCTGGTGGGATGGGTTGAGGGGCGAGGTAGGGTAAAGGCGTCGCGTGCAACCAAGGGGCTGGCTTCTCCGTTGACGAATCCCTCGGAATCGTAAGAAGTGCGGCATCCTCGTAGGGAAAGGAGATGGGTGTGGACCAAGATCCTAGGCCTTGCGCGGCCGAGTACAGAGATCCACTCGCGTTCGTCGGGTGCAGGCCTCCAAGAATTGGCGCAAAGATGGCACCTGCTACGGGAACCTTGTTGACACAGAAGCCGACCGAAACGCAGCATGTCGGGAAGAGGTGCACGTAGTTGACCGTTCCGTCCAATGGGTCGATGATCCATGTGGGTTCCTGGTGGTCGGTGGGAAGGACGTTAGATTTCTTCGGCGTTACCTTGAAGCGGTTAGCGAACCCACCTCTGTCAACAAGAATCGCTTGTCTTGACCGGCCGAGTAGGATTCTTCACCAATGATCCTGTTGTTCGCATGACGAGGAGTGGGTGTTCGTCAGGAGTGGTATCCCTGGCCCGATCTCCCCCACCACCATCCTAGAACACGGAGCGGTGCGGTCAGAGCAGAAGTACTGCTGACTGACTTGTGGTTGGGGTACTTTTGCAAGATGGCGTTACTGATCATCTCCTCGGCAAGCTTATCGGCCTTGGTAACCAAATCCGCGGCGTTCTCCTTGATGGTCAACTCGAGGTCGTAGTGGGCATCACTCTGCCTCGACGCGCGTTGTAATGCCTGATCACGTAGGTACACCCCAGCGAGGATGGCCAGGTGCGACGCAAAGCGATGTATCTCGTCCAGATCTACGTTGTGCGAGGCCGACATGGTGGAGGGACGTGGTCTGGTTAAGAGGTGAGCTAATCGCTGGAGATGGAGTGTCAGAGGAGAGGCCCCCGCGAAGCTGATTGACGTCACGGGACACGGAACGGTGATGGGTCCATACTGACAATAAGGAGCTAATGCTTAGTGTCCACCTTTGGTGCAGTCGCTCGTTTCTCTGTGTTGAGTGCGGTCGAGTCTACAGAGCAACAGGCCGAAAGCGGCAGCGGCTAGCGGCGCGCCTGACGATGATTGTTCACACATGCCCGGCACCGAACGGCATGCCGAGAAAAACAGGTCTCAGTCGGACTTTGCTGGCTCAGTGTCTGCAAAAACAGGGTGGCGATATCCACGAAGTACATAGACTATACACAGGTCTTCAATAATACCAACCAACATCCATCACCTAATCACAACCGAGCCTGACCGAACCGGATCCCTGTCTGTGGTGCGAGCTTGACCGAGCTCGGCGAGGTCGTCGTCGAGTCCTGTCCGACGGGCTTGATATCCTCCATCCCACGAACAAGAGCGGCAGCTCGATCTTCTACCACTTTGCCAAGTTCTTTGCGCTGGCCTTGGAAAGGAGAAGCCGCGCTCGACAGTAGCCAGGCTCGACTTTGCTCGTAGCTGGAAGAGAAAGAACGTCGCACCGCCTGAGCAGGAAGCTCGATCGAAAGGATGGGAATTCTCGTTCTGAAGTCTGTGTACTCACCCTTGCTGAATCATCGACTCCACACCTTGCACGCCGTACCACCCGGCATCGACCGCGATATTGTACATGATCGTCTTCCGGGGCTGAAAATGAGAATGACGTCGGGTCAGCCTCAGTGCGGGGGCTACGATCCAACGCTGGAGTGTCCAAGAAACAATCTTTACTTTGTAGCACATCTCCAGGAATGTCCTCTGCCCGACTTGCCCCTTGGGCTTGGAACCGAAAACTTTCCTCGCGACGGTGTACACGTTCTTCTCCCCTTCCGTCACCGGCTCCAAACTCGGGATCGCACCTACACCAACCACTCCCCTCTCAACCCATTCCTCTGACCATTGATCGATATGGTCCAACGCCCGCAAGTCGTACTGAGGAAATGACTTGATCATCGCGGCCGTCTCGGTGGGGTCGCGGTTGATGAGGAAGATGGGCGAGATTTGCAAGCGGGACAAGGCGACGACGGCGGCTCGGGTCGTTCCTCCGCCTCCGATGATGAAACCTGATTTGGGTGAGGGTGAAGAAGAAGGGGAGAAGGGAGCCTTGAGGGCTTGTTGAGAGGTGGGTAGGGCCAAGAGAAGACTGTTGTAGATTCCGGTCCAGCTGTGGATGTGGAACGCGAAAACTCGTCAGCGGCAGATCTTGTTGCGTGCGAGTGATTCAACCATAGCTCACTCTGTGTTGCGACCTGATGAAATGAACATGAGGATAAGCTCAACGAGCAACCGTAGAATGTATGCACGGCTCACTCACCGAGCAGAACGGGTCGGCCGTTCTTGTCGATCGATTCGACGACGATCGTGTTGATGGAACCGATCTCCTTGGCCTCGTCTGCAATCTTATCGATGTTTTTCATTGCTTCGACCTTGATGGGCCTGTTCGGGCCCAAGGACCGAGAGGAAAATCAGCATCCACGGTTCACGATCGAAGCGGCGGCACCCCCACTTGGGGCAGGTGGCACTGAGGGAGAGGAACTCCCCGTATTGCACCTACATAGTGACCGAAGCCCCTCCAAAGTCCTCCCTTCGAATCAACTCGAGCATCCGCGAGTTGGGGTCGTTCTGAGGGTGCTTGGTATCGTGCAACTGGTAGCGGTGCTGCGACAGGTCTAATGCCGAGAAGATCTCGTTGTGGAATGCGGGCGAGGCGCTGTGCGAGATCTGGTGCCCGAAGAGGTAGAACTCGGTTCGTTTGGTGGAGTATGACATGGCTTGTCCGGTTTGCTTTGGTGGAGAGGTGAGATTGAGTACGCTGTGGGGAACGAGGGGCGGAGTCTGGAGACAGTGGAGAGGCTGCGAGCGAGACCACTAGGACAGAAGCGGTCGCGGGAAGCCGAGCCGCTTCAGGCCGTTGCCGAGTGATCGCGGAGCCGAGGTCCGCGGCGCAGAACGTTCACCCGGTCGGTGAACTCCGAAGCGCCAACGTCTGGCAGCGACTTCCAGCTCAAAGGGGCCAAACCTAATCGCAGCTCTTCCAACCGACATTGCACATAACTGACTAGGAACAACTCGTAAGGAGAGAGGATTGGGTGGGTGGGAGGACAGCATACCCTCAAGAGCCGATTACTGGGTGACAAGTGAAGGTCTGGATCGGTTTCGGGAGGACGGGCACGTAGGACGAAGCAGTGACAGAATTCGGGGTGGAATTTGGCCGCTGCCGGCAGGAAAGGGGTGCATCGCGGCTTCGATAACAGATTTGGAAAACCCTGGGGGCACGGTCAAGTAAGCTTGACGCAATCTGCAACAAGAACGAAATTCAACTCAGTTGAATGATCTCGGGCGGCGGCCGATCGGTCGGAGGAAACATTCGAGCTTTGCTCGAATGTACTTACAATCGGCGTTGACTTTGGATTGATCCGGGTTCAGAGCCCAGAACGGCATGTTTACTGCCGCACCAGCACCTCCCTGGACCGCAAAAGTGGCTGTGGGCAAAAAAAGGGGTGAGTTCGGCATCCTTAGCGGTCTCAGAGCAGCGATAGCTCGTGCTGTCCAAGGGCGAGAACACTCACCCACGAAGACCATCAACTCTGTTGGCCAAGACGCGGGGTGTTGGGTGAGTACATGTGTAGCAGTGATCTGGGGCTGCTCATTGCGACAACTCACGAGTTCCACCTGATCTCCGAGGCAAGCGGACGGATTCGTCAGTCGTGACGGACTAGGAAGGTGCAAGCTGGAATATCACCAGTGACGTACCATCGAGTGCAGCGCTCAAGAGGTAATTGTACTTGCGGAACCAAGTGGGCTGGTACCTGCGGCTGTCGGACGAATTCCGGGGCGTAATGAGGAGAGTAATTAGGAGCTCGATTTGTGGGGTGTAACTCGGAGGCGTGACATACAGGTAGTATTGAGAGAACATGGCGAGAGAGAAGGTCGTGAAGACTGAACTGTTGATTCCGACAGAGAGGTTGCCGATGCACCAGGCCCACTGCGATTCCAGCGGAGAGCGTCAGCACTCGCAGAGAGGCCATAGGTTCACTCGGTACTGACAACGGGGGTGACAAACTTGTCAAAGTGGAGACGAGGGAAGAACTTGTGTAGGAAGTAGAAGGGGAGCGGAACGAACAACCCGATGATGATTCTGGTGAGATAATAGAAAGCCTAAGTGGTTCAATCACGAGCTGTGCTGCGCACCACCTGCGACTCACGACATGGGAATCAAGAAGTAGGGTCGATCGCTAGAGTACATCTCTTTGCCTATGGCGAGGAAAAATGGATGCACGTCAGATAAATTCACCACAGCTGGATACAGTTTTGCGAATCACTCAAAGCGCCCCCTGTGACGCAGAAATGAATTCGGTCCGATCAGCTTTGACTTATCTTCACCGACAGGCAGCCCCGCGCGAATGACTCACACGTCACTGCAGCACTATTGACACCCTGAACTTGCTGACCTGACCAGGC
The DNA here is from genome assembly GCA_022702605.1 of Microbotryum scabiosae. NCBI lineage: Eukaryota > Fungi > Basidiomycota > Microbotryomycetes > Microbotryales > Microbotryaceae > Microbotryum > Microbotryum scabiosae. The sequence continues at coordinate 892,278 of JAHWDV010000017.1, read as the reverse complement.
TGAGGTACCCTGAACGGAGAGAAGAATGTCGCGCTGATTGCTAATGATGGTGCTCATGACGACTATTTGAAGAATACCGCCGAGGATTGTTCCCGCGAGTTGACAGATGAGCGTGTGGCGAGGAGGAATTTTGGTGTACTGTCCCATCTGTTGGCACACTAGAAAATTCACTGGTTGAACTCCAAGCTCAACATTGTTTACATCACCAACCCACCTTCAGATCTTGTGAGAGCCCGATCGCCTGCGACGTTGTGTTGTCGCCGTACAAACTGTGAACGCGACAACTTCGCTCAGGCTTTCTCCAACACTCGATGACGACGTTTTTGGACGGACGTGAAGTAAAGATTGGCCCGACTGTTGCCAGGTACCAAGGCAGCTGCAGGCGGGATCAAAGGCAATGAGCAATGGGGCAACGCACGTGCTCATGGTTTAGAAGGCGGCTCACCTCCGAGCATTTGACTCAATTGGGCCGTGTCTAGTAGTTCCGAGGATGAGGTCAGCACGACACTTTAGATACCTGCAAAGATACTGTCCCTCGAAAAGTCCCCTCACCAATTTTGAAGCCTACGATACTATACATCAACGCTTTGATGGGGTACATGATCATCGCTGTCAAGAGCGTCACAAGGAGAGCCCACCAAGGCAGTTGAGAATGTGCCGACTGTGACGAAGATGGCAGAAGGAACAGCGTTAGCCCCTGAGACAGCCGGTATTCCTGATCCACCGGTGCTACCGGGTCTGTTGCTTACGTAGGTTGTGGCCAGGGCCATGGAAAGAGACCCCGTCATGATTGCGAGGTACCACGTGGTCTGCAGTTGTGGTACGTCACAGGGGTGAGATTTCGCAACTTCTACCGGACGTGCACTAATAGGAACTCACAGGAACTTCAGGGTAAACGGACCTGGAGCGAAGAACTCCACACGTCAGTGAGATTCCTCCCCCGAATATTAAGGTCAGGGACCAGCGTACGCACATCTTTTCGTAGTGAGGGTCGTAATCTGTGCGGGTCTTGTCTGCAGCGCCGATCCGTGCGAGAGTGATGGAAGACGTCAGAGAAGAGTGTGAAGAACGCTTCGGGCGTGCACTCACGCTGGACCCAAGCCTTTCGGATCTGAGGTCTAAACCAAAGAACGATGTGTGTAATCGAACAGCCGATCGCGAGGTTGCAGCCAAGATAGTATATGGCCGTCGTCGTGGAGTACCACGGCAAGCCTTGGATGGCGAGAGCCGTCTTGTTGAGCTGGAACTTATCGTCCAAGATCAAGGACTGGTCGTACTGAGTACCGTTGAGGTAGAAAAGATCTTGAGCGAGGAAGGGAAAGTTGCGAGCGTGCCAGACATTCTTGGCGTAGCATACGAGGGAGACGACGATGCACGTCAGGAACCCAATGTACAAGCTGACGAGTGTCGATAGGGGCGAAAACAGAGCTCCCAAGGCTCCACCGCCGGATCCCACGTAGCTAGGGGACATCAATTGGAGCGAAGAAACTTGATATCAGCTAGGCCTAAGGAGAGTGGAACGGCGTCCCGACACTCACTTCCAGTCGAGAGAAATCGAGAACATCCCCATTCCTTCGTTGGGTGAAGCACCACCAAAAATCCTAGTGACCCAGGGGGAATGCTGGTGTGCCAAGCTGTGTTTTGTAAATAGAACGAACAAATCAGTACTCAGGGGAGCTTGGAGCAGGTGCCAAGGTGCCATTCGGCATGCTGCCCACCAAAAGACAGAAATCCCGATCAGGCTAGGTGCGACGTATTCGGGGATCCATTCCCAGATAAAGATGCCAATCGCGATGTACCAGAAGAAGCGCCATCGCTTCTTGGTCACAGCTCCATCTTTATCACGGCCGAGTGTGTCGTAGAGGGAGACTGCGGGGAGGATGGTTGGGTACAGCGCGTAGCACGGGTAGACGCAGAGGCTTCGAGCGAGGCCTGCTAGCGAGTAACCGAAGCATTGCGAGGCGATGAGACTGAAAATGGCGATCCCGTTGTTGAGATCGAGACCATAGTAGAGCACTTCGACGGCGAACACACCCACAGATCCCGCACTGTGAAGGGAGGTTGAGCTCATAATACCTGTGCATGAAAGGAGATAGGGGCGGTCAGTACCAGCGATCAGCTGACCACCCTGGGATACACGTACCAATTGCCACATGTTCCTTGATGTTGAAGTCACAAGGGTTCACAAAGGCCCAAAATCTGCTTTTGTGGGCCTTAGGGAGTACGCGATACCACAGCTTGCCCAAGATGTAGGAGATGATTTGCACTGCGATCAAAATGGGTGCGGCGTGAGCGAGGGGCCGGAAGTGAGGCCTGTGGTGGCTTACCGAAAAGCTGGCTGACGTAGACAATCTGTAGCAATCCATGGTGAACCAGGTTGTTATGGTACTAGTTGGAAGACTGTTCTGTTGGCAAGAGCTCACCTGAGGACGGAAGTAGAAGATCTGCGACAGCGCCGCAGCGAAGCACGTCAAGCCGAGGCCGATGACCCACATCCGCAGCGTCATGACCAGCATGGTCGGGTCGTCCTCGAGCGAGATGCACCTGTGATAGAACAATCGAAGAATTGAAACATCAAAAGTTGTGTCACATCGAATTATAACAGGGACCACGAACTGACCTGTACGCAATGTCTTCGGAGGTTTCGAGAGGGCGCTAGGTGAAAGTTAGGGGGGAGCATCCGCCACGGGTTGTGAAAGAGGGGATCAGTCCCGGCCCCGGCCCCGGCCCCGGTGCTATCAAAAGCCGGCACGCCTTCTAGACAGACCACATACCTCTTTACCATTGGGGAGCAAGTTTTCGGGCTCGAGCTCACTGACATCCGCGTTCCCACCTTTGACGTTGACGGCAATAGGTTTCGCCTGCGAGGTCTTGAGCGTCGCCGTTTTCTCGTCCACGTCGCCGTCGCCCCTGCTGTCTTTCTGGTTCGAGTCGTCGTCATTGGTGTCGATCAGCGACTCTGCAGGTAGGGGAGAACGCTGAAGTCGCGCTCGAAGCTTCCTGAACATCATGGATCCGAAAACTTGTGATCCAACGCAAGAAAGCAAGGAAGTTAAGAAGAAAAGCCGTGGGGCCGGATTCGGTCGGAAACGAGGATCAAGGCGGGTCGGAAGCGGCGGAGAGGAGGCACTGTTGCACGGGGGTGTTTTAGGTGCCGACGAGGCGCCTTTCGTGAACTTGGACACACGCGGTGACGTAGACTAACCGACGCCGAACCCGGAAAGCTCCGGTTCGACTGGCTCGTCGAAGTTCACCTCACCGACCTGCCGAGGTTCTCTGGACGATGCCCTGCGAGACCATATCAACAGCTTGTGTCCAAGTTCACGAAAGGCGCCTCATCGGCACCTAAAACCATGTGACCTCGGGGCGATTTGGCGGGTCGGATCGGAGACCAGTGAATGCAGGTTCTCGATCTCCGAAGGACCACACGGCGGCCGGTATATCCGGATGCGATGTAATGTCACCCATTTCATGTGCCAAAACCGGATAAATAAGAATAGCGTACTGCATGAAACCGCGTCGCCAAGCACGGCGGCTAAGGCACCCGGCCCAAGACATCTAGGTTGCAGGGGGGGTTTGAGTTCATAGCCTCTGTTCCTTAGTCCTGCCTTCCGTCGATCCGCTCAGGCTTCCGGCGGTTCGTTCCCCGTCTCGCCATCCTCCTTTAATTGCTTCCCTAGTCGCTCAATCACTTCATTGACGTTCAGATCGTCCTCGCTACACTCCATCCAGAACTTTTGTTGCTCGATCGCTTGCCATGCCATCATCTGTTCGCCCGTGACGACCTTCCACCCCGCATCGGTCGCGATTTGGCACAACTCGGTCCACGGGTGAGGGAAGTAGCATGCCTCGAGGATCGTACCCTTAGTCGGCTTATCGCTGTTGAGAACACACCAAGATCGAATTCATGCGAAGGGTGGGAATAGCTCGGTCAGAAAAAAAGCACTAGATGTGACACCACTAAATGCCACCCGCGTGGGGGACGAGTCTCAGGTGAAGACCCTCAATTTCCGAACTCACAAGAATGTCTTGATGATCGCCCGAGCGTTGAGCTCACCTTCGGACTTTGGCGGGAAAGCGGGCACAGCGCTGACGATGTACACTGTCGGCAATCAAGAACTGATATCAACATACTTTCCACCGTCGCTTACGTTACGACTTTGAACTGACCTGGTGCCTCGAGTTCTTGGGCCTGCTCAACGGTCTTAACGTGGATCAACTCGGGCCTAAAGTCTCCTGTCCGGTAGTCTTCGATCAGCGCCTCGACTTCGCTGTCGATGCGATTCGCGATGTAGATCGGTGAACAGTTGAGCTTCTTGACGAGGGCGTAGATCGACGCTCGACTGGCCCCACCGGCACCAAATATCAAGCCGGGTCGGGTCTTGCCCGACGAGACGTGCGAGGGGTCGGCTCGAAGGAGGGACTGGTGCACGCCTGTGAAGCTACGATTCGAAAGCGAGTGGAATGGATGAGGTTCGGGATCCAGGAACGCACCAAAAGTGGATACTTGATTCACTTACTCGGTGTTGTGACCAATGAGAGTGCGTTTCCCATCTTTTTCTCGAACGATGATGGTATTGCATGCTCCGCTGTGGGGTTCAGGTTCATCGAGTCAAAGTGCGAAGTTAGCTGGCGTGTCCTGTTTCGGGTATCGCACTGATTGCGCTGACTTGCATGGCTTTTCCATCCTCGGTCAGTTCATCGAGTTGTTCACAAATGGCGACCTTGTTGGGCACTGTCAAAACACACGCCAAGATGACAGGAGACATCAGTTCCGAAAAGCCGCGGCACAAATGACGACGAAGTGTGGGGGCGGCGGCGCGACTCAACTCGTGACGGCGCTGCCACCGAAATCCTTCTCCTGCGTCAACTTCATGAACGCCTCCATGTCACTCGACTCGTACTTCGTGTACGATCTTGAAGGGGCTCCTGCGAGCTTGGTGATGGTGTTGTGCAGGAACGGCGCATAGGTTCGCTTGAGCGGCGTGCCGAAGAGGTACGTCTTGGCTGGCGCGGAGAGGTGGTGTTGATCAATAGGCACTGTAGAGAAGGGTTCAGGTCAGCTGGAGTGCAAGTAGGAGAGCTTTCAATAAGCCATCTACTCACTTTTGGAGAGGATAGGTTTGTGGACTGACGGTTGAGGAGAAGGCAGAAAGTACTTTGCGGGGACCCGTCCAGATCGGAGCTCGAGGCTGCGGGCCCAGCGCTACTGCCCTTCACAGCGCTGAAGGTTCTTCCTCCGCGCCATTTCGGTTGTTGCCGGGGTCGGCACGAACCAGTCGGAGCGCGATATTTTCACCGAGCATGCGGTGCTGCCTTAGCTCGGAGTCAGCCAGGACTTATCACGTCACGTGCGGACACTTGCTGACCTCGAGACACGGGATGCAGACTGCTTTGGCTTACGTAAGCCGCCTCAGCGATCAACACTGGCTCCCTCAGTGCTCCCTCCCAATTATGGGCTTTTCTCTAAGTCTCTCGATGCAATAGCCCCCAATGATTCAACACTAGGAAAATGATTGGCATGCTGGTTACAGATATGAAATCTTACACATTGGTCAAGAGCCGTCTGAACAAATGAGATGCGATGGCCTCGTTTTCTTATTCTTAATTCTTTTTCGGTTCGTGTGGGAGTCTATTGCTCGTTGACGAACACACTGGCCATACCCATACCACTGCCAATGCACATACTCGAAACGATGACCTTGGCGCCCGATCGCTTGGCCTCGGCGAGAGCGGTGGCGTATTGACGAGCACCGGTCGCGCCAAGAGGGTGACCGAACGCGATCGCGCCACCGACCGGGTTGACCTTCTCGTACGGGATCTTGAGGTGCTCGATCGACATGACGGCTTGCGAAGCGAACGCCTCGTTGATCTCCCACAAGTCGACCTCCTCGATCGTCAAGCCGGCCTTCTCGAGCGCCTTGGGGATGGCGAAAGCGGGGCCGATACCCTTAAATCACACGAAGAAGGACGAACGCGAGTCAGCAAAGGCGAACGGGATCATCAACAGCGCTCGAGACTCACCATGAGCTTGGGCTCGACACCGACCACAGCGGCGCAGACAAACTTGCCGAGGATGGGCAAGTTGTGCTTCTTGGCGAACGAGCGGCGCGTGAGCAAGACAGCGGCGGCACCGTCCGAGACCTGCGAGGCGTTACCGGCGTGGGTCGAACCTGTCTTGGAGAAGACGGGCTTGAGCTTGCCGAGCGACTCGGCGGTGACGCCATCGCGGATACCATCGTCCTTGGTGACGGTGACGGTCGTCTCGTCGCCGGTCTTGGGGTCCGTGACCTGGACGGTGACGGGGACAATCTCCGACTCGAACTTGCCGGCCTTTTGCGCGGCTGCAGCCTTTTGGAACGACTTGGCAGCGAATTCATCCTGGGCTTGACGGGTGATATTGTACTTGGCGGCAACGTTCTCCGAGGTGATACCCATGGGCACGAGGCAGTCGGCGGCGGGCTCATGCTCCATGATCTTGTCCGAGAACTTCTCGGGCATGACACCAGCGCCTGTGGAGTAGTTCGGGGAACTGTCAGCTCATTTGCATTGCAACGAGGGGCACGAAAGGATTGCTCACCGTAGCCCATGGTCATGGACTCGACACCGGCACCGATACCGACATCAATTTGGCCGGCGGCGATTTGGAGGGCGATGTTGTTGATAGCTTGGAGGCCGGACGAGCACTGTCGGTTAAGAGTGCAGATGGACGACGTCTCGGGGAAGCCGACTGTAGACGACGGATCAGATACGCGGGAGTGCAAGGAGCAAGAGGCGGGTCGTCAGTACGAGAATGACCGAATGACTAAGAGAACTCAAGAAGACATGTCCAGCCCGGTGTTTTACGACCGTTGACCCGTCATGCGATCAAGGATGATCCGACGTGCGCGTGGGGCGGCAGCTGAAACGAGCCCTAATACGCCCGAATATAAACGACTGCGACTACGAACTGACCTGCGAGTTGGGCCATACGGGCGACGGTCGCACCACCACCGGGGGGAAGGACGTTGCCGACCTGGATCTCCTCGACGAGGTTGATGTCGATGGCAGCACGGTCAACGGCGGCCTTGAGGACGGCGGCCAACAGGTCCTCGGGGGTCGTGTCCTATGGAGCGGGTAACCGGGGCGAGGGAGCGTGCAGGCGCGAGGGAGCGGGGGCGAGGTCGACGGCGAGAGCGAGGTAGCCATGGTTGGTGGTTTTCTTAGTCAGCCAATCGTGGAATCACCACCGTAGGGAGTCAACCTTCATCGTAGTGTTACTGACCTTGAAAGGACCCTTCTTGGCTCGGATCAAAGGGGTGCGCACCGCCGATACGATCACAACGTCATTGTCCTTCTTGGCGAGCACGGCCTTCTTGCCACGTGAAGAGGGCACCAAGTGCGACGCAAGAGCGGCAACGCGTTCGAGAGTGGAGGACATGATTGTGATGGAGGGTAGCGGAGTTACAAAAGGGCTGAAAGTTGTGCTTGGTGAGTGGCTGACTGGACGGGGGAGTCAAATAGCGCAGAAAGCAGATAGGATGGGGATGGAACGGGAGAGAAAGACGTTGGACCGTCAGAAGAGGTGGTCAGAAGCGGCTGACAAGGCGACCCGGGCCCCCGGCCACAAGCCAAGCACCGGCTTTAACATCGGCCGACGCCCGAGGCGCGGGTTGGAACTCGGCGGCCACTCGGCTTGCCAGTCAGAGCGACTGGCGCGATGATCTATCATCTAGAATTTGTCAAGCGGGTTCCGAGCAAGGTTGGTCTGCTGATCTGGAGTCTTCAGTGTGCAGAGACTTCGAATCTTCATCTTAGCTGACTTACCCGCGTGTGGCAAAGACTGTCTATGCCTTGCTTATGTCATCCGCTCGTACAGCTCGTAGCACCGGTCCCGGCCGGCAAAAACACCGAACAGACCCACTTGATTGCAAAGACAGCACAGATAGTCAATGCAGATTCTAATGACTCTTACAAAAAGGCTCTCGTCCGATCCACAATACCAGCTACTCTGCATCGTGTTCACGACTCGTCAGAGTGCCCTTCACGAACCGAGTCATAACGACTCGCAAGCACCTGCTGCGACTCCATGACCTGAACGACCAATTCTTGGTTTTTGGTGCGAAGACGCTCCAACTCTTCTTGCAACTTGACATGGTCGTCTTTTGTGAGTGTGGGAGCTGCGACTGCCGAGCTTGGGGTGATGGCGTTCGCCTGGCGTAGTTTGGCGAGCTCATCGTCCTTGGCACTGTAGAGGATGGACTGGTCAGTGAAAAGTCAGGACCAGTTTGTTCTAAACAAGGTCAAAAGGGGAACTCGCCGAAGTTGTTGGCGCAGCGTTGCAGCTTCCACTTCGATCGACTCGCGCAGCATCTCGGACTTTTGAGCCTCGGCGGCGAGCAGGTCCATTTGTCGCTTCTGTTTTTTGAACTTGACCAGATCGGCGTCACTGCAAGCGGAGAGTCGAGACGTGAGATATAAAGCTTGAGAAGATAGGAAATACGGCGATTGCCTCGTCAGAACCCACCTGATGGCAACAGCTTTGGTCAAAGCCGCGATCCGCTTCTCGAATTCTTCGAGACGGCCCAGCTTCTCCGAGTCCATCGCGACTTGATTGCGAAGATCAAGGAACCTGTTAGCCACGCAGAAAGAAACGTCAAATTCACTCTTCCGCACCACACAGACACCCCGATGCGTACGTAGGTACTGACTCTGCACCAGTCGTATCCAACTCCTTTTGCAACTTTGCCTCCCGCTCCTTGACGACCTCCAACTGAGCCTTCAGTGTCTTGCCCTCCTGATCGGCCTTGCCCTTACTCTCCCTCACGTTCTTGAGTTTCTCCCTCAAATCGTCGATATGCGACACCCAATTGACCTTGATCGTGCTCGACTCATTCCTCAGTTGATCCAAAGACGACTTGGTCTGCTTCAACTGCGCTTTCAGCGTCCGGATCGTGCGGTTTAATGCTTGGCGTTCGGCCTCGGCCCCACTTTCGAGCACCTTTTGTCGATGCAACGTCCCCATGTATTGGAGGTGGATTTGCTTGAGGTAGCGTTGGAAATCGACTTCGCCTTGCAGGAGCGCGATGTCGTGTTCGAGTTTGCTGACTTGTGCACCACCGGGGACGTGGACTCCGCGGAAGCTAGAACGAGGGCGAGACTCAAGATAGTCCACCGGAGCGGGGGCGTTGAGCGCACCGTGGATCGTTGAAGGAGAGCCATTGATCGATGATGCGCGTGAAGATGGGCTCGAGGCGTGGGTTGATGAATCGGTCGACGCGTTGATCAAGCCAGACCAGGCCGGGTGAGAATGATCGGCCAGATCGGTGATGGGCGAGCGCAGATGGGGTCCCGAGCGACTAGTCGGAACGGATTTCAGCAGGGTCGAGCCGGGGGTCTGACGAGCCTGAAAGTTGGTGAAGTGCGTCGCCAGGGGTAAGTGGGGTATCGGTGAACGAGAGCGAGAGCCCGAGGCGGAGGATTTGCGGATTTGCGAGGGTCGCAAGCTGCCTGGACGTGATTCCGTCAAAGCGGGACCCGAGGCTGCTCGTCGACTGCGGGACGGTCGAGGAGTTGTCGAGACTTCGGTCACAAAATCAGGCCCTTCGTGCACAACCGTCTGGTCGCACAAGGCCATCACACCAGCAGCATCGGCATCGCCGAAGCGAGCCACATCCGTGAGCTCCGATGCAGCGTCCGAGGAGAGTAGAGCCGGATGGAGCGTGTGTCGAGCAATGAGAGGCTGAGAATGAGCAGAGGGCAGCGATTAAGGACCACGTAAATACGGATCAAGAAGTTGAGCCTCAACTCACCTTGCTGAACGCTCGAACACTCGCCGTATCGAATAAACTATACGCTTCGGGCGGTCCGCTCCAGTTCTTGCTCCGCAGATAACCCGTCGCATCGCGCAAAAATGCCGTAAAGTTGCACGGGAAGATACCGTACAGGCAGCTGAATAAGAGCATCGGGTCTGGTGTCTGGACCGAGACGATGGGCGACTCGTCCGTATCTTCCAAAGGTGAATCCTCGAGCAAGTCGTCCGGTCGTTCCCAGCAGACGAGGCGGGCGTAGATGGCGAACAGTCCTGGGAGGTGGTCGCCGATCAAGACGGTGAGTTGGACTAAAGAAATGACGAGGCATTTGACGCTGAGGATCACGGATGCCGAGTCGCTCGACGTCAAGCAAAGGGTGATGAGGGCTCCCAAGAGCGGTGTCTCGTGAATCCCTTTGGCCTTGTCCGGGTGACGTGAAAGGAAAGCGACGAGCAACGAAAGGGTGGGTAGTTGCGGCGATCGCGAGACGGTGGCGAAGGGTGCCATTTGATCAAACAACCTCTGTGCAACAGATCACCGAGATTGGATCTGAGCGACACTCCAAGGCACGAACACACGAAGGGAGGGGGGCGCTCACGACGTAGAACTTTTCGCCCCAGTTGATGAGGCATTCCTGAAGATTGCGCACGCCGTACCCTTCATCGAAGCCCTTGAGACTGGCGAGGGCCCTCTGCTCATACTCATCCCTCACGGTCGCAAAGAACGGAGGCACGTATTTCCACTCCTGGTCCGATTCTTCTTGCGTCGGCGACATGCCCCACACGACCATCGTCGTCGAGGCCTCAAGCGCTTCTCTCGACACCGTCAGAGGTTTGACGAGTGGGTTGGAGGCGCCTCTGCTCGTACTTGTTCGCTCTGCGGGTGCAAGTGTACTCAATGGAGTAGCCGTGTCCTTGCCCTTTTCGGATTTGCCCGACTTGCGACCCCTCGAACGTTCCGGTGCCGAGGTTGTCCTGTCGTCGGTGCGCTGGAGGTCCTTGCCCGAACCCAAGATGACCCTTCTCAGCACGGCGCCCCACCACACCTTGGCGATATCGTGGCGCGTAACGATCGCGGACGAGTCATCGTAGTCGTTTCCATCCGCACTGAGTTGACATAGCAGCACGAGGAACGCCGAGACGCGAGCGACGGCTTGGGGTTCGATCTCGGTCCCGGCTCCAGGTTCGGCGCTCGCCCACAGTTCGAGCAGTCCGTCGCGCCATCTCGTCCTTTCCCGCTCCTTGGCCTCGTGTGCAGAGTCGGGGAAGGTCGAGGCAAAGGTGTTGATGTGATCTTGGATACTCGCCTCGAGGGACGCGGGGATGCGTAGAGTCGGGAAGGGCGACGAGGTCGGTGACGTCGTGCTCGAGTAAGAGGTGGAGCTGCTCGAGGCGCTCACCGTCGCTGCTGTCGCAGCAGTGGAGTTGTGAGCTGTTGCAGAATCAAACAGGGCCGACAGGTGTCGTAATAGCTCCTTGGCCGGTGCCCTGCGATGGGGTCCAATCGCCATGGCCTGGTCAGCTCACTAGCTCAAGGTAGCGCCGGTTCGTCGAGTCGGCCGCCCTGTGTCCCGGAAAGGAAAGCGGGCAAGGACAAGGAGCACAACGTACATGATGGACGCAGCAGCACCCCAGCAGCCTACCCCGAGTAAACTGGCTCAGCAAGGTGTGGGTCCGCCGACTACAACGATCGGAACGTTCACCGGACCGGGAATGATGTGGACAGCAGCCTAACGACGACCGTCGACGAGCGACCGTTCTCGCCTTTTCCGCGATCACACGTCCGAAGCGGTCCGAGCGGCCCTCTGAGCGGCACTCGCTTGCCCCAAGACTCTGTATTCGGTGTCCCTCGATAAAGTGATTTCATGGCTTGCATAGCAGCACCGGCACCTAGCCAAACAAAACGGAACTCTTTTGCTACTTTGAATCGGCTGACTTTGGTAGAGCACTTCCACCACCGCCTTTCAAGCCCCTCAATAATCCCCAGCCCCTGTCCCTTAGCGCTTACCATTCTTGCTCTTCGACTTTTTAGGTCGGTCCGATCCACTATCCGAAGCGGCTCGTCCCTTGCCATTCTGTTTTCGTTCCTGTTCCTTGCGTTCCAACTTTTCCTCCGCATCACTCCATTCATCGGCGCTGACGTCCTCGGCGCTCTCATCATCGTCGTCCGAAGCGTCGTCGTCAAAGTCGGACCCGGATTCAGAGCTCTCACTCTCGAACGCGTCCGAGCCAGCCGAGAACTCGGACTCTTCCTCGCTCTCGTCCGAGTCCTCCTCGTCGTCACCCTTGGCTGACAAGAAGCCCCACCCGCCTTCCTTGAAGAACTCGTACGGATCCTCGTTGACGGTCTTCATGATTGCGCCCCAGTTGAGGTTGACCGGTCCTTCGGTGAAGGGGATATCGACCGAGTCGAGCCATTCCTTGACGTTGTCCAACTGCGCCGACGGCACCGTGTTGATATGGATCGGCGTTCGCTTGAAATCGGCAAAGACAAAGACCATGTCAAAGTTTTTGAGACCGTATTGCACGCGCTCGAGATGAGCGACCTCGATCTCGCTCAGCGTCAAGACGAGGAACGGCGGCTCGGTCAAAAAGACGAGCGTCTCGGTCGTCGGTTGCATCAGCACGTTGGACCGGAACGGCACACCCTGGAAACCGAGCTCGCGGAAGGGGATATCGACCTCGACGCGCCCGTCCGAGGCCTCGGCGATCTTGTCCGAGAAGGCCTTGAAGTACTTGTTGAGGTCGGATCGACGCCTTCGCTCCTCCTGTTCGGCCTCGAGTTCGTCCTCGTCGTGGTAGTTCTTACGTCGCTTCTTGTTGCCCGTGTCGTCGAACGACTGGTCCGACACCTCACGGAAGAACTGCACGTCCGTCGCCTTCTTCTTGCCGATCAGGATCGGCGTCTTGAGGTGAATGTGCAAGATGACGATCAGTTCGTGGTCGCACGGCTGGAACAGCAAGTGCTTCATGTTGCTGAACAAGATGTCTGCAGGCGTAGATAGATATTGGTACAAGGTGAGTCGGACATTCTCGATGGAAAGCCCACACCTAGGCACAATGTTCACCAATCTTTTGTTCCGACTTGAGCGACGACTGGTAGCGAATACCGTTTGAATGGATCTCGACATCGCCCATCTGCCGCTTGCCATCGAAAACAGGTCGAACCTGCACGTCCGTCATCCTGATTGGTCTCTTGCCCTTGAGCTCGATCAAGCGGTCCTGTTCGACGACGTCAGCCATTTCCTGGCGTTCGGCATCGCGCTTCGTCGCGGCCTTTTTCAGCTCCGTGATGTCCTTGTGCACCTCGGCGTAGCGGAACCCGTCGAGGGAGCGGTACGTGATACCTCGGATGAACGTCGCCGAAGGGTCCTCGAAAGGCGTGTCCTCCTTCTTACCCGTGATCGCACCGGGGGTGACAAACATGAAGCGCAAGACGGTGTAGTCGCCCTCGTCCTGCTTGACTATGCTCTTAAGCGTGTTGATGTGGAACGGCACAGCGTACCCATTAATGGGCAAGATGATGGTCGAGCGTCGCACGTCGATCGAGATTTTTTGCGACGTCACCGCCTCGGGGAGTTGCGATTCCTTTTGGTAACTCGTGAAACTCTTCCATTGCTTCTCGCCGCGGCCGCGCCCACCGTCGCCCTCGGAGAAGCGCTCCAGCCCAGCTTCCTGACGACGGGCAGCGAGCTCGCGCTGATGTTCCTCCCTTCGCTTGAGCGCATCCGCATCATCGTCCCGGTTCTCGTTCCTCAACTTGGACTTGACCATGACCGTTGGTGCGGCCTTGCGCGCCGCGCCGCGTCCACCCTGCGCGGCCTTCTTCTTGTCCTCCTCGTCGTAATCCATGAAGAACATGACGTCGTCCTTGCCCTTCATCCCTTCCGAAAGAATCTTGGCACCGGATTTGCCGACCTGCACAGTATCGACGAGCGAGATGGCGTACGTCTTGTCCCCCTTCGCCTGCGGGATGTTGTGGAACCCGAGCGAGAGCGAAAAAATCATGTCCTGCTTGAGCGTGCGAGCCCCCTTGGGACCGAGCGCATACGCCGCATCACGGAACTCCAACCCCATCCCGAAACCGCACGTCTTGACAAAGTGAGGCAACAAGTCCTCTCGGTCGGTACGAATCTTCTCAACGGTCGCGGCGTACACATCCTTGGCCACGGCGCCCTCCTTGAGTTCCCCAATGACGAACTTTTGCAGTTCGACGAGGAAGAGATAGTTCTTCTCTTGGGTCGAGTCGGGGTCGATCATGAACGTGCGACCGACGTTGCTGCAGTACGACTTGTAGCGAATACCGAGCGAGCACAGGATCACGCCCGGCTTGAGCTTTTGGTCGTCCGTCTGCGCCGAACTCTTGAGGTCGTAGTTGCCTCCGGATTGGATGATGGGCGAGTAGCACCAATCACCGAAACCGGTCTCGAACCCATCGCCGAGCTTGAGCGAACGCCAGAACTTGGTGTCCTCGAGCTTTTGCTCGATCTGCTCGCCCAATTGCTCGTGTGTGATGCGCTTGCCCTGGTCGATCGCCGACGACATGGCGTCGCTGAAGTGCGACATGAGGTGGTTCGTCATCTTGGCAGCGTGCATCTCGTTGCGCTGCAGATCAAAAAAGCGAAGCGAGATCGTCAACGAAGTGCACACTATGATATTGAACCGCGCTTGTGACCAACCAGCTCCTCCTCGTCCTTGACAGCCAACAATGTCGAAACCCCCGGCGCAACATCGATCTCCTTGATGTCCTTGCCCGAGCCCGTGAAGACGCCCTGCCATTCATTGACGAATTTACCGGCCATCTTGTCCTTCGGGAGCGTACCGACCGTATTCTGCAATGAATCAAGCGGCACATGTCAGCTTTCTTCCCCCGCGTAGAGCCAGACAGGACGCTTCCCACTCACACCATCGCCAATCGCATCGATGACCTGCTCGAACAACTTCTTGTTCTCGGCCTCGTCCTTGGACCGAGTCAGGATCTCGACCTCGACCTTCTCATCCGATGGGGCGGTCAAAAGAGGCTGAAGCAACTTGGCTGTAATTGAAGAAAGCCGAATCATCGATACCGAGGTCAGCACACGAAAGCAATCGGATCTGAGCAGGTGAACGTGAAAATGTACCCTTTGAAGTTGACACGACAAAGACGACCTTCTTGGCGCCCCCCTTGTTGGAGAGCATCATCAACGTCGAAGGGAACTCGTAACCGAGCAAATAGGTCTGCGGGGTGTCGACAATCTGACGCGTCAGGGCAATGCTCGAATCGGGTCCGGAGCTGCGTGTAGCTGGACTGACCTGCAGTGCCGAGCCTTTACGGTACGGGTTTTCTTCGTCAGAGTTACCGGCGACGACAAGAACATGGTCGACCTCGGACAAGGGGGCCGAGTCATCTTGCTTTTTCTAGTCATGGGCCAAGCCAAAGCCGCAGGGGAGGACAAGTCACGGTCACGATCAGCACGCGAGCTCCGAGAAGAAGGCGCCAGCAGAGGGATGTCTGTCGGTAGGAACAAGTCAACGTACCTCCCATAGATTGAAGATACGAAGTGCTCGACGGTGGAACGTCGAGGAGGAGATGACGACGTCCGACACTGCAGTAGAAGAGGAGTGATTCGAGGGTCAGGGTCGAGGCCAGGGTGCGGACGAGCCTTCCCCACGTCAATCGGCTGCGATGACTGACTGATGAAGGTAGATCAGACTGGGTTGCGGTTCCTCTTGTTGATGTCCCAACTGGTTCCTAATCGCACAACGAGTGTGAGCCCTAGTGCGTGCGTGTGGTCACTGGACCGTGTTCTGTGCGCCGGATTTCGAGTCAGCAAGTCGCGTTCGATGCACCTTCCTCGGCCAGTTCGGCCGCACGAAGGATGGAAAGAGGTGAGCAGATCACTCCCACAGCAGACCGTGTGCAGTAGACACGTCTACCACGCGGTAGTACGCCGAGCAATGCGACCGGCCCTCGCTCATGGCTGGCGCAGCGCGCCTGGAATCCTTCACCATCACCCTCCCTGCCCAAAGCATCCTACCGACATGGCCACGAAAGCGTCCACTTACTCGACGAGCAGCGTTTTCTTCCTTGCTCGTACGCAGTCTGTTGGACGGTTGTCCCAGTCCGAAGGAGAGCGACAAGGTGAGAGGAAGCCAGAAGAAGCAAGCAAAGCGGCGCGCGCTCAGTCTCATCAAGGCGCGTCCCGATCTCCCGAGCACCGCTAACCACCCTCGACGCGTCCACCAATTTCCGCCCTTCCTGGCTCACACGCGGCGCATACAGCTGGTTCGCCAGACGCGGATTCGGAACTTGGCAGTCGTCGTATCACATCATTACTATTGTAGGTCATTTCAAAAAAGACTCATCTCTTCGTCATATAGTATGAACTAACAAAAACGAAAGGAAAAAGGAGAACAAACCCCGAACCCCAAACCTTCTCAAGATCCTCCACAGTCCCAGCTCACCCCCTCCTCCTCCTGAGCGGAGCAATCTTCCTCTTATTCGGACTCTCGTCCCCGCCACTCCCGATATTGAACAACGCCCCCGTTCCCGTACCCGCACCACCCGCAGGACTCAAAGGCGCACTTGACGACGCACCTACAGAAGCTGAAGGAGCTCCAAAGGAGAACCCTCCACCACCTGCGTTCGAAGGTCCACTTCCGAAGCCGTTCGAAGATGTAGTCGGTGCAGCACCGAACCCCCCGAATCCACCATTACTATTCATCGGCGTCGAAGAAGGGGGTGCACCAAAGTTGAACGCCGTACTCGTTGTGGGTGTACCGGGGTTAGACGACGCACCGAACGTGAACGAAGATGGGGCAGCGGGAGCTCCAAAAGGGGATGTCACAGCTGGTGCAGTCGAGGCACCGAACCCGGGTGCAGAGAGCGTTTGGGACATTGCTGTTCCGCCCGAGTTGCCGAACATGTTGCCGTTCGTTGTCGAGGCGCCCGAGTTGCCGAACAGACCACCGGAGGGAGTCGTCGACCCTGACGGGGCACCGAATGTGAAAGCCGCCGGCGCCGCGAAAGGGGTGGGAGCAGACGGCGGTGCGGAAGACGTGGTTCCGAATGAGAAGCCCGTGTTTACGGGACCGGCGGAAGGAGGTCCAGGCGAAGGCGAGGGTGAGAAACCAGAAAAGGGAGTCGATGTGGCCGCACCAGCACCGCCAAACAGCGACGAGCCGCCCGTCGAGTTGGCAGTACTTCCGAAAGAGATGCTCGTCGGCTTTTGGGTCGTTGTCGCAGCTGGAGCGCCGAACGAGAAGGGAGCGGCCGAAGTCGGGGCACTGGCGCCAAAGGCGGGGGCACTGCCGACAGGTAAAGGCGATGATGTCCCAGTCGCGGGCTGGCCGAACGTGAATGGCGACGGCTTGGCGGCAGCGTTCGAGTCGGTCGCTCCCATTTCGTCCTCCATTCCACTGTCTTCGTCACCATAATCGATGCTGGGCATGACGACGGCAGGAGGCATCGATGGGGCCGCTCCAAAGCCAGGGAAGGATGTAGGAGCCGTCGAAGCGGCAGGCTTTTCCGTCGAGCCCGATTCGGGTTTCTTCTCGAGCGCAGCGGGCGATTGCCCGAAGCTGAAGGAGGGAGCGGGTGCAGTCGAGGCAGGGGCGGAGGCGGAGGAAGCGGTTGGTGCACCAAAGCTGAACGGCGCCGGGACAGGTTGGGGCTTGTCTTCGACCTTCTTGTCGCTCGTAGATGAAGAAGCAGTTGCAGCCGTCGGAGCACCGAACGAGAACGAAGGTAGCGGAGCAAGGGCTGCGGGGGCCGAGGTCAAAGTGGGAGTCGAGCTTGTCGTCGAGGATGCGGGTGCACCGAACGAGAAAACAGGCTTGGCCGAAGGGGTATCCTTCTTCTGTTTAAGGGTGCAAGTCGTGTCAGATCGAAAACCTCCAACGATTGGCCCGAACAGTCCGCTCACCTCTCCATCCTCCTTGGGTGCAGCACCGAACAAACCACTTGACGCGCCAAACGGACTTGCTGCCGACGAAGCACTCCCAAACATCGGCGGAGCAGCCTTAGCTTTCTCGACACTATTCTCTCCAACAATCTCAGCGACCGGTTTCCCAAACGCCGCGAAAGGGTTCGCCACCGTCGAAGTCGAAGGACCAGGCGCCGGAGTTTTCTTGGCCTCAGCAGGCTTGTTGACGCCGAAGAAATGCGATGCCGAAGGGAGGGTCGGCAGAGGGGGCGCTTCGACTTCCTTCCTCTTCGTTGAGGGTGCAGCGGAAACGATACCGAAGAAGTTGGGGGGTTTGGTCGAGGAACTCATCGAGTGGTCGCTGGAGGAAGTGGGGAGAGGGGGCGGTTTCGAGAAGAAATCGGATGCCATCGAGGTCTTGGGTGCCGGAGGAGCGGTTGTGATATCGTTCTTGGATGCCGCAGGTGAATTGAATGAGGACGGTGTTCGTGCAGCGATAGGTTTGCTCGATGCAGGTTCCGACGACGCAGGGGCAAGACGACCAAAGAGGCTGTTGGTCGAAGCAGCCGGTGCAGATGCTGGCGCAGATGACGGAGTCGCCGACGTCGTGCTCGTCGATGCGGTGGAGGAAGCGGCCCCTCCAATGGGTCCAAAGGAGAAGTTGGCGGGGAACTTCATCTCTGGCAGCTTGATCTTGCCCAACTCAGTCTCATCGACCGGAGGCAGATCCTCTTCCCTCGCCGAAAAAATCTTGGACGACGAGGTATGGGTTCGAGACGTGTGCGAACGACCGGGACGAAGGGAGGAAGAGGCGTTGGGGGCTCGCTCGGCTTCGGTGATGGGCTTGTACGACGAAGCTGGAGTAGATTCCACGGGTGTCGGTTCCGGGGGCGGAGGAGGGGCACTCGCCTCCCTGACGGGGGAGGGCGATTTGACGGCGCGTCGTCGCGATGCCACAGGGGGTGGTGACATGGGCACATCACCGGCCTGCATCGATTTCTCGGACGCAGCATTCCTCGTCGACCGCCTCGTCGCTCGAGCCGGTGTCGTCGACGGTGCAGCTGCCTTCCCTTTGCCCGTCCCAGCCCTCGCTTTCGCAGGTGTCGACGTCATCGGCTTCGGATCCTTCGTCGCCGCTGCCGCCGCCATCGAGCGCGTCTTGCGTCTCGCCACAGGCGCAGCCTCCTCATTCTCAATCGATTCCATCAGCATCTCATCCTCTTCCTCGCGCTTCAATCTCTCCTCCTCATCGCGACGCCTGCGACGCCTCTCGATGCGTTGTCGTTCCCTCTCCTCATCCTCCAAGCGTTCCTGCTCGCGTTCTTCCCGCTCTCGTTCGATTTGGGCGCGTCGTCGATCTTCTCGTGCTCGGAGTTGCGCTTCCAACCCGACACTACGGGTGGACTCGCGAGTGGCCGTGGCAACGGGGGCACGACGGCCGTAGGGCGAGGCCGTAGCCAGGAGCGGAGTCGAGGCACTGCGGCCGAGCAAGCTCGACGTCGAGGCTTGCGGTACCGGAACGTTGATCGGCTATAAGGACGAGCACAGCGTCAGCTCAGATTGAGCGAAAGCTGAGGGACTGTTTGCACGGCTCACCTTGAAAGTCGCGCGCTGCGCGTCACCCAAAGGTGTACGACCCAGTCCCTCCAGTACTTCCAAAATCCTCTCGGCTTCATTCCTCGGCGGCGGTGCTTGGGCACTGCGGGGAGCAGAAAATCAGAAAGAAAAAAACAGCCTCGGTCAACCAATACCTCAACTGGAGCCGGTCATTGACAACTCACGCTTCTCGCTCCCTCTCCATCGCCTCCCTCGAGACCAAACCCTTCTCCGGATCCCAAACCATTTGCTTCTTCCTAGCCCTCTCGAAAGCCGCATCGACACTAGCCCCACCAAACACAGAAGCCGACCCTCCGACCGAAGCCGTTGGGAAATGAGGGTTGAGCGGTGACCCCATCCTCGCTCGAGGTGAATTGAGCGCACCAGAAAGAGCGACATAGGACTTCTTGTGGTTCAATGATGACGACACGGATCGACTCGTCGACAAGGCGCTAGGGGATGCTCCACGAGGTTTGGGGGAGGCGTAAGGGAAGAGCGAATGACCGGCGGCACTGACACCGGCGCCGTTCGTACTCGCGCCGGCGACCGACGAGACGGACGCACTGCGAGCAATCGAAGAGGATCGTCGAGTGGCCACGAAAGGGGACCTTGATTGCAACCCAAAAGGATTCGAGGTGGGGGCTTTGACGATCGCGCTTGAAATGCCGGCGCGAGATCCGGCGCGCATGTCGGACGCGACGTCGTGCGAGTTGAAGTTGAAGGCTGACATGGTGCCCGCAAGTTGGTTGCGTGTCGGGGAAGGGCTACGACGGGAGTAGCCTGCACCGGCGTTGGAGGATGGCGCGGGTGAGCCTTGACGTGAGTAGGACGTCGATGCGAGGAACGAAGGCGCGCCGCCGTTGAGGTTCGAGGACGGCATCGTCAGGGTCGAATGCGACGATCTCGGCAGACCGTTCGAGGTGTAGTTCGAGGATGACGCCACGGGTACAGTTGTAGAAGCAGAGGCAAGGGTCGACAGGGCCGAGAGCGAGGACGACGACGGCAAAGGTCGGCCGAGTTGGGAGACGTTGACGGTCGTCTTGCTCCTCGACATGCCTCCTCCTCCTCCCGCTGCAGCCCCATTGGCGTTCGACCGCTGAGCACCGGATCGTGTCCTGGAAGCAATCGTGTTTTTGGGTGATTGCGACGACCGTTGTTCCTTCTCGACGGCGCGTCGGACGTCCTGCAGCGACGCCGAGCTAGAGAGGGTCGAGGTCGAGTTGCTGCGAGGGAAGATGTAGCCGAGCGCGCGACCGGGGATGCTCTTGATGCCCGAAAAGAGACCGCCTCTTTTCTGTGTCTGTGTCTGTGCTTGAGCTTGGGGTGGGGCTACGGTGGAGGAGGATGATGGTCGGTGTCGCCTGCCTTGGGTCGGCGAGTCGAACGAGGCATCGCAACTGGCATCGTCGTCATGGTCCTCGCGGTGGGTCGCGGTCGTCTTGCGCGCTGGGTAAGCATACGGAGAGTAGCCTGGCCCGGACTTGCCCCCGACCGAACCAAGTGCACGACCGGAGCGAGTGGTGATGGGCGAAGGGGCGACGTTCAATGCTGCCGAGGTTGAGGTCGAGCCAGCAGCGGCGGTTGCTCGTGGTCGTCGCGAGGCGGTGGTGGTGGTCCTGACCGCCCCGACATGCGACTGCGAGGCGGCCGGTGTGCCGTGGTCGTCGCGTGGATACTCGACCCTCGAGGAGCTCATGGTCCACAGTCGGGGAACGGAGGGGGTGAGGCGTGGCCGGAGTCGAGGTCGAGGTCGAGCGCGAGCGTGAGCGTGAGTGGAACGAGGGAGAGGAGACAGCACGAGCGGAGCCAAGCTGGGAGAAAAATCGCGGGCCGAGCGGGGCCAAGCGATCGGTCGATGTTCTGGGCTCCCAGTCACACGCCAGAATCGGATCGCTCAACGTTCAGCTTTGGGGTACGGCTATCACTTTTCTCGATCTCATCACGCCGCGATCTTGCAAGCGATCATTGGTGCATACACTCTGATCACCGAAGGATCATTTATTTCGTGGTAATTCTAATCGCCCGGACCGGACCATTCCCGTCAGATCCGGCCTCCACCCCGTGATGCCCCCACCCAAGCTACGCGGCGGCTTCTTCCTCCCCTCGTACCATCCGAGGATACAAGACGTGCTGCACAAGTCACCTCCTCTACCCCCTGGACGACCCAATAAACCAAACTCGGTCGACGGCTCACCCTCGAAAGAGGCTGTCAACGCCGTTCCTGAAGCTTCACCGACTCTAGCTTCGTCAGCTTCCTCCACGCTGTCACATGACACGTTCGACCAGGTAAGTGTTCTTGTCGAGACATCGTAGATATTCCTCTATTCACGCTGAAACACTGGAATGGACTCCGCCACAAGACCCAATTGAACTCATCGCACGCTCCCAAGCGATTGGACAAGAACTGGTTCACCCCCCACAAGACCCGAGGGCGTCGCTGAACGAGATCCTATCGTCGCAAGGGCTGCAAGACGGTCCTTGGTGTAGACTTGCTCTAGTGAGTAGTTCCATGTGCTTGCTCGAATGATTTTTCATCGGGGAGAATCACTGACTGAAGCCAGCTCGTCGCTCACCTTACCAGCAGCCCATCCGAACGACACTCCTTGCCAACCCCACAAGAGATCCCCCCCGAATCGGCCTCGACGAGCGATCCGGTTGCCGTCATACATCAGACAAGACATCTCACCTGTCAGGGAATCTAAATGAAACGACCACATTTTGCAACGTCACCCGGAATGCACTTCAAACACTAAGGCATGCCGCGCACAGATCGAGTCGCCGGCGGAATTTTCGCGCCCTCGCCGACCGCAGATCCCGACCAATGACCATTTTCCCCCACGACTGGCAATGCCTGGAGATGACTCGATGGATTTTATTCGCAGAAACTACCTTTACCTAGATAGCCGAGGCAGTTCTCTTGCAACGCCCGGAAAGACTCACCCAAGGCACCCCTACGGGCACGTTCCTCGCCCCTCCGAGAGATCTTCGGAGCCCAAGGCCTCCGTTGCGAGTCGGGTCGGTCTGGAACCGTAGGCCTTATCCCCCACGCCCCCGTGTCGCGGCACCTCCGCCCTGCTCCTCTTTCTGTATTTCTTTCTCCGCTTCATTTCATCTTGCTTCAACAAGAGCCGTAGCAACCGGTTGCTTCTCCGCTTTCACGTACCATCAAGGCACCGACGCGTCCTCATCACCGGGCACCCACCCACCTCGCTCCGACCTCGGCTCGACCTCGTTCGATCGCGCGGCAAGCTGTGTCTCAGGTCGGCTCACCGTCGCCACCCTCCAAAACGGTGCCTCAGCACGCAACCCGGTTCTATCCCAACCGGGCCAGCCCATAACCACGAATCAAAGATGGGCGGTCTCTCCCAACCGGTTTGTGGCAAACTCTTGAGCCAAGCTGCGTTGGTCTCGTCGAGTCAGGTCGAGGCGGTGTTGGCGGCTTATTGTTATGCGTGAGTGACGTGATCGTGCCGCCAGCTGCGGTTCGCGGGGCCAGACGTGAGCCGGTGGTGGGGCGATACCGCCGTCGTTTGTGGGACGAGGTACCTACTGGGATGTCGGTGCGGGATGGGTGATCATAAACTCTAGAAAATCAGAGTCAGACTATCCTTGTTGCATCGTGAGATACAAGCTACTAACCCTCTTGTCATCACACGTTTTGAACGCAACGCAGGAAGTGGATCAACTGCGGTGGCAACCCATCAACGGCCTCGCGCAAGCTGCACCTCCTGACCCTCTACCTCCGAGCGGTGTAAGTTTCCATCCTCTACCATCATTTATCCGCCCTTTACGACCCACTGAAAAGAACATCCTTCCATTCCACAGCGACTCGAGCCACCTCTTGCAAAAGCACTACGAAGCCTTCACCATCATCGCCTTCACCCTCAAGCACCACCCGTCCTCCCTACTCGACTATTCCCTCACACGCACTTGCGCATCCTCCCAATCCGATGTGTCTTCTTCAGAGATTTTTCAAGGCAGTTTGGGTTCGGACCCGAGTCAGGAGGCATGGAGCTTGGCGTTGAAGAGACCAAAATCAATTTTAAGGAGGATGTATTCGGTGCCGTTGAGCGGCGGTGGGGGTGGGGCATATTTGTCGACCGTTAGGGGGAATGGGTGTGGGAGTGGGAGTGGGAATGGGAGTGGGAGTAGTGATAGGCATATGAGTGGGGGTACGAGTGAGCTCGAAGGTGCGATCGATGGTGTTCGACCTGGTTTAGGGAGAAGTATCAGTGAAGGATCCATGTCGGGCTTGGTTGCATTGGGTGAGGGAGGCCGAGATGGCGAGGAAGTGATGGCGAGACGACTTGGGTTGACCGGGGAGCAGGGTTTGAACGAGGAGAGCTTGGAGCAGATGAGGGAAAGTTTGAGGTTGAGGGCTGGGAGGGGAACTTCACAAGGCTTGGGGAGGGGGTTATTGAGGTACGTCAACGCGGTGTCGTTTCTTTCACTCGTAGGCAAAACTCTTCCCCGACGCGAGAGGCTGATCCTCGATCTCGTGGGTCACTTCGCAGTGCCCCACCCATGTACGACGCCTCCGTTCTAGCGGACTACATAGAACGGAACAGGCATTTGATACCGACGCATTGCGCACCTGGTTGGGACGAGGAGTTGCCGGGATGGACGCCGAGGCTGGCGGCGGCGCAGTAGCTAGAGGAGGTGGGATCCTGTTCTTAAGGGTTTGTATTCCTCGTGCTATGGGCAGTGGGTTGAGGTTCTGTCTCTGTAGCTTTGTCTAGAGATGTTCGGTTTTCTGTACCGTTGTAACACATCAGCTCCTCACGCTCTGTCGCATCTCGCTTGTCCTTGGGAGAGCTCGGATATCGTGTTCCGACACTTCATCTACGATCCCTATACCGATCCCTCTCATCATCCCTCCCACTATCCCTATTCTTGTCCCTCCTCCCATCCCTATTTCTATCCGATTCCGAGTCCCTCCTCGGACTCGAACTCCGATCCCTTCGTCTCTCACTGCTTGCCGAATACCCCCTATCTCTATCCCTATCCTTGTCACTTCTTGTAGATTCGTACCTCGATGAAGAGCTTCTTTCGTCGTTGTAGCGCGATGATGATCCCCTTTCCCGTACCCTCTCCTTGTCTTTGATTGAACCCCTCTCCTTGTCTCGATCATCATCCCTATGTCGATCCCTCCTCGAAGACGAAGACGCTCCTTGGTATCGATCCCTCTCCCTGTCCCGCGTGCCCCTGTCCTCCTCCCTCCTCAACGACTCCCTCTCCAGCATATCCCTCGACGATCCACCTCCACTCCCACTCCCATTCGTCTGCCCATTCCCATTCCCCAAACTTCTGCCTGCACTCACCCTCGTACTACCCTCCTCCTCCTCAGCCCTCACCTTCTTGGCAAGCGGTACGAACCTCATATTCTCCCTCTTACTACTCTTCACGGACCGCTTGTCTTTACCCCCCTCCGTCCCTCCCAAACCGTCCGCAATCGGTGTGGCCCCAATCCCCAACATCGCCGGACGGGATTTAGGCACAAACGCCTCGACGGGTCCGGAGCGACCGGAGCGACTGGCGGCTTGACCGGGTTTCCAACCCATGCCTCGGAGCATCGCGGCACCGAACTCGCCGACGGGTACGCGGGCGTAGTCTTCCAGTGTTGACTGAGGAAGGGGAGTAGGATGGAGTAGGATGTGTCAGCGGTGGAGTAGTAGGCACCCTAGGGTCTAAGTGGGGTCTACGGACCTGGTCAGGTCGTGTCTCGACGTCCCGCTTGAACGCGTCGGATTCGTCAATAGGCGCGTTCCTCGCATCCGCTGCCGAGTAAATGACTTGGACGGAGGATTTGGTTTCCCCATTCGCTAGTCCTGAAGCGGACGAAATGAGTTCGTTCAACGCGCGTTGCTCTTCCGTTCGAGGTGCTTCTGTGACGGTGGTCGATGATGCCTCGGGGGAAGGTTCTCTCTTGACCGAAGTCGTCGTCGTCGTCGTTGTAGTAGTCCTCGGTGTTACTATGGACAACCCCGCCACGACAGGCGTCGAATTGATTTGATCGGCATCCACCTCCATCGCTACACCACTCGAAGTGGAAGGAGCGACCGCATCCGAAGTAAGCCTCATCCCGGCCACGGCATCGGGGATGTAGCGCGCCTTGTTCTTCTTCTTGTTGATCAACTCGGCGGCCTCGCGCCAGTCCTTGTTGGGGAGGGCGGCGATGACGAGGGGGGAGGAGGTGCCTTGCAGGGGGTTCTTTCTGTTGGGGGAGAGGGATGCGGGTGCGTTAGATGGGGAGGGCGGAATTTCGGGAAGGGGATGCAGACGGACTGTATGGCTCCGTTACGGTCGAATGCGGTGACGAGTTTGTCCTTGGCTTTGCGAGTGGAGGCGCCTTGTGCAAAGGCATCGTCCTCGTCGTCGTCATCATCATCATCGTCATCGTCATGGTGTTGCTGCTGATGCTGACGTCGATGAGGTGCTGGCTGACTTGGCCGGGTGTTGGTGCTCGCCGTTGATGAGGAGGAGGGCCGTGGGGGTGCTTGGATCTTGAATGAGATGGATGAGGACATGGTGATGCTCGTATGCCGTCCTCCTCCTCAGTCCAGCGGGTGCGAGAGGATGCACTGAACGGGCAGGAGGAAGGGCGAGGAGCGAGGACGAGCGTGACTCGGTCAGGTCGAGGCGAGATTTGAGCTCGGACCTCTTCGTGCGCGTTTGCTCCGGTTTGGGCCCGGCTTGCGGCGGTCGACTCGCGCTTGACTTGGATTCTGCCCCACCTCTCAGCCCACACCCAATCGTCTCGCCGCGTCTCATCGGACAGCGCATCAGGCTTCACTTCAAGTAGGTAGCTCAGAGGCAGCTACTCGCGTCTCCTCAGCCACCCACCTCCCCTCCCCAGACCGCCACCCCGGCCGTCATCGCCGTGACGCGGGCGATCGCGGTCCGTCGTCGAGCACCGCCGTCGCTGCGAAAGCCCGTCACTGCGAAAGCCCCTCGACCATGTCCGATTCTGAATCCGCCTCGGGCTCGCGCTCGCGCTCAGGCTCAGGCTCAAGCTCGGGCTCAGGGCGTGAATCATCACCTCAAGTGACCCAAGCCGCCTCGACCTCCTCCACCCAACCCATCGCCCAAGACACCGTCGCGACGAGTCTCGAGACGACCAAACCCTCGACTCCAACCCCGTCCTTCGCAGACCTAGGCATCATCGAACCGCTCTGCGCAGCTTGTGCGTCCCTCAACTTCACCTCTCCCACCGAGATCCAACGCGAATGCATTCCCTACGGGCTTCAAGGAAAGGACATCATTGGGCTCGCCCAAACGGGTTCGGGAAAGACCGCGGCGTTCGCGTTGCCCATCTTGCAGGCCTTGTGGGATCAGCCGCAGGGGTTGTTCGCTTGTGTGTTGGCCCCGACCAGGTGAGTGGACAGAGAGGAAGAATTTAGAGAGGGTGTGTACCCACTTCCCACATCCTGACCCATGCTGTACACGTCTAACCCAGGGAACTGGCGTACCAAATCGCCGAGCAATTCCTCGCGCTCGGATCCGGCATCGGCGTCAGGGTCGCGACCATCGTCGGTGGCATCGACACCATGTCCCAACAAGTCGCCCTGGCCAAGAAACCCCACATCATCGTCGCCACACCGGGAAGGCTGCAGGACCATCTAGAGAACACCAAAGGCTTCTCGCTGAGGACGTTGAAATACCTGGTGCGCTAGGGGTGTGGCTGGTCAAGTGTGAACGATTCGTTGGCTGGGACTTACCCAGCTCGGGACGCCGTCGCACAGGTCATGGATGAAGCCGATCGGTTGTTGGACTTGGATTTCGGTCCCGTCATTGACAAGATCCTCAAATTGATCCCGAGGGAACAACGCCATACGTACCTCTTTTCGGCGACGATGACGACCAAAGTCGCCAAGTTGCAACGCGCCTCGTTGCGCGATCCGGTCAAGCTGGAGGTTTCGTCAAAGTGATTTGAGAGTGGCATCTTTGAAGTTGCGTTCAAGTAGAACTGACGTAGGGTCGCCTGTTGCGCAGATACCAAACCGTCTCGACGCTCCTGCAGTACTACCTCCTCGTCCCGATGAAGCACAAGGACCTCCACCTCGTCCATCTCGCGCACACCCTCTCAGGCAACACCATCATCATATTCGTACGCACCGTTCTGGACGCCCAACGTCTCTCCATCATCCTCCGTCTCCTCTCCTTCCCCGCCGTCCCCTTGCACGGCCAACTCTCCCAATCCGCTCGGTTGGGCGCGTTGAACAAGTTCAAATCCGGTTCGCGATCGATCCTCGTCGCTACGGATGTCGCTTCCCGTGGATTGGATATCCCCGCCGTCGATTGTGTGATCAATTTCGATCTGCCGACGCATTCCAAAGATTATATTCATCGCGTGGGCAGGACGGCTAGGGCGGGCAGGTCGGGCAAGTCGATTTCGTTGGTCACGCAGTATGACGTCGAGTTGTTTCAGAGGATCGAAGGTGGGGTTCTTGTGACAGTTTTTGGTTGACCAAGCTTGGGACGAGAGACTGATGTCGTGTGATTTGGGATCTACCACCAGGCGTCCTCGGCAAAAAAATGGACGAATACCCACTCGGAGCTGGCGGGAAAGAGCAAGTAATGCTCCTCGCCGAACGAGTAGGCGAAGCTTCCCGAGAAGCGGCGAGGGAGGTGAAGGAGAATGGAGCGAGTGGGGATGGGAGGAAGAGAGGGAAGAAGAGGGATCGAGGGGGGAAGGGGGATGAGAGGGATCGGGATGATGATGAAAGGGAGGCGGGGATGCCGAGGATGGGTAGGGGAGGGGGCAAGAAGTTCAAGACGAGGAGATGAGCGGTGTAAGGGCTTTGTTTTCCCTTTCGGTACGCCTTTTTTGTTCACTTCGGTTCGGAAAAGGCTAGTAACGCCGACGAGCGGTTCAACATTCAACGAGTATTCTTTGGCACGGTGCGGATTGGGGTACTTGCTGCGCATCCCAAATCCAGAACAAAGTATGCAATCTCTTGTAAATAGAGTGTTTGCTGGCTACATCCATAAAAAGAATGCGTTCTAATGCTAAGGTGTTTTCTTTGCTATCCAATGACTGCTTGCGGGTTACTAATAAACACAAATCCGCCAAGGAAAAGGTAGTGCGGAGATCAAACTGATGGAATGGGAAGGAACGATGGTGGTTGGGTTTCATGAAGTTCAGAGCTTGTGGGCGGCACCTGGAGGAGATAGGAAGGAAGTTGTGCTTAGTTTCAAGCAGGTGAAGGAGGACAAGCGCAAGCTCAAAAAGCGACTCACGATCCGAAGTCGAGTCGCGAGCATAAGCCGCGGCGATCGCTTTGGACAAGCCCCTCATCGCCCTCGTCGCATGCTCGATAGGGACATTGGGATCATCATTCGAGAGCGAATCGTTAAATACCTCGAGTGACCAAGGTCCATCGTAGCCGGTTTGAACGACGGCATCGGAGAAGGTCGAGACGGGGAGGTAGGCGCCGAGTTCGCTCTCGAGGGGAAAGAGACGGTTCCCTCGAGACCAAGGCCGGATAGGAGGGATCGAAGGGTCCGTCGGGGGTGTCATCGGCGGGGACATGAAGCGACCATCGGCGACTTGGTAGAAGAAGATCTTGTGACCGGGTACGCGTTGGACCAATTCACGCATATTGGCTTGCAGCTTCTCATCGACGTCGGGGGAGAGACGACCGGTCGACGAGTAAGGATCGGCCCATTCGAGCGCGAGGGTGTTGAACGAGTCGAGGCAGAGGCCGAGGTTGGGTCGATTCGCCTTCTCGACGACTTCCCATGCGCTTTGCCAACTCCTTCGATGTGCGGCGAATGAAAGACCCTCGTACATGACTCGGACGGGCGGATCGCACTTGGCGGCTTCGTCGGCGAGCCAGGCAAGATCTTCCGCGCATCGATCGAGGTCCCCCGTCGTCGCAGGAGCAGGCGCCGTGGTCGTGCAGCAGAGGAGTAACCGTGTACCGAGAATAGGCAGGATGTCCAAGATGCCACGAGCAAACTCCCTCGCCTTGCGTCGATCGTCGGCGTCGACGTAGCCCTCAAAGGTGCGCAACGGTTGCCAGCAGCTGATTCGAAGGCCGTACGATCGCACAAGATCGGCCAACGCCGCGGCCGCGAACCGACTTGTCGGATCGCCGTCGCGCGTCGACTTGGGCAGACCTTGGACCTCGGACCACGAGTCACGGAATGCGACCCAGTCGTGGTCGAACAATTCGATGTGTTGGAACCCGGCTTGGGCGGCGGCGGCGATCTTGCTCGGCAGCGTGTGGTGCTCGAACGAACCTAGAGAGAGCGAGGCAATGCCCAGAGTGGGGCTCATCGTCGGCGGCGGAGAGCTTGCGTCGTGTTCGGGCGTGGCAGACAGACGGTGAGGATGCTTTAGATCGTGCAAGGTAGGATAATGTAGGACTCGTTGATCGTCCTGGGCCCCGCTCGTCGTCTTGGGGTGTGTATGATGCGGAGAAGCGAGGAAGGGCGCCCTCGTGACCGACCTACACCACCTGGGCCAATCTCGGCGCCCAGCGCTGAACGCGCGCGCATGGCGACGGCCGGCGCGCTCGGCAAAAAGTTGAGAGCAGCAGCAGGCGCACGCACTCCTCGCTGCGCATTTGGCCACAGCACAGTGGCGGCCTATGTCACGTGAGCTCGCTTCGGGGAATTGGGTCATTATAACATAAACGGCGTGCCGACATCTAGGTAGGTATTTACCAGTAGCCGAAGGCCTCAAATCTGGTGTGTGCCAAAGACGGAATGTACACCTTCTGAGGCGATTTCATAGACGGGTAGGTACACGGATACCTGCACCTGCTCTAACACAGCTTGATCCCACCGGGAACTCCGATCGCAGCAAAGGTCCGAAACCGTTTGAACTCGCACGCGGCTTTGACCCAAATTGCACCGCGGTGCCAAAGTTCGGACGCACGGCCAATATCCTTCTTGCGAACCCTTCCTGTTCTAAAAATGGCATTATTGTTCCAGCCTGCTGCAAAATAGAAAAGAAAAGGGCTGCTCGAAAATCGCCAAGGGTGTAGCATACATCGCGAAACCAAGTCAGGAGATGTCTTGACCAAGACGGGCCAGCTGACTAGAAATCCACCGGAACTCGACCGATCGGGATTTTATCAACCGCTGATGAGTCGCGTCGCACGAGCGCAAAGCCGATTGCGAGTCGAGTTGTCCCACAACCGAGCTCTGCGGTGTTCTTCTTCTAGACACGCTTTGATTTTGTTTCCACATTTGGACCAAGTCTGCCACCATTTTTTGTGGGTCAGGATAACCCGGGGGCCCAGACGCCCCGGATGAAAGTGTCGAGCGCGCGCGTTGAACGTTCTTCCTTCACGCTCACCCCACCAATCGCAGAGCGCTAGGTTTCGATCACGAGTTCTGGGCCCTGGGGACGACTAGGCTGATCTCTCCGTAGATCGTGCCCCACCATTTCTTTCTCCTGTCTCTTCGCTTCCTTCTCCTCACTCTTCTCCACATTTTCCCTCTCTCCTCTCCACCACTTCGGATTACCTACACCGGGTCTCCTCTTCCTGCAACCCTCTTCCACCCTTCGCGCGCGCGTCCGTCTTCGCCTTTCCTCTTCGGCTCTCGACCCCTTCCTCAACCCTGTTTGCAAACAGTAACCATGGTTGGTCTTCGCAAGATTGAGGACAGGCCTACGCCGTCCGCCGTCTACAACTGGCGCGTCTACCTCTGCGCCATCGTGGCCGCCACTGCTGCCATCGTGAGTCTTCTGTTTTTAGTGACAAGCCGCTTCGCGCCGCCGCGCCAAGCCGCGGTCTTTCTCGGGAGCGAGACCAGGTCTAGACTAGCCAGATCGCGGTCCTTACAGCCACTGCTCAATGGCTTTCCTTCCACTTTGCTGACACGCAATGGTCCCTACCCTACATAGATGATCGGTTATGATTCCGCCTTCATCGGTACCTCGATCGCCACCACGGCTTTCAAGAAAGAATTCGGGCTTTTGGCTCCGAAGACCTCTGCAGCCCACTTCGCCACTATCTCCGCCAACAGTGAGTTTCGGTCACAAAAGCGGCGGTCTTCTCAAACTGCTGCGAGTCTTTCGATGCTGACTACGGAACCATCGACCTACTCTGCTATCCAGTCGTGTCCACATACCAAGGTGGTTGCTTCTTCGGTGCCTTGTTGGGTTATCCGACTGGTGTCCTCCTTGGCCGCAAGTGGGGATTGCTCCTCTCGGCTCTCGTCTTCTGCTTGGGTGCCGGTGTCATGCTCGCCGCCGATGGCGCTCGCGGTCTCGGTCCCATCTACGCTGGTCGTATCGTCGCTGGTCTCGGTATCGGTGCCGCTTCCAACTTGACGCCCCTCTACATCTCTGAGATAGCTCCCCCCGCGATCCGTGGTCAGCTCGTCGGCATGTACGAGTGCGGATGGCAAATCGGTGGCCTTGTCGGCTTCTGGATCAACTACGGTATCTCCAAGCACATCCCCCTCTCGAACAAGCAATGGATCATTCCCTTCGCCGTCCAGCTCCTTCCCGGTGGTCTCTTCGTGATCGGTATCCCCTTGTTCATCAAGGAGTCCCCGCGCTGGCTCCTCTCGGTCGGTCGTCGCGATGAGGCGATCAAGAACTTGTGCTACCTCCGCAAGCTCTCGCCCGAGGATCCTTACATCATCGAAGAGGTCAACATGATCGACATCCAGATCCAGCACGACATTACCGCCGTCGGTGAGGGCTTCTGGGCGCCCTTCCGTCAAGTCTTCGGCCGCTGGGACCTCACCAAGCGCCTGCTCATCGTCACGACCTTGTTCGCTTTCCAAAACGGTACCGGTATCAACGCCATCAACTACTACTCGCCCACCATCTTCAAGTCGATCGGTATCCAGGGCTCGCAGACCGGTCTCCTCACCACTGGTATTTTCGGTGTCATCAAGACCATCGGTGGCTTCACGTGGACTTTCTTAATCATCGACCACTTCGGCCGACGCGGTATCTTACTCGTCGGTGCGATCGGTGGTGCTGCTGCCATGGCCATCATCGCTGGGTACAACCACATCGGTGACCCCGCCAACCACCCTCGCGCTTCCGGTGACATGCCCGCCGGTGGTATCGCCGCCATGGTCTTCTTCTACGTCTGGACCGCTTTCTACGCTGTCTCGTGGAACGGAACCCCCTGGGTCGTCTGCTCGGAGGTCTTCCCCGGTGCAGTTCGCATGGTCACGACCATGTTCGCCGCCGCCGCCAATTGGCTCTACAACTTCGCCATCGCTCGCGCCACCCCGACCATGTTCCTCAAGATGGGTCACTCCGGATGGGGCGTCTACCTCTTCTTCTGCGTCTGCCAGATCATCTCGGTCCCCTTCATCATATTCCTTTTGCCCGAGACCAAGCACGTTCCCCTCGAGGAGATGGACCGTCTGTGGCAACTTTCCCCCTGGACCGCGAACCAAAAGGTCATGTCCGAGTTGCGCCGCGAGCACGAGGTCTCCGCCAAGGAAGGACCCTCTTACATCCACCAGGACAAGAACCAGGCCTCGGACGAGCGCTTCGAGTCTTCTTCGGAGAAGCACACCGTCTAAACTGGCTTTCTCTGTGCCGATCTAGGAGGCCACCGGCGGCCTTTTCTTGTTCACATGCTCCTTCTTCTTGGGGGGTCTTCTGAGGTACTCTCTCCTGGTGCATTCTTCTCTCGTGTACTTCTACATTTAGCATCTACACTGCGCTTCCTTAGTATTGCGATGTTGATGATCCCAACTTCAACTGTTCGAGGTTGACCAATGGTCATTGAGATAACTTAACACTGGAAAGCTCACCTCGCGTTCATTGGCCCAAGTTGTCTTTCACAGGGCATTCATGAGAATATCTATACATGCTTCGAATGTCCAAGGGCTACGAACTGCAATAGGTACCCGGGGCGAAGACAGCTTTCAGAAATGCATTGCTTGCGCCAGCCGGAGGAAATCACACAGTCGAGCTCGCCAACGTTCGATTAATCCGTGGAAGATGAAGGAGTGGATGCAGCTGGCATGAACCAGCTCTATAGCCGTGTAGCGAAATATGTATAGCGCTGCCTAGTTGTCGCGATCTTGTACTCTGGAAACTCGTAAGTAGGTGGGTAGGTTGATGGGATAAGTCACTTTCACGTGCTCGGGCATTGGCCAGGGCACCTGTTCCTAGCCCCTTAAAAAAGTGAGGATGTTCGTTCCTGAACGAGCCTGCCTGATCCCCCTTTGTTTGTGGTGTGCTACCTTTCTCATAGATGTCCACGACCAGACTGAAGAAGGGAAAAAATGAAATTTGTATTCGGTTGGTAGTTACCGTCAGGCTTATGCTCCGTTTCTCGAGTAAAGCCAGGGGATTGGTCCGTTGGGCCTCGGCTTTCCACGCGTGGTGCGACGGCCGCTTCCGTCTGAGGTGTTTCCTTTTTTCCGAGAAAAGGACTCCTATGGCTGCCCACCAAGCTCTAAGCAGTGACTAACGATAAAAATCAAGGGGTGGTCGGCGCTATTTTAGATGGTCTTGAAAGTCGAAGAGCAGTTTGTCACGAGGTACAAGGGGATCATCCGGGGCCCTCACTCAGGCGAGCAATTCGGGCGCCTCTGGGAGCCTCTGGATCTCTCTGGGTGAGCGAGCCACGTCGAGCGTGTCGTGAAGGGGCATGGCTGTGGCTCTGGATCCCCCTCGACACCGACTCTCCTCGCGAGCTGGTGTGCCACGACGACGACTGTTCGTGCTGTTCGTGCTGTTCGTGCTGTTCGTGCTGTTCGTGCTGTTCGAGCTTGTACATCGACAAGGGGTGCTTCTAGACCATACTACACGTTCTACGACCCCTACTTTGCGCGTTGGAGTGACCCGGTCGCCGTACACCCCCCGTACGAGTGACGAGTCGTTCGTTCAGGTTGGCAACTCGTGGAGGGCTTGCGACCGCGCGGCAACCGGGCGTGTGTGTGAAGGTCAGTCGATGATCCTCTGAGCCCCAGTGTATGAGAGGAGTTGGTCTTGTGCGATCTCAACTGATCGTGTTGATCCTGTTTGTCAGCTAGGTGTCACCCCGATTGGTGGAGCCTACACCCGCCGGTGGGTCTTGCTCGTTGACCTGCCTCACGAGCTCGACTTCGCACTGGGAGATCGCACCACGCCTGGACCCCTCGGCAGTGGGGGAGCGTCGACCGAGCTTCGACTGAGCCGTTCTTGGACGCAGTGATCAGGCAGGCGATGAGAACGACTTCACCCACTTCCACACCACGACACCCTCAATCGATGTCAATATCACCTACTTTCGCTACCATATCCAACACACCCATCATGTCATCAACCCCATGGCTAGCCGGACCGACGAGCCCCATGACTCGGCGACGTCGGTCCAGTCTCGGTGGGGTAATCCCGACCGCGAGCACCGATATCTGCGTTCAACAAGCCCCCACCACGGACGAGTTTATTCAACGAAGGAAACGGAGAGGAGGTGTCCCAGCCCTCGAGCATCAGAGTAGCGACAGCGCCCTCGCGAGGCAACCCCAGCTGAACCGCAAATCCATCGCGATACCCCCACCCAAACCCAACGTCGGCAGCAGTAGTGACCTTGGCTTCAGCGGCAAGAGTCCCGACGCGAGCGGATCCCATACCCTCTTACTCTGTTCTCCGAGCTCGGCTTCGACCATCAAGGCATCCATGTTCCCCCGAGCGGCGCCAGCGCATGACGGGTCCGCGTCGGAACGCACAGGCGCCAAAGGACCCAAGCGTCAACCTACGTCGCGGTCGTTCGGTTCCCTCCAACGTCCTCGGTCGCGCCCGAGAAGCCCGAAGGCGACAAAGAGTAGTTCCGAGTCGTCTTCGATGGCACCGCCGTCGCCGTCATCCGCGGTCTCGCCCTCGCCGTCACCGTCGCCGTATGGGCCTCCCTTCCTCTCTCGCTGCGGAGCCCCGCAGCAAATCCACTCGGACGTGCACGTCCCTCAACGCTCGGTTTCAGCTCTGTCTTGTCCCGCCCCAAGGGGTGCCACATTATCGCTAGGGCCTTCGACTCCCGTACCCCTCACGAGCTCGATCCTGGCCGAGGGTCAAGTCGAATTGTCGACAAACCTGGTCGCGGTCGAGGTACTCGCCGATTTGCAGTGTGGACGCAGCGCGACGAGCAGTGAATGCGGCGACCGGGATCGAGAACGTGATCACGACTTTGCCAGCGACTTTTTCGTCTACGACTGCACAGCTCCTCTTTCGATTCCGGACGTGCCGCCGACTGATCCGGATTTCGCTGCCAAGGCGGGTGCCTCACTCCCTTCACCGCGCTCACCGACCTATGCCGGTCTCGTCCCTCTGCATCCTGCCGGACGACCGTCGACGATACGCAACCATACCGCTCCACCACCTGTCATTGATTCGGACGGTATGCGAGCGATCGACGAACTGCGCCTTTGTGCTTCAGCGAGCCCCATGTCGAGGTCACCACCCTACCAGGGCAGCTTCTGCGGAAGCTTGGGCCTATTCCCCTTGTCGAGCCTCGACAACACTTCCAGGGACGGAGGCCGAGTGATTACGTCCGTTCAAATGAGTAGGTCATCTTCGGTCTCCCGATCGAGCAGGAACGCCCAGTTCAGGACAGGGGAGGAGAAACGTTCGCGCCACGAATCTGAAGCTGGCTCGCCTCAGACGACCTCACCTGATGGGTCCAAGGTGCTGCTCAAACGACCGCCTCTGCATACCTACACCTCATTCGAGAGTGCGTTCGACGTCGCTCCGCCACCATCGCCCCCCGCCAGTCCCAAGGGTGCGAACAAGGGTTGGCCGTGGCAACGCGCTTGACCTACCACTGTGAATGGACACACTGCCCCACTCTCTTCATCTTTGGGTCGTTTCGATGACCGTGTCGCACCCTTTCGCTTTCTGCCGAAGCATTTACATCCTTGCTTGCTTGTCTGTCCTCTATCCCTCATAGTGAGCTAATCTCTCCCTTTAGATCGCGTCAACTCGAACGAGAGGCTCTCACCTGTCTTTTGCCACCCCCCCACCCCCACCCCTCTTTTCTCGTCGTGTGCCACCTGATTTACGTTGCACAACTTCGTTCTGTTTCCCCCTTCCCTCGTTATTCTACTTTTGCATAGCATACACATTATCATAATCCGAAGACATGAATCTTTTATAACGTGTGTGCCCATCTCTACTCTGCTGCCTCGCTTGTCGAACTCTCTTCATTCACATGCATCCTGCGCTCGCCCGCCTGTAGGCTATCGGCTTTCCATAGCCCGTTATCGCTGTTCTTTGGAATTAACTCTCTGTTCTAGGGTTTGAGTTATATTCACTACAATCAAGATTTTAGATTATATCTTTATCAGCATGCTGATAGAGTGTAGAGCGAGCAACAGGATGCAGAACACACCCTTGATAGGTCACATGTGTAACGTTGCAAAACGCCTTAGCTGAATGATACTAATGAGTTGCTAAACTTGATGATACCACATTGTCCTCCTACCTACTCTCCTGCCCACTAGGGATGTTTTGTTTGTTTTGTTTGAAACTCATCGCTAATTTGTAAGACGAGAAAACCCCCTACGGGTCTAAAGGAGATGCTACCCAGAATGCACGATGATGACCACAACCGCCGCTTGATGCGTTGTAACTAGCAGAACAGACCAACCCAACACATCCGAGTTCAAGTCCCCCCCCCCGCCCACAGTTGCTCACTCCCAGAGACGAAATGAAAGGAAGATTGAAAATTATACATGAGGAGTCGGAAGACGATGGAGAAATTGATGGTGGTGATACACGGGCGGATCCGATCATAGTTGTACAATTGAACCTTCTTTGATCTTTTGACTTCAGACCCCCCTGAGACCGCCATGCTCCTTAAAGCCCCTTAATTCTTTGACACGCGTTGAACGTGGCTCCGATGGCACGAACACTCCGCTCAGTCCGAATGATTCACGTGGTCCAAGGGGGAATGTAACCACCTGCGACCACAGCAATCACATACCCCATGTACCCCACTGCGCTGGACCTACACCGCGGATCCAAACCCCTTTTTGGTTACGAGTCGGGGATAGGCTTAGAATTCATATCCTCACTTTATCAACTGGTCCAACAATTCATCGGAAAGAAGCCTAGTGGTCGGGCGTTTTATTTGGGTCGAAAAACGTCCAGGTTCGATTTCTGGCTTTCCGAATTGTACTTTAATTAGTAAACTTCTTGTATAACAAGAATGCAGTAGCCTCCGTAATAAAGTCCTCGTCCAATGTAATAAACAAAGTTGAAGAAGAAAGACGCTACATTGGCATGTACATATCGAATTAATCATCCATCTCTGTTCTACACTAACAAATGCAAGATCAACATTTGGTGTGTAGTGCATCGCAAGAGTAATACCTGTTACGATTTGGATAACTAAACAGACACCTAATAGTGAACCAAGTGGCTCTATCTTTGTAATACCTTTATTCACTCATGCTCCCTGGGCGAGGCGGTAAAGGATAGAACCTAGTAATGTCAATATTTATCCATAATTTTATGTTATCAGAGAACAATGATATGATAGCACAAGATAAGCCAAATTCTTCTTCAGACAGCAAGCCTTGTACCGAACATTATCGTCGATTCCGAACTCTTACAACTTGGCGAGTTCGGCCTCACACAACTGGTGCACCTCCTCAGCTCGAGCAGGGTCGTTGGCCTGGGGTGTCGGGCGTCCGACGCGGCCCCAAGGTTGGTAGTATTTGCCATTGATCTCTTCAGGCGTGAGGATCGTTCCAGCTTTAAGTTGCGTCAGGGCACCCATCGTTACGGGGTACGACATCCACCGCACGATGCTGGCGACGAAGCCGGGAAGATGTCGTTGCAGCTCCGACTTGATCAGGCCAGGATTCAGAGAGCAGGCGACAATGTCACCGGCGTACTCTCGCCCCAAGTAGTTGGCATGCGCGATGTTGCCCGCTTTCGACTGGCCATAGAGTGCACTGTGGGAAGTAAGGATAGGATCCTTACCGTCAGAGTCTGTTCGTGTACCACAACGGGATCCTGTAGGTGTACTCTCACCTCCTGGCGCCATATTCGCCCCACTTCTTGATGAGCGCATCTCGCTTCTCGCCTCCGACAAAGGTATCGACGGCCCACACCTTGTTGGGGGCGCTGGTGGGAGCGTACTCGTGCGCAAGAGAAGATGTGTTGATGACACGACTCGGTGTGCCCGAGGCCGCCTTGGATGCCTTCAAAGCAGGAATCTGAAAGACATAGAGCCTATTTACGTGACAGATTCTGCGAGTGTGCCTCGGCGTGTACTCACAAGCAATTCCGTGAAGTAGTATGGTCCGAGGACATTGGTACCCCATTCTGTAACAAAATCAACAAGGAGATTTTAAGCGACTAGAACGACGTTCGCAAATTCAAAGACACCAGTCCGATCTTAGCTTACGAAGGTCGTAGCCGCTTTCCGTGAGCTGGCTTGTCGGCGGGCTCATGACACCACTGTATAGCCACGTCGACGAAAGAACCACTCAATCATGTACGAACCGTCAGATATGGCAGGTTCCTCCCCCACTCACGCATTGTTGAACAACACATCGAGCTTCTTCTCCTTGGCCAAAAACTCTTTCGCGCTCGGCTTGATCGACGCCAAATCGCCGAGGTTAAGCTTGAGGAAGATTGCCTCCTTGCCCGTCTCTTGCTTGAGTCTGGCGATCGCCTTCTTGGCCTTGTCCTGGGATCGAGCTGCGAGGTAGACCTTGGCGTTCTTCTTGAGGAGAGCTTTGACGGTTTCGTAGCCGATGCCGGTGTTGCCTCCGGTGACGATGATGACCTGTCCAGTGCCAGCGAGTGAGGTGCGCAAAAAGTGCAACGACGGTCGAGTATGCAACATGGGGATAATAGGGAGAGGAACGATGAGTTCAGTTCATATGAGGTAGACGAAGAGGGGTTCACCTTGCCCGACAGATCAGGGATGTTCTCGGCGGAGAAGAGGGCAGTAGGCGGGAAGAGGGACGTCGAGAGCGGCGAGGTAGGCGCGATCTTTTCCAAGAGAGAGGACAACATCGTTCAAAGCTGGATATGGGTGGGTGGGTGGATGGGTAGCGGTGGATAAGGAGAAGGGTAATATCGCTGAAGCGTCGCTGCAGGGCCTACGAGTTGCCCGGGCGCCGCGACTCTGCTGCCGAGCTTGCGCGGCCACCCGGCAATCAAGTGGAGGCAGGGGGTTTTACCCCGATGACACGCAGATAAATGCCTCCTGGGCTCCGGGCATCATTTGCTTTGAATAACCCGGACTCGTCGGAGACTCGCAAGCTCGGAGATGTACGAGCCCTCGTCATCATCACTACCTACCTACCTATCGCCGCCAATTTTATTATAAGATCAAGATAAAAAATGCGAGAGACGGTAACGCGAACCACATTATATGCTACTGCTACGGATGCAACGCCCTTGCTCGTAGTGAGCCCACCCCCGAGATTATTTTTTGGCTGCCGGCAGCTGTTGCTCGCACCAAGCGGCGAGATCGTCCTGCACCTTCTCGTCATGGAACACCGGTGGGAGTTCGACAAGCCGTGCGATCGGGACAAAGTACTTTGGAATCAAGCGAAGGCATCGTGCAGGGTCAGTTCCGAGCGACCCCCAGTCAGGCTCCTGCTGGACACTCACCTTATTCCGTACGTTCCCTGCGGCAGCAATCGTTCCGGCCCATAGCCCTGTCATAGCACCCATCTCAACTGATCGCAAAATCATGTTGGCGACCGTTTTCATAACGACGTTGGCGTCTCGATGAATGTCGGATTTGATGGCCCCTGGGTGGACGGCGACACAGTCGATTTCGCTTGGGTACTGCCGGCCCAGCCAGAAGCAGTGCACTATGTTGCCGGCTTTGGCTTGCCCGTAAAGTTTGCTGTTTACAATTAGATTCAGGTCATCTATGCATGTGAGCATTCAAGCAGACGGCGTATGCGTACACTCACGATTGAGCAGCAAACCCACTCCCCCACTTTTTGAGCAAAGCTTCCCTGCGCTCGCCCGCTTGTAGGCTATCGGCATTCCATAACCCGTTCTCGCCATCCTTCACCGACCAGCCTGTCGCTGCCTCGGATGCAGTCCAGACTATCCGAGCTGGCTTCCCCCGTGAAGCAGCCGAAGCACGGAGTGAGGGGATCTGGAGACAGGCGAGCCTGAGTGAGTTAGTTGGGCTCGTGGTGAGCTCCGAGGGAGGAAGAGACTCACGAGATATTTGACAAAATGGTAGTGACCCAAGACATTGGTTCCTATGACCGACCGAATTGGAACAAGACTTGTCAGTTCGCTCACTCGAGATGTTGCATAGTCCTAGTCCTCGGCGACGAACCAAAAGCTGCGAGACAGGAGGAAAAGTAGACGGTTCAGCAAGACCATCCGACAAGTTTGGATTCTCTTGACGCATAGCTCACTGAGATCGTACCCATCTTTGGTCAATTGATCGACCCGAGGCATCGCCACACCGCTGTTCGTCGAGCGAAGCAACCCATCGGATGAGCTCTCGGCAATAGGTCACCTCGTTCGACCGATGGGGCACCACTCACGCATTAACGTAAAGCAGATCCAGCCGTTCCTCCAGACTCGAAAACTGTTCGGCGCCTTTCTTCAACGAGACCAAATCGCACAGATCCATCTTAATCCAGATCGCCTGGCCCTGGCCATTCGCTTGTCGCTCGAGCGCCTGGATCGCCTTCGTCACTCGTTCCTCACTCCTCGCGGCGATGTACACTTTGGCGTTCTTGAGCATCAGCCGCTTGACCGTCTCGAGGCCGATGCCGGCATTCCCTCCTGTCACCATCACGATCTATGTGTCGCATACACCAGCATGTCAGTTGCCACGTCCTCATAGGGACACCGTGCACGGCGAAGACGATCATGGTTCGCTCTCGTCGCCCGAAGCATACCACCCATCGTCCGCGCTGTCTCCCGCGCTCGGGTTCGTCGCGAAATGGACATTCGTTCAATGACCCTTCGGATGTGCACCGGCGCTTACCTGGCCGGTCATGTCGGGCATGTCCCGCTCGGCATCGTATGCGGACGGAGGTGGGAGCCATGATCGACTGATCCCACTGTTGGGTGCGATCTTGGCGACGATGGAACCCATGCTTGGTTTGAGTCGAGTCGAGGTCGCGGTACGAGACAGCGAAGAGGCTAGAGTTGTCAATCAAGTCGATCGAATGAGCGTCGCGGGGTTCCCTTTAGGCGCAACAACGACGACGATGCCGCGCCCGTGTACCGGAAAGCCTCACGGCGCGCTCCCTCGGGGTCGCAGCCGCGCTAATCGACTCTCAGATCCCGGCATTGGGGTTTTTTTGTTTTCTTTATCTAATAGATCTCAATGACAGCATAATTGTATTGAGGCCTAGAAATCTTCTGAAAACTCGGAGGAGATGCATTCCCCGACGTGAAAATTTACCAGAAGTTCTAATGAATGAATGGATGACAGTACTTAACGGCAAGATGGGACACCCATCCAGATAAAGCACCCTTATAAACTACACAATGGCATGAACTGAGCCATTTTTGGAAGGAACGGTCTTAACAAATTCTAAAGCTGCTTGCAAGGAAACGCAATTAGGTAATTTTGGATCGAACGCCCGAGCAGGGGCCACGGAGGGAGGCCCTGTCGTTCGGACGGCATCTTGTCCGGGGAAGGGCGCCGAGTCAATGCGACCTCTTTCTTCTCGGGTGTGTGGTCCTCGTTGGGGGCCTTCTCCTTGATTCCAAAGTTCTGTGTGTCGCACAGGGCAGGATTAGTCGCGAAGAAAACACTAGAGCGCAACGACGAAAGATCTTCACCTCATCGGTCAACGACTTCATGAACAGCGACGCGATCAAGCTGATTCCACCCTGTCGACAATCGCATGTAGGATGAGGTCAGCAGGAAGCACTTGTGGTCGGTTTGTACACTTCGAGCGCATCTTACGACTGCCAGATGCGTTGAATCGAATGAGCGAACGCGACTCAGACGGTGCTTCTCAGGGGTTCGGGCCTGCTCATTCACACCAATCAGCGTCAGTACAGTGACCTCGACAAGAGCTATAAGAGGGGGTGATTTCACACGCTCGCAATCGACAGGATCGAAGCCCCTTCATTGGGCGTCTGATGTACCTTTCCACGGACGTCGGCTCACGTGACCGTACGTCATGAGTCCGTTCGACACAGACCGTCCATCTTCAGCCCGAAGCCCGCCCGGGAGATTTCTTTGCGATCCAGGACGGCTCAGGCCCAGTCATGAACCTCGATGACTTGACCTGACTTCGTTGACGGCCTTCGGTATTCTTTTCCCGTGCCTTGATGGCGGTGACGAGTTT
The DNA here is from genome assembly GCA_022702605.1 of Microbotryum scabiosae. Classification (NCBI taxonomy): domain Eukaryota; kingdom Fungi; phylum Basidiomycota; class Microbotryomycetes; order Microbotryales; family Microbotryaceae; genus Microbotryum; species Microbotryum scabiosae. The sequence goes on along the minus strand of JAHWDV010000017.1, from coordinate 849,765 downwards.
TCGACGCGGCTGAGCGGCTGTAGGTGCTAGGTGATGATGCGATGGATTCGAGCAGGGGTGAGCTTCGTAAGGGGTCCCATTTTCGCGTGAGTCGTTGCGCAGATCAATCGGAACGAGCGTCGAGGTCATGGCAAGACGACTCAAATGATCGGCTTGATGCTGCAAGAAGCGACGACACAAGATCGAGTGTTGTCAACATCGAGCTGAGCACAGATGGGGAGTCTGCTTAGCAAGACGGACCTCGAGATTGTCGCGATAAATCTCGGCGTCCATCCATCGCTCGGATTGTTCTTGACTTGCTTCGACGAGTCCACGAGATGCATCAAATTCCGAACTGGAACGAGTCGACACCAAAATACACGACGGTCAGCCGTTGCGAGCCGAGGGATGTGCGGGTGGGAGGCAGGCACGAACGAACCGAGCTCGAAAGACGACGAGGTTGATGCGGTGATGGTCTGGCATCCTAAGAGCGATGCGTAATATCGAGCGGTACAGAGCAAGTGTGGTCGCTCGAGGTGATATGCTAGACATTGCGACTCGGCTCCGTCTCGCTTCGAGGCACTGCGAGGGCTCAATTGAGCGGTCTGCGGCTTAGTTCAGCAGAGATTGCGCGTGATGGGTAGCAGGTGGAGGAAGTACTCACATGTCTTTTGATCCAGAAGCTTCACTCAGAGCTCACCGGTCGGCCTGTATCCCTACATGCGCCGTGGTTGTCCCAGATCGGCTCGGAACGAGTGCGAAATCGGAAGCGCGAGTTGACGTTCACGGAGGGGGCGCCATTGAGCTTAGAGTTCATGCGCTTCAGGCGCACGGACCCCCCCGCCCACCAGCTGACCCCCCACCCCCCCTGACCAGCACACACGCTGGCAGCCTTCCCTGCGAAAAGACGGAATAAAATCGACATGCTTGAGAAACAGGTCGTTTTCCCTCATTAGCCATCCCGAAGCCTCGGCCGTGTCCGTGATCTGAACACAGTTTTTTTCGTCGTTTCGAGCGGAGGATGCCCGTGGGTGATCTCCGAAACGGCAGCCAATCCCTAGCTCCGACCCGAGCGGCGGCGGCCTCGACGTCGGGGAGGGCGTGCCTGGGTGTGCCATCCACTTGGGCTGCTGCCCCCTAGGTCGAGAGCCTTGCAAGTTGGCGCGCTACTGTTCGCTTGTCTCTTTCTTTGCCCTGCAACCCACCTTTCATCCACCACCTCACAGTCATGTCTTTCGAAAGGAAAACCAACGCCGAGGCGCAGCAGAGCAATGACTACTCTGCTGTGATGCGCCATTGCGGCTTCAAGGGTCAGTCCACCGACTCCACCCTCCCAGTCCTCAGACGTCATTCTCCATTCGCCGCATCGGAGTAATGGCGTCCGGATTCGCCTTCACGCTGCATCTCACTCACGTACACACCGAACGCATCCAAAATGTTGGTTTGTTGAACAGGCTGCCAGATGTTCGCCGTCATCACACCGCCTCTCTTCCTCCTCACCTCCCTGCGGAAACGACCCTTCTCCCTGCGGATATACCTCCGCAATGTCGGATTAACGACCTTCGTCGGTGGAACGGCGTTCGGTTTGGCCGCTGGTGCAGGTCGGATGAGTGGTCTTGACGCAGACCAAATCAATGATCGGGCCGTCCGGATCCTCAGCAACAAATTGCAGACCCGTGTCGACGACTACGGCATCATTGGTGGGGTCTTGGGAGCAGTGAGTTTTGGCTTGGTGGGCTCTTGTTCGTGTGGGCTGAATCCGGCATGTGTACTGATAATCTGAGATGCTTCTCTCATTCTACCCTCTACAAACTTTGACGCCCATCCAATCCACAGCTTGGCACCACCACCATCTTCCTGAAGCGAGCCCCTATGATCTGGACCGTCACCGGTGGTGCCGCTCTCGGTGTGGCAGGAGGCATCATCTTCCATCTCGCCAAGTCAATGCAAGAAGGGGAGCAGGTCAACCCCGAAGCCATGCTTGAAGAGGTCAAGGAGGCCGTCAACAAGGGCGTCGTCGACAAGAACTGAGCAAATTCTTGTCCGGTTCATATGTGTAGCGGGATTACGGTTTAGTTCTCGGGGATATCATATACCGTGCGAAGCAACAGTTAAACACGACCCACACTCAATTACATTCTTCGAAGAGAGAGTTGGTACTCTCTCTCTCTCTTCGAAAAAAATGATGTGGGCTGAAACGGAAGCCGAACGAGAACGAATTAAGATTGCGAAGAATTAAGATGCAAGGTAAAGATGGTATGAAAATAATGAAGTGAAGCTATGAATCGCCCAACACCCTCTCTCGACCCCCCACCCCCCCCCCCCCACGGAGAGAGAGGTACAAGTGGTGCCGTGTCTGTCTATCTAAGAGCTGGAACTCACAAATCTGAAATCGGCTCCTCGTCAAGTCTCGGACTGAACTTCACGGATCGGCGAAGCTGCCCTCGAGGCGTTCCTCGACTTGCGTTCCAAACCGGCCGCATCGGCAAAGTTCAGGTCATGGCCGTGGCCACCGAGGATCTTGGAAACGGGGTTGCGCGACCTCGAGCCCTCTCGCGAAGCCGAAGGCGACTTGGATTCGGCGCGAGCGGTCTCTCGACCTTTCCTCTCAAGGCCTTGCTCGTTGGCAAAGTTGAGATCGTGGCCGTGCGAACCGAACACCTTGGACACGCGCGAAGGGGAAGCCGTACGTGAGGCCGAACGCGATCCGGGACGAGAGGCGGATCGGGAAGCGTCACGGGACTTGCGCTCGAGGCCGTGTTGATCCGCAAAGTTGAGGTCGTGGCCGTGCGAGCCGAAGACGGACTTGACAGCATCGGTCAGACGTTGGCGGGAAGAGGAGCGGGACTTGGCATTGGATCCAAGGTCGGTCACCTTGCGCAAGTCATGGACAGGGTTAACAGGCGCAGCCGACGAGGTCTCGATAGGGGCCGACGACTCAACACCTTTGGTGAGGCCAGGAACTGTGAACGCGTCACGAAAGGAGTGTTCAGAAAAGTTTGGAAGTCAGCAAACAGATTCGGGCATAGCTCTGGCCGAATTTTGCAACGAAGAGGAAGGGTGTCAAAGCTCACCTTGAGTCTGAGGGGCTTCGGGGTTGGAGGTAACGGCAGACATGGTAACTGTAGTGGTTTGATGTGGTGGTTGGTGTTGTGAGGTTGTTTGGAAGGTAGATTCGTGAGACGGAACAAGTCTGAACGGGCGATGTGAAGAGGAGAAGGGGAAGAGGGCTTTCGCAGACGGAGGAAGGGGGCGTGGCAATCCACATGCGAGCTGGCTCTTTCCGCTTTCACTCGACGGCGAGTTCGGCACAGCCCGGCTGTGTCCCGACGTGGACCGCGGGATGCCGATTCGCCTGGAAACGTTTCCTTTCTTCTTCTGTTTTCTTTTCCGTGTCGGGATTATTTCTTTGCTTGTATCAGGCCATTCTTTACAGTAGCGGCGTTGTAGGTCGGCTGTCGATGGCCGCCACCGCAGAAGGTCTGTAAAGCAGCGCTTCAACTTTGCCAGCGCCTGCACTGCTGAGTCATCCAGCCGCACGCGGCGCTCCCGCGCACTCCCGCGCACAGGTAGTAGCCGCGCACACGCCATCCCTGAGAGGTTTTCGCCTTGGTTCTTCGAATGGCCGTGCTGGTCATCCGACGGAGAAGACGGAGAGAGCACATGCTCTGCATCGCCTTGGCTGCAATGAAATTACGTCATCATTACTGGAGCTGATGACTCATTCACTGGATTAAAGCGTGCACTCACCGCTCTCATCATCAGGTTCGACTTGATCAGACTTGGTTCCACCGCCCGTTGCCCCATCTGGCACTCCCCTAGCTCGGACTTTCTCGGTGCATTCGTAAGCGCAGCAAAGTTGTAACCAAAAAACATGTTTATTTGAACTTCAGGTATCCGGATTAGGCAATAGCTACAACTAAGAGAGGAGAGTAAGAACCGGGTCGCACAAGGAAATGTGGAAGGACGGAGGAAGCAGCGCTGTGAGAACGAGATCGGCTTATTGCGCGGTACTAGGTACTCTGGCTCGCCTCGGTGCCTTTAGCCTCCTGGTCGGACTTGTGGAGGAGACCGTGTATGGCCTCACGAACGCGACTCCTGCTGCGACTGGCGTGTCGCTTCTCGCGATCGAGCTGGCCGGCCGCGGTGCTCGCCTTGGCGGCTTGGATCTCGCCGAGGATGACCTGGTGCAACTCGGCGGCACGTTCCTCCTCCGTTTGGTGAGCTGAGGCCCGGTGGAAGAAAGGATCATGAGCAATCGCCTTGACCATTTGACGAATGTGCGACACCGAGCGGGACTTGGAGCCGTGCTCGTCTCGGAGCGAATGACGAGTCGCTCGGTCGATTTCACCGGCCTCGGTCGAGGCTTGCGCGGCGTGGATTTGACCCAACGTCGCCGAAAGTTGTTGCGACTTTTGGTACTCCGGGTCACGCGATTGCGAGCGAGAGGTGCGCTTCCAGAAGGGGTCACGCGACTTGGATCGCGAGCGCTCGTCTGAGGGGGTGTCGGCTGGGGAAGCGTCGTTGTACGTGGCGGGGACGACGGCTTCGCCAGTAGGGTACCTATTTAATACGCGAGATATGAGAGGGAAGCATGTCAGCTCGAGTGAAAGGCCTTTGGATGGACGGGCGATGCTGTGGGTCGCCGTCTCTGATCGAAGATTGCAGATGGCGACGGAAACTCGGCAGATTCCGTGCAGTGAAGTGCAACTTACGCAGCGTGGTGGTCCGCGGTAGCTGTGATTAACAAGATGTGTCAGGTTTGAGATTCGTCAGCTCCCACGAACACAAGCCGCAGCAGACCTTGCGGAAACCGGATAGGCAGAGCAACTCCCGACTCCATATCCGTAGTGGCAGTCGACACGTGACGATAGGTATGGTACTCACTTGCTACAGGATGGACAGCAGCGGTCTCGACAAAGGTTGAGGGAAGCGTGTGAGGCATCTTGATATGAGCGATTCAACGGGTTTGGGGCTACTAGGGGTCGAAGGAGGCACCACATGGTCAACAGGGGCCCTCCCTTATCTCGGACGCAGCCTAGTCGAGGCAAGGAACACGGGCCACGCTCGCGGGAGGATCAAGCGGAGTCCTCATGCTGGTCCTCATGCCTAGGCTCAGGGTGTAGACAGGGTACTCACGAACAAGTTGGATGTACGACTTGTGCTTTGTGAATGAAGCTGATGCTGAAGGATGTGGTCGGCGGGAGAGAAACGAATGGAACCTCGTGCTTCCCCAGCCCGATGATGCCTCCCGTTTCCGCCCCCTGAGCCGTCGGAACAAAAAATATGCCTAAAATAGGCGCATCGCCTTCCGGGGACAAGTCACTTGGGGTTACATGAGGCTGCTCTTGCTAAGCTTGGCACAGGACATTGACACTGAAAGTGAGAGAAATCACGGGTTGTTGATTTTTGTGTAAAAACTGTTCGTCATATTGCCCCCAATTCCTGTTCCTCCGGTTGCAGCGCCGTGAAAGGGGCCGAGCTGATGTGGACGTTTTTTATTTTTATTTTATATTTTATTTACCGGGGCTCATAAATTGCAATCCTTCGCGTTGACTGGCACCGCTACAAAAAGAGCTAAAAAAGACTCTAAGTAATGACGACAAGCAGATGGGTGATTTTTTTTTGATTTTTTTTTTTTTGGGGGGGAGTGCGTGGGAATGTGCGTGGGCATGTGCTTGCCGTGTAGAAAGGGAAGCATGTGCCACCGCGCTCGAACTAAAGTTTGCAGCGGCCGTTTCAATTTGCGCCTCAAGCAGCGACGGTTCGGACCCGGCCGGGTCCGCGCCACAAGGCAAGAACGCTTCTCTACTCGACCAAGTCTGGTTCCCAGCTTCCCACCTGCTGTCAATGAAGGCAAGCGCAATGTGTTTCAGCTGTCTACTCGAATCGTGCGCATGCGTACACGCTGTAAAAACTACCCCTCGATCGAGTCTTTGAAGAAAACTTGAAGCGTGTCGGATACTCGACCATCAGGGCATTTAGAGGCAGGTAGGAGGTGGTTTGATGAACTCCCTGTCTTGCACCTCGGACCGTCCTCTGCGTCAAAGAGGCTCCGCTGTGGATCCGTGGAGTTAGGATGAAAATGACGCTCATTGCCCTCCAGGCTGCCCTCATACTGCCAGCAGTCTGCCAAGCCTTTCGAGTCATTTCGACCTGGCGTCCGCCAGAGTGACCAGGGACCATTGACTAGTGCCCCTTCGTGGTGAGCGATCGCCCCAATCTTCTTTGACCTTGATCTCCACCGTCAACCTCGCCTTCACCCACCATCCTCCTCTTGCTTACATCATCCACCTCCACCTCCACCTTCGCCTCCACCTCGGGATTTGGCGTCACAGGGGGTTTCCCTTGCGGCCATTCGGCCGTTCAAGACGTCATGATGGGTATCAATGATGAATCAACAACTTTGTACACAAAAGTGAGTCTTGCGCACACGAAATGTGGCTACCTACTAGTAGTTCCCTCTGCTCGAACGTGAAGTTGCAAGCTGCTGCTAACATTGTCACCCGCTGCCAACAGTTGCTTCAACTGGCAACGCGGCGGAACTGGTCAGACTCGAGGATGGGGTTAATAATGGGGAGAAAGTGGTGATGTGTGGGCGTCCGCTGTGTTTGCTTTTTTTTTCATTCCCTTTTCCACGTGCACGTGTCAGGCGGCGTTGCACAGCGGCTCCGACTGGTGTCTCACTGTTCTTTGTTTTCTCATGGATTTGGGTGGAACAGAGTCCGTTGATCACCGGTACTGGAATGTCGACCGAATCGGCGGCGCGGGACCGATCGGCTCCGTGAACCATTTGTGAGCCGGTGGGCGGGGGCCGCCTCCCCCGCATCAGTGCGCAAGGGCAGTGTTCGCTTGGGCGCTCGCAGACGACTCGCAGCAGTCCCAGACGGGGTCGACTGTCGTGCCGCGCCCAACGAACGATGCAGAAACACGGTGAGACCCAGACCCATTCGCTACCTCCCTGGCTCCCTCCCTACAGGCTACGAATCCCACCTACGGAGCAGCGTTACAGCGGGTCCACGGCTGCAGGATGATGGGAACGAGAGTCGAGCAAGAGATGATGGAGGCGCCCTTGTTTGCTGAGGATCCGTCCGAGTATGGACCCGAGTCGTCGTTCGATGGCGGATCGTCGTCATCTCGCAGCCGGCGCCGGCAGCTGCGGGAACACGCAGAGCTGCTCGAACCGGTGTGGTCACAGGCGATCGACATGTGGAAGGAACTCTCCGGAACCACACGGGTCAGCTCGTGGTGATCTCGGGTACCTCATATGTGGCCTACGCGTGATGGCATGGCTGACCCACTGCACCCCTTCACAGACCGCATTGGCCTGCTCCTTGGTCTTGTTACTGTTGACACTCTTCTACCGAGCATTGTTCTATCCTCGTCCAGGGCCGTATGCGCCACGGCTTCACTATGCCGCAAATGACAAATGTCAGATATGCAGCCCGACCGACGACCTCTGCCAAAAGTGGGGCAGCCGTGTCCTCACCAGGGCCAGAAGCTACCAAGGTTCGGGCGAACAGATGGCTCCTTTTCTCGAAAAGGTCCGTCGCGGCCACGACGTACGCATCGGCATCATCGGCGGTAGTATATCCGCCTGCATCGACGCAGAACCTGGAAAGTGCTACCACGAGGTTTTGGGCAAGCAACTGCAGAAGGACTGGGGGGTCAATGTAGAGGTACGTTCTTCCGAGCGGAATCTGCGTGATCCAGGGCGCCCCCAGGCGTAGTGGCTCGGCGGAAAATGGGAAGTACATCGGTACTGACGACCTGACATGAGTCGTATTTTTTGTTTTGCAGATCGTCAACGGCGGTGTATCAGCGGTCGGCAGCGATTTCTTCGCCTCGTGTTGGCACATGAGCTTCTCCCTGCCCATCGATCTCTTCATCCTCGAGCTCGCCGTCAACGACGAGGCCCGGGGCAAGGAAAACAACAATTTTGATGTGCTCGTGCGCACACTCTTGAGCCACAGATGGCAACCCTCCCTCTTAGTCTTGAACATGTACTCCCCACTGCATTCCTACACGAACGGCGCACCGGGCCTTGAGAATATTGCCCAATACTACGATATTCCGGTCATCTCGTAAGTGATCATCAACGCAATCCAGGTACTTGCGTCTGGATGACTGACATATTACCCACTCTATGCATACGCTCAGTCACCGAAATGTCGTAGTGCAGCAACGACACCTTCACTCTCGGATCGAGGAGATTCGCCCGTGGTTCTCACCAGGCGGCGATTTCGATCACCCGACTTGGCCAGGAGGGCATCACCCAGGCCCCTTGGGCCACGAACTCACCAGTGACCTGATCGTGTCATATTTCCGCGAGCAAGCGTGCCTGCCTCCCGTCTTTGTTCCTGGCAATTCAAGTCTCGCCCTCCCACCTTCGGTGCCGGGACAGATCTCACCCGTGAGTCGCCGAACCCCGGACCGCCACAGGGCTACAAGCGGTGTTCAACCCAAACCTCGCGACTAATGACTCGACTTTTAATCTTTCGTAGTGGTCAACATTCCAAAGGGCGGACGACCAACCTATGGAACCGACGTCCCAGCTCACATGCTACAGCGCCGCGCCAGGGGCGACCCACTTCCCCATCGCCGAAAACCACGGTTTCGAACTGCGCCACTGGAAGTCCAAGAAGTACCTTGTTGGATACAGCGCCGGCGATCGGATAGTGTTCAACATCATAGTGACGCAAGGGGTCGCAAGCATCATGTATTGGCGCAGTTACGAGCTCAAGCTTGGACGGGCACGGTTTTGGCTTGACGGGGAGAAGGATCATGCGGGCAACGTTTGGGGTGATTGGGGACTTCCGATCAATTCGCCTGTGTAGGTGAACTGTTTAGATCACGGTGATCTATTGTGTGGTTCTGTACTGATGACAGAATGCGGATTGTGCAGCCGACACGACGTGCACACCGAACGAAACGGCAATCGGCAAATGTTCGTCGAGATCGATGAAGAGACTGGAACGGGGTCGCATGAATTCCGGATCTCCGCCGTCATTAGTTAGGTGATACCTCATTATACCCTCGCGCACCAACCCGGCGATACTTCTCGACCCTCACCACAAACCCCAGCGAACCACGAGCAACCATTTCATCTCTTGGATTCAGCACCGTTACCTTCTTAACCTCGTTTCGCAAGTCACGCATCAACGCATCAACGCGACCTCTTGGATTCGAGCTTTATAACTATTGTAATTTTGCCATCATTTCGTACCCCTTGCACCACCCTGTTTCAGATTTGAGCAAATCAAGTCATTTCTTCGCTTTGTGTGCAACGAGTGAACTTGCTTCCGAGCTCTCTGTCTATAGCAGCACCACACCGGCCTCACCACCAACAACAAACGAGCGTGTGGGATGAATCGTGAATGCACAAATGGTCCGTGGATATGTCGTAGCGCACATAAAAAGTAACAAGAGTATTCATAAAAATAGGGAGCACCCAACGCGTCAAAAAAGTGAGATTCGAAAGCAGAAAGGGATACAGACGGAGATTTTCTGGCCTCCCGGAACAAGAGCCATACCTGCGAGGCTTCACTATGTAAGAATCAGAGCTACATCTTGCCGGCAAGAATACCATCGATCATGGCGTTGATCGCATCCTTGCGGGGACCGAGTTGTGCTTGTGGGTAAAACGCTTGCAGTCCTTCTCGTGCGGTGCGTTTGGTGACCTTCATCAGATCTTGCGAGGCGAGGTATGCTCTGTGAAAGATGGCACGTCAAGGTCAGCCTCTTGTGATGCTGGTCGCTTCATGTGATGAAGGAGCTTACTTGAGATTTGACACGAGCTCCTCGTCGGACGGACTCGTTGACTGACTGACTTGCGGTCCAGTCAAGGCGCCGGCCATGCCGTAAATGCTTGTCGAAGCAGGGAAGTTGCTGAAACTGAATGCCGACATGTCCGACTGTCGTCGCGGCAGACTCGACATGGGCGGCTGAGGCTTCGAGTCGTACACCATACCCTGAGAAGGGTTTATCGTCATCTGGGAAGGCAGTGCAGGAAGCGCAGGGAATGCCGATCCGAAGGATGGTACCGACATGTGATGACCTTGGTAGAAAGGCATCTGCGAGGGACTACCCATGAACGCGCCGGGAGGAGCCCCCATCCCGAGTGTGCTACCAGCGGTTCCGAAGATCTGCGATGACGATCTCGAGGGCATACCACCGAGGACGGAACCCGATTCACCGGGTCGTCCACCACCGAACTGGCTGAATGCCGCCTTGGACCCGCGGCACGAACGCACGGTGTCGCGATAGTGGTCGGTCCCTCCTGCGTACGAGCCGGCTCGAGTTGCGGGTGGACCGAGTTTGGTCGCCATGGAGAAGCCGGCGAGGGACTGCGTATAGTGCGACTTGGTGTCCTCGTCGTATTGTTGCTCTTCTTCCATTCGGGCTTCGTATTCCGAGAAGCGCGCCATGGGAATGCTCGATTCATCGAACGCTTCCTCCTCGGCCTGCAAGACCTTCTTGGACTTCCCCTCACCGACAACCACACGCGTGTTACCCCAGGTAAAGCTGCAGAGTGAGGGTATTGACATCAGCATGGCGATGAATAGGACCTATTCTGCGCGAGTTGACCCACTCGTCGAATCTCCAGAAACTGTAGATCGGCAGGATGAACGAATAGATCGGGTAGGCGAGCTGCGCGTTTTGATAGGGGGCGTCAGCCTCAAGGTGCCGGACCCGGCAAACACTGTATGCATTCACAATGTAGATCACGAGCCAGCCAATGAACTGCCACTGGCGCTTGAACAGAAAGATGACCGCCTGAAGACCGTAAGTCTGTGCGTGTAGATCAGATCGTTAGCAAGACCCACACCGGATCGATTGCCCGGCTCCGCCCACTTACTGCACCAAGCATCGCCAACGCGATGACGGGTATCTGCGAACGTCCGAGTGATACTTCGACGATGAGGTAGACCAAATACACGAACGTCGCGGGCAGAATGAGTGTACCAATGAGATCGATCATGACGAAGAAGCGCATGCCGAAGCAGCAGAACCCGCACATGTTGGGGAGGTAGATGAGTTCGACGAGGTTATGTACAGTCGAGTTGATCCAGCGACGACGCTGGGACAAGAGGATGGTCCAAGAATGGGGCGCGACCGTCATGGCTTGTGCTTCGCCCAAGAACTTGGTCTTGAACATGGGGAAGTGCTTGAGGATGAGTGTCGTGAGATAACGATCTTCACCAAGCGCGAGCAAGTTCTTCTTGTGAAGTGTGTCGAGCGTGCCTTCGGAGTATTCGTCGATAATGAGCGAGCTGACCAGCAAAGGTTTACCCTTGTCGGCCGAGCGGAGACGGTACATGGTGAAACAACCGGGCAAGCACGTCACAGAACCGAACATGCTTTCGAACGCCTTCGCCAAGTGATGGGAGATGTAGTATTCGTAAACTGTGCGCAGACGAGATGAACGGAGTCAGTGGTCAGACCCTCCGAGTCACGATGCACCCTCCTCTACAATTCACCTTGAATCATGGTCCACCATGAGTCTTGCTCGTTCTCAAGTTTAGTCTCACCGCAGATACCAATGATCTTCGAGTCGTCCGCAGCGGCCGAAACGAGTCGATTGAGCGAGTCAGCGGCGACGTTGGTGTCGGCATCGATGACGAGCAAGTACTGAGGACAAGACCAAAGTAAGCGCTCTGTGTCACAGCAGAATAAACGGCCGGAGCTCTTACTTCGTATAACCGGGGGTCCACACCAATAACGTTCTTAATCTGATGATACATCTCAAGTTCGAGAGGGTACATTTCGCTGTCAAAGTGTACGCGGTTGAGGAACCTCATTGACAAGATTTGCGAATCTCGCTTTCCCCGGTTACCAGGACGTGATCGTTCTGCTGGTCGACCGACTTTGGCGATGACGATGTAAGGAACGACGTGACCGTCAATTTCGTACAGTCCAGACCATACCTTGCCGTAATTGAGCTGCTTTGATCCTTCGGCGATCGACTTGAACATGAGAGGCTCGGGATCGACATCTTGGTCAACCCCAAGGATGTCGAGAACAATGCGAGGCGTAGGTCGATCGTTGCCAGAGCCAATGATCATGCCGTCGCAGATGATCATGAGGAGTTTGCGCTTGTCGTCGTAGGTGAGCGTCGCGAGCGAGTCGATTGTCTTGCGCAGCGATTCTTCACCCTCGGTGTAACAAGGGACCTGACAGATGACGAACTTGTCGCGCAGCTCGGGCATACGCTTCGATCCAAATTGGAGCGCAGCAATGAACTTGGCGAGGATGGTGGCCACGAGGAGAATCGAGAAGGCGAGCAGCATGTTGGGCTGCACTTGACACCGCGGCGTGAGGCGAAAGTCGGTTTCGCCCGTGTAGAAGAGCGAGCGCATGCATTCCATGTTGATCGCGAGCGTGGTCGCATCCAAGTTCAACTCCTTGATCGCACTCGTGACGTCGCTCCCCGCTTGGGCTTGCCATAGATCCGTCAAGTCCGTGTTGAGGAATTTGTATGTATCGTCGTTGAGTGTCGTGATGGTGTAAAAATAGTCGGTCAAGTCGTACACGCTCGAATTGACGATGGCGACATATCGAGTCTCGGAGTTCACCTGCTGGTTGATCTGCTTCTTGGACCAGACGAGCGGACCCTTCTTGTACTTGTTCATCTTGGGGATGAAGGTTTCGCTGTACCAGTCGACGTTGTAGAGCGCCGAGGATGTGACCGACTGTTGGTTACCCGTGTAGTGGATCGCAGTCGGGAGATCGGCGGTGAAGTTGGCGTATTGGAGGACGAGGGAGGTCGAACTCACGAGCGAAGGGCAAGCGAGCGTCAGAGGGATGGGGAAGTAGTTGGTCAAGTCCTGGCCACCCAGTTCGAGCATGTCCGACGATGTGACCGGCGACGACAAGATGTCCGAGTGTCTGATTGGGAAGCAAAATTCGGATCAGAGCTAAGTCGAAAATCACGCATCGCTGTCGGTTGTTTGCTCACTGTATCCGATAGAATGTAGTCAAATCGTAGACCACGCCGCGCACGCCAACCCAGTAATCGGTCGAACCGGCGTGGTATCCCAGCTCCTTCTCGTTCCAAGCCTTGTTCATATTGGGGCAGAGGAGGTTGCCGAAGATGACGATGTAAAAGATGACAATGCCGCAGAAGAAGCCGATGAGTAAACACAAAGCCACCTGCAGAACGGTAATCGTTAGCCTACATCCTATTAGACCACTTTGAAAAGCAACTAGTAGGGCCTACCTTCTCTCGCCATGCCATCCTGACGTCCGGTCGCTTCATCCGTCCCAGGTGCTTCAAACTGATATCGGGGATCCACCAAGTCAAGAGCGTGACGATGAAGACCCATGCTCGTCGAGCCTTACTCGACGGCACCTCTTCGACCGTCGCGCCTTGCTGCTCCTCGCCATTCTGATCGAGCGCACCCTCCTTGTGCGGCTGCCCCTGTCCGGCTCCTACACCGAAACCCTTGCCATGACCGCCCCAGAAACCCGCACGAGGTGATCCCTCCTTTTCTCCCCACACATCAGACTGCATCGATGTCGGATGGACATAAGGCATCGGCGACATCGAGTCGTGGTAACCGAACGCATGCCTTCGCGGTGGCGTCCCTTGCATACGGTCCGGCGAGCCAGGGGTCGAGTACGGCCCCGCACCGGCTTTAAGGCGCTGTTGCTGTTGTTTCACGAGATCTTCGACGCTGTCGCGCCCGGCATTATCGTACGTCGAAGCGAAAGGCTGGATCGGAGGAGCTGGCTCCCAGTCAACATCCTCGCCACCCGACGGAATGCGAGACGTCGACCGATTCAGCACCGGCAATTTGCTGCCGCGGCGACGTTCGGGCGAAGTGAAGACCGGTTGGCCAGCAGCGATTGCAGCGCGGTGATCCATTGGTTCGCGACTTCGCAGAGGATCCTCAACCGCACGGAAGGCCTTGTATGACAACCATACCCGCGCATGTCCCAGCGCGTAGTCGACGCCTTCGAACAGCTCAAAGTTGTTCAGGTAGACACGAATCGCCTCCTTGGCACTGGCGACACGGTGACGGTCGGCGAACACATCGTAGTCAATGTCTTGGACAAAATCAATCCGTTTGCGGGCGATCAGTTCGGGCAAGAGCATTTGCGTGACTTGGGAGCGCAACTGCTGCGGGTCAAAGCGATTCGGCAAGCAGGAGTCGTTCGGTCGGAGGCAGGTGACAGACCAAACGTGGGTGCGCTCGATCAAAGTCAGCACCTGCGACAAGGTGGCATTTACTTGTGAGCTGATGGGTCGAATCTCGAGAGGGTCGAGCAGCGGAGCCAGCAGGTCGCTCGTCTCGGACGCGAAGGCCGGCGAGGGTCGGATAGGAGACGGTTGCCGCATCGGAGCCGACGAGACCTGGGCCGCGACTATGATATTTTCGTCCAAGGGATGGAACTCCGCAGCCAGAGCGGGACCAGAGAAGAGCTTGCCGATGAATCCATCACTGCTCGTGCGCAAGATCGACACGAACTCGGGGTCCAGAAGGTCGAGATCCCGTTCCGCAAAGCCCGTCGCACTGTAGGTAACGATCCCTCCAAAGTGCGCAATTCCGAAGGCCGACTTGGCGCTGGGCCCACTTGGGCTCGCTACGAACGCCGTATGGGTGCCGAAATGCGACTTCATGCCCTTGAGCAACTCCTCGTCGGCTTCCTCGGCCAAAGCGCCTTTTCGAATGCTGCTGCAGACCTTGGCGAGTCCACCCAACAATCCTCCCGGTTTCTTGTCGGCCTTACCTCCGATTCGACCACCTCGCAGGAGCTCGATCCTTGCCGAAGCGTCCGGTGGCACGACGTCGGCGACTCGGACTCCATCTTCCTGCGCTCTGGCGGCGATTCCAACGTCGCCATCGAACTCGTACTCGCAAAGCCAGAACCGCGTCAGCTCCGCGGCATAGTTGGTGATAAACTCCTCATAGCCATTCATAGCGCGGATCAACATTCCCGACCCTGGTCGATTCTGCGACTTGGATGCATGTCCCGGTTGGTCGAGTTGCACGATCGAAGAACCGCCCTGCGCTTGCAACGCGACGATGGCCTCATCGCCGGGGAACAACTTGTGGTTCGCGGTCTCGACGATGAAGGCGAACAAGATCGAGTACAACGCCGACATGAGCGAGTCGCGTTGCTCGTCCGCCCCTTCGGCACGCAGGATGACCGCGACCATCTCCTTCCTTACCCATCGGACTCGATTTGTTAAGGCTCGCTCCAAATCTTCCGAGGTGATGCCCAGGAGCCTCGCGGCATGATCGAGCAGGTCCCTGTTGGTGACCCATGCCGACTCTGACAACCCCCTAGACTGCCCCTCGACAGGTTCGGCGAATTCGAGGTTGCTCAGTGTGAGAATGGCGGCAACGAGGCGGAAGATAGCAGAGATGTGTCGAGGCTTGAACCCAAGCGCCTTGAATGCTAGCCTCAGATCCTCACAAGCGATCGAATCGTCCGAATTGGGTGTGGTTGGAGGTAGCCGTGACGTGCCCGAAGAAGCGAGCAACTTGTAGTCCATCGGGTTTGTCAAGAGGGCCAGGTCTTGTCGTTCCTCCGGGGTCGCACCCGCCAGCATCTGGTAGAAAATGTTGAAGGTGCGCTCGTCTCGGTCGAGGCGCCTGACCCGGCGTTTGTCCAGGCCCCACGTTAGGAGCTTGGCACCTGAAATCCGACCCAGATGATTGAAGTGCATCTCGAAGAAGGTTGCATGTCGCGAAGAGGAAGGGTTGAGCGAGGTCTTGGCCGAGCCGAACGAGTTTAGCAAACACGACATGGCCTCGACCTGTTCGACGATCCGTGTTTCCTTCTTGTTTCCGGACGATGCTAGTCGAAGGATCTGCGACGTGAACAGGTTTGATTGCGAAGTAGATCCTGATCCAGTCAACCCACTGTGTACTTCCAAAAGGGTTATTTACGGGTTCGATTCAGAGGGAGGAGCAGAAACCTCGCCCGAGTGCACCACCAACCTACCTAAAAACGACGCTCTGCGTAATCCCGGTCCGTCTCATCATCAGATACATTCGACAGGCCAGTTCGTAGACATGGGGTTGGATATCTCCGCCCCCCTTCCCCTCCCGAACGAGATAGCACCTCGCCTCGTACTCGGCTTTGCTCGCCTCACTGACATCCCCGAGCACGCGAAGAGGGTTGATGACGACGAGGTTCGTATCACCGACAAAAGTCGAGGTCAATTCAGAGTTGTAGCGTTGGGTCAATTTAGACGAGACGGTGTTGGAGGATAGGATCGTCATTGCGCCGACCGAGCTTTTGGCCGCCATCGCCGCTCCAGAGGACATGTTGGAGCCATTGAGGAGCGAGACCAAGTTGCGAGTCGCATCGCCCGATCCGGTGGAGGAAGGTACCATGAGCAAGAAGTGTGGACGAACGAAGGTTGAGAAGGCTTATTTCCAAGTTGTTTGGCCGATTCCGAAGCGAGCGTTGGGTGTATCGTCCGACGCAACTTCGAAAAGCCTTCGTTGTTCTTTCGGATTGGCCGCCGCGCAGTTGCGTCGTTGAGCTAGCTACGAAACTCGATCCTTCGCTAAATGTTCCGACGGGGTGGGGGTTGAGCGGTGTGGCAGAGGAGAGGGAGTGCACCTAGAAAGCTGTGAACAATTACAACCCAGGTCAGAAGAAGCTCAGGGTTGGATGGCTAGCGATGCAATGGTGGTGCTTACGCCTCGAAACCGGAGCCCGAAGGGCGAACTCGTGTCCGAGCGTTCGACGGTCGACGTGAAGATGCGAAAGGAACGGCGGGCGCGGGCGGCGGCTAATGCTGTGCGATGGCGATGGCCGGCACTCGGTCAACCCACAGCGAGAGCGAGCTACGCACGACCAATCCGGAGACTTGTATGAAGGGGAGATAGGAGGTGGGGAGGGAAGACGCCTGACCACAACAGGGCTGGGTAGAATTAAGGTCGGAAAGTGGCGTTCGTCCCGACGATGAGTGGTTGAGTTGACCTCGAAGGAGAACCGAGTGCGATCGTGGCGTACGACCTTCGGTCGTCGTCGAGAAAGGCTAGGTAGGACGCGCTTGGGCCACTGCCGTTCCTCGAGCGACCATCAGCGGACCAGCGAAGCCGCTCTCGGTGTCCGTTGCGAATCTGTAGATCGGTTACAAATACAAGAGTACTGCATTGGCTTCTTTATCGTTACGCCGAATCCTCTGGAGAGACCTTTCCCTCCCCTTTCTAGCTAATTCTCGTTTTCCATTTTGGAGCTCGGATTTTTTCCTTCCCTTTTTCACTCGCTAAATTGATCAGAGTGAGACACCCGGCCAATGCTGCTGCGCACCGGCCTTTATTTGGAGCAAGCAAAACTTTACCACGCGGAAAATCGGGCTTTAACTGATGAAACATTCTAGTAATAAGTGGGAATCTTTGTGGTGAAAGAAGGAGCTGATGCCGAATTGTGGAAGATCGTAAGCGTGCGGAATCAGCGAACATTACGGCATCGACCGGTCCCTTGCAGGAAGGGCTCCGTGTCTACAAAAGAACAAAGCGGTCACAAACAGTGTCTATGGTAATGCCAATATTTAAAATGATATGACATAAGTGACCTGGGCCATATCTGCTTTTTCCAAGGAGTCCTACAACGCCTAAGGGGGCTTCCCAAACCAATAGGGGTATCCGACCCACCACTCAACGGACACCTTCGGCCATAGGCTCCCTCGGCAGTCCCCAACTCACTCGCTCTCCGAAACAGCCATCGAATAGCTCGGTGGACCCACCATACTCTCCCTACTCTTGAACCTCGGCGGTGCCTCGACAACAGCCTTGTAATCCCTACTCGACCTCGGCACCTTCGGCAAAGGATACGGTAAATCCTTCAAAGCTGGTGGGTACGCCGCCATGGGACCCGTCAAGGATTCGGGGGGTGGATGGGGAGAGTAGATGGGATCGTATTCGAGGAGGAGGACTTGTTGACGCGTTTGCTGGGCTTGACACCACTTTAAGGCGGAGTTGAGTTGGAGGAAAATAAATTCGGCTTCGATGAGGGAGTGGCGTACGTGCGGGATGTCCGAGGTTCTGTGGGGCGGTGTCGGGTTTGTTTCAGTATTATTGACTGAATAAGAGTACAATAGCTCACTTTGATCGAGGACCTACCTCCCAGCCCACGAGAAACTCATTCCCAGCGACTGAGCAAAGTCCAATTCGCGCTCCCTGAGCATCAACTCGTGCATGCGGCGCTTCCACTCGTCACAGAGCTCTACTCGATCGAAGCCAAAGCAGTTTGATCAGTATCATCTCACCCGTCCCCCAGTAAGCTCGGTCAACTCCACACTCACTCTGCAGCTGCTTCTGCGAGAACCGTCGATGAGCGCACACCCCCATCTGGGCACCACAATCCACGCATCGTAGATCGGAAGGCTCCGAAGACCGCCAGGGCAGCTTCGACAAGAGGTTCGTGATCAGTCGAGATGAGGCCGTGTTGAAACGAGTCATTTGGGGTATGATATCGGGCAGAGTGAGGGAGCCAAAGATGACGAAGGGAAGAAGAAGAACGGTAGAAGGCTGTCGACACGAACGGGGTGGCGGTGAAAGGCATCTGAGTCAGGGGCTAGTAAATCTCAACGGGCGATCTTTTGTCATCTGGATTAGTCGCAGGGACGAAGCCGTTGCGCCGTTTCGAAAGGCTCCCCGAGTCACCACCCTTGATTCGAATTAGTCCAGGGATTGGACAATGATGCAAGACATTGACATACTAAAACACACAGACCGGGCGTAGTGGAGCGGCGCTCACAGAGTCTCGCCAGCAGACATTTAATCGGAAGCATAGCATACACAGCATATGTATTAAAGTGACTACAGCAATCACACAAGGATCCTCTATCGTGCGCTGTATAATGCAAAGGTCGAAAGTTTAGCTCATAGGATTACGAGACGATTCGCTGTCGATTGTCGTACTTTTGACCTAAACCCCCTTTTAGAACGGGTTAAGCTTCTTCGCCAATGCTCGTGCGTAGGGGATGTATGACTGCGTTTGGGACAGTGACGTTAGTAGAGCGTATGAGTTGTAGGTTGGAGGTGTTAGTTTGGTTCGTTTTGTGCTCACCAAAGTATACCCTAAAGGAGGAGCGATTAAGACGGCGTCAGTACGCTTGTCCGAGAGATCACGTTGGATTGACCGGCGAGTTGAGACTTACAGATATAAGCCAAGAATGTACATATCGCAAAGACGATGACGAGAATGCTGTTTGGGGGGGGGGGGGTCAGAGGTCAGCTTTTTGCTCCTCGACTCGACACGCGAAGGGCCGTGGACGCACGGGATCCGGATGGCGAACGCAAAGACGAGCTGAGGAGGAGAGAGTGAGAATAAGCTGTCCTGATGCAGACGACAGTGGTACCCACATAGATAAGCGTACCGTCAAGGCGATGAAGAGTAGGAAGAGACCTAGAAGAAGCCAAAGGACACGAGTGAGCTTGCCAAGTGAGCGAGAAATTTCATACCTACGATATGCGCTCTTACTGGCTGCCCATATCCTGACGGGGTCCATCATCATCTTGAATTGTTTTTGGAACTATGGGACAGAGTCGTGTCAGTCATAGCCTCGACCCAGCCTGGAATAAACATGTCGAACTCACGCCGACCAAGAAGCCGGTGCCGACCAGCGAGATGATGACACCGAGTACATAGAAAGCTGCGAAAAGAATGTTCACAGGTCAGTCTCATACTCGTGATCATCTGGTCAACATTGGACTCACTCGCGAATAGAGTGACTTGGCCCTGTGCGACGTCGGCGAGCCAAGCCAAGGCGATCAGTAGTATTGGCCTGCCACGCATCTCGAAACACGAACTACGCACAAGTGTGAAGAGAATGGCACCGACAACGGCCAGAGCACATCCAGCGACCAAACAAAAGCCTGTTGCGATGCATAGCACAGTGCATCAGGACCTGCTGTCGGTTCAGCCTCCCTTGGCTGGTGCGAGTGACGTGGTCGACACACGCGTCGCTACGCGACCAGCAGCGCAGGTGCCCGAGAGCGCGGGAGTCCCACGCAGGAAGGGACGACTGACCAAAGCCATAGAGTCGCTGTGTCCGGGTCAAGTCGAGGAACTTGAAAGCTGAATCATCGGTCTGTACAAGCTGCGACGTTGCTTGGGCTGCTTCGGATCCCGAGAGCTGTACACGCCATCATCCCCCATCGTCCCCAATTGACCATCGTCGCCGGGATCATGTCCGAGCCAAGGCGCAGGCAGCCGGGACGGGCAGGTCAGGTCCAGGCATGGGAGGCGAGGCAAGGGCGTGACGCAGTGGCAGTGCGGCAGATCAGGAGAGACCAGTGTCAGCTTTCTAATAGGATGGGGATCACCAAGAACGAGCACAGAGGACCGACCGTATTCCATGCACCTTGAACACTTGCCAATGCCATTTTGCAGGTAGCAGTGCACGGTCGAGCTGAACCGCAAGCACTACCGATCGCGGAAGTTACTAGAGGCGAGTCGTGGCCTCGGACTTAATCTGCGAGATTAGAGACGAGACTGGAGCTGTTTGCGAGTTTGCGAGTGCCTGCGCCGATCTTGAATTCAGAGTCGGAGTAGTTAAACTGCCAGAGGCTAGCACACCGGCTCACCACCACTGATCACTTTCAAACGCACCGCGCTGAGAATCCGAGAGCCGCCTGCGCAATGGCGCGACTGCGGCGCGTCCGATTTCTCGACGCGCTCCGCGTTTCACTCTCTGCGCGCTCCCTCGTCTCCGGCGCTCCGGGACTGGCTCGCACTGCTTTGAGGATCTCGCTGGCCGACTCGAGTAGCACGACCACACACCCCTCGCCTTGCACTTGGCCCGCGAACTTGCACCTGACTGGACAGCTTGGCTACGATTTCGAGGTGATTGCTGGGGCCGAGAAGTCGTGGTGAGGGTCGTTCAGCTTGCCGAAACAGGACGACGAGTCGACGAAGGCTCAGGCTCGAGCTCGAAAATCGCCTGCAACGGAGCGCGAGCAAGCCAACCGAGCGCCGACGAGACCGCCGACAGACACTGCCACCGACCGCTGGCACTGACACGGCAGCTATGACTACGCCGCCACACACTCCGACCTGGCCCAGCTCTTTTCCCCGCGAGGTCAGGCTCACACCTCATTCGACACCATCCTACCCACCGAGTCAGGCCTCGACGACGGCGTCGCCGCACCAGAACCACATGGTCGTGCAGCTCGACCACGCTCGCTCCTTGTCGGGGCCCGGCACCGTCAGCGCCAGCACGGGTGTGGGCATGGGCGTCAGCTCGTCCTCGTCGGCGACATCGACTCCGCAATCCCGCTACGGTGAATTCGAGGCCTATGCTTCCCACGACGACAGCACATCGCCGATGCTCAGACCGACATCCCCTTCCTGGCTCGGGACACGCTCCCCTTCGCCGCCGAATACACTGCCGATCGCCTCGGGGCCTTCGTCGCGCCTACCCTCGGGCTCGCACAACACAACGCGACGGTCGTCCATCTCGGACCCCAAATGGACCGCACCCAACTCGGCGTCGGCTCTCTCCCCATGGATACTCAAACGCAAGAGCTGGATTGTAATTCTTCCGCTCGCAATCGTCTCGCTCACCTATGCCATCTCGACCCGACGCGGTGGAGCGAACTCCGCCTCGAGCCAGGGCTCTGGGAGAAGGATCTCGACATGGCGGCCTTCCTTTGATCGGTGGAGGCTCAATGGTGAACATGGTGCGTCGTCCCAGAGTGGGAATTATGATGCGGACGAGGACCTGGGCGTCGAGCCGCAACGGCTGCGGCATCACTGGTGGAAGCCACAGGAAATCCTCGACGACGAGGGCAACCTCTGGCCGAAGCAGGGCAAGAATGGGTCCAAGGTACGGACAGAAAAGGGCAACGTGTTCGTGTATAGAAACGATTTGTGAGTGTACCGAGCGTCAACGTGTCCACGTATCGATGCGCTTGCTGAACTCGCAAGGCGGTAAATCCTTCGCCCAGTGGCGGGACATGGGACGCGAGAACCGACAGTCTCCGAGCACGGTGTCAAGCCGACACGCCGCCGCTATCGACAAAATGGGACTACTCCAAGCAGACAATATCAGGCGTCAACTTTGGAGGGTGAGTTGGGCATTCAATATGCGGTCCCTGCGCTGCAGACTTGTCTCGACAACGATGCTGATTCCCACGCCCGACAGATGGTTGACGCCGGAACCTTTCATCACACCTCACCTCTATGAGCCGTATCTTGCCTTTGAGCAAGAAGCCGTCGACGAATACACCTTATCCGTCCATCTCGGCAACAAGCTCGAAGCGACCCTGACACACCACTACGAGACCTTCATCACCGAAAAGGACTTCGCCGAAGTCGCAGGCGCAGGATTGAGTTGGGTCCGTATCCCCTTGAGTTACTGGGCGATCGAGACGCAGGAGGGGGAACCGTTCTTGGCGCATGTCTCGTGGACTTGTGAGTGCACGGGTATTCCGGGTGGACATGGCCACGTTGTAGGCGAAGTCACTAAATAAGAAGCTCCTCACAGATTTCCTGAAAGCGGTTGAATGGGCTCGCAAGTATGGCCTGAGAATCAATCTCGATCTGCACACTGTCCCAGGCTCCTCAAAGTCGGTCTCATTCACATGCAAGCATGTTTTATGGGTCTGTTTTGCTGATGATGTACTGCTCTTGAATTCTTGCAGCGGCTGGAACCATTCTGGCAAATCGGGGACCGTCAATTTGATGAATGGCGTTATGGGCATCGCCAACGCCGAGCGCACGCTCAACATCGTGCGATCCCTGACCAGGTTCATCAGTTTGCCGGTCAACCGAAATGTACGTTGACGTCAATCTGGCTTAAAAACTGCTTGCCCCAAGGACCATAGGAGCTGAATCTGTTCGTTTTTGCCCACAGATCATCCCGATGTTCAGTGTGCTCAACGAGCCTTACCTCAACGTCATCGGCCATGCCGCGTTGCGACCTCTGTGAGTAGTGCTCAACTGACGATGGCTGATTCCTCAAGCTAATGTTATGTTGCCCTGCCCGTAGTTACGTAAAACTCTATGATACCGTTCGCGCCGAGTCGGGTTTCGGTGATGGGAACGGACCCGTTATCGTGTACCATGACGGCTTCAAGGGGACTGCGGTTTGGCATGGTTTCATGAGAGGCTCGGATCGCGTCGCCCTCGACTCCCACCGCTACCTCTGCTTCCGAACGCCCAATACCGATCCCCTGCCTGTGCAATCGATCAAACCCTGCGTCAACTGGATGCGTCACTTCAACCGCACCATGCGCTCCTTCGGCATCTCCATGGTCGCCGAATGGTCGATCGCGACCAACGACTGCGGTCGCTTCGTCAACGGGGTCCACGTCGGAACCCGCTTCGAAGGGACGTACGGCGATCCCAAGATCCCTGCTGCGGCGGAACCGGGCGCGTGCGAGTTTTGGGAGGACTCGACGCGATGGAGCAAGCAGATGAAGCTCGACTTGCAGGATATTGCGTTGGCGCATATGGATGCGTTCCAGAATTGGTTCTATTGGACGTGAGTCGTGATTACGCTGAATGCGACGGGGTCAGAATCTTGAAGACGAGACTGACGATTGTCCGTGCCCATGCCTCGGATCAGATGGAAGACGGGGCCCTCGTTGTTGCACCCCGATCGACCAGCTAATCCGATGTGGTCCTACCGCCATGGTCTCCTGAACGGCTATATTCCCAAAGACCCTCGTGTCTTCCCCGGTTTCTGTCGCCGCCAATTCGAGCGCTTCAACCGCACTCAAGAGAAGACGTACCACTTCTCGGGCCAACTCTTGAATTGGCAAGCCGGGTTGGGCAAGAACCCCGGCAGCCAAATGGATCGAGGAGGGTACGAATGGCCACCCGAGAAGATTGGCCTGGGGACATTCGAAGGACAACAGTTGTCCGTGAAGGATCTACCTCGATGGTCCAAGACGGGCAAGAACAGTCCTTTACCTTGGCCCAGGGGGTTGTATCGCCCTCGACCCAAGGGGACGAACGAGGAGGTCAAAGGGTTCGAGGAACCTTGGTACGAGCCTATCGAAGGGTGCGCTTACCTCAATGCTTACTCTGGTGTAGGCGACCACGTCGCCATACCCGATGGGACCAAGTGCGGTGCGTCGGCTTTCTGATCATCGACCCTCGCATCGTCGCGCCACTCCGAACCAAACTAGTCAAAGCGAAGCAAAACCTGCAGCAACACGCACGAGCAAAAGCGATGTCAACCAACCGTAATAACGGCATCTACATACCCTCCCCGCGAGCGCATTCAATGATGCACCTGGGGACATCTTCTTTCATTAGCTTGTATCATGTACCACCCTCCGTGTATCCTCAGACTTCCCGCCTCTTGTTCTTTCATCACAATCCTAGAGTTTCTTTGACCGATTCTTGCCGCATCTTGCTCTCTTCGCTGTTCGCATTATGCAATAACTTATTTTTGGTATGACTGAAAAGTTGGATGGCTACATGTTGATGAATATTCCATCTTTATAAATTAGGGTACTCCGTAACCTAAAATAAAACTTCGATGCTCGGAATTTCGCGCTACTCTGGCTCATCACTGCGAAGCCAAATAAGCCCTATACGCCGCCTCGAGCAACAAAACAAACGACTGCGCCTCTGGACTCGTATTCGACGTCTGTTGCCACGACAAAGGGTTGACGCAATCTTGCAACCACCCTGAAGACGTACTGATCTTGGGGATCACCCTGTCACGTAACGCTGTGGCTGTGGCGATTTGCGCTGAGGTTCCGTGGCCTAGTTGGGCGAGTCGGAAGGGGACACTGGCGAGGAGGGCGGAGGAGGCGGAATCAGAAAAGGTGTTGGAGTCATCAAAGTAGTTGGGGATCATGCCGTTTTTCTGCGATCGAAACGGTGAGCAGCGCAGCCTGTCGGCTTCTTCGAACCCGATGCAAGCTATTCAGAATGGACGAGACTCACGTCAAGCCGAGCGAAAGCAGCATTGATAATCTCCGAGATCCAAGTGACAAGATCGGAAATTTCGGAGGTATATGCACTTGGTGTGGGGGAATACATCATCGAAGCGAGCACGCGCGTCATGCCTGCCGCAGCCCAGCCGTTGCCTAACGTCGTCAGGGTTCATACAGGGGTCAGAGACGAGAGAATCGGGAATCTTCGTTATACCGGACCTCATCCCTGCAGCAGAGCTCTTCCCGAGCTCACCTGTCGCCCAAAGACCATTATCTTGCCAATCTCCCAAGTTGACATGCTTCCACAAAGCCGTACGACGGTCTTGCAAGTAGCGACGGTAGATCTTGATCTGCGCGTAGGCCTGGAGCAAGAGCGTCGTGTTGTGCGTTTCCAGACCTCGACCGGCCAAGAAGGGTGGGACCATGTCTGTCACACATTGAAATCTCGTCAATCAAGGATTTCCACACCGGAACAGCGTGTCCAGTCGAGACCATGAGCGCTGAAAACTTACAAATGAAATCCGACCAGAGCTGCACCGGCTCGTCGCTGGGACGATGGCTCATGGCGCCATCGCTCGTCCTAGGTACCGTCCCAAGGTACCCAATCTCCTGCTGAACAATACTATCATAGCTCGTTTTGGTGGCGCTACTCGCAACCGTCTTTGAAGCGACGATCCAAGCCCACCCGAGCGAAGCAGGATCTCCTGCCGCCCCTCCTGAAACGTAGGCGAACTGGTTTGTGGAAGATGGTCGTCGGCTGGCCCAGGAAGCGATGATGTCGTTCGATGCGCTCGGGATAGACCTGTCGAAACTTGTCGCAGCTAGTTGGGACGAGATGCTTGGGTTGAACACGGTGAGCTCAGGGTAGTAGAGCTCGAGCAAAGCTTCGGTGAAGGTCCCCGACGCCCAGCTGTATGGTAATGCATGTAGACAAGTGTCAGGCAGACGAGTGTCAGGTAGACGAGTATCAGATTCGAGAGTCAAAGTTTTACGAATCAGTTTTGCATTCTTCTATCAAGAACAACTGGACGACGAGTAGTCGCTGCGCTCTCCTCTCTGGCGTTCGACTCGGGACCGTCAGGAGGGGGGCGAACTCACGTATCAGTCGAAGCTTGCGCCGCCTGATTCTTGACCTTGTTGACCAAATAGGTCGACATGACCGGCTCTGCACGCTTGGGCAAGACCGCAGCATTGACCAAAGTCGTGCAACAACTGATGGCTAGGCATAATAGCCCCACCGCGCCCACGATGGCCTGAGAGGGTAGGGAGTTTGATGGTGACTGTGATCGCGGACTCCTTCGCGCCCGAAGTAACCGGCAAACCTTGCGCGAGATCGTCCCCGATTCGCGCGCTCCGACAGTCATGATTTTCCACGAGTGACTTGTGCTTGAACGGCGTTCCAATGGCGGAGGGAGGACAATTGCGATACACGTTCGGGAAGGGATAGATGTAGGACGAAGAAGAAGGTGAGACGGGCTCGCCCAGTGTGTGGCTATCTATATCACGACCGACGGGCACACCTGGTTTCACCCTGGCGACTCGGGACGATCCCCCTTCAAACGCGCAGCTAGTTGGAAGCGCGCGGAGTTGGAAAAGGTAAGGCCTGGCATGTCTCACGATCACAAATGCATGACCAGACTGCGTGAAACAGGCTCGTGCTATTCTAGAAGTGTTTTTAGCTCTCCCACGCGCATGGCAGAGAGCTGTTCTCCCCAGACGATAGTCGCGGACACTCAAATGAAGTTAGCTGGAACGCTTTCGAGCTGGCCGGCACATCTTCGCTCGCGCGAGCGAATCGAGGACAAGGGCCGCGGACTCGCCGGCACTTGTGCGGATGTGCCGGCAAGTGCCGGTAAGTCCGCGGCCCTTGTGCACACCCTACAAACCAATCTCCCAAGAAGTATCGACCCGAGTTGGGTCAAGCATTTCGTTTAATTAGAAAAGCGCGAACATTAACCCGGAATACTGTAGGTAGGTACTGACAGGCTGTCATTTCCTGCCACAGCGCAGGACTAGGACCCGTGTCCCGAGCGGGCGCCCGAGTGGAGAAGGGCTTCTTCTAGTGGAGGGGAATCTTCGTCGGGTGCCTTGGCGATTTCTCAGGGACCTGTAACACGGTGCATTACGCAATGGAACCACCAGGTACATACCGAAAAGCGCATTCTCCAGGGACTCGTTTCGGGGAGGAGTTCCTGACACGCCCCGCTGTTGCAGTCGTAGTTCTTAGGGGTCCGAGGAGGGATCGACACCGATTCGATTTTCAAGAACGGCCAAAACGTGAGAGCCATGCTGCCAAACCTGACCACCTGCTGCACAACATCACTCTCTTTTAGGATTAGAAATCAGAGGGTTAATCAGTCTAATTTGCAGTGCGCACGCGATGATATATACATTCGAGCGGCCGCCGGCAGCTCAGACCACACGGGTTGGGCGCTCACAGGGGGGTGGGTGACTTGCTTTGAGCATGCTCTGCGGCGATAAGGCTCGAGCTTGCGCGATCCGCCCCCTATTCCTACACCAGTCATTCATACACATCCTCAACACGACCTAACAAAGTCACGTTACTTTACCTTCTTTTCCTTTAGTAGACTCGAGCCCCGAAGCTCCGAACTTTTCCCACGCTCCTCGTCGCCTGTCCCGCCTCGTTCCGTTCCGAACAGCAAGCGAAGATTTCCAAAGAAAAGCTTCTCTCCATTTTTCCACCACCACCTTTGTTATACTTTCAGCTCAGAGCGTGCAATCCGAATTTCGTAGAGAAAGAACAAAAGAGTAACAAAAAGGGGAGCAGGCTCAAAGTGTGGGAGAAGAAATAGAACGTTAAAACAGAGCACAGGAAGCTACCGAAGAAATTGTAGGGTAACAAGCGCCTTCAGAAAAGTGTCGCCATTGATTCTCGAAAAGCGGGAGAGGGCAGAGAAGAAGCTGTATACTAATGCGTCGTCGACTTACGAAGGGCTGCTGTTTCCTACAACACGAGTCACCGGGGACAGAGAGAGAACCCTTTCTGATCGGCCTTAATCTGTGGTCGTCCCATGCTGCACGCCATTGACCTCTTCACTGACAGTCGACGCCGGGGTATACTCGAGTTTGGGGCTGCCACTGACGGTCGTCGTCGCCTTGTTGACCGGTGAAAGTGGTACTTCGAGCGGCGGACTCGGCGGCTTAACGATCCCCTCATCGACCTGCTCGTCGTCGTTGATCGTCACTGCCTCCTTCCCGAGTGTCGGCAGAAGCCCGCCATTGGGATTTGACTTGGTGATCGAGTCATTCAGCAATGCCGTCGAAGGCGCCGAAGTGACCATCGGGATAGAGGCCGTCGGTGTTGTGTCGCGAATGTTCCGCATGCTGATCTGGTTATCCGACTCCATGCTCGCGGAGACGGGGGGCATCCCCGCGCCGCCCGAATGAGAGATGGTGCGCTTGAGCGGTACGAACGCGCTCGGTGGGTCCGAAGGGAACTGTGTGATCGGATGCGGTGCCAATGACGTGATATGGGGTCGCTGAAGGTGTGATGTGGCGTCGATTGTTGGCGCGTTCGAAGCGGCGGCAAGACTGGAGGAAGGGGGTACCGTGGCAGTTGAGGCCGAGGGGGGCAACGAGATGCTGTAAACGCCGGGTCCACTTGGAGGAACATACTCGGGTAATACTTTGCGCGGTCGAGGGACCGAAGGAGCCGCAAAGGATGTCGACGACAGAGGGTTCATCGTCGTGGCGGAGGTGAGGTAGTGGATCTCTTGCAAACATCTGGTTGAAGTCAAAGCGTGGGTAGGGAGGCTCAGTATTGGAGGTCGTGAAGCTCAGGATCCGCCTCCTCCGCAATGTACTTACTGTTTCAAATAGTCTCGACTCCGTGCCTTTCCACGTGGATCCCTCGCTGCGGCTCCCAGCCCCGTCGTCCCCCAATTGCCTGTACCGGCCGCGCCAACTGGTGCTACGCCATTCGCTCCCACGTTCGCTCCTCGTGGAGCAGCTGTAGTGCTGTTCGCACCCGTTGCCGATGCTGCAACAGCAATTGTAGAGCCTGCAGAAGATGTCGAAGAAGTCATCGGGACCGATTCGGGCGCCAGGCCCTCCTTCGCGCCTGCGGAAGCCTCCTTGTCTTTCGGAGCGGACGCGGGGTTGAGGTTCGACAGTTGGTGGGCGGCTTTCGCTGATGGTACTCCTCCTGGTACGGATGACCCTCCTCCGGGGATAGGGGACGCGGTCCTCGATGCGTTTGATGGGGTCGACGCTCCAAGAGCGGCGTTCGTCGAAGAGAGGAACTTGGATCTGCATAACGAAGAATCGATGCTCATGAATCAGCCCTGGCTCGTCGCCAAGCCGAGGTATATCCTCTACCAGCTCAAGCCAGACAGACTTACCTTTCCCCTCTGAGTGCATTCTCCAACATCTTGCACCTCCGCGCTAAATCACGCAGCGCACCCTCGTTGCCTCGCTTCTCGCCCTCGAGCAAGGCGATGCGAGCCCTCATCTCGGCGCGTTCAATCTCCCACTCGTTGCGGTCCTTGGCGTAGCGTCGGTGCTCGCTCTGGAGAAAGTGGAGCGTCGAGGCGAGCGTCATGGGAGGGGGCTGCATCGGCGCGGGCGGGGGTGGTGGTTGCTGTTGTTGCTGCTGCTGCTGTTGCTGCTGGGGTTGAAGCTGAGGCGGATCATCCTGTTGTTGTTGCTGCTGCTGTTGTTGCTGTTGTGGCTGCTGTAGATGTGGCTGCTGTTGGGTACCGTAACTGCCCCGAAATGTATGTGTCTGGTCGCTCTGGGACGAGAAGGACGACGGCGGGTTCCATGGCAGCATCTTGGACGACGCCCGTTCGGGTGTGGCTGCACGACGTTGACGACGAGGGTGATGCGGAAGACTGTTGGTGTGGTCAGAGCCGTACATAGTCAGCCATCTTAGCTCGAATGGACTGGTAATGCCGGTCGTGTAGGCGTGAATGTGACGTGGTGGGCCCGCGCTCAACGCTCCTCCCGCTCCCAATTCCACCACGATGCGAGTGACCAGCGCAGGCTGTGCCCTCCTCAGGATCCACACGGAATGAACGACAGCATCGATCTCTGTTCCGATCATCTGGTGTGCTTGGGCCTGGCCGGCGGTCGAAGCGTGTGCGACGCGGGTGGTGAGGCGGGAGCCAGTCGCCTCACGTGAAGGCGATGAGCTCGAACGACCAGCAGTAGCAGCCTACACCGTGTAGGAGCCCAGTCAAGTACTGTGCGACCACAATACAATTCTTTTGGTACAACGCTCACAGCTGCTGAACAGCACGCACCAGTTGCTGAGGGCCGAACACGATCCACACTTGCTCACGCGAGCGGACAGATGCAATCGAGTACCGGTGCTCCCTGTCGATCCGATCGCTGACGGGGGTCAACGAGGTCGTGCAGAGTCACAATGTGAACAACTAACGTCGCGTGCTCGTATGCTCAGTGCAGGTGCGGGCGGCAGGTTGAGCTGGCAGCTGCTCGAAAGGCCACAGTCGATCGGCTTCACTGGTGACGGCCTTTGTGTACGCCCCGCTTGGACCCGCTTGGCCCAGTGTTTGATTGCAAGCTTTTGGGCAAGGCGCGGGCTGACCAGCAACTCGAGCCTGACCCATTCCAAGTCTTCAGGAGCCTTGGTGAAGGGCTCTTGAGTCCTCACGCTGGGCGACTCTTGCCACATCATCGCGCTCTCTGCTAGGTATCAGCCACTGCTGCGAAGCGTCCAGGATCTTGGAGCAATCCAGCAGGGATTTGCCGGCGCTGGCGCCAACAACACCACCAGTTCTAATACCAAAGACGATCTGGAATGACACATAGTTTAGAAGGCCCAAGAGAAAGACAGATGTTGTGACCTCATGGAATTGAAAACCCGAGAAGATGGAAAGAGAAAAGATCGAAGAGAGCGCGAGAGACAAAGAGACAGAGAGAGAACGAGCGCGAGAGGAGCCGAAGGAAAACCCCCAAGCCCCTATAACACCAGCCCAATGATCACTGCCTGAGCACGCCGGGGGGAGCTGGGCCACGCGGACCCTTTCCTCCTCGACGATCTCGAGGTGCTGCTGCGTCTGCGAGCACGGCGTGCAGAAGCACGACATCATGCAATCACCGCAACCACTGCCTTCGATCCCGGCGCGTTCACGCATGTCGCTACGGAGCATCAGGTCGAGGATGCAGCCGAGGGCGATGCACTGCATCAGGTAGAAGGCGCAGCAGTTGCCTCCGACGTAGCCTGGTGGGAGGGAAGAAAACAAGATCGGAACAATTGGTCAGCAACTCGTCCTCAAGAGACCTGTGGTGGGTCTGGCTTGATCGGGCAACAAACCCCCCCCCCCCCACCCCGCCCTGGGAGCCGAGTGGCAGCGGCGGCCCAAGCCGGGCAGACTGCGGGACTACCCACAATTCCACAAACATGCTCCTTCAAAAAACAAACAAACACCGACTCACCATCATCGGTCGAGACTTGGTTCGCCTTGAGCGCCGAATACTTGGTCTTGTTGGTACCGAAGGTCATGCAAGGTCTGTGTTGCGGTGGGGCGATGGGGCGAGGCGTAGGTTGATTTACGGGGACATCACGCGCCAAGAGGGTCAGGGAACAAACAACCAGGCCAGTCTCGGAAGCACCCTCGCACTAGTCAAGACGATTCCCGGCCAAGATGCTCCCCAGAGAAGGGGAAAGTCCACACCATCAGAGGTTGAGCAGAACACAGGGTAGGACTTACGCGCACGCCGCGGCAATGCAGAAGCCAGGGGATTTGCTTATCGCGCCACAGCAGGTCGTGTTGAAGCTTCGCTTGCCCTGTTGGTTGCGCGGCAGGCCTAGAGGGTTCAAGGTGTCGACCGACATGCCCGACATGCCCATCGGCTGGATCGTTACATACGGCTGGACCTGGGCCGGGCCTTGGTATTGCTGTTGGGGTTGCTTCTCGGAGTTCATATTGAGCGGGGTGGGTGGTGGTAGTGGTGGGGTGAAAGGAGTGCGTGCGCTGAGCGAAGGTGGAGCTTTTCAAGAGCTTTCGACGGAAGGGGGAAGGGGGCTGTGTCACGTGAAAAGGCGCTCTTTCGTGTCAACGTGGGACTCCTTGCATCCCAGCTTGAAGAGGAGGCTGTACACTCACCAGACAACAAAGTCGTTCGAAAGTGATAGAAGAAGAACAAGCAAGAAGAGAGGGAGAGATTCAAGGAAGGGCTTTAACAACACTGCTTTTTTTTGACCTTTCGGGAAAGTTGTTTGCGCCCCGCGGTTTTGGCTTTGAGCGGCGGCGCCGAGATCGGATCGGGCAGGTCACGAGTGCCTGAGGCTAGACATGGGCTCGTAATCTCACGCCAAGACGAGATCGGCTGGCGGGCTTTGGGCTTTGGGCATGCCCTTTACTACCGGTACCGGTAGGTAGGTACCTAGTAGGAAGTCCTCGAAAACGTTTTCCACCGCGGCTGTGTGCTTCACCTCAAATAACATGCCAAGAAAACAGGATCTCGGCAGTGCCTTCTATCCAGCGCAACGCGACAGGCAGCGAAATGTGGGCCACCCTTTGATCAACTTGCGTGAATTTCGTGCAAAAATGGCCAAGAAAAATGGTGAGCATGTCTACCATAAAGCGAGACGTGGTACGGAACTGTCTACAAGAAGCGCTGCAGAATGCGCTGTAGCGTGGACTGACCGGCAGCTCTGTAAACGCGACGAAATGGCAGCCATGTGCGCTTGGATCGCCTGTTGGTCGAGATCGGAATTCCTGCGACAAGCACCTAGTGCTGGTAATGACCCATCGCGAGGTACCTAGCTCGGTAGGCAAGTAATTAGGTAATTATTCCGTGTATTACAACTTGAGCCCCTTTTTTAACCTGTAATGAGCTTCCGCCCTGATAGCTACGATTACGAGCAAGGTAGAACGAGGCGGCCGACGCGCCGCCGTGTCAAGTCTGCTTTGCCTCCTTGAAAACGAGTTGACATGACTATGCCAGCTATATCCCCATCTTGGATCAGAACTCCTCGAATTCAGGATGCCAGAACCTCGGTGACGTTCGACTAAGAGGGTCCAGCGACCGCAGACAAGTCAGCACGACTTGCACGAGGCGTCTCGAGCCCCAACTCCACCCTTTCACTCACCGACTCGGTCTCAGCGTCCTCCCTCATCTTTTCGACCGAAGCCGCAAAAGCCTTCTGTTCCTCCGTCTGCGCGCCCCTCATCGTCATCTGTCGTTGCCTCCTCCCCCCATCCTGTAACGCCGCTGCGGCCCTGACGGTGAAGATGGCCTTTCGGAACGTCTTGGCCGGGTCGAACTGGCGACGCAGCGTCGGCAACAAATCGTGGTTCTGGTGCTGGTCCGCAGTAGGTGCCGCTGCGGCGTCTGAGAGTTGTAGCCACGGGTGGGCCAAAGCGTCGGCAGCGGTAATACGCTTGGCTTGGTCGATGGTCAAGCACTTGCCGATGAACTCGCGCGCTGTGAATGGTTCGGGTTCGCATATCACAGTTTGAACGACCGACGGCAACCGACTTTCGCTCGGAAGTGATCTGCGTACGTAAAGGTCACTCACCTGTTTGACTGACGCCTTCCCAGTATTCGGCAGGCTCGAAAGCATAGTCGGCTGCGCAGATGGCCTGGATCTCGTCTACTTGGCTATCCCGATCGAAAGGGGTGTAGCCGCCTGCGTGACCGAAGGAAACACGTTTCAGCTCAGGTTCCCAGCGAGAAGTCGTTCGTAGTGTTACTGACACAGCAAGAAATACGTAATGACCTGTAGGAAATCAGATGCATCAATCGACGGGTCAGGTGGGTTATTGGCACTGGAGAGGCTCGGTGAAGTGCTGCTTACACCGACGGCCCACAAATCGACTGGTTTGCCATGGCCTTGCTTTTTAAAGATCTCGGGTGCCATGTAGCCTGAGGAGTCACACGCAAGGTGTCAGATCGCCACTTCAATTATCGTGGTTCGAGACGGTACTCACCCGGTGTACCGCACGTCGTCGTCAAAGCGCTGAAGGTGCCCTCATCGACAATCTTGGACAATCCAAAATCGGCGATAAGCAGATCCGAATCGTCATCCTTGGTTCGGAACAACAAGTTCTCAGGTTTGAGATCTGTAACACGCACGAAAAGTATGAGATCATCAGCGCGACGTCTCTTAAAGGGCAGATTCTGAACACAACTCACCTCGATGTACAATACCGTGACCGTGCAAGTAGGCGACGGCCGAGACGACGGTCTGGACGAGTTTGGCGGCATCATGCTCGTGGAAGTATTGCTTGGCGCAAATACGGTCAAAGAGCTCGCCACCTTGGCAAAGATCCGTTACGAGGTAGACTGGTACAGGGAGGAAGCGACACTGTTTGATGAGATCGAGTTGGTGCCAAAGTGGGGCGAAGATGGGGGGAACTCACGATTGTTCTGGGTTTCAAAGTAGTCTGTACGACAGTCACCCCATTACTCAGTAAGTTTGACGCACACATTCACCTGAGCTGAGCAAGAGCAATCGTACCCCACAGTGTGACGATGTTCTTGTGACCCTGGGAGATGGTTTTGAGCACCGCGATTTCATTCCGGATCTACAATTCGGGAGCGGAGTCGGTTAGTGACATGACATTGTACCGCGAGGATCGAAGACTTCTACTTACCATGTGCTCCCTCCCCTCCATCAACCTCTTGTTGATGACCTGAGCGGCAGCGGGTCTCCAGGTCAGCTCCGAGATTCGGTCCGTCCACCCCCACCTGAGCGAGTCACCGCCTCCTCAAGCGGGACGAGATCGACAGCCAGCGCAGCAGGGATAGGCGTACTTTGCATGCATAGTACTGCCCAGTCTTGATGTGCACTGCCTCCTTGACGACGGCGTAGGTGCCTTGTCCCAGAGTCTATGGAGGCGGTGGAGTCGGATCGCGGAACGGGGATCGAAGGATGTACAACCAGGAGCGGAGGACAGAGACGAGAGATGCCCATCGGGGAACAGAGGAATGAGGCTTGGTCAGTTAGTGCCGGTCACAAACGGAGCATCTCCAGGCTTAGAGAAGGTGCTTACACGACCCGTCTTGTACTGCGGTGCAGGGGGAACATCACGCCTCGGCGGGTCAGCACACCCGGTCAGGTGGAGCAGGCGTTCCCCAGTCCAGTCGTCGCCGAGGGGTGACTGACCTGACAAGGAACGGTTGCCATGGTTAGAGAGATTTGTAGACGATGTGCGGGAAGCTGCAGTGACCGCTGTCTGGTGCCGCTGTGCTCTGCGAGATAAGACGAGGTGAGGTACTCGCGACCGTCAAGAAGGTTGGAGTCGTGTTCCACGCGTGCAAGCCATACGCCACGCGCCCGCCGCGGAGGCGATGACAGCGCGTAGTCGCGCTCGGATGAATAAGGAATGAGAGGGCATGGGCCAACGCGGTCAGGGTAATACGAAACTCAGGTCGGTTTGAATTGCCCAATTCGGTGCGGCACGTGCTTCTGGACTTTGCCCTCTTTTCTCGCGAACTCGACCTCGACCTCGACCTTCGGCCGTAGACATCGCGGGATCCTGCGCGTCAAGCTCGTGCACCGGCCTACCTCCACACTTTCGACCGAGTGAAAGAGTACACACCCAACCGTTCATTCGATGCGAGGCGTGATTGCGCTGGTCGTGCTCGTCTGGGCTTCGCTCAGTCGAGCATTGGCGATCGGTCCTTCGTCCTCAGCTGGCGCCGGCGTCGATGTCGTCGACAAGGACCCGTTGAACGCGAATCGCCACGGGACTTCATTCCCCAACAGGATCTTCTTGATCAGACATGGCGAGAAACCGGGCCACAACAAGGAGGGGCTCAGTCAGAAGGGGCGTCGTCGCGCTCAGTGCCTGCGAAAGGTACGTCTCCGTTCCGTCGTCGTCCGCCCCGGGAAGCCCAGTTCGGGATCAGCACCCGCTGCGGAGGTGTGTGCATTAGAGCATCAGACGACCCACGACCTACAACACGTTACGCGATGCGCCTTGAACGACCATCACCGGCTTCCATGACTTCGTGATCACTCTCTTCCAAGCCATGAGTCATCGTACTGATCACACCCACTCCCCTGTTGGCCCTGGTACTGGCGCGCGATTGACGAACGTGCCCTGCCCGAAATCGACGCTCGCCGCTCGGTCAACATGCCGTCGTGATCGCCTCACTTGCTTACCTTCCATCCCGGCTTGGCATTGGGCAAACGCGCAATTCCCTCCCCCGAACCGAAACCAGGTCTTTGGCAGGCGCTCGCCGTACAACATTGGGCTTATCATCGCCCAGTCGTACAACCCATCTACGGGCACTCGCAAGCGTCCGTACGACACCATCCTCCCCGTGGCCAAGGATCTCCGATTGCCTGTCATCACGCATTGGTACGTCCGGCCAAGCTCGGCGGGTTAGATTCGGTGTGCCCCTGGGCCCGCTGTGGTGCTGATCTACCAAAAAATGATCTGTGCATATTAGCGAACGAGATGATCCGGATTGCGTCGTCAACCTTGTTCGACAGTTTGCCGAGCAAAGCAGGCAGAATGTTCTCATTTGCTGGGTAGGTCACACTTTTCTTTTCCCGAGCTCTTGCCGGGGTAGTGGGCTGCCCAGCGAGTAGGGATCTGGTGGAGCTTATTCAATTCATGCACTACCCTCACAGAAACACTCGTTTTTGCGCGATCTCGCTGAAGCCTTTGGATCCCAAGCCCGCCTCGAGTACCCCGACCATCGGTGAGTCTCCTCATCAACTTGGCCCTCGACGCCAGCCAGGCGAATGCTGACCCCTCTTCCATGCCGCGCTTTTTCAGATTCGACATCATGTGGATCGTCAAAGACCGCGAGATCATATCGAAGAAGTCTGAAAACTGCTGTGGCCTCGACGTGACCCAACGCCATGACCCCGATCTCGCCATCGAGAACTCGCACCTGAGGAACGACAACGTGAGGGATATAGAAGCCGGAGCCGACGGCGACGTCGAGGGAGACGACTTGGAATCCACGGAATCATCCTGGATCTCAATGGTGGATCGAGACCAAGCCCAGGAAATCTCATTCGACGACGTTGACGAAGCGACTTTCTCGGCCTCCGAAGCAGAGCCGTCGCTCGCGCTCTCATCCGCCGACTGAGGAGCTTTCCGATTCGAATCTTCATCCTCAACCCACGCCCCGCAACCCCGCGGTACAAAAGTGTAGCACTGTTTCCCGACCTCGCATCTTTTCTTTGCACACCGCTTGTTCCCAACCTGCGTCTTCACACTTCTTCTTTGTGACCATGGTTCAGCGCTCGCCGCGCCCGAAGTGGCAGCCTTCGCATCTCATGATCAGTCGCAGCAGTAGATTCTCGGAAGTTTTACCATACCTGCAAGTGAATATCAGTGGCTTTCTTTTTTTTACTTCTACGGATTGGGTAGTCAGTGCGACGTGGTCGCGGCTCAAGCGAACGGAGCACATCTGATCACGTGAGGCGGGTCACGGGGGCAGGTCGAGGCGTCGCGCTCGCTTGGGACCGTGGTGCAACCGGCGCGATGACGTCGGTCGAAGGCCGCCCGAAGCAGCGCGAGGCAGGTCGTCCGGGTTCCGGTACTGCGCTCCACTTCTCCTCCTTCCTTCCCTCCTCTCTCAATATCCAACCGTATAACCTGCGCTCATACAAGCCCCAAGAACCCCAAGTCAAACTACACACTACACCCTCCTCCCCACAAACACCATGCCTTCCCTCACCCACGCCGTCGGCGACTTCGTCAACTCAATCTTCTCCTTCTTCAAAGGCATCCTCAACTCGATCCTCGCGTTGGTGCAGCACTTCTTGCATCTGATCGTCTCGATCGTAGAGCAGATCGCCGGGTTGGCCAAGGATGTGGTGTCGTTCTTGATCCGTGAGTGCCTGCTGCCAATGGAACGAAAGCTATCATCCCCTTTGGGAGGAAAGGGGAGCGAGCGATGTCCCAGAGCTAGGCTCTTCGCTCTGACTTATCCGATGTATATGGTACTAACGACCGCGCTTCAATTCTGACTCTTTTCCTCCTCACAGACAACGCCGTCATCATCGGGGTCCTCTTTGGTGAGTCCGCTCCGGCCCTTCAGGCGGATCACGTGAGTCAGTCAACTCACCCCTCTCGCCTCTTGATCACACAGCCGCTTTCGTCGCCTACTCTCTCTTCGCCGGTAACAAGGTTGGCACGGCCGCGCCCAACAAGAAGCGTGCTTGATCACCGTTGCAACTTTTGGAAGCAAACTGCAAGATTGGCCGTTGGATTTAGCGTGCTTCTCTTTTGGATGAAACCGACCTCGCCGTCCTTGCCATCTCTTCAAGACAACCTTGCCGGTACATTAGAAAGAATTCCCACCAACTATCGTGAAATAAGATGCGATGTTATTCTTGTCTGTGAACACGTGGGGTATGAATGATTTGCTATTCCGACTCCGCTACACAAGTCCCGACCGACTATTCGTTCTCATCCCTCTTCTTGGCGTTCCTCCCACCAACACCCATGTACCCTGTACTCGTTCTCGTAACTTTAGCAGGACACGTCGATGTCGATGTCTTGGAAGCTCGGACAATGCTTTCCTCGTGCAAGGTAAGAGGATCTTTCTCAATCGTCCCAACGTTCGGAGCGAGAGCACCCGTGTTCGTCCCCACATCGACGTGCAACTTGCCCAAACCGATGACGCCCGAATAAGCACCTACCGTCTCGTTCCATGAAAAGACGGGCTTC
Organism: Microbotryum scabiosae; assembly: GCA_022702605.1. Taxonomy (NCBI): domain Eukaryota; kingdom Fungi; phylum Basidiomycota; class Microbotryomycetes; order Microbotryales; family Microbotryaceae; genus Microbotryum; species Microbotryum scabiosae. The sequence goes on along the minus strand of JAHWDV010000017.1, from coordinate 811,289 downwards.
GTATCCCTAGCCCCTTCGGAAGTCTTGGTTGACGAGAGGAGTTGAGTCAGGACGTCGTAGGCGTACTTGTTGGCGTACGGGGTCATGGTGCGTGGATCACGGTATTTGGCTGGTAGGCCTGTGATGGGGCAGATCTTGGGACGGAGATCTGAGGGGGACGAAGGGGCATGAACAAAGCAGCATGAGCATTGAAAGGGGGTGTCGTGGGTGAAGCAGGCTATGCAGACTGACTAGATTCAAGCGTCACCGATTTGGCTGTATCCCAATCGCAATGATCGCCAAACAGCGCTTCCATCTCGTCACCGGCCGTGGCGCCAACGAACTCGTCAAAGATGAGGTAGTTTCGAGCACAGTAGGGAGCCGTGACGACAGGGTTCGGAGTTGGTGTGATTGTTGGTGCTGCGCCGGGGGCCGCAGACACGGTCCGGACGACTCCGTTCGTTTCCGTCACATTCGGCATGGCCGGTGGATCGAGCACTTCGATCTTAGACTCCGCTGATAGTTGACGCCCAACCTTGCCATCTGGTCCAGGAGGAGCATCTGGGCCCGTTCCGCCATCTTCTGCAGACTTGACCCCTTTGCTCGGCGAGAGGATCTGCCGAGTCTTGTCCATCGTCGTCCCTTCCTTATCCGCCGCCTCTTGCGCGGCCTTCAACCCATCCTCTTCCCCAGGCTTCCACCCCGCTTTCCCAGCCTCGCCCAACACCTCGATCAACCTCCTCCTCCCACTCTCTCCAGATCGCACTGTCGTAGCCCCATCATCGATCGCTCGCCACCTCTCCTTCCGCTTCCCCGGTGAATTCGGCGCTTCGAGTCCTCCCTCTCGTCGACTCAACTCGATCAGCTTGGGTCCAATGATCTCGTAACGTTGTCCGATCACACGTTCGGCCGCACGACGGTCTTCTTCGGCGGCGTAGAAGGCGAGGAGGGAGGCTCGGTTGATCTCCTCGGTTTCGAGCGCTTCGGCGATCAGGTCGGCTTGGGTGAGGTTTTGTTGGGTCTTTTTGGACGGCTTGGGCAGAGTGGCCTGGTGAGTAGCATAGGTGATTATGGATGAGTAAAAAGATCAAAGAAGGACCGAGGCTCATCAAACCCTAGTACTAACCCTCCGCTCTTCAGATTCCTTCAGTCTCTCCTCGACGCTCTCCTTGAAAGCGACAGCCGATCGCCTCGAGCTCTCGCGCTGAGGGATCAAGAACGCCGGATCGATCCCATCAGGCCAGCCTCTCCGGCGCTTGTTCCTATTCGAGAGTCCATGCGTCGAAGCTCCTTCTACTGGTGTTGAAGTCCCATCGCCATCGAGGGTCGAAGCCGAGGTCGAAGCGACGGCGGAGGTCTTTTGTTGGTATTTGGTCTGTCGTGCGAACGCGGGCTCGAACGGCGTGTAGCCCTTTTTGGCCTTCTTCCTGTTGCCCTTTGCTGCGGCCTGAGTGATGAGATGAAAATGATTCAACTGTGTCCCATTCGAGGCAAGGCCTGTGTGGTCGTACCTTTGCCTCGCGTTGGAGTTGCCGTTCGCCCGCTTCTTCGTCGTCTTCCTGGTCCGCATCCGAGTCAGTTGATCCGAAATCCGAGTCAAATACATCCTCTTCAACTGTCATCATAGACATGCCTCAGTCAGCTCTCTGAACGACCGTCTTTCGGATCGACAGCTGATCTCGAGTTTATCTCGGACTGACACTTTGTCTCAAACTCGATATCGTTCTCCTCCTCCTTGAACATCTCTTCGACCTCGGCCTGGGCCTCATCCTCCAACAGTGCTGCCATTCGATTACCGGCATTCGCACGTCGTTCTCGGCCCGCTAGGAGAGGCACGACAGGTTCGCCATCGCTCGAATCGGAATCGTCGTGGTCTTCATCCTCATCGTCGTCGTCGTCGTTCTCATCCGATCCGTCTCCTGCACCAGCTTCATCGACCTGCATCTTGTCATCCTCTTGTTCATCTACCTCTGGTGCTAGTGGTGGTGACGCAGAAACGGCCTTCTTGCCCTTGGAGACGCGGCGACGAGGTGCCATGGTCGGCCAACCGCTGGGTGTTGTGAACTGAGTTTAGCTGCGGTGGAGCACAGCAGGGACGACCATGGAATGCGAATCGCCTCCCGTCGCGTCGCGTCTACGATCGGATCTTACTCGGCCCAGCTCACGGATGGATAATGAGTATTGACCGTGAATTTCCAATACAGATCAGTTACTGTCTTTCGTCTCTTCGCGAGTTTTTTCTCGTCCTTCTCTGGACTTTAGAAATGACCCTTAGCCTGCCGGAATGATCGAGTCCGTCGGAATTGCGGAGCAGTTCCGGGAACGTGTAACAGACCAATGCCCACACTAAGTTGCCTACAACATTATAATTCTGTAGCACTCGTAACGCTTTTTTCCCTGGACGCTGCAATTCATTATCGTCGCGGTTAGTATGGATTAGGTTGTAGACGCTGAACCTGGACTTACGACTCCGTCACGCCCACGAACTCGTGCAGCCGAGCCCGGCAGCCTGGGCCTGGGCGCGCACCGCTCTACCGGGACCGGTTGCTGCCGAGCCGGGGGCGGGGGGGGGGAGGGGAGGGGGGAGGGTTCTTCTCGATCTGAGATGCGCGTACCACTGCGCTGGCTTCTAGCCTTCCTCTGCTCCACATCCCGTCCACCTCCTCTTCCTAACCGTCCCCTTTAACGACCATGTCGGGCCCCATCGAGAACCCATTCCCCATCCGTCCTCCGGAGAGCTTCAACGTTGCGCGTCAAGCTCATGGTATTGTGAGTTTCGTGATCAGAAAGTGGCTCGGCCCGGGGAACGATCAGCAGCCGGTGCCTCGGCGTGCAACCCCACCCAAAGCGCTCCACGTCCCGGTCGCCCCGGGGCCCGTTCGAGATCGCCACTTCTCTCGGCCCCTCACCACCTCTGCACCACACACGTGACTGAATTTATATACTGCTTGATGTATAGGCCGTCCCGGGATCGGCCAAGCCAGGCGCCACGCCGATCTACATCAATGCGCAGTTCCCCCATCTGCCCACCCCGGCCAGCGACTCGAGGTTCCCGCGTACGGCCAAGGAGTGCTTCGACATTGGCCTCGCGAGCAGACCCAACGAGCCCTGCCTCGGTCGACGCCCCTGGGAGAACGGGGACTGGGCCAAGTACTACGTCTGGGAGACCTACACCCGCGTCGACCAGCGCCGTACCGAGGTAGGTAGTGGCTTGGTAGCGCTCCAGCGTCAAGGCAAATTTGGCGACGGCGCTCCCGCCAAAGGCTATTCGGTCGGCATCTGGTCGCCCAACCGTCCCGGTATGTAGATGATCCTACTTCAGTGTCTCTTCGATTCTCGCTTGCTCGGCGCCGTGACCGAGCGGTGCAGAATGCGTACAAGCGAGCTGATTGGAATGTCCCTCCGTTGATCCGGTGCTCCACATGTGAATTCCGACGACGCTCACCGGCCGCTCGAATCAATCCGGGGTCCGCGCTCGGCTCAGAATGGCAGTGGGCGTCCCAGGCGTGCTCGGCCTACTCGCTCGTGACGGTCAGTCTGTACGAGACGCTTGGTCCTTCCGTAGTCGAGTACTGCATCAACCACGCCGAAGTGCGAGTCGTCATCGCCGCATCGGACCATATCCCGGCCTTGCTCAAACTCGGCACCAAGGCGTGCCCCGGCCTCAAGGCCATCATCAGCATGGACACTTGGTCCGAAATTACCCCCTCGCGCCCCGGTGCATCGAGCAAGGTCGCCCTCAAGGCGTGGGGTGAACAGCTCGGCATCACCGTGCTCGACATTGAGGAGTTGCAGGCCCTCGGACGGGCCAACCTCCTTCCCTTCAACCCTCCCTCTCCCGAGGACATGGCTTCGATTTGCTACACTTCCGGTCAGTGCGCGCGCTGATATCCAAGCGTGATTAGGCTACGCATCATCTTTGCTGATTTTTTTTTGGATTTTTTTTAACTTTTTTCTTTCATTTTTTGCTTCATCGCAGGCACGACCGGCAACCCCAAAGGTGCCATCTTGTTGCACTCGTCGCTCGCCTCGGCCGTGGTCGCCAACTTGCACGGATCGAGGTTCCACTCCAGCGGTATCTTCATCTCCTACTTACCCCTATCCCACATCTACGAACGATTCTGCGAGGACGTCGGGCTCGCCGCCGGCTTGTCGATCGGTTACCACTGTGGCGACAATCTCCGTCTCCTCGAAGATCTCGCCGTCCTCAAGCCCACCTTCCTCGTGTCCGTTCCTCGAGTGCTCAACAGGGTTTACCAGGCGATCAAGGCCTCGACTGTCGATGCGCCTGGGTTCAAGGGGAAGATGTGTCGCAAAGCTTTCGCCGACAAGCTCTACAATCTCAAGCACCACGGTACCTACGAGCATGGTGAGTTGGGCTTGCTTTGCTCTCACGCGAGCACCCTTCTGAGCTCATATCTTTCTCCTTGCACGCTTTCAGCTTTCTGGGATCGCCTCATCTTCAAAAAGGTCAAGATGGCCCTCGGTGGTTCGGTCGAGGTGATCGGTACCGGTTCGGCTCCCATCAACCCGGATGTCCTCTCGTTCCTCAAGGTAGCCCTCTGCTGCGAGGTCTCGGAAGGGTACGGTCAGACCGAGAACTGCGGAACGGCGGTCAAGTGCCTCGATGGTGACCACGCGCCCAACGGAACCGTCGGCCCTCCTCAACCGGGAGTCGAGGTTAAGTTGATCGACGTGCCCGACATGGCCTACTACAGCACCGACCGACCTTTCCCCCGCGGTGAGATCCTCACCCGCGGTCAAATGGTTACCCCTGGTTACCTCAAGGACGAAGCCAAGTCCAAAGAGACCATCGATTCAGAAGGCTGGCTACACAGCGGTGATATCGGCTTGATCGATGAACTCGGTCGTCTCAAGATTATCGACCGCATCAAGAACTTGGTCAAGTTGTCCCAAGGCGAATACGTCGCCGTCGAAAAAGTCGAAAACGTGTACATGCTGTGCCCGCTCGTGATGCAGATCTACGTCCATGCCGATTCGCTCCAGGACCACGTTGTCGGTCTCGTCATCCCCGAACCGGAACCTTTCGCTGCTCTCGCGACCAAGATCACGGGGGAGAAGGTGTTGTCGAGTGATGGTGCGGCGATGGAGAAGGCGTCCAAGGATCCTCGAGTGCTCAAGGCCGTCGCAGCGTTGTTGGAACCTTATGCAAAGCAGGCTCGTTTGCTCAAGTACGAGGCGATCGGCGATGATATTGCCATTTCTTTGAACCCCTTCAGTCAGTTCCTGCCTGTTCGCTTGCTTTCCAACACCTCCTGAAAACGCAATCCTGACCGTCTCTTGTTTGTTCACAGGTATGGAAGCCGAGACCATGACCCCGACCTTCAAGACCAAGCGTCCTCAAGTGTACAAGCTGCACAAGGAGGTCCTGGACTCTCTCTACGGCCGACGATCGACCAAGGCCGTCGCCAAACTCTAAACAAGCGAATCATGGGCGTGTTTCATGGTGTGGGGGCGATCTTTTCGAATGGATTTCGACTTTGTAACGGCGTCTTTGGGGTCTCTGAGAAGGAAATAGACAATTCAAAAAATTCCAATCATAACATTCGTCATCGTGTCGCGAACTTCATTGTTAATGGATTGCAATGCGTATTTTCTTCTCTTCGTAACGGAGCGTTGCACAATCCCCTCGACATAGCTGCGCCTCGTATGTGCCTTACTCATGGATCATGCAGCCTCTAGGCGCTCATTACAGGCTCTTCCTCGACCGTCTCCTCCGCCACAACCAACAACGAGCTCTTCTCATCCTCATCCTCAATCAAAGCGACCTCGTACACCGTCTCGATCCTCTCCCTTCTCGCTCGGAGTTCTTCCATCGTCCAAGCCGAAACAGCGGATGAGATGGCGGCTTTGATGCCTTCGAATGCACCGACCAAAAGTGCCGCTTCACCATGCAGAGGAAGGACGTCCCAAAGCAACGTCGCCGTTTGAGGGGCAACGAGGAGAAATGCGATGAGTGCGAGTCGTACCGGACCGGTTGTAGGGAAAATCGAAACGAAAGGGATCGTCAGGAAGGAGAGGAACAAGGTATGAACGATGTGTCGCGGCATTGACAAAGGCTCTAGGAAATGGCGGAGGGAAGGGATGGGAATCGTCGGGGTTTCGAGAATCTGCAAGGGCGTCAAGGTGTCCGCCAAAAGAGCGGAAGGGACGCTCCTTTCAAAAGTTCGGGCCTTGATGAACTGCTGCGCGCCGAGTCGCTCGACGGCGTAGCCGAGGAAGGCGCACACGAAGGTCGAGAGGCCGATGGAGAGTACCATGTTGATGATGAGCTCGGGGTGACGCTCGAGGCGCATCAACGCGGACGAGGTGGGGCGGGACTCGACCGAGTGGGGAAGCAGGATCGGAAGTAGCGCGAAGGCGGTGATGAGCGAGACGAGGTCGATCAAAAAGAGGGTCGAGACCGTCTCAGTTCTGGCGTGAATGCGGTTGAAACTTTTTGTTAGTTTATAGATCGTTTTGGCACGAGTCCGATGCCTGTAGCACTGACGACAGGAGGAAGTAGGCTCGCTCAAAGACGAGTAGACCAATCCTCGAGACGGAGGCAAGAATCGCACCAAAGAGAGCTGTGCTCAGTACAGAAGAAAGTATCGGTACCCTTAAGCACTTTAACAGAAACTCCAATCCTCAGATTTTCGGACTCACCTCCATCCCTCTTGGCCAACCCATCGACCCTGGACCAGAGGTAACCGCCGAGCGCGAGGTCGTAAGCGCGAACGAGCAAGATGTAGGCCCATCGTACATCATCCCTTTCGACGGACGCAAGGTTCTTGGCGAGGTAATCCCCAAAGATGCTGTGGTGCCGATCCGACGATGTAGCGTGAATAGTCAGCTTCCCCATTCTCCCCGCTTCTCCGAGCTCAGGCGTTCCGTGTAGCGATCGAGGCTTTCGACACTACTCACACAGGGTGGAAACAGGCCATCCTGACCGCTGTAGCCAAAGTGAAAGCAGCGAAATAACACGCCATGAACCTCCTTCGCGACCCTTGAACGCCCGCCACGACTTCAAGCATGGTCGGTGGGCCGGTCGGGGTTGCTTGCGATGACGACGTCGACGGCGAGACGTCATCCGAAGCAGCCGTCGTGGCTCCCAGAGACGAACTGCTCGAGGGGAGAGCAGGGGCCATTGCTTTGGTGGGCGAGGACATGATGGAGGGGTAGATGTCCGAGAGGGACGACAAGTTTTGAGGTTGCGCGAAGTGGGATGAAGCGTTAACTGAGAGGAGTCAGAGAGGGAGCGAGTGGTGTACAGACTCGTTGCTGCGAGAGCGAGACCAGACCGATCGATGGGCTCAAGCCGCACCGACGGAAGCTTTGCACAAAAAGTGGGGGAGTGGGTTTGCTGCTCAATCGTGAGTGTACATATACGTGGCGCCAGGAGGTGAGAGTACACCTACAGGATCCCGTTGTGGTACACGAACAGACTCTGACGGTAAGGATCCTATCCTTACTTCCCACAGTGCACTCTATGGCCAGTCGAAAGCGGGCAACACCGCGCATGCCAACTACTTGGGGCGAGAGTACGCCGGTGACATTGTCGCCTGCTCTCTGAATCCTGGCCTGATCAAGTCGGAGCTGCAACGACATCTTCCCGGCTTCGTCGCCAGCATCGTGCGGTGGATGTCGTACCCCGTAACGATGGGTGCCCTGACGCAACTTAAAGCTGGAACGATCCTCACGCCTGAAGAGATCAATGGCAAATACTACCAACCTTGGGGCCGCGTCGGACGCCCGACACCCCAGGCCAACGACCCTGCTCGAGCTGAGGAGGTGCACCAGTTGTGCGAGGCCGAACTCGCCAAGTTGTAAGAGTTCGGAATCGACGATAATGTTCGGGACAAGGCTTGCTGTCTGAAGAAGGACTTGGCTTATCTTCATTGCTTTCTGATACTATAAAATTATGGATAGATATTGACATCACTAGGTTCTATCCTTTACGATCTCGCCCAGGTAGCATGAGCGTCGAAAGTATTACAAAGATAGAGCTATTCGAGATGCCCGGACAGAACATAACGATACTGCGCCGCGTCCTCCGAGGCTTCCAATAATTCGAGAAATTCAGATAGTCATCTTGTTCGACGGCGCAGTCGCCCCTACGCACGGCAGTTTAGGGAGCCACGGATCCTATTTGCCGAGACAGGGTTTTTTGAAATGACGAGACGACTCTGCTTGCGATCCGTTGGCACCATTCCCGATCGCAAATTGTATTTCAAGCTTCGCCAAGTGTCGCGAGCGTGCGCGCGCGTCACGCTCGGAACCCGGTCGTGCGACCTCTGTGCGGAGGTGGGCCCGCTCCTGGCGAGGACGCTAAGCGGGTGAAACATCAATTAACGGGCACGCGTTGCGCGCGCCAACGTCCGACGTCAAAAGGAAACGCGTCGCGACGCGACGCGCTTTCACTTCGAAGCTTTCGGCCTCGCGGCACTGGCGGCGGGAGTTCGGTCACTGTCTTTGTCTGTAGAAGACACTAGGCGCTTCTCGGTCTCGGAGCAGATTTCTGGGGGAGTTGTACCCCTATTTATCCTCACGATGTATGGCGCTCTCATGTCCTGTAGCATGTGCAGCAGTCGGTGAAGAATCTCTGGTTGAAATCAGGCAGCTGTGACGCGTCACTGCAGCGTGCTGCTCGACTGTGCTTGGGCCGAGGGTGACCGTGACGAATATAAAGTAAGTACATTGATGACAGGAACAGGTACCGATTGAAGAAAAGATGCGCTTTCGGGATCGACAAGCCGCAACCTCGATCTTTAATTGAACGATTGAGAGCGGATACCCCGCGCAGCCCCGCTCATCACTTTCGGTGTTCAGGGCGAAGAAAAAAAGGTGCTGTCTCACCGGGCTGGGTTGATGTGCCATACGTTGCAGCTTTGTCTCTTGTCCTCCATTCTCATCTTGTATCGACTGTATCCTCCGTCAAATCCGTGTTCTCACCCGTGTGGTCGAATGAGTTTGACCAACAGTGTCTTCTACGCCACGGAGTTTCCGTTTGACAAGTTCCGAGTCTCCAAGCCCGCCGGCACGCAGCACCGCCCAGCCCCTGACAGTTCCGTTCCGCGCCCCACCTTCGTCGAACCCAACGCTCGAAGGGCCGATCGTCGATACCTCAAGAACCCCTACCTCGCTACTCCAGTGAACCCGGCCCCCACCTCTTCATCCACTCCCCCCTCGGCCTCGATCAACATGACGGTCCCTATCGCTCCCGCGAGCACCGTGGCTTCTCGCACCCGGTCGTCCCTGTCGTCGACCCCTGCACTCACGCCCCACTGGAGCATGCAAGAAACGCGCCGCAAGCAGGAGCGATCCTCCTCGAATAAGAATGAGTTCAAGTCGATCCGTCGCATGTTCTCGTCGTTCGGGTTGCTAAACTCGCCCGCGAAGAGCTCGCGCATCGCCACCCGCGACATCTCCGAACCCTCGGTCGTCGCTTCCCCTACCACGGCGACGTACGCGGAGGGGACGGTTCCTCTGCAACAGAAGAAGAAGGTCACGATCGCCGAGCAGGTCGTCTACGTATCTCGCAAGATCGTCCAAACCATCCGACGCAAACTCTCGAGCAAGACACCCGCGAACGAATTGCCCAAGACGTGGGAGGAATACTCCATGGCGTACGCCAAGGTAAGCTTGAACTTATTAACAGCCAGGGGGCGCTCGTGCTCTTAAGTCCACGTCCACAGTTTCTGACTCCCATGATATTATCGACCTGACAGTACGAGATCGATATTGAAGACCCTCCCTTGCCCCCGATGCGCGAAGTCACGGATGCGGCCGACCCGACCCCTTTCGAGGCCAAGGCCTACATAGCCCCCAAGCCTCACAACGAGTCCGAGCGTCAAGCCGTTGTCGACGAGCTCGATCTGTTTGGAACCAAAAACAAGCAAGCGAACGCCTCCACGTCGACGCTCGCCATTTCGATGCCGGCGTCGCCCTCCACTTCGGTCACCGACTCTCGCCCTGTTTCGGTCGGCCCGGATTCGCTGCTCCGTCGACACTCGGGCAACACCTCCGTCACTTCCGCTGCAACGAGCTTCATGCCCCCAGACATCGAAAGGTATTCCGCTGCTGCTGTCACCTCGCTCCAAAACTACCCCGCGTTCCGCGACATCGTTCAAAAGTGCCAAAGGCTCTTTGGCGTTCGCGTCGGCATGCTCACCGTCCTGGACGAAGAGCAACAGCTCTTCCTCGCCACGGGCGGTCTCCCTGAAGATGTCGAGCAAGGTGGCGCCCTCCCGCGTGCCGTTACGTTCTGCTCTCATACGATCCTCAACGAAGAGCGCGGTATGGTCGTTCTTGACTCGCTAAATGACTGGAGGTGAGTTGGGAGAAAGACGAAGAGGTATCGATCCCGTTCTCGGCCGAAGCTGACCCCACACATTCAACGACTTCTAGGTTCGCTAACTCGCTCCCTACGGCAGCCCTGGGAGCTCGTTTCTACGCCGGTGTCCCTCTTCTCGCTCCCACTTTCGGCGACCCAGATGCACCGAGCGTCGCTATCGGCACGCTCTGCGCTGTCGACGACCGACCTCGCGCCGATTTCAGCGAAACCGAACGCGCCGAGCTGCAGAAGCTCGCCGCCGAAGCGTCGACGCACATCGAGACGTGGGTCAACGAGCGAATGGACCTGAAACTCAACCGACTCGAGAGCTCGTTCGCGAGATCGACCGCGACGTTGCCGGCCCCAGCCGTGGCCGAAGTTGAGATCCCCGTCGAGACTGCTCCGAAACCCCAGGCAGAAGAGCCCGCAGTCGCACCACAGGTCGAAAGTGAGGCGCAAGTCACGCCCGAGTCTGAGTCGGAGATCCCGTTCGAGGATGCAGTGGCTGAAATGCCCGTCGAGCAAGCCCGTTTCGAAACCTCTACCCCTACCCTTGCTCCTGCCGAACCCGCCAAACTTGCTGCCCCTGCGCGTCTCGTCGCCCGACCTCCTCGTGCCGAGCATCGACCCCGACCGACGGCAGTCTTTCAACCCTCGCCCCAGGTTGCGTTGCCGCTCACGCCTCCCGATTCGCTCAAGGAGTCGCGCAACCACGGGTACGCCCATGCTCACGCTCGCAAGGGATCCGACTCGTCCTCGAGCATCTCTTCGTTCGCATCGGACCGCCCCGTCGCTCGCCGCCCATCCGGCTTCAACACGCTCTCGCTCGCCGTAACGAGCGAAGATCCCGTCACCGCCGTGCCCAAGAACTTGCAGAAGGTCTTTGACCAAGCGACTCAAATGCTCGCCAAGGCCCTGGCGCTTGACCTCGTGTATTTGGTCTCGCTCGACGTGGCGGCGCTCAACTCGGGCACCAACACTCATTCTGCGCTGCGTGTCCTGTCCGCATACGGGATGCCTTCGCCCCCACCCGCCTTCGACCCTGCATTGCACCTCAAGGCCCTGCGTGCCCCCGAAGGTGGTCTGCTGTACTCGAACCCTCGCTACTCGCCTGAGGACGCCGGACCGGGCTACAGTGGAGGTATCCTCATCCCCGTGCTCGAAGTTCGACGCACCGGTTACGTCTTGTCGGGTTACAGCAAGGACGCGATGCGCAACTTTGAGCAAAAGGACTTGACTTACTTTGTCAAATTCTCGGAGCAGCTCGAGACGTACGTCACCAAGTTGGGTCGTGCGAGTGGGTCGCAGATTGCTCTTGGCTTGTGAGGAGCAATCACAGGAGCTCGCGTCGCTGAATTTAGTTTTAGAAGGGGCTGTACTCTGACACCGGAATTAGTTATTTATTCTCAAAAGGGGCTGTACTCTCACACCAGCATTATTTATTTATTCTCGTAAGGGGCTGTACTCGGTGTTCTGTGTTGCCTTCTCTATCAGTACCTCGTTGTATTCACCCGTCATTCCATTTCGCATATGCGGTGGCCTCTGCGGGCATTGAGAGATGCGGGCTGTCGGGGCGGAGCCGAAAGATCGCGTCGACCGTCGCTCGCTGATTTGGAGAAAGTCTCCGGGTTGTTGAACACGCGAGAAGCAGAGCCCAATAAAGGCATGCTAGAGAAGGTGCGCGTAGGTTAGCTTTGTGGGTAAAAAGTCTAGAACTTTGTGTGTGGAACATTGGAGCCCGCGATGTGATCGAAGCGCTGTGGGCGCCGGCGCGGAGGCAAACTTCGGGCTCTCGATTCCGACGGAGCTGAGCAAGTTGCTTCCAGTGCATCATGTCTTTGGTGCTTCACTTCGTTCAATGGTTTCCTGACCGGTAAAGGGATCATTATTCAAGGTCCATGCACACAAAGGAAAGGATAAAGGTATCAGTTAAAGCACCTAGCTAAGCTTCCGCCGAATGTTCTGCGTCTCAGAGTGACTCGTTTCCGCCCCCTGGAACGCGCAAGTGATGCCTGTCGCGAGGAACGCCTCTCCGCCTCGCCGTGCCCGGCTACGGGTGACGAGCTCGACGACGTCGACGTAAATCTTGACCTCTTTATACCTACGTGGCACCCATCGAGTAATTCAGTTGCTTCTAGGTGTTGTGAATGGGTGCAGTCTTCAGTTCTTGAGTGATGGAACAATGGAAGTAAGCTTCAACCTGTGGAAGTGAGTGGCGGCGCTAATTTTGGTGAATCCTGTCCGCCCAAAGGGTTTTTTGCACTTGCTTGATATTTCACATAATTGCTGCCATGATTTTTCCGATCTGTCGAAGCATAAGCCGCCTCTGTTGCCGACAATGAGAAAAAAAAAAACTAAAAAAAAACTCAGGCATAGGCAAGTAACAGGTACGTGCTGACTCTCTGGTAAACGCCGGTCACTCTTCACGAATCAAATAGAAGTCCAGTACCGGCGCCCACCAGTTTGGGCCTCGGTAACGGTTGCATGTGACAATTGCGGTCAAAAGGTGAAGATTGCTAATGATGAGGGCTTCGTACCTATAGAGTCGGAGAGCTTGGGGGCTCGAGACGTCCTTCCGAAGCCGCTGGCAAATTGAGATCGAGTTGTGGGGACATGCAGAAAGTCTTTCGCGACGCGAGCTTGTTCGACCGGCGCCGCCGTCGATCCCGTACAGCTCGTCATCAGTCCATTCTTGTGTGTTCGAATCCTGCGTTCGTTTTGGGTTTTGGTTCCAGCCATCGGCAGGCTGCGATGGTTCACCAACTTGATTCCACGCCGTACCACCACTCCTCCTCAGCGTCCTACACCTCGCAGCTCGCGCGGAGTCAATCGGCGGCGTTGACGCGTGCCTCCGTCGCTGCGAGATCCGGCGCCCAGCAGCCCCAGGCACAGCGCGACCGGCACACACAGGCCCCGCTGCTGTCGTCGGCCCAGGCCCAGCCACCGTCGTCCTCTTCGTCGACGGCTTCGAGCGGGAGGTCGCGTATGACCAAGACGGCGATGACGACCATGACCTATAACCCGTCGTCACACATATTCCCAGGCAAGCCGCTACCCCGGGTCGCAGCTCTGATCGGGCAGGGGCACGGGCACACCACCGTGTCGGCGACGAATGGCAAAGGTTGGCCTCTCCGAGAAGTCTCGACCGCGTCGGCATCGTCCGGGCGCAAATCGAGCTTGGCGCCGCATCATCGTCACGTCGGCGCCGGTGGTGCAGGCAGCAGCTCGCACCATTCGCGTGCTGACTCCGTCTCGGATGCGATCAGTATCCACTCGCAAGCGTCGACGTTGACCACAGGCAACAGTATGTACCGCAATGCGACCTACTCGCCTCCGCCGGGCCTTTCAATCGAGAGCGAGGCCGACGACTACCTCGGTCAACACGATTTCGGCCGCGAGGAGTCGCTGCAGGCGTTCGTGAGCTCCAACACGTTCCCGACGCGGCCCCAACCGCCAAGCTCGCTTCCAAGATCGGCTCGAATAGACCAGAGCTCCTCGATTCCCGCTGCAGCTCAATGGCTTCTGTCGACGTCTCCGCCCCCGGCCCGACGCGCTGCCTCGACCTCAAGCTCGTCACGCCCCACGTCCTACTCGGCAAACGGTCTGAGGTCCTCGTCCTCTATCTCGATCCTCCAGAATGGAAGCAGTAGCAGCACCATCTCGTCGCAGCGCAGCTACGAGCTCGATAGCACCAGTAACTCAGGCTACTCGGGATACTTCTCTACGAGCTCCAGCAAGAGTCTTTCGTGGGGCAAGAAGAGCCTGTCGAGCGTCTTCGGGCGTGGACCTCGCCGGCAAAATTCGACTTCATCCCTGTCGCGACCGGAGCCCAAGCCGATCACGCTGCAACTGTCGCGACCGAACTCGGATCGACCCGGCCGTCTCAACAGTGTGATCTCGCCAGTTGAACTTCCTAAAATGTGGGATGACTGGATCAAGCAGTATGCGAACGTGAGTTGTTGCACAGGGGCGCCGCTGAGCGCTGTCTGCGCTGTGTGGGTTACTGACCTGGGTCTGATTATCCCTGTCTGAGCAGGGTGGTATGGACGTCGAGAATCCACCCCAACCTCCGCCTCCGATGGCAAGCAACTCGTTTCCAAGCTTGCACGCAAGTTCGAGTTCGAGTCGCAGCCCTGCCGAGGAAGGCAAACTCTCGGCCCCGAACCCGCCGCTCGAATCGGTGCGGCAAAAGATGATTGCGCGCCTGAAGCTGTTCGGTCCCACCGAAACCACGAGTGCCCGACCAGCGTCCAGCCTGATGACGCCGATAGCCAGCTCGTCGTCTTCGCAATTCACTCAAGGAACAGATCGAGACTCGTCCTTGTTTGACCGCCGCGCATCGAATGCCTCGACTGCGCAATCGTCCGTGTCGGCTGCGAGTTCAAAATCGCCGGCTTTGCTCAACTCGTCGGCGTTCAACGACGGGCCGGGACCGTCGTCGTCCCTCTCTTTTGCGAATCACCCATCACTCGCGTCGATCTTGAGGCGGGCGAAGAACACGTTCGGCGTCAGGATCGTGCTCGTGACGGTCTTGCTCGAAGACAAGCAGCGGTTCTTGGCCGCCACGGGAATGCCCAAGGGCGTTGAATCACTTCCTCGCGAGGTCACTTTCTGCGCTCACACCGTCCTGAATGGCGAGCGAGGTCTTGTCGTCCTTGACACGCAGCGAGATTGGAGGTGAGTTGCCGAGATTCAAATTTGCTTCTACTGAGAAACTAACGGGGCCCCATGACCGCCATCACAAGATTCCGAAACAATGTCCTGTCAGTTTCGGTCAACGCGCGCCTGTATGCTGGGATGCCCATATATCCACCTTCCAATGCCGAGCTGGAAGAAGAAGCAGGCGGACGGCTTCCGATCGGAACCCTTTGCCTTCTCGACGATCGTCCTCGAACAGAGTTCACGCAGTCGGAGCGCGCACAGCTACGCGCTCTCGCGAGTGATGTCTCGGTCGAGATCGAGGCGTGGTTCTCTGAGCTGCGTTCTTCCGTGACATCCCTGTCGTCCTCGATGGCCGAGTTGTCGCACGACCAGGTCAAGCACGTCGCGTTCGACGAACGTTCGCCTTCATTGGGGTACATCGACTGGGACGGGCCCAAGACGCCAGTCGCCTCGATATTCCCGAATTCGAGTCCAAGCAAGATTGTGCCGTCGTCGGCGTCTGTGTCCTTGATTAAGCCCGTGCTCAAGTGCCGACCCAACGACCCAGCAATATACACGGCCGGGTCGCTGTCGGGCTATGTGCCCCAGGCGCTCCCTCCAACGCCCGAAGAAGAGACCGCACGCCATCTCCACAAGAGCCGCAGTCAGAAGATTAAGCCGAGAATCAAGCCCGAGATCCCGGCTCGTGACGTTCGTCGATCGGCGTCGTCGCCCTTGCTCAACCCTGCCACCTCCAGTCCCGAGTCGTCTCCTTGTTCTCAGAACGATTCCCCGAGCTTCACCCGCCAGACGTTTCCTTCGGCCAAGACACGTCCGCAGCCTCGCACGCCTCACCAGAAGCTGCTTGATTCCGCGACCAAGTCGCTTGGCGATCGCCTTGCACTCTCGCTCGTGTACCTCGTCTCGATGTCGGACCTCTCGGAGGTGGGCCCACACGCGTTGACGCTCCTCTCTGCGCACAACCTGCCGGCCACAACGCCTTCGTTCGACTCGGCTTTGCACCTCAAAGCACTCCGAGCCGCCGAAGGGGGCCTGCTCTATCGTAACCCAGCTGTCGCGACGCTCGTTCCGAACGAAGAGTTCCAGGGCCCCGGTTTCGCGTCGGGGATTCTTTTGCCCGTCGCGGAGCGCGAGGGTACGGGCTGGGTCTTGGCGGGATACACCAGGGATGCGACGCGTGTTTTTTCTGAGGAAGAGTTGGATTATTTTGTTGATATCTCGGGTCAGCTCGCCAAGCTCGTCGCGGGGGATTCATCGACGTCGGGTGCCGAATTATAAGGTGGAGAAAGACTTTGTTGGATATTCTTGGCATATACCCACCCCTATTTACATATATTGGTCGACCCACTGGTATTCATCTTGTATTGTTCATGTCGTGGGATCCCTTCTACTCTAATTACGTGTTTGTTCTGTAACGACCCTCTTCTTGCAATGCTCTTCACCGTTTTCGACACAGGCTGCGCCGCCGGCTCTCGGCGCCATGCCTGCCACTCACGCCCTTTCTCTCCGTCTCGCAACTGCACGACCCTGCTCCATTGACGACATCGCTACTGCCCCGTTCATCGCCGCGATGTCGTTCCTCCAGGCCCCCTCACCACAAATAGGACCTTCCATTGTCATCTGGATCAACTCGCTCGCCTCGACACTACCCAGCTTGAACCGGACTGACGCGGATGATGTCGACAGAGGGGGCGAGCGCGGTGGGGTCGGAGCAGAGGCGGGGGCAGGGCGACGCGTCGTGAGGAGCCTGAATGACTTGAATGATGGGGTCGTGTTGGGGGAGATTGTCGGGGAGGTGTGAGTTGTTGGTGTTTTGGGGTGCTTTGCTGTGTGGGCTTGGTGATTGTGGTCTGGGCGAGGCGAGGGTAGGGGTAGGGACGACACAAGACGAGCTGGATCGCGATTGTTTGGTCAACTTTGGACCTTCGGATCATGTGCGAGTGGGGTCAGGGAGGGGGACATAGTGCCTGGATCAGCTCCAAGACCCCGAGCAATACGGCATGGACGGTATACATCGCATCAGGCTGATGCGCCTGCCATCACAACCCCGCCTTCCCACACTGACACTCCTATACGCTCTGGATCCCCCACGAGATCCGCGCTGACCTTCTCTTGATCTTCCTTCAGTGATCCGGCCTATTTCCGACCCCTTGCGACAACGACGAAGCAAAAGACATTATCCGAGAACTGGGTCTTGCGCTTCAACAACCTCAAGAGGCTTTACAAGCTCTTGATCCGCTATTACGAGTCAGTTCACGCGCCCCCTGGGCCTGGGCCTGAGCCTCAGAGACGAAAGTTGCTGAGCATGAGGCTCTGCTCTGTCCTGCAGGGATGTATTGCGCTCGCCTACGGTCTCCCTTCCGACTCCCAACCTCCAAGTCATCGCCAAATCCGATCCCACCAGTGATGTCGAAACCTGTCGTCTCGCCGGCCTCGTGCTCGCCCTTGCCGTCTGTTCCGAAAAGCGTCAATTCTACGTCGAGAAGATCCAATCGCTCGACGAATGGGTCCAACGTGAACTCATGGTCTCGATCGAGCACGTAATGAGTCGGATCAAGACCAAGACACCTCCTCTGCCGAGTTCGGAGATGCTGACTGACAGGGATGCCATCGTCGACGAGCACCATGATGATGGGGATAGTGAGTTTTATGCGCTGCATCAGGATCGGTCGAAGTTGCTCTCCGACAAGGACGCCTTGCAGATCGTTTATGAAGAACTCTTGAGGGCCCATCGGGCGCTGCAAGAGGATCATGAAGAGGCTTTGTCCGCCGTCGCGGCGGCGGAGGTAAGAGCGAACGAAGCGGTCGCCGTCGTCGAAGCGAACAAGGCCGAACGCGCCGACGCGGGCTACAAAGCTGAACTCGATAGAATGCGACAAGCCCTCCAAAAAACCGAGGATCAATTGAGCGAAGCGGAACAGATTGTCGAAAGGCAGTCGAGGATCGTCGAGGAGTTACAGAAGAGGGTCGAGGATCTGGAGCCCAAGGCCGCGGAGGCGTCCAAGTTGAAGGACCAGATGGACGAGTATCGCCATGCCGTGGAGAAGGCCAAGAAGGCGGAGAATGTGATTGAGAAGTACAAGAAGAAGTTGGAGGATTCGGCGGATCTGAAAAAGTCGCTCAGAGTATGGTAGCTTTGTGCCGGTCCGGTCGTGAAGGGGATGATGAACCTGACTATTCGGTGTTCGGCTCGCCGTACGCAGACGCTGGAAGAGCAAAACTCTGATCTCTTGGATCGATATGGTACGCTCGAGGAAGAACATTCCAAGCTCGCCGCGTTCAGGCCCTTGATGGACTCGTACAAGAATAAGATCGACACCCTCGAGGCGAAATCGTCGACCCTGACCAAGGAGAACGACAAGCTGCGGCTCGAGGTCCAACGCGCGACGGAGAAGCTCAAGGTCGCGCAGGAGGAACAGAACATGGATCGTGAAGCACTCGGGTTGTACGAGGAGCGAGTGCACGAGCTGGAAGGGGGGCCGACACCTCGCAAGGCACCTCGAAGAGATGTTGCCGCCGAAGATGAGGATGAACATTCGTTCGACGTCGGAGGCGATCTCGACGACGCATTCCGAGGCACGACGATGACGGACCTCAAGCTCCAAGTACGCAAGTTGAAGCGCCAACTCAACGAGGCCATGACGAACTCGCCGGAGCAATCGCGCGTGGTCGTGCTCGAGAACTTGCTCGAGGATGCGAATCGGACCAAGGCCAAGTATGAGACGGATTATCTTCGTGGCCATCGCGAGAAGTTGGGCGTTGAGGCCAAGTTGGAGGAGATCATGTCGGGCAAATCGAGGCTTGGCGATGGGTGGGTCCCCGGGAGGGTCTAGCCTTCTCTTCGAGGGAGCCATTATTTGACCTTTCAGTTAGTTATGCACACAGTCCCGAAGCCGCTATCGCGCTAAGGATGCGGCTGAACGAAACAGTCGAAGAGCTCGAGCGGTTACGACACGACCATGCCAAACTTGATGTCGAGTACGCGAAGTTAAGAGACGAACACACAATAGCCAAGTCTGACTGTACGTTGATGCTCTTTCATTCCCTCGATTGATATCAGTTGACAAGGTCGACAATTTTTATCCCGCAGTGACACTCGTCAACAGGGACCAACTCGACATCCTTAGATCGTTGCGAGCCTCCGTGGCGACTGAAAAGGAAGCCTTGACGGCCGAAGTTGAACAGCTGAAAACCTCTTTGCGCGATGCTGAGGACAAGGTCAAGATACAAATGAGCCAGGTTGGTACTGACCTCCAAGCTAGGAGCTCACGAAACGGCAGACTGACGCCGAGTGCATTTAACGCGCAGGTCAATACTTTGCTCATGGACAAGGTGTCGATGCAAAGTGAGGGCATCAGCCAACGAGAGCAGATGCTGGAACAGGAGAAGGAGTCGAGGTGGGTTTGAAGCCGCTCGGGCATCGACAGGGTATATTGCTTAAGCGGCTTCGCTCCACTTAATTTTTTAGCCACCTGCGGACGTCACTGATGAGCAAGAATATGTCCAAGGAGGATCGAGCTCGTGTGGTCGCGCTCCAAGAGGAGAACGACAAGACCGCGGCGGAGGTCAAGGATCTCAAGGAGAAGTTGCTCAAGGCCAAAGCAGTGAGTCCACATTCGAGACTGTTTCGAGATCGAGCAAGCACTGATTCAGACTCAAGGTGTGGTCCACACAGTTCATCAAGAATCAGGACAAGCTGTTGAGGGAACGACACGCGGCTGCGGCCAATGTAGGCTGTTTCGAAACTTCTGGAATCTTAGGTGTGAGCGAACGAGACTGATGTTTCCAGCTGTTCACGACGTGCAGGCCATCGGCGAGGAAGTCGAGCAAGCTCAGCGGTCCCAAATCGCTCAACTCAAGGAAGACCTCGAACGGCAGAAGGTGAGTTCTATGCGCGTTCGTTTTGAGACTTGACTGATAATATTAAAGCCACTGACCGTCCGCGTTCGATTATCGAACAAGAACAACATGGCCGAAGTCGAAGCGCGGTATCGACGCGAGCAACAGCTGATGCTTTCGGCCTGGCACGAGCTCGGGATGCGCACGATGCGTGAAGGCGTCGCCAACGCTGGGCATGCCAAGTCCCAACCTGCGAGCTGGATGGGGCAACAACGGCTGAGATCGAATGGGAATGGATTGGTGAGTCTCGATTGAGTGCATGGGTGGCGACCGCACCTGTTGGATCGCTGACTTGACGGTGAAAACCTTGCGGCGCGTGACTTGGAGCAGAGATACGGTTGAGATGTTTGACAGTCGGCACAGGAATTCTATTTTTAAGTAAACCACACCCCGCGTATCGTGTCAGTACTCTTTCCCATCGCAATGGCATTTTCATCTGGGATCGGTAACCGGTAATTGGTAATTGGTAATGTGTAATTGGTAATGGGTAATGAGAAATGGGAGCGGATTTGTAATCGCTAGCTGGCCACTGAAATGCCTCGGCTTGTGCCTCGCTTTCGCTCTTTCGCGCTGTCCCCTCTCCCACCAACTTTCCCACCCAGACCCACACAAACCCACCCCAATCACCACTTATCATTATGAACCGAGGCTGCGTGAGTTGACACACCGAGCGACTTGTGGCGCATAGTGACCATGTGCTGACCTTGTTCATCGTGTGTGTTGGCGATGCAGTACAACTGCGGAGAACGTAAGCCTGCTGAGCCGTGCCACTGCTTTCCATTTTGCGCGGGGATGACTACGAAGCGATCAGCGTCGTGTGTGACGGTTTGTTCGAGCGAGCAGGGACAGAGGTCCTGTTGCATCCTGTTGCAGCAGGAGTCTTGAAGCTGGCTGTGGCGGTAGCAGTTGCACACTCGCCCCGGGCCGCTGTGGCGAGATGCGATTCGCGCTTCGCATTCGTGGGTGTGGGCTCGCTTGCGCGCGCGGGTCGCTGGCGGGTTCGCTGGCCCTCGCGCGAAATTTCGCTGCTGGTGGCGGCGACTGCATGGGCCTGTGTGTTGGCGCTGGGGACGAGCGGAGCGGAGTGTATTTCGATCCGAGGTCCGCGGGCCGGACGATGCGCGATGCTTAAACGACGTTCCTTTCGGCACGTGTACCCTCGGGAGCTGCTTTGGCACGAAGCCTTCGCTTTTGCCGCTATCGTATCCCACCTGGTCACGACACGGTCTCGCCCGGCCCGACCGGTGTGGCTTCCAACAAATCTAAGCTCTGGTCGTGTTCTCAGAGTGCAAAGCTGACGATGCCTCCAATTCTCTTCTCTCTTCTTTACGAATGCTGCATCAAACAGCCGGCCGTGAGTAGGCTTCTCCAACCTTTCGAACAACCGGTGCACCGAGCACTCCGAGCAATCCCCGAGCCCCTCTTTTCGATCACGACCCTTCGTCAAGACTCAACTCGTTTCGGTGCTCCGACATCCCCAAGTCAACCAACAACATAATGAAGAAGAAGAGAGGGGCACAAGTGGGGGCCTCGGGGTCGAGGTCGATTGTGGTGTCGTGTGACGTGGTGTGATGTGGTGGGTAGAAGAGGAGTCGAGCTGATGTTGTGTGCGCGCGTGCCCGTCGTTGTTGTCGTCGATGTCGTTCGTTTGGTTCACTCATGATTAGACTTGGCCTCTGCTTGCCCCAAGGTATGTCCCGATCGCCTCTAGGATGATTGCTATTGAGCATTTGCTTAGCTTTTTGTTTATCGATCGACCAGGCCGGCAACCCCACTTGCTACAACGTACGCGCTTTTCCGTGCCTGCACAAATGCGCTTCGAGGAAGCTAGAGCTGACCACACGAATGTCGCACTCCAGTGCTCGCAAGAGGGTCACGTTTCTCGTGAGTGGTACTCTTGTCCTTCGGTTAGAGCTCGCAGCATTGCCTGATGCCTTCTTTGATCTTTCTTCTCCACCAGGCGATTGCCCCAACGAACGCAAGGCCAAGTCGTGCTACCAGTGCAACCAGGAGGGTCACCTTTCGCGTGACTGCCCCGAGAAGCCCGCTTCCTCGTTCGGCGGTGCCCAGGGCGGCTACGGCGGCAACTCGTCGGCTATCTGCTACTCGTGCAACCAAACTGGCCACATCTCGCGCAACTGCCCGCAATCCGCCGGCCAGGGCCAAGGTGGATTCGGTGGCGTGCGTTATATGAGATCCCTTCGATTTGAAGGTGTCAAGTGACTGACTTCGCTAGTTTTTCTTTTCATGCAGCAACAAGCGCAGGGCCGTGCTTGCTACTCGTGCGGTGGCTTCGGGCATTTGAGCAGGGATTGCGCTTCGGCCCAGAAGTGCTTCGGCTGCGGTGGAGTGAGTCGAGTCAGAGCCTCTGATTAGTCGTGCCACGTTGGTGGGCTCGAACTCACAATGAGCTGCTTTCCTCCACAGACCGGTCACATCTCGCGTGAGTGCCCCAACCCCGTCCAGCGTCACGCCAGGAGCTGCTACGGATGCGGCCAGGTACGTGATTGGTCTGGTTGTCGGTGATTGGAGATTGGAGGGACAGGTGCTCAGTAGGTTACGTATTTCACATTGTCCGACCCGTCATTCCTCCTCTTTGGACAACAGACCGGCCACAGTAAGCTTTGACTGACTGCAAAGCTTTTTCTAGCGGGTGACTGACCTTCACGTCTCTACCCTATCTACCACAGTCTCGCGCGACTGCCCCAATGCCGCTCAAGTCGAGGCTTAAGCTTCAAGAACGACGAATCTTGCTCTTCCTTTTCTCACTCTCCATTTCGACCGTTCCCCCGAATGGTCGGCTTGTTTTTGTTTGTTTCCCACCCATCTACTTTTTAGTAGCTGAGAGGTTGTAACGATAAGCGTGGGGAGGGAGAGAGGGAAAAAGATGACTGGCAGCTTGCTTGATGAGCAATTGACTCAAAATAAGATTGAAGGGAATGTCATGATGTCTTCCTCTTTGATTTGGTTGTGATCGACTTCGACGAGAGAAGATTATGGAGTGCCTTGGTGCTTGGGGAAGTGGTTCGAAGGGTGACAGACCGGAAGCTCGTGCAAGCGAAGTGGCGCTCAACAAAGTTTTCTTTCCATTTCTTGTGCTGTGGCACAACCCGATCTTGTCTACGACATGCCTCCAAAGCGAGAAGCTGGTACACTTTTCTCGCAGCGGAAAACTCTAGCCCATAAATGCCCGCCGTCGTCGTCGATCAGGCGGTGCCTTTACTCGGCTCTGGCGTCTTGCCGCGTTGACGTGTTGGCCCCGTGTGCCTCCCCTTCGTCCGCTGCGGATCGTCGGAGACCGTTCGCGGCATACCAATATAGAAGATGGCCTCAACAGCAGGTGGACCCTACGCCCCTGGGGCCGATTCCCAACCTCCACACCCGTCCGCAGGTCCCTCCTCGGCCCCACGTGAAGCGCACCTCTTGTCGCTCAAAGTCCTGCGCGCCGCTCGTCCTTTCCTGGTCCCTACGATGCCTCATCTCTATTACGAGAAGGACACATTCGCTGGGGATTATATCCATGAGTTGGATGTCGAGGAGAGTGTGCCGAGGGCGAATTCGGAGATCGAGGCGGGGGCACATACAGGGGCGCTGATGCTGCCAAGTACGTTTGGGACGATTTATCTGGGGTCAGTTCTTTTGCTTTGGGTCGCTGATGATTGATGGGTGACTTTGGAACTGACGTGGTTGTTGAATCAACAGTGAAACTTTCTCGGCGCTGCTATCGCTCTCGAACGAAGTTGCGCAGTCTTCGAACCCCTCGTCATCGATGGCCATCTCCCCCACACTCAAGGTGGAGATACACACGAACCCACCCCCCAACGCACCACCAGGTTCCAAACACCTACTCAAAACCGTCACACTACCTTCCTCCGACCCAACAACCTCGACCTCGACCCCTCCAGCAGCTCATGTCGGCCTCGTCCCGGGTAAAAGCATGGAAGCGATCGTCTCGCACGAGATCAAGGAACTGGTCCCGCATTCACTGGTGTGCACCATCTCGTATGGCGTAAAGGGGATGAATGAGGTGGGGGTGGAGGAGGTCAGGTCAAGGAGTTTTAGGAAGGTGAGTGGTCTGAGTCGTGCCGAGGGAACGAGGGAAAGTGGGGCCCCAGAGGCGTGGCGAAGACACTTGAGCTGACTTGGTCATTTTCTTGGTACCGATGCAGGTTTACAAGTTCCAGGTGAGCACTGGACGGGCCAAGCTCAGATCTATTGTGGCATCGACAATTGACGACTTTTGAGTTTTCCCATGCGACAGGTCTCAAACCCACTTTCCGTTCGGACCAAAGCCCATTCGCCGTCACCCTACACCGCGTCCTCTGCCTTGTCCCGAACCGAACGCGACAAGCTCTTCCTCGAAGTACAAGTCCAGAACCAAGGAGAGCACGCCATGTCGTTCGAACGGATGCGTTTCGAACCTTTGGCTGGGTGGACCGTACAGGATCCGAATCAGGGTGTGTTCGCGGGGTCCGAGGCGTTGTTGGGGCCCGGAGCGGTGAGGCAGTATTTGTACCTGCTGGAGATGGGGGAGAAGGTCGAGCGCGTAGAACCAGGAGGAAGTCAGGGACTAGGTCGGCTGGATATTGTGTGGAGAACACCAAATGGGGAACTAGGGAGGTTGCAGACGTCGATGCTGGGGAGGAGGGTACCGCAACTCGCACCGCCGCCGACGAGCCCCATACCGGCGAGCAGAGCGCTCGCACCGGGGCTTGCACAACCGCCACCATTACGTGCACCACCATTATCTTCGATGGATTACGATTACGACTCGGGTGCAAGTACTCCCGTCAAGAAGCTCGAGGGTCTGGCCCCATATCGTCGATCGCTGAGGCTCTCACCCGAACCTGCGCGAGTGTCATTCGACCACCCCACCCCTCAGGGCATGCAGAAGGTACCACCCCTACCTCCACAAGCTTTGGCACCTCTCGTGCCCGACTCAACTGCGCTCACCTTTGATTTAACGACCAAGCTTGTTCCGGCTCTTCGATCGGTCCCATTGCAAACACTTTTCGAGGTCGAGTTGGAGCTCACGGTCAAGTTTAATCCTCCAGCACCACCGCCGGCCGAGGCTAGTGGATCGAGTGCACCGCCGAAACGTCGGCGGGTGAAGCTCGCATTCCAACACGTTCGCCATCATTTCGTCCTTCCGCCACCTTCACTTCAATCAACTATACCACCAGCGAACGCGGTGTTGACCATCCCTGGTTCTATGCCTTCTGATTCCGCGCCGGCCACGATGACCCCTTTACCGAATCGAACACCGGTCGAGAACCTCCAAGTTAAATTCGAAACGACTACAACGCCCACAAGCGCTCAGATCGCTTTCGAAGGGATGGTCCTCCCCCGGTCTGCTCCTTTGGGACCCGTACAAGGCTTTTACCGACCTTCGCCGAACGTGCAATTGCTCGGATCGTCTTTGATCGTCTTGCCCGAGGTTACGCTACCCTCCTCGAATCCGAGTCAAACCACTGGGTCAGGGTCAGTCGTGAGCAGTGAAGTCGTTCGAGCCAAGTTCAAATTCATTGCGATCGGTCAAGGTGGTCTGCTCAGGGTTGGAGGGGTGAGGGCGTTGTTGCTTGAGAATGAGGAGGAGGGGGTTGGCAGCGCGAGTTCGGTGGTGGCTGGACGAGAGAGGAGGGCTAGAGTTGTTGGGGAATGGGATGTGGTGGCGGAGGTTTGGGTACAGGGGTCATGATCTTATGAAATTTCGGGCCCAGTACAACATTGGCCATTGCATCCCTTATAAAAGGAAAACAGCCCAGGGACAGCTGAGTGGCGCGCTCGGACCTCTTTCCAGCCTTCGGGAGGATTCAGGAGCAACTTTCCTGCGAACCTCCCCGTCCCCGTCCCCCCAAAAAGCAAGTCGATGACGAAAGGTTCAAAATTCTCAACTCAAACTTGGGGTTGAGCCGCCGCGTCGAAACACCTTGGAGATAAGGCCTGGGAGGCCCAGAGAAGAGATCCTTACCCCGATACGACTTGTTTCCTCGTTGTCGACTGCCTCACTCAGACATGAGCTACTACTGGGCATCACCCCAGCGCGGCTCCGCGACGACCGCACTACACCAATACGGGACATCGAAGTGCGCGCGGGCCAGAAGGCCCAACCAAGCTGGGCAAAAGTCAGTGGTGTGAAATTGCGCAAGGCGCGCAGAGCGGACGAGGCGGTGGGCCCAAGCGGGCGGCCTCGCCTGGGGGGACCGGCGGCGATGCCCGAGGTTTTTCCGATTTACAGCGAAGCTTGAAAAATGGAGCCATGATGTCAAGATGGTGCTGTAGCCAAAAAATATTGCCGACTAGCCAAGTAGTACACCAGCATCACGCTTCTTCTAGCTACGGAGCTAAGCCAACCACCCCACATTTGGGGGGGTGGAGCTGCCCAGTGCCCGACTGATGATCCAAGCTAGCTGCTGCCTATTTCCTACGGGCGAACTTGAGCTGCTGGTCTGTGCGTTTCGCAACTTGTCGTCCCTTGGTTTCACTTGCACACGTCGTCGTCATCGTCCTTACAAGGATTTGGTCGTCACTCGTTTTATCGAGAACACCTCCACGCCTCTGTACTTCGTAGTTTGGTCGCCGCTCACTCTCGCTCTCGCCCGAATCGGCGTTTCAGAATCCGACCACCACTTCAACCAGTACCGCCCGGCCGAGAGGAGACCGAGATACATAGCGACTGCTCAGTACCGACTTGGAGGCGCTGACCAGGTGGTGAGGAGCGTTTTCGTGCTAGGTCTGAGGTTCGAATACCACCATTGTTTTTTGTCGAGGATTGGCTCCATGCACGGGGGCAGCAGTGTGTTCGTGTTCGGAAACTGACGACGACTGGCACTCGGGATCTCCTCTCCGTTGACCTTCGATGACGCCTGCAGACAACAGCCGACTAGTGACCCGTTTTCACTCCCAACTCCGCCACTTCACATCTGACTACTCAAAGACTGAACCACAAAAACAAGCTTTACAACCCCGCTCACAACTCTCACATCGACATTTGCTCCATTTCCCAACTTTGAGAGCATTCCTCGATCGCGGCGGCCCCGAGCTGCGAGCTCCATTTCGAAGGGAAAATCTCGAATCTCCGGAATCTGGACCGGCGCGAGCGACGTCAAGTTGTAATCTCGCGCGACCTTCCCGCTTTGGTCGCCCGCCCTCTCCGCCTCTCGATCAACAACCGTTCGAGCTGCTGAGTGTGCGTACGTTCCCTACGACGACGGCCGACAGCACACACCATGGTCCTTTTTAAATTCGGCAACTTTGACTGGGTAGGTCTGTCCTGGCAGGGCGGGCTGTGACCCTGCTACGTTGATTGCTGTTGTACGGCTGTGAATCGACCCCGCTTTGGGACGGGTCGGTGGATCGGCGGGCTGCCTGACGTCGTTGTCGTCGCTGCCAGTTGCTGATGCTCTCCTTTGCGTCGTCCTGCAGGCATGTCGTGAGGTGCCATCGCTCCCCATCTGCAACCTGTTCTTCCGACAGTTGCTCGTCCGTAAGTGTTGCTCCCATCATCGCATCCGGCGGCGTTGAAACAGCGATGAGCGTCGATTGCGGACTGGCGTGAAACGATGGAAGGCATGCGCCGACGACCCCGACACACGGCAGGCGCCGATCAGGCAAGATCGCCATGACGGGTTGCTGGCGGTGTTGCAACCGACGTCGGGCAGCTGAGGGAAAAGAGAGATCCACTACAATCGATGGGACTGCATCCGGGACATGTCAGGATGGCGTGCCTGGCGTGGTGTACGTGGGCTGCCCAGTGTGGAGCAAGTGCACTGACCATGCCTCTCCTCGCCTCCTCGAACCGGTTGCCGGCCTTCTTCCACAGACCCCAAGGGTCTCGCCGCACCCGCGACCGAACTCCTTGGACTGCCGACCGATGCCGCAGCGATCCAATCGACACTAAAGACGCTCGGTGTGGGAGTCAGGCCATCGTGCTACATCCCTCGCATGCACGCCGTCGGAGGCCAGGTCGGCTCGCTCGGGAACGTCGCCAACGTCGTCGTCTGCGGTCTCTCGGTTCTCATCGGGATCGCGCTCTGTGTCATGGCCGGCAGGAGAACGGCCGCCGTCGCTCGCACGGAGATGCAGGTGTTCCTGTTGATGTTCTGCCTCGTACAGGGCGCACAGTTGGCCGATACGGGTGCGTTGCTCAAGGTCGGCTCGACGGCGCTCACGTGGACCTCGGGCGTTCACCTGGGCTTGCTCGTCGGTCTCTTCTGGGTCCTTGCATGGCTTGCATTCTTGTCGCTGCAAATCGTCGAGGACGGCACATTGCTCTCCATCATCCCCATGTTGATCGGCACGATTGTGCTCTCGGTCGGATCGGCCTACATCGCGCTCGACGTGGGCTTCACCGTCACCAACTTTTTCCGCTCCGACCCGCCGCAAGACCTGCACTCGGCCTGGTTGTTTGTCCTCACCATCATCTGGCCCGCAGTCGCTGCTGGGTTCTACTTCTTGGTTCAGTTCGGCGTCGTCGTTCGAGTGCTCAAAGAGAAGAAACCTCTTTGTGAGTTGGCCGATGTGGCGTGGATTTGAGGCGGGCAGGCAAGGAGCTGACCCTGGAACCTTGTAACAGTCTTGTTCACGATCGCCGCCGGGGCCTTCATCCTCTCGCAAGGTGCTTACTTTGCGCTGAGTCATAAGATCTGCACGGGCACAAAAGCCAAGGTCGACGGATCGTTCTTGGCCTCGTTCCTCGAACTCGTCGCGGTCGTCTTCATCTTTGCCGGGTGGAAGTCGATCACCGAGGACTCTTGGGAGGTGGGTCCATGCTTTGGTGGGGCTCATGTGCACGGAGTTGGGAAACTGACATGATCTCGGATCTCCACCACAGGGCACGGCATATCTCGACTCGTAAACTTGCGGATTTCTAGTTGCCGATTGTTTCACTACCCTCTCTTTCTCGCAATCAGGGCCGCCGGAGTTTCTTTTTCCTTTCCTTTCTTGGCTCGCTCCCGTATACATGCACCTACTTCTTGGGTTCTTCTTTAGTGGCTTTTTTGCTTCACTTAATAAAATACACCCCTACCCCACCCACTTCTCCCTTGCACGCCGTTCGCTCGCTCATTCGCTTGGACTGTTCGCTTCTTTCCTCCTCGGGATGAACCGCGTGCTCTGGTCGATTTCCCGTCTCCAGCTTGATCAAGATCCACTTCCTCTCCTTGCCAACTTCAATCGCTTCTCTTCCAGCCTTGTCGTGTCTGTGCTTCCTCTTCCTCTTCTTTTTCGTGTCCCTCGTCCGATTCTTGGTTTTTTCGCCGCATCTGATTTTTCCACTGCTCAAGTTGGCGTTCTTCTTCTTCTTCTCAAGAGTGGGTTGCGGGGAATGAGCAGAAGACATGGTTTCGTGGTAGTCATGATCAAGACTCGGGGACGAGTGACGCAAAGACCTCTTTCCATGTGAGGTCGTGCGCGCGCGCTCCCAGGTCCCAAGCGAGCAAAATCGAATTGCGCGGCGATTGGTCGATACCGAGTGCACTGCGAAGCCCACGGAGCTGGCTCCCGCTCATCACCTACTTCACCACCATGCTGACGACGATGACGATGACGATGCGCGTCGCGAGTCGCAAGTGGGGTCAGACTGCTGTGGTGGCTCGATCTTGTACGTGTTTTTCCCATTGTGACGTGACGTGATTGTGATCGTAGTCATGGTCATGGTCGTGGTCATATCGTCGCGTCGTCCGCCCCCCACGTACGGAGGTGGTGGGAGCCCCTGTGCTTTGACGGATGCGGCGGCGGGCGGCGCGAGGCGCAAGGCAAAATCATATTCACTTGACCACCAGAAACCAACCCCCCGTTCTTCCTCCCTCGCGCACAGTCCACACCACCCTCACCCCTCGCGCCATCACCCAACTGCTGATGCCGGCCATGTCACCGACCATGACCGAAGGCGGCGTCACCGAATGGAAGGTCAAAGAAGGCGACAGCTTCAGTGCTGGAGACGTCTTGTTGGAGCTGTCAACCGACAAGGCGACGATCGATTGTGAGGCGCAGGACGATGGGGTTATGGGCAAGATCTTGGTCAGTTTGAGGGAGGGTGACGGGTGGGAGGACGGTGCTTTGCCCCAACGGCTGATCGGGCCGGCCGGATCCGAGATGAGCAGGCGGAAGGAGGTGGGAGCCAACTTTCATTCCCGCGATGTTAGACTAACACTCGTTTCGCTTCTCCCCCAGGTCCAAGCAGGTACCTCGGGTATCCAAGTCGGTTCTTTGATCGCGCTCCTCGCCGAAGAAGGCGACGACATCACCAACCTCGAAGCCCCTTCCTCCTCCTCCTCCGCCTCTCCGCCCACACCACAAGAACCGCTCCCCCAATCTGAACCGACCCGAAAATCCGCCCCTTCCGCCCCCTCCGTCAAAGCGACTTCGACACCCTCGTCCCCCTCCCCTTCTCCCGAACCTCACCATCTTGTCTCCAAACACTCTCGACCGCTCTTACCCAGTGTGTTGAGGCAATTGGCCATGGCCGGGATTGAGGATGCTTCGGTCATTAAAGCGACGGGTTTCAAGGGGATGTTGACCAAGGGGGATGTGTTGGCGTTCTTGGGCAAGATCGATCATCCGCTTGGGTCGGAGAAGGGCAAAGGGAAGAAGAGTGACGAGGGCAAGCCGGTGAGTTGGGACTCATTGGTCCGCTTGAGGTCACGTAGGGACACATGACTGATGATCCGTCTTGTTTCTCACTAGGCCTCGGTGCCCGCCGCCCCACCCAAAAAAGAAATGGACGCCCCAACGCTCCGAAGGCTCATCGCCGTCGGTCTGCAACTCGACCCCTCCACACTCGCTTCCAAACCCCTCGTTCACGATACCCCTCAAGTCAAAGCACCTGGTACGTTGCCGTACTTTTCAGTCGAGAGATCAGCGGTTGCGATTGGGTGCCTCACTGACCCTTTTGGCAAATCGGACCGAAATCGCAGACTTTGATTCCGTCCTCGACCAATACCTCCCCTTGGCCCAACGCTCGACATCACGAAAGACTGCTGTGGCAACCCATGCCGCTCCTCCTTTGTCCAAGAAGGATGGGTTCGATTCCGTTCTGGGGCTGTAAGGCGGAGCAGTTGGATCGAACTCGCTGGGTGGGTCGAGGCAGGGCGTGGGATTCCCTTTGCCCTTTACCATTTGTGTAATTCTTCTTTGGTTGGTGAAAATTGTAGTATTCCCTTTTCACGTACGTCAGCTTACCCTTTTCAACGAATAATGTTCAAGTGATCTCGCAAGCAAGCGTGGTTCACTCTTCGAGAAGCAAGGCATCTGACGACCGTCGTAACATCATGGACCACACGACTCTCCATTCCACTCGTTCAAACGAAAAAGACGGTGCCCTCCTCATACATCCCCCTTATCTCCCTCCATCCTCCAAACTCGACCCCATTAAACCCTTCCCAAACGCATTCGCAATCACCCGGAACCCCTGATCCCCTTCGGCCTCCTCAACCTCGGCAAGGAATATATCGTGCTGAGAAGCAAAGGCCTCGTTCGCGCGACGGAGTTCGCGGATCATGCCGTGTTGTTGTGCGCACGAGGGGCAGGTTGATTCGAATTCGCCTAGGCATCTGTGCGGGAGTCGGAGAAGGAAGGAGTTAGACATCTCTCCCCGGGCCTATCCAAAATTAGAACTGCCAACCTCGCAAGTGCGCACCTCTGATGATATGAATGCCGACACATGAAATGCACGGCGGGGAGATCCAATTGTCCACCGCACGCCGAACAACGTGTGACTTGGAAGATGAGCGGCGTTTTCGGGTCGGAGAGTTCTTGAATCTCTTTGCGCTTGCGGTTCGATTCGACGCGGTAGGATTTGATCAAGGCTTGGTCCTGTGACATCGATGGGAAAGGAGTGAGTCAGCGGTCGGAACAGCAACGTTTGAGATTCGGACAGACTTACGGCATCGACCTCTTGTTGTTCCTTGGCCAACCTCTTTTTCAAGTACAACTTGACCAAACCGATACTAGCCCCGCCTTCACCACCCCTGCTCAACAGCTGAACCACACTGATCGGGGCCAAGATGGCGTCCCGATCGATCTCGTCCAAGAGATCGAGGATGTCTTGGGTATGTCGGGAGAGGAGCAGAGGGGACGAGGTGAGGTACCGAAGAACCATTTTGTACAACGGTGCTCGGGGTCGGCTCGATTGCGAGGAGGCGTAGCGTCGTAAGGCCGTGATGACTTTTGAGCTGGGGGCGTTGTTGGTGCTCGAGGCTTCGATCCAGTCTGTGGATCAAGAAGCCAAGTGTCGCATCGTCAGCAAACTTCCCGCCTTCTCGTCAACTTGGAATCAGAAATGACTCACATCGCACGATATCCTCGTACAACCCCAAATGTTCATACAACAAAATCAGCCCCTGTTCGAACCCCCTCGTCGAACACACAAGCAAAGCCTGCGTCTCATCATAAGGGATCCGTCCCCTCGAGTTGAGCAACTGCAACGCCTTTGCCTGCAACCGCAATTCCTCTTGCGAGACTTTGGCTTTCCCTTCTGCTGTGCCTATCGTCGATGTTGTTGGGGATGCAGAGAGGTACAGTTCGAGGAGAGTGTTCCAAATCGCCTGTTCGTCCCTCGAGTCATCGGGTATCATCTCCTTCGCTCCGAGACTTTGGGGTTCAGGTAACGGATCCGACGACGAAGGTTGCGAAGAAACGGTCAATTTGCGACCGTATCGTCGTTCGGCGACGGTCTCGAGGAATCGGATGAATTCGGTCGTGTGGTCAACAAAATGGGCGAAGAATTGACGAGGGGCGGGAAGGGCAGCGGTGACTTCCATCGGGAGAGGGGAGGAGGGATTCTCAGGCTTGGCTGCGGCGTCGTCCTGACGGATGGTCGAAGCCGTCGTACCAGGGGGAGCTTGTGAAGATCCATCCCGTATCCGGGATCCATTCGCTTTCGACGTTGTAGCCGTGGGAGGTGGAGGTGGCGCCGGTTCGGCCGAAGTCCCGTAAGCGAGATAACTCATGTAACTCTTGGCCCCACTCTCCTTCTCCTCCTTGCCAACCCCACCATTCTTGCCCTCCTCTACATTCCCTCCACCTCCACCCTTCTTCAACGTCCCGCAACACAGATCAATCAAGACCTGCGTCGTCTTGCTTGGTTCCTTACCCAACAGACTCTTGCCGTACTTGACTAGACTGTCCCTCGCAATGTCAGGATCCAACCGTCGCACATAATCGAGTGCATCGCCAATGTTCTCGACGTCTTCGATTTGAATGCGGAGGTAGTGTTGGTGGGCTTGGTAGCGCGAGGCGAGCCAGGAGGCATGGGTAAAGTAGCCGGCTTGACGACAGACTCGGATCGCCGTCTCGAGATCAAAGGGCGGTTCCTCGACGACGGACGTGGAAGCTGAAAGGTCCGTTGATGAAGATGTTGTGGTGGGTTTTAACGAATCGGAGGAAGAGTGGAGGAAGGAAGATAGGGCCGTGTCGTCGGCGAGCTTGGTGTAGCAGTTGAGGAGCAAAGTTGTGTGATCCGAGTTGGCGAGGCCGCGGGCGTGCAGTTCTTGCAAATACGACGTCAGATGAGACAGCCGTTGCGCGTCGAGAAACTGTGCGCGGGATATCGATCGTCAGCGCTGACCTAGGAGAACGCGAATGAAGAGAGCCTACCTTGCGGATGACATAGCTCGCTTGCACCGAGCCAACCGTCTTGAGATAGCAGTTCATCGCGCCCTCAAAGTCACTCTTGCTATAAAGGTGATCGCCGTACCTGCCACCCAAAGGCTTCCGAATTAGCACCAGGAGGGGGGCGACAGAACAGCACAGCAAAGGTATACCAACCTGCGATAGATCTCCGCGACCTCTGAAGAGTCGACTCTTCTCGACTGCGCCAACGAGATGGCGAGCGTGTACAGGTTCTTGCCGTACATGGTCGCAAGGCTCGACTGGAGGGGTTGTTCAAAAAGGCGGAACAGCTGCCAAATGGGTGAAATGCACGTGTTAGCATGTGCTCCACGAACCAGACAACCTCAGCTTATACATACCTTCCCTCCTTCAGTCCATACCCAAACAGCACCATATGCCTCCCATACGTCCCTGACGCCTTCTTCGAACGTCCCCAAGTAAGCGACGAACTTGTTCTCCGGATCAAAAATCGTCACTTTGGCCACATCGGTCGAGCTCGATCCGTTCGTCGGTGATGAAGAAGAGGAGGCAGCGGTATTTGCGGCTGACATGCGGGCATAGTTACGGATGGTGGCGGATGCGGATGCGCTTGAGGCGAGGAGGGGAGGTGAAACGATCGCGAGGTAGGTTGATCGGGTCGAGCCGGTGGGGACCGCCGAGATGGCGGACGAGAGCACGCGTATTGACGATTTGGGTCCTGTGGGTCGTTAAAGACACACCGGGATCAAACCTGACTACTT
Source organism: Microbotryum scabiosae (assembly GCA_022702605.1). Taxonomy (NCBI): domain Eukaryota; kingdom Fungi; phylum Basidiomycota; class Microbotryomycetes; order Microbotryales; family Microbotryaceae; genus Microbotryum; species Microbotryum scabiosae. The sequence continues at coordinate 777,065 of JAHWDV010000017.1, read as the reverse complement.
CATATACCGGATCTCGAGGTGCTTCTTCACGACTCACCCTCGTAAGCAAAACAATTCTCCCTGCCCTCCGGACCATAGACGTAGATCGCCTCCTCCCTAGCAAGGACGATCTTCTCCCCCGCCTGCATACAAATCACAGCCGAACACCCAACGTTCGCCCCCAACCCATCCAATGGAGTCGCTGTCGTCGAGGAGGTTCGTGAAGAAGGTGCCGAGAGTGAATAGGATAGGATCTGTTCTGTTGTGAGGATGAACAGTGTCACGGAAGAAGGGATCGATTTCTTGCCTGAGCTCGAGGGGGTCGCACTCGAACACGTGCGCGTGCATCCCAACCCGGTGATGGGCTCTTTACCCGAATGCAAAGTCCTCAATTTTCCAAGACCCAACACAGCTGCGGCATTGGCGGCGTTACCGCCACCCGACGCGGCTGCGGCAACGACGGAAGCAAGCGAGGCTTCGACGAGTTGGTCGACGTGCTTGAACGCGACGACGGTGCCGTCTGCGAGACCGAGGATGATGTAGACCATGCCCGGGGATACAGAGAGTGCAGAGACGGGGTGAGGTCGCGAGGAAGGATTGATGCGGGTCGAGCGTAGGAGGGTCGGCATTGATTCGGGGAAGGAGGAATGTGTTCGCGAGAGGTACCAAATCTTGAGCAGAGGAAAGGGGGATGCCGAGTCCTCCTACGCAACGCGGATTGTCACATTAGCAAGGGTACAGAGCCAATCCTTTGCCGCATACTTACCCCAATAGTAACAAGGACCCCTTTCCAATTCCTAACGGTCTGGATGAGGCTGCACCTCCCCCCCGGACCATACGCCGACCACGTCCTCACGACCTCATAATCGGCCGACAGGACATGCACGTTCCCATCCAAATCGGCCACCAGGACTAGATCTTCTTCCTCGTCTTGGGCCGCAAAGTTGGATCCAGACGCGGAGGTAGGTCCTGCCGAGGAGGAGGATGACGAGGACGGTCCGGCGTTGATGGTTGAAACGAGCGCGGGCTGCCTCAGCATCTCCGGGGCACCGAGCGAAGGTGCATGATGGTCCCTGACGGCCGTTTGGGAGAAGAAGTTGAATTGACGCCACTGTGGAAAGGACGTACCCGAACGGGATGAGCAGGCGTTCGTTCTCGCACTGATCAAGCACCTCGAACTCACCGCTGGCGCTGCACTTGCGGCCGCTGTAGCCGGTCCTCCATTCTTGGACGTCACCATCTTGTCCCTATCCTGGGATATACCACCGACGCGCGTATGATGATGCGACGTGGCGAGCCGACGAAGGTGGGAGCTAAGCCGAGCGACGAGTGGGGGGCCTGCCAGCCTGGCTTGTGAGGATGTGGGCTGACGTGGGCGCCACAGCGGCCAACTGCGCGCACGTCAATTTTCGAGTTAACGCTCCGAGGACCCTGCATCATCATCCCATTTCGAACCAATCAAGTTTCCTCGGAAATAAATAGCATCGCACTTCATCATACCGCCACTTCCACCCCACAGAAGAAACTTTCAACGATCCCTACAATCTAACATCATCAAATCCCGCCTTCTTGGTACCCATCAGCGACTCGAACCCTTCCCCCTGCAACAACGACAAGACGAATTGTTTCCTCCTCCTCGGGATCGCTTCGGGAGGGATTGTGGACAATCCTGGTGAGTTCGGGGCTGTCGGATCGGGCCGAAGGAGTACGATGGAGAAGACCACGGCTATTCGGGAAGAGGGCTCAGGAATTCAGTCGAGCTCATTTCAGGAGGCGTCGAAGATGACTCCGAAAGAACGTACCTAATCGATCCAACCTCGCTTCCCTCTCCGACTCCTCCGTCGATTGCTGTACCAAGACCCTTAGGAACGCGATGATGTACAACAACGTACTCGAGTGCTGTTCAGGTGACCCCCCGCGACAAGACAAGAGTCAGTTTCAAAGATCACAAAACGTTCGGACCAGCGACACCGTCAGCACTTACAATCATTGGCATCCTTTTGACCAACGCATACGCATCCTCCCTCTTCTCCGCCTTGACCGCGTCCTCATACAATCCAAAAGGCACAATAGGGTCCGGCAACGCCTCGCACCACCTCAAAAAACAATCCCCCATACTCAAAACACCCAAATCGGACGCTTTCGCTCGGAGGGTTTGGGACAAGGGGGCAACGCTGGCGCGGCGGGGATCGTCCTTGATTTTCACGTGGACGATTGGTGGGGCCGTGGGAGTGGGTTTCTTGGGCTCTGGGAATCGGGAGGGTATTGAAGGGGAGAGGGAGAGGGCTCCGATATCGGCTTCCATATCCATCTCGACCCGTTCTTGGACCTCGCCGTTTGCCTCGCCTTTCTCTTCCTCCTCCGACGACACGCCACTTCCCACAACCTCATCCGGCCCAACCTCCTGCACCAGCGCAGGTGTCCTCGGTGTCCCCCCCGAATCCAAAGCCGGCGAGTTCGCAAAAGGTGACGTATTGAACCTCGGCGTCGATGTCTCCGAAGCCTCTTCGTCCCCTTCTTCAATCTCCTGCAACGCTAACCCATTCCCCATCCCCTGCCCCCCCGTCGAATGAATGTCGGGAATCATCCCCGCATCCATCATCGACGCCGTCCCCGAAACGACCGTCTCCACCATCGGGAACAGTTTGTCCAAAGGGAACCCATCCCCTTCATCCAACGACTCCCTAATCTCCCTCACCAATTGCGGATCCCCAGGGACCAAGAAGATCTCATCGACGTTGAGCGCGTATTCAGCGAGGAAATCCAACATCCTTCCGGCGGGGCGAGGGATCTTGGCTCGATCTTCGGCAAAGGGGGCACTGTCATAGGCGGCGATCGCTTTGAGTTGCGCGGTCGAGTAAGTTCGGATCCCTTCGCTGAAACGGGCGAGACGTTCTAAGGGACAGGCGAAGCAGGTCGGGAAGTACTCCCTTGCCGCGACGGACAAGAAAAGATCTTTTTTCTCGATCGAAAGGATCAAGAGATCGTTGAGCTCGTCTCGGGGGCCAAAGTTCAGGGCCGGGGCAGTGAGGTTGTCGACGCGGATCGTGAACGAGACCGTCGCCCGTTCACCGGGCAACAGCAAGCCTGAACTAGGCGAGATCGAGAGCCATGGAGGGGTAATCGTGGTTGCGCCGGGTTTGAGAGTAAAGAACCACTGCGCGACGACGGAACCGACGTTCTCGATCTCGACCGTTTGCGTTTGGGGGATGAGATAACGGATCGCTCGGTCGAATTGAATCGACGGTCCGGGGATGAGCTTGACGTCGGGCAAGGCATCGTTGTCGTATTGATCCACTGTGGCATTCAAGTTTGGCGGCTCAGTACAATAAATCTTAAATTTTGGACTGTCAGCTTGCGAACTCAACTCACGCGCGGTCATGACCTCGTGCTGCACCCTCATCCTCTCTTCCTTGACGACGGTCGACACCTCAACTTGCAACATTGCGGTCACGGGTTTATGATCACTCATCATCACCTCGGGACAGCTCTTGTACTCCAGACATTTGACCCCTTCATCCTTGATCGACAACCAAAGGATCCGATCCGTCCAAGACGGTGTGCGTTGCTTCTCGCTAGTATCGTAGATGGAGCTCCCAACGTCGAATTTGAACGTAGGGGGAAAAGTGATGGGCGCTTCGACAAAGTCGGCAAAGGCGAGCTTGTGCTTTTGTTGGATCTTGAGTTGGTCGAACCGTAAGAGCATGTCCCATTCTTTGGCCTCAGTCATTCGAAGGACATCCGCTCGTGGGAGATCGATTCGGTACTGCGCAGCCACATTAACGCCCATCAGCTCAGTATCAACTGAACCCAATACAACTCAGACGGCGACTCACATTCAAATCCCCCATCCAAATCAAATGATGCGAATCAAACACCGTCGTCGTCGCCGAGCTCGTCTTCTCCACCTCGGGTCTCAAATTCGGTGCCCAAGGATCGACCGGCAAACCCTTGACGGTCGTCCCCTCAGCAAAGACCAAGAACTTTTCCGTATCCTTGACCATCTGGTTCCTTGCGAGCCCTTGACCCGCAAAGGCGGCGAGGTGCGAGTTGACGAATGTCAACCAAGTGTCTTTGTACTTGAGACGGATCGAGACGGCGCCTTTGTTCGCGACGAGTCCCATGATCCCCGTCGCCAAGTGGCCCGCCGAGATCTTGCTGATGTATTGCGAGCAGTCCTTCCGAGCGAGGATGATCAAGAGCACGCCCACGAGTTGTCGTGAACAGACCTGCAACGTGTGAGAGGGGAAACTTGAGCCCGGAACACCCAACACTAGATTGCTCTGAAGATCACCTTGACATAATCCTTGGCCTGCTCGCCCAACCCCTTCATCAACTCGGTCCACCACGCATCCTCCCTCGCCGAAGTGTACCTCCACAGCGCCTCGGTCGACAGATCAAACTCTTGAAAGCCAATGACCAACAACTCGGCGTTTCCCACATCCCCTATCCAGGGTGAGAGGTCGTCGTCCGGTTTGGGCATCTTGTCGTTGATGTTGTAGGTCGAGCAAAACATCCTGCGCTCCACACACTGCGGATAAGTGCGGTATGCTCACTGCCATCTACTCTGCGTGGACCTACTTGATCTTTTCCTTGACCGTGAACTCATCCTCCCGTTCCTTCAACTGCTCGACAACCCATCTCACCCTCTGTTCCCTAACCAATTCTTCCCTCACCCTCTCGGACTCGTCGTCGTTCCCCCAGGTCGCGGCGCCAGCAACAGGGAGCAAACTCGCCTGTCTGCCTCGTTTCGAATAGGCCGAAGCGAGAGAATCGAATTTGGCTAAAGTCCGGCTGTCCAACGAAGGTACGGTCGAATTTGCAGGTGTGAGGACGTAGTTTTTGACCCATTCATGGGAGATGTTGGAGTGGTAGGTGAAGGAGTGCTGGATCGCGAGGGCGAAGAGACGTTTGATCTCGGCGATGATTTCGGAGAGGGAAGAGATTTCATCTTCAAGGAGCACGATCGGCGTGTCGGAGCTAGGGGAGGACAAGGTGATGATGAACCGTGCTCGGAGTGAGTTGGGGTTAGGAGGAGCTTTCGAGTCCAATGCGGTCATGGAGGGGGAAGCGTTGGTTTGGGATATCGAGAGCTGAAAGTCCGAATAGAGCGGTACGAGCGCCGTGATGGAAGGTGTCGCCGGTCTATGAAAGAGCACGAGTCTGTGGGCGTGAGAGAAACGTGGCAGTTAGCCACGATGCTCGACGATGATCGCTCTGGAGAAAATTTGGCACACGCACAGCGCTTGGTCGACCCCGCTCCTTGAATTGACTATCACGGCGAGGTGCCTCCTCGATCGTTTCCCACCCGGGTTGACGCCCCCCTTGGCATCCCGAGCGGCTTCATTGACTGTCGTGCATGCCCTGATCCTATCAGTGGGTTGGATGATCTTGTTCAATGCCGACCTGCGAGGTTATGAGCTCGTAGGGTCAGCTATGGTTGATGAGAGTGCCGTCGCCGTGAACGTGATGGCGGACGACGATTGGTGGTGGTGGTGGGGAACCGGCGGAGGGATATACACGCGATGCCACTTACTCGGTGGCCGGATCAATAAGTCCCATCTTGTCGTCCCAGAGCTCAGTGTTCACGATGGATGGCACCTCGTACGCGAACGAGTCGAGTCTCCTGCCCGGTGAACTTAATTGAACGTGACGGATGGCCCGATCCGAGGACGAGCCCCTCGGACTTGAGTCCGGAAGACGAGCTGCTATGACGTGGGGGCGGATGTAAAGTAGAGTGCGATCGCCGGATGTTGCAGGCCAAATGCACAACAATTATAAATGAGACTCGGCGTGCTACTCGGACGGTGTGGTGATGGTCCCAACACCGGCGGTCGACGCGACGTGCTGGTCGTGTGCGAGGAACGGAACGGATCGATGTGGGGTGGGCGGGCGGGTGAGCAAAGTGCGGCTGAACGCGGCTGGGCCTGCCGCCTCGAATCCTCCTTAGCACCTTTGTACCACGCATTGCGCTTCTGATTCTAATCCCCGATTTGCTCCCGCGCGCCTCGCCTGTGCGGTTTCGCAGTTTTGAGCGCACGCCCGCGCTTTTCTGGGCTCTTTTGCTCGCCTCTACCCACCGCCCTTCGCCAACCCTGTAAGTTGCAACATCCCATCCCACACACATCCAAGGTACAACTCGATTGGACCAGACTTCAGCTTTACGACGACGCTGCTCGACCCTCGCCATCATCGCGGGAGGAGAGTGGGAGCCTGCGCAGGCATAGACAGTGGACTAGGGCGTTCCGCTCGGCCTGGCGGTCTGTTACCCCCGTCCCCGTCTCCCCCCGCCCAGCAAAAGTTTGCGAACGCGCTGGCACGAGGGGTGATTGGGGGGATAGGATGCACTTGGGACGATTGCGAAGGGTGTCAGATGGAGCATTGGCGTTGTTTTGAATGGGTGAATGGGGTCACGGAAGTGTAGAAGAGGGTGAACATGCGATATGAGGCCTCGCGTTCGCCAACACCCCCCCGCCATTCGCACCCCTCGCGAGACGCCGCACTGCTCGCACACCACGCCTAGCGCCGGCCCACTCCCACGCCTACGCCCCAACTCGCACTCGCACTCGCACTCTCACACTCACACTCCCCACACCCCACTCTCGCGCCGGGACCCCAGTTGGTTTACTAACCGCAGCTCTCATAAACTTCTTCAATTCACAGCAACATGCCTTTCGTCAAGACGGTCAAGAACGACGCCTACTTCTCGCGATACCAGGTCAAGTACCGCCGTCGCCGCGAGGGCAAGACCGACTACTACGCCCGCAAGCGCCTGGTCGCTCAGGCCAAGAACAAGTACAACTCGCCCAAGTACCGCCTCGTCGTGCGCATCACCAACAGGGACATCATCTGCCAGATCGTCTCGGCCAAGCTCCAGGGCGATGTCGTCCTCACCGCCGCTTACTCCCACGAGCTCCCCCGCTACGGCATCGAGCACGGTCTCACCAACTGGGCCGCCGCTTACGCCACCGGTCTCTTGGTCGCCCGACGAGCCTTGACCAAGCTCGGTTTGGCCGACAAGTACGAGGGTGAGACCGAGCCCACGGGAGAGTTGCAGTTGACCGAGGCCAACGAAGACGGACCGCGCCCCTTCAAGTGCTTCCTCGACGTCGGATTGAAGCGCACCTCGACCGGGGCCCGTGTCTTTGGTGCGCTCAAGGGTGCCTCGGACGGTGGTATCTTCTTGCCCCACTCGTCGCAGCGATTCCCCGGATGGGACTTTGAGGCCAAGGAGTTGGACGCCGAGACGCTCCAGCGCTACATCTACGGTGGTCACGGTGAGTTGAAAGCGTCGAACGCGAGCGATCCCAAGGCATGTCACTAATCTCTTTTTTGCTGTGACTCGCCCTTGCAGTCTCCGAGTTTATGGAGACGCTCGAGGAGGAAGATGAGGAACGATTCCGAAAGCACTTCTCGTCCTACCTTGCCGGTGCGTTCTTGCTTCTCCACTCCCTCTCTTCACGTCCCGAAATATTTACTCACCGCCCACTCTCTGCTCCACAGATGACATTGGATCGGACGACATCGAGGACATCTACAAGTCCGCGCACGAGAAGATCCGCGAATCGCCCGAGGCCAAGATAACGGACAAGGCCGATTTGGCCAAGTGGAAGGAGGCGTCGAGGAAGACGCACCCCAAGAAGTTGTCGCTGCAGCAACGCCGCGAGCGCGTCCAGGAGAAGAAGGACGCCTGGCTCGCGAGCCGTGGCAACGACGACGAGTAAAGATGCTCGTTCGTTGGCGTGTGCATCGCAAAACAAAATCCCACCCAAATTTCCGAGAAGCAAGAGGATGTCTCTCGAGCGAAAAGGAAGGCCTGTTCTTGCAATATATTGAATAGGTGTACGGAGAAACAAGCACCGGTCGTTGTTGCGCACGTAAGAGAGAATGGGCCGGGCTTCACATTCGACTGGTCCGTGCGCTTTGACATGGGGGGGCCTGCCTCCGCGAGAAGTGCGTGCGAACCACCTCTCTACTGGGGCGTGGGTGAACGTTCCATTCTACTTTTGGCCTTCTCCGGTGTCAGAGGAAGCGGTCCATCAACTGCTGAACAGTGCCCGCCCCCACGCTTAGAAAGATCTCAAAGTCTGCTAACCAGACATTGCGCATTCCTAATCCGAGTTTCCCACCGGGGGTCGCGGGCGTGACCGCGACGCCACGCGCACACGCGGGCTCTTCTCTGTTGGCGGTGCATGGGCCGCCTCTTCGGTCGTAATCAGCCACCACAGCCGACACCGACGCCACGTCTCCCTTCCCCGACTCTCACCCTCCGGACCCCCCTTCCTTCTCATCCTTACCGACTCTTGACCCGACCCTCCCGCTATCGCCTACGATGCAGAACCCTGATTATGATTACCTCTTTAGTCAGTACTTACTCCATGGCGTGATTTGAATGGGGGATCTGACGCGATTGTCTCTCGACTCTCTCTCCCATCGAACCCAACCTCAACTCCGTGCATCGCCCTCGATACAACCCACACTCCACACCACCCTCCTCCGACACCGATCCTTTTTCGTTGACCGAGCCCAGAACTACTCCTCATCGGCGACTCGGGTGTAGGCAAGTCGTGCCTGTTGTTGCGTTTCGCCGACGACACGTACACCGAGTCGTACATCTCGACCATCGGCGTCGACTTCAAGATCCGCACGATCGAGTTGGAGGGCAAGACGGTCAAATTGCAGATTGTGAGTTTGTTGGAGGAGCGTAGGGTTTGATATGGGTGCGGCGGTGGATTTGGGGTGGTAGGCGGGCCATGAGATGGAGGCGCCTTGATGGGGATGGGGTCATGAGGGGGGGGGGGGCTTCGCACGCGGTGCTTGCGCGGTGCCTCGAGCACACTGGGATGAGGCATGGCCTATATCGGAACCCACGTCTAGAATGATTCGTCCCCCGGAGCGGGACACGATACATGGCTTGAACCGAAAGGGCCGAGATCGGCATTCGACGTGCGCTCGTGGGGCGACGAACGTCCCCACCCCCTCTCTTCCTCTGTGCCCCCCCCCATCGAACGGATCGGGCGACGCGATGCCCCCCCCCCCCCCCCTCGTGATGTGTGATGCGGGCAAGTTGGAGGGTGCTACACATACGGAATGAATTGATTGGAACTGGGGTGGGCTGAGTGGGGCGCGGCGCTTCGTCGAGGATCGGATCCCCTTCGACTCGCGGATGGAGAACGCCAGGCGCGGACCGCACCACACCCGACAACACCCCCACGCGATACTGACCCCCCCCCCCTTTATGCATTGAATGCTCCACACAGTGGGACACAGCAGGACAAGAACGCTTCCGCACCATCACGTCGTCGTACTACCGCGGCGCGCACGGCATCATCGTCGTCTACGACGTGACCGACAACGACACCTTCTCCAACGTTAAGCAATGGCTCCAAGAGATCGACCGTTACGCCTGCGAGGGCGTCAACAAGTTGCTTGTCGGGAACAAGAGTGATTTGACGACCAAGAAGGTGGTCGAGTATTCGACGGCCAAGGAGTTTGCGGATTCGATCGCCGTGTCCATGTTGGAGACCTCGGCCAAGAACGCGACCAATGTCGAACAGGCGTTCTTGACCATGGCGAAGCAGATCAAGGATCGGTAAGGCCAAAACCCACCACTCACCAGCGACGTATTCTTAAACTTCTACCTCTATACTCACTCAACCCGTTCCTTGAATTGTTACAGTATGGCCACCACGCCCGTCAACTCGGGACCGGGTAAAGCCGCGCTCAAAGTCACGGCCGGGTCCGCGGTCAACCAATCCGCCGCTGGGGGATGTTGCTAAGCGATCTTGGACGGTGTTTTGGTTCTATGTTACCGGTGAGAGGGGGCAGAAGAAGTATCTAGAATGGGTAGCGGAGAGGGGAGTTTTAATTCGATCATCAACGTGAGGTTATGATGAGAGAGGGGAAGGGGGTTGACGTTTTACTTTTCTACTCTTTTTTCGCTTTCGCTTTTGCACCGTTCTAGCTTTCTTCTTCTTCTTTTTTGACATCCTTTCTTTTTCTTTCTCTTCGACCTACTTTTCTTTGTTCAATTGTCGTTTCCCCCTTTTTTCTCCTCACCCGACCTCGGGCGTGGGCAATCGTACCCGAAAGAGAGTGAACGCCGCTCAAGATTAGGAACAGGACTCGAGGGAGGGACAAGTTTTGCATCCTGTCGAAGAAGAGGTCCCCCTTCTTGAGTGCGGCAGTCTTGAAAAGAGGGAAGCGTGATTATTATTACAACAAGGGGTCGACGGAACAGAGGCGAGAAAAGAGAGAACACAAGGGTCGCGCCAGTCTTCACGAGGAGAGGTCTAAAAGCACTACAGCTTTGTTTTTGTGGAAAGATTGATCCTATCGTCGGTTCAAGATGGGGTCTTGGAACGTCTTGTGGCAACTGCGAGTTGGGGAACAGGGACGGGGACGGGGAGGTTGATCGTCAGTCCCAGATTGATTCCGAGCGTACATGGCTTTTCCCACCAGATTCCCAATTCCCGGATAAGACGTCGACACCCACTTTGTGCAGACGAAGAAGAGCGTCATCTTGGTGTCGGTTCGTTTGGCTTGACCTTGGAAAAAGACGGCTCTGTGGGAGTGGATCGAGGGAGACAAGGAGTCGGGATGAGTCATCGGTCGGAGTCGACGAGTGACGGTCACACTTGTACTGACTCTTTGTGTTGACTGTATCGTTGGACGGAGGAGAGATGAAAGTGGTAGATGGAAGACGTTGCAAATTGGACAATCAGCTCGGGCGTGCTTTTGAGGGGTCGGGCCTTCAAGACGCGGCCCAAAACAATGGCAGGAGGAAGAGTATTCACCATCTCGGGCATTCGATATTGGACCGTGGCTGTGGTCGGTGATGTCGTCTGTCAGTCACAGGACCCCCCTTCGTATGGTCGCAGCTACCCCGCCGTGACTTGTGAACTGACCAACGTCGGATCGGTCTGCAAGTCCTGCGTCACACCTGCCGTTTCCCTACAGAATGCGACCGTGTCAAAACCAAGTAGCACATGCGTTCCCTGTTCAACATGGCGGCGGCTGTAGTCTCACTTGGACACGACCAACAGATCATGCTTGTACACGCAAGGGTTGGTGGTCTCCTCCTTGTAGTGACAGTTGCGACAGGCGTACATCAACACGTGCGAGACCGTGTCCTCCTACGAGAAGTCGATAGGTAAGTGTGATGCACACGGAGATGATGAGGAGGTGGGTTTACCTTGGGGTACAAGAGGTTGTTGCTGCACGGGCAGAGGGAGGGGAGAGGTTCAGTCGGCCATTTCGAGACACCCGAACCCATCAACTCGGGAGAGTACTGACCATTCACCGCAGAACGAGATGGACGCCATCGCTTCCTGTCGTGTGTGGATGGGAGGAGGAGCGAGGCGCGCTTCGACGGGGGCATTGGCTTCCGGGTCTTTACAACTTACTAATGAGCAGGTGTGTTGCATTTGTTCGCCCCCGCACTCCTCCTTCCTTCTCGCGCCTTCTCACGCCTCAACCGCCGCGCGCATCTCAACCACCGACCACGGCCATGACACGCTGGCAACCCTTCTTGTCAACTCTGCGTTCCATCGCAGGTCCCACACTCGGATCGACCACCAGCAGACTACAAGCTCGACCCATCCTCGCCGCAGGAGCAACACGATCGTACAAATGGGGAAGCGCTCGCTGCAACTGCACCTGCACCACCAGGACTGCACCGACAGCAAGACCATCATCGTCGGACCCATCTAGATCCACGGGTGCTGCGTTGTTGGCGGCGGCACTCGTCGTCGCGGGCTATGCGGTCGTCCAGGCTCGGAGTAGTGAGCCGCTGGCGATGGATCCTGGGCCACAACTGGATCGGGGTCAGTGCCAAGCTGGAATGCATAGCCTCGGGGTTGTCTTTACAAAATCAACGACGTACGCTGATGCTGGATCGCACAATTCTCCTGCGCCCCCACCCCGTCCTCAGCCTCAAGCACCTACAAAGACCCGACCACCTCGACCCCGTTCCCACGCCGCATCGACTCGAGCTCGGGAGCTCTCTTGAAGTTGGTCGGTACGGGCGTACGCACCGTCAGTTTCCTCAATGTCCAGGTTTATGCGGCTGGTCAGTCCAACGCAACTCTTGAGTGGCTAGCTCGCGAGCTCCGAGAGGGACTGATCATGGGCGTGATCGTCCATCTTTGGTAGCGTTTTATGTCGAGGAAAAGGTCTTGCCACGACTCGCCCAAGTTCCAGGAGGGTGGAAGGTGCGTCTGCAACGTGTGCATCAACAACAAGCATCCTTCGAAAACAAGGGACAACTTATTTTCTTTGCTTTCCATTCGGTCCGTTGACGAGCGCACAGAATTACTCCCCTTCGGATCTGCTTTCACCTTTCGGTGAGCGTCAAGAAGGAAAAGGGGCGAATTCGTCGGGGGAGAAGTTGATGGCGGGGTTGTTGGACGAAGCCGATTGCGCAGTCGTTATTGGTGAGTCCACCATGCTGTGTCTCTCTGTCAAGTTCGAGGAAGCTGACTTTTCATCACTCCTTCACTTCACTAGCCCCACTCCGAACAACCACCCTCGCCCACCTCCGCGACGGATTCTCACGTGCGCTCATAGCCCGCATGAAACTACCTCGCGTTACCTCCACTTGGTCCGAGAAGGATGGTGAAGAAGCCTTGGAGAGTTTGTCCAAGTTGAAGGCGTTGTTCCCAAGTCGCAAGTTGGACAAGGGAGGGCACTTGACCTTGATTTATAAGAGGCAAGGGAGGGAGGTCGAATTTTGGATAAAGGTACGTTTCAACTTTGAGGGGGATTGCTTCCCTGGAGGATGACCTGACCGCTCTTTCGAGCACAGGAAGCCAAATCGAACAAACAAGAACGCCTCGGCGCGTTTGACAATCGCTTCTTGAGTCGCGAGTTGTTCCTGTCCTATTTCAGTGATGATGCCGAAATTTCGAAAGAGTTGAGGAAGAGTACGGCGATGGGGTTCGCGGGCGAACCGAGGTAGATGCGTGCGGAGGGGAATGCAACGATAGGAAGACGTTGGGTAAAGTAGAGATTCATGATTGGAATAACACTATGATGTACAGTCGCCCAAAGAGAGTACCCTCAACGAGACGCGAATACAATTCAACGCACACACATGTGATACATGACCAAGGCTTAACCAAAACACCCTTCTCCCTGCGCTCCCTACGAAGCCTCCTTTAAAATCTTCAACAAATCCTTCTTCTCCCCCTCCAGCCTCTCCAACTTGTCCTCGCATTCCCTCATCTTACCCAACAACCCCGCGAGCCTCACCTCAATCTCCCTCGGCACATGCGTCCCACCCCCAAAGACGAATCTCCCATTCGCGTCACCGAACAATTGACTCAATTCGATCAGGGATTGCGAAGCGGCGTTCAGCTCGGCCGTGGTTGTAGTGATGGCCGAAGCATTGATTTGGAATTCGATGGAAGAGCGGAAGACCGAGTCGGAGAGGAGGAGGGAGAAGGCCGAGCGGTAGACGGGTTTCCCCGGTCGGATGGTCGAAGGTCGTCCGTCGCGGTGGGAAATGATGATGAATTCGGAGTTTTCGAGGGAACGCAGCGCGGCTTCGTTGGATTTGAAGGGGGCGTTGACGAGGACGTCGGCATATCTGAGCTGTTGGAGCGAGAGGAAAGTTGATATTGATGTGAGCAAGAACGCGTGGATGGTCCACCACAAGCTGGCCCACTCGACTCACCTCTTCCTGCCTAGTCAATCCCGTCAAGATCTTCCAAGCCTGTTCCCTCGTCCACTTCAACCCTTTCGCCTCACTCTCATCATCCCCAAAGAACGTCTTTCTAATCTCGGTCGCATTCCTCGACACGATATCCTGCACCGCTTCTTTAGGTTCGGCACCCGCATGGATTTTGGATACCAATAATTCCAGGTCCGTTTGTCGACCACCTAGTTTCCAGACGTGTTCGTGGGCGTCGACGGGAAGGGTCTTTTCGACTTCATCTAGTTTGGCTTCGACGAATTGGATCGCGGCTTCGGGGGAGGCGTCGTTGAGGGCGATGACGTTGAAAGGCTTGTTGGGGAGGGCTCGGGAGAGTGGTTTCGAGGCTGTGACCGAGTCCGAGGTGAAGACGACATGGGCGACTTTGTTCTCGACCAACAAGGCGGCCCAGTCGGCTAGAACATCCCATAGGACTTCTTGTTTCGATTCACCTTTGGCCGCGAAGCTGCGAGAATACCCAGTCCCTCGTCAGCTCTGCGGTGAGCCCTTCCGTCTTGACGATCTCGACTCACCCCTTTAGCACGACGATTGGCAAAGCCGAGACTGTCTTCCCCTCTTCGACCGAGTCCTTCTCACACGCCAACGCCTTGACCATATTAGCGCTATTAGGGCCCACAATGGTCACATAATTTTCTTCGTCAGGCTTCTCAATCCCACCCCCAAGTTCGGACATCGCTCCGTTGCCAGCGATGGCATCGACTCGACCATCTCGGATCCCCTGTGTTTCGAGTTGGACGACGATGGATTCCCGCGACGTTTCGAGCAGACGTCTCGCTTCGGCGTTCTTGGCGGCCGTGGAAGCTTTGAGCGTCGCTGTCGTTGCGATCTTGTTTAAGGCTGAGGCCGTCACCTCGAGGATCTGGGAGTTTGAAAACGGCCGTGTTAGTCACTTGTTCGCACCCCAATATGAAGCGGAACACGCACCGCCTTGAGCTGCTCATTCAAGCTGGCCGAAAACCCGGCCTTTTGTCCAATGAGCGACATGGACGCCAGGTCAATCAGATTGTTGACGCTCGCTCCCAAGGTGAACAAGGGTCGGTAGCCGACACTCGACGCGAGTTCCTGAATCAGTTTCTGGTCCGAACGCCCGTTGCGACATAGCTGATTGCAGTCGATGACGAGAACGTGTCTGTGGGATGCTTTGAAGGTCAATATCAACCGGCTCGATTGGGTTGCCGTACTGTTCCACAGCCTACTTGGAGTTTCGAGCCACTTCATCGACGAGCATCGTCTTGCCCGAGCCTTTCGGCCCTGTGACGATGGTGAAGGTTTCTGGTGAAGTCAACGACGGCCGTAAGTATGAAACCCCAACATCCCCAGATTGGCCCTGAAGCAGGTACCTGGTACATCCCTCAACCAAGTGACGAGCTGCTCCTTCGCCGCTTCCCGCTCCCTCTCTATGCCCGTCTTTTCAGCCCCGTCCAACGTTCGGTACTTGGTCAACCCCAACCTCCCCAATGTCTCCCTCTTGAGCCATCTCACAATCGTCCACCTATCCGAATCGAACGTCCCTTCGACATGTGCTGAAACGAAAAACTCTCGGATCGGGTCAAAGACCTGCAACGAGATGGCTCCCAAGAGGGCGACGATGAGAGGTATGACGATCCTCGGGTGAGTAGTCGCAAAGTCCTTGATGTAGTGCGCCTTTTGTCGTTCAGCGTACAAGATCCTCAACACCGTCGGTGGAGGTGGGTTCGGGACCGGTAACGAACTCGGCACGACGGCGGAATGGAGACAGTTCCTCGCCGAGGCGGCAGAACGGATCGAGCTGAAAGTGATGTTGGCGTAGCGTGGCGTGTCCTTGCTCGAGGGCGGCTGGGGAATGATATCGACGATCCTACCGTAAGGTCGGAAGACTTCGTACAGTTCTTCCTGTGGGATTTCGGGACCTTCGAACTCGATTCGGATCGTCGAGTTGGGGAAGCGGTTCATATCCTCCATCCAGGGCTTGCCCTTGACCAAGAAGACTTGCGGTTGCGCCCACGAGAACCAGCGTGACGAAAATTCCCACCATGGTTTCAGTTCGCGTGATTTCAGGACCGTTTTCTATGCATTCGGCAGCGGCTGTGAGCTTTAGTGGGTCCTCCGCGTGGAGAGGGGGAGATGCCTCAGAAGAGCGAAACTCAACTGCTTCCGATTCAATCTCGTACAAGGCATCAACGACCTTCTTGTCGGCTTCCCTTGCGGCTTCGGCCAAAGCGACGGGGTCATGCTCCAAGAAAGGTCGAGTCGGGACGGACCACGAGAAGCGGACAAAGGCACCGCCGTCCTTGGCCCGTGGGGTGACTTGTTCGACTTTGAGATCGTAGAGGGGGTCCTCGGGTACGGTCGAGCGCACCTCTTGCAGCAGCTTGTTTTCTTCCAACCGGGCATAGACTTCTCGCTATGGGGAGATCAAGTCATAGTAGTCAGTAAACCATCAACCACTGTAGCCTTGATGCATGATGCCAACTGACGAGGTCCCAAGCAGCAAGTCGAATGGGAAAGACGGTGTTGAAGTAGAGGTAGGACGTCTTGCGCAGGGGGTCCTTTTCCCGATCACGCGTCTCAACGAGGGGTTTCGGTGTTGATGAACTCGGTGTGGTGGTGACGGGTTCCTCTTCCGGGGTCAGGGATGCCAAGGCCGATGTCACATCCAATGCCAATGCCGATGACGATGACGAGAGCGGCCGGCTCGGGTAACGACCCGTCGATGCGATCGCCAGCAGGTGTCGACGATGGCCTGGGTGCATCAGCAATGACGAGAACGCGGACATGGGTCGTCTAATCGACCGTAGCAACATGTTGTTGCTGCTGTATCGCACGGGCAGCCGGGCTGACGAGTGACGGAAGTAACGCGTGCGGACTCGCCGCGCCAAGTGGGGGCTGGCCGAGAGGCGAATTGTGGATTAGTGCGCAATTGCCGATGACGCGCATCTGGCTTGAACGGAAGGCACGCCCGAGGAAACAATTATGCTGTTACTGAGATCTATTGGAGAAAAAGAAAAAGCATTCCCGCAGCCGCCGATTCTCGTCGGAATCTTTGGAGCCGATCACCGAAACGGCTTTTGAGGAGCTCCGGGCGTCTATCCGGGCGTCTACCCGGGCGTCCAAGGGTCGCCTCATGTCTTTGTGACACCACCCAAGGGGTTTTCAGTGGGTATGGTCGATTTTGTTGCAGGGTCGACGAGTCCCACAGTGCTGGAATGCATCTCCTCCGACTCTTCCGAAGATTTAATACAATTAAGCTGTTATTGAAATCCATCTAAATAGTGGCTGTGGCAAGTTCGGGCATGGATCCCCTTTTGGCTCAACAACCGAGCTGTCCCCTCTCCTTTCTCTCTCCTTCCTCATCCTCGTCTTCGGTCTCCATCGAGAAAAGACCAAAGCACATATCGTACGCTTCTATTGATGAACAAGTACCATCCCTTCCTTCACGGAACACCCTCTAAACCTTGACCCTCTCCTTCGCAGCTTCATCGCACTACGTCATCGATCGCCCCTTGTCTCGCCTCGCCACTCCGAAATTGGAAACACCGAACCCAACAACCTCGCACCCGCTGCCATGACCTCCCCATCCTCAGACGAGGCACAACATGAATCTCTAGGCCACAAGATCATGTCCGCTTTCACGGGCCACCACACCCACGACGAGACCAAATCCCCTTCCGAAATCGCTTCGCAAAAGCACTCGGCCAAGGCCGAACATGACCGACTCGAAGCTCAAGCCGATGCCGAGATCCAAGATCGTGAACGACGAGAAGCGAGAGAAGAAGTTCATCCTTTCCAAGCTCCTGAAGTGGTGGGAGGTCGCCTTGGGTTGGAGGAACTCGTTCAGCAGGCACATCACCCGGAGCAGCAGTCGACGGCGCCGAGCCGTCATCAAGGACATCCCGATTTGTTGGGTGGGACCCATATTCCCGAAACGAGCTTGCCTCAAAGGCATCACGAGACCCAACACACCGCTCTGAGACCGAGTGACCCGAATGACCAAACGGTCAGTTTCCGCTCAGTCGAATTCCTCCCGCCGAGGTTAAAATGCCGAACGCTGATGGCGACTCGTATGCCTTGATCTTCTCAGGCCATGGACGGTGCCGTCAGGAACGATACATCGGCAGGTGACGATTATGCAATCTAGACAGCATGCATCGGCTCATCTGCGGCTTAGAATGACCCGTCCTCTTCGAAGTCCCCGAGATTCGTCCCTATCTATCCGGGCATCGTCGTTGTACCTACTTGGTTTGGAATGCACAAACACTTGTACATGCACATTTCAAGGTTCCTGGAGAAGACAGTCCTGAGATGGTCGAGTGGTCTAAGACGTAGGACTTAAGGTATTTTCAAAGGAACCATCATGTGTCTCTGAATATCGCTTTCAAGCTACCCTCGAGAACCCTCGGCCGCTTCGAATCCATTCACGCAATTCTCGACGATTACGGACTTGACGAAATGTTGACAAGGCCCAATAGGGGTATGGTATGACATCGATAAGATTTACGAACACGAAAAGCAGAATACAGCTTTGCACACCTGGCCGAGCTCGTAGCTGGCCCAATCACCAACTCAAGGCCTCAATGACCAAGAGTGTCTATTCCTGGTCCTCTTCATCCTCCAGATCGTCCTCTTCGTCGTTCTCATCCTCGTCATCGTAGCCCTCTTGTGGCGGGCCTGAGGACACGGGAAAGATTGTTTCGTCAGCTTATAGACTCATCTCGAATCAAGCTTGACCCGGAAGTTAAGAAGTGTCGGAATGAGAGGACGACCGACCTTGGAAGTTGGGTCGCTCTTCGTCGCTGCCCTCCTCGTCATCATCATCCCCTTCCTCGTCTTCCGGTCCCCGCCTTTGTCGTTTCCGAGCCGGTTCATCCTCTTCGCCCTCGTCTTCCTCATTGTCCTGTGGGCGGTATGCGACAACTCTAGAGTCAGTCCAGATTTTCGAAAGCGCGTGGACCTCCCGCTGGGGATGAGCATATACACCCACCTCATCCTCCCTATCGTCGTCTTGTTCTTCTTGATCATCATCATCTGCAAGGTCAGATGAAGTACGGATCATCAGCATTCGAGGTTCTGTACCGTGCTGTGCGGGTGTGTGTACTGACCTCCCCCTCCATCCTCCTCACCCTGCTCGTCATCCTCGCCGACGTCGTCCTCATCCTCATCGTCGTCATCGCCGCCTTGTTCCCCAGCGGCATCGTCTATGAGGATAAAAGTGCGTCAGCATCAGATCTGTACATATTCCATCTCCAACGCAATGAAGCTCGAACTCGTAAAGTCGGGTCCGCTTCCAACCCCTTGAACGGCGCTGCCCTGCCGAATTCCGTCGACTGCGCACCACGCTGCTCAAGGCGGCGGGCAGGCGGAGGCGGGTAAGTTGCCCGGGCCCCACTTCAGAAATCGCGAGTCTGTACGCCGTTGGCGCCCCCTCCCCACTCCACGACTGAGACGACGGCGAACTGACGGACCTTGTTGTTCCTCATCGTCCTCTTCGGCATCGTCGTCTTCGTCTGTATCTTCATCACCTAGCTCTTCTTCCTCTGCTCCTCCTTCGTCACCGTCCTCTTCGTCATCCTCCTCCTCCTCATCATCGTCGGCCTCCGCATCCACCTGAGCTGGCGCGCGCTCGGTCTGCCCTCCGCCTCGTGGTTGCAAGGGCACGTCGAGTGCCGAGTCGTCGGAATCGTCGTATAGGCTCGTGCTCGTAGTGGGATAAAAGTCGTCGGTGGGGAAGAGGTCCGTAGAAGGTGGGAGGACTAGTGCTGTCATGGTCGGATTCGGGGTGTTTTCCAAGACGTGGTTCCCGAGGTAAGGAAAGGTGATCAAGGGGCGAAGTAGGGGAGGGAGGTCGGGTCACAGTGTGGAGCGACGATTGGCGCTAGGCTCGCGCAGGCAATCCAAAGTGATCGAGCTCGCTTGAACATCTGCGGAGATTGTGATCGAGCGCGGGTGCGACGGGCCGCCTCCTGTCGAGATTGGTCTCCACCGCCACTCGTCACTCGAAACAGAACTGGAAACCGGCTCCACCCCCGACCAGGGCTGAGTCAAGCCCGGTCATCCAGAGGCGAACATGCGATTCGCACCTGCGACTCTGTTGGCGACGTTCATCGCGGCGGTGCCATGGCTCAGCTCAAGTTCACGTGGAAGCACCAGCAATTCGGGCTTGGTTGCAGCAGCGGACATAGCACCTCTGCTTGCATACGCATTACCCAATAGCCTCCCAGCCCTCGACGCCTTGGTCTCGGATAAGGTAAGTCTCCTCCCTCACGATCATCGCGAAAGGCCAGAGTTGACGCGTCGACTCGAATTCGATCCTCTTCTCGCACCGCCGCAGCTGCCCTCACCCCTCGTCTTCATCCCCGGAGTCGACCCTTGTGGAACCCTCCTCGTCATATCGATCCCCAGGATCCACTATAAAGATTTCAGCCTCTTCCCCTCGCAACGCATCAACTCGACCTCCGGAGCTCTATTCGGGTCAGGCTTGATCGACTCGTACGACCTCGCGCCGAGTAAAGGGATGGCGCAGGCCGTGTCGGGACAATATGTTTTGGATTGGGCCGATGCTTGGGTAAAGACGTGTGCGGGGACCAAGGGCGAGGAGTATATGAATGAGTTGAAGGTCGCTAAGGTTCATGTTGATTGGGATCAAGCTGTGGGATCCAAGCCGAGACGGGAGGCGATGGCCAGACTTGGTCAGTCAAATTTGAGAAATGATGGGTGCCGGAACGCAACCGAAACAACTCCATTCTGATCACGCTCCGTCTCATTACCCGTGTCCACCAGATCAAGAACTTGCTGCTCACTTGACCGCATTACCCGACGCGCCCCACCCCCACCTCGTCCTTTTAACATCCCTCACCCCGCGCCAACTCATGCATCTCATGGACCTCTCCTCCCAAACCTCGCATCCCCCACCCAAACCAATATCTAGCACTCCCCATCTCCCACCGTATCTGTCAACACCGAAAGTAGATGTCGCTCCGCACGCCTCGTCGGGAGATGGGGTCTCTCACTTTTTTTGGACGGTCTTTCGGTTGGCGTTTTGGGGTATCGTGTTGGGTGGGGCGGCGATGTATGCGGGACAGTACCTCGAACAGAGCAGGGTGAAGAGACTTGGGTTTAGGAACTTGGGTACCGGAAATAGGTTACCGCATTGAGTTGACGGGGGTTGGGAACCTACACCTGCCTGCGCACGCCTTGAGGGGCCCATGAGGCCCCGCTTGGGCCTTCGCCTCTGAGGTCACCACCGCAAGGCGAACTTCGCCCATGTCACGTGATCAAGCCAGGGGTGGTCTTTGGGGCATTTATGGTGTAGCGCCTTATTGGAGTGCGGATAACTTCCTAACTTTTGTTCGTTAGCTATCCCTGGGGTGTTGACCATAGGTTCTTGCCGGAGGGGACCAAATCGCGTCAACCGTGCAAGATCTTTTGCGCGCAGTCGAGGCCGGTCTAGACCTCTGCGCTACCTCGCGTCAAAGCCCCCTTCGCGCGTTCGACCCGATCAAGTGGCCGAATGATGGTGTAAGTACGACTGTGTCAGGTTCTTCTCACAATGTCGAGGATTTCACTGAAATACACGTCATTCTCCCGTGCCATACGCAGACCCAGTCTATCGACGCCGAGATAGACGCGGCTCATGCTCAGAAGGTCGCAGATGCTTTAGAGAAACGTGCGACAGCATTATCAATCTGCTCCTTGCCTCCCCAGTGGCCAAACCAGAAGACCGTCCCTTCCTTGCTCGCGAAATCTCTCCTCGCTTCGTAAGCTGCACCTCCCTCGACTTTGTTGATCCAGTCTTTAGTATCGATCCAGACGAACTCCTCGATCGGGCCGAGGCCGCCGACGAGCATCCCGACAAACTGTCGTAGGCCACCTTCGGTTCCTTCGATGGCAAGTGCGTCAGATGTGGAGTACTGAGGTGGCCGCGAGATACAAAAGACCAGGGTCCGTTCTCAAATTAGTGCTTCTAAATGACACGGTCTCATTTTGTGCGACTAACGACTGCTGCGAGCTGCTCCGACTCGTGTTTGCTCTCGACCGCGGCAAACGAGTCGGACGTTGCCAAGGCTCGCGGTAGCACAGACCTACGCCACCAAGATAGGTAACCTATCTTTCTATTCCACCTATTGAGGGGATAGTTGATAGGTAGATAGCTTAGGCCAGAGAAGTGCGATAGGTATTCATGGTATACCTGTGGGCCTAAAAAATGCTAAAAGGACTCGTAAATGAAACGAAAAAGGTACCCTAGCTGCCTGCATCGCAAATGATAATCCCTTCCAGCTGTCGTCTGGGAATCTCGGAGGTCCGCGCCACATCCTCCTCGGCGCTGGCTGGACTTGCCTTCGGGATCGGCTCCCCGACGCCGTTTCTGATCTCGCGTCAAGACTACCCGGATCAATGAATCATTTTGGGCGACCATCACATGCGACACAGTAGTCCAGAATCGCTACGGTGCTCGGGCTCGCGGTCACACTCATCGCAATGCGTTTCATACTTCTTTGGATGATATCAGAGCGGGAGCACTAGCAGAAGCCGGGTTTTTTCGAGTTCCCAATCAGCCATGGCGGGCTCGGCTAGACGACTGGGCTCATCCAAAGTACCTCAAGATCAAACCCACCCGATCCACCTGTGTACCCCCCCCCCCCCTTCCTTTCCTCCTCTCCTCCCCTTTGTATTAGTATTTCAGTTTCTCCGTGTTTCTGGTCGTGGCCTTTTTGTATATCTCCCCCTCCTTTCTAGGTGCTCCTTGGTTATCGCGTATCTTCGCTCCCGATCTTGGGACGTGAAGCGGCAGCAGACTCACCGCTCGTTAAGAGTCCGAGTTGGGTGCTCGGCGGGTTTTGATCTGCGCAGCGCTCTTTGCGCGCAGGGGTTTGAATTTCACCCATCTGCTTGTCGTCATTACTTAGAACTTCTTTTAGCTCTTTTTGTAGCGGTCCCAGCCAACCCGAAGGATTGCAATTATGAGCCCCGGTAAAAAAACCCAAAAAAACCCACCTGCTCTTGGCCGAAGCGCGTGAGAAGTGGAATCACAAAGTCATCGTGCAGTCCAAGACGCTCGAGGACGCGGTCGAAGAATACAAGCGACGATACGATATGAACCCTTCTTTCGGTTTTGACAAGTGGTTCGAATTGGCGACCCAGCACGACTGTCAGCTCTTGGACGAGTACGACTCGATTCACCGGCGCATCTTGCCCTTCCGGAGAGACGTACGTGCGAGGGCCAAGGAGATGCAAGGTGAACAAGGTGCAATTCTCCACAACAACTGGTTCGCCATCGTTATCGCAAAAGATGGGAAGTCGTTCGAGGTTCGCGGACCGATGCCGAGGTTTAACCTCGACATCCTAAAGGACGTCAGGGAACTCATTCCTTTCGACCTCACTTTGACCTTCAATGGTAAGAGACCTACTGCACTCTTGCATCCTCTGGGACCGGCTTTCTGATTCGTTCTCTGTACCTCTTCCTCCCGCACGCAGGTCAAGACGAGCCCAAGGTTTTGGTCCGAGGAGAAGCTTTCCACCGCCAAATGGAGCATGCGCTCGCTCATGAATGTGAGTCTTGAGCCGAATGAATGCACGACCTCGGGATAATTTGGCAACGGTATTGCTCACCTGTCTCATGATCTGATGATCGGGACAATCCCTTCGCTTTGTGCTTCGCACAGGTACACGAATCGAATACAACCGTGGCTGCAGTGAGTGTCTTGACTCCTGTCTCTGCGGACAGACGGGGTACTGATTGGATTGATTTCATTTCTTTAAAGCTAAGTTCCTGTCAAAGTCGACTATAGCGACCTCATTCCAATCATGATCTTAGTTATAAGCGACCTCGAGGGACGTTTGGCGCACGGTCACTTGGCAAAGCGGATAGCTACACAGGCCCGGCTCTGGACCGAGATGTATTGGCGGTACGAGGACATGCAAAGCTTGTGAGTTCCACCTTCCCCTCACTTTAATAACAGCCCCAAAATTCGAAGAGTGGGTTCACTGACCATCTCAAGATGCGGCCGGCTGACTTCCTGCGCTTGGTGCTCGAGTACGGACGAGCCTCGAGCAAAGAGTATCCGACCGACACACGTTTCGATTAGATTGCTCCAGTATAACGCCCGTCGGTGTCGTTGGGTTCCTCTTCGGTCCGTATTTGCTTTTTATTGTCTTTTGATAAAGTGTGCACCGCAGTAGCCTACAGTCGTCAAAGGCCCAAAGCCAGGTATGCCCCTTTCGAGTCTCGGGGTTTCGGTCCCTAGACAGGAGACATGCGCTAGCTCGCGCTAGACCCGATTCTACATCGTGTCGTTCGGCATAGGCACTTCTCCCTCCTACCACTTCTTTCCTTCAACCAGCTTCAAACACTACAATCAGTTACATCACCATATGGTCAAATCTTTCGCATTCGACAGGGGCATGGCGCTCAATAGCGGCTTCCGTGCGATACCCCTCCTCTCGGCCCTTGTCGCGCTCGTCAGCTCGGGCCCACTAGTAGTCAACGCCACGCCCCGTCCCGCCGACTCGCCCGGTGATGGCGGATGCAAGGAATATCAGGGAATGGGATTCTGCAACGTTCTTACTGGTGGGGGTTCTTGGTTGACGGTGAGTGTCGGTGCTTGAGGCCGTGCCCATGAACCCCAGCTCCAGGCAGCCTGTGACGGCTGGGCACTTGCGTAACGAAGGCCGAACGCGGCGCACAGGCCGTTCCCACGTGACACTCCGGAGAGGGTCCGAACTCGAGCCGTGCTTCTCATTCACTCTATGAGCAATGAAGCTGATTTAAGTCTCATAACTGCAAATAGAAAATGAGAAATTCCAGTCTCGGCGAACCCATCAACATCGTCATCTCCGCCAACTCGGATCCTTACATCCTGACCGAAGACGGCTTCCAAGATTGGTGCTTATCGATTCAATACTCGAAGCAAATCGGAGATATCACCCTCGGTGAGAGGCAACTCGCCAACCTCGGCGATGGGAACGAAGCAGGTGAGTGTGGTCGTTGGGACGTCGTGCAGTGTCAATCAGGAGCTCGTAGGGGCGGGACCTCCCTCCGCCGGCTGTGCTAATACATCGGTGTCTCGCGCTTGAGCAGTTGTGCAAACGAACCTGCTCCGATACAATTACAACAACGGCAGTTGGGGCACGCTGAAAGAGATTATCGAGGGTGGCACGCATTTACGCTACTGGCAACAGCTCCGCAACTTCACAAACGGCCGTCCTTGGTTCCTCGCCGCCTCGGTCGAGAAATCGCTTGGAGAGAATCACATGATCGCCCCCGACGGCTACGACGAGGCACGGAGCCAAATCATAGGGAACTCGACGATACAGAATGGCACCACCTCGCCTGCGACGAACAACGCCTTTTCGGCAACGGCTCAATTGATCCCGTTCCTTGCGGTCAACTCGAGCGCAGGCATCAATCACAACATTCGGGTCGACGGCAAGGTTGCTATATTGACGGTCAAGGTGACAAACAATGGCTCCACAAATACCAGTCCCAAAATTGGAGGGTAATTACTTTCCGGCCTCCGGAATCTCTGCGCAAGATAACTTGATCTGACTTTTCACATCCTCTCTCCTCAGGACGGCCTCCGTGTCGACTTTCATGCCCCTTCAAGCCAAAACTCTCTTCATCGTTTCCATCGTTCTTTACATTACCACCGCCTCACTCTTATGAGCTGGCGACGCGTGCTGTGCCATCATATTATATCGCGGAAGTCATACCCTCGGTCCCAAGACGGTGGTCCAACATAGATCGCTTTCCGGATGCGATACAAGTCGCATGCATAACTGCACATACCCTCGTCACTCTTGACCCTGGAATAGAAGTTTGTTACCGTTCTGCTGAAATCTTCATCCAGCTTGCACATTGTTTACCTCAAAACGTCAGTCGAGTAAGCCAAGTTTGTGGCGAACGACGCTGTGCTCCCCCCTAGCCTTCAGCCAGTCTCCGCATGATAGCCAAACCAGGCGTGCGTGTTGCAGATGCAAAAATGGAGCACTGATAATGATACCTGAAGCCGGGGTGCCGTACGCCCAACATGGCAGTCTCCTCTGGCGATTTGCCGTCCAGAACATGGTACATGTGACCCCTGTCGCGTGAGCGTTTTGACGATGTTGCCAGCCCCACAGTACGAGGGTGAGGATCAAGAGAAGGCATGATGCGCCTAGGTTCATGATATTGTCGTTGAGTTGATGAGGGACGTATCTGTGTGAGTGTTTGACGATGGTTGAGCAGAGGTGACCAGCGGGCGGGGTGTGCGAGGCATAGGACTCGGGTCCTGGCGCTGGCCTCACTGAGGCAGCTATGTCCATGTTGACAAGAGACCTCCCAAGTTACCCCTCAGTACCGTCATGGTAATCGCTCCCGCTCGTGCGGTATCGGAGGTCGTATTGATCGCCGACCACGTGTTGCAACTGCCGACGAGGGCAAAGCAGCCCGAGGCGATGAGAAAGCATGCACCCTAAAGAATTGAGGCGTTGTCGCTTACGAAGAGTGCGTAATCTGCCCCATCGAAAATTTGTTCAGTGATGCGGCCTTGTTCCGATCTTGATACACACCGTCACTCACCGACGATCATCACAGGAATCGTCAAGGACATCCACAGCGCTCGCTTTTTCGTCTTCCATGAAAGGTAAGGCAGGAGGACCGCGGTCGCAGCTCCGACCAAGTAAGGCGGCACCGTTCGGATCTGATGACCTACCGTCGACATCTTGGGGAAAATCCCCAGCCACCGCCCCAGACACCCCTCTTGCTGCCCCCCAAGCCACTGAGCCGACCTCCGAGCCCTCCTCGCCCAAGCCGATGCGCTCAACTGCGCCGAAAGCCCGACCCGATGATGCCGAGGCCGCGATGCCGACGAAGAAGCCGAAGACCAAGGAGCACCCCTCGAAGACGCAGAAGACCCTATGAATCAAGATGATGAGCACAACTAAGATCCCAAACGTGTCTTTTGTTGCTGCCAACGTGCGGTCAATCAATGAAGTCGTGTGCGTGCCTCTCTTTTCTCCAATCTCCGATTCCATAAAGCGGATGTCTTTCTCCTGAGCGAAACTGGCCGACCTACCGCTGAACAGGCTGCCCAGTGGACTCAGGAGTGCGGAGACTTGAAGCTTTCTGCTCTTTCCACTCCTTTCAACCACACTCCCTTACTCTGGAAGACGACTCGCCGGTCGTAACTTTTGACCCTGAGTCGCCTCTTCGTGCTTCCTTCCCTTTCCTGGGACCGAGTCCCCGACGCCACGTTCTGTGTGGGTGACTCGAAAGTCCGGGTTGTATCATTATATGCGCCCGCTTCCGACAAGCAGCACCGCCTCCGACGACTGACGCGCGAAGACCTCTCGCCGCCTGCGCTCCTCGTCGGGGGGACTGGAACTGTGTTTAGTCCCATCTCCTCGATTCGGAAAATCAGAATGGTATTCAGGGTCAGGAGATCCATGGCGAACAACCTCTCCGACGTCTATCGCTTTCACCATCCCAAAGGACAAGCCACAACGAACCGCTCAGCGCCCGGCACTTGCCGACGCCTTGACCACATCTTTGTCTCGCCGGACTGGGTGGACCTCTTTCATGACCACAAAATTTGGGCTCGACTCATTCGATGGTGGTCGCACGATTCCACAGATCCCGGGCGCAATCGACATCGTTTCGGGCATATTCGAGCTTGGATTGCACGTGATCGAGGGCTACAAAACCTGCGAGTACCTCACTTCAACCGTTCGCACTCTTTACAGCGAAGCCCTCCTACAGACGCCCAACGACCCACCAGCAGCCTGGATGTCTACCAAACACCGCCTGTTGCCCGAGCTCCATGTTCTGGCTCGGACACTCGCTCGTTTCCGACGTGGGGGATCGGAGCAGGAGAGGGCGGAGCATTCGCGCTACGGCGCGGCCCTGCCGTCCCGCATCGACCCTTCTCTGGCGGGTCACTCTTCCATCTTCATCCGCCTGCGCAAAGTGCGTGCATCCGACCTTATCCCTTCGCTCAGGGTCAACGATGTCGTCCATTCCGACCCAAACTCGATGCTGGGAGCGGCCAGTGACTACTTCAAGCGGGTCTACGAGTACCGTCCCGCGATGACGCGGCTCTGGACGAGATCATCGGTGGACTTGCCTCGACTCGCCTACCCCCGTCGGACTCCCTCAAGCTCGAGATACCGTGCCCTCTGGAAGAGATGACCAAAGCTCAAGCGCCGTGTAAGTTGAATTCATCGCCAGGGCCAGATGGTCTCCCGGTTGAGTTCTAGCGTGCGACGTGGACGGCCACAGGTCCCATCCTTGGAGACGTCGTCAACTCGTTTCCCACCGAGGGCCTTCTGCCCGAGCCATCTGCCCGCAACATCACCTACATCCACCTCGTCCACAAACGCGGCGAGAGGGACCAAACAAACGTCCGATCTCCCTCATCAATGTCGATGAACGCATGATCTCCCAAACCCGCAACCAACGCCTTGCACCCTCGCTTGAGTCCTTGATCGGTCCAACCCAGAGTGGGGTGTCTCATGGATCCAGGACTTCCGGGCTCGGCCCCTGTGTCAGGTCTCCTTGCGGTGATGGACTTCGAGAAGGCTTACGACCGTCTTTCCCACGCGTACCTTGATGCAGTCCTCCGCGCCCTTGGCCTTGGTCCCGAAGCCCGCCAATGGTGCCCAGCGACATACACCAACCAATCCGCCTCGATCTTCCTCAATGGTTGGCTCTCTACCGCTTTCGACATCCTGTCAGGCGTTCGGCAAGGCGATTCTCTTGCTCCCTCTCTCTTTGTGTTGGCGATTGAGGGGCTTGCTTGTCAGGTCCGATCAAGAGTCACAGGCATCGAGAGTCCGGGCCTACAAACGATTCGTGAACTCCTCTTTGCCGAGGATGCTTGCCGCGCACCATGACCTCTCCGACCTCGAATACCTCAATCGGGCGATCGGGCTGTACGAACGAGCAAACACCAGCCAACGCAGCAATGCCAAATCATTCCTCTACAACTTGGATCGTTCAGGGACCATCTGTTCGCCCCACACCTCGGGACCTGGCGTCTCACCGACTCGCAATTCCGCTACCTCGGTTTTCAGGCCGGGGTCGACATTGCCGAGGACGCGGGTTGGGATAAGGTCAAGTCCTCGACCATCGCTCTATCCCGATGTACGACCGCCCCTACGTAGCAAAGTGCTCAATCGTCAATATATACTGCTACACAACATCCTCTACTACAGCGGCTTCCTCCCGCTCCCAAGAGCGTCGTCAGGGAGAGCGAGGATGCGCCCTGCTCGCCATTCACGGTCAAGCCTTGGATGGTACTCAGAGACCCCCAAAGATCTCTCGGTCGCGCCTCTGCACGCCTCTAGACCATGGTGGTTTCAGTTTGATTGATTTGCCTCGACCCCTAGCAATTGATCACGCCAAGTGGGTATTCCAACTCCGCGACCCGGATGGCTGCTTCACACGGACCTTTTCGACATTCACATTCGTCTTCAGGCGGCAAACCAGCGTAACCACTTTACCTTATGCAAATCGCCCCCCACCAGGATCGTCGCCCTTGGATCTGGATCTGGTGGGCCTACTTTCGCCACCCTCCATCAAATGGGACCACGCGGTGAAGAAGACGAGGGAACTCCTCCCTCAAAAACCACGTACTCTTCTTCCCAGCGGGCCGTGCAATTCAACTCTCGGTGAACCCGACGCTTTTCCGAGGCCCTGACGGCGAGGTGATGACTTCGTGTGAACCCGTCCAAACGCCATCATGCCTCATGTACCCCCTTATTGTCCTAAAAGGACACCAGAAGACCTTCACTTTCCCCGAGCAACGCTGGTACGCGTGGTGGAAGTTCTTGCGCAAGGATCGCAAGGTGCACTCAAGATACCGCCCATCTTCTCTCCCTTGGATTCCTCCATACAGGTCAACAACTCGCGTCCCCGACCCACGCCCACGTTAATAATCGGTCCAAATCTTGCGTGATGTGCCTCACGAACGCACCCGAGTCTCTGGCACGTCTTTCAGTCGGCTGTCCGTTCGCCCGCCGTCTCTGGTTGCTCTTTTTCCGGCCCCACACCCCGCCTTTTCCGACTTTGTATGCCCGGTCGTCTCTCGCTCGGAGCGTCGGCTGATCGAACCGCGTATTCTCTTCTTCCATTCGAGCTGGAAGCTTTCCTGCTGCTGCCGATTCTAGTCGGAATCTTCGGAACCGATCACCGAAACAGCTTTTGAGGAGCTCTGGGCGTCTATCCATGCGTCCAAGGGTCGCCTCTTGTCTTTGTGACACCACCCAAGGGGTTCTCAGTGGGTATGATCGATTCTGTTGCAGGGTCGACGAGTCCTACACTACTGGCCTAGCCAGTGTGCTTAAATGCATCTCCTCCGACTTTCCGAAGATTTCTAGGCCTTAATACGATTATGCGGTTATTGAAATCTATTAGAGAAAAGAAAACCCCCTTGGCCAGCTTTTCAAAACTGGGAATGCGGCTGTGACCATGAGACAGCCAGTTTCCAGAGCTAGTAGGCCTCAATGTGCGCGGGCCGCTTTTAGTATCCGACCTATCATAGTCCGAATGCTACAGCATGGTACTGCAGCGTATCGAGTTGTTGACGTACTCCATCGGCTCGCCGGGCGCTGCAGAACGGCATTCTGCGGGCGAGGAAGCGGCCAAGCGCCACGCCCCGAAAAATGAGCTGAGAAATCGCCCGCGTCGTCTCGGACAAAGACCGATCAGAGACCCTTCCCGTCCTTCGGTCACCACTTGCTCGCATCCGTGACCCCCTCAGGCCACAGCTCGCACCCACCGTGGTCGAAGCGACCATGTTCGCGGCCCTACCAATGCAGGCAATGGCACTCTCCCCTCGGGATGAACCCCTGTTGCCGTCACTGCTGACGACGCCGACCGCGGCAACGTCAGCGACCGTGACAGCGACGACGATCATGCCGCCGGCTGCCACCGCCGCCTCCGTCGCCTCTTCCTCCGCCTCGCCAACGACTACAACGCCCGCCAAGACGATCGACCCTTACTCGGACTTGGCCTTGATTGGTAAAGGACACAAGCCTGTGCGAGCCATGCTCGCTAGGGGTGCTGCGTGAGTAGAGCATGTCGCCGAGCATTTCTCGCCCTGGGTTCGGGTTGTGTCTCCGACTGCCGACCGATGCGCCGGCGCTCTTGGGCTGCCCTGCCCGCACATTTTGTCGAGTCGCGCGGGCATATGCACGCTCGAATCCCGAGTCTCGCTCTAGGCCGCTGCCACCACCGAACGGCGATAGTTGTCCATCCCTCCCGACCTGGATATGGGGGACTTCGGACGTGTGAGCCCGAATATGGGCAACATACGCTACGAAGACCCCGTCCTGGATCGGGGAGATGATGTATGCATGGCATGTGACGAGGCGCCTCGGTCATAGACGATTTTGGCGGGCGGGCAGTCCTCCGTCGTCAGCTTGCGCGCGCGACACCCCCCCTTCGGCGTTCTATCGACTTCTGCGGGCATGAATGGGCCCTATAGGTGTGTCGGAACGCGGGGCAGCCCGCAGGCAGACGAGGCCCCGCGCGATCCGCCTGACGGCTCAGCTGACGGATATACTGGACCTGCTTCGGTGACTGTGACCCACCACCACCCTCCGTTCAGGCTTGCTTACCAGACACTCCCACTTCACCTTCACCTAGATGTGACCTCTGTCGAGCCCGCAAGGTCAAGTGCACTGGCGAGAAGCCCATCTGTGCACGTGAGTTGGTCGAGTTTGCCCGATTTCCTTCTGCCCTCACGGCCTCATCGGCGCGAGAAAAGCCCGAACGCGCGCCGTCCCTGCTCCGTTCTCCGAGCCAGAAGCCAGCCAAACCCCGCCACCGATCACCTGCTAATTAAATCAGATCCTGGCCCGTGTTGTCCGGCGCACTATTTTTTCTTACACTCTGCAGAATGCCTCAAATCGGCTCGTGGCAATGTCTCCCTGTGCAACTGTGTGTACGACGGCTCCTCGACGCCCAAGCTCGGTCCCAAGAAACCGCGGGCCAAGAAGGCACAGCCGACGACCTCGGAGGACGACGCGGACCAACCTGCCGAATCGACCACTGCTTCTGCCGGCGGGCCGTCGGTCACGCAAGAGGCAACGGTCGAGGCGGCCTCTGCCATGGCCACCAGTTCTGCATCCGCCAGCCCTGTTCTGCCACCCCTGAGAGCGTACCAACAAACCCACCCTTCCCAAAAGACCAACTTTGCTGGTCCTCCCTTCGGTGCTACCGGTGCCTCCTTGTCGACCTCCCCCTTGTTGGCCGCCGCCGAAGGAGCTGCCAGCGCTGCCGCATACCCGCTCGGCGCGTCGCAGCCGCTCTCTCTTACCACACTTCCACATCCACACTATGCCCCACCGCCGCCTTTCGCGCTACCGGTTGCGTCCATGTCGGATGCGAGTGCCGGCGTCACCCAAATCGCCGCAGTACCCTCGCTTTCAGCGCTCCAGGCAGCCGGAGAAAAACGTTCTTTCGTCGAGATGCAGGCCCACGCCGCACCCAAGCGCAGCCTTGTACCCAACGTCCCATCGATCCACGAAGACGATGATGAGGAGGACGACATCGACGAGGACGAACAGCTGCTTGCAGGTCCTTCGTCGACCAAGCCCCACCTGTCTGCCTCCGAGGGGCCAGCACGCAAAAAGGTGTTGACCGAGACCGACGTCAAACACCTCATCGATCGCATCTCGGAGCTTGAGCGGCGTCTCAAGGTACAGAGCCAGCCCTCGATTGCGTCGCGTGTTTCGGTCGCGTCCCCGTCGTACTTTGCACAGGCGACGTTCCCTTCCGCATCGGGCTACGGCATCCCGACCTCACCGTACGCTGGCCCCGGATCCCCTTACGCTCGCTCGTACGCGATGGACCATCGCCGGTCCTTGTCGCGCAGCGGCGAGGTGCCGATCAGCACTGACATTTCATCGGCTTGGACCCCCGAGTCGAGCTGTCGCTTCGATGCGGACGGACCCATGGACCCTACCGGCGGTCGAGGACGATCAGGCTCCTCGGCAGGCGCGTACGCCAGCTTCATCCCAGCTTCCTCGTACGGCGAGGCGATGCCTTCCGCTTCGGCGAACCGCGGCTCCGCTTTCAGCAAACACATCCTCCCCTCCTACGCCAACAGCAGCTCGTACCCACCCCTCGACTATGACAACTCGGCTCCACCGTTGGCCTCCTCATCCACGAGCGGAGGCCCGTCCCCGCCGTCCATCACTCGTGTCAACTCGTTTGGTTCGAGTTCGCTCGCGAGAAGCAAGACCTCGGCCGCTACCTCGGAAAGCGAGTACGGTAACAGACCGGCCTCGGCGATGGATTCGATCTTCGCCGTCTCGGACTCGGGATCCGCGTCGCAATCGCCGATGGATGCGCTCAACTTGGACATCTCGCTGTTCCAGATCCTCCACCCCGCGTGGGACATGAGCCTTCCTGGGCCTGCAATTGTTCGACACGTCGTTTCGGTCTTCTTCAAACGGGCAATGCGTGCAAGAGGAATGCTTGACCGTGCCCGCTTGATGGATGCGCTGCGCAAGGACCCCTCCGAGCCTGACTTCCCCGAGACGGCGCTGCTGCACGCCTTGATGGCCTATGCCGTGCTGTTCGTCTCACCAGAGAGCTTGAATGGCGACCTCGGTTCCTCCCCGTACTGGGCGTCCGAGAAGAGCGCCCGCATATACCACTACAAGCAGGCCAAGAAGCGCATCATGGAGGCGCCGCAGTACGCCAATCAACTGCAGATCATCCAAGCGAGCCTCGTAGCCAGCTGTGAGTGACCACTCTCTTCTAGTTTGTGTGACTTACAGTACTTGGCACTGACCGGATGTTTGGCTTCGACTTCGCAGACGTCGCATACCAGGAGGGCGAGTTCCACGATCTCTGGATCCTGAGCAGTCATTCGATGCGATTATGTACCCCGCTCGGTCTCCACGCCTTGTCCCCGTCTGGCATGCCCGAATACCCCGACTGGCCCAAGATCGTCAAGGGAGGTCAGGTCGTGTCCGGCGCGACCCTGTTCCCTGGGGTCACGGATGCGCGCGAGCAGTGCGAACGCGAAGCAACTTTTTGGACAGCATTCGCCGTGGACCGCATGTTAAGCGCCGCCACAGACTGGCCCATGTCGATTGACGAGAAGGACATCTCGACCCACTTGCCTTACATCCCCCTCTCTGACGGATCCAATGCGATCGACCGGACCGTCGACGATGCGACAGGGCAAGTGATCGCCCTGTCGATCCGCAACCCACGCCTGTTTGTCGAAAAGTCCCCCGCCATGGACTCGTTCGGGCTGTACATCAAGGGGGCCATTCTTCTTGGTCGCGCCGTCAACTTCCTCCAACGCTTGCCCCGATTCCACGCCATGCCCAAGAACGAGACGTGCGTTTCTCTGCGCCACAAGTTTATGTCATCGCCCGAGTTTGTGGAGCTCGATTATAGCATCGCGCGCTACCGCACTCTGGTCGTGACCGACTCGGACTTCCTCAACGAGGATGGCTCGATGGATCACTACCTCGCTTCGGCCTACTGCCTGCCCCATCTCGCTTCGATCCTCTTGCAGGAGACGATGGTCTCCTTGGAGGACGAAGGTGACGACTCGCCGTTCGAGAAATGCCTTCGTTCGGCCAAGTGCTTGGTCTCGACGATTGTGTTGGTCGCCGCTATGTCGACGGACTGTTCCGGCGCTGATCCCTTCACGCCCTTCGTTTGGTCCGTCGTCGGTCGAGCCCTCATCCGCGACTACGCTATTCGTTCTTATCGGGGCGAGACCGAAGCCGCCGCTGCCTCGCGAGCGATGGCCGAGCAGGTCCTGTTGCTCTCGGAGATGGGCGGTCGCTTCGTGCAAGTGTGCAAGACGGTGTCGTCGACGTTGCGCAAGTTGATGGCCAACCCCGAGTGCCTCATCCCTTTCAACAGTCCGAACGACTATTCTGCCGTTTGATTACGAGAACCGGCACAAGCGGTGTACAGCTGTAAAAAGCTTGGGAGATGGAGTTGGATTGCGATGTATTGTTCGCATTAGGTCAGGTCTTGTTTTTGCTCTCTTGTCGTGTTGTTCCTTTGCGCGGGGCCCGAACCGTGGTCCAGCCGTGGAGTCTCTATTTCGCATGTAACGACATGACAGCCGTCCTCGTAACAGTAGATGTGTCAAAAAATGAGCAGAGATAGAACTGCCTCGTCTCTCATTGCGTCTCTAGATTGCCCACATCTTGAACGAAACGAAATAAGTGTAGAATGAATTGCACTCAGCATGGACTTGGTTGCGTTGCGATCCATGGCGTCTTGATGAAACGGGGAATGTGAACGTACTATGTACTAGAAGGATAAGGCAGAATACTAGCTCCACTGGGAGCGTATGTCTAGGAAGGAGGTTGCAAATCTAGTATTTGAGAAGGGCCTGTCGCGTCTCTTCGGAGACCTCCCTGAGCACATCCCACAAGTGGTCGATGTGTTGCTCCTTGGTCTGCATACCGCCCATCGCGACCCTCGTGCAAGACTTACCCCCGACGATCGTCGGCGTGAGATGAATGTCCTTCCTCTTGGCGATGCGATCAAAGAAGGCCTTGTTGAGCGCTTCCTCGTCGCCACCGTTGGGCTCGAGAAGCCTGATCACAACGAGAGCGAACCGACGGGGAACGAACAACTCGAAGCTGTTTCCACCTTGTTCGAGGACAAGGTTCTCGAATCGCTGTGCAAGTGCGATTCCCTTGTTTAGATGCTCTTGGAACATCTTTTGGCCGTACGACCTCAAGACGAACCACACCTTGAGGGAGCGGAAACGACGACCGAGCGCGATTTGCCAATGGCGATAGTCGACGACGAGGCCCGAGTCACTTTCGGCGTTGCGCAAGAAAGGAGGCGTGATGTCGAGCGCTTCGGTGAGGAGACGACGGTGTCGGATGAATAGGAGCGAAGCGTCGAGGGTGACGAGCCCGGCCTTGTGGAGGCTGGTGCAAAACGAATGGACTTCGCCGGACCCGCAAATATCCTCGCCGAGTTTGGCTCGAGTCGAGCGGCGGTTGATGGCCTCCAGATGACACTCGACGCGGAGTTCAGGGATGGCGAGGTAGACTCCGCCCCAAGCAGCGCTGTGGAAGAAAACGAAAACTCTCAGCCTCAACTCGGAAGTGGTCTGATAGAAAGTGTACTTACTCGACGTGGAGGAAGAGTTCAGGATAATCGGCAGCTATGGGAAGAGCAGACGAAGTGTAAGCGGCCAGTTCAAAATTGGCACTCCGCGAGCAGAAAACACATTTACGCACTGACTGCCGTGATCTCGGAAATGTTGTCGATCGCCCCGGTGCTCGTCGAACCAACGGTAGCCACTGACGACGACGACGACAGGAAGTGCTGATTAGTGCATGTGGGGTGAATAGGAGACCCTGGTGGCAACTGCTTACAGAAAATAAAAGGCACCTTCCCCTCACTCTTGAGTGCCTCGAGGGCCTCCCTGAGCTCGGTGCCGCGAATCGCCCAACCGTTCTCTTGCTTGGTGGGAACGGGGTGGAACTGGATGCCCAGCAAGAGGGCCCCTTTAGCGCCGATGGAATGGGTCTGCGTCGTTGCGACGATGACCAAGTCTTCGTGCTTGGTTTCGGGATGCATGCGCATCACGCGCTCTCGCGCAGCGATGCAGACGGTGAGGAACGCTTCCGATGCCGAACCCTGTGAAGACGGGTAGAGAAAAAGACATTGTGTTAGACGACGGGCGAAGCTATGCTTTATGAGACGAAGGAGTGGGAACGTACGTGGATGATTCCGCCACCTTCCTTTGACGAGTTGTGGAAGCTTTCGTCGAGGCCGAACAGGGAAGCGCACCAGTCCATCATGCGGACTTCCAACTCGGTGCAAGCGGGAGAACCTGCAAGAACAAGAAAAAGAACTTCAAGTTCAGCAAGTGCCGAACACAGGTGGCGGCCACAGACTAGCCTAGCGATCCTACTCACAAAGCCAATTGAAACCGGGGTTCGAGACGCCACCGACCATGATGTCGGCGATGATCGATTCGAACGTGGTGTTCCCGGGAAAGTACGCGTAAAAATTTGGTGACTGCCAATGGGTCAATCTTAAACATACGGGGATCGCGGGAAGAGGAAGGTTCGGTCAGTACTAGTCAGTTCGCCAGTAGCAACATCGCCGAGAGTATGCCCGCTCCGAGGCATCCGAATCGAACCCTCGCCTCGAGTGAACGATGTTCGGAGGTCATTTAAAGGAGAGAGGGTTCGATTTCGTCGGGCGAGTCGAGTGAGAGGCAACTACTGGACGGTGTTCGGACCTCGTCTGTTCGAGGTCACGCGGGTCCGAGCGGTGGGGTGAGAACTCACCCAGGCATGATAATTTTGTCGAAGTCGTCGGCAATGTCTTGCCACGCTTCACCCTCAATTGGGGCAGTGTCTGTACAAATGAGACATGATTCACCCAGTGGGCCGTAGATCAGTCACCCCCGATGCGCAACCGGCTAGAGGTTTTCAATCCGGTGTCTCGCACGCAGGATGTGGAGCAGGGGGACTCAGGAGGCCACGCCGACTCACCAGGAATCTGCTTGCCGATACCGCCAGGCTGTACACTAGGCATGACATCGAGCGTCTCCAGGTTTTCGAAGTAGTCACAGACCCTACGAGACGATTATGGACGACGTGGCATCAAGTACGAAAATAGGGTCACTGGTCAGCGATGACGACTGAGACTCTACGGCGACAGCACAGCGGCGGGGGTGTGGGGGTGCGCGTAGACGATCCCCGATTCGGTCGTCTAAACGTTTTGAGGAGAAGCACGTACCAGTCGATGGCGGCATAGCCAGCCTTCCGGAATCTGGAGACAATTAGACCAAAAGTATAAGCTCTATGCTCAGCAGTCGTCATCGTCGATCAGATTACGCTGCACGTACTGCTCGCGATCCATACTGTCCGGGCTGCGAAGTGGAGGTGGTGGACGTGCATACAGTCAGCATCGTGCGATCGAGAGGCTCAGGGACAGGTACACGGATGAAGAGGAAGGGTATACTATGGTTGGGGATTGGTATATGGTAGACCCAAGCTGGAACAGTAAGTGAGAATGAGGGACCAAGGAGTAGAGCCGATCGCTGAGTTCCTGGGCAGATATGATCGAGTTCACCGGATTGCCGTTGCAGTCGTTCCATCAGGCTAAATGGGCGGGCCGGCACGCTTGGAGACGGCCTCGGTGACCCCTGAGTTGTGGACCTGTGTCGAGCCTTGTAGAAAACGATCGGGCTCGGGAGTTGGGTCACGAGGATATGGCGCGCTCCAGGATGACCCCCGCTTTCATTCGCCGTGATCGGCGGGCGGCGCTTGGTAGCGCGCGCGCAAATAAGCGGATCGAATCCCGAACCCACCCGCGTGGCGATGTCCAGCTGAACCCCCTCACCTTTCCATGTGGGGCCAACGTAACCCCCTAGAGGCCCGTTTGTTGGCGCTCGGGGTCACCCACCTATCACATCTAGCATTGCAGCTACTCTCCCTTGTTCCACGCCAAGGGCCTGAAATTGACTAGCCTCTTTCCAACGACCTGCCACGTGGGCACGTGTTTTAGACTACATTCAAAAAACGGCAACACGACTATGCGTTCGATCAACCTCTCGTAGTCTTGATGCAGCATTCTATAAGTGACCCCGAGGGATTAGAAGAGTGAAACCCGCCTGGCAGTGTTCTAATCTGGCATCTAGCGATGTGAGGCGCCTGCCCCTGCAACAGCGTTTGAGCCGATCGACCCCGCGATCCTGGTGCGGAGATAGTGGCAAGCGCCGGCGTCACTTCGATGATCTTGGTCGGCATTCCGTGGATGGATTCTAGGGCGGGTCTTGGCGGGGTCAACTCGTGATCTCTTCCATGTCTTATGTCATCTCCCATTAGATCAAACGCGAGCCACATGATGTGTTAGTAGCGTCTGGGTGTGCCCGAAGCGGTTCGGGCACACGTCCGAGGATATCCGTACGAGGCTTGTGCTCAGAGCCTCAGACCCTGCTGTTTCAAGTAAGAGCTTGTCGCCGGCCTGGCGGACTTGTGCTGACTAGTGGACCGACAGTAAATATCCGAATAGGTCAAAAGAACGCAGTCTTCGAGTGATTCCCAACGTCAATGATTCAGCCGCCTCGACTGTCGTACGGAATTTGCTTCTCTTGACACGCTCCTGCTTCGGTGGGGAAGACCCACTCAGGAATTCCGCGAGCTAGGCATGTTACACGAAGAGCGGATCAACGTGTTCTCAAGGATAGGCTCTGCCAATGACCCGTCCTTTGATCGTTGTGCTAGAAGTCGCGCTGATGACACCGGTCCAAAATGAGTACTCAGTACAACGGAACCGATCCGACCAAGGGTCCGAGATCCGCAGGAGCCAAGGACGGAGTCGATAGAAGTCCGAGTCCGAAGTCCGAAACGGGTTACTCCGAACGACGGATCTCGCGGAAGTGTTGATGCAGATGCAGAACACTGCATGCAAGTTAGATGGCCGAATCAGGTTGCGGCCTACCTTGGATATCGGCGTTCGGTCCAGAGTTGCAAGATTCGCCAAAGTGACCGAGTTTGCAGCGTCCGTAACGCCCCCGACCAACTTCAGAACTCATCTAGCAGGAGTCCTCTGGCGGTCCGACTCGGAACCTGAACTTACTCGAGAGAAGCACTTTCGTGATTCAAAACCTTCGTTAGCTTCTTGCGACCCTGGAGCCGGAACATCACATCCTTAGCATTCGTTTACCGCACTCCTGGACTTTGAGGCTGGCCGGGTGCCATGTCGGCCGCTATTCACAAGTGGACGGAGAATCGACGACCTAACTAGAACTCACTTCAAGGCCGTGCGGCCGTCCATGGTCTCCGGGCGCCGGCGCGTTCTTCCTCAGCTCCTGCCGCGTCGCACGACTGTTCAGCCACCACCAAAGCTTATTTATCGGGCGTCAATAGCGAAGCTGGACCATGTCGCAACCGCGACGGAGACACCGAACGTCGGATGCGACTAATCCTGCTTCCCAGGCCTTCGACTTGCGGGACCTCGAATCGCTCCTTCGAACGCGTACGACCCGACGACAATGGATCATCGCAGCCGTGACCTCCCTCGTTGTCGTTGCTTTATATCGGAGCGGATCTTCAACGAGAAAGCACCACCGGGCTATCAAGTACGATCGGGATAGAGGAGCGGAGAGGCCGACGTTCGCTGCGTTGCCCGAGTTGAGTGACAGGAAGAGGCTGTGGCCACCAGATCTGAGTAAGTATAACCTATTCTACATGTGAGCGAGAATACTTGATTTTCATAAGTATCAGGCATTGCATCATGACTGTGATCGCATTCCGTCGTACGGCACGTGACTGGTCGAGATGGCCCGTACTCTCTGCGGAGCATCACCCGCACTCGTCCCGATTCTCCCTGGCCGCTTTGCACCCGATTTCGTTGGAGAGTCTTCACAAGTTTCGAAAACACATTTGGCTAACGCTTTTCATCTTTTTCGATTGGGTCCAGATGACCCCATTTGTCAACCCAAAATCTTTGTGAGCCTATTATTCGTCCTCTTCCCCACATTCACCCCCCACACGCGGATCCTGATACCATCATACTCGCCCCGCATCGACAGGTCTACGACCTCCCTCCAGAGCTTTTCCTACCCGAAGCAACGATCTCGCAATGCCGCTGGTCGGCGTACAACTCCGAGCTAGCCCTCCACTCCC
Source organism: Microbotryum scabiosae (assembly GCA_022702605.1). NCBI lineage: Eukaryota > Fungi > Basidiomycota > Microbotryomycetes > Microbotryales > Microbotryaceae > Microbotryum > Microbotryum scabiosae. The sequence continues at coordinate 736,768 of JAHWDV010000017.1, read as the reverse complement.
TCCTCACCTCCCCGGAAGGTCCGGCCTATCCTCGTTCGCTCGTCACCACGGATCCAGCCTCGGCAGATCTGTTCTTGATCCCAATGTTCCCTGCGTGCTACCTCTTCAACTGCTGGGTCAAAGCAAGTTGGACTAAGACGGAACGATGCGACGTCGATGCGTCGTACATCCAACCCATCATGGACTTCATATCCAAATCCCCCGAGACGAGCGAATACTTGCTGCGTAATAGCGGCGAGGATCACCTCATTTTCCATCCTATGGATCATGGAGATGGGTACTACACCGAGAAATCTCGAGCGGCGATGAACTCGAGTAGTTACCTAGTCACTGTGGGCGATCTTCGACCCCGTCCTTACTCGAAGCATTTCAGAAGGTACAAGGACCTCGTCATCCCTTCCTCCACGCATCTGCTCAATTCGTATTACCTCAATCCAATGGACTACCTCGACGAAACAGGAAACCCCTTGTCGACGCCGAGGGGAGCTGCTGATCCCAAGAAAGCGACCCCACCGGCAAGTCGAGCCGAGATCTTCGTCTCGTCTGCTCCCGCTCCAGCTTCCTTTATCTCTCGATTCTTCTCGTCCTCGTCCGCCCAACAAGCCAAAATCGTAGGATTTTCGCGCTTCCACCGTCCCACCACCGCGATCTTCCGAGGTGGAGTAGGTGAAGCCAAAGATGGAGAATCTTATGCTCTCGGCATCCGCTCCCTCTTCTTCCCTTCCGACGGCGATCCAGCGACCCCTCCCTTTTCCTCCTCGATCCATGCCGGTTTCTCCTCCCTCCCGGGCTACGACCTCGCCTTCCAATCCGAGAATCACGATTACGCCCTGGCTTTATCACGAACTAAATTCGGTCTAGCACCACCGGGGTACACCTTGGACACGACGAGGATTTACGAATACCTCGCTTTCGGCGTCGTCCCCGTTTTCATTGGGACGGGGAGGATCGCGGGCCAGGTCCTTCCATTCGAGAATGATGTCGATTGGAGTTCGTTCTCGATTGAGATTCCTAGGGATCAAGCGCATCGAGTTCCGGAGATCTTGCAAGGTATTTTGGACGATGGAGCGAGGTACGAGGAGTTACGGGAGAAGGTTTGGCAGGTGGGGAGGTTGCTCGTACTTGAGCAGGGGCAAGGGAATGTTTGGAAGTGGTTGGCGAGGGATTTGTGCAGGCTTAGGCGGATCGGTACAGGCGCGGGGCCGGAGATCGCGAACAATTGATGTAGCATCCATTGTTTACCTGTTTCAACCGCAACTTGTCATCGAGAACAATGTGTCATGTGTTATGTACGGAAAGGAGACAAACTCAAACCCCAAAGAAGCTGTGAACTACTGGAAGTCGCCTGTGGCCTGGTCCTTCTCGACACGGGGTTGGCCGTAACCCTTGGCACCCTCGTACAATCCTCCACCCTCGTAGTCGTTGCCCGATTCACGCGTCCTCGAGCTTGAAGATTCGAAATTGGCGTTGTCTTGGTCCTCTGAAGGGAACTCGTTGTTGACATCTGCGAGAAACAGGCCGAGCTTGTCAGTTTCCCGATTCGCAGCGCAGACCCCACTTTTACAGATTATGCTTACTCGGCTCTGAGGACTACGAGACGGGTCAGGGAAGGCATGAACGTGTCAATGTTGGAGTATCTACCATGTTCTCGCTTAATTGAGATGTGGGACTCACCGCATCACCGCTCATCGTTGCATAGTCGTCGCCCTGGTTCCTCCCTCCCGAAAGACTCTCGTATGCGCCACCGCGGCCCGCGCCCGAGTTGTCGGAGGTCGAGTACGTCTCAGTCTGTTCGTTGTCATCTTTTGGAACCCAATTACAAATATTAGACCATCAGCTAGCTATTCTCGCTCGGGAAGCCACCCCCTCAAACCGAAATAACTTACACTTCGATCCACCCTGAATACCGCTGTACTTGCCCGTCGAGCCGAGACCCCCAGCGGTCCTCGATTGACCGGCCGAAGTAGCGAAGGATGCACCATCGGCGGAGAATTGTTCCGACGAAGCATCGGAAGAAGAAAAGGACTTGTCGGTGACATCGCCTTCGTTGTTGACGTCTGGTCATGTGATCGAGACCACGCTTTGTCATTTAACGCACCACTTGTCACAAGCCAGCTTTTATCGGCGGTAACTCACTGTCGCGCGACGACTGAAGTAGGGGATACATGATCATAATCGAGTCAGCAAACAGCCCATTCGTAGACCGTTCAAATGCGGCCCACGAGGCTCCATGTTCCATCATATCGCTCGTCACCTCGATGAAATTCGATGAACTCGGCGGCGCTCCACATCATCCCTTGCGCGCGCCGACGTCGACAACTCGACGGACCGCCGGGCAATGCTCGGCTCCACCGAACTCGACCGAGCCTGCACTCGATGTGCGAGGTTGAGTAACTCACGGTATCACCGCTCATACTGGCGTTCTCGTCGTTCATCTGACGACCTCCGGAAGAGTTGGTGTTTTGCTCGTCTGTTGATGTGGGAGGGAAAATGTCAGGCACGGTTGTTGATGGGTCATCGCTTGCAGTGGTCGGAGCACGGCTCTAGAATCGAGTTCCAATCCGAGCGACCTAGCGACCTACAGGTGGAGTCGGACCTGGCATAGAGACGATGAGCATTGGGCATTCAGCTTCAGCGCGTGTCAGAGGTACGCCTGATGAAGAAACCCATCACCTTACATTTTCGATAGATGGGTTGGGATCAAAAAGTGGACTGGACTAGACAGTTGGGGGTATGAGTCGAAGCACCGGAGTGGGGTCCGCTTCGACGCGCCACATCTTCGTTCGGAAGCGAGGGGCATCGTCATCATCGATCGATGACGCACACGCCCTTTCGATTGCACCCTCGGTAGAACACCCCGGCAAGCTTCAAGCCATGGCAATATCTAGGCGACACATGGCCTCGTCAAAGTAATTAACACAGAGCTCGGTTTCGTTTTCGCACCTCGGCCCCGTACACCTCTTCAAAAGCATATGAAATACTTCGCACCCCTGTCTTCTGCCCACTCCAGGGGCTTCCGAATCTCCCACACGAATGGGAAGTCCAACGCAGTCCATTCCTCTGACGAGACTTATGAATAGCACTAAAACCACTTAGTAGGATTTAGGAAGATGGAGAGAATTAAGTCAAGGGAAGGCATCTATCGCCTCGCCTTGGTCTCGGCTTGCTTTGCGGTCTTCTTGATCGTCTTCTTGGATCGTTCAGAAGCTTCTCGGATGGCCCAAGATCTGGTGAAAATAAGTACAGGTATAAGTCGTCTAGTAAGCTGAAGTTGACACTCTGACTGGCGCTACGCACAGAGCATACGACTTGACGGCATCGTCAAAGCTCGAAAGGATCTCGATCGACTCGTCATCGTCGACGATCGCGCTGGCAGGGACGGGCCCTTGGTCGTCCTCAGCGGCATCGATGAAGGCTTGCATCTGCGATTCATAGTCACAGGAGCTTCTCATCAGCCTTGCGCTTTGCAGGGTAAATCTCGGCCACAGCTGAGACATACCTGGCCGAAGTAAGGGTCGTCACCGGAGAAGGTGTGTACCTCTTCATCGTCAACACCGGGGTGTCTAAAGGCAGTGTTCGAGTATGTATTAGCTTGAGAAGTATCGCAATCTCCTAGCATATGTATTCACTCACCGGACGCGGAGTTGAGGCGCGTTGTAAGGATCGATGAGGCGCAATTGATCTAATAACGGGAAAGATGAGAGCTCTCGTCAGATACGTGGTCCATCAGTCGGACAACACCATTACAATTCAAAGGCTTACATCCATCGGCGTCTAGGATCAAGTATTCGAGAATATATCGTAGTCAGCTTGATGAACCACTGCTGGGAACTGATGTACCTTGAACGTACAAATCTCGAGCTCGGTCGAGTACTTCGTGCCTTGGAGTACCAAGGCGTGGGTGAGCGATCCAACGGATCCCGTCTTGTATTTCCTACAAAAGTCAAGTCGCCAAAAGTGAGTGATGGTTTGTGAGACTGGTATTGGTTCTCCACCACGTACCAGGTCGCACTCGTAACACGAGGGATGCGGTCGTCCTCGGCAATCTTGCCTTCGTCGACGGGGATGACGGAAAGTTCTCCGGCTTCCTCGTACCATTCTGATGCAACAGCAAAGTGATATTTAATCAGTGTCCGTCCTGATTGTTGCCATCTCTCGCTCACCGACTGACCAAGAGCGTGAGCCTGAACCGAGTCCATCTCAACATCCCCACCAAAGTAGCGCGATAGATCGATAAAGTGCGTCGCCTGTTCGACGATGGGGCCGCAGTCACGCGACTTCATCCACCAAGCCGGCTTGGAGATCTTGGCGTATGAGGAGATGTAGCGTGCGACAGTTGCCATGACGTGGAGGTCGTTGTCCTCGATGATGGAGCGCATCTTTTGGACGACTGTGAGTTGCCGTCGTGGTTCGCAAAATCCTGGTCAATCTCATGAGAAGTCTGCTTGGTCGACCCGTGCTCACCTTTGAGGTAACGGAGGAAGTAGCCGACGGAGACGACGGTCTTGCTGTCCACGAGCATGCGGCTGACCTCCATAGCATCCTCGACGGTACCCGTCGAGATGGGCTTTTCGATGAAGAGCTGTACACATACACCCTCTGGAAACGCATCAGTATGCTATCTACTAACGATTTCTTCGCTGGAACTTAAGCTCACAGCAGGCGTCTTGTTGGGGAACGCCTTCAAGATTTGAACCTCGATATCCTTTCCGGGCTGCACACTTCCACGGAAAGCAGGAGGCGAGCCGACGATGAAGGCGTGGGGTCGTTCCTCCTCGGACGTGGTCGAGACGAAATCATCGAGATCCTTGCAGATGCGGGTGTCTTGGTAGGCCGAGACGACGAACGAAGAGCGCTTGCGGTCGAGAACGGCCGCGGCGGTCGCGGCGTTGGGGTCGATGATGGCCACAACTTTGAGGCGGGGGCCGAGCTGACAGGGTGCGGGGCGTGTGAGCACTGAAACGCGTTTCTCTTCGTTTGCGGTCTGGACCGACCTTGTGCTCAAGCCGGAACGAGTGGTCCCAAGGTCCTATGAAGAACGGCCCAGTGATAAGTCCAGAGCTGATCATATATAGGGGGTGCCACTAGCGCTCACCTTCGTCACTTCCCTACAGCGTGGAGGAGTTGAATCGAGACATCAAATCGTCAGCAAGGTGACCTTCACGGTCAAAACTCCCAGACGTGGCCACGGGGCAACCTTTCGCCAGTTACGCACACTGCCCACGCGCACAAGGTGATCGGTTACGTCATAGACGAATCGACTTCCCCCGCAGCGGCGGTGTCGTGGCATATAACGGGGCCGTTTCCGTTGGACCGTATACGTACAAAGTTGATATTCTGTCAAGAAGTTGTAGGCAACGGGTGGGTCAGCATTGGTCCATAGAAGGCCTACACTCGTTGGCCAGGGGTCCTCCGTAAACGAGTCGACTGAGCGGCGGCGCGACAGAGCTAATACTTGCTCTGCTTGCGGAGAAGGACACTCACACCAGCTCCGACGAAGACGACGTTGAAGTTGTCACCGGCCTTGGGCGGCTTGCTCATCGTCTGAAAGAGGAGCGCGTGTCGAGGAGGGTTTACATCAGTTTACGGAAGGCCCTGTATTGGGGCTATGATGACAATTCGACGCGTCGGGCTCCTACTGACCATGGGTCCCAAGCGGTCCGCGGCGATACTGGGCCTGCGGACGCTCGAGCGACGACGTGCTTCCATGGGCTGTGAAACGAAGGAGGTCAGTGTAAGTGTACCGCTCAAGTTGGTGCCATGTACAGAATGACTCGAGTCGGCGGGCTCTTGCAAGGCACACGGCTAGTGCGTTGACCCCCGGTCTGGAGCTGGTTGAGCGCAGAGTGTAGGGAACAGAAGCTCACTGACCATTGCGTATGTTGTATTAGGATGGGAAGGAAGAGGATCTGTCACGATATGATCGCTGTGGTGGTGTAGATAGTCACGGTGAGGTGAAGAAATGAGGTGTGCCAGTAGCTTGAACAGCGCGCCTGCCCTGACTCACGTCATCTTGAGGGGATCGATTTTACGGCCGAGTTGCCGGTCGATTTCAAGGCAGGGAGATAACCTCTCGGGAAGGCACAGCAAAAGTGTTCGTTGGGTCACAAAGCAATATCTCGGAAGTAGGAGAAAGAACGACCGAGAAGATGAAGGGAAGAGGCAGAGAACCGCTGGTGTACACCCTCGTCGTTCGAAAAGATTTCTGCCTCCGAGGAGCAACCATCAATTTTCGGCAGCGCCTCCGGTTCTTCCAGGAGCACCGGGCAATGACTCGGGGAAAGGCCCTTCCGTATTCCATCTACTTCCTGGAGATGAGACCGATTCTTGGTTGAAGCGTTGCAGTCCCATGTATGATCTAGCCGACGCCAGCATCCGGATCATTTGGAACACCTGTGCCGGGATTTCATGAGAAAAGTGTCGAGACTTTGCCGGGCCGGGTTCTTGTTGTGTTTTCATGGTGCAAATTAAAAAAGACAGAGGTTTTTGACTGCATCGGTCTTCGTTAGACAGACCTTCCAAATCAATTTCAGGTAGCACCAAGTGAGCGCCGATTCCTGCCGATTCGCGCAGCGCTCGGCCGAACTTGCGTCGATCCTCGAATCGACGGACCCGTCAACCTCTCCCTCTCCCGCTCATCTCGGAAAACGTTGCACCCCCCGAAAACTCCCCGACATTCTCATCATGTCCAGGACTATTCCCAAGCTACTTATCGTAGGAGGGAACGGGTTCGTCGGCTCGTCCGTCGCCAAAGCGGCTGTCGCACGAGGATGGAACGTCGTATCCCTTTCGCGATCGGGCCAGCCGTTCGTCACGCCTGCGGGGCATGAGCCGGCTTGGGCTAGCAAGGTCAGTTTTCGGAGTATTCACATGTCAATTGAGGCCGTCGACCAGTGAGCTGACCTCTGCTTGACATCTGAAAGGTCGAATGGAGAGCCGGAACGCCATTCGATCCACCGACGTATGCGAGCCTGCTTCCATCTTGCACAGCCGTCGTATCAACGCTGGGGATATTGCTCGAGACGAACTACAAAGAGAATGGACAAGCCAACCCTCTGGGTGTGCTGAGAGGCATTGTCGACAATGTATTGGGGTCACGAGGGAACCCACTTTCGAAAGGGGCGAATGAGCGCAGTTATGAGAGGATGAATCGCGATGCGGGTCAGTTCATAATCCATATCCAGGGGATGGATCACCAGACAAGGCTGATGTCTTCACTTCTTCGATGTAGCCGTCACCATGGCCTCAACCTTCGTCAACTCCTCTCCTCCCCCCAGCTCCCTTTCCCGCCGTTCCCCCTTCGTCTACATCTCCGCCGAAGACATTTTCCGTCCTTTCGTTCCCTCACGCTACATTTCCACAAAACGTCATGCCGAATCTCTCATCACTTCCCTCTCCCAACCTTCAACATCAACCTACGAAGCAGCAGCCGAAATACCCCCTTCTTCAAATAGACGCTCGACTCGGATCTTACGACCGATCTTCATTCGCCCATCGTTGATTTATCATCCTCATTTGGCGCCGGCGACGACGTTACCTGCGACGTTGTTCGAAGCGACGAGTAAGATTCATCGATTGATCCCGCCGCCTTTGAGATTGGAAACGCTTTTTGCTGGAGGTCCGAACGCGAGATCGCCTCTCCAGCCACATCATTTGGATGCGCAAGGGGAGGAGTTACCTTCAGCTTTCCTATCTATGGCGAGTCTGTTCGCGATCCCGCCTATTCATGTCGATGCGGTTGGTCAGGCTGTAGTGCGGTGTATAGAGGATGAGGGGGTCGAAGGCGTGGTGGATGTGGAGAGGATGAGGAACATGCTCGGGTTTGATTGAGGTGTGACGAGCTCTCCTTCTGAAGTCGACTCGACACTTGTTGTACACCATATGCTTGCAGTAGCGGAGACCGCTTTCCCCTGCACGGGGATTAGAAATCTTGTGAACTTGAATTTCACCCTCTTAGAACCCCGAAGAGTCCTCCCAAAACAACATAATCCTCGGCGTCAACGTATAATCGACCCCGGCGAAACAATTCCCTTTGTACGAATCATGAAAATCCTCCGGATCCCGTGGCCCGCCCAATAAATGCCATGGCCACTACTCATCCATTCGAAACCTTTGAACATGGCTTTGACTTCGGAGGTGAACATGTCGGTAGCGTCTTTGTAAGCTAGGTAATGGATGACGATATGGTCGAGCTCGGAGAAGAACGTGGGGAAGGCGAAGAGTGAGGATTAGGGATCGGATGGGATTGGTCGATTGACGAGGACGAAAAGAGGCATCGAACGTATGAGCTTTGAGTTGTTGCTCGTTCGTGATTTGGTCGAACCATGCTTGGGGCTCGGTCAAGAGGTAACACGCATCCCTTTCCAACAAAGGTTGTAGTATTGCACCCCGAACCCCGAGTGCATCAACCCCTTATAAACGGATGGCTCAATAGATCCTTCGGCAACGGCCTCTTGCTCGGTTCCAAGCTCAGCATCTTGTCCAACAAGTCAACGAAATGACCCAGCAACCTCGCCTCGTCCTCTTTCAACTTCTTGATCACACTAGGCGGCATCAACCTCGATCTCAGATCATGCGCCGCTTTGGATGATAAGGCGACGGTCTTGAGTGAGCTACCGTCCTTTTCGACCGAGATGAAGTTCAACGAAGGGTCAAAGTGTTGGTCCGTGAAACGACCTTTCTTCAATTGCTTGTGCGGAAATTTCCCCTTGAGCTCCATGATGAGCAATAGCATGTGATTGTTCGACCGCCCGGGGAAGAGGATCCTGTGGGACAGCGGGATCAGTTCACGAGTTTGTCAGGAGGCCAGGGAGAAGTCAGATGTGCTCACTTTCCAGTGTACAGCTCATAAAGGGTGCACGCAATCGACCAGGTATCGAGTGAGCAATCATAAGTCATGCCCAGAACTGCAAGCAAAGATTTAGGGGGTCAGCACGTACTCCTTGACTCGAGCTGTGGGCTTTGTGAGAACGGACTGACTGATTTCAGGCGCACGATAAAACCGAGAGACGAGGTAAGGCGTGATGTCATTCTCGGTAACATCAGACGCCGATCCCAAATCGCAGACTTTGAGTGCGGACTTGGATTCGTTGACCTGTAAGGAGAGGAAGCCAACAATCAGTCACGCATGTTCCCAGAGTCGCAATCCGGTGGACTTACCAGGATGTTATCAGGCTTGATATCGGCATGCATGATGTCGCACTTTTTGAGCAACGCCAGCGCCAAAAACATCTGCGAAGCGTACGCCCTCACAGCACGTAGGTTGATCCCGACATCCTTGCCGAACCGCTTGACGACTTCTCGCAAGTTCATGCTCAAGTTTTCAAAGACGAGACAAAGATGCCCTCGATGCTCGAACGTCCTCAGCAGCCGCACGAGATGCTTCTTGTCCTCTGGATCGGCTTCTTGGAGCTTGCGTAGGATCTGCGCCTCCTTCAGACCAGCCTTGAACATCGACTCTTGCGAACGCACGATCTTGATCGCCACGTCCTCGCCTGTCGTCGATTCGCTATCTTTGGCGCGTACGACGGAGGAGAACATACCTCGGCCGAGGTTGGCCTGGACGTGGTAGCGCCCGTTGTCGAGCAGCTCGCCGATGATCAGCTTGTAGTACCCATCCGCATCGTCAAAGTTGTCGGCCAGTTGACCAGCGTCTGCGTTGAACTCGCGATGGATGACCTGTAGGAAGCCCGTTCGAAAGACAATTAGCACGCAGAAAACACCATCGCATAAAGACATAGGGAAACATACCGGAACAAACACTGGCTTCCCGCCATCTTCTTCATCTTTGTCGACAGGGTTCGGCGACTTGGTTTCAATCGCAAACATATCATCCTCCTCATCGTCATCACCTTCGTTGCCTGCCCCTTGAGTGAGATCAACCCGAGCCTGCTCCTTTGGTTTGGTGGCTGTCGGCTTGGACACCCGTTCAGCTCGTCGTCGATCATCATTCTTGCGGTCCTCATCGGGGTTGTAGTCGGCTGCAGAGATCTCCTCCTCTCCCTCGATATGCGCGGTCGCATCCTGCTCCGCTGCTCGAGCGGCGGCATCCGCATCGGCGTCCTTCACGAGATCGAATTCGTCCGCTGCTCCTGCTCCTGCTGCCGTGTTCGTGTTTGTGTTTGGCGTCACAGCGGATGAAGGGGCGGGAGAGGCTGTGAAGACCATTCAAATTTGAATCAGGGACCGGAGCCAGTGTGACTTGGAGAGCTTAGATGCACTCACCAGTCCCAAGCTTGACCCGCTTCGTCTCGCGCTGTTCCGAATCACCCACTTCAGGTGTCGATACCTTTTCAGCTACAGGCGTCGACGCCTCACTGGCGGCGGTAGAGTTGTTGACATTCGAGTACTTGGCCAAGATCTCGGCGCGTCGTCGTCGTCGCTCCGCGATGATGGCTTCGGGGTCGATGGGCGCCGCAACCTCTAGTTCAAGTTCGGGCTCGGATTCGCAGAGTGTCTTCTCTGTCGGAACTTGTGGCGTGGAGATCGGTTCCGAAGCGGAAGGGATGGTGGACGAAATCAAGGTCGGTGCATGGGCTTCAGGGCGAGACCGACCATCCACAGATGGTTTGGCGGACACTGGCGTATCCGAGTAGTTCAAGAAGCTGTGAGATCTGGGCCTAGTCAGCTCAGTCCGGGCCATACAACCGAGCCCAAAGTCTCACCGCGGGAGCACTTCGGTCTGACCGGACCGAAGAAGTCTGAGCCGTGCTAAGAGAGTTCGACTTACTCCACGTCATTCCTGGATGAAGAAGGGGGCGAAAACTGTGCGTGCCCTCGACCATAGCTGCCTTCGCGACGGAATGCGTTGCGGTGGTCCCCCTGCCGGTGCGAAGAACCGCCATTATAGGATATGTCCCTAGCCTGCGAGGAAGAGGAAGAGGAAGAATGACGATACCTCTCGTCACGGTCTCTGCCATGCCCGCGACCATCACTCGGGGCATCTCGTCCAGTGTGGCGATCGGTTGTTGAGCGTCGATCGTCGTAGGAACGGCGAGAGTCGGCCTTGTCATTCGGTCCACGTCGTCGATCGCTCACGTCCCTTGCATTTTCCCTTCGGTCCTGTTCCCACCATGGCAGGCCATCGTCGTCCCGATGTCGTCGATCCCGATCGTGTCGGGTGTAGTCACGTTCGCGGTCACGGCGCTCTCGATCACGGTCGTGCGTGCGGTCGACGTCCCTACGTGCGTCTGTGGTGTGGGACGAAGACGGTGGCAGCGATCGTTTGCGACCCGATGTCGAACGAGGGGATGTTGATGCCGTGGACGACATTTCGGGGAAGGAAGGAGGAGGGCGTGAGGAGCAGTGTCAGTGATCTCAGGTCTGAGTAAACGGGCGGGCGCCTGTGTCCAGGGGGGAAGGGGGCTTGGTCTTGCCGTAGTGTGGTTGGTGGGTTGCAATGAACCCCACTCGAATCGCAATACGACGTCCGAGGTAGATGTGATGCGTTGACGGCGAAGGAGGAGTACTCGGGGCGACGGGGGGATGGTTGTAGAAGCAAGCCAACCGCCCCACTGCGCGAGCCCGCGGGGTTCCATGCTCAGGCTTAGTTCGTACTTGATTTATGCTAGCGTCATCCGCCCAGTCTGTCTCTCCACCGCTGAAGAACACAGAGTTACGAAACCAAAACTCAATTCCATTTGTTCATCCAAGAGTGTCTACAAGGTTCCCAGGCTACGCTGCCGCGCGAACAGCAGTGTAAACGAACTGCGCGGCCGCACATCCCGCAACCAAGGCGACGGCTCGCTTGGCGTATTGCCAACGCTGCCACGCCTTGAGCTGGCATCCGGCAGAGTCGATCGTGGCAATCTCCTTCTCGGTCAGCTCCAAGTCGCCGGCGCGAAGGTAGGCATGGAGACGTTCCTTCGAGCGCGTTGTCCTGCTCGGCAGAGAATTTGAGAGAAGAATAGAAGAGAAAAAAAGGGGAAAGAAAAAGGTTCAGCTGGCTGGCTAGTTCTCGAATAATAGATGTTAATAGTGGAGTGTCTCCATATGTCTGATGGGACGAAATGGTGAAGTAACTTTCTGACTCACGTGACGATCACCGCTCCCTTGCTCCTCGCCCAAGCAAACAGGACCTCAGCCTCCGTAACCTCGACCTTCTCTCCCGAATGAGCCTTGGCGATCTTGCGGAGGGGTTTGTCGAGGGGGCCACCAGATTGATGGGTCAGGGGGTAGAGAGTCGAGTAGGCCTCAGTGACGATCCCTTGTTGCTCGTGGTAGGCCAACAACGCTTTTTGTTTGTCGTAGACGTAGGGGTGAAGCAGGATCTGATTGACGACAGGGGTCGCCAGGCCAACTTCACGCAGCACTTCGAGGTCTTTGATCTCGTAGTTCTGTTCAATGCACGGAAACTGGGGTCAGTATGTGAGGAGGGGCTTGACGGCTATCGGAATGGCGAGAAGGTCTGCGACTTACCGAGACGCCGACAGAGTCTGATAGCGAAAATAGACAGTGAGCCAAAACACTCGAACTTATATCAGCAACGGCTTGAAACACTGAGCTCGCGAGGTGATAACTTACGGGCAAGCCCTTCTTTCTTCAAGACGAGCATCTCTTCCCATGCTGCGACCGGATCGGCTTTCGCGAGTCGTGGGGAGTGCTAAACGTCGTGAGACAAAGGAGCTCACCCAAGTCAGTTCACCGCGACATCTAACTCCGAGCCCTTGAGTCAGGGCCAGAAGAAGATCAACTTACAATGAGGTACAAGTCGACATAATTGAGCTTCAACTAAACCAGGGAAGAAGACACATTCATTCAGCGTCGTTACCCTTTTCTTTAGGTGATGTAATTGCAGAACTGACGAATTCGAGCGATTCGTTGATGCTCGCTCGAATACCCTTGCCGTCTTTGCCACTCCTGAGTCAGGGGAGAAGTTTGCCGTAATCAGTACGTCGGGTCACCTTGGAATTTAGAAGCGGATCCTCGACTGACCACTTGGTCGTGACCCAGACGTCTTTCTTCTCGAGACCGCTTGCTTTGAGGCCCTCCCCGACCTGATGCGGGATCAAGCTTTTCGTCAGTAAAACTACAACTTGGTAGATGGAGGTATGGAAAAGTGTCACACCGCGCACCTCAGCCTCGTTCTTGTAGATCTGCGCGGTACTATGAAGAGTGTACGAATCGGCCAAGTTCAGATTTATGGGGTGTACGGGTTGGTCATCCAATGTCCGATCGCGATCGAGCTTGTGGGGGCGCCTTTCACCGCGTCCCTCCACATGGCCCCCGGCAGGAGACAACACCATGGCCCCAACATGCGTGTATGGCGAGAAATACTGATCCATCTCTATCTTTTACTGACTCTAAGTGATTGAAACCTGTCTCAAGCGCTTGCTCGACCTAACAAGAGCAAGCGAGCGGACCCGCAAAAGCCCCGATTAGTTCACACGATGGCGCACCTCCAGTGGGCCGGTGGCCCAGGCTGTACTCACTTGATCTATGACAGTCGACCCGGATCCGATAAGCCAAGAGCCGTAGCCGATCTCGGGGATTCGGTAGCCGTCAAGGAGCCAAACTTGTTCCCATCCCATGATGCGGTGTATCAAGTAGGTTGAATGTGGAGGTGGTGGTGGGCGAGAGGAGAACCGCGTGGCCCGCGCAAGAGAGCGACGGCCTCGATGTGGGGCGAGGCCGGCGACCGGAGCGGACGGCAGGGCGGCTAGTGACCGGGGACCAAAATACTTTGTGCAGGAAAGTCAAGTCACATGTCTACCAGTTCCAACATCCATCAGAAGCAGAGCAACATGAAACAGCGCATATGCGTTCCTCACGTCGAACTTCATCTCAGAACTTCTGCAAAAACTAGATGGGCCGTTCGGCTTGACTTGATTGTCTTGTGTGGCCGGCACCCAGTTCTATATGGCCTGCACTCTAAGTCTATCGGAACCACTTTGGGGGAACGCTAAGTCTCTAGACCAGAAAGGATATTCAAACTGCCGAAGGTACCCTAACTCGCACCTCTGGATTTCAGAAGTCATCGAAGAAAACAGAAATAGAGCGGAACACGGTCTACGTCAGCGTTGTTCATTGCGCAATAGCCCGTGACGAATACTCACCGAATACGTGACCTTGGGCAGCTGTCCGAAGTAACGATCGAACTCCTTATCAAGTGCCTCCTTCAACGACCCAACATTCCCACGCGGGAACATCTCCTTCCAAGGTCTCTTGCACACCTCCCCAAGGCAAGTTTTCAGCACGAGCAACAGCGCATCCAATCGAAGGCGAAGGTTGCGCAATTCTGGCGAAGGCGATTCAAGCTCGGCAAGGTTGTGCATTTGGTCCGGGTCGGTGAGGAGGTCGTAAATTTCGTGTTCTCCAGTACACCAGACGGCATAGCTGAGGTCGACCGAGTCACCCTCTACGATTCGGATCGCACGGTAGGTTTGGTTGAGGCGAGGCTGGCCTGTGATTACTTGGTCATTAGGGGGTCAGCTCGAGCTCGTCATTTTGGCCAAACTCCTCGAACTAACTTCCGTATTTGCCTTCTTCAATTCCTTCGACCCAATACTCGGCCAAATGATGCTGCTTGATCCCCTCCTTCTCCACATCCTGACGCAAAGCCTGAGTCAAAGGCACGAGCGAGCCATCGTGCTCATAGTCGGACTCGGCGCCAGCTAGATACATGATCGTCGCCCCCAAGTCCGCAAGAGAATGAACCGATTTGGTATCGATCAAACCCTTGGCGATTCCTGGTCCTCGAACGACGAGGGGGACTCGAATGTCCTCTTCGTAGGGCAGAGTCTTGCCAGGGTTGCGTCGATGACCACCATTCGCTTCGAACCCATTGTCCGAGGTATAGATGATGATCGTATCGTCCAAGTTGCCAAGTATCGCGAGTTCATGTACAACGGCTTCGACCAGCTCGTCGACGGCGTGCAAGGCGCGCAGGCGCTGTCGGTAGAACTCCTCGATGTACTCGACATGGGTCTGGTTCAGCCGTTCGAGTCGACGAACCCATGAGGCGCCACTCGGAGAGGATGGGTTATGAGAAGCCCGTGAGTAGTTGAGATTCACATCCTTGAAAAGGTGGGCGTGACGGGGTGCGGATTGGGGGACGTCAAACGGGATTGCGCCGAGCGAGGGGGATTCGGTCGGCAAGTGTGAGTGAGGCGCGATAGGGGCGACTGCAGCCGTAAGTGCAAGTGTCAGAACACTCCTCATACCGATGTCTCGAATACTCACTACCGACAAAGAAGGGCATGTCTTCTTGACTTGCATCGCGTATCAGACCCAGCGCTTTCTCCATCACTAGGTCCGTCGAATACGATCCAGGGTGATACTGTACGGGTGAGCCGACGCGACCGAACGAGGCATTCCAGTAGTCGTAAGTCTGAGGGTCCAATAGGAACTCGGCATCTGTAAATAGGAGGTAGAACATGGATTTGTCAGGAGTTCTCAGACATCGGCGATTTTCCTTTTGAAGCCCGCGTACCGGTGAAGCCAGCTGGCGTCAAGCTCTCGTAGTTGTAAACGGTATGCCCATTCATCAATTTTCCGACGTATCGGGTCGAATAACCAGCCTTTTGCAGGAAGCTTGGGAGATAACTAAAGTGATGATAAAGTGGGGCAAAGCGACGAACAGTCAGCTCTATGTTCGAAGGCTACATTTGAGTCTCGGAAAAACTTGCTGGCTGTTGTATCCCTTCTCGTTAAAGACCTCCCACCCACCCCATGGTGCCATGACCGAAGTGATGTTGGTGTTGTGCGCCGCCTGGGCCCTCAGGAAGGACGTCCTCGATGGGCAGCACACCGAGATAGGGGCGAAGAAGCGCTCGAACGAGGTGCCTTCCTGGACCAGCAGTCGCTGGACCGCACTCATGGTCGAAATCGAATCTTGAACTGCATCTTGATCGTCTACGATGATGAAGACGATGTTGGGCCGGTGATTGGATCGTGTCGGATCGTTTTGGGGTCCTGCTGTCGGTGCCCCACTTGAGGGTTGCGGAGCCGTTCGAGCGACGGGCAGCGACACCGCCAGCAGTGATGCTAACAGTTGGGGGTAGGGGTACCTCATCACGGGCACGGGATTGTGACAGTGTAAGGAGAGTTAAGAGCGGAGAGGACACGAAGTGCGGTAACTACCACACCGTCACCTGGCATCTTCTGCGTGCGAGACGAGGCCCTGCTCAATCGAGCTCGTCATGAGTCGTCCGATCACGCAAGACTCACTTGGCAAAACCCAAAGGAAGTCGGCGGAGTTTGGGGCAATAATCTTTTCAAGCATGACGTTACCCGTTAAAGACACGTTTTTTTTTCTCTTTTATTCCCTTTTTTTCCCCCGACGATCCGCACTCGAAAAAATAACTGGGCTCGCCGAATAGCCGCGGCTCGCAGCTGATATAGTCACCCCTTTTCCTGCCGGTCGTTCTGCCCGAAGGTATTTTCTGTTCCAACGCTTCGCATGAAAAGCCTTTATCAAGCTCTTCACATGTGAAATTCACGATTGTATAGTTTCCCGTTCATTCATCATGGCCGGTCGCGATGATACGCGGACACCGCGGCGGCGTCAACCGGTCATTCACCTTGGAAAGATCGCCGCCCGATTGGGTCCTCGGTGTTTTTGACGGTCTGTGCCTGCGCGTTGATGCTGACGCGGTCGGTGCCCGTGCGAGTTCGAAAGCTGGCAACGGCCGAGCCTCGCGGCGATCTGATTTGATGACGGCCTTCGCGACGATGAAATTTACAGTGGACGTATTTTTCAGCTCCTTCTTGAAGGCGGTACAGTGGTATCTAAAAATCGCCGTTGTGCTAATGACAACTCAGGTCGTGTTGCCCGCTCTCGAATCGGGTCAAATTTGACGATTCGGGACAGACGTCCGAGTTCCGTCGGCACGTCGGCTGCAGATCCAATAAGCTCCGAACGACCCAGACTCGGCCTCGATGGCATTCTTAGCTCCGACGTTGAACTCCGACCGCCACCTAGTCCCCATAGAGTTCGTGGGTCGGGAGTGATTTGGTCCAGAGGGACATGCCGGAGACCTCGGAGCGTACACCTCTCTTGCAGCGTGGACTGCCCACCGCTCGCCATGGGTGGGAGTCGTCGCTGAAAGCGGCCCGTTCATTCCGAGTCGGGACAACTCATCCATTAGCGCCGAGCGGTCTAAGCAGCTTCAACAGGTACGACCATCCTCCAGTACCCAACGACCCACCACTTGGGATCGAATTGCCTCGATGGCACAAGTTGGCGATCCTCACTGGAACATTTGTGGCCGTCTTCCTCAGCTCGGCCGACACGACCATCACCGCAGCGCTGATCCAACCCATCGCGATCGACCTGCACGACGGCCCGCACCATCGAGCTGGTTGGCTCGGGCCCTCTTACTTACTATCCAGTCTGATCTTTACACCTTTTTACGGGAGACTATGCGACATCGTCGGAAGAAGAAAAGCCGTGCTCTCCGCCGTCTTTTTGTTCCTGCTCGGGACTTCGGGATGCGCAATGGCACAGAGCATGCCTCAGTTGCTCGGGGCCAGAATACTCGCTGGTTGGGGGTATGGTGGCATGATGACCACTAGCGCGGTTCTCACGGCCGACCTATTCGTACTCAAGGAGCGATTACTCTACGGGGGTATCTCTGGCGTGTTTTGGACTGTGAGTTTCAAGATCGTCCCCGAAATCTCGCGGCGCCGACTGACTCTCGAGTAATATTCGTTTTTCACCCGAGGCAGTGCGGAGCGGCACTAGGTGGTCCTTTTGGGGGGCTTGTGTATGGATTCTTCGGATGGCGAGCTGCATTCATGATCCAAGGCAAGTGATCCAACCCGACAGATGATTGACCGCTATGGACCTTTTCGACTTACGTCGCTTTCTCGCGCCCGCAGTTCCGGTACTAGTCGCCGTTCTCGGCGGAGGCCTGTGCTTGATCCGCTATACTACCGAAATACCACCAGCCCAATCGAGCTGGAACATGCTCACTCGAATCGATTTCGGCGGCTGTGCGACCCTCCTCCTCGCCTTCGGCACGTTCCTCGTGTCCCTGGGCTTGCGCAACAACGGCCTACTCCCCTGGTCAGATACTAAGGTCATCGTCACCTTAGTACTCGTGCCGGTGTTTTTTGACGCCTTTTTATACATCGAGAGCAACATAGCCCGGGAACCGATTCTCCCCCTGGGCATGCTCAAGCGCAGGACGCCGTTCTTTGCTTTAGGGGTCACCTTCCTCGTCGCCGTCACCAACTCGGCGCTTCTGCACCACCTTCCCATCTACTTCATGACCGTCGAGTCGAGCTCCGAAATCAACGCGGCAGTACACCTGCTACCTGTGAGCTTCTCTGCAGCAATCGGCGGTTTGACGAGTGGGATATGGATGTACCGGACGGGACGCTACTGGGGCGCGGGTTTGACCGTTTCGATCGCCGGAGGTGAGTGGCTTTTGCCATCAGATTCGGCTGATTGGAATTCTCATATCATTTTGTTAGAGCAGATAACTAAGTATGTGACTTTTGTGTCTCTCATCTCGGTGTCATCCGATCAGCATTGGCGACCTATTCGACTCTACTCCTCCACCCTTCCCAAAGCGAGCTGTTCAAATGGCTCCTCGTAATCCCCTTCGGTATCGCCCCTTCCGTCGCTAAAGCAACATCCTACGCCGCCATGATGGCCTACATACCTCCCACCCAAATCCCAAACATTTCAGGGGCTCTATGGGCCTTCCGATCGGCAGGACAAATCATTGGACTCGGAATATCTACGACCGTATTCCAAAGTTTGCTTGTGTCGACGCTTAGGGAGGAATTACTCAAGTCGGTTGCGGATGAGATGATTCATAGACTGAGAGAGGATTTTTTGTTCCTCAATACGCTGGATCCAGAATTGAAGGCGGTCGCGAAGAAGGCGTTCGCTAACGCCGCGAGAGGGGCTTTCGGAGTCGCTGTGGTTGGGACGACCTTAGCAGTGATTTGCTTTGCACTTGTGAGTCCGTCTACGAGAATCAGATTGAAACGAGTTGAATTTGAGCCTCCTCTTCCTGGACGGAGTTCACGCAGATCCCTGTACATTCCTTGGCCTTGGAGCAGAGAGACGTGCCGCCGGCTGCGGTGGCGGAGGTTGCTTAGACTTTTACTAGACGTTGGCGACCGGAGAAGGTTTGGCACGGGAGGCTTTATCTGCCCGACTCGTAGCAATTTTGTTTAGTAGTGATGTAAGGCATTGATTGCACTTATACTTCTGAACGATCAGAAAGGTGTGGACGGGGGAGTTGAAGTGATTACCAAATGGATCCGCCCAGAAGCGTGATTGCCGGGACGGGGCCTTTCAGGAACTAAGCAGGAACTGATGTTGGCTTACAATTTGATCATCGCCCTATCAGTGTTCAAAAATTCCAGAACACTATCAGACCACCGAGCAGTCCCAAGAATAGCACCGCTGGATTTTCTCGATCACGCCGCGCCGCTTGAGCTCCAACAAGCTCATGTAAGATAGCACGCCATCCTCTCGCTTACCCCACATTGCGACGCTGAATGCTGATCCTGATCATGCCATCGGGCTGCGACGCAAACTGGAGACCGACTCATTCTCGCTCGCAGCAGCTGAATTGACCTCATCTCGACCTTACTTCAACCCAGCGGTAACATGTCTGATTCGGGTATTCAAAGCGGTGGTGCTACAGAGCGAACCTCGCTGCTCCAGCCTGCGCGGAGCCTGTCGCGGAACGGCTCCGGCGGCACGCCAAAGCATGGAGCAGCTGCTCAAACCCGCAGAAATGGCAGCCCACACTCTTTAATCGATGAAAGACCCCGAGGAGTCGACCTTGCGACCTCGCACAAGATCTCGATCCTCGCAGGAACATTTGTCGCCGTCTTCGTTGGCTCGATCGACACGACCGTCACCGCCTCATTGATCCAACCAATCTCGGCCGACTTGCACGCTTCGCATCAAGCATCCTGGTTGGGAACGTCGTATCTCCTCGCATCTTTAACCTTTACACCCTCCTACGGTCGACTTTGTGACATCCTGGGTCGTCGTTATGCGAACGCTTCGGCGATCACGTTATTCTTGCTCGGGACTTTGGGATGCGCCTTGGCACCGAGTATGCCCTGGCTGATCGCCGCGAGGTTCTTGGCGGGGTGTGGAGGTGGTGGTATGATGACGACTAGTACGGTCATTACAGCCGATCTGTTCTTCCTCAAGGACCGCGTACTCATCGGTGGTGTCTCGAGCGTCGTGTGGGCCGTAAGTCATCTCCAGCTTTCGCGCGGAGGAAATCTCTGACCGGGCTGACGGTCTGCCCATCGTTC
The DNA here is from genome assembly GCA_022702605.1 of Microbotryum scabiosae. Taxonomy (NCBI): domain Eukaryota; kingdom Fungi; phylum Basidiomycota; class Microbotryomycetes; order Microbotryales; family Microbotryaceae; genus Microbotryum; species Microbotryum scabiosae. The sequence continues at coordinate 716,533 of JAHWDV010000017.1, read as the reverse complement.
TTCCCCATTGCAGTCCGGTGCAGCGTTTGGTGGACCGTTTGGTGGATTCATCAGCGATCTGTACGGATGGCGAGCAGCGTTCACCATCCAGGGTAGGTCTCAAAACCACTGTCCGAGTTGGTACCTTAGGCTGCGTCTGACGCTGTCATTGATGCTGCGCCTGTAGTACCCATCTTGCTCTGCACTCTGCTAGGAGGTTTGATGTTCATCAAGTACTCTGTCGAGGTCGCAGCGTCTCGATCCACCCGCGAGACGCTCTCCCGCATCGACTTTGGCGGTTGTGCTTCACTCTTCTTTGCCTTTGCCGGGTTTCTGACCTCTCTGAGTCTACGCAACAACGAGCTCTTACCATGGTCGGATCCCAGGGTGATTATCTCGACCACTCTTACACCCATTTTCCTGGCCGTCTTTTTCTACGTCGAGAGCAAATTTGCTCGAGAACCGATCCTCCCTCTTGGGTTTTTGCGCCAGCGGACCCCTTTCTTCGTCTTGGCCGTGACGATCTTGATGGCGATCAGCAATTTTGCCCTCATGTATCACCTACCCATTTACTTTCTTGCTGTCGAATCGACGTCGGCGGCCACAGCTGGGGCTCACCTTTTGCCGACCAGCGCTGCCGCCGCTTTGGGTGGCGTTGCAAGTGGGGTCTTTGTGCATCGAACTGGCCGGTATTGGTTGTCGGGTCTGATAGTGTCGGTCATAGGAGGTGAGAGTCACGTACTCGGCTCTGAAAAGGAAAAATTTGATCAGTAACTCACTTTTTGGTCTCGTTGGTCTCGTCTTTCTGTCACCAGCTTTGTCAATCTACTCGACCCTATTCCTCCGCCCCGCCTCACCCGAGCTCTTCAAATGGCTCCTCGTTCTCCCCTTCGGTTTTGCCCTCTCCTTCTCCCTCTCTGCGACCTACGCAGCCATGATGGCCTTTATCCCCTCATCCCAAATCTCCATCGTCACAGGCGCAATATGGTTATTCCGATCCTCCGGTCAAATCATCGGTGTTGGTTTGTCCTCAGCGGTGTTTCAAGGATTGCTTGTGACGGCTTTGAGGAAGGAGATCACGGGACCTGGAGCGGAGGCGTTGATCAAGGCGATTCGAGAGGATTCGACGGTGCTGAAGGCGTTGGAGCCGGAGTTGGAGAAGGCGGCGAGGAACGCGTTCGCTATGGCTGTGAAAGCGGCTTTTGGAGTCTCGGTCGTCAGTGTCACGCTTTCGGTTATCAGCTTTGCATTTGTGAGTACGGAACGAGGGTGTCGCCGAGCTGCACGCTGGTGCTGATGTGACTGAGTCCCCCCCTTTTTTGAAACAGATCCCCGTCTTGTCGTTGGAGGAGAAGGAGATAACCGCCGTAGCTACTCAGAGTAGCTGACGCTTAAAACTTTCCAAGATTCTGAGTCGAGGCGTAGATTCTGCTATGGTCCCCTGTCGTTCTGGGCCGGATGCTCTTTAACGGGAGATACGTCATTCGTATTTATTGCAAATCAAAGAATTAGAGAATCCTAGTTATCCATCCAGTGAGACTGGTGTTGTATTACGACGTTGGAAGGCCACGACCAGCTTGGTTAGAACCTGGGCTAATCACAATAGACCGCGCCTCATCAGTGCTCCCCGGATCGGGCTTCGCAAACCGAGCCGTGTCCCGCGCTCTGATCCATTCATCTCGCTCGCTCAAAGACGCACCCACACCTCTACAATCTTCATCACCTGCAAGCAACCATGTCGCATCGACCATTGTGCCACAAAGCGACCAAGATCGTCGCTGATGTTCTTCGCACCCAAGGTCAGTCCCGTTCTCGCGACCCGAGTCTGCGATCCCTCCTCATACCCCCGCTGAAAACATACCCCCGCTGAAAACATACCCCTCTCCCCGCCCCTGTTAGGTCCTCTAACGACCCAATCCATCTACGAAATCGTACACTCGACCCACCCTTCCTCCCTACCCGCCCGTCCCCTTCCAAACCGTTACCTAACTGGCCACACCCGTGACCCTTCCTCCATTATGCGCATGCGAATGGCTCAACGTCAGGGGGACGATTTGCCGCGTGAACAAGAAGATACGGACGGAACGTGGTCGATGGCGTATTTGAAACGAAAGGTGTTGGCGGGGATGGAGGAGAAGGGGGAGGTGGTCAAGATGTCCAAGATCAAGTGGGACAAGTTGAGGGGCGTGAGGGACGTTGGGGCCGTTGAACCGACGACGACGACAGGTGTGAAGGTGGCGACCAAGAAGCTGCAGAACTACGAGAAGAAGGCCGCGGATACCCATTTCTGGATCCTCAGGGATAGGATCGAGGAGGAAGGGATTGTCTTGCGTGAGAAACGAAAGACGGAACCATCGAAACCATCACGTAATGCGACATCACGTCCAAGTTTTATGAGGGGCAGGGCTTGAGGAGAACGGTCATGGTGTACGACACATGTGCAATACAACACTGATAGTAAAAGTCGACGAGTACAACACGAGAAACATGGACAAGCCCCTCATTTTTCTCCCCGAGCCTCTTCGGCATCCCTCGAAAGCTCCTCTACACTTACTCCCGCCTCCTCTTCTTCCTCACCTTCCCCCAAACTCTCCTCCCCCTCTCTCCGTTTCCTCATCGCTTTCCTCTTCTTGGCCGCCTTCTTACTCCTCTCCCGTTCCCTCTTCAGCTCTTGTCGCGAACTCGCACCGTTCCAGAGGACGTCCAGCTTTTTTCACGAGCGGGTTCAAGTCAGTAGTCCCTTAGACGGGCTATGCAAGATACTTATAGCTGGCGAGAACAAACCTACTTTCTCCTGCATCCTCTTCCTCGCGATCAACCGATTCGATTCCCTCGACCTCGTTTCCTTCATGACCCCAAAAATCCCATTGAACCGAGAAAATCAGCTTCGACCACGCTCTCTTCGAATCAGGCTTCCGAAGGAAAGAAAGCTCACTTGGCATTTGACCCTCGTACCGCTGGGGACGTGTAAGAGGCTGACGAGGATGGAACTTTTGTTGATGACTTGACCTCCTGGACCTCGGCCTGAGTGGAAACAGATAGAAGAAGTTTTTTGAGTCCGACAGGACCGACTCGAGCAAAGAGGTGCCCCCCCCCCCCACTTTGGGTAATAAAGTCGAGTCGTTCCTCGAATTCCGTTCTCTGTCCGGTTCCGGAGTTCGCAGCGTCACATCATGAGTTCAAGACCGCTCACGAACCTCGAAGGAACTCCTCTTCCAAATCTCCTTCCACTAGAGGAGGGAATGGCGGCAATTGGACGTTCTTGGGTGGGGTACGACTCTTGCCTTTCGGACGATCAGGAGCGGTGCTGGTCGATGAAGCTTTCCAGGTGGAAGGTATGGGTGAGGAGGATACGTCGTTTGAAGAATGACGGTATCTTTGAAGGCTGGGATAGAGAGAGGGGTTAATGAGAGGTACGACGAGCCACCGTCGTAGCATTTGAGATCCGTCGACGACGTTGGACGGCGCGAAGGAGACCAGCTGGGAATTTCACCTTCCCTCTTCAAGCATGGACAAGCGTATCACTGAGTATGGTCATTTCTAGTAGCATCATCGTGCGAGCTCTTTCAGTTTTGGGTTTGCGAAAAGATAGAAAGAAAAAACGAGAGAAAGATAGAGAACCAAAAAAAGAAAAAACGGCCGAGAAACAAGTACATTCGAAAAAGTTCGAAATTGAGGATGGCGCGAACGGACAAACCCCATCCCAAACTTCCATTTTGGGGTGCTGGGTTGTTGAAGAGAACGAGGGAACGTGAATAGAGCACAAAGAGACCGACCGACCGGTGGAACCGGCCCCGGCCTTTATCACCGCTCGCCGAGGTTGGATAACCCGACGCTCAGGTCGGGGTGTTCTGTATCGTGCTGCCCCGCATTGGTCAACCCAACCACCTGCGAATCATCATCCCCCGTACCCGAATGAACTTCATTCATCGCTCCCGAAGCCGTCACGACGCTCGCGCCATTCGACTCGAGGTCCTCGACGGTTGAAGCACCTTCGACTCCACTGCCTCCATTCGCGATGACGGACGCGCCCCCTGTTTCCCTTTGGTTCGCGGCGTTGATGTTCGTCATCGGTGGTCGACCTGCAGCCGCGTTGGCCTTGATCTTGGCGTTGTCCGATCGCAGCGACTCCAACCCGGCCAAGTACGACTCGTCGACACCACCGGTCACGTACTGTCCAGTGAAGACGGAGCAGTCGAACTCTTTGATGTTAGGGTTGAACTGACCGCACGACTTGACGAGGTCGTCGAGCGTCTGGAAGATGGTCAAGTCCGCGCCAATCGTTTGCGAGATTTCCTCCTCAGTTCGACCATGGGCGACCAACTCAAAGCGCGAAGGCATGTCGATGCCGTATACGTTCGGGTATCGGATCGGCGGCGCGCAACTGGCCATAATGACCTTCTTCGCCCCCGCATCCCGAGCCATCTGGATGATCTCCTTCGAAGTCGTCCCTCGCACGATCGAGTCGTCGACGATCAGCACGACCTTCTCGTTGAACTCCAACGCCATCGCGTTGAGCTTGCGTCGCACGTTTTTGCGTCGGATCTCTTGACCGGGCATGATGAACGTTCGACCGACGTAGCGGTTCTTGACGAAGCCTTCGCGGTACGGCACATCGAGTTTTTGCGCAACTTGCAGAGCGGCAACACGAGACGTGTCGGGTACGGGGATGACGACGTCGACCTTGATGCCGGCCTCGGCGAGGCGGGCGCGGGCGTTCTCGGCCAAAGCGTCACCCATCGCCATGCGCGATCGGTAAACGGAGATGCCGTCGAGGACCGAGTCGGGGCGAGCAAAGTAGACGTACTCGAACATGTCGGGCGCGAAAGTGCGAGGGGGCATGCATTGCTGGATGACGACGCCCGTCTTGTTGATGATGATGGCTTCTCCGGGATTGACATCGACCCATTCGCTGAAGCCGAGCGCATCGCAGACGACGCTCTCACTCGCGATGAGATAGTCGTAACCACCGGGGATGGTCTCGCTCTTTCTCTTGGCCCAGCCGAGGGGTCGGATACCGTTAGGGTCACGGAAACCTACGATGCCGAAGCCGGCGATCATGCCGACGCAAGCGTACGCGCCCGAGGTGGTGTGCATCACGTCGCGCACGGCACGGAAGATGTCGTCCGAGTCGATACGGAACTTGCCCGTCTTTTGCAGCGCATCGGCGAGCAAGTTGAGCAGGAGCTCAGAGTCGGACGAGGTGTTGATGTGTCGATGGGCGTAGTGGTCGAGGTAGTATCGCAAGTGCTGCGTGTTGGTCAGGTTGCCGTTCTGTGGAGCACGGCGTCGCGAAGAAGTTTCAGCGCGTGGACTGGCGAATAGCGGAGGATCAGCACTTGACTCACGTGGCCCAAAACGATACCGTAGGGTGAGTTGACGTAGAAAGGTTGAGCCTCGGAGTGGGCCGATGATCCCGCGGTGGGGTAGCGAGCTATTGATCGAGTCAGCACCGAGGTCAGTCTCAGACTTTGCGGACGCGACTGGACAAGCGAGGCGAAAGCGAAGGAGGGAGACTGACCATGACCGACACCCATCGAACCAATCAACTGGGACAAGGACTTGGCATCGAGCACGTCCCTGACCATTCCATTGGACTTGCACTGGAAGAAGCGACCTTTCGGTCCGCACGTGACGATACCGCATGCATCTTGGCTTCAAGGGGATTTGGTCAGCAGCACAGGAACCGACGGAAATGGATAGAAAGCGCGCAAGGGGGTCAGCGCATATGCTCGTTGAGGCTCTTCACCAGGAAATCACATCTAGAACATCGACCTACCCACGATGCTGCAAGAGCTGCAGTCCTTCTGCGAGCTCGCCAGCCGAGTTGCTCGCCTGATTCGCGAGCAAGACGCCAAGTACTCCGCCTGCGAAAGGGGGAAGGCGCCACGGAGCAGCGCCGAGCAATTAATGTCGTGTGCGAGGCAGGGTTAGTTGGATCGTACGATGAGAATCGACGTGGACAAGCACGACGGGGCATCGATCGGGCGGAATGACCGACGCCAAAAAGGGGCTATCTTGGTCACGCGGTGTTGGGCTCGTCGTGTGTGGCGGTGGGCGGGGCGCGCCGCGAAGGATCGGCGCGGCACCAGCACGACCGACGCGACCGAGGGAAGGCACTCGGACGAGGAATACGCGAGAGACAAGACTCGACAAGACTTACACATGATTCAGCGAAAATTGGGAAGAGAAAAGCTCGAGTGGGTGCACCCGAGGGGGGGCAGGGAGCGGGTTGAGGGCTGTGGCCTGGAAGGAGAAGAGCTGCGATCGTGGCAAGCTGAGCGCTGAGCTCACGCGCGCGAGTGGGGCGCGAAATGCCTCGGGTCGGGCGGAAGCGGGCCGACTACCAAAGAGGGGAATACACGCATGCCTTTTCTAATCGCAATTTGACCTGAAACAGCGGGCGCAAAGGTCAGCGGCGTCTATGCACGCCACTTGCCTCTCGACTCTCGCCTCACACACACACACATTACTGGCACACTACATTACCCACCCATACCTGCTCAAGCACAGCATCGCGCCGTCCCAGGGTTCATGTTCGGCACAATACCCCGTCTCGTCGCCGCGGCGACCTCCTCCATTGTCCCTTCTCGAGCCCGTCTGCTCGCCCTCGACGAACTCCGATGTCGCATCTTCTCCACAACCTTCAACCCAGAGAACGTCCGTACGGGATCCAAGATCCTTAAAGCCCGATTGAGGGGTCCGTCGATGATGGAGTATTACGGCCAGAGGTATTCGGGGTGGAAGAAGTTGAATGCGCAGGTGCCTGGCTTGGAGTTGAGGAACATCGCAGAGGAACAGAGGTGCGACTTGATCATTCTAGTCTCATGGATTGAGGGGTATTTTCTTACGTTCGACTGACTTTGTGCTTGCTATGTTCGTGCGCTTCACGCAGGCTGATCGACCTCGAGGTCAGGAGGAGACGAGGAAAGGTCACACCCAAGAAGGGTGCGTTCACCTTCTTGCCCTGTATATTCATCCAGCTTGATCATTGAGGACGTCAACTAACACCACATGTTGCCAATCGCACAGGCTTCGGTCGACGAGCAAGCATGAAGAAGCGATAGGGAAGCCTGGAGATTTCCGCGGTGGGGTTACGTTCGCTCCGATGGTCGGGTCGTTGCAGTGTAACGATAGAGCATCACCACATGCAATGCATCAACTGGATTCGGTACAGAATTGAAGATGGCTATACCAGATGGTGGTCTAGATTCGGCCAAGAACAGCTTCGGAACGAGTCGACATGGTGGCATCGAGAAGGAAAGCTGCTCAGGGATCCTCACGCAAACAAGCCCTGCACGTCGGCGATACAACCAAATGTACCCCAAGCTTTGTGATTTCATAAATATAGAACAACCCCTACATCCCCTCCTCCTGCCTTCCCTTTCCTTTTTGACTAATTACTTCCCAAAACCGAGAACAACAACGACCTGATCTTTCGCCTTCCGAAATGGCTACATACGTTCTTTATCCTCCTTTTCGACTCACTCCATCGAATTCCAATTGACGTACTTGGGTTATGTTTAGAAAACCAACGCGGCCAAACCGACAGCGACAAGAGCCGCGACTCCCGGAGCGTTCTGGAACGACCCCATCGCGGCACTCTTAGGGTTCGTGCCGTTCCCAGCCCCTCCCGAGCCACCGGTGGAGTTACCACCTGAAGTCGAGTTGGTCGCGGCCTCGGTCCCGTTCCAGCAGTACTTGACGAAGCAAGCCTCGCACGTCGAAGTCCTGTTCAAGCCTTGACGAGCGCGCAGGCGTTCAATGCCGGCGCATTGCAAGCATGTTCCCCACTCGGTCGAGTTGCCTTGCGTGCCGATGCCGTACGCCGTGTCGAGGAATGCGACTTGTTGGGAAACGTTGTACTGGATTTGGCCGGTCGAAGTGTTGGTTACACCAGTGGGGTCGTAGTTGGGCAAGTAGACGATCAAAGGGTAGGCCGACGCGACCGAAGCGTTTGCGGTCGTAAAGTTGGCTGGCGCGAGTCCGCAACCGAAGAAGGTCGGGCGCGTGTTGAGGCCTTGGCTGATATAGGTTTGCGCCGAGTTGGGCAGAGGGGGTAAGGCGAGCGAACCGTTGGCCAAGAGCATCGATCGAAGCTCGGTCGCGACCATAGCAGCACCGGTGGGCATGTTTTGGTCCGAATCCGCAGACGCGTCGGCGACGACGATGCAGTCGATTCCACGAGCGGGCGCGGCCAAAGGAGCGATCGGGTCGACCTCACCGGCCAAACCACCGTCGATGAGACTGAGGAGGGTCTGACGAGCATCCTCGAACGTCGCGACGTTGACGCCCTGGAAAGGGTTGGGGACCGCAGCAACGTCCAAAGCGATGTTCTGTTGTCCCGCACCGAAGGTCGAGTTGATGCCTTGCACAAGTTGGTAGATGGGCGAGATGGACGCCGTCCACGCCGTGGCGTTCGAGACGTTGTAGGCGTGGAAGATGTCGGACGAAATACCCGTGACGTAGCAGGCCAAGTCAAAGTTGTTGACGCAGCTTTGGTTGTTGGATCCTCCTGTCGGCGTACCCGAGACAGCGGCCGTGCCCATCAGCTCGGTGGGAATGAAGCTGTTAACGAATTACGTAAAATCAAGGATTAGTTATCTGTGACTGGTAAGTGGCATTCTGGAGGCCGTAGGAGCCAACTCACCTCGCGAGCTCGGGATCAAAGCTACCAAACTCGAGGGGGGAAATTTCGTAGACGACCGATTGCAGAGGGACAGCATCGCCCGCCAGGGGCTTCTCGGTCGCGTTCTTCGACACTACTGTGGCAACCATGATGGGGAAGGGCATTGCGTTATTGGCGTAGGAAGAGACTGACGTGACGTTGGACCAGCGGTACGAGGTTCGGCGTTCGGTCGAGTTGGTGAAAAAATTGGTCGCGTTCGTGCCGGGCACGAAGTGGTAGGAGAGCTACCAAAGCAGGAAAGCCAAAAAGATAGCAGACGAGTGAGTATATTTGGGAGTGTTGAAAAGGGACTCTAAGGACAGTAAGGACGTACTGTAAGGGCCCAGATGTCCACAATAGTGACGGGGAAGCCTGCTGCCTTCTTCTCGGTGGCGTCCGCAAACAGCGACGCGATGTATGCATTCGTGATGGTCCCGTTGGACGAGGGGTTGAAGAGATCAAACTCGAGGTTCCATCCGAGCTCGGTGCCGTTCTTGCCGAGGACCATGTCGAACGCGTCGGGCATGTCATTGAGCGTCCACGAGGTCAGGAGCCACGAGCCGCCGGAGAGCGCCGAGATGTACGACGACGACTGGAGGTATCCACCCGTGCCGACGGTCTTGGACTGGGCATTGCGACCATCAAGAGCAGCGAGCACACCGGCACCGTACCTATGAGGTAAGGCGAAGTAGGATGTTAATGGTTGAGGTCAGTTTTGAATCTGGCGCGAATTTCGTGGGGGCAGAGAGCGGTGTGGGGCACCGGTTGATGATCGGCCCGAGAGCCCTCCGACGGCCGCTCAAAAATAGGCAGAGCACTTACAAGGCTGCACGGTCTCCACCGCCAGACAAAGCGATGGCAATGGTAGGAACAGTGGCATTGGTTGCGCTGTTGAGCGAGCCACTGTAAACAGTGCTGGCCCTGCTTCCGAGCCAAGCTGTAGAATGTCTCACAGCAGCGACGGTCAGCTTCTTGCACCGTGGGGGAAAGCTTATGTAGTCGAGGTCACATTTCGAGCTCGCGGGTGGAGAGCACTCACCGGCGAGTTCGGACACGACTTGACCTTTACGAGCTTGGATGTACTTCGTTTCGTCCGTGTTGAGACTTTGGTTACCGGTGTCTTTGGAATGAAATGTCAAGCACGGACGCCGATCAGCTCCACGAGCCGAGAAGAAGCGACCGTGCGCCAACGCCGACGGTCGACGATCACTCACGCGAGGGCCCGGCGACACCGGCCTGTCTCAGCAAATTGGTGCTGGGGCACGAGACATAGTCGGGGGCGTAACTCGCTGAAGCAAGCGATGCGGCAGCGAGCAAGGTCAATAAACTGGTATGCATCTCGAACGAGTTGACCGAAAAGATGGAGGGTATGTTGGGTCAGACGGAGGAGAAGAGAGTCCACGCTCGATGGAGGAACACAGCGTGTTTAACGTTCAAAAGTTGCACTCTGAGACTAAAAACGAACGATCGCTGACGGGTCCTGGCACCGCTGCACGGGCCGTGATCCAGATCCAGATCCGCCGTTGCAACTGCTGGACTCCTCTGTTCACCCCATATTTTCATTTGCTGACCAATTCACGGCCGTCAATCCGAATCAAGCAACACCCTCGGCGCATGCCCGTGCCAACCCCAACTGCCCTCGACTCCCGTTCATGATCGCACCGCCCGTCCAATCGGAAAACCTGCTCACAAGACCCAGATTAACTCCGGGGTATGGTCGTCGGCCGGAATTGACCCACTTCTCCGGATTTATTTCGGGTGGGGCTCAGGGCCTCAGGGGGTCGAGGAATATGAGGACAGGTATCCTGCTGGGAGATCATGAGTGGTTGTACCTAGGACCCACCAGGAGCACTTACCTGCACCATAGCACTGTTTGCCACGCCAATTTTTGTGCAGTTGCTCATTTGAGTTTCCTCCTTCGCTCCTAGAAGTCGGAACGATCAACATTTACGTGGGACTTCGATTCGTGCTCGGCGCATGCATCCCGAGCCTCAGCGCGTGATAGATGGCTCCAACGGAAGGAGGCCGCTACATGTGCTTCCGACGGTGAATCTGTGTCTTGAGCCCGAGGATCGATTCAATGTCGACGCAGCTACTCTCTTGTAGGTGAGCCTTACCTAAGATCGATCACGCTTTCTGCATTTTCGGGGTATACATATGTAGGTTGGCCTAACTTACTGGCAGTGATCGATACGACTCGCGGCATTCCGACGGGCCAGACAGCGGAACCGAAGTACTCCTAGTCTAGCCTCATCAAGTCAATTTCACCACTCCTATGCAGGTGTCCGAATCTTTTCGTTTCACAATTGTCTGGGTTCCACCCCTTGAGCTGTTCTTCGCACCCCTTGATGTCCCTCCTCCGACCCCCATCTCTCCGAAAGTCTGCAAGTGGTCTCAAGCAATACGATGCCCCGCATGAGACACGAGGCGAGAGCGCGCTCGAGTGAAAAGCGCTTGCGAAGCCGTCGTCTCTTGCACTCCAATCAATCCCCCCACTTGCGCGACGATCGGATTGTAACCACTTCGCTTCGTCAACGTATGATCGAAGATACTTGAAGCAACCCCATCATGGACGATGTTATGTATCACCCGCAAGCCGCTCCTGCCTATGCGCTTGAGTCGGACGAATACGACTCTGATGACGAGGCCGCCGAGTATGGTGATCGCGCTACTCAAACCACGGTTCCCAAAGCCCGAGCAAGCAAACAGGACCCCGTGGTGCAAGTGCGGCGTGGAACAGTACCGCAGTCGACTCGGGTCGTCTTTCTCGTCGGAGAGGTAGGCGAAGTTTTTGCCAAGGGTGTCAAGGCAGGCGACGCGTCAGCCACGGTTTACGTCGATGGTGAACAGGTGAGCTGGGGCCATGTTTCTTCGTAGTAGCTACAAAGTGTTGGCGAGTTAAACTGATGTCAAGTATGCACCATGTATAGGCTGCATCGATACATGCCATGTCTCCCTCGGTGACAGCTGTGTTCACCTCGATCGCACTTCCTTTGGTCTCGTTGTACCCCTTCGCCTACGCATTGTTGTCAAAGCTATCTCCTACCTCAACAACGATCGTAGCACCGTACTACTTCTCCTCCTACATCGCCGAACAACCGCGTGCCTCCCCCTCATCCGCTACCTCTCCTCCTCGCCCACCCCGACCTCTCTTTTGACCCTCGAACAAGCAGGCCACATTTCCCCATTCTCACCTCCCAACCTCTTGCACGGTCTTGCACCTCTTCTCCTGACGCTCTCGACGCTCTCGGAGATCGAAACGTGTTTGATCCTCTTGCCCTCAACCGCCTCCCCTACGCCATTGAACGGTCCCTTCCCCGGCCCGTCCTCATGGTCCAATACGATCTATGATGCAGGTGGGCCGACTTCACTAAGTGACTCAAGAGGGGTGTATGGGTATGTGCAAGAATCGTTGAAGGCTGTAGGGAAGGGTCTAAGTTGGGATGAGTGGTACGATGCGAAGAAGAGGGACGGGAAGGGCTTTGATTGGATTGAGAAGCTTAGGAGGGATAAGAGGAGGGACCAGGCGGGGAGTATGTATATGTAATCTCAACGAAAGCTTGGGTATCGCAAGCTATGCATGAGTTGCAGGGTCTGGACTGATGTGCACCCTGGGGGTTCAGGCCGCGTCTGTGTTTGGCACAGTCTGAGCTGAGAGCGTGAAAGGAGAATTTGCATCCGGGAAGTGTTGTAATCCCAACCGACTGCTATTGTTAGGGTTGAGTCGTTCTAACTTCCATGCCGTATCAAAAGTGCCTCGCTATTCAGCCTAGCACTTCTCATACACCTCACCGGGCCTAGAAGCGGGGCGTCCAGTCCAGATTCGCGCCCCACATCTTTCGCGGCGAGACCCGGGGGGGCCGATCTCGACCCCGAACTGATCGCGGCACTCCCTTCTTCTTCTGTCTCTCATTCGTTCTCGCCAGGTCGTACTGACCGCGTACGAAAGCTCGTTGAAACACCACGAAAAGTGCTTCAAGATGCAGCACGTGCAGTTCAACAACAGCCCTTTCGCTCCTCCTCCGGCGTACCATCGTGAACATGAGCCGATCGAGTTGCCTTCCAAGTTGAGGATCGCGTTCCTTCATCCTGATCTAGGCATTGGTGAGTCTTGATGGACGCCATCACCGACGATACGTACTGTATTGACTCGTGCGGGGCTATGTGCATGCGCGCCAATATACCACGTGCTGCGGAAATCGCAGGTGGAGCCGAACGATTGGTCGTCGATGCTGCGGTCGCGTTGCAGCAACGAGGTCATCATGTCGAGATCTTTACCAGTTACCATGAGCATGGATCTAACGGAAGGAGCTTTGAAGAGACGCGGGACGGTCAGTCATTATTGCATCGCGACCCAGTTCGCTTGGGAGGGCTTCGTCCCTCAGTCGACGAAAATGAGGGTTCCGTACCCTGTCACTCTGAGGCCGAGCCATACCCAAAATCTGCAGCGATCCATAATGGGATGAGACAAGCTATAAGTAGTTACCCATTCCCTTGTTCAGGTACACTCAAAGTCCACGTGCTCGGTGCATGGCTCGTGCCTCGCTCGTTCCTTGGTCGATTCAAAGTCGTCTGCGCGATGCTGCGCCAGCTCCATCTCACCTTCTCCTTCCTCCTCGCCTGCCTCCTGTACCATCTCAGTGGATTGCCCCTACTATCCTCCTTGCTCATCCCCGAAACAAAGTTCTTCTCCTCCAGCGCCGATTGGTCCCCTCTTCGACAGTTGGCCCCTTTCGACGTAATCGTCGCCGACCAACTTTCAACTGCGATCCCTCTCCTGCGCTGGTTCGGCCAGAACCGCGTCGTCTTTTACTGCCATTTCCCCGACTTGCTCCTCTCACCTTCGAGGCCCGCGTCGTCGTCGGCGAATGATCCTCGTAAAGAACCGGCATGGTCGATCGCAAGGGAGGTTCGATCCATGTATCGAAAACCGATCGATACGCTCGAACAAGAGACGACGGGGCAGGCCGACAAGATCGTCGTCAACTCCGAGTTTACGGGGGAGGTCTTCGTTACTACTTTCAAAACGATGGGGAGGGTACCGAGAGTTGTCTACCCCGCGGTGGACGTCCAGGCGTTTGGAAAGAGAGTCGAAGTGGGGAACGAGGACAAGTGGTTGCAAAGGTGGGCTAAGCTCCGGTCGGGTATCTTTGCAGCTGCTGGCTAGTAGCTGATCCTCATGGTGCGAGACTGCAGTCAGGATCCGATGCTCTTATCTGTCAATCGCTTCGAGGGAAAGAAGGACCTTGCGCTCGCGGTCGATGCGTTCGCTCGGATCGCCGGGGATCAGCCCAAGCTTCGTCTCGTCATCGCTGGGGGCTACGACCCACGTCTGGCCGACAACGTCAAGACTCTGTCGTCTCTTCAACGCTTGGCGAAGAAACATGAGATGTCGTACTACACATACACCTCGTCCTCGGCCGTAACTTCCTCGGGCCCCGATGCCGAACTCTTCAAAGCCGCTCAGGAGTCGACGACCCCACCGACCACGACTCCTCGTATTCTGTTCCTCCTGAACTTGACCGGAGCACAAAAGAACGCGTTGCTCCACTCACCCTCGACCGTCGCTTTGCTTTACACTCCTTCGTTCGAGCACTTTGGTATAGTACCGATCGAAGCGATGGCCTCGGGCCTACCGGTCCTAGCGACGAACTCAGGAGGGCCGACCGAATCTATCATCGACGACGGTCTCGATTCCTCCACCACGACCGGTCTGTTACGCTCACCCTCGAAAGACGTCTGGGCAACAGCCTTGAGAGACCTCTTAGCGCTCTCTCCGACACGTCGTCAAGAAATGGGCTCGAAAGGCAAAGAAAGAGCCGAGAAGGCCTTCTCGCTCCCTAGGTTAGGCGAGGAGATGGAAAGAGTTTGCGTCGATGCGGCGAGCATTGGCAAACCCATCTCGTCGGAGACGGGGTTCTTGAAGTTGTTGGCGTTTATGGGAATCGGGTTGCTTTGTTTCATTTCGGGAGTGATTGCGTTTTGGTTGCTTTGAGGATGGGAGGGGGGGATGCTGGGTTTTGTACCGTAATTTGAAGTCGTTGTTGGCAATCGAGGGTCTTCTCCTTTTTCTTCCAATTTAAAGATCTACGTCACGTCTTTCGGCAATGGAATATGGCCAAAGTGTTTTTTTGGCGAGGCCGTATTGAAAGTGTGGGTGAGCGTATAGCGGTTTGCCGCAACGCCCCTCCTCGTCCTGCCACGCGTCACATCCCCGTTCCTACCTATCACATCGTACATCAAGCAACAATGGTCCTTTACGAACTCGTCTGCATCGCCTCCCGTCAAGCCACATTCGTAAGCACCTCCACACCACCCACAGACCCTAGTCTGCGCAGATGAACTCATCGCAACATCCATCCTAACCGATTTCCTGTTCTTTCCCTGCTAGGCTCCCATCCGCGCCCTCACAACGACCACCGTCTCCCTCGTCACGTCGAACGGTGGCGTCGTGAGGAGTTTGGATCATTGGGGGACAAGGAACTTGCCGCAGAGGATGAAGAGGGGGGATGGATCGAGTTTGGAGGGCGTGTAAGTTCGAAAAGGGCTTCTACCACGTCACGGAGCTGTGGTGTTGGGCGCGCACTTTGGGGTGGGTGTATGGGATGGGGGTTGGCAGTGGTGCTGATTCACCTAATGTGATTGTGCATGTACCCAGGTATTGGACGATGAGGTTTGACGCGAATCCTCCTACGGTCAAGGCCTTGAACGAAAGGTTACGGCTCGATCCTAGTGTATTACGGTAAGCTACAAACCCACACCGACACGGATAAACTACTTCTTCAAACCTTACAACTAACCCATCATCTACCCCCATCCTTCCTAGGTGGACGACCCTCAAAGTCGGCGAAAAGCTACACGAGATCGCTCGACCGGCCGCGGAGGACCCGACCGTTAGGTTCCGTCGACCTTTACCCAAGGGTTTGGGGAGTGGGAAGAGTCCTTTGACGCAGGATTCGAGTTATTGAACATGGGGAGAAGAGGGAGAAGAATTTTACTAGAAGGACTTGGGGGGTTCGATGGCGAGGATTTTGGGCTTGTGAGGAGGCTACTACGAGCGGGGTAGCACTCCTCTTTGTTGTAATGCTAGAAAGATACTGATTGATCACCTCTGACCGGGACCTTTTCGCTAGTCCAGCTACCCCGTTGTACTTTCCTTGTCAAGCAGTGCGCGTAGGTACCAAAAAATGCGCCTAAAAGAAGGAAAATACTCTCATGATCGATGACTTGGTGCGAGCTAAGCTGAAATTGTAAAATTTCCTCGCGTCACAGTAATTAATTGCACCTGCCAGAAGGACAGCCGGTGCTAGACCCAGATCCAGGACGACCCCGCCGAAAACGGCGAGTCATGATTGCTCTATGGCATAGTCACTTGGTCACAGGACAGACAAAATTAAGGCATGATGCTGCATTTATCAAAGGTGCGGAGAAAAGTGCAAGGAGCGCCGCAAACACCGCTACGCCTCCGCGTCGTTCTGAGAATCAAGCTCGTAGTTAAGCTCGCTTGGATCGAAAGGGGCGGGATGTCATCCTATCAAGCGTTAACAGGTGAGCAACCGCGTTACTTTAATCTCTGTCAGGTTTCGAAACTAGTCCTACCTGATCCATCACCCTCCTGTCCCGTGATTTCAAACCCTCTACCGCATACTCTTTCAAATATTCTGTTCATCCTTGCAACTTGTTCGCCGTGGCCCGGTTACTTCCTTGACTTGTGGAGCAATGGCAACCGAACCGGTCACTCTCTCCGTCGCGCTCGATGCGTAAGTCGTGTGACATCGTAGAAATCCAACATGCCGCTATAAACAACCCAATCCCTCATTCATCCCCTCTCCCTACTCTCCCTCTCCGCAACCAAGCGATCTCCTCCTCCCTCGGCACATCCTCCTCCCCTACCCAATCCCTCACCCACTCCCTCCACTTAACCATCTTCTCATCCGACAACGCCATCTCCGCAACCCACATCATCGCCAAACCTAGCGTATGTCGATTAGGTCTCACGTTGAGCGCTTTCATCCATGCGAGGACGAGGGGGATCTTCTCGTAACGCCTTGTGGAACCGAGGAGGATTATGAAGGTACGGAACGTCCTTGCGCTGGGGTATAAGAAGGGGTATCGGGGTGGGTCGACGATACTCAACGTCGCCCCGAAAGCTCGAAGATCGATGCCTCTTTCCCCGTTTGTACCTGCAGTTCCGGACGAAGGAGAGCGAGCGAATATCCTATCCATCACCCGGGAAGATTTGCTCCTCAAAGGATCGATGACTTCGTCGTTCGCCAACTCGGGCCAGTTTTGCTCCAAGACGGACCAAAACAAGTCCTCGGCAAAAATCACAGGATCCTGATTATCCCACAGGACAGGGGAGTTAAACCGCGTTCCCGCGTCCCCGCTTTCGGAAGCATCATGCCACGAAGCATAGCGTGCCGAATGGATCAAGATCGTCAACGTCGCTGAATCCGGTACGACTCCGTACGTCGACGACATGGCTTTGAACAAGGCGTAGACCTCGCCAAAGGCGGCTGTGCGGGAATAGTAGAGCATCAAGTTGTTGAGAGGAACGACAGTGAGCTTGATTCGTTTGGATCGCGGTGGGGAGTCAGAAGCAGCTGGGGTCTCGTCTTCCTTCCGCAGCGCAGTATCCTTCCTTGGAACGTCGATCGTCCAAGCGTCGCAAACTGCACGAGCTTGATCAGGTCGCCCCAAAGCGCAATATGCGCGCATGACCACGTTAAGCATGTGCAAATTTGGACCCAATGGAATAGGCCTATCCTGCGTTATCCGCTCCCACAACCGAACGACGCGATCCGGTTCGTCGCGCGACAAAAGACCCACCATGACCCCGTGGTAGATCCTTCGCCATGTAAGGTCGTGTAGTTGGACGGAGGACGATTCGAGTTGATGTAGGAGGTTTTGTAGTTCGCAGGCTTGGATTTGGGACGATCGAAAAAAGAAGTTGAAGAGGCGGGCCCAGGTGAGGTCGGCGGCGGAAACGGATTTCGGAGCAACGTTCGAAGCAACAAGGGTTCGCTGACGGTCGAGGGCGCGATGGAAGAGCTCGATGACTTCTCCTACATCAGCATTGTGGGGCAATACGATTCCACTGAGATCCATCCCTTCCTCTAATCGAGCAAAAGCCGTCGATGTCGCATCAAAGATCGGTTCCAAATCCTCAACCGAACTCTCCGCGCCGTCCTCTTCCTCCGGAATGCCTTCGATCGACCGAGCGAACATCTTGGCGCCTTCCTCGTTCCCTGCCATGATCAACGACAGCATCGCTCTTCTTAGCACGCCCCTTCTGAGTTTTCGACCCAGTCGATTGGTCTGGATGACCAAGCTGGCGATCTCGTGTACGTCGTTTGGGATCAGCCCCGGTTCGAGCAACGGCAAAGTCGTGTCCAGCGTCGGTTCGATCCCTTTGGCCTTCATCACTTCCAACAGACGATCCCGCGCTCGATGCAGCAGCTCCTTTGGTGCGGAGGTCGACCTCGAGACGGGTTTTCTCGAATCATTACCCCCCGCCGCAAGAACGGCGAGCATTCTAGCGAACGCCATCGCGGACCCAAGTTGATCCGGACTCGAGCAAACCCAATCGATCGTTTCTCTAACCGCTACGAGATGGCGTATCCTCAGAAAGGACTCCAAACACCTCGCGATAAAAACGGCCCTATTCTCTCGATTGAGTTGTGCAAAGCGTTGGGATCGAACGAGCATACTTGCGAGGTAGGGCACGTCTTGGTTCGTCTTGAGCATACCGGGAATGGAAAGGATCAACCAATCCGGTGATTGAACCTGCGGTCGATCCGGTCCCGCCGATTCGAGTAGACCGAGTCTTTCCATAGCGTAGTAGACGTCCTTCCGAGCGAGTACGTCGACGTAGATGGCCATATCGGCGGCAAGTATTTTGCGGTGCGCGAGGATCTTCGACAGGATATCAGGAGGGATGTCGGCTCCTGCGGCGAGTTGGCGGGCGATCCAGCGGTCACGCGTCTGCCAGAGATAGCGGTGCGACGTCAAGGCAACTTTGTGAGGTTCGATGGGTTTCTTGCGTGTGCTTGGTGGTGTACCCATAGTGGGCCCAGCCTTGGTTCGCATGGACTCTGGAAAGTCGAGACAGGTGACGTAGAGGGAGCTGTCAGTCCCGATTGGGTGGGGGTACACCGATATCGCAATACACAACACACCATCTTTTTGG
Source organism: Microbotryum scabiosae (assembly GCA_022702605.1). Lineage (NCBI taxonomy): Eukaryota > Fungi > Basidiomycota > Microbotryomycetes > Microbotryales > Microbotryaceae > Microbotryum > Microbotryum scabiosae. Next base: position 697,697 of record JAHWDV010000017.1, on the reverse strand, counting down.
CCCGTAGCTGTCGCAGCCGGAGAAGCCGCACCAACTATCTTCTCGACGACGAGATCTATCGTGGAGGTATTAAATTCATGACGAACAGCGATGATCGAGAACGACGGAGCGAGCGAAGGTCGTCCTGCTCGCAACGACGCCCACACCGACAGCGAGGGCACTGCCGAAAGCAGAGTCGACATGGCCCAAGGTGTGTGTTGGAGTGGTCTACCGCAAACCGCGAGGTGGCATGTCGGGAGGGGTTGGGCTGGCGAGCGCACGGATAGTGGGAAGTGGGGGCCCGGAGGAGGAGCCCACGGGCAAGGGGCCAGCCCGTGCGAAGGACATCCGATCACTCGGTCCGGTCCAGTACGGCACATCGCTCGTCGCAGAGGGGCGAACACAACTTCATTCATTCACGCGCGCATTACAGATAAAAACTCAGAATGAAAAAAGGCACAAGAATACGTAATATTACAGGAGCAAAAAAAGAGCCCACGCGCCGAGCGATTTTCCAAAAGAGGAGTAAAGGGGGGAGGGAGGGAGTGAAGAAAGGAAGAAAATGACAATAGATGAAAGGAAGAAGCATTAGACAAACACTCCAAGGGTTTATGCGCCAAAAGGGGAGGAGAGAAAGCGACATTGGACGACAGCTAAAGAAAGAAAACCAACAACGAGCTTCTGGGGGGCAGAATGAGCTCAACGATCGTCTCACTTGTGTCGTTGGTAAGAAGCAACGACCTGAGGCGGAACGGATGTGCAGATAATAAGCATTGGGACAAGGACCGCCAGTAGCACGAGTAGGAACAGAGCTCACCATTGCGTGGTCACGTTCGTACGGTTCTGTAAGTAGATAAAGCAGCGACGGAGGACAACGGTCAGCATCCGTCGATAGGTCTCGTCCGGGTGGGTGGTCAAAACGCACCGAGGGTCAATTGTTCGTGGGGCTTCAACATCTCTTGCTGCATCTTCTTGACCTCGGACGCGAAGACGACCTCTGCAGGGGCGGTCGAGTCAATGCAAGTTGCCTTGATGGAGATGACGACGTGGCCCTCGTTCTTGAGGAAATGGTGCGCGTTGAGAGCGACGATACGGGCCTGATCCGGTTGGGCGACATCGGCGAAGCTGTGGCGACAAAGATAATCAGTTAGGATTCGCGAGACTTCTTCGACGCTGATTGATGACTCACATGACATCGACCATGGACATGAGCATGCGGTATTTGTTGGGGTGACGCGCATCCTCAATGATGGGGATGACGTTGGTTCGCTTCTTGGCCATGTTGATCAAATCACGCCCCGAGCGGTGCGAGAACTCGACGGCGTAAACGGTCCCCTCCGGCCCAACAACGTCAGCAACATGCGAGACGGATGTCCCCGAAGCGGCACCGAGGTAAAGAACCTTCTTGCCAGGGGCGATGTGAATGTCGTCGAGACCACCAAGGATACCGGCGGCCAACTTGGATCGGAAAGGGTTCCAGACGCGGTACTCGACCTTCTCTGCCGGTTGGTCCGGGTTGGTTGAAGCCGATTCGATCGCGATTCGCTTCTCTCCGTAGACGGACTCGCCGGGGACGAGGTTGCGGGTCACGAGCAAATGTTCCTTGCCCTGAGGGCGGAGGGTGAAGAGGAAGGTCAGCGAGTGAACAACGAGAAAGAACTTCCAGTTCTATGGTTTCTGTTTACCTTCGCGACAAAGACACCGGGGTGGCGATGGGGTTCGAGGATGACCTTGGGTGCTCCACCCTTTTTTGCGCCGAGACCACCTCGTCCGCCTCGACCTCCACGGGATGCTCCTGTGGTATGGAATGGAGAGGGGTGAGCAATCCGTTGAAACTCTACATGTCCTTTCATTCGAGTATCGACTGACCTCGTCCAGCACCTCGTCCAACACCTCGTCCAGCACCGCGGTCACCACCGCGGCCTCGCGGTGTGCCTCGTGCTCCTCCAGCGCTGCCACGAGCCGAGAAGCCACCTGTTGATGACAAAAAAGGGAAACCGTCAGTGCTGATTAATCGACGACGCTCCCGTAGAAGTTGCACCGGCGAGGTTGGCACATGCTCTCGCCCTCTCGAGGGCAAGAAAGCCATTGCGAGAGTCACGGGATTGGATGCATGGATGCGACCCAAAGCGACGGCCCGACGGGGGAAAGAGATTCAGCATGCTAATTAACTTACCTCGTCCACCTCGATCAGAGCCGAAACCACCTCGTCCTCCGCCGCCACGTCCACCGCCAAAGCCACCACGTCCTCCGCCTCGGCCGCCTCGTCCAGAATCGCCTGTTGGGTGTGTGGGTGCGGTTGTGGTTGTGGGTGCGCGCGGAGAGCCGGTGCGGGTCAGGCGCAGATTGCGAAGGGAGCGGCGGCGGCGACGACGACGACGAAAGAGAGAGCTCGTCAGCGACTTGGACCTCTGCAATGGGCGCAGCAACCACGTACCGTATGCCATTTGATGAAAAGGAAAGAAAAGGTTGGAGGGTAAGTTGTATGCGGTCGATCAACTCGAACCTTTTGGGGGAGGAGGGGTTAAGGCACTGGGTTGCGACTGGGTTGCGACTGGAGGCAGCGCGTCGTCCGCACCAGCCGCCCCAAGCTGCCTCAAGTCGACGTCAAAGTGCCAAAGCGGCCGAAATGGTGGCCGTCGCGCACGGACCATCTCCGCCCACTCAACCTGCGAGGACTCCCAATGCATCCAAGCCAAAGAAATATCAGATCTGGAAGGTAGTACACTAACATTTGTCATGACTCTGCGGTGTAAACCCTAGCCGCTGATGATTGCACAGTAGCGCAACCTCACATTCTCACTTCGGTGCGCGATCCTGAGCGATCGCAGTCGCACAGGTCTGCTGGCGGGCGGCCGGAGCGCCTGTTGGCTTTCGGTTTCACCCACCCACGTCTCCACTTGCGTGTGAGCCTTGACTGCTTCACATGCGAGCCCCTTTCGGCTCGTGCCCATCGCGTATCCCTCTCCATCCTGGCGCCACCACTGCAGATGCGACGGGTTTCGACTGGTGCTCATCACTATGAGCCCGTACCGGAACCCTCGACGCTCGCGCCATCGACAGCTGGCGAGCCCGCGCCGTCTGCTGCGCATCTCGTTTCCCCGCTCGGCCTGGCCGCCCCTTCCACGCCTTCCGAGCTGTCGCCCGTGTTGGAGGATGACCTCAACAAGCATCCACGACTTGAGGGGCAAGATAACGAAGACAATTTTGACGAGGACGATGACGATGACTTGGAAGCCGCTTGGGCTCACGACCGAAGCCGAAAGCCGCCGCGGACGATCTACTGGACGACCCATGTCGTAGCCGCAGTGCAACATTCACCCCTGAGAGTGTTGCTTCTGACTTTTGCGGCCGGGATGATCGTCGCCTGGGCTACGTACACAACAATACAGTGGACCAGTCACCCCTCATTGCCCAAAACGACCCCACTTCAAAAGCCCACCAAAACCGAAACAGCGAAAGAACCCACCGACGAGCTCACCTCGCCTCGCGAATTCCTCGACCCCGAGTTCCAAGACTATACCCCTATGGACTCGCCCTTCCTACTCCATATCTATGGGGATACAAACGGAAGAGAGACCGTCATGCCTCCGGCATGTCCCTTCCCCCTCATCTACACGGACCAAGCCCAAATCGCCGAGCTGATCCTCTTCAACACCGACCGAGGGCAACGCCCGTCCATGGAGGAACGCCACCAGTGGAAAAAGACGAGGCCTTGGCAAAAGCATTACGTCACTGGTGCCGAGGCTGCGCCTCAAAGATCGACGTTGCAAGACTATTTCGAGCAGGTCTACCAAGGCTTGCCCCCCGAGGAGCGTTATGCTGATGGAGATATGACCTGTCAGTTGCGGCGGGCTGTCTTTCTGTCGAATTATCTTCACTGATGGTCAATTGACTCCCATTGATAGATCGGCTAAATGGAACGGTTCCACAAACGTATTCGTACGACTACATGAACTATTCGCTTCCGATCGTGCCGTACGAGCAGAAGAACCAGGAGAAACCGCTGCTCTCCTTCATCTCGAACTGTTTCCCTCGCAACCATCGAACCTTGGTGAGATTTCGTATTTAATTTGGCATATTTTTTACGGTTGCTGATACGAAGGACTTGTGCCCTTGATAGATCCTTGATGAGCTGCTGGCCCTGATGCCGGGACAGGTACGTCCTTCCCCGTCCATTTTCCGACCATCCGACAGGGAGACTAATCGAAACAACTTGTTCTGCAGATCGACTCATTCGGAAAATGCAGAGGCAATGGGAATGCAAAGCAAATGCTGAGTGGCATTGGGAGGCTCGATGCAATCGATCAACCCGAGACATGGTGGACGCTCAAGGTCAGTCGACATGAGACATGAAGGCATTTCTTATACTCATCAAATCGGCTCTTCTCCAGACCGCGGTCACGCAATTCTACAAATTCACCCTTGCGATGGAGAACAGCAACGATCTCGATTACGTCACCGAGAAATACTTCCAATGCCTCGAACGAGGTTCCGTCCCCATCGTCTACGGCGCCCCGAATTTCACTGAACGCTTCTCCATCGCCCCGAATAGCTTCATCGACGTCGCCGACTACGTCACGCCGGACCTGTTGGAGATGTCCAAGACGACTTCGTCACCTGGGGAATCGCTGAGTCAGGAGAACAAGGATGGGATCAAGCGGTTAGTCGAGAGGATTCAGTATCTGTCTTCACCTGAGGGGAGGACGGAGTACGATGCCATGTTGGCTTGGAAGAAGGACGAGAGTTGGAAGGAGAATTCGCCGATGGGCAAGATTTGGAAGATGAGCCATCGCAAGATTCATAATCATTGTATGCTTGCTGGAGCAGCGAGGGGTTACGACTGGGCTAAATCGACTTGGACTCCGGGGCCAACGCCGGAGACGTTGCAGTTCCTCGAGGCTAAGCAGAAGAGGTTGTGGAGGTGGAATTCGGTGATTGCTAAAGATGACTGAGCATCGTCTTGCCGTACTTTTTTAGATATTGTTGTGCATTATTCCAGTTCAGCATGCAGAGCATTTCCCGCGTCCTTTCTCTTTTTCGTTCTGCCGGTCAATACATTTATTACATGCATACGCTGGAAAGCATACACTTTCCCAAGACTATAGAGGAACGTTCTCGAACAATCACCACGCGTGAGCAGCGGCTTGGTCGAGTTTTCTCAAGACTTCAGACACCGTTCGGTCCGTGTCCCCGGCGATGCTGCCTTGCTTTTGCATCGAGAGGAGGCGATACTGGTTGCACAGGTCCCCATCGACGATGGCTTTGACGGGCGCGTAAGCCGAGCGATAAGCAAGGTGATCCCTTCCGACCAACGAAGGGGCTTCGGTCCTGAGGTGCATTTCGAGCGTCGAGAAGAAATCGGCATCTTCGTTCGAAACGAAGGGAACGAGCACACCGACCGTACCCGAGACGCCGGTATACAAGAGGACGTCACGACCACCGGCTACGAGCGAACACTTGTTGATCGAGGTGACGAGGTCGCCAACGTGGTATTGCGCGATCAAGGCCGTGCGATGGGGCGCTCCCATTAGGTAACCCTTCTCATGCATGATGCTGGCGCCCGTCGGATCCTCGTCGACTTCTTCCGAGACGGCGGCGGCGACACGGTTGACGAATATGTTGCCGAACTTGTCACCGGCGACGACGGTTTGGTAATCGACCATGGTCGCGGCTGTGGTCCACCGAGGGGAGGTGTCGTCGGCAAAGACGACCAGCCGGTTCTCGGGGGCTTTGTATGCGACGTAATGAATGGATTCCTGGACGTCGCCAACCAGAATGCGAGACCCTTGGGTGTTGAGAGTCATGATCATTGATGCGAAGGACTGTGAGAAGAGTCATGTAGCAAATCAGCCCATCCGGAGGATTTTCAGGCTTATGAGTGCTCCCATGTACTGACCTTGTTCTCAGCTTTGCGTAGCAATTTTTTCTTTCCAAGGTCGTATATTCTTAACGCCTTCCCGATACCCGCCGCCAGTCGCCCTTGGAAAGGCATGAGCGTATTAGGCACATCGTCGATCGCGGTGCGGTGCACCAACTCGAGCCCTCTACCTTCGTCCATGATCTTGTACGTCGTCAAGTAAGCTTGCTTGCATGTTCGCGGAGCCAACGTCGTGTCCTGCGCCGAGCCGACGATGAGGTGCTGTTCGTTGGGCATAGTGTGGAACGTGCACAACGCAACCGAGAACGCGGCTTCGTTGTTCTCCAACTCAAGAGAGAAGGCTGTCGTCGCTTCGACGGGATCGATGATGCGGATGCATGACGCCCAGTTCCCTGCGGGTGCTCGGGGCAGACCGAACACCTCGCGTGGCAATTGCATGACTTCTTCATCGACCTCGATTCCGGCCGACTTGAGATCACCTAGCATCTTTTGTTGAGCAGAAGGAGACAGTGTGCGATGTTCGGCTTCGACGGTGTAGAGAAGGTTGCGAGTGGGGGAGGTGATGAGTTTGCGCGGGGTGTAGGACAAGGGGATCGAGGTTTGTTGGACTTTTGTGCCGAGTTTGGGGAAGGTGAAGATGCGCAAGCTGTTTCCGGTGATACCGATCAATCCTTCGGGGCACAGCTCGGCCGAGAAGGACCATGCATGGTCGAGTGCGTCAAAGATGAGCGGCGTGAACTGAAGCATATTCTGGTACGAGTAGTTAAGCCACGATCGACTCGACAATGCGAGGATGGCGGGCGATCCGCGCACGGGCACCCGCGTCAATTGGACCGGTCGCGAACCCAAGAACCGCGTCCGCGTGTCGGTTAGTTGCCCACTCAGCGAGTCGAGGACGGTTCGGAGCAAAACACCGTTCTGTAGTCCAATGTTGACAAAGAGCGTCGCATGGTGCTTGTCGATCGACGTATCCAGGATCTCGGCCACAACGATTGACGAAGGGGGTGCGGTCAGAGCTTGCAGTGACAAGGTTTCGAGCGTGTTCTCCGGGTCGAGTGAGATGATCCGAACTGTCGAATCGGCACATCCGACAGCCTGAAAAGCAAGAAGACGCGTCGCCGTGTTAGCTGCTATTCAGGGATTTTTCGTCTATAGGGCACTTCAAACTCACTAGATAGGGTGTCCTCTGCCTTCCCTCCGGCACCTCAGCGATGCTCAACGATAAGATCTCGGCATGCATCTCCTTTCGCTCCTGAAACTCGTTCAACTGTCCCTCGAGGTCAAGTTCAAAGTACACGATCTCACCCGTCGACAGCGCCACGACGACCTGTCGTTTGTTCGTCGTCGCACGCACGATCGTTTGGTTCGGCCCGACCTTCCACTCGTTGACGCGTTTGTCAGCCAAGATGTGGCGGATACCACGCGGGTAGATCTGCAGCAGAGCGTCCTCGCCGAGCTGCTGAACGCCCAATGTCGGTGCGGAGGAGATGAAACCCGTGTCGGAGACCTCTTCTATCGTATCGCCGATCGACAGGACGAGCGTACCATTGACAAAGGACAAGACGATGTAGGCGTCGTACTCGTCCTCGTGTCGAAGTTTGGTCGTCCATACGTTGATTGGTGCACCCGGAAGTTCCGAGCTGACGGCTTCAACGACTTCCAAGCCCTGCCGCAAGATGCGCACAGAGGACCGAGCACCTCGACCACACGCCGTATAGATCTGCGGTGTATCTTCACCGAGGAAGTTGGCGACCTTGCAGTCGAGAATCGGTCCCAGCGATTCGAGCTCGTCGGCGAGCACGAGGTTTTCAAGAGGGCGAGGGCGGAACAACGCAGGCGGGAGCGGGTCGGTGCCGGCACCAAAGTTCGGGTAGTCCGTCGACGAGTGTTCGGTTTCGTCATCGTCGTCTCCGAGCTTCTCAAACTGGTACAGGTATTGATCGCCAAATTCGGAAGCGACAAAGAGGAAACCGCTCTTGAGGATGCAAAGCGAAGCGGCGACGGCGACTGTGTCAAAGTATTTGATTTTGAGGGCCAAGACCTCCTCCTCCTCGTGCTCGATTGTGACCTTGTACAGATCGCCCTCTTCGCTTTGCAAGAGGAAGAAGAAGGCCCCCCTCATCTTGTGCATGACAGCCGAAGTGATGATAAGTCCGCGTTCCGGGTCCATCAGAGGGTGGGCACGCTTCGGAATCGGGACTCGGTGCTCCTTTGCTCCTTGGTGTTTGTAAATGATGTAGTCCTCGGCGCACACGAGCACACCCGACGGTCCATCGAACTTGTCTGCCGTCGTTTGCCCACCGGGTACTTGCACGAGCATGTTGGCGCGCGGATCGGTCGCCTCGCTCCACTTTCGCACGACGTGGTTCAAGCCGAGATCAAGTTCGTAGTAGGTAAGCATCTGGGAACAAGATGTACGTGGTGTACATGTCAGTGGTCGGTCTCCAGGATTGCACCTGTATCATTGGGAAGTACCTTCTCTGCCGCGTTGAACGCTTCCCCACTCGGGTCCTGATCACTTTCGCCATATTCGACTTCGAGGGCCGCGAAGAGCGGGTTCTCGAACCCGACATCGACACCGACGATGGAATGAATGATGGCTTTGGCTTTGTGGGCTTCGAGGGGCGACGAGATGGTCAAGTTGGCGGCGGCATCCTGAAGGGGGGTCAGGATGAGAGCACAAATTGCGTCAGATACGGGAAAAAGAGCGTTAAAGATACTGAATGGAACTGACGCGGTTGAGGATGTAGACGAGTTTGCTCTTCTCCATCGCAGCGACCATGACGGCTCGACCTTTGGGATCGGTGGCGAGGTACTGGCCGGGTACGACTCGTCGGGACCCGGAGCGACCGAATGTCTCTTGGTGCAGCTTGTTGAACTGGTTCGTTGCCGGGTCATACTCGAGGACAACGATTCGACCCGAATCAGAGCCGACGATGAGGTAGTCTGTGTAAATTCCATCAAGCGAGAGCGTATGTCAGCTCGAGTTCGATCCGCCAAGTCGCTCAGCGGGAGGTCTCTCAGCTCTCCCGGACATACCTTTGCTACCACCGGTCAGCTTAAATGCTGCCAAACTCCTGACGGTCCCAAAGATCTCTGCATCGACAACAGACTCGAGCTTGCCCGTCTGCGGGTCCGCGCGAAGTAACTCGATGCGGGTTGCGCCTCGTGCGACACAGATCTCTTGCGCTTTGGTGCCGCTGAATTGGCCGACGCAGGCGCATGTCACGTTCGAGGTTGGGAGGAGAGAGTAGTTGAGCAAATGCATGGCTGGGGAGGACGTCGACGGTGGGGACGAGGGGGATGGGTCGAGGGGGTGGAGCTGGGCCGGACCTGTCGTTCCAGTCAATGCAGTCGAGGTCGGACGGTGTTGGAACGAGTGCTAGAGATATCTGTAGAAGGATGAAGACGTGAAGACGTCGTAAGTACGCGTAGGCCCAATTGACGGCAAAGAAGAAGCAGCATTCGATCAACGCGACGCCGAGATGACTTGCGAGTCGAGTCGAGTCGATACGACAGGTCGTGCCGAGGGTTCACCACCGAGACAGATATGGTTCAACCTGACCTGACTTGACTTGGAGCCGGCTACCCGACTTGGCTATCGCAGCACGCGCACAAAGAAGGATGGAGAGAGGGTCGACAGAGCAAGAGCGGGAGGCTGAGTGCGGGCCTCGTCATAGGCTGCGACGAAAGCAGCACGCGCCTAATCCAAGGGACGGGTTTGCATTGTGTTACCATACACAAGAGGATATGCCACCCCTTTTTTCAAGTCTGAAAATACAGTGGAAGGTGGGGTACCAAAAGAAGAAGATGTAACCTGGCAAGAAAGGAACACTGCTTCCCTCCTTCGATCAGAATCCTCCTCGTCCACGGAACCCTCCACGACCTCGTCGACGAGCATAAGGGGAGAAGCCGCCGTTCTGAAAAGACACCAAGCGCATTAGCTGGGTGTGCACAATGTAGAGCGACCGCATGCTCGCAACTGACCCCTTGGTACCCTCCTCGGAAGCCGCCTCGTCCACGACCTCGTCCTCGCCCTCGGCCTCCAGGACCCATCCCGGGCACGTTCGTACGTTTGGGCGTGACCTGAATGCGATGAATTACGTCAAGGCTCCATCGAGTTTGGATGCACATAGGCGACTGTGAGACGAACCTTGAGCAATCGACCGCGGAACATGCTTTCGTTCAACAGCACCGCGTTGGCGACCAGTGATGGATCCGCGAATTCGACGTAGGCGTAGCTGTACGCAGCATACGAGAGATTGAGATTAGGGCAAGTATCGGATGGGCATGCTGCCCTAGTTTCGCACGTGACGCACCCTTTTGGCCCGGTGTACTTGTCGCAGAGGATCGTGACTCGGTTAATGGTGCCGCACGAGGCAAAGTGCGCTTGGATCTCCTCGGGTGTCGAACCGTAGTCAACCTGGTAGAGTGAAGTGATGTTTCGTCAGTTCCCCGTCTGTACCGCTCGAAGTAATGCGAGCGAGCAAGCAGCTTCGGACGAAGGGACGACGTTAAACCCACATTGCCAACGTAGATACTCCTGCTGTCGACCGCTTCCTTTTCTTCGTCGGACATGGCAATATCACCTCCAGCATTTGACGTCGATCCACCGGTTGATGACGCAGCAGCAGCAGCCGTCGCGGCAGCGGTCATGGCCCTCAGTTTCGCAGCCTCGGCTTCCATCTCGGCCACTGCACGTGGAGGGGGAGGGGATACAGAGGCTCAGTCCATGGTACAAAAGAAAAACATCTAGCCGGCCATGAAACGCACCTCGCTTCTTCATGGCCTCGATCTCGGCTTCGTCAATCTCGTCGGCTCCGTCGTCATTCAGGTCGACCTCATCCTCGTCCTCCTCCCTTCGCGACGTCTGCGGTGCTGCTGGCGTAGGTTCGGGCTGCGACGTGGACATGGTGATAGCAGAGAGGAAGGGGAAGGGAAGGGGAAGAGGTCGGGGTGGAACTGCTGGGAGGGCTAGCGGAGCGTGGGTAGCGCGAAGACGACGAGCTCCCTTACCAACCTGTTCGGCTCGAATTGCTTGCTAGCAATCAGGCGCGTGAGGCGATCCGCAATTGTAGTAGTCGAGCTAATTGGGGTTCGTAGCCGCGCGCCGAAGGCCCAAGCGCAAAGCCGGCGCTCCTCTTGGGGCCGGCGACGGTTGGCGACCCGTCTTGACGACCGTTGCGTCTGACCCGCACCGCCGACGTGTAATCATGGCGGCAAAGTAAGCTCCCCCGCCCCCATCTTTGACCGATAGCACCTCTCACGAACTGATCCTTTGTTCCGATCCCACACTCTTGTGTCTGCCCTTTACACAGGCGTAGTGGAACGGTCGGGCCGGCTCCCACAGCGACGCCGGCCGCGGGCGCTGCCTCCAGTGGTGGGCGCACGCCAGCGTGGTCATCACCCGCCGCGACCGCAGCTGCCATGAATGCGTCCAACACACGTGCTGTTGCGTCGTCTGCGTCCAAGCCAGCTTCGACCGGGTCTGCACCAGCTTCGAGCGCCGGATCGGGCTCAGTGACGCCCAGTGGTCCGACTGAATCGTCAACCACAGCACCACAAGCCGCCACAGCAGCAGTACCAGCAGCAGCCCCGCCAGCGGCACCGGTCGGCGCCGAGCCCGCATTGCACCAGCGCCTTGTCGTGCTCCTCTTGGCTTTGGTGGTGAGTGATCATGACTGCTAGCTCTCGTGAAATGTACTCCGGCGTGCTAGCCTATCCCCCAGAGGGCTTGATACTGACTTGCCCCCGCGCCGTGCCGCCTCACGCTCCCCCCGCCCCGACGAACCCAAAGGGCTCCAAAGTCGTTGTCGTCACACGAGAGGGCAAGCGATACATCGGCATCCTCGCCGCGTCCTCGCCCCAGCACGAGCTCTCGGTCAATCTGCGTCAGGTGCAACAGGTCGATGCTCATGGCAACGACATCCCCGGTGAGGCCGCCAAGACGAACATGCTCGTCGGGTCGCGCGACCTCGTCGAGCTGCACGCCCATGACGTCGCGCTCGATTCGCGTACGTCTTCCTTCACCGCCAACTCGTCGTCCAACCGAGAGGGCTTCAAGACGGACCTTCAGGTCACCGGCACTCCGCTCGAAGGACGCGAGAAGAAGCTGCAGGCCTGGGCGCCCTCGGGCCCTGGTGGGGCAGGCGGCATCGAGGACTCGATTTCGGGTCTGAGCCTCGAGGAGGGCAACGCCTCGGGCAAAGGATGGGATCAGTTTGCGACCAACGAACGACTCTACGGAACACGGACTGACTACGACGAAGAGATCTACACGACCAAACTCGATCGCACCGGTGCCGACTTTCGACAGCGCGAGCAGCGGGCGGCTCAGCTCGAGCGCGAAATTCTCAAGGGCGGTGGAGGTGCTCTAGCGAACAACACGCACATGGCCGAAGAACGCGGTGCCACTCTTGACGACAGCAACATGAACGAGGAGGATCGCTATTCGGGTGTCATCCGTGGTCCCGAAGCTTACGTTCCCCCCGGCGCTCGCAAGTCGACTCCTGTCGGCAAGCCAGTCCTTGCCATCCCGAACGGCGCCTCTTCCGGGCCAGCCTCTACCCCGAGCGTGTCCACCCCCGCGTCCAAGTCCACACCAAACAGTGGTGCTCAGTCCCCGGCAGGCTTCCAAGACCCAGCCATTCTTTCGGCTTCCGGATCGTCTCGATTGCCCTTGCCCAATGCGCCCAACTCGAGGATCCCCTCTCCGGCCGCGAGCGCAAATGCGAATGCTAGTGACAAATCGGACGCTGCGAGCAAGGCGACGTTGGATGGCCACATCCTGCGTTTCGTCTCGGATGAGCGAGAAAAGCTCAATGAGCGCAAGCAAGCTCTGCTCAAGGAGGCCCGCGAGACCGCTGAAAAGAAGGAAAAGGACTCTAAGCTGCGAAGCTTGCTCGAGTTTAGCCAGACGTTCAAGCTCAAGGGTGGGACACCTACTGACCTCGCTTCCATTATCGGCGACCTCAAGCCTGCGCCGAATGGCAACAGCAAGACTCCCGCGACCGTCTCCTCGTCGGCGGCCAAGTCTGCTGCGACGCCTGCTGCCGCTGCCGGTACATCAGCAGCGCGGGGATCCACCGCGCCACCAACTCGCAACGCCACGACGAGCCCTGGTGCCAAGCTCCTTCCCGACATTCCTCCTTTCAACCCCGCAAAATCTCGAGCAGCGGCCGAGGCTCAAGCCCTTTCCGGCGCAAGCAAGTCGGCGGCACTGGGCAAACCCGCCACGGCACCCCTGAGAGCGGCATCGGCGTCCGTTTCTCGACCTCTCGGCGCGCCCGTTGCCTCCACCTCGAAGCTCACTGCTGCTGCGCCCGCCTTCGTGTTCAAACCCAACCCGAATGCGACCTCATTCACGCCTGGCGCATCTCTCGGAGCCGGGGCTTTTCGACCTGCCGCCGCTACCCCTTCAATTGCCAGTGTCTCCGCCGTGGCGAGCCCTTCGCCTTCGCCTGCCTCCATCCCAGCAGCTGCAGCTGCTGCCACGCCTAGCCACGCTCCAGTTCAGGCCGCACTTCACCCATTCTTTGGCAACAAGCCTTACAAACGCGGCCACGGGGGTCTGTATGTCAAGGAGGAGTTTGCCCCCTTCAAAAGCGGTGTCCCGGACCCGGCGACCGTTGATCCGCGCTGGTCATTCCATGGCAAATCTTACCGAGCCGTGTACCCTGTCCCCATCCCAACTCCCCCTCCGCCACCGCTTGGTCCGCATATCGGGATTCCGCTCGTCGTTCAGTCTGGCACGGTCGGCCCCGAGGAAGGTGGCCCCGAGTCGTCACCGCCGGTGCAGACGAGCAACCTCGGTGCAGGTGGACCGCATCTCCCCATGAGGATGCCGGGTCAACCGCCGATGCACCCTGGTGCTGCTGGTTTTGGCGCATACCCTCCCCCTCACATGCAATCCGGAGGCTTTGTTCGATTCCCTGGACCGGTGGGTTCATACACCAGTAGAATCTATGCTGCCTATGCTGCCGAGCATCTGACCAATAATCTGGTTCCATCTGATGTGAAAGCAACAGCAGCAGCAACCACCACATCAAGGACAGCTGCACGTCCAACAGCCGCCGCTGCATGGGTCGATGCCTCCCCAGTTTCAGCAGTTCGCTGGCGCCCCACCTCCTCCGCCCGGCGCCATCTTCCAGCCCACAGGAACAGCCAGTGAGTCCTGCTGGCTTTGTTGTGTTCATCTTTGCGTCGGACTTTATTGTGACTCTTCACCTCGATGTCCCTACAGTGTTTCCCAACTCGCCTCAGATGCAAATGCCCCCTTTGGCGCTGCCGCCGCCGCAAGGAAGATGAGACTGGGAAAGTGACCGGACGTGAGAGGAAAGGAACCGGACAGGGTCGAACGATGGACAACAGGCTCGGTTTGAGAGGTACTTTTTTTTCCGCTCGTAGCTGTCGAACTTGGAATTCTAGGACCATTTCATCGCGAAAAAGTCTTGTTCACGCCGACGCTCGCAGCCAGATTTGGCGACGCGGTGCCTTGATGCCGCCAGCATTTGGACCACAAGCACGGGGGGCGCGCAGAAACCCAATATCGAGAGAACCGATGACTGCGTAGGCTCAGTTGTCGGAATGTCGGTCTGGTCCTCATTTTAGCTTTCCTTTCAAACGCTTTCATGGCGATTTCCATCGTTGCAAATTGCTCTGGTTCATGAATACTGTCTGGTGGACGGCCACCGGCGGAATCCGTCCGAGGCAATCCGCCAAGAGTGATCGAGGTTTTTCCGAGGCACCCCACTACCGGCTGACCCGCCGTGCGTGTCGCCCATTCGTCGCGCGGCTTGGACTTGGGGTCTGTTTTCTTGGGGCGGCGTCGATTCTATCTCGTACGGCATGTCGGTCATCAGTCGCAGTACCATCTCGCCAGCTCCGGCACCTATACCCGAACTCAAGACAACAAATGGCCACCACTTACCCGATCCTCCGCGGCCACAGCCGCAGGACCAACAGCAGCTGCATCCGCCGCGGCGGTTGAAGCGTGTCAGCGCGCTTGGATGGTGCATGCAACGACAACTCGGTACGTGAGCGTGAGCCTCATTCGAGGACTAGCAGAAGTGCTAGTAGCACACCTCGACTAGCGCTGGATCACTGACATCCCTCTACCCCGCGCTCGGTGCATTGTCCTACAGGCATCTCGTTGAGCGTCATCGTCGTCGTGCTCGCAGTCAATGCCGCCTCGAGGGTCGAGATGTTCCTCTCGACGCGGTGGACACCGGTACCGTCGTACCATCTGCGCGACCCCTTCTCTCGCTTCTTGTACCTCTCGTTCCGGCTACCCGACTCGGACCTGTATTACAAGGGTAGAGAGTACGTCACGCTGCCGCCGCTCCACGGGTCGCGCTCGCTCTTCGCAGCGCGTCGAATCCGCGCCAAGAATGATGCTCATCCCTCGCTTGCTCCCACCCTCCCACCCTCATTTTTCCTACAGTGACGCTTACTTTATCGCATGGTGGGTCGTGGTGTTTTGGTTCTTGAGGGAGGCGTTGATGAGGTGGGCCTTGGCGCCATTCGCGAGGCGGAGTGGCATCAAGGAGGAGCGCAACGTGGTCAGATTCGCCGAGCAAGGATGGTCGGTGTTCTACTACGGTTAGTTCTCTGTTTTGTGTGGTTTGGGTTGTTCCTTATGGATCACTGATGCTTTGAAAATGGTTCTCGGCTGTGCAGTCATCTTTTGGTCGCTTGGCCTGGTGAGTGGGCAATACTCGCATTAGCCGGTCCCCTCGAGTTCCCTCAGAGCCGCATTGAATGGGGGCCACTCGCTTACGTCCTCCCGTCCCTCACACGCGCTGCACTACAGTACATCATGCAAACAAGCCCTTACGCCTGGCTCAACACGCGCGAGTTCTACGTCGGGTACCCGCACATTGCCATTTCGGGCCTCACCAAATTCTACTGTCCGTTCCCATCGCCATAGATTTGCCGCTTGATCTGGTGTTTGGTGCTGACTCTCCCTCTTTTGCTCACTCTCTGTAGACTTGGCCCAAACGGCGTGTGAGCTGTCATTCGTCCGGAACCCGTGAGGCAAAGCCGCTAAGCCGAGTTCTTGTCTCCGTCGCAGTCTGGGTTCAACAGATCATCGTGATCAACCTAGAGGCTAAACGCAAGGACTACTACCAAATGTTCACGCATCATATTATCACGACCCTTCTGATGATGTTGAGCTACATCCAAAACTTGACGCGTATCGGGACGGCGATCTTGTGCACGATGGACGTGGCGGATATTCTTCTCTCGGTTAGTCGTGGTCGTCACTCGCAATGGGCTATGCGTACGGTTTTGACCCATACGTTCCCTCTTCAGTCCGCGAAATTGATCAAGTACTGCGACCGACCTCAAGCCGCAGATGTCATGTTTGCCGTCTTCCTCGTGGTGTGGATCGCGACCCGACACGTCGCGTTCGTGATGATCACCTACAGCCTCTACGTCGAAGCCCCCCAGATCCTCGAATACGACTGGCGCCCCCAGGACGGCTACTTCCACTCCTGGTGGGCCATGTTCATCCTCAAGTTCTTGTTGACGGCGTTGCAGGTGCTGTCGGTGATTTGGTTGGGCATGAGTCAGTGCTTTGGGGGAAGTATTGATTTGCTGTCAGCGATGTGCTGACCTCCCCACGCTCGCCGATCGTGGCTTTGACAGTCCTGAGAGTTGTGTGGAAAATGGTCGTTGTTGGTGCGGATGCCGAGGACATTCGCAGCGATGATGAGGCCGAGAGCGAGGAGGAAGAAGAAGAAGAAAAGGAAAGTGAGACGGACAACGAGAAGGAGTGCGAGTTGAAGCGGCTAGTGAAGGGTCGCGAGGAGGTTGGGCCCGCGTTCTCCAACGGGCATTCGCGGGAGTGCGGAGGTGGATGAACGACCAAAGGCGCTGCCGTTACCCGAGGATCTGACAGCGAAGGCGACGAGTGGGCATCGAATGGGCATGGCAAGGCGCTTGTCGAAAGCCACGAGGTGACCCGGCGGGTGAACTGTCGGTGAACAGACTCGGTCGGCTGGCGGTGGTGTGGTGAGGAGGGATGTAGCCCGCCGGGCGTGACGGACACGTGCTCTGCCAAGTCGTCACCTAGTAATTTCGTGTTTCAGATCAGTTTCAGCATTGTAAGAATACATCCTGTGGTACTGTCACGCGGGCGGCCCCGGTGCAGGCCGACGATGCCATCGACAGAGGTCCGTGCGAGCGAGCGGGCCTGAACATGGCGATCCGCTCTGCCGCTTCCCAGCGATGACGGCGTGGCAGCTTTGGCGCAGCTGTCACTCTGCCTCTGCCCCGTAACCCACTCCTGCACCTTTGAAACCGTCCGCACAACGACTTCTTCACGCTTAGACCTCGTTTCGCGACACTTGTCCTCTTCTTCCCCAACCACTCCCAACAAAATGAGCGCTGTGTGAGTGTTGCCTGTCCTCAACTCTTCCCTTTCCCGCTCGCCGTCGCTCTGTCCCCGTTGACGTCGACGTGCCGTCGCAGCCTCGGTCAAGCGCCAGCCGATCCTCGCTCTGCGCTCGGACATGCTGCTGCCCGCGCTCGCAGGTGATCGATCGTAGCCTGCATCGCCATGATTGGGCATTGCAAGGATCTATCGTGATGGGACGAGGTGGCCCTGCATCTTCGACGTCGGCGTACCACATCCCTCGACTCGTGAAGACTCGGTGAAACTGACCACGATCTCGCATCGATCCCCCGCCATCGATCGCGATGCCATTCATTGCCCACAGCGCTGACATCGGATTGATCGGTTTGGCCGTCATGGGTCAGAACCTGATTCTCAACATGTGAGTCTGCACCTTCCTCATCTATAGAGATGGGCTACATGCGGTGACCAAGCTGATTACCACCCTCTCTGCCTCGTCACCGTCCCATCCCGATCTCGCTTTCGTCCTCTTTGCCAGGGCCGACAAGGGCTTCACCGTCTGCGCCTACAACCGCACGACCTCCAAGGTGGACCACTTCCTCGAGAACGAGGCCAAGGGCGAGTCATCTCTTTCCGCGATCCCCGTGACACTTGTCGTTGGCTGCGTGGGTACATAGACTTGACCCGGTCCGGCCGAGGCAAGGCGAGCGAGCGACCCGTGACCGAGGGAGGGCGCCGTCGATCCTCGTTCTTCCTCGGCCAAGCGCTGCACGCAATGCTCGCGCCATTGTTAGGCACATTCCTGTCGCCAAATATTCTGAACTAGTGATACAATGCCGCTAGAGCCTGATGCTGACGTGCTTATATCACTCGTTCCCGCCCTGGCCATGTCAACGGTCGCCAGGCAAGTCGATCGTCGGCGCTCACTCGGTCGAGGAACTCTGCTCCAAGCTCAAAACCCCCCGAAAGATCATCTTGCTCGTCAAGGCCGGTGATGCCGTCGACAACTTCATTGAACAGCTCGAGCCTCACCTCGAGAAGGGCGACATCATCATCGATGGCGGCAACTCGCACTTCCCCGACTCGGTTCGCCGTGTTGCCGCGCTAGAGAAGAAGGGACTACTCTTCGTCGGCTCGGGTGTGTCTGGTGGTGAGGAAGGTGCCCGCTACGGTCCTTCCATCAGTGAGTTACGAATTGCCCTTCGAGCCAGGAACGCCGCGGCATTGATCTGACCCGTCCCTTCCCTTGCGTCTTCCAGTGCCCGGTGGATCCCCCGCCGCATGGCCCCACATCAAGGAGATCTTCCAAAAGACCGCTGCTCAAGTCGATGGTCAGCCCTGCTGCGACTGGGTCGGAGAGTCCGGCTCGGGACACGTGAGTGACCGACCTTGCCTCCAATGACCACACCACTCAACTGTGTGCTGACGACTGGCCTACGACTACCTTGTTTTTTTTTACCACACACAGTACGTCAAGATGGTACATAACGGTATCGAGTACGGAGACATGCAGCTCATCACCGAGGCGTACGATATCCTCAAGCGAGGCTTCGGCATGTCCGAGGGAGAGATCGCCGACGTCTTCGAGAACTGGAACAAGGGTGTCCTGGATTCGTACCTCATCGAGATCACGACCGACATCCTCAGGTACAACGACGACGATGGAGTTCCCCTCGTCACCAAGATCTTGGACTCGGCTTCCCAGAAGGGTACCGGCAAGTGGACCGCCGTCAACGCCCTCGACCTCGGCATGCCCGTCACCCTTATCGGTGAGGCCGTGTTCGCCCGCTGCTTGTCATCGATCAAGCAGGAGCGTGTCCGCGCTTCCAAGGTCCTCGGTGGGCCTCAGATCGAGGCCTTCACCGGCGACAAGAAGCAGTTCATTGATGACCTCGAGCAGGCTTTGTACGCGTCCAAGATGATCTCGTACGCGCAGGGCTTCATGCTCATGCGCGAGGCCGCTGCCGAGTACAAGTGGAACCTCAACTACGCCGGCATCGCGCTTATGTGGCGTGGTGGGTGCATCATCCGTTCCGTCTTCCTCGGCGACATCACCGCCGCCTATACCAAGAACCCCGACCTCGAGAACTTGCTCTTCGACCAGTTCTTCAACAAGGCCATCCTCAAGGCCCAGAGTGGATGGCGCCGCATCATCGCGCAGACCGCCTTGTGGGGAATCCCCGCCCCGGCCTTCGCGACCGCTCTCTCCTTCTTCGACGGTTACCGCACCGAGCGATTGCCCGCTTCGCTCCTCCAGGCCCAACGCGGTGAGTTTCGAGACCTGGTTTGGGACACGTAGACGGTCATATCTGATGCTGATCTTTCTCAATTCACCCTTTCCACCGTCAACAGACTACTTCGGCGCCCACACCTTCAAGATTTTGCCCGAGTTCGTCAGCGAGAAGTACACCGAGGGTGCCGATGTCCACATCAACTGGACCGGACGAGGTGGCAACGTCTCCGCCTCGACTTACTCCGCTTAAGATGGGTGCTCGCCGGTCTGAAGCTCATTTCCTCTCCGAGTCCATTAACCAACAGGGTTCCTACCATATTTTTTGACTCCTTTGTGTGCTTCCTTGTTTGAAAATCAAACTCCCCTTCCCGAGGAGTAATACTTGCGAGTTGCTACCGACGTTGAGCCAACACCGTGAGCACCACTCAAAAGTCGCCCCTGCCCAAGCCTCATCGTGACTTCTCGCTGGACCACAGCGCTGAGGCGTAGATTGCCAATCCATCCAATGTTCGACATGATTCGTGTTTATATACTTTCATCAAGTTAAGGGACAGCGTGGTTCCGCCTGGTGTGGACCACGGGGTCAAACTCTTCCGTGATCCTATGGACCGGCGTGACGCATGGGGCCATTGGGCACGGTCCGGCATTGACGTTGTGATTCGGGATCGCGAGGCAGACGACAAAAAATGGTAAGACCCCAAGAATATGGTTTCGGCAAACCATATTCATTGCAAGAATCACAATCAAGATCGACTCTTGTTGAATTGCCTGACACATCTGAAACTGTGACTTCGTGCCCGCTTCACTCCGCTGCGATGCTCGAGGCGACAATGCTGGTTCGGAACCGATCGGTGATCCCGGCCCGAACCGAACAAGAAATCGAAAGAGTCAGATGGGGACTTTTCGATGTCACAAAGTCCTGGTGCCCTTGTGGAGTGCACGGGTGGATTTTCCTGCACTGTCCTGAGGTACGCTCTGGACAGAGAATCGATCGTCGCCTCCTATGCATCCAGACTTTGCCGTCGTCTCTCGGCAAGCTCAAGCCTAGACGCTCACGCTACCGGATCAGGAAGTCAGACCCCGCGACGACTGCTGCATGGTCCTCTTCCCAGAGAGACCATTCATAGCCCATGATATGGTTCGAGTTGGTCTCCAGTCCCGTCTTATTTCAGCCGATTGATATACGCAGCATTGGGAACGAACTCGGAGTACTACGTCAGACCCAATGATGAACCGACGATGTAGGTATTGATTTTTCGGGCCGGCGACGATATTCCGCGTGTAGTGGGCGGTAGTATTTCGCTGTCTTCAGATTTACTAGCTCTCACGAGTTAACGTCACAAAGAGAGGACTTGGTGTACGAGCACTGTTAGAAAATCCGGGAGGACAAGAACCGCATGGTAGATTTTCGCGGGCCGGAGCAGCATCCGCTGCCAGCCAGGTCTTTTGGGATCGACTGGGAACCGGGGAGGGGGCGTGAGCACCCCCGGGTGGGGGGTCGATTGACAGGGAATACATATTTGGGAAAAACATTACGGTGTCTCAAGAGCCCACAGCCGAGAGCCCACAGCCGAGATGTGATTACATGTACCTGTCCTACGTTTCATTGCACCCGCAGCCGAAGCGAAACAGAACACCTCCGAACAAATGTCTCAGATCCGAGCTCGCAGGACGTGATCCTAGCTGTTGTCGATCACGGATCGTCCGGCGCGCGGAGCCCAAGCCCAACCGCGGTGCCCAACCAAGGGTCTAGGCCGGCTTGGAGGAAGCCGACATTATTTTTCTAGCGTTTTTGAGCATCATCAACGCATGCATGTACATTAGCAATGATGAGTGATAGCTCTCAGAGCCTTAAAAAAAGCTACTACCTCGCAAAGTGAATTAACTCGGCAAGCCACGGCGTCGCACACCTCTCTTTCGTCTTCCAAGTCATCTTCTCTCCTCGCACACCTCTACCTAAGTTCCTCTCTCCTCCCTCCACATCTCGAACCGATGTACTACCCTGTGGCGACCCACGATGGCGGTCCCGAGGAGATGTCCGAGCGAGGTCGGATTTTGCAGTCATCCGACGGCGGCGGAATTTTTGTCGACGGTGGCCAGGCGCCCGGACTAGCGCCCGAACTGGACGACGAGGATGACCGCCGTCACGGCAGCATCGTTTCAAACCACGACTATTCCACCTTCCCTACAAGTCGACCCCGGGTTGGATTCTGGCAATCGAGATGGTCCAAGGTCAAGTCGAGCAGCATCCGATCACGTGTTGTCACATGTCTTGCACTTGCCCTCTTCGTTATCGGCGCCGTCGGTCTGAGCGGCGCTCTCGGTCGAATCAAGCTGCCTGAGCATGTCTCAGTCGAGGCGGTCCGCGATTGGCAGCGCTGGCTGCCGCTGCCCGCGGGCTGGGACGCTCGCCGTGATCGCACCAATGTACTGTTCGAAGAAGAGTGGAAGCAACCTCGACGAGAGTACTTGGGTGGCATGTTTGAGTCGGCATCGGGGAATAGCACACCAACAGTCGCAGATCTGTTGGTCCATCCCGACCCTACCCTGTCCCTGTACGATAACCTCAAGTGAGTAGTTTCTCACAGCCCCAGGGGGCCTCTTCTTGGCGCGGGCTGCCTGGCATGGTCGACTTGGGCCAATGCAAAGGCCGCCATAAAGCGATACAACTCTGCTGACCATCGAAACAAGCTTTTTTTTAACAGGCCGAACTTGAAGTACCTCATGACCGACTCGTGGAGCGGCTTGGGTGGCCAGTTCACGACCGTGCTCCCTTTGCTGTTCCTCGCGTCCATGACCTCGCGCATCGCCATTATTCCGAGTTTCAACGACGAGCACCACTACGGAGCGGACGTTATTGTTAAGATGAGCATGCTATACGACCTGGAACGCTTCAGGCAGATCGTGAGTGTTTTGCCGATCTTCATGAATCAGAGCTCCCAGAGGGGGAAGCTGAACCGCCCCCGGCTCCCTTTTTCACACAACGATTAGACTGGGATCTTGTTTGTTGAACAAGACGATGTCAAGGTCCGCGATCCCAAGCATACCCTTACTCAAGAAGACGATGTCGGATGCTACGTCTCCAACTGGTCGTTCGACCAAGGTCTTTCCTACGGCCACCACAACATCCACCAGACGATCATTCGACTCGACAGGCCGGGAGTTGCAGGCAAAGAGTGCGTGCAGGAATGAGTCGGAGCTATGACGTGTTCCATACAAGTTACTGACCTGACCTTATGTTACCGCTACAGCTGGGCCGACTGGACGTACGAGTCGTATGCTATGTTCGACATGGACTTTGAGCGACGAATGGAGAAGAGTCGCGACATCCTCGCGAAGGAGGGAATTACAGGGGACAAGTTACCTCGCAACCTCAAGACAGCGACCAAAACGAGCTCCTTGATGTGCTACACCAACCTGTGGGATCTCAAACGCGCGGGACAAGACCAGATCTCGAAGGAGCAGAAGAAGCTCATGGCCCCACAGTGGAATGACTTCAACCGCCAGCCGGAATGGCACTATGTCGGTCGATACCTCGATGTGAGTGCCCATGCCAGGAACTTGACGAGGTATAGAAGTTGAAAACTGACGAACTCTGCCCATTTGCCAATGCTCAGTTTGCACCCAAGATCTGGGAGATCGCACTCGCCTCCGTTCGCGCGAGTCTCGGGGTGACTACGATCCCACAGGAGCTCATCACAATGCACATTCGCCGGGGCGATTTCCTGGTAAGCATCTCTTCCTCCCATCCCATACAGGCCCGAAACTGATTCAGTCAGTGTTTTCAATCGCTCCGATAGACTTGGTGCGAGAAGGCTACCGACTGCACGCCTAGTCTCGATGCCTTTGTAGACGCTCTGAAGGATCTCAAGCTAGAGCTCAAGATGGCGTCGCCCGAACTCGACGTCGACAAGATCCAGGTCCTTATCGCCACCGACGAACAAGACCATCGCGCGATTCTGGACCAGATCGCCGCCAACGGCTGGGTCGTCAGCCAGACACCTCCGAGCATGATCGAGGAGGCGTTTGGCGATGCGTGGAAGTGGGCTGACTCGGCGATCGCTCAAGCGATTCTGAGCTTAGGAGCCCGAGGCTTCGTTGGGACCTCAAACTCTCAAATCAGTCAGTTGACGCAGCTCAGGATCCAATCGTACTACAAGCGCAAGCACGCGCCGACAAGGATGGTCGACCGGACCGGGAAGTTCATGAAAAAGCGTAGCCTCTCTCACAATGGCTTAAAACGACGACTCGCTATCCGTTAGAACAGGTTCAACTCAGTCTCGAGCTACTCCAGTATTCATTGCAGTGTATTGTATTGCAGAGCATATCCAAAGCGAGACCGATTTGTAGCTTCTACAGCAGTTTTAAATAAGTGAGAGAATCGCATCTCAGGCTCGTAAACGATTCGTCGGCTCAACGGGTTCGATCACTTCGCCCCATCCTGACTCGCAGTGTCGGGTGTCGCCGTACCTGCTGCTTGAAAAGTCAATCGTCTGGGCGTGGACTCGATATCAGGCATGGTGGCCGCTTCGGCGAGAGCGACTTCATGGATCGAGGCTGCGGGGGTAGCCGGGGCGGCATTGGTCCATCGTCGGACCGTCGCCGTAGGTGAGAATGTGACCGACATGGTCGAGCGCGTGCGTTCGAACGCGACATAAGTAAACTTGGACACAGGGATGGAGATACCGTGAACGAGGGTCGATGAGAAGGCGATGAAGAGCACCACAGGGATGATCAGCGTACGCAGCACGGCTCGTTCTTCAGGGAGTGCGTTGAAAGCCAAGATGGCGTAATAGATCGCCGAGACGCCGATAGGGCCGAAGAAACCGGCGAAGAGCGCCTGTTTGTGAGACGGGATGGCGGGGATCAACTTTTGCAGCGCCACGACCCAGGGTAGTCGGCGGAAAACCAAAAGGCACAAGGCGAGCAAGACCAGGCGCCATGGGGTGAGGTACTGGGAGGTGTAGGCCGACCAGTCGATGATGGTCCCAATGTAGATAAAGATGGACGCGTTCAAGAGCGAATCGATCACGTCTTGAAAGGTCTCGTCTTCGGTCTCTATACGGAAAAAGTCTTGCCACGTAAGCGAATTGCCGGCGATGAAGCAGGCAAAGATGTCGTCGCTGCCAAGCACGCCGACGACGCCGAGCGTCAGGAAGGACAGTCCGATGCCATACTGCAAGGACAGTCCATAGTGGTATGAGTATGATACGCACGCTTCCCCCTAGGTTGCAGAGGCCGCACAACTTACAGCCAAGAATGATTCGTGATCGATGAGACGACGAGTGTGGGCGATCTTCAAGGACTTGCGCGCAATGTAGCCCAGCACGGCCCCAATCGCGCACGACAGCATGATCTGGTACAAGAGCGTTGTTACGAACCAATGGGCAACGACGGCTCCGAGAGAATCTTCGCTGCGATGCATCAGGCCGATAGCGATGAATAGGAACGGGTAGCCGAGTCCGTCGTTGGCGCCGGATTCGGCCGAGATGATGTTGCGGACGGATCGGGGTACATATTTTTCGGCATACCGTCCTTGCACAACTGTGAGTCGTGAGGAGGGCACAGCATTATCAACGGGCAACTCTTGTGGTTGGCGCTCTTGCCCACACACGAGGCCAGCACTCACTTGCGTTGGCCAAGATGGGGTCCGTCGGAGTGATGCACGCCGAGATGACGAGGGCCTCGATATAGGTGATGGCCGGGATGAAGAGCTTCAGGAAGCCGGCCGAGACGAACCAGCCTATGGTCATGATGGGGAACAAGAGCACAAAGAGGGAGAGGGCCTCTCGTCTCAGATACGCCGCTGGGAGACTGATACCGGCGAACATGACCTGGATGCCGATGAGGACCCGTGTGAGTTGAAAGGTGAGCGTGCGGCCCGCAGCGGCGTTGCGACCAACCCACTCGAGCGGGCTGATAATGTCGGCGCCATAGGGCCCAAAGGCGATGCCGAGACAGAGCGATATGAGTGCACTCGATAGGAAGAGCTTCTCCTTGATCCAGTACGAGAGCTGGTTGATGGTAGTGAAGTAGGCGCCGAGCACTAGCAGCGCGAGCGAGATATGCGAAACGTCGAGCTTGTAGTAGGGTTCCTCGGCGTGCGACTCGGCCATGATGAGCTTTGAGCTTTGACGTTGAGCGTCGAGCGAAGAGCGAAGAGGGTAGGAGCTTGATACTCGAGGTGTTGTCGAAAGGCGTGGGGGGGCTTGGTCGTGGGTGGGGGGGCGTCAGTGTTAGTGGCTCCGCAGTCGACGCCGACGAACGAAGCGGGAGTGGCGGACGGGGTCGAGCGAGCGAGGACGGCGAGCATAGAGGCGACTGATGCAAGAAGGCACCGTTGCTACAGGCGAGGAGACCTACAAGTTGTACAGCAGCCGTATGCAATCTTAGTGGCGACGAGTCCGATGACGGGAGCTGATGGAGACAACTTGAACAAGGACAAGAGCCAGCGGCCACTGGCCTCGAGCAGGGCAGGCGCTGGCAGGCCGGATCGCCTCGTCCTCAAGATCGCGAGGCTCCCTCTCCCTCCTGCTACGGCGTCCGTTATCAACTCTTACGCCCCACGATGTCGAGCACACCACTGCAAGACGCAGCCGAGGCACGCAAGGCCAAGCTCGCAGCGCTCAAGAAACGCAAGACGCTCCACGACGCGGCCGCACCCATTTCGTCCAAGCTTGATCTTGGCGGCGACCACGACGAAGCTCCATCGTCAGTCGTGGCTCACAACCTGTTCCATCGCTCTTCAGCTCCGACTGACACGAGGGGTCCCTATCCCCTTCGACAGTGACGTATTCCAATTCCGCAACTACGATCCAATGACGGGCACTGCGAGGAAGCATGCACGCACTGACGAGCTCGACACTGTCGAGAAGCAGGTCGAAGGACTGGCTGACCAAGTCATCGCACGCGACGAGGCCACCAGGGCACAGGAACTAGTACGTCGCTCTAACCCATCTGGCTCGACCCTCGGGAGACCGCTGTCGTGGTCCTGCGAAGACTGCAAGCATCCCGGGCCTCCACGCACCAGAGACCACAACTGACCACATCCATCCGATCGGTCCCTCATGTAGGACCTCACAAATATCCAACCCAAAAAACCGAACTGGGATCTCAAGCGTGACCTCGACCGTAAAGTGAGTCGGAGCCGCCATCCCCGCCCATTCATGTCCGAATGCTGCTGACCGGTTGAGGCTCCGCTGTCGACAGCTTGGACGGTTACGCAACAAGACCGACCAGGCCGTCTCGCAGCTGATACGAAAGCGCCTTCAGGCTGAGAGAGGCACCGAGGCCGCTGCCCAAGTCGGCCTCGTTTCAGGCTTTGATGATCGGAACGAGGATAACGAGTCCGACGACGAGTAGAGTGCAACACGCCGCGCAGTATCAAAAATTTGCATCAGCACCCATTGTAGTAGTACGACCACAACTTGCAAGCACTGACATCTCGCACCGGCGAGAGCAAGGAATCCGACGGCTGCCCCTGCCTTGTCGTTGTCGGAGAGACGTTTCGATACTCTCGGGCTCTCACCTTTATCACCTATAGCTCAAGTATCATCAGTTCATCATCGCCGAGCTGTGGTTTGCTATGAGACTAGAGTCTATTGAAGTAAGTTCTTGTCGGCAACTGCCGCTGTTGCTCCGGCGGTGTTAGCTAGCCAGCTAGCTACCCTGTGTACATTGCAGCTTTCCAGAACTGCTTCGAAATGGTGTCATATACAGTATGAAAATGACAGGAACGAATGGAAAGCCCCAGGGCGACCGTTGCGTCGAGTTCAGGATGATCGGAAGCACTTCAAGCGGCGCACTGCGTCGCAAAGCCCCTCTCGCAGACATAGCTCTTAAGTGCTGGCTCCGCTCGGAATCCTTGAACACTCGACCGAGCCATCGCCATCATGTCCGCCATGCCCCCGGAGAGCAAGCCACCGAGGCCGGTGAAGCTAATCGCTGGACTCTCCTTGATGTAGAAACAATAGCTCCGATCGAAAGCCGGCGCGGTCGGGCTCTCGAGCGCAGCCTTGGCCAGTCCGAAAGCCGCCGAGTCGGTCCTGGAATGACATGAGATGCTGGGATCAGCGCTCGACATTTCCACATGGAAGGCCACCTTCCAGCCTTACAGAAATGTCTTTGGATACTCACAACATAGTGATATGACTTGCGTAATGCATGGTCCCGCATACATGCTTGTCCTGAAGTGCAAAGTTAGATGCCCCTGGCAGAAAACTCGTCGCCTGGGCGTTGGTTGGTCCTTCGGGTTGGATTACGTCGTCGTACCGGGTGAAAATGCTCGTTGTGGGCACAAGCGCAGACCTCGCACTGCTCATAGCCCCCGAGTTCTGCGCAGCTAAGTACCTCGAGCCTTTGGTCTGTTGCTTGACGGAGGCAGGGCAGAACGACGCTGCCGCCCCACACAGCAATTGACTTTCTGCCGTACCGTGGAAGTCACCCGCAAGCGCAATAAAGCTGGACACCAGTGCTTGCGTAGACGGCCAGAACTGGAGTGCCCAGGGAATATTCAAACCCGCCCCTTGGCTGTGACCGATGACGGCGACCTTGTTCGTTGACGACCGGGGAGCGAGGAACTGCCGAAGGGAACGTGCACAGGGCCAAATGTCAACTTGGACAAGAATATGGTTGAGAGTGGAACTCGTTGGGCCGCCTCACCTTTATGGCTGCGACAACGTATTCTGCAGTGAGTTGGGCATCCCCAAGAGACCGATTTGGGAGATCGATATAGCATGGCTTGTATCGCTTCCCCGTAATTGGAAGGACACGGACGCTGGGAGAGGAACGGACGTTGCCGTTAGTTTATGCGGGCCGCTGTCTCATTACACGCATGCAATCACGTACTAAGGTCCAGAAGCCCAAGACTCAGATCCTTTGGAGCCTGTGCCATGCACTAGCAAGGGTAAAATCAAGTTAGACAGGCTCATCATCACACGCGTGCACTGTCACTTAAAGGCCCAAGACTCACCCAGGAGCACGGTCCCACCCGGCGCATTGCTCAGACCAGGAACACAAGTGATCAAGCCGGCCGCGGCATTCAATGTTACCGACAGAGTGGGTTCGTTCGTTACCTGAACCTGGTTTAAAATTGGCTAAGGTACTCCCAGAGAAGGTCAGGACAGATACAACGTGCGCGAGGCAGCAGACCTCCCTCCAAAGATAAGCATCGGCGCACGTACCATGGCGAGGCCTGTTGCCGCAGCCGCGCATGCGATGCTCAGAACCGACAACATCTTGCAGATTGAGGTAAAAGTTGATGAAAGGTGGAAAAGAATACGAAGCATCAGTATCCTTTCGTGAACGGAGGTAGGGTTTCCCTGTCTCGAGGATGACATCCGGCCCGGTTCGCGACGCCGCAGTTCGCGGCCTCCTGTCTGAGATCAGACGAGGGCAGTTGAGATTAGCCGATCGCCGCAACCCCCTGACGGTTCGATTGCCAGCATATTCCACAGGTGATATTGAGATCGGCCCTCGATATCTCAGTTCCAACGGCCCTGTAGATCGCTGCTTGAGTTGAGGTACGCCGTTACAACCAACTCGTCAGCAACACTTCCGCAACCATGATCGTGCTCTGCAGCTGCGGCAAGGATTGCCCGGACGACGACTGACCGAGTGCTGACGCACGAGGCTCCGAGTGGCAACTGCCCGCTTTGGATGAAAATGCCCTCGTGCATCCAACCATTCAGTGATCCGGTACCTAATTGAACGATGTTTAGCCTGTGCACACCCGGGATTTCACCACACGCCGAGCCGGGTCCACCCAGGCCGGGGTCAGCAGTCACAGCGCCTCGCAGACGCATACTGCCATGCTCTGTACGGCCCGCTCATCATTGCACTGACGGTCCATATCTAGAGGTCACCCGGGCCATCCTCAAAATAGGAACCTACGCCAGGCGTCACACTACCTACTAGCCTTCGCGACTCGGAGAGGAGGCAAAATATAGCGACCAGTGACCACCAGCCTACTAGCCGTGTCGTTTGTCGCTGTCGACGTCACCGCCAAGTGGCAATTTGGCAGCCCCCAGGCCTTCGATCGCCCCTTCCGCCGGGGAACCCACCGCCATGATGATGCAAGTTGTGAATCGGGGATGAAAGCAGTTGGGCACCTCTCGTCACTTTTCTGAGTTTTTCAATCGCATAGCAAATGACGCCCCAGTCTTGCCACACCGAAAAGTCGTTGCTCGGCTACATGCAGAACCTGCGCTTGTCCGCGATATCCGTGATTATGTAATCTTGCCCAGCCCGGCGATCCCGATATCTCGGGTCGACAGGGGCGCCTGAGGCCTCTGCGCACCCCCGCGCGCGCGACTCCTTCAATGCGCCTGCGCCTGCGCTTGCTGTCGGGCGTCACTGCCGCCGCTTCAGGCGCCACCACATCCGCCACGTCGTCCGGCAACACCCGCACCGCCTTCCTCAGGGACACACGCTTGGACGGCCCCAAAGCATTTGCGAATTGGACACGCCAATTCCGCCTATGCCTAGCGGATGACATCCGCTCGTACCTTGTTGACGGTATCGTACCCGACGAATGGACACCTTCCCATCGCTCCGCTCGCGAAATCATTGCGAACTCGATGGATTCCGCCGAGGTCTCGGCGGTCCTCGACAAGATCCCCACTGCCGACCTCATAGCGCCAAAAATCTACTCAACGCTGAAATCGCCCTACGCCCCTGACGACGCCACTCGCACGCTCGAACTCTTCTCGCGACTCTGGGGCTTCCAATCCATTCCCGGGACTGTTGCCGAATTTGACACCTGAATCACGGAATTCAAGTCGGTCGCACAAGAGGTCATCGACGCGATAACCACCATCAACGACGTCCTTGCTACACTCGTCCTCGCGATCGCTCATCCGTCGCTTGAGAGCTTCAAGGCGACGTTCACCGACGAACAACGCTCGCAACGCTCTCCCCCGGACATTGATACGATTGCCGAACGTATGCACGTACAACTCCGGTCGACAAACCTCTCCAGCGACCAGCCGGCCCTCCTCGCCTCGACGTCGCCACGCCCCGCCGGCGGCAACTGCCTCGCCTGTCGCAGCCCTTCTCACAGCGTCGCGCAGTGCCTACGAGGGCGCAACACCCGCCGCGAGGACCCTGTCGCTTCTGCAAGAAAAGGGGGCACTGGTCTTGACTGCAAGAAGGCTCTCGAGCACGGCAAGAAGTCCAACACCAACAACGCCGACTCAACCCTAGACTCGCAACACTATCGGGTTTCTCGTTACCAGTCTTCCCACACGTCGTCGCCAACTTCGCAACGAGTCCTTCGTCGTGGACTCGGGCGCCACTGCACACATGGTTCCGGACAAGTCGCTGACCACTCCAAATGTCAGCATCTTCCTCTCCTCTCTCGCTCACAGATTGCCTTGTCCCTACTGACACTCCACCGAGGCCTCGGCCATTTTGCACCATCGTACATACAGAAGATGATTGCGGACGCTTGCTGGAGGGTCTCGGGGCCGGATATAGTGACGAGGAGGTAGAGAAGTTAGCTTACAATGCTTGCCTCAGCGCAAAAGGCCATCGTCTTCCCTTTCCCGATTCGGAATCGCACTCCTTGGAGAGACTCGGCCTCGTACACAGCGACGTCCTTTACTTCCCTGAGCGGTCCATGACTGGCAAGCGTTACCTTGTCACGTTTCTCGACGATTACTACCGCAAACTCTGGGCCTACGCGATCGGACACAAAAGCGAAGTCTTCGGCGTTTTCAAGACTTTGCCGAAGTCGAACTAGAGACGCGCGCGACACTGAAGGTCCTCCGAACCGACAAGGGTCACGGGGGCGAATATCGTTCGAATGCGTTCACGGAGTTCTGTAAGGCACGAGGCACTCGTCGACAATACTCTATCCCACACACGCCTCAACAGAACGGCCGTGCGGAGCGGGTCAATCGTTACATCTTCGAAGGCGTCCCTGCATTCCTTGCAGACGCTCATTTACCGAACACATTCTGGGAAGAGGCCGGCGCTTACTTTGTCCACTGCAAGAACCTGTGTCAACATTCCGCCCTGGACAAGGCGACGCCAAACTTCGCCTGGCACGGCCACCGCACCAATGCCTTAGCGCTGCACCCGTTCGGCTGTACAGCTTGGCTCACGGTCCCACGCGAACTTCGCTCCCAACTCGACCCAAAGGCGGCGCCCGTTCTCTCGTTCTCTTCCCCGGCTACGACCTGGCTTCCAAAGTCTTCCGGTTCTACGACACTACCATCAACAAGACCACACT
Organism: Microbotryum scabiosae; assembly: GCA_022702605.1. Taxonomy (NCBI): domain Eukaryota; kingdom Fungi; phylum Basidiomycota; class Microbotryomycetes; order Microbotryales; family Microbotryaceae; genus Microbotryum; species Microbotryum scabiosae. The sequence goes on along the minus strand of JAHWDV010000017.1, from coordinate 666,013 downwards.
TGGCAAGAATGCCACATTCCTGGACTCCGAGTTCCTCGGATTATATGACGACTCCACTGAGCAAGAAATCGACACGCACTACGCCAGCGCTTCTGCCGCTGAACCTCAAGCCACTGTCAAGACGGGGACCCCACTAGTAAGGCCGGCGCAGAATGGACGTCTCATCACACCTTGATGATTCCGTCCTGAGCGCCGCTGACGTGTTCACTCGGACTTACGAAGCCTTACCTAATTCCACGGATGCCGTACCGTCCTCGTTACCGTCGCCCGCGTTGTCACCCGGGCCGTCGCCGTTGTTGGCTACGTCACCGTCATTCTCGGCCTTGCCAACCGACTCCGACGACTCTGTCGATCCCCTCGACTTAATCGGCTCACATGCCCAGGTTCGTCTCAACTCACTGGACGTGCACCGCTCGGATGACGACACATCGCGAGCCCGCATCGGTCGAGGAGTCGCCCGACGAACTCGACCTCGTTGGGCGTCACTCGCGCGACGAATCGCCAGACGAAATCGATTTCCTCACTCGACATCACCGCGCTTTCATCGCAACCGACGACGAAACTTCTGACACGGAGGCCATTCAGCCAGTCAAGTGCATCACCAGCGACCCACAGACCTGGGGCGAGGCGATGTCCAGCGACAAGCCGGAGATATGGCCAAAGCCGCCAGCGACCATTCACCTCCATGCGCGACGACTTCAAGGTCTTTACCATCGAGGACAGATCCACGGTGCCCGCAGGTGCGACCATCGTTACGTCCAAGTTCGTATGGAAAACGAAACGGAACGCACTCGGCGACGTCACCGGACACAAGGCACGACTTGTGGCGCAGGGCAACCGCCAACGCGACGGCATCGACTTCGCCGAAACGTTCGCACTAGTCGCACGCTTCTCTATACGCTCATTCCTCGCCCTGGCGGCCGCCAATGGCCTCCATGTGCACCAAGCGGACATCGACAAAGCCTACCTCCACGGCGACCTTGAATACGAAATCTGGATGACGGCACCGCGCGGCTTCGATCTTCTCAGCGACAAGGTCCTCCGCCTGCGCCGCTTCGTCTACGGGCTCAAACAGGCTGGCCGAATCCGGAATCGACACATCGATGCTTCCCTTCGAGTGGTTGTTCAAGCGCCTTGGCCCTGCCGAGTACATCCTCGGCATCCAGATCAGACTGCTCGACAACGCCTCCATCGCTCTGTCGCAGGAACGGGAGACATCATGGACGTGCTCGCCCGTTTCCACTTTGACATTATGACTCGCGGCACTACGGTCCCGATGACTCGCGGCCTTTCGCTCTCAGCCATTCCGGGTCAAAGCACCGAACGGATCAGGTCATGGTATCTACAGGCTACAGGCTCGCTAGTCTGAATCTCGCTTGGCATCCGCCCCGACAACGCTTTCGCGATATCCTACCTAGCCCGCTTCGTCAACAGTCCCGGCCGTCGTCATTGGATACTTGTATATTGCCACGCGGCTGGGCCTATCCCGACGCGCGGCTCGGCTCTTGCTCTTGCTTAGCTTCCTATTCATCACTCTTACTTACAACTACAACACTAACGTAGTGGAGTCGATTGAATAGGTAGGTTGCAATTGATCACTCTTACTTACAACTACAACACTGACGGAGTGGAATCGATTGAATAGCCGCTGCCCAGTGCCCAGCGCGCCGCTCGCCCGGATCACACTTGCCCCTCCGGTCGTCGCCGTCACATCCGCGCTCATGTCACAGTTGACTCCCAGAGGCAAACGCACCAATGCGTCACCCATTGTCGGCACCATTCGAGTTACGCCGAGACGGAAGAGTCTGTTCTCGAAGACGCGCCTTGTCGCGTTCGGAGTGGTCGCGGCACTGATGAGCCTCGCCGTTGTTTGGCTCGAGTCAATCAAAGTGAGAAGCTCAGAACTGATCGCCGGAACAGAGCGGTGGATTGATGCTGAAACATTGCTCGGTTCTCTTCAACTTGTTCACGCGCTCATCGTCCCCAGCATTCCTGGTACATCTTTGACTCGCCGACGCTGCATGCGCTGTGCCGCGAGGCCATTTCTCTCTACCCGGACGACATGCCGTCCATGGTCCACCATATCGTCACGAACCTCACCCTGACCCATAACTCGTATTCGATCAACTCCGAACCCTTCTTTTCCTCGCCGCTCGAGCTTGACAACAAGACTCGCGCGGTCCAGGCCTCGTCGTACCGTCCGAACCCCCGCGAATGGGTCTTCAACAATGCTGCAGGCGCGATGGGAACCATGTACATCATTCATGCGTCCATCACCGAGTACCTCATCATCTTTGGTACCCCTCTAGGTACTGAAGGCCACACAGGAAGGCATACAGCCGACGATTATTTCCACATTCTCAAAGGAGAGCAATGGGCGAGCGAAGCCGGATCATTCGACATCGAGGTGCGTAGATGCCATCTTGCCGGCGTTCGCGCCCCCCCATTCATGCATTAATGTAACGTCGACCGAGCAGCGCTATCCCGTCGGGACCATGCATCACCTCCGAAGAGGTAATGTGAAGCAGTACAAGTTTCACGAAGGTGGATTCGCACTCGAGCTAGCTCAAGGTGAGCGGAGTGCTCGTCCCACAATCACGAGGTTTGCAGACCCCAGCGCCGCGCTGCTCACTCGTTTTCGGTACTTGCCACACTGGCATAGGCTGGATCCCGCTGATGTTGCCGATGGGGCTAGCTGATACCCTTTCGTCGACCTTGGACCTGCCGACGTTTTATCACACCATTCGGATCACAGGTGCGTTGTCTCGACCGCTTCCGCGCCTGCTCGCCGTCGTGCCAAGGGCTGCCTGTTCGAAATGTTGAAGCTCGGCGGCCTCCTCCCTCTCCACTAGCTCGCGAGATACTCACAAATTTGCTTCACGGCAAAATATGAGTACCCCAATTGGTCGATCAGCCATGGGTGAGTAGAGCGCTGGAACGCTGTATGGGTGTGATACGGTCGTCCTCGCTTGGACAAATGTGTTAGAAGCGGGCTCTGAGAGCCCAACTCTTTGTTACTAGTTTTATTTAATTGTTTTATTATGCACGCGCCAATCTCTGTCTTTGCGTTGCTTTTGCCTTTTAGTCCTCTTCTCCACGCTATTCTCATCATCTCACTTGTGTCTCTCGGAGCCGAGTCGTGGAGTACCTCTTAGTCCTTATCTGCCAAAATATTTATCCACAGATCATGCGCCTCGGTTCGTCGAGCGTTGGTAGGTGTCGATCTGTCTCTGTCATGTTGTCTGTTCCATAGACCAAAGGTCCCCACCCAGTCGTTTTCACCAAGTTTGTTGCAACAATCGGAATCGCTAGGATCGTGGTACTTGTTCGGTAGCAAAGGCTCGGCACCGAGATGGAAAATCAGAGGTACGGCTTGAATAAAAGCGGGTCAGATCCGACCCCCAGTCTTAGCCGGCCAAATCACGATCCTTGTCGCCCGGTCTCTCGCCAATATGCCGCTTTCCAGGGTGTTGCAGGGCAATGCTCCTGCTGCAGGTGCGCAGCCTTCCAATGCTCATTCTTGAGCCGTGTCCCGTTCGTCGCACGGCCCTAGCTCGGGAGTGGTGTTGGGTTCGGTAATTCCATCTGGTCGGCCGAAATTCGGGTGAGATCTGGTCAGATGGCGTAGATGGCGTTAAGGGAGGAAATGATCATCTCCTGGACTGACTTGGGTGCAACCGCCCTCGAAAAGCACTTGCTCGTCTTGCCCGAGTGACCGCGACCCCGACATCGCCAACCCTTTCGGCGAGTCTGCATCTATACCCCGCGACGGCTGGCTGCCGAGCCTCCCGTCCGGCCGAGAAGCTTCAAAGGAGCTATCCACTATGCCAGGACCGTCTCGAGTGGGGCCACCGAGAGTACCTCCAGAGTGTTTGGGTCGAGAAGGTGTCGAGGTACGGGCTTTCGATACCGGGAGTGCTGAGTTGCTCGACGCAACCTTCGATGCAGAGAACGTGTCGAGCAGCGTGACCAGATTGGCGGCGGCCTTTACCAGAACAACCTTGGTCGAAGGTGATTCTTCGCGTGAATTGCCGGGTGCTCTCTCGGAAGGGATGAGCCCCGGGCGAGCCGAGCCAATCGCCTGCTTGTCTTCTAGGGCGATCTTGAGGCGATCCCTGGACTCTCGCTCGTTCAAGGGTATACCTTGATACAGGACTCGTCGCACCAAGGCTGCGTCAGCTCGGTCTCGACGGTCGCGCGTCGTCGCCGATTTCGGGTTGATTGAGGGGCCGCCGCGGCTGCGTGTCGACAGCAGCGGGGCGAGGACGGAGCGACTGGCGATGGTGTGAACAAGGCCCGTCCTTCGGTATTCGGCTTCGTGGGCCAGGATACGGTCAGCGAGCAGATCGACGGCGGCGTCGTATTCGGCGTCAGATCGTCGCTGCTCGACTGCCGGCGCAGCGAGGTACAGCGGGTGGTGCAGCGCCAGAGGAAGGTCGCTGATGGCGGCGACGGTTGCCGTGATCGCTGCGCTAGCCATGATCAAGTGACAACGCTTGGAATACGGTACACCGTGTTGGGCAGCACAGAAAGCAGTGGTGAGATGAGGGTTGGCAGACCGAGAGAGATGAGCGCAGTAAGCCAGAGGAGGTGCAGATACAAGGTTGTGGGGGAGCGAAGAAGGGCAGGAGCCGACCAGCTTCGATCACACTCTAGCTCTGGCCAGCGCTGCCAGCGCACTCTAGCGTGCCGCCGCGCGCTGTGTGGGCTCGTCCTTCAGCGCTTCGCCGCTCAGCTCTCGTGCCTTGCCTCAGGATTGTAACCGACCGCTTGCCGGGTTGCAACAGCCATTCCGACCTCGTACGCGCCGTGAAAACTTTGGTCGTCAGCGCCTTTCTAAGCCCAGCATGTCGAGCAAATCTCGGAAAAAGGTGCGTGCCAACGTCGTCCGTCTGTCTCCCCGGCCACCGTCATCGTTCGAGGTGCTCGTCAAGCCACGCCTTTGCTCTCTCCGACATGCACTGATCGTCCGTGCTACGTTGTGCGTGCTGTTCGATCGCATCCCAGGTGCTCCTGATGGGCAAGTCGGGATCGGGCAAGACTTCGATGCGTGCCATCATCTTCAAGTCGCAGCTCGCGGCCGACACCCGCCGGCTTGGCGCAACGATCGATGTCGAGTCGAGTCAGATCAAGTTTCTCGGAGGGCTCCGCCTCGATCTGTGGGATTGTGGTGGCCAAGACTGTGAGTGCATACCACCCTGATCAATCGCGCCCTTTGCAGCCGTCTCGAGGCGATCGATCGATCCGGCGACGCCCTGCCCAGTCGCTCGCCCAACGCTTACCCCCACTTTCGTCTCGGGGATCCGCTTCTGCCCAGCGTTTATGGACTCGCATTTGACCTCACAATCGTCGGCGATTTTTCGCTCGGTCCACTCTTTAATCTACATCTTTGACGCCGAATCCGCCGAACTCAACGGGTCAGACGCCCACTACTTTATCAAATGCCTCAACGCCCTGCGCGACCAAAATCCCATCTCGAGCTCCACTAGCCATGACGGCGAGCGTCGACACGCCGAGCGCCCGACCGTGTTTGTCCTGTTGCACAAGATGGACCTCGTCGAGAAGGCGGCACAAGCTACCAAATTTTCCGATTTTGAGAACGACATCAGCAAGCGGGCCGACGACAGCGGCTGGACCGGCGATTTACGCTTTTACGGCACCAGCATCTGGAACGAGACACTTTACAAGGTAAGCTAGGTGTGGGGTGGAGGGTGCTCTCGGCGGTGGAGAGTAGCCCGGAACGTAACTAAGGTGTAACAGTAATCATTGGGCTGACCGCCTCTCATGACAGGCCTGGTCTGTCGTCATTGGTCATCTCATGCCTTCGCTGTCCTCACTAAAATCACATCTGTCGCACTTTCTTGAGCTGTCCTCGGCCCGCGAGGTTGTGCTTTTCGAGAGGACTACATTCCTTGTCATAACTCACGTCACACTGAGCCCCTCTACCGGGGATGGCCCCGGTGATGACGACGAATCAACAATGTGGGATCGTCGCAGATTCGAGCGTATCTCGACCATGGTCAAGTCGTTCAAAATGGCCTGCAGTAGACGGAGGTCACCTTTCTCGAGCCTTTCCATCTCGACTCCACATTATACTGCGGTGCTTGATGCGCTCACACCAGAAACTTATATCCTGGTTGTGGCCAGGGCAGCGATACGTGAGTCACCCGGCACGTGTCTTTTCCAGTCCGCAAACATTCACTGCCCAAAACTCACGCCGGGGCCTGCAACGATTCCAAACGCTATGCAGAGCCTGCTACCCTGGAGCTCAATATCAAGTTATCTAAACCTCACTTTGCCAAGCTTGAGACAATTGGGTCGGCGCGGTAGATTGCGGCCGACTCGGTTGAGCCTCACCTCTGTCCAGGGTAGTGGGGAACCCGCGACGTGGCTGTCTCACCGTCATTTCGACGCTCGAATTTGTTCGGTCGGGCGTGCTTTTAAGAGGCGGAGTTGGAGTGTTTGCATTCATGTCGCGCATTGTTGTACATCATCCATTATTAGCTAAGTACCCCTTCGGTCTTCAAGCTTGTAATTGCTATGCGTCTGTTCTACAGTAATCTGAGTCACAAGTAGCTTGAATTTTCTCGGCCGCGTACGCGGTAAGAAGCGCTCACCGCGCGTCGGATCGCGCGATCGCAGTGACGCGACTTGACATTCATGTGAGCGAGCTCCCCCGCAAGCCAACGAACTCTCATGGAGCCCATCGGTGCCGCGCGCTTCAGTCCGTGATCCCGCTTGCTGGGAAGCCCACAAATCATGGAACCCGTAGAGACCCAGGTTACACATGTGCCCGATCGAGTACGTGCTCGAACAGGTACACCTCCGAGCCTCTCGTCCGCGCGGCAACCGGCAGCGTCACCTTCGCGGCTGAACGCGTCGACCCAAGCCTGGACCTCACGCGACCTACAGAGCCCATCCCCACTCCCCAACTCGCCGGGTGATTTATTGTCGACCGTCACTGGAAACACGCAATTGAGAGCGGCGAGCCAGATCGAGCATGCGAGGCCCGAGAAGCGTGTCAGCTACTACGTCCTTTCGCTCGACGAGATGTTGGACAAGGTTCTTGAAGCCGAAGCTTTCCTCTTCGACGCCAGCGAACGCGACGCCCTGCACTTCGTTCGTGCGCTTGATTGCAAGTCGAACCCTTTCTCCCGTCCGTCTCAAAGATGTCTTGGCATGACTGACCTGGCGTGTACCCGCACTTTCGGCTAGATCAAGCGAGGTATCTGCTCGTGCGACTGTATCTTCGCAAGGCAGGATGGATTCGTGTGGATTCGATCGGGTACGCCAACGATATCGATGATGTGCACGGGACTGCTCGCGTTCTGGGACACGTACGCGCCCCTGCACCCGGTTTGGCACCGGCTACCACTCCTTCTAGCACGAAATGTCCGACTTTGAAGCGGGAGGTCGGTTCACGGTCCAGAGCGGACCAAAATGTGATCGACCTGACAGGAACGGATGACGAACACGACGAGGACGATGGGCGCAGCAAAGATGGTGGCGAATCACACGATATACTGTTCTTGGATCAAAACGAGCTACTCCAAGATCTCGACCTAACGCAAATTTGCTGGAACAGCCACGATCTCGCGAATGCGAGCCAGGACGTTGCGCTGAGCTTGTTGACCATGGACGAGCTCGTGGCGCTTGGAAAAGGAATGAAAGTAAATCCGGGAAAGGGACTTGTGAGTTGACAGCAGAGCGAGTATCTAAGAGTACCGTCCACCTCAGCTGACGGTCGGGGCTGGCTCCAGAGAGGTGACTGGACGTCTGCCCTCCTTCGAACTTCTAACCAAGCGACACTTTGCTTTCTGCCAAGCACGTCGCGAGGCAAGGAGAATGATGTCGAGGCTGAGCGGTCCGCAGCGTTCGGGGTCGGCTATGATTCTCTCGGAAACAAGCTCAAAGCGTCCAGTGTCGTGATCCGCCGAGCTCTGGCCACCATTGGTTCGTTCGTGGCTCGCGAGATTCTCGTATTACGCCCAGCACTGACCGATCTGAAAACGCGTACGGAAACGTGCAGGGGAGGTTGTACATCTGCATCCGTCGTATCGTGCACTGCTAGATCGACTTTCCCTAGTATACCACCGCACATCGTACACATCCGGCACCACCTCCTCTTTCACCGCCAATCTTCTGGCGCGATTCGGGAAACGGCATTATCCGGTGTATACGGTGCGAAGGACGTTCTCAATCTTCGCGTCTCGTGCCATACTGAGGCAGTACGAACGCGCACTCGAGGTCGAGCGCACAATCGAGGAATACCTGGGCGATGCAGGGTGGGGCTCATCGTCAGCTCCTACCCCGAGCCGAGTCGCAATCGCCGCAGAGCGAGCCAAGTCAACTGACCAGCGCCGCCGAGACCGAGAGAGCGGTTATCGAATGGCGATCGCGCTGTTTGATGAAGTCGAGGGCACGTGGCGACGGATGTGCCGTGACGCCGAAGCTGAGACAACGGCTGGGTCAGAGAGCATTGAAGAGCGTCTGCTCTATTATCGCCGGCGGTTTCATCCAGGTGAGCCAGAAACGACGAATGGTGGCATCAAGATGCGCCGACGTTGATGGCCTTAGTTTGTACCAGGTTGGCCGCTCACACGAGTTGCTTACAAGGCCGCTGTTGTTCTCGCTCGACTTGTACGTCCAAATGGCCTCATTAGCTAGAATCTTCCTCCAAGCTTACCCGGAGCGCTCGTACAGGGGCGGCATGACCGCGAGGTTGAACTGCTGCGCACCCTCTTAGCCCAGAAGTCATTTCGACGGGGCAAGCGCGGCGACTGGTGGGATCGTCTAGCACTGGTGATGATGCGCTATCCACTCGGAGACGAGGCCAAGAGCGATTGTTCCCCCAAGAAGAAGGCTCGCATGGCAAAGCAACGCAAGCTCGAGGCGCTGCAAGTCTGTATTGACGGTCTCGCCGATCCTTACACCCACCTGATCTACCGATCTTCCCTGCAACGCCGAATCTTGCGGATCGAGTCCTCACTGGACGTTCTTAATGAGGAGCGACGCCATTTCGAGGCTCTCCTGAAAAAGGCCAGCGACCGACTGATGGAAGGGGAGCGTCTGGACGAACCGACGATCGGACGCAAGTCGGTCTGGCGCGCAACCGACGGCTCCGAGTGTTCGGTCGAGGATTTGGTCCTGGAGCAATATGGCAAGGAGGGGTGGAAGGGGTATCATTCCGAGAACGGGATCCTGTCCACGATCTTCACTCTCTGTTTCTGGGACATCGTCTTTGCAGACGTGAACGGCGTGTTTGAAACCGAATATCAGTCGGCCCCACTCGATCTTCATTCGGACGCATTCTCGATCGGTCAGTCCCAGGCGCTCTGCAGAAAACTTGACGAGGCGAATTGACCCTGACAGGACTTGGCATCACCGGACACGCTTGAAGTGAGAAGGCAAATGATCGATGCTCGATTGGCCGCTATCGAGACCGGCGGGGCGGTCGAACTCCTCACAGAGGTGGATGATCGAGAACGACCCCAGGATACATGGGCTGTTGGCGTTAACTTTGCGAAATTCACCAAGCAAGATCTCGTCGAAGTAGTGGAGGTGAACCACTGAGCAACATCAGCTGTCGCCAAGCCATCACCGCTAACGCAAATGTGCCCCCACAGTGCATCGGGGGTCCAGGGTTGGCGGTGTTATCCACACATTTTGCCGAAGAGTACGGGCATAAAACGGGCGGAATGCCAGATCTCTGGTGAGCACAATCAGAGTCGGACGGGCCATTGTGATAGCTCGGCTGGCCAGCTCATATGCCCACCACGCGCGTTTATCGGGGGCACACAGTATTTGGAACGTCGAAAGGGGTGTCTGCAAGTTTGTTGAAGTCAAGGGTCCCGGCGATAAGCTCTCCGAAACGCAGCGAGTCTGGCTGGACGTGCTGCTCCGTGCAGGCCTTGAAGTAGAGGTCTGCCGGGTGGTCACGACGGAGGATATGATGGAGATGGATCGAGGCCACCGGCGCGGGTCGTCGGCCTTGGACCCGGCAAAGCGACGGAAGGTTTGGTCTAGCGATAGCCGAGGCGGGTGCCAGTTGAACACCTAGAGAACGCTTCCGCATCGTAGCGCGAACATGCCGGCTCGACCACTCAAGACTCAGAACCAGATGAGTAGGTATATTTTGTGAGCACGGGAAGTGACGTTCGCTTGTTCTATTTATTCATCCATGAGACTATGCGTTGCATTTTGCCAATGAGCACCCATGCCGTCTGTCCGGAGTTCCTGCACCTCAAACTCACATTTTTTTGGCCTCGGCAAAGATGCCATCTATCTCGTCGGTCCTCTTCTTGGTTACAATATCGAGCTGTACCAGCAAAGAAAAAGGTATTCGAGGTCAGGTTCAACGCATACCAATTCGCTTTAGACTCGTGTCCTCATCGTATTGTGGACGGAGTGCCTACAGTTTTGCCGTCAGCCCGGGCCTCTTCCTTGCCGACTATGGAGTTCAAGAGGTCTTGCTTGATATTCTTCTGCCCTCTAGCCCGCGAGTTCCGAACAATTACACGGGCAGCCTCGCAGGCATCAGACGCCTGTCGAGTCAGTACCTCTCGCTTCTCCCAGGTAAGCGCAGGTATCGGCACCAGCAAGGACGATGCCGAGTGACTTTGCGGAGTCAGGGAAAGCGGCGAAGCATACAATGCTGCAGAAACTGCTTTCATGAACTGGGTAAGGAGTTATACAAATTAGAAGTTCGGTCAACCCATACTTCATGAGTAAAATTCAGAGGGCATGTTGTCACTCACTGTCTCGTCGAACAGATGTACCACCAAGTCGCGGCCGCCCTTCACTGACACGGTCCCAAACTCAGCCAACGGCCTTCGCCTGTCCGATTCTTCGACTTTGATATCCTTGAGTAGCTCTGCTCAAACAGTTGGGCGGATGAAAGGCGGAAATGTGGAGCATGTCAGCAATGTCTTCGGACGTCGTCAGCAACTGATGCGGCAATGCGCACCCGGTGAGAGTCGTCCCACCCGACCAACTACCGCTTTGAGCGAAACCCTGAGCTTGTCCACCGCCTCGTCCATGCTCGCCTCTAGTGTTTTGAGATCGTACACACCCAGTTTCTCGTCATTCGTCAACTCCTGTGCCTGTACAAACTTGGCTTTCCCTTTGCCTGTCTGGGCGGCCGAGTCTGCTGATGTCACGTCCTTTGCCGGTTCGGACACTCTGGATTTCGTCGTCTTGGATTTTCCTTTGGCGTAGCTTCGAATCAACCCTAGTCGAAGGTGGGAAACTGCTCCTGGCGCATGGAACATAAAGATCGGCTGTCGAGAAGGGAGGTTGGGACAAGTGCATGCCACGGAAGCACGGGTACGGGCCGCGAGAGTGAAGCCAAGGCCGGAGGTAATCCGAGCGATACGCCACGACATTGATGTTTAGAAGTATTCCGTCGAAAGTGGTCCCGGGGCGGTCGACCAACAAGCCAACGATGTGGTTGGCAGAACACAGGTTGTAATCGTCGCTTCTAGTCTCTCCTCTAGCTTCGCAGTGGTAATCGTCCTAGATCGTCCTAGCCGTAGATTCAATCCGCGCAAGCTCCAATTCGGAGTTATGACTCGGTTCAGCTGTAAGGTCGGGGCGCACTAGCCTTGAGAAGCTGCAAAAAGACACACCGTCTCGTGTTCCTTCGCGTTTGCGGGCGGATCGCGACTCGAGGGGACCGTTAGGTAGCTGAAAGCCGATTAGCCGCCAGGTCGACGTACGGCTGTCGACGGTAGTACTCGCTCATACAAGTCTCTAGTATCTGCAGGTACTCAACGGGACGTCATCGGGAGTAGTACTGTCGAGTACTGTATGGCCACAAGTTTTCAGGTTCACATTTTGAATACATGCCCATACTGTGTTTATCAATACATCGCAGGTGACAAATGTAACGAGTCATCGGCGAGTCGGCGAATCATCGGCGCGCCTTCCCCACTAGATCAGATCAGAACCAGACAGAGTCCGAAGGATAAAATAATATAATATAGCGATGTCCTAGAATCATGGAAAGGTCAGTTGCTAGGCCCCAGCCTCGATTCATTCTCTGTTTGGGACGGCCATTAGCACCACTCCGACAGTGAGAAGGCCAACGACCCCGGCTAAAAGAGCCCCAACGGCGAGTCTCCACTGAGCTCGGACGACGTCCGGCGAAAAAACCTTCGTGACTGGTCCCCATACCTGAGCTGAGGAAGGCACGAGGTTCAGCGAAGACGCCTTCGACACGTAAGATGGAAGACGCGAAGTAGCAGAGTCGACTCCAGCCGAGGCGTCGGGTTTTTCCCACGGATAAGGGGTGGCGGACGTCTGAGTCGTGAACGAAGGCTGGGGGCTACGGTCTTTCTCGTCGCCGTAGGCAGACTCTACATCCCACGAAGAGCTGGATGAGCGAGGCGTAGCAGGACCCAAGTCAACGATAGAGCTCGATAGTATGGTCGGAGGCTCAGCCTCGTAGCGAAGCAGCTGCCGATCTTCTCCTAGCAGCCAGATGACCTTGCGGGGAGGGAAGACGTTTCGTAAGTTGGGTGTGAATGCAGGGAGACAGACGGTCCAGAGTCCAGAGTCCTCACGCCGCAGATGCGATTCACCGCCATCACCATAACGGCGGTACCAAACCAAATGAAGGGTAATCCGATAACTCGCCATGCGCGGGCATATCCGCCAAGGATTCCGACGAGGGGTGGGATCATACCGAGCAAGAAGATCGACAAGCCGAGACAGAAGCAGAAGACGAGACGACGAGGACCCGCGTTGGCGACACAAGCCTTTGAATGCGCAGCCAAAGACCTGAGGGCAGGTGTGCCATGCCAAGACATCAGATCGGAATCATTAGGATAGAACAACGAGCGAGGGCGCACCTGTTCAGACTGTACAATATCAAGCCCCGAGCTTCTTCGAAGTCTGCAGGGTTGCCGGATTGAGCCTCCACGAGCACCTTGTCACGAGTCGCATCCGACAAATTGAGTTCAAGCGCTCCATCAGGAGTGAAGAAAGCATCGAGGCCACGCTCGAGTGACTCGCGTAGCTGAGACGGCAAGTGCGTCAACGTGCGAGAGCCATGAGGGTCGGTGGTCCGGGCAACGTATGCCTCCTTAACCGCCGTGGGATCGCGTTGCCAGGCATTCCATTCTTTCTCGTATTCGTTGAGCCCTGCGTGGGCGCATATCAAGAAGGTGTGTAAGTACTGTCTCGATCAAGAATATACAAACCTGGGTGCTGCATTGAAGACAGGGACGCGGCTTCAAGACGTTGGGTTGGGACAAACGCGAGGGTGCACGATCTGACTGCTGATTCCAAAGCGCGCCTCGGCAGCCAGAAGCGCGCCTGGCTTGGAAGCATGACTGGTGGCCCCAGACACAGACACCCTTCACAACATGAAAGCGAGGAATCAATCTGGGGAGCGCGTACTCACACAGAATGAAGTACAGATTCTCGGCAGCATGCTCCCTGAAAACAAGGTAGCCCTCAAAGTCTTTGAGCGACAAGGGCGACAAATGCTTGTTCTCGATTACGTCCGCAAGTCGCACGTCGTTCAAAGAAGTCGCACGCAGTGAACGCACACTGCCAATCATGCCCGAGGCCTTAGGGGGCGAGAAGATTCGGATCGGAAGGCGAAGGAGATACTTTAGATTCAATGCGCTGGTTTTGGCGGGTCGAGACGAAGCGGGCTGAATAACATGTCGGCGTGGCCGAGCCGTAGCCGCAGGGGCTGCAGGCGGGGACGCTAGAGAGGAGGTCATTGGAAATCTGTAATGTGGCAGTCGAGGGAGAGGTGCCGGGAAAATTGGGTTGTAGTTAGTTAAGGGAAGTGGGAGGGAGAAAGAAGAAGAAGTCGGGACAAGTACACTAGCCGCGTGTCCATTATTGATCCAGCCACGGCACCGTGAGCTGAAGAATAGGTACTAATAGGTTCCGGTTCCCTTGAAGTGAAACCGCAGCTCGCGCGCGCCAAGTTTCAGGCACACGGCACGCAGCACCTCCGCTCGGCTCCGCAAAATCCGGAGTCTGCGGTCTCGTCACGTCTGTCGCCGAACAGAGGCCAGGAGCTACCTAGTAGGACGTCAGAGTGATTACCTAGGTAGGTGGGTAGGTAGGTGGGTAGCTGGGTAGTCATTGCGGTCTCGATCTAGGTACCTACCGCCGTGTAGGTCGGCCTTGGGTAGATAAGCGGCTATTTAGGTACCCCGGCGATTATCTATGGCTCCTCCGACGAATCTTCGTCCGAGTCTCAGTTAGGTGCCTAGTCTCCACTTAGGGTCTGAATCGATTTGGGAACGCGCCGGCTCGTAATGATGAGAACCCTACGCCACGCCGTACCGAATGCGCTTACCAATTGCTATAGCGGTCCTCGCGGCGAAAGAGAGATCTAGGCTCGGGCTAGACTTTCAGGGACGGGGTGCGAGAAAGTTCCCGAGGGAGGATCAGGTTAAGACTGTGAAGCAACTGAAGCAGGACTTGACCTGTATGTGTTCTCGGGAATGGCAAAGCGTGTGGGGACGGTGGTGTAAAGGTGTGTGTGTATGAGTATGAGTGGTTGCTTGCAGGAAACAAAAGAGAAACTTTCGGAGGGCCGGCTTTGATAGTAGAAGTCACGGAAAGTTTTGGAAGTTTACGGAAGATTTTGTACAAGTGAAGCCACAATGCCCGATGTCCAATGTCAGGTCTCTGAATGGGCAACATAGAAGGCAACATAGAAGAAGATGGAAAGCGACGGAGCGAGATGAGCCTCGGATTCGGATGTTGTCAGCCTGTCAAGACCCTTACAACTGCCCAGCAGCTGGCAATGCTGCGGCCGACTCAATTAATTGCCTACTGCGGACCCGAGTTTCAAGGCAGGGCTAAAAACGTGAGGGAACTGCTACAGGCTGTCAGTGACTCGGTGTGCCACGTGCCCATAGATAGGCCTAAGGAGTGGACCCATTGCCTATCACCTGTATATCTCGTGCGCTACTACCGGTATAGCAATTCAAAGGGGTGCCGCCACTCGCGCCTCGCACCAGCATTTCAGCGGCCCCTCAGGACCGCTCGTTACCAATGGCTGGCAGCACCGCACCCGGTCCCTTCTCCAGGGCTGCATGTAATCTAGCGGACCCACGGTCACCACCTTGCATGCTTGTCACATGCGCCGCGATCGCGGGGTCTCCTCACATTCGTGCTCCAGAAAATTGGGGCAAAAAGGGTCACGATCATAATTTGCTTGGACTCAGAGGTAAAAACTGTGTTTGCATTTGATACGGGCACGGTACACACAGCATGGAATGATTTATCGAGCTTTCACATCATCACGCATAATTGTCATCAAGATCGGCCGCATTTTCGTCCTCCTCTCCGATATTCCCAAAAGAAGCAAAATGAGTGGGACGATGGATAGGATCCCAGTAGGCGCTAGGTCGACCGACCAAAGATATCGAGTACGGCATTGCTGGGGTGAAGCTGGCACCGAGGCCGACCGAGTAGTTCCACACATCACCCACGGGGGCAAAGACCGAGCCCAAAATGCGATCGGACAGCAGCAACTGAGCTCGATCGCACATGGAGGCGGGGTTGTAACCGGCGGGGGCGTTAGGATCAGCAGTGCGGCCCCACTCAAAGCCTTTGGGCGTCAAGGCGTAGGCCGACATTGAGAGTGAGCCAGGGGTGAAGGCGACGGTGAGCATGATCGAGGATCCGTCGATTTCGGCGTGCTGAGCCATCAGTTTGGCATACAAGCACGCATCCGAAGGCGTGAGCGACTGCGTCTCTTGTGCTTGCGTCGTGATGATGCCCACGATCTTCATATCAGCAAGAAGCGGGTGCGAAGGCAGATCCGTCGCGAGCTCCACGGAACGCTGGCTCGCACGCTGCGGAACGATGACCACGGCCTTGACTTCGACCACACGGGTGTTATCGGGGGCGACGATGCCATAGAGATATGCGGCAACGGGAGTACGAAGGTCGGCAGCGCAAACGAACGACTTCATAATGTTCTTCGCCAGGACAAATGTCGGGAGGTCGTCCTTGACGTCGTCATTGGTCACGTACACGTGTTGCAAGCGCAGTGGGATATTGGTTGACGAGATCGCACGAACGCGCCAGTCCGTCTTGGATGAGAAAACCTGTTGCTCGTAGGCCGTGGTAGTGACGGTCTGTATCTCGTCACCCTGAATGTTTGTGGTCCGTGTTTGAATCGCTGTCACCTGGGCGGCAGCTTCGGCGCTCTTCTCGATTTCCGCCATTTGCTGTCGTTGTATCGATGGTGCCGAGATCTCCATACCCAGAATGATATCTCGAATTTCGGAGCTTGTCAAAGACGCCGTATTGACCGAGTTGCGCTTAGCGTAATCGCTGAGAATGAGATCGCGCAGGGCCACCTCGACTCGCATCCATTCCTCATCTTCCAGCGTAGGCCAGACGTGATGAGGTGCCGTGACCGTGTTCTTGTTGGGACGCAGAATGATCTTTGCCTTCTCGTTGTTGACGTGCACCGATCGCAAAAGCAGGATGAGGCGCGAGAATGCCGTGTAAGAGGAGATCGATTTTAGCCAGTCATCATATAGATTGGCGAGCACCATCTGGGGTTGCGTTGCTCGTAGAATCTGAGGATCGTCGTTGCCATTGGAGCCAAGTCAGTACCTCGTCGCAGGTGTCCTGAAAAATGCATTTGATGACCCACCAAGTCACCAAACTTCTCCAGCTTCATGCAGGCTTGGAAAGGGAGCTGGAGTTCCGACCCCTTGATGACGATGTTGGGGAAATCCAGAAGATGCACTTCAAGGGGGTCGAGCATGCCCTTGCGGGTAACGATGACTTGTTTGGGTTGCTCTTCGACCGGCAAGGAGCGGATCAGGGCAGCCACCTCTTCGGCCGTCTTCCACTTAGCCAATTGACCCAGACGTTTTTGACCTGCCCAAACCGATGTGTGAATGATCTTGATGAAGGCTTGGCCGGTACGGGGATTGAAAATGAAAATTGCGCCGTTAATCGGTTTGGTAGTCAAGTTGCCCTCGAAGGTCTTGTGGATTGTGACGCGATACACCTGGGTGTCGTCAACGAACCAAATGATTTGATTGCTGAAGAGCTCGGAGTAGTTCTGAGAGTTGAGGTACGGCTCGGTCGGCTCCGACGAATACAACTGAAGTCCTTTGCGAATGCGTTCACGCAAGACGTAGAGTGCCGGGTTCGCTTTCATAATCTTGGCCATGGCTTGCTGCACCAGCGGCTTCATCCCCGGGATCCAGTTACCGTAGGCTGAATGCAAATTGTAGGCCAAGTCAAGCGCAATAAGCGTACCGGTCGGTGAGGGGTAGATCGACATGTTGTCGGACGAATAATCGAGGAATTTGGCGCGAGAGTAACGCTCGATGTCGTGCGAGTCAAAGTCCCCCCAACGCAGTTGTACATCTAACCAATACTTGGAGCTTGTCGTGCCATCGAGTTGATCCTTCGAGTCCGTGAGGAGGGACGGGCTCGTGACATTCCACTTGTACGACGAAAAGAGAAGAATATCGGCACAGGATGAGTTCATCTTGTACGATTTGCGAGGGTGGATGGTTTCCTTCTGCACTGTTTCGATCTGCAAGGCCTCCAGCTCTTGGTCGAGTACCTGGCACAAGTCCATGACGACCGATTCGTGAATCTTTTGCCACAGATGGGCTCGGAAGATTTGAATGAGCGAGATCTTGAGGGTTGGGATCTTGCCGTGCATGAAGATCCCGGTGAGATCGAGCTGGACCTGGAAACCGACGTAGACGTTGGCGCGGTTGATGGTTGGGGACCACCACAACGTAAATCGACGGTTAGGAATTTGATTCAAGCCGGATCGTTGCGCGTTGGTGAGCTTCTTGTTCTTCATCGATTCCTCAAAGCCAGACGCTTTCTCCCAGAACAGACCTTCCCAGGTCGGGAATGCGGTCGCTTTGAAAAGACAATGCTCCAAAATCCCTTCAACACCGCCCAAGGCAGCGATCACATCAACTCGGTACGCCCCCAGGTGATGAAGTCGACCGTCATGGCGCTGTGAAGTCCAGGCGAAAGGGTCGAACTTGAGCAACTGATATTGCTTCCAGTGCGAGCGGACGCGCCAACCCTTGTCGTATGCAAGCGTATGACGATCCTTTTGGAAGAGGGTGTTGATGCGAGGGATACCGCGGTCCCAGCTGTCCTCGAGATCCTCTAGCGTCAAACGGCGGTTCTGGGCCGATGCTTCTTTGCGCTTGAGAGCGTACTCGGACCAAACGCGGGCTGAATCAAGGAATTCACTCTCCCAAGGTTGAATGTAGCGATACAAATTCGGGATGAGCGTATCCTCGGCATGCGACATTCCTGAGCGGAAATGCGTGATGCCTGTGTCCGTCTGCTTGCTCCAGCGAAGATCGGACGCGGGGATGAGGATGTGACCCATCGACAGCATGCCAAGACCACCTAGCTCCTTCGGACTGTAGAAAACCTACATCAGGGGAATACACGATGCCAGATCAGCTTTGAACGACACAACAGGATGACCAAGTCGGGCATAGCAGCTTCACTCACCACAGGAGGGAAACGGGACGGCATCTTCGAATTGAGACCAATCTTTACGCGCGTCTGCACTTTGTTCTCCGCCTTCACAAGCAGGTCGAGCATCTCATTCGTGTGAATGACGGCTTCGCGGTAATATGTCATTAGCCCAATGATAGCCGTGTTCCTGAGGGAGGAGCGCAAAAGGTGAATACGTATGTATAAGCATTGAACTGCGTCGTCAGCCCAAGAACGCGGTCGCCAACGACGACCTACCACTTGTTGATGATCTTCGAGAAGGTTGTGGCTCCAGAGGACATAAGGATCTGGCGAATCCGATCACTGAATTGCTTGATTCCCTGTGCGCTCGAGAATGCTTAGGCATGTCAGTTGCAGCGACCAACGGCCAGAACAAGATTGCATCGATGAGGCGCACCTGGTCGGAGACGCGAAGGAATGCATGGGCCGTGCGCTCTTTGGTGGCGTCATTTTGCAGTGCCCAGGTTCCCTAAAAACCGGAAGACAAGATCAGCTTCACAGCCCCAATCCGACAACAACTTCTGCATTACCCACATCCTTGAGAGTGAAAGCTTCATTGGACACACGACACGTCGGAAGGATGCGAACCTCGAACCCTTGCATCGCGAAGAGCAACTGAGGATTGTCCTTTGAGTACACGGAAACGTAGGTCTCGTCCCACTCGATGGTGGTGAGCGATCGCGGCAGCGAATTTTTCACCTGTGTCAGTTCAACGCGCCTCATCAGTTACTCGGCTCGAGTTGACTACCGCTCCATACGCTGTTATCAACTGCACACCAAGTCAAACACAGCTCGACCAAGATTGACGTCATGTTTGATGAGTCGCATGCGACAATCGCGGGGCCAGCATTTTTTGTTGTTGTATCCAATGAGACTACACCGCGTGGCACAAGGCAATGTCAGTGACGCCGTTCACCTGGGCCCCTACGCTGAATATTGGGAGGCTCAAATGTCGTCCATGACTCACTTCTCGTTGTTGGGATCGGGATTAGCAGAAAGATACCGTTGGATCAGGTCGCGCGACTCATCAGCAGTGAATCGGAACATGATGTGAATCTTGTCCACGTAACGCGAGTAGAGTCGAATCGGATGATGCGACTCCGTAGCGGTATCCCGGAACTGCAGGAAATTGTTGGGCGTCTGCGGAGGACCAGCCATTTCGCTCGCCCGTTGCAGTCCAAGGATGAGGATGTCTAGCACGAGGCCGTAGTACTGCGGTGTGGGTGTAGATGGCGAGCGCCACTCGATTCAGCTAGCTAATCAGCTGCTGAGTCCGCAGGAAAAGGGTCTTCGGTTTACCTGGAAGATGAAGGACGAGAACTGAAGGCCCCGAATCATTCCATATGCATTGACGTGAGACATATCCTTGTAGGTCAGGACAATGTTGTTCTTGCTCGTGCAGTAATCGGCCTGCGAACGAGCGAGAGGGAGGAATGGAAATTGCAGGAACGTTTAAGATACTCTGCGCTCCCCTTGTCAGAACAGAGAGCAAAGTGCTTACCAGGTTGTGGTCCATGATCAGCCGTAACAGACGGTTGAGCAGTGTCAAGTCGATCTTCTCATAAACCTTGGAAAGTTGCGTCTCCATCAGAACATTACATTCACCCTCATTCGTTTCCCATACATCGTGCAAATTGTTGATGCCTTGAGCCCACTTGTACACCAACAAGGGAGGCGGCTCCGTGTCTGCCGGCTTGATCCAGGACGGGAAAAGCCCTCGCTTGTCGGCTTCGAAGTAGAGGAACTGATCAAGGTAGGCGTCCGTGATCTTCTCCATCGGCTCGATGTCGTAGCAGGGAATGAGCTTCTCGTACGTGTCGAAGAACTCGATTCCGGCTTCTTTGAATGCGCGCTGGGTCAGCAAGAGTCGTTTGATGCGGGACAAAGTCTCGTGAGGGTTGTCGTAGGCCTGTTCAACCAGAGCGAGCTCTTCGCGCTGGGATTGATTGAGGCGACCTTTGACAGAGTACGCCTCCTTGAGTCGTTCAAGGGCGAGCACCAATAGCTTTGTGTCGTGCTTGTAGGACAATGGAGGAAATGGCATCGGCGCGAACTTTCGAGACTCGAGCCAATGCACGGTCGCCGAATAGATCGCCACGGCCTCTTCAGAAGAGACGTACGGCCCATCTTTCAAGTACGAGTTTTGACGTTCCTGCTCCGCTTTGAGGTAGAGCCGAGTCAAGCGCCCGAGATTCTTCTTGGCAACCGTCTTGTCCACCGTCGCACCGCGGCGGATGCGCTCGCGATTGTAATGAGCGACCGACGTCCACCAGTCCGATTTGGCCTTGACAAAACGCAAGATGATGTTTTCGATCGCTGTAGGCATTCCCGGCACCTTCCATGGGATATTTGCCTCTGAGAATGATCCAGGGACACTTTGGGTCAGCGATGGTTCTTCCGGTTCCGGTTCCGATGCGCGAATCTCGCACGTCCCAGCGATCACCAAGGGAGGACGGCACAAGCATATTCACTCACTCCACTACGCCGCGTAGAACGCCAGGACACGAGATGGAAGGTAGAGTTGTGAAAGAAAGTTGTTGTATGAAGGTCAGTGCTGTGAACGCTTAGCCGAACCTGTATCCGTCAACTCTGGGTCGTCGGTTCCGTCGACTCGAGACTCACACAACGCCACGCCTCAGACAAATGCTGCAAAATCGTCTTCGACTTGTTTTGCTTGATTCCTTCTGGCATCATGTCGAGAATGTCGTGCATCACTGCCGCACGGAGTTCGAGATCGAAATGCGACTCGACTCGTTGTTTCGTGACCGTTTTTGCGATGCCTTTGGAATTGCGCCCTTCAAACTGTCGAGCGAGCAGGTTGCCGAGCCAGCGCTCGAGGAGGGGTACAATGCCGCGCAGGAAAAAAAGCCACACGCGCCATCCGGGAGCCCAGAAGCCTACGCCAGGGCCCTTACCAACAGGACCCGTGTTGAAGCGGGTGTAGATGACGTGTTTGAGATCCTTGCACATGCGCACCTGGCGCATCAACTTGTACTTGTAACGGTACATGCCGGTCAGCTGTCCAACGTGTGCAAATGTGAACTGCAGTCCATCAGCAAGCTGGAACGCATCCACGTTGCCAAGGCGGTATTGCACGTGCGAGTCCACGATCAGTTTGGTCAGGCGCAAGATTTCGCGACAGAGGTGGAACGCGTTTCCGAAACGAGACTTCTTGCGCTCCTTTGTCGTCAGCGTCTTGACCGGCTTCAGGTTCATGTTGTAGTCCAGGTGGAGGTAGTTGAGGTTCTTGCGATGAATAAGGAGGTTCAGCATGTTGTACCCTTGGCGGCACACTTGAAGTCCGGCTTCGACCCAATCGATCGTTGTCGTCTGGAAGAACTTGGTTGCTTTCAGTTGGCGGAATAAATACTTTTTGGTAGCGGGCTTGGGATTGCGACGGTGGAGCGCGTTGAGTACGTAGCACTTGAGCAATTTTTGGTACGACACGCGGACCTTGACGGGTTGGCCCGGTGGGCAATGCTCGAGGTACCAGTTCTTGACGAGGGGCACATCTTGGGCTCGAACGGTCCGACCGCTGCGTTGGTTGTACGGATGGGGCGCCCACCACAGCCCAATCGCATCGGCAGTTCGCTCCGTCTCAATCTCACATTCGCCGAGGAAGGGCTCGATGAAATGCGAGAGCTCCAACTCGGCATCACCACGACCGTCGCTGTCGCCGAAGACAGCCTCCTCCGGAGAAACCTTCTCGTTGCGAGGCGCCAACCCACGCGTCGACATGGGGTGAATAATCGGGTCGTAATAGAAAGCCGGTAGATCGGGGTCCTCCGTACGAATGTAGAGATTGTGGGGCTCGTGGTAGATGGGGATGTGAACGGCGCGGGGCAACGAATTGTAAAGATGCGGGAACGCTACTTTGTACTCGGTGCGGATCTGTTGCCTGATGATGACCTTGTTGATGTCGTTGAACTCGTTCCAGTCGTCGTCGAAGTTGTCCGTGTCGCGGTACAGCGGCTCGAAGCGCGGACCGCCCGGGATCGCCACATTCAACGCCTTCGCCGTGAAGAACGACTTAAGCTCGAACAAGTAGAAGTAATTGCGATCGTTGAAATCGCTGAGCAGATTCCTACCCAGGCGATACAGGACCGCCATCTGGGGAAGATCGAGGTTCCACATCTTGTAGGAGCTCCCGTTGATGTGGGGCGAGTCCAGCAGCGGTTTCGAATCGTAGAACCAGTCGATGACAGGCCCGTCCTCGTCGTCGTTGAGGTCGAGCTGAATGGCTTCGAGTGGCTCGGTGTCGAGCACGTTGTCACCGTAGTCCAACGGTGGTTCTTCGTCATCAAAAGGCGGGAATCGCATGCGCTTGAAGTGGCGGCGATCGCGCTTCTCGCGACGCATGGCAAGCCACATGGACGCCCACTGCGCATGGTACACAGGCGGGATCACCGTCGGAATCTCATTGACGAAGGTGATCGCCCCCGTCACATGATACAGCACTTTGACTTCGCGAACTTGCTCCCAGGGCATAGGCATGCTGTCGGCGGTGAACGGACCATCGCTTCGTATCAGCCTATGCGACAAGAGCGATGTAGACGCCACAACAACGACCGAGCAGGAACTCACTTTTCCAAAAGTTTCAGGACAGCATGCGGAACGTACTTTGGGTCGCCCGCCGCAAGAGTTGGTCAGCGCGTGACTTGAGGCATCGGAAACCCCGTTCATGCCGTGAGCTCACTTTCAGCGCGCCAAGATGAACGCGTTTGTCGGATCGAAACTTGCGATTACTGTTTAGAAAAGACGGACGATCGTCGTGTATGATCACGAGAGTCAGCCTCGCACGTCACGGCCGCGCCCAGATGTGGCCAGGCCGCGGCCAGGCCGCCCGACCGTGGGCCTTCTATCCGCCTGCCACACCTACCTCATGTCACCATGATCCTTTATGATGCGTCGCAATGCCTCTGGTGGGAGCTCTTGCTTGCCTGGATCGACCTGGGTCTTCCTAGATGAGCCGTAACGACGGCTCTGCAGAGCGTTCCACTTCCTAGCCTTTGCATCTAGCGTCTCTTGAGCCATCGCCTCGGGCTCCTGGCAAAATCAAAGGTTTGGGAGGTCGCGCACAAAGTATGAGCAAGCGTCGACGAGTGTTGTGGACCATTCAGCCATCGAGTTCACTCACCACATAGGTGGGCACGTCGAGTGGCGCCATCCCTGGCGGGAATACGAACCCAGGTGGTGCGGCACTAGACATCGCAGAAACGAACCTGAAGAAAAGCCAAACAACAGAACGGGATGAATGATCGTACAATTTCCTCAGGGTCGACAAGATGGGTATCACGCACTTTCTACTGAGTAGCACTGTATTGGGCGGAGGCAGCAAGTTGCAACCAGCTTGGGAGCGCGCGCGACCCGAATCCACCGCCCAATCGCACTCGCCTGGCAGGCGCATGTCCGAAAACAGCGTTTTCCGGCGGGTGTTGAGTCGGAAGACCGATTGTTGACCCTCCAGTGGTGACTAGAGCCTCCAATTGTCGACACATGCTCCAAATAGCTCAAATTTCTTGAATTTGGCGGGAGCGCACTCCCGCGCCGGTTTCAAGCGCGCCAGCGGGGGCCAGTCGAAATCGCGCGCCAACGCTGATGAGGCGCCTCGCTCGCCGCTCGATCGACGGTCCGGTACTGCATGCTGAGCGTTGAGCCTTGCCCCAAATTGCAACCACTCTGTTGTACTCCTATGTGTTGACTTTCCAACTAGTCCAATGAATTAGTTCGCATCGTCGCAATAAATTCTGCGAATGTTATCAGTAAACAGGGAGACATAGATTTTTTGGGGGTCCGCACCGGGAGCTCGTCGGAGTGCAAGCTGCGTCAGGCTGAGTTCACTCAGTAAGATCACGCAGTATAAATCCTGTTCTATCTGAAAATTGGAACAGAGATCAAACACTCTCTTCGAGGGTGGATCGTCTAGAGTAATCCCAATAAAATGAGCTGAATTTTGGGCCACACCGGCGCGAAAGAGTTGCCGACGCGGCCGAACCCGATGCTCGAAGGGTGTTCTTTGGTATGGGAGCTGGAGTGTCGCGTGGCCCGGAACTCGGGTAGGGGATATATTCGTTTTGCAATACGACTAATATTGAAATCAAACAGCGATATGCTGAACGGGTTGGCGGCAGGGACGAGCCAATGAGCTGGTAATCACTGCAAGATGAGGCAAAGACGCGAACAGCGCGCGCAACTAATACAAACTATCATGCGGTTTCAAGGTAAGAGTAATCAACTTCAACAATTAGGTTCATTCAAAAAAAGGGGCTCCAATCGGCCCCAATCGGTCGTTAATTCCAGTCCAAATGTTGACGACTCACTCGCCCGCCGTATTGGCTTACGACAAGTTTGTACTCGCTTCGCCACTCGGGCCCAGCCGCTGAGAGGCAAGAACTAGTAGGCTAGAGTACTTGTAGGGACAGCACCGATCACTGTGCGAACCATCTGCGCACACTGCTTTGTCCAATACATGGCAGCGGGTATACAACCTCATCTCGAGTTGGTTTCCGGCACGCTCTCGGGCTCGGAGACGGCAGATCGTGGCACCCTTTCCAATGAAAAGGAGTTAGCCTAGTAATCGTCTTCACTAACGAGAACGGCCATTAACCCTCCAGCTACCTAGGTATCGCTACTCAAAAAATCTTGCAAAAGCATGGCGGTGAATCAGTAGGTACTTCTTATAGTAGGCTCGATCCAACTTACACGGAGGATCTCGGACCTGATGCCCACCGTGACCTACGTAACGATGATGCTATGCCGGCACACATCCGGTGCCCAAAGACTGGACGAGACTGTAGTACTTAAGCTTAAGCTCCAGTTTCGAGACAACGGTCACCTTCGGAGCCCCTAAGTCGATGAGTGCGTCGTACCCTCTCCAACCGACCTCGCTCGGGAAGATTTGGCTCGCCCCATGTGAACCTTTCGGCGGACTCTCCGAAGAGCTTCAAGCTTCAAACTTCAAAAGCACTCAAGTCTATTCCCTATGAAGTTGTCACGCCTGCTCAAGCGGTGGTAAGTCTCTGATCGAAGGACTAAGGGAGACCAGACCAAGAAGTTGCTTGTTACACACCTGCTCAAGCGGTGGTAAGTCTCTGATCGAAGGACCAAGGGAGACCAGACCAAGAAGTTGCTTGAGCAGGAGAGAAACCAGAGAGGGGCCAGCTGGCTGGGCCTAAGTGCCCAGCCAGAGTCAGGCACAGGGACCAGGCCCAGAGTGGGAGAGCTAAGGTGGTGAAGTAGGTCAAAAGTGGTCAAAACGAGGAGAGGAGGATGTTGAGGTAGATACAAGATACAAGAAGGACACGAAAGAGATATTTAATCTCACATTCCCGGGCCAGAGGCGACCGGAAAGCAATCTGACATCTTCAAAATGTCAAAGATTGACGACCAATTGGGTGAAGGAGACGGATGGACAGGAACAATTCTGAGGACCCCGACACGGCACTGCTCTAGACGTGTGCCCGGAGGCGTCAGGCGCGACATGGAGTGTCGAGATGGACGTATCAGGCTCAGCTTGTGTATTCTAACACTGGAAACTAGCTAACACAAGGACCAGACGGTCTCTTGCGCGAGTAGGCAGATAGATAATGAGTGTGGGCTAGGTACCCCCTACCTACCACAGGGGTGTACCTAGAGCGTACCCCTACCTAGGTACCAAGCTCCCAACTTCCCAGTTGCAACCCATGCGTAAAATCGAGTCGTCGAGACTCGGGACCGGTCACCCGGGTGCAACGGAAAAGGTTACAGGTACCGAAGTCCCACTGAAATGTGGGCACTGGGCGAGCGCGAGTGCCCTGATTTCATTTAAAAAGTGACGTCGACCAACGCCGACATGCGCCAGGCACCTGCAGCGACTCACAGCCGGCTTGGGCGTCGTTTTCCTTCCTCTGCAAGTTCGAGGTCGCCGACGACCATTCACCAACAGTGGTAGCCGACACCGACCACCAGCATTCCTTACGTGCTCTGCAGACCACTCGGTGCTGCGAAAACGCCCTACCTGGAAGAATTGCTACCGTCGTCGGGGATTCTGCAGCCATACGCTGCCCGGCGCCCGCCACCTCGGCCAGGCCCCGCCGCGCCTTCATCACGCTCGCGGCTGCCGCTCTTCGCTGTCGCCGTCTCGTCGCCGGATTCGAGTTGTCTTGGGTGTGCGCTAGGGAATCTCTGGACTTCTCACCGTGGACCAACTTTCGCACAGGGCCTCGTCGACTATTGCAGCAACGATTGACCGGCTGTATCCCTTGCTTCCTCTGACGGAACCCGGAGGCCAAGTTGGGCTCTTGACTGGTCACCGCAGCAAGCGCTGTCGCCGTCCAGCACATCAAACTCCCTGCTTCGCTTGAGCGTGCCGACTACGAGCATGTTTCGCTGCACTGGGTATGGCGAGTGTTCCATGGTATTCACGCGATCTGAGCATCTGGCTCGACATGTTAGGTGAGTCTGCCGCGTACATTGCCTTTGGCTGCACAGGCTGGGCGCGCCCCTACGGCCATCTAGCGCACTAGCGTGCAGCCTCTCGGTCGGAAGTCGGGCCCCGAGTCGGCCGACGCCGGGACCCTGGATATTGCGCTGTAGACCGTTCTCAACCCTGATCGGGCTGATCGGGTGCACAATGACTCTTTTCGGAAAAGATGCCCTCGGCTCGTGTCACGCATGACGTCTGACCATGTGAGCCTGATTCGCCGCGCTGCCTTCGTGCTCCCCGCGCAGGAAACATACGGGTGAACGGCCGTTCAAGTGCCACTGCGGTCGTTTGTTCTCACGCTTGGACAATGTTCGGCAACACGCTACGACGGTGCACGCAGATGATCCTGAACTCAACACCCAAATGATGAAGGAGCTCACTGCTCTGCACAACCAACTCTCCGCGTCAACCGCCCAGCGCCAAGTGGCCATGGGCATGGTCGTCAAAGAAGACTCGGATGCGCCTCCCCGCAGACTCAAAACGGAAACAGATCCCAACAAGTCCAGACCTGTTCGAAGCACCAAGGCTAAAACCAAGAAGGCGAGGGAGAGTGCAGCCTCAGAAACCGCTGCCACCGATGCTACCGCCGAGCCTCTTGTTGAGTCGTCTCTTGCGGTTACCGCGGGCGTGGGCGCATCTGAGGTCCAGCATCACGACAACCCGTCGCGTGATCGGCCCATTCAGGCCGATGACGAACAAGGCGGGAACGGCACCGAGTTCCATCATTCCGACATGGCTCAACCTTCGCCCCCGCCTCCTCCACAGGCCCTGTCGGCCGCTGCTCCCGCATTGCAACAGCGCTTCATGTCTGGACCATATCCGCCATCGAGTGGTAGTCACTACCCGCCTGCCGCGTCGTCGTACAACTCATACGCCTATGAGCAGCATCAAGCGCCCGCGTCCTCCTTTGCTGGGTACGGCAATCCTTCGTCGCCTCAGAACGACCTTGGCGCTCGCCTGACTTCGGGCTCTCCACCGTTACGCCGGCGGATCGCACCTGCTACGCGCCGGTTCAACACCTTCAATGCACCATATTCATATTCCCATCAGCAAATCGGTCCCAGCACTTCTGCGGCATCTCATTCGTCTTCGACCCCACCCTCACCGCCAGGGTCGTCGTCCGGGTCGCGCAGTGGAGTAACCTTGCCCTCGATATCCAACTTGTTGCCGTCGCCATTCGGATCTACGCGAGATTTATCCGAGGACGCGCAGCCCCCTAGATTCAATGGCGCCGAGGAGCAAACGAACCCTTCGACTCAGCACGCGGTCGACGGCTCTGGTGGCAACGCACGGACCGGCGCCGCTCACGCCGGCCGAGGTCCTCCCGTCATGGGCAGCAGCAACTATTCGTTGTCGGGCGTTGGGAACGGGGCCCCCTATTCTATCGATCCGCCGAATTCCCACAACCTCGCGGCCGGAATGACGTCGTCGGCGCAGAACCAAACGAATTCCTACGACTACCCGGAAAGTCACACCCATGTCAATTATGACACCGTGTAAGCCGTTATTGCTGCGGCGCATGCGATGGAAGTGAATTTCGGATTGTTTTCGCTTACCTGACCTCGCTCGCTATCTTTCTCCAAGCCCTTATCATGACGTATCCGAGGCTGGAGTCATGCCAGGCGCAACCTACGCTTACGGCAACAGCGGGCACGCCACTTTGCCATCTCATCAATACCTCAAGCATTTGCAATCCCAGCAGGGCATCCCTGCCGGCCTCGCACATCACCAACCCCAGCCTGGGTCATATCATCTTGCACCACCGCCGCACCACGCCCTGACGTCTTACTCAGCCCCCGGGACTGGCTCCAACTCATTCCAAGACCACGCAGCCGGCTCGATAGGCGCTTCCGACGGGCATTATTACGGTGTCGGTACTCCAAGGCTGTACAGTCCCAATTCACGCGAGTCGAGCGAGAGGAGCTCGATCGGATCCTGGGCTCCGCCGCCCTCGTCTGCGCATCAAAATGATGGATACCAAGGGGCGAGTGGTATGCAAATGATCGATCACCACGCCCATGGCATGAACGCGCCGCGCAGAGGCGTCGGCCTCGGGGGACTACGCGCGCGGCCTGCGCTTGAGGACGATAAGCAGTGGCGACGCGCAAGCGGCCCTCAGGCTGGGTAGCCTGCACTCATGTGGCTTTCTCTGCGATCCCATAGTATACCCACCAAACATACCTGCTCGGTGTCCTTAATATGCTATTGCTATTGTCATCATTGCTGTTGGCTTTCCCGAGAGGCAGACTAATTGAGAAGGTTGTTTGGCGGGCGATTGGTGGTTGGTTACCTCAACTAACGTGGTCCGTGCGCGACGATTTTGCCCGAAAGGGCTCTCCGGTGCCGAGACTTCTCGACACCACCTGGCTTGATCACAGACCGATCGGTGTTCGATAAAAAATGGTCGCTAAAGCTGCAGTAACGGCCACTATGATCACGCCTTCGCTTCCAAAAGTGGTGCCCACCAACACGTTGATCTTGCTGCTACCCTCGCGGCTGTTCGACGCCGACCTGTTGCCGATGTTCGAGGCACACTTTCACTCGTATGGGCGACTCGTCGCGTGGACACCTTTGCGCATGCTCGGCCGTGTGCTGGTTGTCTACGAAGGCGTGCAGTCCGCCACATTGGCGCGTCGCGAGATGAACGGTTTTGTGTGGGAGGATGACGACGACGATCAAGCAGCCGCCGCCTGCGATTACTCAGCTACGAGTACTCCTAAGGTCAAGCAGCCCCCGTCCATGGCCGTCGATCTACACGCAAACACTCCCCAACCTCCCAGGTGCGTGTCTGTGCCCTTTGCGGCTGGCGGTGTATGATCGTCGACCGAATACTCCTGCAGACGGCCGAGTACGCCACGCGATCCGTCCCAGCAGGCTCATGGCTGCGGCGCGAACCGCTGGCGCTCGTTGGCGCTTCGCGCCGCCGCGAAGCACGTCTTGTCGCGGAGCGCTGACTGGCGACTTCTTCTTCTCCCTTTCGCTCTTACTCACACGTTCTTTTGCATCGTCACCGTCCCTCGGCCACCGTGTCGTCCGCAACGACACATACAGGCAGTATGAACCTCTAAGGGTGTTTTTCGGCCCCTCCCTTGCGCTGCCCTTGCCCTCGCTGCACTCGACCCTCCTTTCCGTACCCGCACTCTCTCGAAATTTCCTCATTTCGCCTCCAGGGTCGCCGCCGGTCGGATGGGAGCAGACGCTGGAAGAAGCTCCCAACCCTAATCCACTACCTGAAGGGGGCGACATCGATCATGGCTGGGCCTCGGAACTAGCTCGTGCTCTTCGGTATATCAGCGTCGACGCCGATCCTAGTCCCGAGCTTGACGCAGATCGAGTGGGCCCCGACGACTTCCACACTGCTTTCCAGCGAGGCGGTTCCAGTTCCGATGCCTCGACCACCCAAGTCATCGTACCCCCGCGGTTACTCGATTCCTGCCCCGTTGTTTCAGTCTCAACTGCTGCCGAGCATTCCATCGAAATGCCTGGCTCGCTCCCTTCACGCAACATCTCTGCGGTCAAGGCGACCATCGACATCCTCTTGGAGCGAAAGCGTAGTTTCGAATCTCTATCCCCCGTGCAGCGTGCTTCACCACCACCACTGTCTGTTAGTTCGTTTCGGCGTACCATCACACCCACGGCAAGGCCCCCACTGGTCAGCCAGGAGGATTGATAGCGAGATACGGCACTTCGCGACGAGCATAAATGCTCGTGAGTTGTCCTTGTTACCGGCCCCGTCCTTCTCGGTCCCAATGTCCCCCGAGTCCGACATGATGCTTCATACTATTTATTGTCACGTACCATACGTCCTCGCTTTGCGTTCGACATTGGAGTGAAGACAACGCAATGCCTGATCTCGATTTTGCTTTTGCGCTTTCCGAGCGACGCACTGACTTCACGGACCTGCGCCGCTTTGACAGCCACCACTCGCCGCTAGCTTTGCAGCGGTCTTCAGAGCCAATGTGAGTGTTCTTTAAATCGTGACACTGCCTCCATCGTCAATGTGATGAAACATAAACACAGACCTGAACCGAGCCAGCCATATCGGCCTGCCCTGGCGACAAAAGTTTATTGCCTTTTAAATCTGATCTTCGATTACCGACTCCTCAACATTAAGCTTTGCCTCCCGAACCACTTTATTCATTGATCGCTGACCTGGGGCCACACAACCCGTCTTGATTTTGTTCGGCAGACGCAACGGGTTTTACGATCCACGGAGTTTTTTCTTTAATTTAATTGGCCCGCGCGTCTGCTTTACTTACTTACTGAAGTAGTCGTTGTCATAGTACTTGCAACTGTCAATCCCACCTAACCCAAGTGGACTAGACCCCGACTAGACCCCGACATTATTCGCTTGGCTCCGGCTCGGCGTGGCTCGGCTGCTCTGAACGTCCGCTCGCTGGGCCGGGCCAATTGGGTCCGCTGTGACTTGCAGAGACCTCTCGAGACCGAAAGCGGGGCGCCGGACCGACGGCTCGCGGCGAGTTGGCATCGCATTCGCTTTCTTGGCATACACGGATTGCGAACGCATAGCTGTGCGGAGCTCGTCGCCATCAGAACCGGTCTTGTTTCCCTTAGACTCTCGAACGGCCTACGCACCTTTTACACCATGTCGGCTTTTCACCCGCTTCGACCACGACGCTCCACGATGTTTGCACAGCGCATCCTGCAGACTGCATGCGCCGCCAGGCGGGGACTCGCAAGCTCTTTGTTGCAGCATCACTCGATCAAGACTTTGGGCGTGATTGGGGCTGGGCAGATGGGTCTCGGTGTCGCTCTGACCGCGGCCAGAGTGGCGCAGGTAGAAGTCTTGCTCGCCGACTCAAACCGAGCCAGTCTCGACAAGTCTCTCGCTTTCGCTAAATCGCTATTGCAGAAGGATGTGACTCGAGGGAAGCTAGACGCTGAGACCAGTAGTGCAATCCTTTCCAAGATCAAGCCTGTCGACGGCATAGCCGCCTTCAACCAGGTGGACATCGTGATCGAGGTGCGTGACCCACCCCCGCTGAGCCCCACTTGACAAGCAGTGTAGACCGCCTTCCATGCGAGGTGCAACTGCTGACCATCCGTCTGCATATCGGAATGGACTGCACCTTCTTCCCCCCAGGCTGTATCCGAGAATTTGTCACTCAAGGAGAAGATCTTTGCCGAGCTGGCTCAGACTACGCCGGCGCATGCGATCTTGGCTTCCAACACCTCGTCAATCTCCCTCACCAAGATCGCCGCAGCAGCCGGACCGCGCGCGGCGCAAACCGTCGGCTTCCACTTTTTCAATCCGGTACCCGTAATGAAGCTGGTCGAGCTCATCCCGGCGATCCAGACCTCGCCCGAAACGCTGGCTGGAGCGCGAAGCTTCGCCCAGGCCATGGGCAAGACCGTGAGCGTGTCGAAGGATTCGCCAGGCGAGTCGAGTCAGGAGCTTCTGAATGGTCGCGTTTGCCGCGTCCAGACTAATGGCTGTGGTCGTGGATATGAGTAGGTTTCATTTCGAACGCGCTCCTGATGCCCTACATCAACGAAGCCGTAACACTCCTATCTAAAGGTATCGCGACTCGCGAAGATATTGACCAAGTGATGGTCCTGGGAATGGCACACAAGATGGGGCCTCTCGTCTTGGCGGACTTCATTGGACTAGACACGTGTTTGAGCATCATGCAGGTCCTTCACACCGAGACTGGAGATTCAAAGTACAGGGTGAGTGCGATCGCGGCGAAGCTCCTGGCCTGTATCCCAGAACTTCAAGGGACCTGATGACGCTTCCGGTGTCGCTTGTCAGCCTTCCGTATTGTTGGGACGCATGGTCTCCGCGGGTTACCTTGGGAAGAAAAGTGGCAAGGGTTTCTACGAGTACTGATCAGAAGACGGGAGCGCTTGGTTCATGCCGCTTGTCTAATCCAATGGTTTCCTTGTCACCTTGATGAAATATGTCAAATGACACGGGATCAGGCGAAGCACAGGGTAATGAAATGCAGACCAATAGAAAGGTACGCGCAGAAGGCAGCAGCCTATGAAACTCTACAACTCCTATTTTCTTGGGAGGCCGGGGAACTGCATTCGTGTGTGAAGACACGGCGCTCAGCTGATGCAGGCGGGAAGGTCTGCTCCGAGTTCATCTGACCAAACGCACTTTGTCATCCAACAAAGCTTCTAGCTGCGGATAAATTTCGTCGCTTGTCCTTCCTGTGAGGGTCACAACCTCCACGTCTGTTCCGGCGTAGTGCTTGAGCAATGGCTCATTCTCGGTATGGAATGCGACCAATCGTTTTGAGAATATCTCCTGCCTCGCGCAGCAGTCTTCGTCAGTCGTGATCCATTAGCAGACATCTCCGCCTGGCGGCCAGCACTCACTGCCGTGTCATCGGGCCTTTGCGTCAAATCCTCGCCCGTGAGATCGTCTTTGCCGGGTGTATTGGGTGGATTGAACGAGTTGTTATAAACTCGGCCGCTGGGGGCGTGAAGCCAACGCCCCTCGATCCGCTCTAGAATCACATTGTCTGGCACATTGAGGTTCACCACCAGGTTCAACGAGTCCTGGAATGAGGCTAGAAGCTTGTCAAGGAGTGTGGCTTGAGAGGCCTTGCGAGGGAAGCCGTCGAGCTGGGAGCAACACATGATGGCAACAGGTTGAAGGTCAGAGCGTTTAAAAAGTCAAGACAGGCGATTTGGGGAAGCACGACGCCAAAGTGGACTCCAAGAATGGTGATGCGGCTATACTCACGATCCAGTCTTTATTACCCAAAGCCTTTAGTTGCGGTTCAATCAATCTTAGTACGATTTCGTCTGGAAGCAAGGCTGATTTCGCCCTCGTTTGGCAAAGAGGAGGGGTCAGTCCCAAGGCCGTTGCCGAGCAGAGAACCGGGGCATAATGATAAATGGTCTCACTGCCGGCTGCCATTGCCTTTTTGGCCACAGATCCCAACGGGGATCCTCGAAGGATTTCGGCTCGCAATAAATCGCCGACTCCAATGGTCGCGAGGTCCCACTCTGCAGGTGCGGCACAGAACAGTCAGAGCCCATGAGCTGCTTGATGTCGCAATGCTTTCTCCAGCACTTGCACTTGCTTTTGAGTATTCGCTCCCCTTGAGTTCCTTTGCCTGAACCCTGGGACCGATTACGTGAAACAGGGCCCACGGCCCGGTCATTGTGTCAGCCAGTGTGGGGCTCAATGCACTGCACCATATCCGGGGCTCGCCAATCAATAGTACCAATCTCCTGCACGTACCGGGGCGCCAAGGATAATCATCCTCAATTTACGAGTTGAGCTTGGTTCGGTTGTTGGGGCTGATCTGGTCTTCAGACACCGTGCGGCTCCAAATGACTGAAGGAGGGCATGCTTCGTCCCCACGGCAGCGGCTACCCATAGCAGGTTCCGGCCGATCGGGAGCTTGAGTGAATGTATGAGCGTAGGCCTTCCGATGCTAGGTCCCGGCTGCCGAAAGAGGGCGTGGTACCCATTGTTTGACCTCATCGACAAAGAAAAAGAAGCTGAAGAAGTCCACGATGGCCTGAGGGTCAGAGGGATGGAGAGGAGGCGAACATTCGCCCTTGGTTTCGGACTGGGTTTTGTAATAGCTTGCAATCACAGGCAATTTACGCACCGGCCTTCGAGATTCCGATCATTCGGGGTCACCCGGCGGGGCTGTGGGTTTCGATGGACGGAGCGTTCGCAGACGATTATCCGCAATGAGACAGTAAATCGAAAAAGAGACAAAAGGTGTGACCACAAGCAACCTCCAAACTGAGAGCCAGGCCCGCCGCCTCGAATTTGGTGCGAATACTTGTGAGTAGTAAGTAGCCCGAGTCGTGCCCCGCATATTACATACAGCAAAGGCTTCAATTAGACGAATTGGCCACTGAAATCGACGTCTACATCTACTAGAGGCATTGGAACAGCACAAGAATTACACACGTCCTATATACTGACAGGTCTTAATTCAGGGCTGGTGGAAAGCTTTAACAGTAATGCAGCAGCATCCATGCGCTCAGTCGCAACGGGCGGGGCCGGTAGCTTGCAGCAGCACACTGGGTTTGAATCAAGCAAATTTGACGGGGTGGCAAGTTGACTTGGGCCCGGGGCAATCGAAAGGTCCAGGGCGGTGAGTTGCTGTTCGAGAAGTTGGATACGAGTCTGTAGATCGGAAACATAAAGTATGGTCCCCTGTTTGTACCGTTCGCCAAGTTGCGCGAGCAAGGGTCAGGGGCCCGGCTATGTCGACCGCGGATGATCACGGGCGCGAACCCAGCCACTGGGACTCGGGGCTCACTTGCAAAATCTCCAGCTTGTGCAAGCCCGAGGCGCCCGTCCCGCGGCCGCCGTCTTCCAACGGGTCATTCGCTCTGAGTCGAGTTCTTGCCCTCTCACGAGCCTGCAGCACCTTCTGCTCGCCATACTCTCGACATTGTGGTACAAGCCGCTTGAGCTGCGACAAGCAATCGTTGATTCGCTCGCGCCGTCGTCGCTCAATGAGGGAGTGCGAGATCTTCCGTGTAGACGAATTAGAGGAAGATCGCTCATTGAGCCTCGAGGTATGTCCCCCCCGTTTGTATGATGCAGCGGAAGAAGAAGATGGCCCGTCGTCGAGGTCGAGATCAAATGGGGATGGAGTCTTTGGGAGCTTGCGAGCTGCTTCGATCGTCGCACCGCACCGAGGCCGTTTGCGCAAATTCGACGAACTCCTCGAAGCAGACAAGAACTCAGCCAGCTGACGATCACACTCGACCTGCGAGAGCACATACCCCGATTCCCAATCGCGAGGAGCCTGCGTGGATTTATGGAGTAGATGCTGGTTAGCGTCTCTAACTGGGGACTGGTCCGGCCTGCGGGCCTTCCTTGAATAACGATTAGAACATTCTGAAGTTGCGGTCTCGCTCCGCGCATCAGCGGACGACTGACGTGAAGTTTGTGGTCCACCGGTGGGTCCCGGTCAGGCGAACGGCTCGGAGGCGAAGGACCTCGCGGCTCGAGCTTCGCTGCTGTGAGCTGCGTAGGATTGAGCAAATAGGAGAGCATCATTGTATCAGATCGAGTCTTGTTACTGTCCGCGGCTGAGCCGAGAGGAAGGCAAGGCGGCGGTAGCAATCCTACTAGTTCGAACGTGGGCGACGAGCTGCTGGCATCGGAACTGAGGCCACTGTCGCAACGGGCGGCGCAAGTTGACTCGGGCGTTGGGGGTACCCAGCACCGCACAAGTGTTCCGTCGTCTCCATCGGTCATAGCCTGAACCTCGACGTCAAGTGGGAACATCTGGGGCAGAGGCTCAAGGGGTCGAGAGCCTAGGGACTTCGGCGCTCACATCGGACAGATTCGCCCCGGCGTAAGAGCGCGCGCTCAGCTCCTCTCTGAGCACGTGGGCACGCCACGGGGCACGCTGGACAACACGCATGGGCCGCCTTGGACACCTCAGGCGTACCTCCAAAGGTACAGCCTAGACGGCGCAGCGCAGCGGAAAAAATCCCCGAATCTTAGCGGATTTCGCACCGGGGTTCCGCATTTTAGAATTAAGTAGAAGAGTGATGATTGTGAAGCCTCTTTGCCAGACAGTGGCCTTTCGGGCTAAGCTAGCCTGAGCACACGTCACGTGTCGGCCGCGCGTGCGCTTGCCCCATGTCCACCTCTGCGTTTTTCCGCGTCTTCTACCTCGTTGTGCGCGCTCTTTTCTTTCAACGTTCAACATTGTACAAGAGCGATCACCGTTGTGAAAAAGCCCCCCAAATCTTTTCAGTGAGTTCCAGAGAAGTATGCTTGCTGCCGCGCCGCGTCCCGCCTCCCCCGCGACTTGGGACGTTGACAGTCGCTGGCTCGCGCAGTTCACCTTCAAACTAACTGAATTGGCGGGTGCATGCTGTCAGGGAGCGTGACATCTGACCACCCAAAATCATTGTATTATCCCTAGGCTTCGCCTAGTCCACCCCTGTTGCGACATCACCGTTCTAGGCGCCTGACCTCACCGCTCCAAAGTACTTGTACGTCGTCGCTCTTGCCCAATTCAGCCCACGCGACTGGTCGTGTACGACGATCGATCGGCCCTGGCTGCGATTGCTCCGGCGAGTGGCATCGACCGACTTCCCTCAGAACCGATCTCATCCCAGCTTCTGTGAATCTTATCTTCCACGGCACGTTGCATTCCTTGTTCAGTCCCGTCGCAACCTCCACGCCATGGCTGGCATTCCCCCGTCAGATCAGTCTGTGCCTGGCCAATATTCCAACCCCAGCTCCTCTTCAACGCTCAATCAACGATCTGCAGGCACCACCACCGATCAATTGCGCCCGTCTTCGACCTCCCTATCGGTACCCGGCGCTCGCAAGGGATTCCTACCCGCACGTGCTCGAATTCCTCAAGGCATGTTCGAGCGCGTGCACTAAGCGCTACATTCCAAAGAAGAGAAGGACCGACATCGTGCGTTTAAGCAAATGCTTGCCGTTCTGGAACTGCATTATTGCGACGAGAGCAACATCCGGCTGAGCGATTTCCAACGCGGCCGAAGGTGGTCAAGAAAAGACAGGCGCTGAGCACGTGGGATATCTCTTCCGGACGAGCAAGTATCTCGAGAAGCTAGCCAACGATGATGGTATTGATTGTAAGTAGGTCTCAGACCTTCCTCGTTCCGTGTTGAACTGCTCTGAATTGCTCAATTGCTGCTATTTCTACTCCCCAGTCCCAGTCGGCCTGATACAGACAACCGATTGCCTGTGGACTCGGATCAACGCGACAGAAGGCGGGCGAGCGGAGTGCGAGTAGATCCTGGCGCTGCAGCAAGAATAGACAGCCTTTGGCGCCGACGATGTAGACAACTCTGAATCTACCATTGCCTTCACGCGAGCCTGTACAGCGGCGGCGTCTGACAAGGCAGTTGCACAAGCCTATACAGAACTTGCTCTACAATGCCAAGATATTGTGAGATGAGCCTCTTGTGGAGCCTCTTCAGGTCTGTTCAGCACGCTTACTTACGTATTCTGTTCCTTATACCGCCTACTATTCGTTGAACTATCAAATCGAGACATTCCTCGTGATCAGCTTCAGCCGTGTGGAGCGCAAAGAAGATCGCGCCATGCTCTGTTCCGGTGGGGGGAGAGGCTTTCTCTGAACGCATGGGCTGGCAGGGGAACGACCAGGATCGTGATATCCTCAAGCGCTTCACCAAAGTCGTAGCTGGCCATGCGGCACTCGAGGAGCAAGTGAATGGACAAAATCAGCTTGGTGCGCGTCGGAACTTGATCGCGTGCTCGGCTATGCTCCCTGCGCTTGCTGACGTTTGCGTGCCATTTACTCCACTGCAGCTTGGGCCAGCGACGTTAGTGACAAGAGAGTCACATCTCAAGATCTCAGCATCTGATACCCTCAATTGGTTAAATAAACGTTTAGTAAGTGCTGTTTGTTGCGTCCCGTCCCGTGTCGGACCGATTCCGTTCGATCTGGACTCTTGACCCTGATCATGCCCTTCTGCCCTCCTCTCGACCAACCGGTGCACTCCGAACACGATTCGCTCAAGAAGGCGTAACATGCCAAGCAACCCAAAGTTCTGGTTCAACAGGTCGAAACTTCTTTCCCCATACAAGATCGGTCCATGTTAGCGGGGCTTTGCGCTTTGGCGACTTCTGCTCTCCGACCGCCTTGCCCAAGATGAAACTAGCCGACCTTCGACGGACCATTCCTCTTCTGCGCGACAATAAATTGGAGTTCAAGATGGGGCAGGTACGCATGGGGAGCATCGCTCGCGTTGCCTCCGGATGGACCCATTCTGACGATGAGAAGACGTAGGATTTCGATTCTGCGTACAAGGCGTTCGTAAAACGCAAAACCCGGGCGTAATCGCAGATTCACTTTACAAATCCAGATTGAGTCGGCCACATTGCATACGAGTCATCAGTAGATAGTCCAGAATCTAACTATACTCTTCGAAAGTGACAATGATTGCGTTCCTGATCATTGACGCAATGTGCGTTGCAGCAGAAGGCGAAGGCCGTGGCTGACCGGCGACTCAGGGCGATCAAGATTGGCAAGCATCATCCAGAGTGTTCGTAACACTGTCGGCGCTGCCAGAAGGAAAGGGAAAGTATACTGGATTCGAAAGATGGGAAATTGATCCTGGAAGGAAGTCCTGGAGAATGAATTGCTTCATCCTCCATGAGTTCCAAATACATTGCCACATATCACCCCCTAGCAGTAAAGCCAAAGGAAATGGGCAGGACAATAGTCCGCGCAAGTTGCCAACTCCACTGCAGGCACTGCAGTGCTCCCAAAACTCCTTGGCTACTGCACCTAAATCTAGCTACATTCTACATGTACCGAGTTACTTTCATGATAATATGATCTCATCGTTATATCGAAACCAATGTCCGACTTGTGAGATTTCAAAGCCATCAGGGTTGAGCTTCGAGTTCTGCGCTTAAATCTCACGGCTTAAGTCACGCCATACGCGCAATCGGGCAAATCGCCCCGTTATCGGGAAAGCGCATTGGGGGAAGCCACAGGGAAATTTTAATCCGTTAATGTTTTTTGCCTCCAAAAACAGGGAATAAGAGCAGTGGTGCCCTATGGGGATTTTGGCGATTTTGGCGGATTTTCCGATCAAAGCAGAGTTCTCATACACGGTCGTGGGGAAACCTAATACTTGAGCATGCAAGGGATAATGAGATTGAAAGGAGCTAGACGAAGGCAAGAGGAGGTGTTGAACAGTGTGTCTCGGGATGGAACACGTTTGTGGCCATTGCGAATTAGATCCGGGTAGGGGGTGGAGGCAAGCGCAGAGTACATGAAAGATGGGATACAACATATTCAAAGCGCAGATTAATCTAATGTTCTTCAAGTTCATCATCGATCTCTGAACCGTCATCGCCGTCATTAGCAAGACTTGCTTCATGTGATTTAAATCGGCGCACCTGCAAAGTGATAAGAGACAGTTGATTCAGGTGACTTGTCCAACTCCGCCACGTCAATTTCGTCCAGTTAGCTGTTGATCCGCCGCACAGCCGGGTTTGTCACGCCGACATACCGTGCC
Source organism: Microbotryum scabiosae (assembly GCA_022702605.1). Taxonomy (NCBI): domain Eukaryota; kingdom Fungi; phylum Basidiomycota; class Microbotryomycetes; order Microbotryales; family Microbotryaceae; genus Microbotryum; species Microbotryum scabiosae. The sequence continues at coordinate 626,046 of JAHWDV010000017.1, read as the reverse complement.
TGAGCCGGTAGATCCTCCGTTGTATGGCATCCTCCGGTTGTGGCCGTCCTTTGGGCTTTCCGCTTGGATCGAGGTAGCCGTTTGTTCACGACCTCCGCAAAACACCCGCAAGGCGACGAAAACCTTTGGGTACCGGCTCGTCGGGTATGATACCACACATAGGAGAAGTAGTCATTGCGCAACCACTTGTTGATGAGCCTAGCTAAGTTCCCTGTTTTGAGGAAAACGTCGCTTGAATACACTCCTTTATCACCGAACCGATCGCCCATTCGGCCAAATAATGAGTGAAAAATCCGTCTTGCCAAAAGCGTCCGTCTCGTGCTCTGACACGATCGATTGGAAGTCATTGGCCAGCTGGATCTCTGACACGCTCCGAAAGCGTTCAGAGGCCGTGCTGCGAAGCTCCTCAACTGCGGCATTGTACAACTCGATGGCCCTGTCGACCTCGTATCGACCTTTGGACCCCATTGTTTTGATCCTGGCGACAGTCCTCTGCCCGAGTGTCGCGCCCCCTTTGCCTCGACGCATGGAGTTGAGTCTGACTTGGCTCATTTGATGAGCGATCACCTCGGTTCGAAGTTGACTGAGAGCGATCGAGCTAGAGCACACATTCTTAAAGTCTGTAAAGAGCAAACACTATCAGCGGTAGGTTCATGAGTAATGGCGCAGATCCAAGACAAGGCTAGCTCACTCGAGACGGTCGCTGGTTCCTGGCCCGCAGTTCCATTTTCAAATCGTGCCAAGATGGCTCAATGCTTTGCCTCCTGACTTGCTTGGATCGCTCGATCGCCATTTACAGCTACGTCAAACCTGTTCCCAGGTTGCGTGTACTCGCTCAGCAGTTCCTGAGAGTACACACACCGCACAAGTACGCACATGGCGAGGTCCTGCTCGCATAGCTCAACAGGGACAGGGTACATCTTCACGCAGGGAGTGGTCTTGTTCGGCGTGTCGCTTGCGCAGCGCGTAGATCCTCCCATTGGAGCAGAAGTGCCGATTCTGTCCATCGTGGGTCATTGTCTTCAATGCGATCCAGACATGCTTGGGCGTCTCTTTCCTTCCTTTCTGCGCGCTCGTGCTTTCGATGCATCATGTAGCCTGCAGTAAGTAACAGCTGGACGATGAGTTCCAGGTTCACTTGAGGCAACGTGACCGCACAGCGCTCACCGATATCTTCCACGCTGGATAGATTGAGCTCTATCGATCGACGGGACACATTGTCCGAGCGATGCGAGCGAGTCGACGAACGGTTGATCGGAATAAGCGAACGAAGAGAGCTTCAAAGACGCTCGCAACCCTCGCCATCGGTGCAGCCGAAGTTGGGGATAAGCTGAGGGTTGAAGTCGACTTGACAAGACCATTGATGCGCGAAAGCGTGGAAGATACTCGTAGCAAATGCGAGACGGGGAACCAATTCAGGCAAGAGTTCTCGCTGCACAGGGCGATCAACGAGGGCGTTCAGTCGAGTCAACCACGTGAGAGAAGCCGATACCTGTGCTCACCTTCAGGATGTGATGCTTGAGGCTGCAGGCGATGTCGTACAAGACCCCAATTTTGGCTTCGGGTCCCACTTGTTCTGAGACGTGCTTGATTAATGCCAATGCATGATACAGCCTACAATGTCGATTCAACCCCTACGATGAGGCCAGTACTGGAAATACCGGAGCCATCTTGGGAAGATGTTACAGCCATACATGCCTCTCGCCGCTCCTCTCAAGGTTGGCTATCTTGAGAATAACGGCACGCCGACACAGCAGGCGACAAAACCCGTGTCGGTTTTTCCCCGCCAGAGCTTCCCAGCGCCATCGTCAGCAGCTTTCCAAGATTCTGTGCATGCCCGCAAGTGGAGATGGTAGAATATCAGGACAGCGCAGGGCGCTCTCGGGACTACCAGGCTGAACTACGTACCTTCTTTCATGGGTCGTCGTCCGCTCGTCCGCCTCTTTCATTTCTGATATTTCTACCGCGCTGATGAACGAGTCCGGTGCGGTCGCTTGCGGGTCATACTTGGCTGCCTGTTTCCGCCATTGCTGAAAGTTTCTGTCAAGCGCAACCAAATGGTCAAGTATGGGTGCCTGGTTTGGCAGGTTCAAATACGTTTGTCCGAAGCATGCAGGACAATTGTCGGCGAATGAACCCTTGGTGTGGAACAGGCGAGTGTCGGATTAGGTCTTGTTGCGGCCAGTGCTTGGAACTCGTCGAGTGCTCGTCGCCATTGTTTTCGAGGCTCGCGACCCTGGAGATGTGCGGATGCACGGGAACAGATGAGCACTGGCCCATCCAACGAGCATGAGACTCGTGAAACGCGCTGGAGTTGACCTCGGCTTACAAATCGATGAGACGACAGCCCGCCTGGATCCCACCACCCGCATCTTTCATAATAATCATCCATCCCTTGGACCATCCCATCAACGGATGTGAGATCAACAGCCCAGCAAGATTCGGCAACACCTGTAGAACTTAAAACGCGAAAGCGGAAAGTGGTCTCGAGGCCGTTGCACCCATAAGATCAATCTGCCTCAGTCGTTCCGCGTATGTGATGCAGGGATCGCCACTGTTGGATCGAGGACAGACAGAGACGTCGAGGAAGCCTGTGCCAAATGGAGCCAATGGAGACACAGTTGAGCGAAGTATCCGGCGTTACCCAGCAGGGAAAGATTGAAAAAAGACTCGGAAGTGCTTACGACTGGTGGCGCCAATGGAAAGGAAGTGTCTGTCTTCGCAGTCGCAGGGCGGCGAGGCCACCTCGTCGACGATCCTGAAATTGTTCTCGACCTCGACGATGCGCGGATTGAGATGCGATTTGGGCCACCTCACGAACGAAATGTACCGTACCCAGAGCCGAGATTGTTCGTGTTTTCGGAGTGCAGCCTCACGCGTGAGGAAGAGAGGAGTGTCCTATCCACCCTTTCGCGGGTATGAGCCCATGGGGGTGACGATGGGGTCGAGCTCATTCCTGAGCTGGTCCAGCGTATCTGCTACACGTCTTATGAATTTTAGGCCACAAGTGGGCACTCAAGCGGGCACGGTTCGAGGATAGGAGGAGGTGTGTCTTGACGAAAGTCTTGTTCTAAGCCACCATCCCCTTCGTACATGGGTCTGTCGTCGATGTCTGAGCGTTCTCCTGCGCCGTCATCCTCGTCTGCCGAAGTCATCGCCATACTCGAACGCAGCGGCGGCGGATGCGGATGCGGATGCGGAGTCGGGTAAGAGTGGGACTAGGGGAGTGGAAGTCTACTCCAAACTCGAACTCAATGACGATGAAGCTGATGATGCGGTGAGTCTTCGATTGGAACCGGATTCCAATCAATCATAGGGACCGTAGACCTTGAATTTGGCGGAGGTTGGAGCACGCGACTCGCAGGGTGATCATCCAGGTCTTGCGGCCTCAGCTTGCGTGGTCTGAACTGTCCAGGAATGAAACGGCGAATCATCGTGTCGGAACGTCCAGTGTAAATGTATGGCTGCCGCTCCCGATGTTGGAGGAGAGGAACAGGCTTGCGACTGGCTGTTCGTCCCGACTTCAGACTAGAACAGACTTCGATCGCGGGTTGCACGTGACCGTGAAGATGAAAATTCCGCGGCGCTGCGCCCGCAGAGGCCATTGACACTCTGCAAGACGAATATACTCAAAGTGGCATCACTTGGCAGCTTGAGTAGTATCTTAGGAAAGGGCTTGGACCCATCACAACAATCCCCAACAAACTGTAATTGGATTACTCACACTGCCGTCCCGTTAAACGCCCCAGGTAGGAAGTCAGGGCTACCACGGTACTGGGCGACCAACTCCAGTGCGAAATGTAAAAGCTAAAGAAAAAACCAAAGTTAGATAATATTAGTGAGTAAGAAATCCGGTAAGACTCGGTTTTTTTGGCGCGCTGCGCCGTCTAGGCTGTATGTACCTTTGGAGGGACGCCTGAGGTGTGGTCCTCTCGGGATCTTCGCACCGACCTGACAGACGCAACGAGTTGCCCACGACATTCGACTGCCACTTTTTACCCGCCACGCTGGATTCACCGTGTCCGACTCGACTCAGCCCTGCACAGCTCACTTATGCTGCGTTTCGAACATTTCTGCTCAACAATGAACCGTGTTTGCTCCCCCGCGAGGTAGTAGAAGCTTGGCCAATCTGCGAAGATTGGAGGCTACGGCCCAAGTCGACCGTCGCAGTTGGGCCGAATTCTGAAGCTCCATCGACTTCAACACCCAACTACGACCATCTCAAGGCAAATTTTGGCCACTATCATTTACCGTCTGTCGTGGATCAAGGCTGTCTGCGCCTCACACTGGATGCACCGCCGGCGTTTGGCTCGCTGCTGGACCTTTGGCGCAATGGCGAGGGACGCTCGCTGTACCTCAAGGACTGGCATTTTCCCGCTATATACGAATCTCAGGTCGCCACAAGCGGTGATCTGAACCAGGACCAGTCGTATGGCTTCTATGAGGTTCCTCGCCTTTGGCGTGACGACTGGCTCAATCGTTATCATCTCGCGACCTCCAACGACGACTTCCGCTTTGTGTACGCAGGTGGAGTCGATACATTTACGCCACTGCATCGAGATGTGTTTGATTCTTATTCAATTTCGAGCAACATCATTGGTGCTAAGCGCTGGTACCTCTTCCCGCCCGAACTCACTGCGACCCTGGAGCCGATGCTTGCCAAAGCTGGCTGGGACGATGGTTGGGTCAATGTTGAAGAGTGGGGTACGCAGCAAAAGGAGGAGTTCATATCAAAGGGTATGATGGTGTTCGTACAAGAGGAGGGCGAAACTCTATTTGGTAGGTCGGTGTTGCGCAGTCCGACCCTGGGGAGCGGTGTCTGAAGTATTAGAATGGTCCCACAGTACCAAGTGGGTGGCACCACCATGTCACAAACCTTTCCCATCCAACGATATCGTTAAACCATAACTGGATCAATGCGCACAATATCTCGGCAGCGTATTGGAGCTTGGCTAGGGAAGGCTTGCGATGTGCGCAGTCAATTTCCGATGTGAAGGAGCTTCTTCAACACCATAACAAAGATGATTGGCGTCCTCGGTGGGCAGGATGTGTATCTGATCTTCTTGATCAAAGCGCAGGATGGGGGTAAGCTGCTAGTCACAATCAGAGGTGATTTCTGTTACCCTTGGCTGATCATCTCTCCACTCAGCTGGTCAACATTTTGGGCCATGACTCTCTTTGCTCTGAAGGACTGCTGTTGTTTCCCCAAAGGGACGTTCTCAAGTCATTGGCCCGAGGTGAGTTCTGATCTGCAGCCCCCTGTGCATTACCTTGTTGCACAAGTAAGTGAGGATGACCCTACTTCAGACCAAAGTGGCTGGCCACAGACTGACCAGAGTGTCACCTGGTTATTCAGATCCAGCCACTCTTAGCTGATTTTCTGTCAAGAGAGGAATCTGAGCATTTGTATCTGCCTGGCCTCTCCGAGCTTTTGGCCCACATAACTCATCAGCTAAATGTTTTGGACAAATTGGCCAAAAACATCCTGAGTGTTCATCATACAACCCCACATACATCAGTTCTCTAGGTGACATTGATTAATAAACAAAGGCAAAAAATACCATCAAAAGATCACAAAAAGGCCATTGTGTACACTGTATTACAGTGGCGCTCTGAACTCCAGTACACAGAGATTAGCGGATGAGAACTTGGGTGCGCTCTTGCTTTGTGATCGGACTTCCCAAGACTAGCCCACCTCTCTTTTTTTCCCTAATGTTCCCAATTCTTTCTACTTGGCATCTCTGTTTGCTCACTGCGCTGCTCTTCATAGACGGGGCCACTCCTTCCAAGCTCTTTGCAGGCACACACCCCTCATGTAAGGCCTGTGCACTCAGGCCTTAGGAGGAGGGCACGCGCGCCTGGGTGTAATACACCCCGTAGGAGTGTACACCGGAGCGACGACGATAAGATCACAGGACCAAAGTATGTAGGATTGACACTGGACACTCTACGTTAGTCACTGATATGACAATGCCTTCTGATCCACCTGGGCTCACCTGGACACTCTACATTAGTCGCTGGGGAAAGACTAAGAGTGCCCAGACGCGCGTGCCCTCCTCCTAAGGCCTGAGCGCACGGGCCTTACACTCTCCTCCGCCTGTTCTAAACCCTCTCCCGCCCTTGCATCCCCCCTTTCCTGTCCCTGCCCCCCGTCCCGGTTCTCCTTCTCCCATTGATCCAATGCTACTGTCTCCTTCAGATGCGACCATGGCTCCCAGGTGCTGTTGCTATCTGTCCATCCCTTCCACTACACCAAGAACTTCTTCCATCTTCCCTTCCCCTTCTCGTCCACAATATGTTCCACTTCCCATTCCTCGTTCCCCTGAACAATGATTGCCGCTGGTTTGGTTGCCTGTTGTCCTGGGAAAGTTTCTCCATCATTTGCCACCCAATGTTGCAACTTTGACACATGAAAGACGTTATGCGTCTTTTCACCTGGGTTCAACTTGAGTTTGTAATTTGAGGTTTCTGGTCGTACCGCAAGTACTTCATACAGTTGGTGTGTTGTGAATGAGGATTAGCAGGAAGGTCGCTATTGGCTATTTGATTAGAAGCGCGCGTGTGTTCATTTGTTTAGCTAAGCCTGGCGATGCGCTCCAACCATTGTCTTCTCTCCACGGTTGGATTATACGCTCGTCAGGTACGTACATTAGTCACTACGTTTACTATCATGTGAAATAAACTGACGGTTGGATTATACACTTGTCAGTCTTCTTTATTTGGTAGCATCTGTATTGCCGCAAGGCACAGATCCGATCAAAGACGCAGCGCATGTCCAAGGCATCCAGGATGGCTACACCCACCACCGCAATCTCTGGCAATCATGTGGCTATAATGAAAGAGCTGTACGGCAAAGGTGACGTCTCCAATTGGGGCCTTGCCCGCAAACGGCTGGAGCGGGTCATGAAAGGTGCCGGACGTCTCAAATACGTAAGTGGCCCTGTCTCGGTCGGCGACGAGCCCAAGCAGTCCAAGTTCACCCAAACGGAGAAGGACATGCTCGTCCCCGACGTGGCCACTTTCCGCAATCAGCACCATGCCTATCGACAAGATGTCAACGCGCTCGAGATCGCCAAAGAGGACGCACAAAACCTCTCGATGATGTTATTAGAAGCAATTAACCACTGCACTAAAAGGTGAGGCACCTCATCTTCAGTGAGCGCATATTGCCCTAGAAGTGAGATGGAGGCGAGGTTCAACAGATGTGCCTTGGCAAACCCACCTACAATCGGGTCAAAGGTCGCGACACGCACAACTGGGCCGCCCTCAAGAAGGACCTCGGTCGTGCCTCTGATGACTACATGCGCTCCGCCAAGCTCGACCTGCTCTTCCTGTGCAAACCGTACATTGAGGGTCAGCCTATTGATCCCTGGTTGGTCAACTTCAACCACCTGTTCAACGACCTGAATTCCGCCCATGTCTCCCGCAATCGCGCCTACAAGCGCGCCACAATCAACAACAAGTTCACTCAGAAGGACTTTGACGTGTGGTCGCCTCCTCCCGCATTGTTGGAGGGCATTCACATGGACCTACTTAAGGCAAGGATGCCAAGGAATATGGTCACGGTCATCAACTCTGAGGGAAGGTGTCATGAACGAGGATTCCGCAGCCCCCAACTGTGGACTCCGCGCACTTTTGTCCTCACCTCGCAGTTGGCACTGCCCTTCTCGTATCATGCTGTGCTTGTTCTCTTCCTACGCGGTGCTCTTGGTCTTGACACTCATGCACCGCCTCCTCAAGCCCTATCTTTAGTCCGCACCGCCTCAAGACCTATTAGTTAGATAATGGGCTGATCCGATGCAGAGCCAAACGTCAGAGTTGATCGTTAGACACAATGAGAGATGAATACGCTAGTACACACCTGATCCAATGCAGAGCCAAACGTGAGGAAAAGACCCAGTCTGGCGCCCGCGGGATCAGGCCTATCAAATTCTATTCACTTGCGCGTACGCCGCACAGACCTCCTTGACCGCTCGCCTCTCCTTCCAACTCGCCCCTTCACGCGATGCATCTACCAAACCCATCGCGTGTACAAAATCCCAGTGTTTCCTCGACCCGAGCCCCTTTGTCAGGACGTCCGCGGCCATCGTGTTTGTTGGGATCCAGACCATCTCAATCGTACCTTTGGTGATGTGGTCCCGGATGAAGTGGAAGTGAATCCCGATGTGTTTTGTGCAAGCATGGAAAGCAGGGTGTTTCGCAAGCCGAATCGCCAATTGATTGTCGCCATGGAGTCTTGTCGGCTCCATCTGAGGGAAGCCCAGTTCGGATAGGAGGCGGCAAAGCCAGATCCCTTTGCGGGCGGCGAACGACATAGCAACGTACTTGGCTTTGGTGCTGGAGACGGTGACAAGCGCTTGTCACTTGGACATCCACGAGACCGCGCCCCCCGCACAAAGGAAGACGAAACCTGTGAAACTGCGGCGTGTTTCCGGGTCGGCTCCGTGATCGGCGTCGACAAAACCATTGAGCAAGGGGGAACCCTCCGACTTGCGGAACAGAAGCCCGACATCTCGGGTACCTTGCAGGTAGCAAAGGATGTGCATTAGGTATTCGATCAACTCTACTACGTCAGCGATGTAGTTATAGCCAAGAGTGATGAATCAATTACAACATACCTATTCGATCAACTCTACTACGTCAGCGATGTAGTTATAGCCAAGAGTGATGAATAGGAAGCTAACAGCAAAAGGAGCAGCACGCCCAAGTTCTCAGCCAGCGAGCCTCAGGCCTGAGCCAGTGGGCCAGGCTCGTCCCGCGCACCTAAGTCCTGAGGTACCGAGTGGAGAGTGGATTCCTCACACCCCCCCCCCCCACGCAAACGCGAGGTAGACTTGAGCCGTGGGTGTCGCGTACGGAGGCCAAGAGCAAAACAGTGTGTGCCGAAAATCTTGGGACCCAGCGCTTTGGTGAATATGTCCGCGACCATGTTTGTCGTGCCAACGTGTGAAAGGGAGATATCGCCTCGATTTACCATGTTGCGGACGAAATGCTCGCGGAGGCGGATGTGCCGTGTGCCGGAGGTGCGAACGGGGTCGTGAGCGACGGCGGCCGCGGCCTCGTTGTCGGTGAAAATGTGAGCCGCACCAATTGGGTGAACATGGAGTTCGGAGAGGAGCTGGTGAAGGTAGATCGCTTCCTTTCCTGCATGCGACAAAGCTAGGTACTCGGCATCAGTGGTGGAATCCGCTACCCGAGTCTGGCGCTTCGACGACCAAGAGACGGCTGAGCCGGCGACATAGAAAACGTAACCCATCGTCGAGATGGACGTGTCAACGCAGGCCCCCCAGTTCGCATCGGAATAACCAACCACACCCGTGATTTTGGTGGCGCCACGGGCGTAGAGGAGCTCGTCGCGGTACGTGGCGCGAAGGTAGCGGAGGACGTGTTTGATGGCAATCCAGTGGCGGCGACCGGGGTTGTTTGCGAAACGGGATAAGTACGAGACAGCGAAGGCAATGTCGGGTCGAGTGCCAAGGGAGATGTAAAGCAGTGAGCCAATGGCCTGGAGATACCAGGATCGAATGCGTGTGAGGAATCCACTCTCCACTCGGTACCTCAGGACTTAGGTGCGCAGGACGAGCCTGGCCCACTGGCTCAGGCCTGAGGCTCGCAGGCTGAGAACTTGGGCGCGCTGCTCCTTTTGCTGTTAGCTTCCTATTCATCACTCTTGGCTATAACTACATCGCTGACGTAGTAGAGTTGATCGAATAGGTATGTTGTAATTTATCACTCTTGGCTATAACTACATCACTGACGTAGTAGAGTTGATCGAATAGGTATGTTGTAATTTATCACTCTTGGCTATAACTACATCACTGACGTAGTAGAGTTGATCGAATAGGTATGTTGTAATTTATCACTCTTGGCTATAACTACATCACTGACGTAGTAGAGTTGATCGAATAGGTATGTTGTAATTTATCACTCTTGGCTATAACTACATCGCTGACGTAGTAGAGTTGATCGAATAGGTTACGAGCCCACGAGCTACCACAGCCATTTGCGTCTTTTCGAGCCCAGCCACTCGAACCGCACACGTCCATCGCAACATGGACAGCTCCCCCGCCCCACCCTCGCCCCCCAGGGATCCCAGTTTCCCTGAATCCTCGATCAGCGAGCAAATCGCCGCTCTACAGGCACAGCTCGCCGCCCTGCAGGCCTCACAGCCCACCACGGCCCCGGCCGTTACCGCCACGCATGCCAACGCCACCGCCACATCCAAAGTCGTGTTTCCTAAACACGCTCGCCTTGACGGACCAAAGTCTTTCACAAATTGGTTGCGTCAACTCCGTCTGGCGCTTCCGAACCAGCTTCGTGGCTACGTCCTCGATGGTGTCGTCCCCGCTACCTGGACGACCGATCAGCTTGCCGTACGTGACGACGTGGCTCGCGAAATCATTGTTGGCTCTATCGACTCCGCCGACGTATCAGCAACCCTCGACACCATCCCCAGCGACGAGCTGTCCGCCCCTCGCATCTTTGCGACTCTCAAGGCTCGTTTTGCACCCGACGATGCCACGCGCACCCTTGAACTATTCGCCCGACTTTGGGATTTCAAGAATATGCCCGCTTCTGTCGAAGCATACAACACTTGGCTACGCGAATATATGTCGGTCGTACAAGAAATCCGCGATGCCAAGACGTCACTCAACGACGTGCTTGCCACTCACGTCCTTGCCATGGTCCCACCCTGCCTCGAAAGCTTCCGACTGACATTCACGGACGAGCAGCGGAGCCAGCGCGAGCTTCCCGAGCTCACGACGCTCACGGATCGCATCCGAATCCAGCTTCGCTCGGCGGGACTTTCGACTTCGCCTTCAGCCATGATTGCCACAACCTCGTCTTGCCCTGCCTGCCGTGCCCCTGGCCACCGCCTTCGCGAATGCACGTCACGTGCCAAGCACCCCCCTTCCGGCCCATGCCACCGTTGCCACAAAAAAGGACACTGGGCCCTCGACTGCAAGCACCAAGGGGAACAGAAGATCACCAGTGACGGCAACCACGACGACTCGTCTCCACCTGCGTCTCAACAGCCTAACGTCGGCTATTTCGCCTCCTGCCTGTTCGCCCGTCGCCACCTCCCTGCTGACGCCTTTGTGGTCGATTCGGGCGCCACGGCACACATGGTCGCCGATCGCTCTCTGTTCACCACTTACCGTCGCACGGCGCAAACCAAGGCTGGTGGCATTGCCGGCGGCGTCACGGCCATTGGCATCGGCAACGTAGCATTTATTGCCAAATCCGGACATCCGATCACGCTACGGGGCGTTCTCCATACGCCTGGCCTCAACGTCAATCTTCTCTCGGTCTCTCGCCTCTGCGACACTGACTACGTTTGACTCGCCTTCACCAGCGACGGCATCGAGATCACCAAGGATGACCAGGCCATTGCTCAAGGTACCAGGGTCGAAGACGGCCTCTATCTCCTGGATGCGGATCATTCCAAATGTCAGCATCTTGCCTTACTCTCGCGTTCTGAGTCGACCGTGCCCCTGCTTACCCTTCACCGCTGCCTCGGCCATCTCGCACCATCCTCTATTCAGAAGATGATTGCCGCAGGTTTGTTGGAAGGTTTTGGGGCCGGATATAGTGACGAAGACGTAGAGCAGTTTGTTTGCAATGCTTGCCTCGGTTCCAAGGGCCACCGTCTTCCCTTTCCGGACTCTGACTCGCACTCCCCCAAGAGACTCGGCCTTGTGCACAGCGACGTCCTGTCGTTTCCCACTCCGTCTTTGACCGGAAAGCGTTACCTCGTCACGTTCCTCGACGACCACTCTCGCAAACTCTGGGCGTACACAATCGATCACAAAAGTGACGTCTTCCCAACCTTCAAGACTTGGCTCGCCGAAGTGGAATTAGAGACCAACGCGCGTTTGAAGATCTTTCGCACCGACAATGGCGGGGAGTACCGGTCAAACGCATTCACGGAATTCTGCAAGTCCAGGGGTATTCGCCGTCAATACTCTATTCCATACACGCCTCAGCAAAATGGTCGCGCTGAACGTGTCAACCTCTCCATCGTCGAAGGCGTCCTCGCTCTCCTCGCTGATTCTCGCCTACCCGCCACTTTTTGGGATGAGGCGGCCGCATATTTTGTTTATTGCAAAAACAGGTGCTCACACTCCGCTTTGGCCAAACAGACTCCGGAATCCGCTTGGAACGGCCAACGCACCACAGCTACCGCTCTCCACCCGTTCGGCTGCGCGGCCTGGCTCACGGTTGCCCCGGATCTTCGCAGCAAGCTCGACCCCAAAGCCGCGCGCGTGATCTTCACCGGATACGACCTCGCCTCCAAAGCTTTCCGTTTCTTCGACCACTCCATAAGCAAGATTGTACTTGGCCGAAATGCCACGTTTTTGGATGACGACTTCCCCGGCCTGCAGGACGACACACCCGTCAACTCGGATGACACCGAACGCCACATTGTTATTCCTGCCGACACGCCCGCCCCAGCCGTCAACATGAGGACCCCGCTAGTAAGGTCGGCGCACATGGACGTCTCATCCCTCCTTGATGATTCTTCCATGAGCGCCGTTGACGTGGCCCCAGGGTACACTGGCGGATCCTTACTTAATTCCACAGAACCTAGCCCCTCGCCGTCCCCATCGCTTGCCCCGGTTTCGTCGCCCGCCACGTCGTCGGCGGACGGGCCGCCCTTCGACGAATTGGATGACCCGCTCGACCTTCTCAGTTCCAACACCGCGGTTCGCTTAAACCTGCTGGATGTACATCGCTCCGACGACGATACCCTGAACACACCCGTGCCCGCCGTCGACTTCACTGGGCAGCCCTCTGACGACGACTCCCCTGATGAGATCGATTTCCTCTCTCGCCATCACCGCGCCTTCATCGCCACTGACGACGACGACCCCACCCTCGACGCCATCGAGCCCGTCAAATCGATTACTAGTGATCCTCAGACTTGGCGTGAAGCAATGTCCAGCGATGAGCACGACATCTGGGCTCAGGCTGCAGCCGCCGAGTTCACCGCCATGCGCGACGACTTCAAGGTGTTCACCATCGAATCCCGATCTTCAGTACCGCCGGGCGCCACCGTCGTCACCTCCAAGTTCGTTTGGAAGACCAAACGCAACGCACATGGCGACATCACAGGGCACAAGGCACGTCTTGTCGCGCAAGGTAACCGCCAACGCGACGGCATTGATTTCTCAGAGACTTTCGCACCCGTCGCCCGCTTCTCCTCCATTCGCTGCCTCCTCGCTCTCGCCGCCGCCAACGGTTACCACGTCCATCAGGCCGACATCGACAAGGCTTATCTCCACGGCGAACTCGATCACGACATTTGGATGACAACGCCGCGCGGTTTCGACTTCCCAGCCGACAAGATCCTCCGCCTGCGACGCTCCATCTACGGCCTCAAGCAGGCCGGGCGCATCTGGAACCGTCATATTGACGCATCACTCAGGAGTCTTGGCTACGAGGCAACAGGCACTGATCACTGCATTTACTCTCGCATTGACGATCAGCAGCGGGCTCACTACATTGCCTTGTATGTCGACGACCTCCTCATCGTCAGCCCCGCCCTCGATGAGATCGAACACGTCATCTCCGGCCTCGAGCAACGATACGGTGTCAAACGACTCGGCCCTGCAGAGTATATCCTCGGCATCCAAATTCGCCGACTCGACGACGGTTCCATTGCCCTATCCCAGGAGCGGTACATCATGGATGTGCTCGCCCGTTTTCATTTCGACACCACAACACGCGGCGCTACGGTACCGATGACACCCGGCCTCTCGCTCACGGCAATTCCAGGTCAGGGAACGGAGCGCATTCGATCCTGGTATCTCCAGGCCATTGGCTCACTGCTTTACATCTCCCTTGGCACTCGACCCGACATTGCCTTCGCCGTCTCGTATTTATCCCGGTTCACAAACAACCCTGGTCGCCGCCACTGGATTGCTGTCAAACACGTCCTCCGCTACCTTCGCGCCACGTACCGCGACGAGCTCCTCTACGCCCGTGGCGCCGCCAAAATCACGGGTGTGGTTGGTTATTCCGATGCGAACTGGGGGGCCTGCGTTGACACGTCCATCTCGACGATGGGTTACGTTTTCTATGTCGCCGGCTCAGCCGTCTCTTGGTCGTCGAAGCGCCAGACTCGGGTAGCGGATTCCACCACTGATGCCGAGTACCTAGCTTTGTCGCATGCAGGAAAGGAAGCGATCTACCTTCACCAGCTCCTCTCCGAACTCCATGTTCACCCAATTGGTGCGGCTCACATTTTCACCGACAACGAGGCCGCGGCCGCCGTCGCTCACGACCCCGTTCGCACCTCCGGCACACGGCACATCCGCCTCCGCGAGCATTTCGTCCGCAACATGGTAAATCGAGGCAATATCTCCCTTTCACACGTTGGCACGACAAACATGGTCGCGGACATATTCACCAAAGCGCTGGGTCCCAAGATTTTCGGCACACACTGTTTTGCTCTTGGCCTCCGTACGCGACACCCACGGCTCAAGTCTACCTCGCGTTTGCGTGGGGGGGGGGGGTGTGAGGAATCCACTCTCCACTCGGTACCTCAGGACTTAGGTGCGCGGGACGAGCCTGGCCCACTGGCTCAGGCCTGAGGCTCGCTGGCTGAGAACTTGGGCGCGCTGCTCCTTTTGCTGTTAGCTTCCTATTCATCACTCTTGGCTATAACTACATCGCTGACGTAGTAGAGTTGATCGAATAAGACGCAAATGGTGGTGGTAGCTCGTGGGCTCGTAACCTATTCGATCAACTCTACTACGTCAGCGATGTAGTTATAGCCAAGAGTGATGAATAGGAAGCTAACAATAAAAGAGCCGCGCGCCCCAAGTCCTCAGCCAGAGAGCCTTGGGCTGAGCCAATGAGCCAGGCTCGCTCCGCGCGCCTAAGTCCCAGGCTATGCGTGGCGGTAACGGCCGGGGCCGTGGTGGGCTGTGAGGCCTGCAGGGCGGCGAGCTGTGCCTGTAGAGTGGCGATTTGCTCGCTGATCGAGGATTCAGGGAAACTGGGATCCCTGGGGGGCGAGGGTGGGGCGGGGGAGCTGTCCATGTTGCGATGGACGTGTGCAGTTCGAGTGGCTGGGCTCGAAAAGACGCAAATGGCGGTGGTAGCTTGTGGGCTCGTAACCTATTCGATCAACTCTACTACGTCAGCGATGTAGTTATAGCCAAGAGTGATGAATAGGAAGCTAACAATAAAAGAGCCGCGCGCCCCAAGTCCTCAGCCAGAGAGCCTTGGGCTGAGCCAATGAGCCAGGCTCGCTCCGCGCGCCTAAGTCCCAGGCTATGCGTGGCGGTAACGGCCGGGGCCGTGGTGGGCTGTGAGGCCTGCAGGGCGGCGAGCTGTGCCTGTAGAGTGGCGATTTGCTCGCTGATCGAGGATTCAGGGAAACTGGGATCCCTGGGGGGTGAGGGTGGGGCGGGGGAGCTGTCCATGTTGCGATGGACGTGTGCAGTTCGAGTGGCTGGGCTCGAAAAGACGCAAATGGCGGTGGTAGCTTGTGGGCTCGTAACCTATTCGATCAACTCTACTACGTCAGCGATGTAGTTATAGCCAAGAGTGATGAATAGGAAGCTAACAGCAAAAGGAGCAGCGCGCCCAAGTTCTCAGCCAGCGAGCCTCAGGCCTGAGCCAGTGGGCCAGGCTCGTCCCGCGCACCTAAGTCCTGAGGTACCGAGTGGAGAGTGGATTCCTCACAGGTGTAGGCTAGGTCGGGGCGAGTACCGGTTGACGCGTACATGAGGGAACCGATTGCCTGCAGATACCGAGTGCGATCCGGAAAAGGGGTAGGCTGGAGTTTGACCTCGAGGCGAAGATCGGCTTGCATGGGTGTGGCAACGGGGTGGGCGTCGGACATACCGAACCGAGCGAGGACATGGGGCCACCGGTCGAGGTGACGGACAGGGCGTGGAAATTGCCGAGTCGGAGCTGCCTTGGTCAGAGGCATGGGAGGTTGGTGAGTCCGGGTCAGGGTGGTCACCAGCATGGGATGAGGGAGAGCCTTGGTCAGAGGCAGGGGGCGCGCGCGAGTCCTGGTCAGGGATGTCACGGGCCGGAGAGGGACGGTGCAGGCCTTGGTCAGGGGCAGCTGGCACAGGTCCGGGGAGCTCAGCGCGGGGCGCGAGAGAGCGAGGAGGAGCAACGAGCAAAGGTTCGGAGTGATCTACCTGGTCAGGGTAAAAGTCACCGGGCACCGGAAGTGGGGTGGCGCCAGTGTGGGTGTCGGACACAGGCTGCAGGGCAGGGAACTCGGACTCTCGAAAAACCACGTTGCGACTGAGGAGGATTTTGCGCGTAGCCGGGTCAAAGAGGCGATAAGCTTTTGCGTGGTCGTCGAGCCCTACGAATATGAGTGGTACAGCCTTGGGGTCGAGGTCGGCGCGCTTGACTGAGGTTTTTTTTTTTTTTTGTTGTTGAACCTCGCCTCCATCTCACTTCTAGGGCAATATGCGCTCACTGAAGTTGAGGTGCCTCACCTTTTAGTGCATGTCAGAGCGAATGGTTTTTACCCGATTGCCGGTGGCGTTTTCTACCTCGAGGATCCAGTCACGGAGACGATGGAAGACGTCGCTTTTGTGAGTGAGGAGGATGCACCAATGTTTACGGGTGTAGTCGTCGACAATCACAAGCATGTAGCGATGGCCACCAAAGCTGGCTCGAGGCATTTGAGCAACATCGACATGGACGAGGTCCAGACGGCCAGACGCAATGGACTTGGAACGGGCAAAAGGGAGGGCGTGTGCTTTGGAAGCAAGACAAGCATTGCAATTGAAAGTCTTGACCTCATCCTCTGAATATACCCAATCCACCCCAGTGACCAAACCTTTCTGCACCGTGTTCTTGAGTTGCGCGATGGGTAAATGCGCAAAGCGACGGTGCAAAGTCAGTAAGGAAACTTTGTGAGGGGTGGCGAGGAGGGCATTGGGCATACGGGATGAGGGTGCGACGTTTAACGCGTACAGGTCATTTGCGACGGCTTGAGCAGTGGCGACAACGGTGCCGGAGGGGTTGCTGATCTTGGCACAGCCGGAGCCAAAGGAGATGCTGAACCCAAGGCGATCCAAACGTCGGACAGACAGCAAGTTGCACGGCAGTGAGGGCACCAAAAGGACATCGGTGGCCACGACGGTGCCAGCTGGAGTCGATAAGCGGACAGAACCACAGCCGGTTGAAGGGAGAGAACCGGCAACGCCAGCAACGGGCGGTCCGGCAAACGAGCGCAGCGTCGAGAAAAGTGTACTATCGTTGGCCATGTGACGATTTGCGCCGGAGTCGAGGAGCCACACTGACTTGCTGAACGGCGAGGGAGTCGCCAGGAGGCATGCTGTGAATGTCGTGGGTTCGGGCGTGTCGACGATGGCCGGGGCGGCTGCAGGCTGAGAGACCTTGTTGTTGCCCCGCTTGTTTCCACCGTTGGCGGCTTTGCGGGCGCGGTAGGCGGCGGCCCAGGTGGTGTCGGGGCAGTCGTTGAGCCAGTGCATCTTCCGGCATGACGGGTTCGGACACGGCCAGCAAGGACCGCGGGGCTGGGGGGTGGCGACCGCAGCCGCAAGCGTGTCGACGGGTCGAGCCTTGATTTCGCGATAGATGCGGTCAAGGATCTCGGTTGCGGGTGGTAGCGTGCTGGATGTGCCCTGCGAGTTGACGAAGGTCGTGCGCCACGCGGAGAGGGATGATGGGATGCGGGCCAGCAAGTGCGACGTAAGGAGGGAATCCGCAGTGGCCTTGGAGTCCTCCAGTAGGCGCGAATCGTTCTCGAAACGGTCTCGAAATTGAAGGAACGCGTCCGGGGTGTCGGGCATGAGCTCAGGGCTGAAGAGCCGAGCTATAACCGGGAGAAGATCCACGGCCGAGACAGCACCATAGCGTAGTCGAAGAGCTTCCCAGATCTTGTGGCCGCTGCGGTTGTCTCCAAAATAGCTGGAGAGGCCGGGGAGAACTGTGCGTGGGTCGACCGCAGCGCAGATTGACGCGCGAGCGTAGTGATCCCAGAGTGAGACGTAAGTGGGAGGCCAAGACTCGTGGGGCACACCCGACTTGAGATATCCAAGGACATCGGACGGTAAGCGGGAGCTGATTGTGAGAACCCAGTCTTGGTACCCGTTGGCATCGCGAAGGAGGTCGGAGGCTGCGAAGCCCGCGACTTGCGTGGGTGGCCGCAGGGGGGGAACCACAGGTGTCAGAGGCTTGTCGGTGTCAGACATGCTGGGCTGGGAGGAAAGCGAGACGTGGGCGGACACGTAGGTGACCGCGCTGGTAGCGTGTTGGGCTTATAACCTGTGAAGTGTCGCCTGCTCAAGCAGTGGTAAGGCTCTGATCGACGGACCAAGGAGACCAGACCAAGAAGTTGCTTTGTTTACACACCTGCTCAAGTACTACAGTAAGTTATCGTAACTAGTGTGAGATTAAATATCTCTTTCATGTCCTTCTTGTATCTTGTATCTACCTCAACATCCTCCTCTCCTCGTTTTGACCACTTTTGACCTACTTCAACACCTTAGCTCTCCCACTCTGGGCCTGGTCCCTGTGCCTGACTCTGGCTGGGCACTTAGGCCCAGCCAGCTGGCCCCTCTCTGGTTTCTCTCCTGCTCAAGCAACTTCTTGGTCTGGTCTCCCTTGGTCCTTCGATCAGAGACTTACCACCGCTTGAGCAGGTGTGTAACAAGCAACTTCTTGGTCTGGTCTCCCTTGGTCCTTCGATCAGAGACTTACCACCGCTTGAGCAGGCGTGACAACTTCATAGGTTATTAGCCCAACCGAGCCACCAGTGCGGCCACCTCCGTGCCCGCCCTTCGCTCGACGTTTTCACCCTTTGCAACATGTCCGCCGCCGGCGCCTCCGCGCCTGAAGCCAAGCTCCGCGAGCCCACACCCGATGCGCCGCCCTTGCGCCCGCCTACCCACTCTGCGGCTTTCGCAACGACCGAGCTGCTTCGCAACTCGTCCGGCTACCGAGACTGGGTCCTCGCCATCCGTTCACGCCTGCCCTCCGGCGTCGTCCGTTACCTGAACACGGGTGTACCACTCGAGTCTTGGCCTGCTTCGTATGTCCCTCTCTGGGACCACTACGCCTGCTCCTCCATTTGCGCCTCCGTCGATTCGCAAACTGTCCTCCCGGGCCTGTCACCTTACCTCGACGAACCGCTCGCTGCACCCAAGGTCTGGCAGGCACTTCGCGAACGCTACGGCACCGTCTCTGCTGTCGATCTGCTACCGGTCATCCAACGCCTCTTCAGCTCTGACCCTGTGCCCGTCACTCCCGACCTGTTCCTGCAATTCCGCGACAGCTTCGAGAACGACGCCCGGCTGCTGCAGGACTCGCAGGTCACTGTGAATGCTCTTCTTGCTTCGCACTTGCTTGCTTGCATTCCTTCGTCCTTCGACGCCTGGCGCACCACCTTTGTCGCTGCCCAGGGCGATTCCACTGCAATGCCCTCCGCCACCGAGATCTTCACGCGCCTTTACCGCGATGTCAAAGCCCGCCCCGTCGACACTCCCGTTGCCGCCGTCGCCACGCCACAGGCCCGCCACGGTTGCTCAAGGCCGTGCCCAAATCCGTCTTGTCGCAAGATGCACTGGCTCAGGGAATGCCCCGACACCGCCTGGGCCGCCGCCTACCGAGCTCGCCGCACCGCCGAGAAGAAGGCCTCCCAGCCGACCGCTTCACTGGCCGCCGTCGATACACCCGAGTCTGTCTCTTTCACGGCCTGTCTCCTCGCTACACCTTCACCGTTTCGCAAATCAGCTTGGCTCCTTGACTCGGGCGCCAATCGCCACATGACGAACGACAGGGGCCTCTTTTCTAAGCTTCGCACGGTCGCTGGCCCACGAGTTGGAGGCGTCGCCGGCTCCCTCCCTTCCACCGGCTGCGGCACCATTTGCATCCAGACTTCAAAGGGTCCCATCACCGTGTCCAATGTCCTACTGGTGCCGGATCTCCCATGCAACCTGCTGTCCGTCTTCCAGTTGGATCAACTTGGCTACCGCGTCTCCTTCGCATCTCGTTGTGCCAGCATTGCCCGTCCCTCGGGTGCCGTCGTTGCTACCGCTCAAGCCATCGGGAACAACCTGTACGCCTTGGCACTTGGACCTGCACCCTGTACGCCCAAAGCCCTCCTCGCCATCCCTACCAAAGTGACCTTGCTGACTCTGCACCGGCGCCTCGCGCACTTGCCCGTTGTGCAAATCAAAAACATTGTGCAGAGAGGCTTGGTTACTGGGGTGGATTGGGTGTATAAGGATCAGGAGCTCCGGGATTTTTACTGCAATGCTTGTCTTGCTTCCAAAGCACACGCCCTGCCCTTTGCCCGGTCCAAGTCCATTGCCTCTGGCCGCCTGGATCTCATTCATGTCGATGTAGCGCAAATGCCTCGCCCTACATTTGGTGGCCATCGATACATGCTGGTCATCATTGATGACTTCTCTCGCAAGCACTGGTGTATCCTCCTGGCACTCAAAAGTGATGTCTTTCCTCGCCTTCGCGACTGGATCCTTGAAGTCGAGAATGCCACCGGCAACAAGGTGAAGACCATCCGCTCTGACAATGGAGGCGAGTTCACTCTGCGCAACTTCATCGACTTCTGTGCAAGCAAAGGCATTCGTCGGGAACTCACCATCCCCTACACACCCCAGCAAAATGGGCGTGTTGAGCGCAGCAATCGCACCATCAAGGAGGGTATCCTTGCTCTACTCTACTCCTCTGGCGCTGATTCACGCCTCTGGGGTGAGGCTGCTTTGTACTATGTGCACTGCAAAAACCTGATGCCTCACTCCGGCATTGGTGGTGAGATCCCCGACACTCGTTGGCACGGCTTTGTGCCTGACATCTCCACCCTTCGCGCGTTTGGCTGCCGCGCTTGGCACCACCTTCCCTTGGCCAAGCGCACGGACCTCGACCCCAAGGCTGTACCCCTCCTGTTCGTTGGTTTTGACCAACATGCCAAGGCTTTCCGACTCTTCGAGCCGTCCACGCGCAGGATACAACTCAGCCGCAATGTCGTCTTCCGTGAATCCGAGTTCCCTGCACTCCGGCCAACCACCAATGTTCGCGCTGAACCGATCCCACTCCCCGTCATCATTGACGCATACCCTGACCAGGTAGACCCCCTTGAGCCTTTGCTCGTTGCTTCCCCTCGCTCACTCGCGCCTCGCGCTGAGCCACCTCGACCCGTGCCGGCAGCCCCTGACCAGGGCCCGCACCGTCCCTCCCCTGCCCGCGAGGTCCCTGACCAGGACTCGCCCGCACCCCCTGCCCCTGACCAAGGCTCCCCTGCTCGTGAGCTCCCTGACCCGGACTCACCCGCATCAAGCGCCTCTGACCAAGGCAGCTCTGACTCGGCCATCTCCACGCCTTGTCCTTCCCCGCGCCCTGTGGTTTCCCGTGTGTTGCCAGCGCCACCCTCACCCGCTCGGTCCGACTCCCCGGATCCGATCGATCTCCTGCCACGCCCACGCGATGTTGCTTCGCTATGCCGGGCGCAGGAGTTTCCCGACGATGTGGATGACGCACTCCACTTGCCCTCTGCCGTGGCCTACCTTGCCTCTGGTGCTGCCGCCCTCATTGAGACCTCGCCCGCCGACCCTGCGGAACTGATTGCCCCCGCTCGCGACCCACCTCACTGGCGAGCGGCCATGGCCACTCCTCAAGCGGATGAATGGCGTCTTGCGGCCCGCGACGAGTTTGACTCACTCTTGCGAGATTTTTCGGCGTTTACACCGATTGACGAGTCCCTTGTCCCAGCAGACGCCAAGGTCCTGGGCTCCCGCTTTGTCTTCCGCACCAAACGCGACCAGCATGGCCAAGTCAAGTCCTACAAGGGCCGTCTCGTTGCTCGTGGTGACTCCCAACGCTCTGGCATCGACTTTGACGAGACCTTTGCACCCGTGGCCAAATTCACCTCCATCCGCGCACTCCTGGCTCTTGCTGCTGCTCATGGGTACCACATCCACCAGGCCGACATCGACAAAGCCTACCTGCACGGCAAACTTGACGCACCCCTGTACATCCGTGTGCCTGACGGTATCTACATGCCAGGCAAGGTCCTCCAACTGCATCGGTCTCTCTATGGTTTGCGCCAGGCCGGTCGCATCTGGAACGACGAGATTGACTCTGCCTTGTCCGCACTCGGCTACGTCGCCACTGAATCCGACCACTGCGTCTACGTCAGGACAACGGGTGATGTGCACCACTACATTGCACTCTATGTCGATGACCTGCTCATGATCAGCCCTTCTCTCCCTGAGATTGAGCGTACCCTTCAGGGTCTTGAGCAGCGCTACGGTGTTAAACGGCTTGGTGAGGCGGAATACATCCTCGGCATTCAGATCCGGCGTTCTCCAGATGGCTCCATCTCCCTGAGTCAGGAGCAATACCTCAAGGACGTCCTTGCCCGATTTGGAATGTCCGATGCCCACCCCGTCACCACGCCCATGCAGTCCGATCTCCGCCTTGAAGTTGAGCTCCAGGCCACCTACGCTTCCACTGGTACTCGGCCCGAC
This sequence comes from Microbotryum scabiosae, assembly GCA_022702605.1. Classification (NCBI taxonomy): domain Eukaryota; kingdom Fungi; phylum Basidiomycota; class Microbotryomycetes; order Microbotryales; family Microbotryaceae; genus Microbotryum; species Microbotryum scabiosae. Next base: position 603,550 of record JAHWDV010000017.1, on the reverse strand, counting down.
CTGGCTTACACCGTCGGTTACTTGGCTCGTTTCTCTCACTCGCCTTCTGCTGCTGCCTGGGGAGCTGTCAAGCACGCCTTCCGCTACGTCGCCGGCACTCTCTCTCATGGCTTACGCTACGCTCGTGGGGATCCGGCACCGCTCTTGGGCTACTCCGACTGCAACTGGGGTGCATGCGTCCTCTCTTCCAAGTCGACCATGGGTTACACTTTTGTCTATGCAGGTGCTGCCGTCTCATGGTCCTCCCGGCTTCAATCGCGCGTTGCCGACTCCACTTGTGACGCCGAGTACCTTGCACTGTCACACGCTGGTAAGGAGGCAATCTTTCTGCGTCAGCTCTTTGGTGAGCTTGGCCTTTCGTCTTCAAAGCCCGTCCTCATCTACGGCGACAACCAAGGCGCCAATGCTCTCACCAAGAATCCGGTATTCCATGCTCGGACTCGGCACATCCGCCTGCGCGAACACTTTGTCCGGGATATGGTTTCCATGGGCGATATTATCGTCCAGTACATCAACACTGGTGAGATGACAGCGGACATCTTCACCAAAGCATTGTCACGCGACCTCTTTGCTCGGCACCGCGGTCGACTCGGTATCTGTGCTCCCTGATACTCGAAGTAGGGGGGGTGTGAGATTAAATATCTCTTTCATGTCCTTCTTGTATCTTGTATCTACCTCAACATCCTCCTCTCCTCGTTTTGACCACTTTTGACCTACTTCAACACCTTAGCTCTCCCACTCTGGGCCTGGTCCCTGTGCCTGACTCTGGCTGGGCACTTAGGCCCAGCCAGCTGGCCCCTCTCTGGTTTCTCTCCTGCTCAAGCAACTTCTTGGTCTGGTCTCCCTTGGTCCTTCGATCAGAGACTTACCACCGCTTGAGCAGGTGAGCACTACTCTTCCTATCATCTTTCACCCCTCTAGATGTGGTAACTTACTGTAGTGCTTGAGCAGGTGTGTAACAAGCAACTTCTTGGTCTGGTCTCCCTTGGTCCTTCGATCAGAGACTTACCACCGCTTGAGCAGGTGTGTAAGAAGCAACTTCTTGGTCTGGTCTCCCTTGGTCCTTCGATCAGAGACTTACCACCGCTTGAGCAGGCGTGACAACTTCATAACTAGTAAGTGAAAGATTAAGTGTAGTACTCACCTGCTCAAGCAGTGGTAAGGCTCTGATCGACGGACCAAGGAGACCAGACCAAGAAGTTGCTTGAGCAGGAGAGAGAGAAGGCGCGGAGCCAGCAGGCTGGGCCAACAGCTCAAAGGCAGGCGCACGGACCAGGCCCAGAGAGGTGGAGAGCAAAGGTGTGGAGAGGCAGGCCAAAAATGAACAAAGGGGACAGATAGAAGAGAGATATGATATGAGAAGGAACCAGAGGAGATTGTCAATCTCACAGTCGTCACCTCGTCTCGAGATCATATGGAGGGTCCCGTTCCTGTCGTTGAGTCCCATTCCACGTCTCATGCGCTGTTGACACCTCTTCCGGTGTTACCTGTTGTGGAACCAGCTTTGCCTGGTCCACAGCCTCCTAACGAGGACGATGATGGACCGGAAGACTATGGAGACGCTCAGGATTCTCTCGACAGCGAGGAGGGGGACGCCGATCTTGCTCCGCGTGAAGGTTACGCTATCGTTCGCACTGGTCCAAATCCTGGCCAGTTTGAGAACGTTGATCCTTCCAACATCCTTCCTACGGGTTCTCATCGTCGACCTCCACCTCCCGAGAACATCCTTCCTATCATCGCGGCAATCATGGTCAATGTACTGGATTCTCCGCCCATGTTCTACAACAAGCTGTCCTACGATGCCTACTGCGCCGCCGTGTTTGACAATGAGGACATCGAGATTCCCAAGACGTTCGAGGGAGCCATGAAGTCACCATATTGCAATCACTGGATCGCGGCAATGGCCTCCGAGCTCCTTCAATTCGATCATCATGGAGTCTTCCAGGAAGTCAAATGGCATGATGGTATTCGGGCACTTGGCACCATCTGGGTTTACACTATCAAGCGCAATGCAAGTGGCAAGATCATTCGTTTCAAAGCTCGTCTTGTTGCTCAGGGGTTTGCTCAACACCCTGGAATCGACTTCCATGACACCTACGCTCCAGTTGCTCGCTCTTCGACTATCCTGTTCTTGATTGCTCTGGCTGCTGCCAAGAGTCTGTGTCTTGAACAGTTCGACTTTGACTGCGCGTTCCTCAATGGAAAGATGACCGAGGATGTCTATGTTCGATACCCAAAAGGATGGACCGGTCCTCAGACTCCTGGCAAATGCCTCAAGCTTGTGGGTTCGATGTACGGTACCAAGCAGGCGCCTCGTGAGTGGTATCGTGCCATCAACGATCTCATGGTGTCTCGTGGTTACATGAGGGCGACTGCCGATGCTTGTCTCTACATCAAGCATTCTGGCACTTCTTTCGCTATCATCACGCTATACGTCGACGATGGTCTCATCGCGTCCAACAATCAATCGTTCTTGGACTCGGAACTTGCCTCACTCCACGAAGGTTTCAAGCTCAAACTATTCGATCAACTCTACTACGTCAGCGATGTAGTTATAGCCAAGAGTGATGAATACATTTCAACATACCTATTCGATCAACTCTACTACGTCAGCGATGTAGTTATAGCCAAGAGTGATGAATAGGAAGCTAACAATAAAAGAGCCGCGCGCCCCAAGTCCTCAGCCAGAGAGCCTTGGGCTGAGCCAATGGGCCAGGCTCGCTCCGCGCGCCTAAGTCCCAGGCTCGGTCCGTGCGCCCAAATCCTGGGCCGAGTCGCCAGGCTGGCTCCGCGCGCCTAAGTCCTGAGCCGAGCGGAGAGTGGATTCCTCACACCCCCCCCCACGCGAACGCGAGGTAGATTTGAGCCGTGGATGTCGCGTCCGGAGGCCTAGAGCATAGCAATGTGTACCGAAAATCTTGGGGCCCAGCGCTTTGGTGAATACATCCGCAACCATGTTTGCTGTGCCAACGTGTGAGAGAGAGATATCGCCTCGATTGACCATGTCACGGACAAAATGCTCGCGGAGGCGGATGTGTCGGGTGCCGGAGGTGCGAACGGGGTCGTGAGCGACGGCGGCCGCGGCCTCGTTGTCGGTGAAAAGGTGAGCTGCACCAACCGGGTGAACATGGAGTTCGGAGAGGAGCTGGTTAAGGTAGATCGCTTCCTTTCCTGCATGCGACAAAGCTAGGTACTCGGCATCAGTGGTGGAATCCGCTACCCGAGTCTGGCGCTTCGACGACCAAGAGACAGCTGAGCCGGCGACATAGAAAACGTAGCCCATTGTCGAGATGGACGTGTCAACACAGGCCCCCCAGTTCGCATCGGAATAACCAACCACACCCGTGATTTTTGCGGTGCCACGGGCGTAGAGGAGCTCGTCGCGGTATGTGGCGCGAAGGTAGCGTAGGACGTGTTTGACAGCAATCCAGTGGCGGCGACCAGGGTTGTTTGCGAACCGGGATAAGTATGAGACGGCGAAGGCAATGTCGGGTCGAGTGCCGAGGGAGATGTAAAGCAGTGAGCCGATGGCCTGGAGATACCAGGATCGAATGCGCTCCGTTCCCTGACCCGGAATTGCCGTGAGCGAGAGGCCGGGTGTCATCGGTACCGTAGCGCCGCGTGTCGTGGTGTCAAAATGAAACCGGGTGAGCACGTCCATGATGTACCGCTCCTGGGATAGGGCAATGGAACCGTCGTCGAGTCGGCGAATTTGAATGCCGAGGATATACTCCGCGGGGCCGAGTCGTTTAACGCCGTATCGCTGTTCGAGACCGGAGATGACGCGTTCGATCTCATCAAGGGCGTGGCTGACGATGAGGAGATCATCGACATACAAGGCGATATAGTGAGGCCGCTGCTGGTCATCAATGCGAGAGTAAATGCAGTGATCAGTGCCCGTTGCCTTGTACCCTAGACTCCTGAGTGATGTGTCAATGTGGCGGTTCCAGATGCGACCGGCCTGCTTGAGACCGTATATGGATCGTCGCAGGTGGAGGATCTTGTCGGCTGGGAAATCGAAACCGCGCGGCGTCGTCATCCAGATGTCGTGGTCGAGCTCGCCGTGGAGGTAAGCCTTGTCGATGTCGGCCTGATGGACGTGATAACCATTGGTAGCGGCAAGAGCAAGTAGGCAGCGAATGGAAGAGAAACGGGCGACGGGTGCGAAAGTCTCCGAGAAGTCGATGCCGTCGCGCTGGCGGTTACCTTGTGCTACAAGACGTGCCTTTCGCCCTGTGACTTCACCGTGTGCGTTGCGCTTGGTCTTCCAGACGAATTTGGAGGTGACGATAGTGGCGCCCGGCGGTACAGATGAGCGTGGTTCGATGGTGAACACCCCGAAGTCGTCGCGCATGGCGGTGAACTCGGCCGCGGCAGCCTGCGCCCAGATGTCGTGCTCGTCACTGGACATTGCTTCGCGCCAGGTCTGGGGGTCACTAGTGATCGATTTGATGGGCTCGATGGCGTCGAGGTTGGGGTCGTCGTTGTCTGTGGCGATGAAAGCGCGGTGGTGACGAGAGAGGAAATCGATCTCATCGGGGGAATCGTCATCGGAGGGCTGTCCAACGGGGTCAACGGCTGGTGCGGGCGTGTTCAAGGTGTCGTCGTCGGATCGATGCACATCCATCAGGTTGAGACGAACTGCGGTGTTGGAGCTGAGGAGGTCAAGCGGGTCATCCGAGTCATCGAGGGACGGTCCCCCGACCGAGGACGTGGCGGGTGACGAAAGCGGGGCAAGCGACGGGGACGGCGAGGGGGCAGTATCTGTAGAATTAAGTAAGGATCCGCCAGTGTACCCTGGGGCCACGTCAACGGCGCTCATGGCAGAATCATCAAGGGAGGATGAGACGTCCATGTGCGCCGACCTTACTAGCGGGGTCCATGTCTTGACGGTGGGGGCGGGCGTGTCGGCGGGAATTACAAACTGACGTCCGGTGTCATCCGCATCGACAGGCGTGTGGACCGGCAGGCCGGGGAAGTCGTCGTCGAGAAAGGTGGCATTTCGGCCAAGCACAATCTTGTTGATGGAATGGTCGAAGAAACGGAAGGCTTTGGAGGCGAGGTCATAACCGGTGAAGATCACGCGCGCGGCCTTGGGGTCGAGCTTGCTGCGAAGGTCCGGCGCGACCGTGAGCCAGGCCGCGCAGCCGAACGGGTGGAGGGCGGCGGCGGCGGTGCGTTGGCCGTTCCAAATGGATTCCGGGGTCTGTTTGGCCAAAGCTGAATGTGAGCACCTATTTTTGCAATAAACGAAGTACGCGGCCGCTTCATCCCAAAAGGTGTCCGGCAGACGGGAGTCAGCAAGGAGAGCGAGGACGCCCTCGACGATGGAGAGGTTGACACGTTCGGCACGACCGTTTTGCTGAGGCGTGTAAGGGATAGAGTATTGACGACGAATGCCTTTCGACTTGCAGAACTCCGTGAAAACGTTTGATCGATACTCGCCGCCATTGTCGGTGCGAAGGATTTTTAAACGCGCGTTCGATTCTAACTCCACTTCTGCGAGCCAAATCTGGAAGGTCGGGAAGACGTCGCTTTTGTGATCGATCGCATATGCCCAGAGTTTTCGAGAGTGGTCGTCTAGAAATGTGACCAGGTAGCGCTTTCCGGTCAAGGACGGAGTGGGGAACGACAGGACGTCGCTGTGCACGAGGCCAAGTTTTTCGGGCGAGTGCGACTCAGAGTCGGGAAAAGGAAGACGGTGGCCTTTGGAACCAAGGCAAGCATTGCAAACAAACTCCTCTACGTCTTTGTCACTGTACCCGGCCCCAAAACCGTCCAGCAAACCTGCAGCAATCATCTTCTGTATAGAGGATGGGGCAAGATGGCCGAGGCAGCGGTGAAGGGTAAGCAGGGGCACGGTCGACTCAGAACGCGAGAGAAAGGCAAGCTGCTGACACTTGGCGTGATCCGCGTCCAACAGGTAGAGACCGTCGTTGACCCTGGTACCGTGAGCGATGGCCTGGCCGTCCTTGGCGATGTCGATGCCGTCGCTGGTGAAAACGAGTCGAACGCGGTCGGTGTCGCAGAGGCGAGAGACGGAGAGGAGGTTGACGTGGAGGCCAGGCGTGTGGAGAACGCCACGCAGCGTGATCGGATGTCCGGTCTTGGCAACGAACACCACGTCCCCCATACCAATGGCCGTGATACCGCCGGCGATGCCGCCAATCTTGGTGTGCGCCGTTTGACGATAAGTCGTGAATAGAGAGCGGTCGGCGACCATGTGCGCCGTAGCGCCCGAGTCGACCACAAAAGCGTCAGGTGGGAGTTGTCGACGAGCGAATAGGCAGGAGGCGAAATAGCCGACGTTCGGTTGTGGGACCGCGGGTGAAGACGTGTCGTCCTGGTTGTCGTCGCCGGTATGTTTCTGTTCGCCCCGGTTCTTGCAATCGAGGGCCCAGTGACCTTTCTTGTGACAGCGGCGGCAGGGGCCGGTGGGCGGGTGCTTTGCACGTGAAGTACAGTCACGCAGGCTGTGGCCGGGGGCACGGCAGGCGGGGCAAGGTGAGGTTGTGGCAAGCATGGCCGAATGCGAGGTCGAGAGTCCCGCAGAGCGAAGTTGAATGCGAAGTCGGTCCGTCAGCGTCGTGAGCTCGGGGAGTTCGCGCTGGTTGCGCTGCTCGTCCGTGAACGTGAGTCGGAAACTGTCGAGACAAGGCGGGACCATGGCGAGCACGTGAGTGGCGAGCACGTCATTGAGCGATGTTTTGGCGTCGCGGATTTCCTGCGCAATTGACATGTACTCGCGTAGCCAGGTGTCATATGCCTCGACGGTGGCGGGCATCTTCCTAAAGTCCCAAAGGCGGGCGAACAACTCGAGGGTGCGGGTCGCGTCGTCCGGTGCAAAACGAGCCTTGAGAGCGGCAAAGATACGCGGTGCCGACAAATCATCACTGGGGATGGCATCGAGGGTGGCCGATACGTCGGCGGAGTCGATAGAGCCAACTATGATTTCCCGGGCGGCGTCGTCACGGGCGGCGAGCTGATCGGCCGTCCAAGTAGCGGGGATGACACCGTTGAGTACGTAACCACGAACCTGGTTTGGGAGCGCGAGGCGGAGTTGACGCAACCAGTTTGTAAACGACTTGGGGCCATCCAGACGAGCATGTTTGGGAAAGACGATCTTGGATGCGGTGGTGGCGTTTGCCTGCGTGGCGGTGGCGGTGACGACCGGGGTGGCGGAGGCGGCGGCAGCAGGGGGCAGCGAGGCCTGCAGAGCGGCAAGTTGTGCCTGTAGAGTGGTGATTTGTACGCTGATCGGAGATTCAGGGGGGCTGGGATCCCTGGGGGGCGAAGGTGGGCCGGGGGAGTTGTCCATGGTGCGATGGACGTGTGCGGCTCGAGTAGGCTGGGCTCGAGAGAAAAGACGCAAGCGGCGGGGCTGGTAGCTTGTGGGCTTATAACCTATTCGATCAACTCTACTACGTCAGCGATGTAGTTATAGCCAAGAGTGATGAATACATTTCAACATACCTATTCGATCAACTCTACTACGTCAGCGATGTAGTTATAGCCAAGAGTGATGAATAGGAAGCTAACAATAAAAGAGCCGCGCGCCCCAAGTCCTCAGCCAGAGAGCCTTGGGCTGAGCCAATGGGCCAGGCTCGCTCCGCGCGCCTAAGTCCCAGGCTCGGTCCGTGCGCCCAAATCCTGGGCCGAGTCGCCAGGCTGGCTCCGCGCGCCTAAGTCCTGAGCCGAGCGGAGAGTGGATTCCTCACACAAACGTCTCGGTCTGGTCTCCTACTTCCTGGGTTTCGAGGTTCATCGCACCAAGGACTACATCTTCGTTCATCAAAGCAAGTACATTCGAACAATGCTCGAGAAGTTTGATTTCGCTTCGCCGTCCAAGCGCCGTGCCTTTACGCCAATGGACGATCGTCCCTCACTTCGAATCGACACTACTCCGTTTGCTGACATGCCAATGTATCAGTCTGCGGTGGGTTCGCTCCAATACGCTTCGACTCGCTGCCGACCTGATATCGCAATTGCTGTCCGTGCTGTGGCTCAAAAGAACTCCTGTCCAACAGTCGACAATTGGGCTGCGGTCAAGCGCATTTTCCGCTACCTCAACAGTACCGTCGATTGGGGCATCTTGTATCGCAACAACTCTACAACTCGATTGGTGGTCTACTCCGATGCCTCGTTTGCCGACAATCCGGAATCTCGGAGATCGGTGGGAGCCTATGCATCGATGCTTGCGGGTGGAGTGGTTTCTTGGCAGTCGAAGCAACAATCTATGATCGCCACGTCTACTACGGAGGCTGAAATTCTGTCCGCGTCCTCAGCTACTCGTGAAGCAATCTGGCTTCGTCGCTTGGCCGGTGATGTTGGAATTCCTCAGTCGGGCCCTACCATCATTCAAGAGGACAACGCCGCTTGCATCCAAATTGCCAAGGATCCAGTCGATCACATGCGTACCAAGCATTTCGATATTGCTCATCTCTTCGTTCGAGAACGTGTTGCTTCGGGCAAGGTCGAACTTGAATACTGCCCAACTCACGTCAATGCTGCGGATATGTTGACCAAGCCCTTGGGACCTCAACGTTTTGATCAACTTCGTGCACTTCTTGGAATGGTCTCGTTAGTCTCTTTGACCGGTGGGAGTGTTAGAAGCGGGGTCTGAGAGCCTAACTCTTCTTTACTAGAATGGTTAATTGTTTTATTATGCGCGCGTCTATCTCTGTCTTTGCTATGTTTCTGCCTTTTAGTTCTCTTCTCCACGCTATTCTCATCATCTCACTCGTGTATATCGGAGCTGAGTCGTGGAGTACCTCTTAGGTTAGTTACTGCAAAGTCACGCTATTCTCATCATCTCACTCGTGTATATCGGAGCTGAGTCGTGGAGTACCTCTTAGTCCTTATCCGTAATAGGTTATGAGCCCAACGAGCGACTCCGACTTCCCCAACGGGTCGGGCAATCGCTTGTTTCTCAAGGACGCTTCTGGGTACGCGAGTTGGGCGTCACGTGCGTTCATCAATCTTCGAGCGGACGGATCTTGGGATGTTGTCGAGAAATCGATCGAGTCTCTCGTCGCGGACTACAAGTCCAAGCTCGTCGCCGCACATGCAACTGCGTCCGTCGCGCCAATTGAACCAGCCACCCCCGGCGTTAGCGGGTTGGGGGGGGGATCACACTGGTCCTGCGCAATCGGACGTCTTGCCAAACATCCCCAACCTCCTGGACAAGCTCTCCGAGTTTTGCGCCAAGATCGGTCGCCACAACGACCTGGCGTGCAAATACATCGTCAACTCGATCTCTGAGGAGCAGATGTCACACCTCACCCATGTGACCACTGCCAAGGAGATGTGGGACACTCTTAAAGGCCTCAACTCCCAAGGACGTTCTAGTCGCACAATGGATCTCCTGAACACTCTCGCACAACCGTACACCGGAGATGTTCCGTTCAAGGAATTTGTCAACAAAGTAAAAATTGCTATGACGGATTTCAAGAATCTCGGAGCTCCGCTTCCGCACTGGCTGTTCGCAGGAATGCTTGTTCGCTCACTCCCCAGCCAATATGACGGGATCGTGGGTAATCTCGCGTCTGAGGTCAATATCGACATGGATTGGAACATATTCTATCCAAAACTTCTAATGAACGTCGAATTGGCCGATTCCCGCAATCAACAAAAACAGTCTCTCTCCAACCGCATCGCTGACGACACCAGTCTCGTCGCACGTATCAACACCACACACAAGGACTTCTCCAAAGTGGTGTGCACGCGCTGCAATAGCCTGGGTCACTCACGCGGTTGGCATCTCTGCCCGGAGCTTCCCAAGAACAAATCCAAACCCGCTTCAGCTGCTGCCGAGGATTCGAAGGTTGCTGCCATAGGTGTAGATGAATCTGCATTGACAAGCTACATTTTCCCTTATTCGCGAGCGATGCCACGTTTCCCCTGGATTGTCGACTCTGGTGCCAAAGTCCATTGCGTTGGTGACAAGTCTGTCCTATCGAATTTTATTGCTGAGCCGCTCGGGATCTCCGTCGCCGATCAATCTCGGGTCCAATCTCCGGGACATGGCTCGGTCACGTTCATTACCTCCTATGGTTGTCGAGTCACTCTGAAGAAGGTGTATCACATGCCGGGTGCTCAATGCGGTTTCGTTTCCGTCGATCGTCTCTTGGAGTCGATGACGTACGTCGTGGGTCCCCAAAACAACCTCATCTTCAACGTCTGCGGTAAACCAATCCTTCGCTCGCGCCCTGGTCGTGGTTTCGTCATGGATGCTGCTCACTTACAGCCCATCACGTCATCGCCCACCGCTCCATTGGTCGCTGCCAATCGTCTCACTGGGACGTGCACGTTGATGGAAGCACATCGGAAACTCGGCCATCAATCTCCCGCGGCGATTGTCTTGGCAGTCAAATCGGGTGCTATCACCGGCATTACATTGAAGGACGAGAAAGTAACTCCGTGCTTCTCGTGCATTCAGGCCAAGTCAAAGCGATCGGCCTTCTCGGCCAAGAGCACCGACGCACCGCATGCTCTCTACCGTGTCTTCATCGATCTGGGCTTCGTCGAGCATCCCAATCACCATGGCGATACCATCTATCTCGTCATTTTGGATCAATATTCGACGGCCAAATGGACGACTGTACTGAAAGACAAGAAGGCTGAGACGATTATCGAGGCATGGTCCAAATTTCAATCCGAGGCAGAACGTCAAACGGGTCAGAAGATTAAGAGGGTCAGGTCGGACAATGGTCGTGAATTCGACAACTCGTTGTTCCGGGACCTTCTCGAGAAACAGGGCATCATCATGGAGCTCACTGCACCGTATACTCCGGAGCAGAATGGGCAAGCCGAACGACTTAATGGATCACTCATGGGTCTCGTTCGTGCGATGCTCCTCGACTCTGGACTCCCCATGTGTTTCTGGTCAGATGCTCTGGCAGTCGCAACTTTCGTTCTCAACCGTCGTCCCCACCCTCGTATTCAGGGAAAAACAGCTATCGAAGTCATTCTCGGCAAGAAGCCTGCTCTGACTCATCTTCAGCCGTTTGGTTCCACCGCGTTTGTTCATGTGCCCAAGGAACGTCGGACCAAACTTGCACCTCGCGCCATTCAAGGAGTGTTCATCGGCTATTCTGGTGAATACAACTACCGTGTCTGGGTCCAATCATCGAACAAGGTCTACGTCTCTCGTCACGTCACGTTTGTCGAGACCCCTGGAGATTTGTCCGTTGTCGTCACCTCGTCTCGAGATCATATGGAGGGTCCCGTTCCTGTCGTTGAGTCCCATGCCACGTCTCATGCGCTGTTGACACCTCTTCCAGTGTTACCTGTTGTGGAACCAGCTTTGCCTGGTCCACAGCCTCCTAACGAGGACGATGATGGACCGGAAGACTATGGAGATGCTCAGGATTCTCTCGACAGCGAGGAGGTGACAGGTCAACGTCCGAGGAGAGGACAATGACTACACGCGAGATAGAGGGCGTTGGATGTGAATCGACGGGTGGCGGCGGCTGTCGATGAAGAAGCGATCGAGGAGGGGTATCGACCAAAGATGCTCGGAAGAAATCAAGTATAACGGACTTAATTCCAACGAGAAGGTAAAAGAAGAGGGAGGGTAATGTAAGATATGGAGCTGACCAAGCTGATGGGGAAGGTGCTAAAACCAAAGGGAAGGGAATGCTCCAAGCGCTAAGGGAACTTAACCAAATAAAATAGGCCAAAAAGGTTGGCTCAGGGGAAAAGGATTGCTCGTGGGAGCACCGGTAAAACCCTGACTTTGCGCCTCAACTAACATACCAACTGCACCAAGCCACTGCACTCGACCTTTGGGGACTTCCTTTGAGTAATGCTGTCATCCTGACACTGTCCCCCCCAAAAGGAAGTCTACCGATCCGCAAGTCGGCGATTTGTGCGGTCCAAGCGCGCCAGGTATTCGTCCAGAACAGATGGGTAGTCGGATCGAAGGGACTGCTCCTTCACCCAAGTATCGTCGGTGTCGCTGTGATCGACCCATCGAACCAAGAAAGAACGAAGGCCCCGAGCATTTCGGCGATCTCGGACGATCCGCTCCGGAGTTGCAGCGTCGGCAGTCGCATCTGCTACGTCGTCAACAAAGAGTACTGTGGGATCACGTCCAGGGAATCTTTCAGCATCGTTGTCCATGTATGGGCGAAGGAGTCGTGCATGGAAACGATTGTGAACGCGCGACATCCCGGGGGGAGGACGAGATCGTAACTGGATGTAGCCGGGATGGCCGCTTGGATGCGGAACGGTCCAATGTAACGCGGTAACAACTTTGACTTCATCCCTTCAGGAACTGCAAGGTTCTTTGTCAAAAGGTAAACCAAGCTGCCAGTGTGAAAGGCCGGATCGTCCGGACGTCGGCGTTTATTTGCCTGATGGGCTTGGCTAAGTCGTGTCCCAATGATGGCGTTGGTCACCTCGACATTACGGAGCTGTCGGATCCGTGCGAACGCTTCCGCACGAGGAACATCCGAGACCGACCATGACTCGGTGGGCCAACGTCGCGGGAGGTATCCGTACGTCGCCTCGAAAGCCGACAGAGACGTGGACACCGCAACAGAAGAGTTAAGAGCAAACTCAGCTTCCACAAGACGAAATGCCCACGCCTCGTGATTAGACGATACCATGATCCTCAAGGTTTGGGTGACCATCTTGATTCGGTTCTCGCTCGATCCATCCGTCTCAGGGTGTGCGGCGGTGGACATCCGCAAGACGGTGCCGACCTTTGCTTGCAATGCCCGCCAAAACTGCGAGGTGAACTTGGGATCGCGGTCCGAAACGATGGCTGAAGGCGTCCCATGCAGTCGAAAGATGGTAGCATAATACTTGTCGGCAACGAGCTCGGAATCGGCGTCGGCTGGAAGCGGAATCAAGTGGACCATCTTTCCCCAAGTGTCAGTGACCACCATGATTTGAGCGACCATCAATCCTTCGAACTCGACCGGAGGCAACCCTGTCATGAAGTCGATGGCCACTTGTTCCCAAGGACCGGAAGGGATTGGCAACGGATGCAATCGACCATAAGGCACTTGAGTGGACGCCTTGCCCCGGGCACAGTCTTCGCATGAACGGCAGAAGTCGGCGCAATCGACCGACATGGACGACCACCAATACAAAGGGCGTAAAGCGGCCAAGGTGATGCGATGCGCTGCATGTCCCACGCTCCTATGCACCTCCGAAAGCACGAGCTCGCGTAGCGAGGGAATCTTCTCGGAGTCGAGGACACCGGTAGCCTGACCCCTAGGCACAAACAGCGAAAAGGACTCATCGGGATGTGCACGCAAGATCTTCCCCTCCTCAGTCACCCGAAACATAGGCCACGAAAGCGGGTCGGTGACAATAACTTGAGCCTGGGAATCGGTGGCGTACGCTTGGATGACGGCGTCGATGAAGGGTTGGGGCAGTGGTACCGGGGGCCTATGGATTACAGGGGCGTTGGTGGGCTCGACATGTGCTGATCCCAACAAATCGAGTTCATCGGCGTTGGGATCGACCGGTAAGGGAATGTCGTCCTCTGGAGTTGCGCCGACTGCGTGTACTCGGGTGTTGGTGCTGGGTTCCAAAGGAGACACGAGCGGGCCTGCATACGGGTTGTCGGTATCCATGATATTCTCGGCGACGAGGTGGCATCCAGAAGGGCCTGCTTCGCATTGGTCACGCCCGAGCCCGAAGGCAACATCAACAGGAGGCAACCGGTCGGGCGACGGTGAAGTGTAAGGACGTTCCTCGGGGAGACTCTCACCGGGTGTAATGAGCTCGTAGCATTCTTCCTTCAAGAACCAATTCCCTAAGTCCTTTCCCTCGACGTCCTTGTTCCCCAATTCCTCCATGAGCGCGTAGAGTCCGGGAGAGCCTGTTTCGCAGCCGTGACGCGGGGACCCGGTGGCAACATCAACAGGAGGCAACCGATCGTTTGACAATGGAGTGTAAGGACGTTCCTCGAAGAGGCTCTCACCGGGTGTAGTGATCTCGTGGCGTTCTCCATCAAAGAACAAATCCTCCAACTCCTTTTCCTTGACCTGATCCTCCTGCGAACCTTGCTGGACCTCCCATAGACGCGACAACGAATCGGCAATGGAATTCTTCTTGCCCTCGATGAATTCAAATTCGAAATCAAAACGACTGAGTTCCAAACACATGCGTATTATGAGGAGCAGCACAGTGAGCAACAGTGATGCCAGACAAAGAAGATGGGGAACGTTCGATGTATTACACTAACCTATGAGGAGCAGCACAGTGAGCAACAGTGATGCCAGACAAAGAAGATGGGGAACGTTAGGGAAAGAGAAAGAGAGAGCCGCGCTAGCCGCGGCCTCAGAAGCCTAAGTTCAAAGCCAGAGGGCGAGCGCGCCTAAGTACAGAAACCCGATGCCCGATGCCCGATGTCCGAGCACAGTCAAGTCAGAGGTCCGAGCGCCGGGCGCGCCCGGAGGTCCAAGCGCCAGGCGCGCGCGCGCGAGCCTAAGTCCCCTTCTGCCAATCTCTGCATGCCCAAGTCGATAGCGCCCCTGCAATGTAGTGTATACGATGACACCCCCCCTCGCTATCAGGCTTCGGGCATTCGGAGCCCGAGATTCTCCCGGTGTCGTATAAATAGTTGTGGTTCCAGGGCCTTGGTGAGGATGTCCGCCGCCATATCCGCTGTGGCGATGTACTCGACCTTGATTTCGCCCTTTTTGACCATCTCACGCACAAAGTGCTCCCGGATACGAACGTGACGAGTGCCTGAAAACGAGGTAGGGTTCCGTGTCAAGGCAATTGCGCCCTGATTGTCGCCATAGATGACCGTCGGCCCCATGCCTGAAATCCCAAGTTCTCCCAAGAGCTGCTGAAGATGAATAGCCTCCTTGGAAGACTGAGAGAGGGCGATGTATTCGGCGTCGGTAGTCGAGTCGGCAACACGAGAAGATCGCTTGGAGCACCATGAAACCGCAGCGCCAGCGAGGAAGAATGCGTAGCCCATCGTCGATCGGGAGGTCCGGACGCACGCACCCCAGTTTGAGTCGGAATAGCCATAGAGCGGGCCAGGAGTGGGCGTGTAACGCAGACCGTACGACACTGTACCTCGAATGTAGCGCAAGATGTGTTTGATTGCGGTCCAGTGCGT
The DNA here is from genome assembly GCA_022702605.1 of Microbotryum scabiosae. Taxonomy (NCBI): domain Eukaryota; kingdom Fungi; phylum Basidiomycota; class Microbotryomycetes; order Microbotryales; family Microbotryaceae; genus Microbotryum; species Microbotryum scabiosae. The sequence goes on along the minus strand of JAHWDV010000017.1, from coordinate 588,459 downwards.
CGGTCCGGGCTCCTTGGCGAATCGGGCGAGGTAGCTGACGGCGTAGGCGAGGTCAGGGCGAGTGCCGAGTGCCGCGTACATGAGAGAACCGATGGCCTGAAGGTAGCGAGTCCGTTCGTGGTCGGTAGGCGAAGACTGGTCGAGCTCCAGCAGCAAGTTCTTCTGCATGGGAGTGGTGGCGGGCTTCGCAAGCGCGAGGTCGAATCGCTCGAGGACGTCCTTGAGATAGCGCTCCTGAGAGAGGGTGATTGAGCCGTCTTTGTCGCGCTTGAGCTGAATGCCGAGTACGTACTCTGCGTCGCCTAGTCGTTTGATGCCGTATAGAGCCTCGAGCTTGTCGAGCACGCGGTCGATCTCGGCGTCGGAGGGACCAAAGAAGAGCAAGTCGTCGACATAGAGAGCAATGTAGTGCCAGACGTCGCCGTCCTGCTTCTGGTAGACGCATGGATCCAAGACGGTGGGCAGGTAGCCGAGAGAGCGGAGTGTGCCATCGATTTCCTCGTTCCAGATGCGGCCGGCCTGCTTGAGTCCGTAGATTGAGCGCTCGAGCTTAAGAACCGTGCCCGGTAGGTCGATGCCCTGCGGTGGTCGCATGTAGAGGGGCTGATCGAGCTTACCGTGCAAGTAGGCCTTGTTGACATCCGCCTGTTTGATCTTGTAGCCGCGAACGACGGAGATCGCTGTCAGAAGGCGGATCGAGGTGCTGCGAACGACCGGAGAGAAGCGCTCTTTGAAGTCGATGCCCGGACGTTGAGTGTTGCCGTCTGCCACGAGTCACACCTTGCGAGACTTGACGTTGCCAAATTGGTCGCGTTTGGTGCGGTAGACAAAATGCGAGCGCAGGAGCTTCGCACCCTCGGGCAGGTCGGCAAGCTTGATCATCGTGAAGACGTGATGCTCGTTTAGCAGTGAGTCGAACTCGGCAACGCCCTCAGACCGCCATTCCTCGGCATGAGCGGAACGCATGGCCTGGTGGTAGTGCGCAGGGTCAGCGTCGCGAGAAGGAAACATTTCAACCGGAGCATCGGGCGAGGGCGAACCGGCGACAAAGGCGAGCGCGTCGGAGGGGTCGAGGGAGGCGTTGTTGGCAATCGAGTCGAAGACCTGAGACAGCATCGCAATGGGGTCATCTGAATCATCGTCGGCATCCGAGAACGGGGGCGATTCGAGAATGACGTTTCCGACGGGCGCGTCGGCCGTGGCCGAAGAAGACAGGGCGGTGTCACTGCCGAAGAGGTCCAGTTCGTCGGCGGAGTCATCCGAGGGCAAAGTGGCAGCAGGTGACGGAGCGGCGTGGTTGCGAGGCGACGGACAAGGCGTGTCGATCGCCGAGTCAGGCTCCGAGTCAGCGGGGTCGGAGGGTGAGTCGAATGTGGACATCGAGGGTGTAGCAGAGCGGGGCGACGGGGGGGACGGCGATGGCGCAATTTCGGGGACGAACGGCGCAGGTACCGGGACGGTGACGGGGACATCCGACGCTGGGGGACTGCAGACGGGGCGGGTGGCCGCAGGGAACTCGGTCTCGATAAAAGTGACGTTGCGACTGATGCGAATGGACTGCGTGTCAGGATCATACAGTCTGTAGGCTTTGGCATGTTGATCGTAACCCACAAAGATCAGTGGGATCCCCTTTGGTTCGAGCTTGGTGCGTTCATGCTGAGGGACGGTGGCCCATGTACGGCAGCCGAACGTGCGAAGTCGTGAGAGGTCTTGGGGAATGCCGTGCCATACTGCATCAGGGACACCGCCGTCAATTCCTGCGTGTGGCGTGAGATTTTTGCAGTCGAGGTAGTACTGCGTCGCTTCTTCCCAGAGATGGGCGGGGAGGCCGGAATCGTGGAGCAGAGCCAAGACGCCTTCGACGATTGATCGATTGAGTCGTTCGGCGCGCCCATTCTGCTCGGGCGTGTACGGCACCGTTTTGTCGCGACGGATCCCTTGCTTGTGAGGAATCCACTCTCCACTCGGTACCTCAGGACTTAGGTGCGCGGGACGAGCCTGGCCCACTGGCTCAGGCCTGAGGCTCACTGGCTGAGAACTTGGGCGCGCTGCTCCTTTTGCTGTTAGCTTCCTATTCATCACTCTTGGCTATAACTACATCGCTGACGTAGTAGAGTTGATCGAATAGGTATGTTGTAATTCATTGATCACTCTTGGCTATAACTACATCGCTGACGTAGTAGAGTTGATCGAATAGGTTACGAGCCCACGAGCTACCACCGCCATTTGCGTCTTTTCGAGCCCAGCCACTCGAACCGCACACGTCCATCGCAACATGGACAGCTCCCCCGCCCCACCCTCGCCTCTCAGGGATCCCAGTTTCCCTGAATCCTCGATCAGCGAGCAAATCGCCACTCTACAGGCACAGCTCGCCGCCCTGCAGGCCTCACAGCCCACCACGGCCCCGGCCGTTACCGCCACGCATGCCAACGCCACCGCCGCATCCAAAGTTGTGTTTCCTAAACACGCTCGCCTTGACGGACCGAAGTCTTTCACAAATTGGTTGCGCCAACTCCGTCTGGCGCTTCCGAACCAGCTTCGTGGCTACGTCCTCGACGGTGTCGTCCCCGCTACCTGGACGACCGATCAGCTTGCCGTACGTGACGACGTGGCCCGCGAGATCATTGTTGGCTCTATCGACTCCGCAGACGTATCAGCAACCCTCGACACCATCCCCAGCGACGAGCTGTCCGCCCCTCGCATCTTTGCGACTCTCAAGGCTCGTTTTGCACCCGACGATGCCACGCGCACCCTTGAACTATTCGCCCGACTTTGGGATTTCAAGAATATGCCCGCTTCTGTCGAAGCATACGACACTTGGCTACGCGAATATATGTCGGTCGTACAAGAAATCCGCGATGCCAAGACGTCACTCAACGACGTGCTTGCCACTCACGTCCTTGCCATGGTTCCACCCTGCCTCGAAAGCTTCCGACTGACATTCACGGACGAGCAGCGGAGCCAGCGCGAGCTTCCCGAGCTCACGACGCTCACGGACCGCATCCGAATCCAGCTTCGCTCGGCGGGACTTTCGACTTCGCCTTCAGCCATGATTGCCACAACCTCGTCTTGCCCTGCCTGCCGCGCCCCTGGCCACCGCCTTCGCGAATGCACGTCGCGTGCCAAGCACCCCCCTGCCGGCCCGTGCCACCGTTGCCACAAAAAAGGACACTGGGCCCTCGACTGCAAGCGCCAAGGGGAACAGAAGATCACCAGTGACGGCAACCACGACGACTCGTCTCCACCCGCGTCTCAACAGCCTAACGTCGGCTTTTTCGCCTCCTGCCTGTTCGCCCGTCGCCACCTCCCTGCTGACGCCTTTGTGGTCGATTCGGGCGCCACGGCACACATGGTCGCCGATCGCTCTCTGTTCACCACTTACAGTCGCACGGCGCAAACCAAGGTCGGTGGCATTGCCGGCGGCGTCACGGCCATTGGCATCGGTAACGTAGCGTTTATTGCCAAATCCGGACATCCGATCACGCTACGGGGCGTTCTCCATACGCCTGGCCTCAACGTCAATCTTCTCTCGGTCTCTCGCCTCTGCGACACCGACCGCGCTCGACTCGCCTTCACCAGCGACGGCATCGAGATCACCAAGGATGACCAGGCCATTGCTCAAGGTACCAGGGTCGAAGACGGCCTCTATCTCCTGGATGCGGATCATTCCAAATGTCAGCATCTTGCCTTACTCTCACGTTCTGAGTCGACCGTGCCCCTACTTACCCTTCACCGCTGCCTCGGCCATCTCGCTCCATCCTCTATTCAGAAGATGATTGCCGCAGGTTTGCTGGAAGGTTTTGGGGCCGGATATAGTGACGAAGACGTAGAGCAGTTTGTTTGCAATGCTTGCCTCGGTTCCAAGGGCCACCGTCTTCCCTTTCCGGACTCTGACTCGCACTCACCCGAGAGACTCGGCCTTGTGCACAGCGACGTCCTGTCGTTTCCCACCCCGTCTTTGACCGGAAAGCGTTACCTCGTCACGTTCCTCGACGACCACTCTCGCAAACTCTGGGCGTACGCAATCGATCACAAAAGTGACGTCTTCCCAACCTTCAAGACTTGGCTCGCCGAAGTGGAATTAGAGACCAACGCGCGTTTGAAGATCTTTCGCACCGACAATGGCGGGGAGTACCGGTCAAACGCATTCACGGAATTCTGCAAGTCCAGGGGTATTCGCCGTCAATACTCTATTCCATACACGCCTCAGCAAAATGGTCGCGCTGAACGTGTCAACCTCTCCATCGTCGAAGGCGTCCTCGCTCTCCTCGCTGATTCTCGCCTACCCGCCACTTTTTGGGATGAGGCGGCCGCATATTTTGTTTATTGCAAAAACAGGTGCTCACACTCCGCTTTGGCCAAACAGACTCCGGAATCCGCTTGGAACGGCCAACGCACCACAGCTACCGCTCTCCACCCGTTCGGCTGCGCGGCCTGGCTCACGGTTGCCCCGGATCTTCGCAGCAAGCTCGACCCCAAAGCCGCGCGCGTGATCTTCACCGGATACGACCTCGCCTCCAAAGCTTTCCGTTTCTTCGACCACTCCATCAGCAAGATTGTACTTGGCCGAAATGCCACATTTTTGGATGACGACTTCCCCGGCCTGCAGGACGACACACCCGTCAGCTCGGACGACACCGAACGCCACATTGTTATTCCTGCCGACACGCCCGCTCCAGCCGTCAACATGAGGACCCCGCTAGTAAGGTCGGCGCACATGGACGTCTCATCCCTCCTTGATGATTCTTCCATGAGCGCCGTTGACGTGGCCCCAGGGTACACTGGCGGATCCTTACTTAATTCCACAGAACCTAGCCCCTCGCCGTCCCCATCGCTTGCCCCGGTTTCGTCGCCCGCCACGTCGTCGGCGGACGGGCCGCCCTTCGACGAATCGGATGACCCGCTCGACCTTCTCAGCTCCAACACCGCGGTTCGCTTAAACCTGCTGGACGTACATCGCTCCGACGACGATACCCTGAACACACTCGTGCCCGCCGTCGACTTCACTGGGCAGCCCTCTGACGACGACTCCCCTGATGAGATCGATTTCCTCTCTCGCCATCACCGCGCCTTCATCGCCACTGACGACGACGACCCCACCCTCGACGCCATCGAGCCCGTCAAATCGATTACTAGTGATCCTCAGACTTGGCGTGAAGCAATGTCCAGCGATGAGCACGACATCTGGGCTCAGGCTGCAGCCGCCGAGTTCACCGCCATGCGCGACGACTTCAAGGTGTTCACCATCGAATCCCGATCTTCAGTACCGCCGGGCGCCACCGTCGTCACCTCCAAGTTCGTTTGGAAGACCAAACGCAACGCACATGGCGACATCACAGGGCACAAGGCACGTCTTGTCGCGCAAGGTAACCGCCAACGCGACGGCATTGATTTCTCAGAGACTTTCGCACCCGTTGCCCGCTTCTCCTCCATTCGCTGCCTCCTCGCTCTCGCCGCCGCCAACGGTTACCACGTCCATCAGGCCGACATCGACAAGGCTTATCTCCACGGCGAACTCGATCACGACATTTGGATGACAACGCCGCGCGGTTTCGACTTCCCAGCCGACAAGATCCTCCGCCTGCGACGCTCCATCTATGGCCTCAAGCAGGCCGGGCGCATCTGGAACCGTCATATTGACGCATCACTCAGGAGTCTTGGCTACGAGGCAACAGGCACTGATCACTGCATTTACTCTCGCATTGACGATCAGCAGCGGGCTCACTACATTGCCTTGTATGTCGACGATCTCCTCATCGTCAGCCCCGCCCTCGATGAGATCGAACGCGTCATCTCCGGCCTCGAGCAACGATACGGCGTCAAACGACTCGGCCCTGCGGAGTATATCCTCGGCATCCAAATTCGCCGACTCGACGACGGTTCCATTGCCCTATCCCAGGAGCGGTACATCATGGACGTGCTCGCCCGTTTTCATTTCGACACCACAACACGCGGCGCTACGGTACCAATGACACCCGGCCTCTCGCTCACGGCAATTCCAGGTCAGGGAACGGAGCGCATTCGATCCTGGTATCTCCAGGCCATTGGCTCACTGCTTTACATCTCCCTCGGCACTCGACCCGACATTGCCTTCGCCGTCTCGTACTTATCCCGTTTCGCAAACAACCCCGGTCGCCGCCACTGGATTGCCGTCAAACACGTCCTCCGCTACCTTCGCGCCACGTACCGCGACGAGCTCCTCTACGCCCGTGGCGCCGCCAAAATCACGGGTGTGGTTGGTTATTCCGATGCGAACTGGGGGGCCTGCGTTGACACGTCCATCTCGACGATGGGTTACGTTTTCTATGTCGCCGGCTCAGCCGTCTCTTGGTCGTCGAAGCGCCAGACTCGGGTAGCGGATTCCACCACTGATGCCGAGTACCTAGCTTTATCGCATGCAGGAAAGGAAGCGATCTACCTTCACCAGCTCCTCTCCGAACTCCATGTTCACCCAATTGGTGCAGCTCACATTTTCACCGACAACGAGGCCGCGGCCGCCGTCGCTCACGACCCCGTTCGCACCTCCGGCACACGGCACATCCGCCTCCGCGAGCATTTCGTCCGCGACATGGTAAATCGAGGCGATATCTCCCTTTCACACGTTGGCACGACAAACATGGTCGCGGACATATTCACCAAAGCGCTGGGTCCCAAGATTTTCGGCACACACTGTTTTGCTCTTGGCCTCCGTACGCGACACCCACGGCTCAAGTCTACCTCGCGTTCGCGTGGGGGGGGTGTGAGGAATCCACTCTCCACTCGGTACCTCAGGACTTAGGTGCGCGGGACGAGCCTGGCCCACTGGCTCAGGCCTGAGGCTCACTGGCTGAGAACTTGGGCGCGCTGCTCCTTTTGCTGTTAGCTTCCTATTCATCACTCTTGGCTATAACTACATCGCTGACGTAGTAGAGTTGATCGAATAGGTATGTTGTAATTCATTGATCACTCTTGGCTATAACTACATCGCTGACGTAGTAGAGTTGATCGAATATTGCTCGGCGCAGAACTTGTCAAAAACACTGTATTCACCGCCGTTGTCGGAACGAAGCGTTTTGATTTTCGCTCCGGACGCGTTCTCGACTTCGGCCTTCCAGCGTTGAAAGGCCGATAGTGCGTCGCTCTTGCGGAGGAGCGGGAAGGCCCAAGCTTTGCGCGAGAAGTCGTCGATGAACGTGATCAGGTAGCGTCGGCCGCTCACAGAGGGCTCAGGGAACATGAGAAGATCCGAGTGGACCAACCCCAGTGGAAGAGAAGCGTGAGACTCGGACAAAGGGAAGGGCAGCTTGTGCGCCTTGGAAGCCATGCATGCGTCACATTTAAAATTATTGCAATCATCGTCGCTATAAGTCCACTCGATACCCTTCACCTGATCGCTTTTGGCCAATTTCTTTAGGACAGGAAGGGAACAATGGCCGAGGCGTCGGTGAAGGGTCAGCAGTGGGACTTTTGGAGTGCGAACAGCGACGAGAGCAGTGTGCGTACGCAGATGGGCATCCAGGTGGAAGAGGCGGTCGGACTTGGCCGAGCCTGCGCAAATGCTCTTGCCCCCCCTGGTTAGCAAGACCCGTCCGTCTTCGGTGAATGAAGCCGTGATGCCGTCGTTGACGAGCGCAAACATAGAGATGAGATTTGCGGGGCATCCCGGGACGAAGAAGACGTTGGACAGACGAATGCGATTGCCGGTGGAGGAGACAAGCTCCACAATGCCCGTGCCGTGCGAGGTAAGCGCCCCGCCGACTCCGCCGATCTGGACGCGAGGGGTGTCGTGCAACTCGACGAAAGCGGAGGAGTCGTTGACCATGTGGTGACTCGCGGCGGAATCGAGGAGGAGGGTGGGCAATTGCGACGTGACCGAAAGGAACGAGGTAGCCGCGAACGAGACGGTGGGAATCGGCTCCGCTGCATCGTCCGCGTCGTCCGAGGCAACGGCTAGTCGAGCTTGAGCGGGTGATTTGGCCGTCTGTTTGGAGCGATTGGGTCGGGGCCGAGAGAAGAATCGCTTTTTCGCTTCCTCATCCTTGCATTCGCGGAGCCAGTGCAGAGGGGCAGTCTTGCACGCGGGGCACGGGCCAGGCGGAGTCCCTGATTTGTCCGAGTTGGACAAATACGCCGAAGGGCGCTTGTCGATAAGGTTGTGCGCCGCTACACGCATCGATTTCATCATTTCCTCCAGGGTAGGGAGTGTGGCCTTGCCCTGGTGTAGTTGGAGGAACGTCTGACGCCAAGGTTCGAGACCGTCATTGAAGGTCGGGTTGAAGAGACGAGCGGCAACAAGGACTTGTTCGATGTCGAGGTTCCCTTGACGGATCTCTCTGGCAAGATCGAGATCGTGATTGAGATGCTTGTCGAACTCGTCCTTGGACGAAAGCGGAATCTGGGGCATCGACCAGAATCGCTGGAGGAGTTTCGCGTGTGCCTGAGCGTCCCGAGGTGAGTAGCGTTCCTTCAAGTTCAGATAGAGTTGTGAAGGCGTCTCGTTTTCGTTGTAGACGTCCTGAATGGACGGGTGTAGCGAGTTGAAGAGGATGCTTCGTACGTAGTCCTTCCACTGGTCCTGAATGACAGTGGACCACTCAGTCGGGAAGATTCCCGTCTGGAGGTACGAGAAGACCGGTGTGGGCACTAGTGCTTTTAGTGCTCGATGCCACCGCGGGTAGGTAGCCTCGTCTTTGAGTCGGTTGATTGCCTCGAACGTGACCGAAGTGGCGGCGGGGACACGTGGCGCGGAGGCGGTGCCAGGCGAGGAAGACGGGGAAGACGAGGGAGAACGGTTGTCACGACCATGTTCGTCGAGGGCTTGCTGGATGAGAGCCTTGATTTCGTCTGCAGTGGGTACAGATGAGGACGACATGACGGCGCGGGCCAGTGTGGAGTGGCCGGGTGCTGAACGTTTGCGGTGGGAGGCGGTGGAAGGCCGTCGAAGCTTGTGTGTCCTTGGCTGGTAGGTCTGTTGGGCTTATAACCTATGAGGAGCAGCACAGTGAGCAACAGTGATGCCAGACAAAGAAGATGGGGAACGTTCGGGAAAGAGAAAGAGAGAGCCGCGCTAGCCGCGGCCTCAGAAGCCTAAGTTCAAAGCCAGAGGGCGAGCGCGCCTAAGTACAGAAACCCGATGCCCGATGCCCGATGTCCGAGCACAGTCAAGTCAGAGGTCCGAGCGCCGGGCGCGCCCGGAGGTCCAAGCGCCAGGCGCGCGCGCGCGAGCCTAAGTCCCCTTCTGCCAATCTCTGCATGCCCAAGTCGATAGCGCCCCTGCAATGTAGTGTATACGATGACACTTCGCACCGACAATGGCGGCGAGTATCGATCAAACGTTTTCACGGAGTTCTGCAAGTCGAAAGGCATTCGTCGTCAATACTCTATCCCTTACACGCCTCAGCAAAACGGTCGTGCCGAACGTGTCAACCTCTCCATCGTCGAGGGCGTCCTCGCTCTCCTTGCTGACTCCCGTCTGCCGGACACCTTTTGGGATGAAGCGGCCGCGTACTTCGTTTATTGCAAAAATAGGTGCTCACATTCAGCTTTGGCCAAACAGACCCCGGAATCCATTTGGAACGGCCAACGCACCGCCGCCGCCGCCCTCCACCCGTTCGGCTGCGCGGCCTGGCTCACGGTCGCGCCGGACCTTCGCAGCAAGCTCGACCCCAAGGCCGCGCGCGTGATCTTCACCGGTTATGACCTCGCCTCCAAAGCCTTCCGTTTCTTCGACCATTCCATCAACAAGATTGTGCTTGGCCGAAATGCCACCTTTCTCGACGACGACTTCCCCGGCCTGCCGGTCCACACGCCTGTCGAAGCGGATGACACCGGACGTCAGTTTGTAATTCCCGCCGACACGCCCGCCCCCACCGTCAAGACATGGACCCCGCTAGTAAGGTCGGCGCACATGGACGTCTCATCCTCCCTTGATGATTCTGCCATGAGCGCCGTTGACGTGGCCCCAGGGTACACTGGCGGATCCTTACTTAATTCTACAGATACTGCCCCCTCGCCGTCCCCGTCGCTTGCCCCGCTTTCGTCGCCCGCCACGTCCTCGGTCGGGGGACCGTCCCTCGATGACTCGGATGACCCGCTTGACCTCCTCAGCTCCAACACCGCAGTTCGTCTCAACCTGATGGATGTGCATCGATCCGACGACGACACCTTGAACACGCCCGCACCAGCCGTTGACCCCGTTGGACAGCCCTCCGATGACGATTCCCCCGATGAGATCGATTTCCTCTCTCGTCACCACCGCGCTTTCATCGCCACAGACAACGACGACCCCAACCTCGACGCCATCGAGCCCATCAAATCGATCACTAGTGACCCCCAGACCTGGCGCGAAGCAATGTCCAGTGACGAGCACGACATCTGGGCGCAGGCTGCCGCGGCCGAGTTCACCGCCATGCGCGACGACTTCGGGGTGTTCACCATCGAACCACGCTCATCTGTACCGCCGGGCGCCACTATCGTCACCTCCAAATTCGTCTGGAAGACCAAGCGCAACGCACACGGTGAAGTCACAGGGCGAAAGGCACGTCTTGTAGCACAAGGTAACCGCCAGCGCGACGGCATCGACTTCTCGGAGACTTTCGCACCCGTCGCCCGTTTCTCTTCCATTCGCTGCCTACTTGCTCTTGCCGCTACCAATGGTTATCACGTCCATCAGGCCGACATCGACAAGGCTTACCTCCACGGCGAGCTCGACCACGACATCTGGATGACGACGCCGCGCGGTTTCGATTTCCCAGCCGACAAGATCCTCCACCTGCGACGATCCATATACGGTCTCAAGCAGGCCGGTCGCATCTGGAACCGCCACATTGACACATCACTCAGGAGTCTAGGGTACAAGGCAACGGGCACTGATCACTGCATTTACTCTCGCATTGATGACCAGCAGCGGCCTCACTATATCGCCTTGTATGTCGATGATCTCCTCATCGTCAGCCACGCCCTTGATGAGATCGAACGCGTCATCTCCGGTCTCGAACAGCGATACGGCGTTAAACGACTCGGCCCCGCGGAGTATATCCTCGGCATTCAAATTCGCCGACTCGACGACGGTTCCATTGCCCTATCCCAGGAGCGGTACATCATGGACGTGCTCACCCGGTTTCATTTTGACACCACGACACGCGGCGCTACGGTACCGATGACACCCGGCCTCTCGCTCACGGCAATTCCGGGTCAGGGAACGGAGCGCATTCGATCCTGGTATCTCCAGGCCATCGGCTCACTGCTTTACATCTCCCTCGGCACTCGACCCGACATTGCCTTCGCCGTCTCATACTTATCCCGGTTCGCAAACAACCCTGGTCGCCGCCACTGGATTGCTGTCAAACACGTCCTACGCTACCTTCGCGCCACATACCGCGACGAGCTCCTCTACGCCCGTGGCACCGCAAAAATCACGGGTGTGGTTGGTTATTCCGATGCGAACTGGGGGGCCTGTGTTGACACGTCCATCTCGACAATGGGCTACGTTTTCTATGTCGCCGGCTCAGCTGTCTCTTGGTCGTCGAAGCGCCAGACTCGGGTAGCGGATTCCACCACTGATGCCGAGTACCTAGCTTTGTCGCATGCAGGAAAGGAAGCGATCTACCTTAACCAGCTCCTCTCCGAACTCCATGTTCACCCGGTTGGTGCAGCTCACCTTTTCACCGACAACGAGGCCGCGGCCGCCGTCGCTCACGACCCCGTTCGCACCTCCGGCACCCGACACATCCGCCTCCGCGAGCATTTTGTCCGTGACATGGTCAATCGAGGCGATATCTCTCTCTCACACGTTGGCACAGCAAACATGGTTGCGGATGTATTCACCAAAGCGCTGGGCCCCAAGATTTTCGGTACACATTGCTATGCTCTAGGCCTCCGGACGCGACATCCACGGCTCAAATCTACCTCGCGTTCGCGTGGGGGGGGGTGTGAGGAATCCACTCTCCGCTCGGCTCAGGACTTAGGCGCGCGGAGCCAGCCTGGCGACTCGGCCCAGGATTTGGGCGCACGGACCGAGCCTGGGACTTAGGCGCGCGGAGCGAGCCTGGCCCATTGGCTCAGCCCAAGGCTCTCTGGCTGAGGACTTGGGGCGCGCGGCTCTTTTATTGTTAGCTTCCTATTCATCACTTTTGGCTATAACTACATCGCTGACGTAGTAGAGTTGATCGAATAGGTATGTTGAAATGTATTTATCACTTTTGGCTATAACTACATCGCTGACGTAGTAGAGTTGATCGAATAATCCGCATCGACAGGCGTGTGGACCGGCAGGCCGGGGAAGTCGTCGTCGAGAAAGGTGGCATTTCGGCCAAGCACAATCTTGTTGATGGAATGGTCGAAGAAACGGAAGGCTTTGGAGGCGAGGTCATAACCGGTGAAGATCACGCGCGCGGCCTTGGGGTCGAGCTTGCTGCGAAGGTCCGGCGCGACCGTGAGCCAGGCCGCGCAGCCGAACGGGTGGAGGGCGGCGGCGGCGGTGCGTTGGCCGTTCCAAATGGATTCCGGGGTCTGTTTGGCCAAAGCTGAATGTGAGCACCTATTTTTGCAATAAACGAAGTACGCGGCCGCTTCATCCCAAAAGGTGTCCGGCAGACGGGAGTCAGCAAGGAGAGCGAGGACGCCCTCGACGATGGAGAGGTTGACACGTTCGGCACGACCGTTTTGCTGAGGCGTGTAAGGGATAGAGTATTGACGACGAATGCCTTTCGACTTGCAGAACTCCGTGAAAACGTTTGATCGATACTCGCCGCCATTGTCGGTGCGAAGGATTTTTAAACGCGCGTTCGATTCTAACTCCACTTCTGCGAGCCAAATCTGGAAGGTCGGGAAGACGTCGCTTTTGTGATCGATCGCATATGCCCAGAGTTTTCGAGAGTGGTCGTCTAGAAATGTGACCAGGTAGCGCTTTCCGGTCAAGGACGGAGTGGGGAACGACAGGACGTCGCTGTGCACGAGGCCAAGTTTTTCGGGCAAGTGCGACTCAGAGTCGGGAAAAGGAAGACGGTGGCCTTTGGAACCAAGGCAAGCATTGCAAACAAACTCCTCTACGTCTTTGTCACTGTACCCGGCCCCAAAACCGTCCAGCAAACCTGCAGCAATCATCTTCTGTATAGAGGATGGGGCAAGATGGCCGAGGCAGCGGTGAAGGGTAAGCAGGGGCACGGTCGACTCAGAACGCGAGAGAAAGGCAAGCTGCTGACACTTGGCGTGATCCGCGTCCAACAGGTAGAGACCGTCGTTGACCCTGGTACCGTGAGCGATGGCCTGGCCGTCCTTGGCGATGTCGATGCCGTCGCTGGTGAAAACGAGTCGAACGCGGTCGGTGTCGCAGAGGCGAGAGACGGAGAGGAGGTTGACGTGGAGGCCAGGCGTGTGGAGAACGCCACGCAGCGTGATCGGATGTCCGGTCTTGGCAACGAACACCACGTCCCCCATACCAATGGCCGTGATACCGCCGGCGATGCCGCCAATCTTGGTGTGCGCCGTTTGACGATAAGTCGTGAATAGAGAGCGGTCGGCGACCATGTGCGCCGTAGCGCCCGAGTCGACCACAAAAGCGTCAGGTGGGAGTTGTCGACGAGCGAATAGGCAGGAGGCGAAATAGCCGACGTTCGGTTGTGGGACCGCGGGTGAAGACGTGTCGTCCTGGTTGTCGTCGCCGGTATGTTTCTGTTCGCCCCGGTTCTTGCAATCGAGGGCCCAGTGACCTTTCTTGTGACAGCGGCGGCAGGGGCCGGTGGGCGGGTGCTTTGCACGTGAAGTACAGTCACGCAGGCTGTGGCCGGGGGCACGGCAGGCGGGGCAAGGTGAGGTTGTGGCAAGCATGGCCGAATGCGAGGTCGAGAGTCCCGCAGAGCGAAGTTGAATGCGAAGTCGGTCCGTCAGCGTCGTGAGCTCGGGGAGTTCGCGCTGGTTGCGCTGCTCGTCCGTGAACGTGAGTCGGAAACTGTCGAGACAAGGCGGGACCATGGCGAGCACGTGAGTGGCGAGCACGTCATTGAGCGATGTTTTGGCGTCGCGGATTTCCTGCGCAATTGACATGTACTCGCGTAGCCAGGTGTCATATGCCTCGACGGTGGCGGGCATCTTCCTAAAGTCCCAAAGGCGGGCGAACAACTTGAGGGTGCGGGTCGCGTCGTCCGGTGCAAAACGAGCCTTGAGAGCGGCAAAGATACGCGGTGCCGACAAATCATCACTGGGGATGGCATCGAGGGTGGCCGATACGTCGGCGGAGTCGATAGAGCCAACTATGATTTCCCGGGCGGCGTCGTCATGGGCGGCGAGCTGATCGGCCGTCCAAGTAGCGGGGATGACACCGTTGAGTACGTAACCACGAACCTGGTTTGGGAGCGCGAGGCGGAGTTGACGCAACCAGTTTGTAAACGACTTGGGGCCATCCAGACGAGCATGTTTGGGAAAGACGATCTTGGATGCGGTGGTGGCGTTTGCCTGCGTGGCGGTGGCGGTGACGACCGGGGTGGCGGAGGCGGCGGCAGCAGGGGGCAGCGAGGCCTGCAGAGCGGCAAGTTGTGCCTGTAGAGTGGCGATTTGTACGCTGATCGGAGATTCAGGGGGGCTGGGATCCCTGGGGGCGAAGGTGGGCCGGGGGAGTTGTCCATGGTGCGATGGACGTGTGCGGCTCGAGTAGGCTGGGCTCGAGAGAAAAGACGCAAGCGGCGGGGCTGGTAGCTTGTGGGCTTATAACCTATTCGATCAACTCTACTACGTCAGCGATGTAGTTATAGCCAAGAGTGATGAATAGGAAGCTAACAATAAAAGAGCCGCGCGCCCCAAGTCCTCAGCCAGAGAGCCTTGGGCTGAGCCAATGGGCCAGGCTCGCTCCGCGCGCCTAAGTCCCAGGCTCGGTCCGTGCGCCCAAATCCTGGGCCGAGTCGCCAGGCTGGCTCCGCGCGCCTAAGTCCTGAGCCGAGCGGAGAGTGGATTCCTCACATGCGGCTCGAGTAGGCTGGGCTCGAGAGAAAAGACGCAAGCGGCGGGGCTGGTAGCTTGTGGGCTTATAACCTATTCGATCAACTCTACTACGTCAGCGATGTAGTTATAGCCAAGAGTGATGAATACATTTCAACATACCTATTCGATCAACTCTACTACGTCAGCGATGTAGTTATAGCCAAGAGTGATGAATAGGAAGCTAACAATAAAAGAGCCGCGCGCCCCAAGTCCTCAGCCAGAGAGCCTTGGGCTGAGCCAATGGGCCAGGCTCGCTCCGCGCGCCTAAGTCCCAGGCTCGGTCCGTGCGCCCAAATCCTGGGCCGAGTCGCCAGGCTGGCTCCGCGCGCCTAAGTCCTGAGCCGAGCGGAGAGTGGATTCCTCACACCGGGCATGGGTCGGAAACCCCAGAGTCGTGAGAAGAGTTCGAGCGTACGAGTGGCGTCGTCAGGAGCGTAGCGCGACTTCAGCGTGGAGTAGATTTTGGGCGCTGTAAGGTCGGCAGTGGGGATCTTGTCGAGGACCGCCGAGACTTCGGCGGAGTCAATCGAGTTCGCGATGATCTCGCGGGCGACGGCGTCGCGAGCGGAGCGATGGGAAGATGTCCAGTCGTCGGGTACAACACCGTCGAGGACGTACGAGCGGATGTCATCCGCTAGGCAAAGGCGAAGTTGGCGTGTCCAGTTCGCAAATGATTTGGAGCCGTCCAAGCGTGCGTGTTTGGGAAAGGCGGTGCGCGTGTTGCCGGATGACGTGGCGGGTGTAGTGACGCCTGAAGCGGCGGCAGTGATGCCCGACAGTAACGATGTAAGTGATGCAACTTGTTCGGCGGAGAGTGCAGGCGTTGCACCCGCCGCAGGCGGTGACGACGTGTCCATGCCAGTTGGTAGCTTGTGGGCTTATAACCTATTCGATCGACTCCACTACGTCAGTATGTAGTTGTTAAGTAGAGTGATCAATTACAACCTACCTATTCGATCGACTCCACTACGTCAGTATGTAGTTGTTAAGTAGAGTGATGAATAGGAAGCTAAGAGTATGTGAGTCGCGCGCAGGGATAGGCCCAGACGCGTGGCAATCTACAAGTCAGGAACACTCTAGAACATTCTGGCTGTTTCACTAAGTCAGCCATAGGTCCAAGCTCAGGCACCCAGCGCGCCTAAGTCAGCCATGGGTCCAAGCTCAGGCGCCCGGCGCGCCTAAGTCAGCCGGGGGTCCAAGCTCAGGCGCCCGGCGCGCCTAAGTCAGCCGGGGGTCCAAGCTCAGGCGCGCGCGTGCCTAAGTCCAGATCCGTGGGGGGCGCGCGCGCGGGGGTGTGCAGAGGCCGAGGCGCCCCTGTCGAGCTGAGAGTGGACTGTTCACACTTTGCGCCTCAACTAACATACCAACTGCACCAAGCCACTGCACTCGACCTTTGGGGACTTCCTTTGAGTAATGCTGTCATCCTGACAGGAGGGGGACGCCGATCTTGCTCCGCGTGAAGGTTACGCTATCGTTCGCACTGGTCCAAATCCTGGCCAGTTTGAGAACGTTGATCCTTCCAACATCCTTCCTACGGGTTCTCGTCGTCGACCTCCACCTCCCGAGAACATCCTTCCTATCATCGCGGCAATCATGGTCAATGTGCTGGATTCTCCGCCGATGTTCTACAACAAGCTGTCCTACGATGCCTACTGCGCCGCCGTGTTTGACAATGAGGACATCGAGATTCCCAAGACGTTCGAGGGAGCCATGAAGTCACCATATTGCAATCACTGGATCGCGGCAATGGCCTCCGAGCTCCTTCAATTCGATCATCATGGAGTCTTCCAGGAAGTCAAATGGCATGATGGTATTCGGGCACTTGGCACCATCTGGGTTTACACTATCAAGCGCGATGCAAGTGGCAAGATCATTCGTTTCAAAGCTCGTCTTGTTGCTCAGGGGTTTGCTCAACGCCCTGGAATCGACTTCCATGACACCTACGCTCCAGTTGCTCGCTCTTCGACTATCCTGTTCTTGATTGCTCTGGCTGCTGCCAAGAGTCTGTGTCTTGAACAGTTCGACTTTGACTGCGCGTTCCTCAATGGAAAGATGACCGAGGATGTCTATGTTCGATACCCAAAAGGATGGACCGGTCCTCAGACTCCTGGCAAATGCCTCAAGCTTGTGGGTTCGATGTACGGTACCAAGCAGGCGCCTCGTGAGTGGTATCGTGCCATCAACGATCTCATGGTGTCTCGTGGTTACATGAGGGCGACTGCCGATGCTTGTCTCTACATCAAGCATTCTGGCACTTCTTTCGCTATCATCACGCTATACGTCGACGATGGTCTCATCGCGTCCAACAATCAATCGTTCTTGGACTCGGAACTTGCCTCACTCCACGAAGGTTTCAAGCTCAAACGTCTCGGTCTGGTCTCCTACTTCCTGGGTTTCGAGGTTCATCGCACCAAGGACTACATCTTCGTTCATCAAAGCAAGTACATTCGAACAATGCTCGAGAAGTTTGATTTCGCTTCGCCGTCCAAGCGCCGTGCCTTTACGCCAATGGACGATCGTCCCTCACTTCGAATCGACACTACTCCGTTTGCTGACATGCCGATGTATCAGTCTGCGGTGGGTTCGCTCCAATACGCTTCGACTCGCTGCCGACCTGATATCGCAATTGCTGTCCGTGCTGTGGCTCAAAAGAACTCCTGTCCAACAGTCGACGATTGGGCTGCGGTCAAGCGCATTTTCCGCTACCTCAACAGTACCGTCGATTGGGGCATCTTGTATCGCAACAACTCTACAACTTGATTGGTGGTCTACTCCGATGCCTCGTTTGCCGACAATCCGGAATCTCGGAGATTGGTGGGAGCCTATGCATCGATGCTTGCGGGTGGAGTGGTTTCTTGGCAGTCGAAGCAACAATCTATGATCGCCACGTCTACTACGGAGGCTGAAATTCTGTCCGCGTCCTCAGCTACTCGTGAAGCAATCTGGCTTCGTCGCTTGGCCGGTGACGTTGGAATTCCTCAGTCGGGCCCTACCATCATTCAAGAGGACAACGCCGCTTGCATCCAAATTGCCAAGGATCCAGTCGATCACATGCGTACCAAGCATTTCGATATCGCTCATCTCTTCGTTCGAGAACGTGTTGCTTCGGGCGAGGTCGAACTTGAATACTGCCCAACTCACGTCAATGCTGCGGATATGTTGACCAAGCCCTTGGGACCTCAACGTTTTGATCAACTTCGTGCGCTCCTTGGAATGGTCTCGTTAGTCTCTTTGACCGGTGGGAGTGTTAGAAGCGGGGTCTGAGAGCCTAACTCTTCTTTACTAGAATGGTTAATTGTTTTATTATGCGCGCGTCTATCTCTGTCTTTGCTATGTTTCTGCCTTTTAGTTCTCTTCTCCACGCTATTCTCATCATCTCACTCGTGTATATCGGAGCTGAGTCGTGGAGTACCTCTTAGGTTAGTTACTGCAAAGTCACGCTATTCTCATCATCTCACTCGTGTATATCGGAGCTGAGTCGTGGAGTACCTCTTAGTCCTTATCCGTAATACTTTTACGTCCATCCTCAATCTCCGCCACCTTTTCACCCTTCTCAGAGATTGCTGACTTGATCAAGTCTTGCCTGGCATCTCTCCGCGCCATCAACAATCTCAATCGCGACGCCCTGCTTCACCCCGACTTTGCACTTCAAGATGGCTTCCTCCTCCAACACCACAAGATCTATGTGCCCGACTTCGAACCTCTCAAGGTCAAACTCCTGCGTCAAGTTCATGACTCGCCTCTATCTGGGCATTTCGGCCAAGCTAAGTTGTTCGAACTGCTTGATCGAAACTTCGTGTGGCCTGGGATGCGCGCCTTTGTCAATGACTATGTTCGCTCCTGCGACAGTTGTCAGCGCAACAAGCCCTCTCATCATCGTAAGCATGGCCCACTTCATTTGCTCCCAGTTCCGACAAAACCCTGGTCCTTGCTCTCGATGGATCACATCGTCGACCTTCCGCCATCCTCCGGCTTCGACTCCATCCTCGTCGTTGTTGATCACCTCACCAAGGAGGCTCAATTCATTCCTGCTCGAAAAAGCGACACTTCAAAAACCCTTGCCTCACAATTCAAGACCCACGTCTTTCAACTACATGGCCTACCCGGCGATATCGTATCCGACCGTGGAACAACTTTCACTTCATCTTGGTGGACCGAGTTCCTCAAGATGCTTGACATTCGACCTAACCTGTCTACCGCCTTTCACCCCGAGTCAGACGGCCAAACGGAACGAACCAACCAGATCCTTGAGCACTACCTACGCCACTTCTGTGATTACCATCAAGACAATTGGCATGATTTGCTCCCCCAAGCTGAGTTCTCCTACAACAATTCCTTCCACTTGAGCATAGGGATGACTCCTTTCTTTGCCTCTCGCGGTTATCACCCAAGGCTTGAAGTCACCCTCCAGGAGACTCCTGTTCCAGACGTTTGACAACATCTTGCTCATCTTTCCAACGCGCAACAACTTGCCCAAGATCAAATTCGTCGTTCTCAAGAGTCTCATGCTCGCTACGCCAACCTCCATCGTGCTCCCACACCTCCTCTTACGCTCGGTCAGCAAGTCAGGCTCCACCAACGCAACATCCGCACCACTCGGCCTTCTTCGAAGCTCGACTCCAACAAGCTCGGACCTTTTGCCATCAAGCGCATCATCAATCCTGTCGCCTACAAGTTGGACCTTCCTTCGACGATGCGCATTCATCCTGTCTTCCATGTCTCGCTTCTCGAACCCTATTGCCCCAACACTCTACCATCTTGTCAGCAGCCTGTGCCGCCGCCACCCGATCTCATCGACGGCCAGGAGGCCTTTGTTGTTGAAAGGATTCTTGACTCTTGCGTTCGCCATGGCTCGCTTCAATACTTTGTCAATTGGAGCGGCTATGGACCTCAGGATTGCAAGTGGGTTGATGCCTCTGACTTCGATGATGATGACTCCCTCATCCTCGACTTCCATCGCTCAAAACCTAGTAAACCTGGCGCCAACCGTATTCAACGTCTCCCGGCGCTTGACGCTTAACCTGGGGGTACTGTCATGAACAAGGATTCCGCAGCCCCCAACTGTGGACTCTGCGCGCTTTCGTCCTCGCCTCGCAGTTGGCACCGCCCTTCTCGTATCACGCTGTGCTCTTGGTCTTGACACTCATGCACTGCCTCCTCAAGCCCTATCTTTAGCCTGCACCGCCTCCTCAAGACCTCGGCTAGTCGGCACCGCCTCCGCACGATCTCCTCAAGACTCTCTTAGTATGCACCGCCTCCTCTGACTTAGTTTCCCCAGTTTCGTAGCTTGCTTCTCTCTTTGCTTTCTGCAACTCGAATCTTGTCAAAGGTCACATCCTTGCTTTCGTCCCTCGTCCTCGTCCCTCTTGAGAGTCCCTAGAACACCTCTCGACTTGTCCCTCGCCCTCGTCCCTTGTCTCGAGCCCCTTCGTCCGGCTCACCCCTCCTATCTTTGTCCTTCGTGATAACATCCCTCGTTTCTGAGTCCCAAAATGGCATTTGAAGTGTCAGGTGTGAGACCGTCTGCAGCGGTTGATCATCCTGCAGTGACAACTATTGCCGCTGCCGAGCTCCGGACTCTCCTCCGTTTGTCCTCAGATATCGTCTTGATGGGCTCTATTGCTCACGACAACGGTAATACTCACTACATGACAAAGTCACCCAATGCGCAGCCTGCGACCGACTCTGACGAATTGACTCCAAAGACGACAGACCCCAAAGTTCTGGTTCCGCCCATTTATCACTCCTATCTGGACGTCTTTGATGAAGGAGAAGCGGATAAGCTTCCTCCTCGTTGTCCCTATGACCACACCATTCCATTGGACCCCTCAATCAAAGTCCCGGCCAGACGCCTCTATCCCTTGAACCAATCAGAATTAAAAATCTTTTCCGATTATATTGATGATCATCTCAAGAAAGGCTTTATAGAGCCATCCCAGTCACCTATTGGAGCACCAATCCTATTCGTCAAGAAAAAGGATGGCTTGATGTGCCTGTGCGTCAACTACCGTGCCTTGAACAGCGCCACCATCAAGAACAAATACCCCTTGCCCCTAATCAGGGAATCCCTCGATCGACTTTCCGGTGCCAATATTTTTTCCAAGATTGATCTTTGTGGTGCCTACAACCTCATCCACATCGCCAAAGGCAACGAGTGGAAAACAGCATTCCGCACACGTTACGGGCACTTCCAGTATAACGTGATGCCTTTTGGGCTCACCAACGCGCCCGCGTCGTTTCAAAACCTTATCAACAATGTTCTCAGCCCCTATCTTGATACTTTTGTCATATTTTACCTTGACGACATCTTGATCTACTTCAAGTTGCATGCCGAGCACGTCCTACATGTCCAAAATGTTCTCGAAAAACTTCAGGAAGCTCAGCTGTTTGCTAAAGCCACAAAATGCGAATTTCACTGCAACAGAGTCGAATTCCTTGGCTATATCGTTACAAATCACGGTATCACCATGGACAAATCAAAGGTGTCCTCAATCAAGAGCTGGCCTCTTCCAACAAGTGCCAAAGACGTACAGATCTTCCTTGGTTTTGCCAATTTTTACAGACAATTCATCAAAGGTTACTCTAGCATCGCCCATCCTCTCACACAACTTACCTGCGAGGATATTGTGTTCAAAATGGACAATAATGCAATCAAAGTGTTTGAGGACCTAAAGACCGCTTTTACTACAGCACCCATTCTAGCACACTTCCAACCCGGCATCCAGTGCACTCTGGAAACTGATGCCTCCGACTTCGCTATTGCCGTAATTATCTTGCAGCCAGTTGATGGCAAACTTCACCCCGTTGCATTCTGGTTGCGCAAAATGATTCCCTCCGAGCTCAACTATGAAATTCATGACAAAGAGCTCCTGACGGTGGTCGAAGCGTTCAAACACTGGCAAGCCTATCTTGAAGGAACAGAGGTTCCTACCATTGTTTTCTCAGACCACAAAAACCTTGAGTATTTCGCGACCAACAAAGTGCTCAATCGTCAACAAGCGCGGTGGGCCAAGACGCTCGCGCACTACAACTTCGTCCTCAAACACCGGCCCGGACCCTTATCCGTTAAACCCAATGCCTTATCCCGCCGCACCAATTACCAAAACGGCACCAAAGCAAGCAAAGCTACCCCGGTCATTTTACTTGACCCGCAATGTTTCCAAATCAGCACCAACGTTGCCACCCCCATGGACCCGGTCTTCACCAATCCCTTCCCCAAACTCTCCGAAATCCTCGTCTCGGAACAGGAACAAGACCCGGCTTTGCGCCAGACTCTCCAAAAATTTTCCGAACAAGAGAACCTTGACACCCAGGATCCACGCTGGTCAATGCACAATGGTCTCCTTCTTTGGAAAACCAAGCCCTACGTTCCCAAGAGCAACCAAGCACGACTGGCCATCCTACGAGCAACCCACGACTCTCCAACTGCGGGCCACCCCGGCATCGAAAAGACGCTAGAACTTGTCAAACGCTCGTTCTGGATGCCGAATGCTAAGCAGTTTGTGACTAACTATGTTTGCACTTGCAACCCCTGCCACCGCGCTAAAACGCGCTGAGACCGACAATATGGCTATCTTCAACCGCTGCCAATCCCTTCGGGCCCCTGGCAGTCAATTGCCATGGACTTCATCGTCAAACTTCCCAAAACCGCCCAGGGCAACGACTCTATTTTTGTGATCGTGGACCGTTTCACAAAGATGGGTTACTTCATCCCATTTCAAGAAGCAGGCGGTACAGCTTCGGCTATCGCTTATTTGTTTTACCGGTTCATTGTCGCATCACATGGATTACCCGCCGACATCGTCTCTGATTGCGGATCCGTGTTCACTTCGGACTTTTGGCAGTGCCTCATGCAGCTCACCCGTGTCAAAACCAACTTCTCCACGTCCTTCCACCCGCAAACTGACGGGCAGACAGAGCAATTGAACCAGACTATTGAGCAATTCCTCCGACTGTATACCAACCATTTACAGACCGACTGGGAAGAACTCTTGCCTGTAGCACAATTTGCCTACAACAACCAAATCCACTCTGCAACAAAACAGACCCCGTTTTATGCAACTTACGGATATCATCCCCGCTTGGATCTAACCCTACCCAGCCATTCAAGCCACGCGCGCGACGATCTTGCCACAACATATTACAAACACATGCGCGACATCCACGTGCTGATCAAACACGACATTGCTATGGCCATTGCCCACATGGAAAAGCACTACAACGTGTCCAAGAACAAGCCTCCGGACTTCTACCCAGGCGACCAAGTTTGGCTTAGTGCCAGGAACATCAAATCCGTTCAAGAGTCCCCCAAGAAACTCGACTTCAAATGGCTAGGCCCCTTTGAGATCCTTGTCCCTGTCGGCAAATCTGCGTACAAACTCAATTTACCTCGCGATTTACGCATACACGATGTATTCCACGTCTCCCTACTCCAAAGATACACGCCGTCTACAAAAGAAGGTCGTATTGAAACTCCTCCACCAGTAACCATTATCAATGGCAAAGGCAAGCACAAAGTTGAGGAAATACTCGCCTCACAGACCCGCAACGGAAATCTCTGCTACCGCGTTCGTTTCCAGGTCCCCTTTTGGCGACTAATCCGCAATGGATTCTTGCGCAATTCATCCACCCCGACGACCTTGTTGAGGCTTTCCACACCCAGAACCCCAAAGTGGTGCGCCACGCTCCTCGGGGCGACCAAGAGTCCGCCTTTCCAAAGAGGGGGTAACACCCGGAGCGCCAAAGACTCGTGTGGCCCGGAAGAAATAATCCCACCTGCCTCAAAGGTGTCAAGGCCACTAGCACTTCAAGTCACCTCTACTATCGCACTCCGCCAACCAAAAGAACCCTCAAACCAGTTCCAACACTCTCCTTTCTTTCCTTCACATCACTTCTCCAAGCTCACTTCAAACCCTCATCCACTACTACTTTCATCTTGCTGCCTGTCCTTCTCCCTTGCGCACAACCGCCTGGTCGAGGTTTTGAACGTCTACTTCAACCGAAGCGGCGGCATCATGACCCTTTGTGAGCTCGCCACGACGGAGAAGACTGAAGTCGCAGCCTTCCTCGTCCACGACCACCGACTCGTTCTTTGCGCCTTTGCGAACGAGCACTTCTGGCTGACCATTCGCACAGCTTACCTTTGGCAGGCTCTACCCGTCGTCTGGGATCGTATAGTAAGACAGTTTAGGCATGTCGTCGAAGGTCCCGCCGGTCTCACGGAGGCACAAGCCCGGGACTGGCAGGACGAGACTTTACAGCTTTATGACGAGATTTCCGACGCCCTCGAGGACACCGCCCATGTCGCGGCTCAAGGCCACCGCGCGCTGGTGCACCTTTTTCAGTCCATTACGTCCCCCCCGCATAAGTTCATCGAGCGTGCCCAACGCCACCTCTTCCAACCGGCCTCACCCACCGAGTCTGAATGTATCCAAGAAGCATTGCATGAACCTCTGAACGCCGTGGTACAGGCCTTGATGTTGCAGGGTATGAGGCCACTGATTGAGTGGGCTCAGGACGATCAGCACGACCAATTTGATGGCAAACTTGAGGAGGAGCAACTGTAACGGTCTTAATAAGCCAGAGCCCAACCCCGGCCCGGCTCAAAGTCAAGCACAACTAAACTCCGATCCTCTCCTCACCTTCCTCTTCAAGACAACACGCCGAAAGCCGAAGCTAGTCTCGCGCCGTCGCATTCCATCTCCTTCTATTACGTTCCATGTCCTTCTATGACATTCCACTTAACCCGGACATTGGACATCGTGACTTCTCCCTTGTAGAAAACCTTCCATAACCTTCCATGGCTTTTACTATAAAAGCCGGCCCTTTGATAGTTTCTCCTTTGCTTCCTATAAGCAACAACTCTCTCTCACATCCTCCACTCTCATACTCATATCACACTCCTTTACATCACTGTCTTTACTCTTTGATATCACACTCCTTACCATTCTCAAGAACCCCTCCAGTTCCAGTCCTAACCTGATCCTCCCTTGAGAACTCCCTCGCACCTTGTCCCTGAAAGTCTAGCCTGAGTCTAGATCCTTCTCTTGCCGCGAGGACCGTCATACAAAGGTGCTTGTCCACCACACCATGAGCGCCAACAACTACGCGAAGGCAATGGCACAGCAAGAAGACGACAAGGATGACAAAATGAGTGAAGTGTGTGGCTATCTTGTCATGGCAATGGAGGACCTTGCCGCACAGTGTCACAAGACTGACACGACGATCCATTCCTGCTTGACTCAGGGGCTATGAGACACATGACAACGCAACTCAAACTCCTCCACGACTTCAAGCCATCTCCACATCGGTTCCCAAGTCGTTGCCCCCGCGTTTCACGTCTACGTCTGGGGTGTAATACTCCGTAGTTACTCAAGGTCAGACGCGCGCGCCTGGCCTTAAGCCTTGCTGGGAAGTAGACTCTCTCTTCCCTTCTGACCAGTTTATTCTTTGGAATACATACTCATATCCTGTTACTTGTTGCAAGGCCTACCAGGCCTTACATGGGGCTGCCGCTCTCTTGTACCTTTCTTGCCGGAACAGCACGGGCACAAGCTCATGCCCCGGTCTTGGTCTTGCTTCTTTGTTGGCTACTTGCAGACATCAAAAGCTTGTTGCGGTGTTCAAGTTGTCACAGGCCACTGTAATACACCCCGTAGGAGTGCACACCGGAGCAACAACAATAAGATCACAGGACCAAAGTATGTGGAATTAACACTGGACACTCTACGTTAGTTGCTGCTATAACAATGCCTCCTGATCCACTTGGGCTCACCTGGACACTCTACGTTAGTCGTTGAGGAGAGACTAAGAGTGCCCAGGCATGCGCCCCCCGCCCCCCTTCCTTCTAAGGCCCAGGTGCGCGGGCCTTACACTCTCCACCACCTATTCCAAACCCCCGCCCGCCCTTACAGCCTCCCCTTCCTGATCTTGACCCTCCCCTCTCCCCGCTTCCCACCTCTCCAACGCCACCGTGTCCTTCAAGTGTGCCCGCGGTTCCCAGGTGTTGTCACTGTCCGCCCAACCCTTCCACTTTACCAAGTACTTCCTCCTTTTCCCTTTCCCTTTTGCGTCTACAATACGTTTGACCTCCCATTCCTTGTTCCCTTGGACAATGACCGCTGGTGGCTCCGTGGCATGTCATCCCGAGAACGCGTCCCCGTTGATTGGTACCCAACGTCGGAGTTTGGACACGTGAAAGATGTTGTGCGTCTTGTCCCCCGGGTTCAGCTTGAGTTTGTAGTTGGAGGTCTTGGGCTGCCAGCACTTCATAAGGGCCATCAAACCGTGGAAAAAACTTGGCCGATCGAGCTTCATTATCCGCCTTGTAACAGAGTCGTCGGTCGCGCGAGTCAACCAATACCTTGTCCCCCACACCAGAGCGACAACAATAAGATCACAGGACCAAAGTATGTGGAATTAACACTGGACACTCTACGTTAGTTGCTGCTATAACAATGCCTCCTGATCCACTTGGGCTCACCTGGACACTCTACGTTAGTCGCTGAGGAGAGACTAAGAGTGCCCAGGCACGCGCCCCCCCGCCACCCTTCCTTCTAAGGCCCAGGCGTGCCGGCCTTACAGCCACCTTCTTTGAACGGGAGTTTGGTTGTGGGCACACCACGGAGGAGGCATGTGCACTACAGAAATGGACACTCTACATTAGTTGCTTCTATGTCAATGCCTTCTGATCCACCTGGGCTCACCTGGACACTCTATGTTAGTTGCTGGGGAAAGACTAAGAGTGCCCAGGTGCGCGTTCCCTCCTCCTAAGGCCCGGGTCACAATTGGTGATTGGTGTGGGCAATGGGCACAAGCAGTGGCACACTTCTTGGATTTGATTTTATTGGACTCAAATTATTTTGGGATATTTTTCAACATAATACCCTACATTTATCAACCTCAAGTACATCAACTGTTTAGCGGCTTCTCTCACTTGTTTAGCAACATGTCCTAGTTTTGGACAGAGCTCTTTGAAATCTAGAATAGATAAATCAACATATCCCAGGGAAGATTGTGAAAAAGTCCCCAGTTTAAGATTAGGTTGCATGCAAGCACTTCTCAGTATTGTAAGCTGCATAGCTGCAAAGCTGGTCCAATGAAGCACCCCCGTCAACCAGACATCCTTGAAGCCATCCAAAACGCTGAGTGAATCTGAGTTGGTGATAGCGTTCCTTGTGGCCTGTACCAAGAACCTCACACTGCGGGAGGAAAGCAGTGTAGCCTCCTTCTATTATGTGTCTACTTCCTGACCCCTGACCCATCCCAGACAAACAGGGCTCAGTGGAAGCGCTCATACATAAACACTAACAACAAACTTACCAGGAACATTTCCTGACCCCTCTTCTGGGCTTTGCGGGCATGAAGCAACAACTCAAGCCTCAAGCCTCCCTGGGACATGTGCAAATTTGAGTACTGTAGCACTTGCAGTAATCCACCAAGCTGGTTGAACAGCAAAGTTGCAACCCCCAATACGACCCAGCCAGTTTGCTGGCAATCCACTGAGGTGAAAAGATCAAGATTCTGACCTTCGAGCAGTGCCTGGAGAGCCTGCTGTAATGCAACCACACACAGGGCTGTCGGTGCAAGGGCAAGAGAAGCAGGTGGTGGAAGAATCGTTGTTAGAAGGCGGATCATAGGTGAAGTCTAGAGTACATGAGACAATAAGGATCAATTTATGCTCTCCATGAAAGCACACCTCCATTGGCATCATCCCTACCTTTGCAATGAGGATTGGCCAGGCTTGGAATTCTTTGACAAGTAACCTCCGTTGTCGTGACGGGTTTTGTGCGGCAATATGCAGCGTGCGGATGAGTTGGAGCCCGAACTGATGTGCCCAACCCAGAATTTTGCGAGCAGGAGCATCCCATGTTTCCTCCGTTTTGCGTAGGTCCAGAAGTTGCTTCCAGATCTTGGGGTCAAGGCCAGTCATCGCAAATAAGAATGATGAGACCAACGAGAGTGGTGTCAACGAGCCCATGCATGCCCCATCTGACCAAAGAATGCTCTGATGAAAAGACAGATGCATCAGCTGTCTTGTGAGCAGGTGCCTACCAAACAGATTCCACCCACCTGCCAGACTGAGCGTGCATATGGCTGCACAAGCATTTGTTGAGCCTGACCCTGGGAGCTCCACTCCGCAAGATCATGCCAGGACGCTTTGCTCAAGAATTGCTGCCATGTTTGCACTGAGCCAAGGAGGTGGGTGACAAGACAGCCCAGTCGATCCCACGCTTTGCTGCTGCAGAGTCGAGCGGTGCCGTGTGGTGGATGAGGACCAGGGAGTGGGGACTGGGAGGAGAAAATGGCGAGTAGAGATGCTTGTGGTTGGAAGCAAATGGCATAGTGAGAGTTCTTGTTCCAGTGTTGTGCTAGCGAGACAAAGTGCGCCACGCACTCCAGGCAACGTTGGACTCTGTAGGGAGCTACTTGGAGTGGGGTGGCTAATTTGGCATACACGGACATGAGGTGCTATTAAAATAGAAGCCAGTTGATCAGCCCATATCATCCATCTGCAGGCCAGCCAGCTAAACCCACAATTCGAAGTTGAAGGCGGGCCGCAACAGCATTGGAGAGTGTGGGATCGCATGAGTCCAATTGCTGCAAGTCGGCTAGACAGGTATCGAGACGCTGCGCGACATCGTTGGTCGTTGTTTTGCCATCCTCGGTTGTTGTGAGGATATTGTTGCTGCCGGCTTGCAGAAGGGATTCGAAGTCCAGCCCTCCCAGACCGAGATGAACATCCTCGTGCTGCGGTCAAGAGCGGATGGGTCTTCAGAGCTGACTATGATCTGACAGTCATACAAAGGGAAGAATCCTCTGATCTGAAACTGGAGGCGGAAACGATTGACTGACCTCATAAACTTGCGCTTTACATAGCTCTTGCCAGATCATCCGAATGCACTGGATAACGGACAACAGCATCTCGAGCAAGATGGATGTCCATATCGACGGGGAAGCTGCGGCGGTCGAAGCTAGGTCTGCAAGTGCGGTAGGCCGTAGGTATTGACACTCGAAGATCGTTAACGCCAGTGGGAAGCCGTCAAGAAACTTCATCTGTGAAGGAACCGGTGGCCGATATTGAGATCCCCGCCGCTGACCCTGGCCTCGGCCTAAACAGTATCGACCCCGAGGCAGAACTTACCTCGAGGCCCAGCAGCTCGTCCAAGACCCAGATCAATTCTCGAGGCGTAATATCGTGCGTTGGGTTGAAAGGAGGCAGGTTCGAGGTCACAAAGGACTGCTGCTGGAGTAAGTAGGAGTCGGTTCGCGGATCCATGATCTGAGAAAGAAGTGCGAAGCGAGAGGGGAAATGGTCAGCGATAGCGGGACGGATTAGAGGCAGACAAGACATGAAGCCAGAGCAAAGCATACCTCGATGGCACCCATCAGGTCGAGTAAGCTACTCTGCTCGGCTTTGATCATCTG
The DNA here is from genome assembly GCA_022702605.1 of Microbotryum scabiosae. Taxonomy (NCBI): domain Eukaryota; kingdom Fungi; phylum Basidiomycota; class Microbotryomycetes; order Microbotryales; family Microbotryaceae; genus Microbotryum; species Microbotryum scabiosae. The sequence continues at coordinate 559,080 of JAHWDV010000017.1, read as the reverse complement.
TCCGGGCTTCAGGACGCATCGAGCCCCATCGAGCACGCTCACGACGCTCGCCCAGTCTGGTGGTGCCGTCATGCTCGAGAGCTGGGAATGGTCGATTCGAGATTACTGCATTTACTGAAAGCCAAAGATAGCGGGCAATACGATGTGAACCATCAGTGACCCGGACAGGGCGAGACTTTTGGGCGAAGGTAGGTCTTATGCCCCACCGCGAGGCTGCCTTGCGATCGCACGCGGCGGCGCAGGCGGGGCGCAAGGCTGTGCAAAGCTACTACGCAAAGAAGCAGAGACTCAGGCATGGCTGCTCCCGCCATCATTTTCCTGGATTCACTGGTATCAGAGAAACAGCGGGACCCAAATCCCACTCTTCATGTCAGTGTTGCGACACATGTATATTTGGGGTGCAGATAAGCTGTACGGTGCACCATGACTGTCGACAGCAAGTTCCAGTTTGTCGCGGATTGCAGCCCAGCCAAAGACTACAGATGACGTGGAAAGCCGTAATGGGCAGTCAAGCACTTTTTTTGGAAGCGGAACTGAGATCTTACTCTCAATCTGTGCTGTTTCAAGTAACTTATTATCGGCAATGGAAGTGGGGGTGGGGCCGGCCGCCGGGGGACGCTGGGGTCGGAAGCGGCATTCTAGGGTGGCAGAGAAGCTCCACTAACAACAAGGCACTTGGTCCTAGCTCTTCGTGCACTAGTTCGGCAACAGAAAGAGTATCGGCTCCAGTGAGTCAGATGGCCCACCAGGCCTTGCAGAATCGGCTTCACATTGAGATGCGAGAAGGTTGGCTCCGGACTGCGGCTTGCACCATGGGCCAGCATCTTGTCACAGAAGGTAGAGACCTCCCAAATATGTTTGTGTAGAGATTGGCATGGATACACGGAGCAGTAAAAGGTCCAAATCTCAAGATCGAGAATAATTGCTGCATTTGCAGGGCTACTACTATCTGCGCTCAGCCCAACGTACGTCTTCCATTAAAAACCGATACCACAGGCTCACAACGGGGATGGTGCTCGCATGCCACAGAGCATGAGCATCCAGTAGTCGCAGCCCAAACACCCCTATCGGTGCAAAGTCCAGAAGCTCGAGCGACGTTAGGAGAGGCAGCATTACCAAGGGTAGCACAGGCATACGTGCGTGTGGAGCTCGCGGCGTTTCCGATCGCGCTGCTTGTCGATGCCCAGCTGCCTGAAACAGTGTATGCTCCTCTGCTGGCGGGGGCTTGATCAGGAGACAATGGTAGAAAGACCAGGCGGACCAGAGCACGATCGTAGCGACCGCTGTGGTGACATTGAACCTCATGTTGTAGCCATAGTCGAAGCGCTCTTTGCGTGTCAGGTACCAGCAGTGCGCGATCACGACGAGAGCGCAAGACGCGGTCCAAGCCGATGCCATCCTCCTGGTTGTTGCCGCAAACGTGAACGATAGACCACCCATGCGCATGACTGCTGCCCACAAGCCGCATACCATTAGCGCCGCGGCGGCGAAGTAGTCGGCTTTCTCGGTCCATGGCAAGTCGCGGGTGTGGAAAACGCAGGACCAGATCCAGGCATTGATACCAAAGAGGGCGTAAATGCGGTAGACGAAGCGGGGGCTTTGAGATGCTTTGTGGTGAACTTTTGCTTGCCTTGATAGCCTCATCAGGCCCCTGTGATGGGCGACGAGATTACCGAGCGAGAAAATCACCGATAGAGGCTCTTGAATCTTCACAGGCCCTCCGAGTCGATGGAAGGCCCATTTTCCGTGGTACTGCACTTGTTCACCGAGTGGGAGGCCCTCCAAGTCGACACCAAATTCCCGAGTCTCCGACTTGACGGATCGGAGCGAGAGATCGGTCAAGCGTTGCGTGCAGCGATATTGGCAGTCGTCTCTGCACGACCAGAGCAACGGGGTCGGACGAGGGCAATCGTTTAAGCAGGCATCCACACAGCGCTGATATGACGGCGATAGATCTCCGACGGAGCCTACGGTCGCCCGAGGCGCCAGTAGCATGGCTAGGCAAGCGAGGGTCTTGGCATTGCCGAACATGGCTAGAGATTGACGCTACAGGAGTGGCCCGGTGCACCGCGTGAGCAAGCATGAGCACGAACGTCACTCGCGGTGAAGCGACTGACACAACGCTCACGCTCGTCCTGTCGGCCGAATGCAGGTGAACGGCCGCAACCGGCCGCAACGGAGGCCGTAGGTATGATAGCCTGCTACGTCCTCGCGGGCTTATTCGGCGCAAGTCACCCGTATGTCAGCCGTTGAAATTCATATGCGCACGGCGTGACGAACCTACACACAACGCGACAGAGGGTGTCTTCGTTTCCGGGACGCTGGTGGTGAGGTCGACACCGCGTTCGACAATGTGGGCTGACGAGCCGTCGACGGGGCAGCGGGCTGATGGCTACTCGAAGTTCAAAGTTCAGTTGAGGAATTTGTGCGCTGGAAGGCTCTCACAGGGTGTCACTGCCAGTGGTTCTGCTAGCGTCACGTCACGCCGCGAGAGAGGCATCACTAAGCGTGGATCAAGCCTAGAGGGCCGATAGTGGGTCTGCCTCAGCGCCTCGGCTTTGCAGGCTTTTGCACTCTTTGGCAGGCTTCTTTCCACCACTGGCAATGCGCTTCCGAGTCCTTCGGTGTGAGTTCTGACGCTTGGCTGATTCGGACTTACGACTAAGAAGAAAAAATGATAGAGTTGTGACCAATAACGTAGCAAATTGAACTCGCTAAAGACTCATATTTTATCTAAGGCTGTCGGACATTTGCAAGCCTTTTCGCCGCATTTCGAGGCCTTGCACGCGGCAACTTGAAGCGCCTATGCGTAGACGACGTCTACGACTCTCTGAGCTTCTTCGCAGCCCCCACTCGGCCACTGTCCTTCTACTCTCTTTATACACGTCATCGTGTCGGAACCGTCTCTTCAACATCATGTTTCGGATCCTTTGGTCCCGGGGAGGAGTGGCTGCAGGTGATCCGACTCAGAACCGTCAGTACCCTGCCCGCACGCGAGCCCGTCGTCAACATTTCCCAGGAGATCACGCTCAGTCGTGCTCCTCCTCACAGCCACCGCCACGACATACGAAACAGCTCCTCCTTCCTCAACGTACACCGGTAAGCTATGCTTCGCGGAGCCTCTGTAGACTCCAGCTTGGCTGAGCACAGGAACCCAACTTGACCGCTGATACCATTCCGTCACCGAGCCAGGTCCGAAGGTCGCGGGATCCTACATTGGATTCGTTGGCGTACTTGTCGGTGCAGGTGTTTTGACTCTGCTCGTCATATTAGCCTCGGCAGTGTTGCGCTATCGGAACCTGAGACGCAAGGAACGGCTAAAGCAACTCGAGGGCCATACCGTGGACTCCTGGGTCAACGACGATGCGTTCGAAATGCCGCGTACGGGCGCCAGAGGAATCGGATCAGCGGCGAGTCAAGGCTGGCTGGAGCATGCATACAATGGGAGTGAGATATCGGTCACTAAGCCGTCCCAAGCGGTGGCCTCGCACAAATTCTACAGCGTACCGACCGACTCGGAGGTGTTTCTTGACGAACGGGGGAGGCACGCACCTAATGATTTTACTATGAAGGACACGCCTTGAGTTGGCCGAACTCGACACTTGCAATACACGTGGACCCTCATCTACCATCATCTACCCACGCGCTAAGCTGCCTGCACTCTAGGTATATCAGGACACACTTTCAGACTCTTGCGCTCCATCATCTCCTCAATAGCGTCTGTTCGATCAATCTTGCCAGTCCATTCCCATGCGCGCAGCTCTTCGCCCGCGAGTTCGATCTCCTTGGCTCGAATGTTAGCGTTGCCTTCGACGACGCGCGCGACTTGTGCCCATAGACGATCCCTTTTAGCTGGTGAATGTTCTTCCTGCAGAATGAGATCACGAAGGTGTGACTGCGCTATCGCCGGTTCAGGAGTAATGGCCCCATCGAATCGGCTTTGCACCGCCTGAAATCAACATCACATCAGCGATTGGCGCCACTGCAATAGAGTACTGTCGCATGGACGTGACACGAGACTTACCTGCTTCCTCAAGAGAATTAACGCAGATTGCACCAGTCGACGAACACGAGAAGCTTCCTGAGCATGGTGGGTCCAGGCCAGCCGGCCGTATAGACACGTCGCAACCATCGCGAGCAGTGCTAGGAAAGACACGTGTGTATTCGCATAAGCCATACGAAATGGCATAGCACGTGTGAATGCAAGCTGAGGTGCAGACACTGACCTATGAGCAGGACGTTATGCTCGCGAGCTTGACGCCATGCCGCTAGACGCAATTTGCAGCCGAGAGGCATGTCTGCGGAAGTCGCCGCGTACCACATCTCATCCCTGGTGCACCTCACAGGTCAGTCTAGATTGTCAGCGAGTTGTTCCAGCGGCCGCTCACACACCTGTCCACCAGTGCGAGCACTTCTCCATGGTCTTGAAGATCCCGCAAGGCCAGCTCGTTCAAGTCTTCGAGATGTTTCTCATCGAGCGGCGATGCGGACAGGTTGTTATCCTCCTTTGCCCAGCGGGCAATGTCCTCAGCAGAAACGCCATACACATGTACCTCTGAAGCCTTGTCCACTGCGTGCCTTGAGGAACCCCTGCAGATCACATCGCCGCGGAGAGTGCGGAGGCGCGCGGCCAAACGGCTCGCTCGTAACGCAATTAGCATGAGTTTGTCGGAGTCGGGGGCACACCTCGGAGCAAATGGAACAAGGCCACCAAGGCGGAAGGGATGCGGCCGGACGATGTAATCCGGCTCGCAGCCCAAAAAAATTCCGCCGTCACAAACGCCATGGCTCGGACACGCGACGCAAGAGGGCCGGAGATGGGTCCGGTCCATCTGCCGCCAAACGTCTGGAGGAATCTTGGTGAGCCAAGTCGATGACCATCGCGGCGCGAAGGAACGCAGAACAAGCGAGTCCGAGCGCCAGGAGCTGAGCGCATTTTGAGCAGCTTGGGTGTCGCAAAACCCAACCATCAACTTTTCCTCGCGCCACCACAGGGAGAACGCCAATAAGAACAGTGAACAGAGGACGGTGAAGGCTCGAGAGCTCGTTGAGCGATCCTCTGCCTTGTTTCGAGCTGGAAGCGGGCCAACGGTGGCGAGGAGCGAATTTGGGACCGGGGGAGCTGTGAATCGGCGGCGAATAGAGTCGGTGGGCGCGCCCGGAGTGGAAGCCCAGGCATCGACAACTTGTCCTTCAGGCTCAAAAGCCGAGCTAAGCGAGCCACTGTATGCGTACGTGTGGGTGTGGTCTTCGGCCTCTTGACTTGAGCTACCAGTCTCGACACAATCAGAACCTTGCTCCCCGCGGTCGAGAGCCTCTAGCTCTTTCTCGAGTACGAAGACTTCGTCAGGTGTACGTTTGATCGACTCCCGAGGGGCTACATAGCGGCGTCCAGGTAAGGCGACGCGACCACTCGAGCGTTCTGTTGTGCCACTTGGCAGCTGGTGCCGACTTTTGACGCTTCCGGCATTTGACCGGGCTTTGGTGAGTGCAGGAGGCGATGAATTCTTCGCAAGACGATTGTCGCCACATGGGAGACTTTCGGCGAATGCTGTCTCGTCCATCTCCACAGCGCGTGATTTACCGAGACCCAGAGACGACTGAACATGTAAAATTCGTGGGTAAGGTGTCAGGAAAAGTGAGTTCCGGAGCAGAAAGACACGTGAAGTGCTGACCTTGCGCCGTGGTTTTCGCTCTGGTGTGTCCTCGGGTCCGGATTGGAAAGGGTTGTAGTCCGAGAATCCGGCTTCGCCACTTGACTCGTAGTTGATAGAACGGTGGGGCGTATTTGTTGCCGACTGCGGGCTCGAGGTCGGGTTGATCAACTGGATCGTCCGCCGCCTGCCGCCTGCCGCGGAGGCATGCCACGATGTGCTCCGCGGCTTCACTTTAGCATCATCAATCCCAGGCGTGGAGGCTGGAGGCTGTCCAAGCCCAGATTTGTGAGTCGGGGACTGTGTGGGCGGAAAGTTGTGACGATGTATCAGTGGCCTCTTCATCGGGTCTGCCCGACCACTACTGAGTCGTGCGTTACCTTGGTGAGGTGGTTTTGATCTCGTACGTCATCCGCATCGCCTGCGCTGTCTTTCTTGCGTTTTGGTATGGGTACCTGTCCGGAAATACCTGTCGCGGGCAAAGCGCGTTTTCTGGAACGGACATCTTGCCTGAGACCTGACGAAGCCGATGTTGGTCTTGAATCGTGGTGGTCGAGGTCTGAGCCGTCGGAGGCGGTGTCAAGCTCGGCGAGCGAAGCCCCGTCTTGTAATTCACCATCCAGGATACCGTGATCTGAGGCCTTGACACCGAGGGATTGGCGTAATAGCACCTAAAGGAGCGATGGTAGACAAGACAAAATGGGCTGCGGTGAATGGAGGCCCCACGCTCGCAACGCGGCGAACGACCGCTGTTCCCCAGTCCGGTATTACACAGTACGAGGAAGGTGATTCTCGGTGTCGTTTCAACTTACAGGAGCTTGGGGGCGTATGTGCGACTCGTACAATGCGACCAACTGGGGCTTCTTGGCATTTGCAGGCCAGGGAACCTGATGGCACGTCATGGCGGGGGAACCAACGGACGTTCAGTCAGCCGACCGATTGGATACAAACTGGGGTATCACGGGCAGTGAAAATGCTGAGTACTGACGTCATGCCAGAGGAGAATGTTGCGCAACTGAGCAACCACACTCTTGTTGGGATCGAATTCGGGTTGAAGATGCTCCATCGTTAGCGAAATGGCCAGAATGAGGGCGCAGTGAGTAACCTGTGGGCGCGTCGGTCCGTCGGAGAGCAGCGTGGCGAAGCGTGGGCTAGGGCGGGCTAGGGCGTGCTGTGGCCTGCGGCAGCTTGAAGTGAAGTGACTGCCGTGGTAGTCTTTGATGCGATTGTGCTGTGGCAACACGGTCTGGTGCGGGTTGAGTAAATAGCCTCCCAGCGCGATTTGCCGAGGGGAGCAAGGCCAAGCTACCTCTAGCGCGCTAATCGCAGGCGCAATGGCTCGCCAGTGGAGGCGAGTAGCGCCGTGCCAAGTCTACGCCTGCCAGCGCCTGCCCGGAGCTGCCTGCACGTCATCTCCGTCCGCCCCTCACTTCGGTTCGGGTCGACTCGTTCAACGCTTTTCAAGCAACGTGTGCATCGATCAGTGTCGGAGCTGCAAATGCCGGGCCGTCCCACCGAGCTCGTCAATCAGCTGGTCATGGCCCCCAAGGCTCCCTCTGGCGTGCGACGACGTTACGGACCTCCAGCACCATGGACCACCCCGTCCTCCGCGACCAGCGCAGCCAAACCACCAGTTCGTGACCTCGTCGGTCCACCTTGTCCACTGTCGAACCTACGTCCCGTCTACTATGCGCCTTTGTTCCCGGAACTGCACGACTCTCCGTCGATTGCATGGTCCCAGCACCCTTACTCCCTCGCCGAGTTCCCCTCGACATCGCCATCGCGATCGTCGCTGTCGCCTTCATTCGCAGCACGACAACGTCGCCTCCAGTCGCTCAAGGCCAAGCTCCATGCTCAGGATTTCGAGTACCGTCTCAACCTCTACCGTCTCGACGCGCTCAACCAAGACTTTTGGGCACGTACAAACGCCGACTTCCTCGCCGCAAGGGAACGCTGGCTGTGTCTACATTATCCCCTGGCCGGCAGTAACGAGCGAGACGTCGACCTGTCCTCCTTTTATGCGCAACACCTGACCGCGACCAAGCACGCCTACCAAATGTACAACGCGCAACTCTGGAGGGCTACCGCCCGAATGATGTGGCCTGCGCTCAAGGCCGCCAGCAGAAACTGGCGTTGGAAGTGGGAGGTATGGAAGCATTCTCAGTGGGGTGGTTGAGTGTGCTCTTCAGATTGACAAGGGACCGCTCTGGTGAATGATGAAGGCACGCGTCGCCTTCCCCTCCGAAATAGCGCATATTTTTTGATTGCTTTGACGCACGCAATCCTTGGCCAGACATCTGACCGAACTTTCTCCAGACAGATCATGGTTGCAGAGACAATCTTCGAGATCTACTTCAATACAGTTACATAAGCAGCACAAACTGCTCGGCTCGCGGGAATAGTATTAGATGGGATAGCACATTAAGCAACGTGGTGGGCCCATGGTTCAGCATGTCTTCTCATCACAACCTCATCCACGAAGATTTCGAAGTCGAGAAGGTTCATGCAGGCCACGCAAATGTAGAGTCGAGTGCACGTGTTGTAGTGGGCACCGACCACTTTGAATGCGCTCCTTGACCAGATGCCGTTCTTCACCGGGCTCGGCCACGATGGTCTGCAGTCGACAGGCATTGCTGAACAACCGAGACCAAGTGCGAGTTCTCAAGTGCGGCTGAGTCAGGCCAGAGTACAACGTCGCGCAAAGGGTTGGAAGGATCGCTTCAGATGAGAGTACATGACGGCTCGGCGGCTGTTGGACTCACCGGCGACTCGTTCCTTGTCGTTCAATTGCTTGTTGACTACGCAGAATAGTGCACATGGGCAGCGGGCAGGACACGGACAAGTCAAAATCTTGCGGTACAGCGTGAGAATACTTTATGACTCCACGTACCTGCATTTTCGCTCTGGTGAGAGCCCTCTTTCACTTTGATATCGACCTTGAAACGTTCGGGCAAACTTCGCAACAGTCGTACGCGTAACGACAGGCCTGCGCATCCGACCACAGCGACGTGAGCCATGTAAATATGTAGCATAGACCAGCCATGTAATGGAGAAAGATGAAAGACTGCGAAACCATAATGCGGCGGAGCTCACCAATGAGGGTGGCCATCGAACAGTGGGGGATTGTTGGCGTGAACTCGACGAGGACACTCGGCCGAGCGCCATCGGTCACCTGGATCTGCGGTGCCGAAACGACGGCGAGCTGTTCCAGCGTCAACGGATGTTCGGGGTCCGTGATGGAACGGATCAGATCTGTAGCACCAAGCAAGGCCTCGCGGAGCGGTGTCGGTCAGTTGCTCTATGCTCCTCGTCATCACGTGCTCGACCGCCAATGCGATTGAGGACAAAGGCTGACCAAAGATCTCGTCGGAATCGATGGCCTCTGTGGTGCCTGGAATGTGCTCTGCGTGGGCGACAGTAATGTCTGGTATCGATGGCGGGGATGTGGCACCAAAGGCACCGTTGGGCGCCAACCAGTCGTCGTCGTCGTCGAGTTCGAGGTGACGGACACGGGCCCGAGACTGACGCCGACTTGACGAAGGCGTCGCATGTACGACCGGATTTGCATTATCGGGACCCGATGAAGTTGCCATGCTTAAATTAGGTTGGATCAGGTTTGGATTGGGCGACGTTCCCTACGGAGAGATGACTGGCCGACGCTGATCGTTGAAACAAGTGGTTTGAGAGGGGCTAGATAGGGAAGGATAGGAAGGGACTGTGGCCTGGAGTAGCGCGTCTGAAGGGCTAATCTGGGCTGATAGGCCCTAAGCGGACAGCGGTCAATTGAAGTAAACTTAACAACCCGTACGGGGGGCTGCTCGGGGGCCAACCGGTAAAGTCTACGGCAAACAGAGAACTACGGACAAAAAGGAACAGAGACAAGCGGGCCAGTTCGATCCGCCACGTTGAGGCAACGAACTGGTCAGCGCCGGCCGAGGTGAGACCTTCGATCTCCGTGAAGAATGTCCACCTGATGATGATGATCCACCCAGTATTGAAGAAGGTCGCGAGATGACCTGATGTACAATAGCAAAGTATGCAATAGTCAGCACGATGATGCATGATGAATAATGACGATGATGATGATGATGATGATGACGACGAGGGATAATCGAGCGAGGTGGTGTCCGCGTCCACTCCTTGAGTACCTCCCGAGGACCTCCTCTGTGCGACCGAATCTGATGTGCCCTTAAATCGATTCACCGACTGCACGTTCCTGCCGAAGCGTCGGCGTGCTTGCTGAATGAAGCAAGGGGAGGGTGGGTACCCCCATCGAATGGGTTCAGAGGATTTAGTAGATAGATGTTGCAGCTCGATCGTCCCTTTACTGGATATGACTTTGGGCCTGAGAACGATTTTGGCGGGCATACGGGTCAACGGTCGTTCAGCTCCGTTCAGCGCCGGTCAGCGCCGTTTGTCGTTCGCCAGTCGTCAAGCCGCTCTTTCCAGAGCGCTGTAGCCTCTGCCCTAGAAGCAGCATTGGACTGACTCCTGAGTGTCCTTGGGGAGTTGGCGTCCCCATTCGGCAGCACGCAAGTGACCAGCGGGTCTTGCTTGTGGAACCAGACAGACGATGCACCAACTCGAAAGGCTCGCCTCTGTCACCACTTCGCACTCAGCCGCTACTTCGCGCTGATTCTCCCTTCCTAACCATGCAAGACGACGAGCAAACTGCGTGCCCCAGTTCGGTATACATCTGGACCCAAGCGGCCCGAGTAAGACCAAAGGATCTCGATCGAGCGCGATTCACCTTGTCCCATGCCGTGCTCCGTCGGGCAAGGCAAGTGCTGCCCTATCCTAAGCACAGATATAGTGGGTTCCTCTCATTATGACGTCGAGCCAGACGTCCTGCGACTGCTAACCTGTTCCACCTGGCTTACTCCTACTAGTAAACGTCGCCCTGGTTCCGACTGTGCAGACTGGTCAAACTATCGCAGGGAACGGAGAATCATCATCGGTCGACCTTACACCGCCGCCGGTCGTGGCCCCGATCCAATATGAGGGCGACTTGGCCCAGCAGAGCTTGCTGTCCCGGTGCATTACGCCTGTGAGTTTATCGGTCTGTGTGAGCACGTCGAGCTCGAGCACATCCTATGGGCGATTTCATATGGCTGATTTCCGAGGACTCGGGGCCACAGCCCCACTTCACCGTCGAGCGTTTGTGGCCGACACAGGAGGAGGCAAACAGGGCGCATGCTAGCAGGATTGCCCATTCCTTTTTCGACGTTGATCGTACCCTCCCGCAGCTCAGCGCCCTCGAATTCTCAATGGGCCCCGACGAAACTCGGCGAGGCGGCACCGTGTCATCCGGCGATTCCATGACCAGATTGCGCCTCGGTCACCGTGGTGCATGGCTTGTTCCAGTGTCGTTCTCTCTGCCTATCCCACGTTCATCGGGATCCGGATGGGCAACGTGTCATTCGGACCCTCTCTCAGATTCGACTATGGTCCCAGGTGGTTCCGTAACGCGCTCGACCACGGGGACCACCATGCGCGGACAGCGAGACAGACTGCTATCACCAATTGTCTGGACTGAGGTGCGAGTGCGCGCACTTTGGTCGGTCGTGACGAGTCTCGGTGGCCGGCCGGATCTGGGGCAACTCAACGCAAAGTGCTCCTTCCGATCAAGTCCCATTTCAGCTCCGGAGGCAAAAACGTCATTCGACTGGCCAGATCTTATCCGAGTCTCATGCGATAGCCACTACGCCCTTCGGGTTCGACGGTTACTTGGCTTGGTCACGGTCGCAATGGCTCGTTTGGGGCCCGAAAACGACAGATTTCTGCTGGCCGCCCATCTCGTTTGGGTCGACGAGAAAGGCGACCCCATTTTAACCGCGGCAGGCTGACCACGGTGGCTATGATGTAGAGAGCAGGAGGATGCCTCTTCCACTTCGTCTTCTCCTGTGCTGTATCATTTCGTTGCACTGTTCGAGAGGTACTATGAAAGAAACGCTGTTAAGGAGATCTTATCTGATGAGTCCTAAATGTCTCGCGCTCGCGAGCTTCTGCTTGCCCTGAAAGAGGACCCTGGGACTGTCATATCATCTCAAGCCGAGGGGTGGTCAGACTTTCTGAAATTTCGCTGCTGATTGCCGTTGGTCGGCAAGAGGTGGCATTGATAAGCATCAGTAGCAAAGCATCAGTAGCAAATGGGCACTTTTGGAGCGCCTCAGCAGCGCAGCTTGATCGATCAGTCTCTGTCTCTCCATGTCTCCCTCGTTCGGTCCTGCTGCCTTGTCTCTGACAGCTTGTGCCTACGCTGCTTCCTTTCCTTCGGCTTGCGAACCGGATCGTTCGCCACCAAAGCCAGCATTTCCAGCACTGACATCGATACCTCGACTATCAAAGCACCACGGGTTGACCCATCGATACAATGCGCGTTGCTGTCGTAGGCTGTTCTCATGGCTCTCTGGACGACATCTATGCCTCGGTCGAGCGCTGCAACACTGAATCACAGGTTAAAGCTGAACCAGGGATAGAACTCCTGCTGTGCTGTGGAGACTTCCAGGTCAGTATCCCTTGCTTACCATCCGATGGGTATGGACGCCGTTGCGATGTTTCTCGGTAGCCTCCGAGGCTCGTGTTCGCTGGCGCTGGTCTGCTCGCGGAGGAGCCCAGCGGCCACGGCCGGGTGAGGCGCAAGGCGAACTCCCTCGAATTGTTGTACACAGATGCAGAGAAGTGACTGTTTCAACTGAACATCTTCTTTCCGCTCCGATAGGCGATGCGCTGCCCATCGGACTTGCACGCGATGGCATGTCCCCCTAGATACCGGTCGCTCGGGGACTTCTCACAATACTACTCGGAGCAAAAGCGAGCGTCATGTTTGACGATCGTTATCGGGGGTAATCACGAGAGCTCTGGCTACATGTGGGAATGGTGAGTTATGTGTAAGGTCACACTTTGACTGGCCCAACCTCCAGGCTGATCGGAAGCTGATCGGGCCGGCAAAAGTTTCCATGGAGGCTGGCTCGCACCGGACATCTACTTCCTGGGATTTGCCGGTTGTATCTTGGTGGATGGCTGGCTCAGGGTAGCTGGCGCGAGTGGGATCTGGAAGGCTCCCGACTTCAAGAAGGGTCAGTCGCAGAGTGCTCGCGAGAAGCAGGTTTCTTAGCGCATGGTCGCCCACTGAACCGGCACCGCCCTCGCTCATCGCCGCTGTAGGGCACTATGAGACCGTTCCGTTCGACGATAGCACGATTAGATCGGTGTACCATATTCGGGAGTACGAATTCGCCCGATTGGCGCAAGTATGTCGACCGCTGGCGCCCCTCTGGATCCGTTCCAAGATGATGAGGTGCCCATCCCGCCGCTGCCGTACTAATAATCATCGATGAGTTGTCGAGCAGCTCGAAACCCAAGGACCGCCCGTAGACATCTTTCTTTCCCATGACTGGCCTTTGGGCATCGAACAATTCGGCAATACGGCCGCTCTCATCCGACAGAAACCGTTCTTCAAAGACGAGGTCAGTTGTACCGTTTACATGGCGACCTTTCCAGCCCTAGCACATTCAGCTTCAACCAACCTCCACAAAAACACACGCGCAGATCGCATCCAACACGCTTGGCTCTCCACCCTTGAAGGATCTTCTGAGCCGGCTTCGCCCGTCATATTGGTTCTCTGCCCACTTGCACGTCAAGTTTGCCGCGTTGGTCGACCACCGGGCAGCTTCGTCTCGGCAGTCTCCGACTTTGACCTCGAACTCGATCACGCAAACTCTGCCCACGACGAATCAACCCAATCCGGACGAGATTGCGGTGGACGATGACGACGACGATGACGACGATGAGGATGGACATTCTAGTGAAACACATGGTGGCAGAGCTAGCGGCGTCGAGGGCGAGCTTGTCTCCTCGGCGGTGTTTTCCCCCGAACAACTCGATCGGAGAAGCCAATTAGTCGGCAATCCAGATGAAATCATCTTGGAAGACGATGATGGCGCGGGACCGACCGTCCACCACGGTCTAGGTGACGGTGCAGACGAAAAATATCCGCTTGATTGTTCATTGAGCATTGAGGACGGCGGCAGTCCGGTGCATTCAGGCAAGGATGTCGAGGTCGTGCCGTCTGGAGACGCCTCGGAGACATCAGAGCCGGCGGGCAATTCAGCTCGTACGACACGCTTCCTCGCTTTGAGCAAGCCAGGAACACGCTCGGGATTCCTGCAAGTAAGTACTCCAGTGCCTCTGCAGAGCCCGCTCTGGTTCGCTCCAAAAACTGATTTGCCTTCTGCCCATTCCGAATATTAGGTCATTAATATCGCAGAGCCTCATGCATCACACATGGCATCGAAAGATCCGAAAGAGTCTACCCATACGTCCTGCGTCACTTCTGCGATGGAAAACGGATCGAATGCCGACCACATGCAGCCACAGCTGCATTTTGACCCGCACTGGTTATCAATTGTGAAGGCTTTCGCGCCGTTCCTCTCCACGGACCGGCGAGCGAACTCTCTGCCCCCGCCCGCACAACTCGAAGAGCTAGTAGCTCAAGCGCGCACCTGGATCACCGAGAACGTTCCGAATGAGGGTCGCATTGAGATCGCCCATGTACAGCAGTTCTCCAGGACCGCTCCCGGATTTGGGGAGCCGGGGTGGGACAGTCCAATCCGTGCGTCGGCTCCGCGTTTTCGCAATCATATATGCGCAAACTGATCTGTTGATTGCATCGAGATTCTGAAGCGACTTGGTACACAAATCCGCAGACAGAAGCACTGTGTGCACTTCTGGGCATAGAAAACCGTATCAACCCTCCCCCGCCAGCGCCGCCGCTCAGTGAACCTTCACAGCGAGTGGGCACGCCGCCGAGCCACCCGTCGATATCAACGCAGTCCCAATAACGCGGAGGGGAAGGGGCGCAGCCATCGAGCTGGCAACCACACGTGCAATATACTGTTCACGCACAGAGGACGAGGTCCCCCGGAGTCAACCTACAATCTTCCTCAATTCCCTGAGTGCGACCGAACTCCCAGTGACTGGACAGGCCCCCTTTTCCTCCACCCATCCATGCACGCATTTGTAACACCCAAGCCACCCAGTTGGCAATGCAGTCGGATTGACCATCGGTCCGTGGTGAACGCAGCACATGCCCATCTCCACTGCGTGATCCTTCGACATTGGCGCCGGCGGAGGTGCTCGCAAGGCTTTCCCTTCTGCCCCTGCCCCACCTTTCCTGCGCAGTCTCCCGTAACCTCCTTCGGAAGAGTACCACCATTCCAAAAATCGGAAGAAGAAGATTGAGGTTGGTAGTAAGAACTTGAGGGTTTCGAATGACAATAGTGGAATAAGGGAGAGGCTGCGCCGCATGATGGTGGCGTAGGACGGTGGCAAGCCGGTGGTGTGGTGCCGGCGGATCGGTGACGACAGGAGAGTTGATGTTGTTTCGTGCGCCGCTCGCTGCGTTAATAGTCGAGGCATGTGTTTTTGTCAGTGCTGGGTGAGCTAGCGGGCTTTTTTATGGGCGGGGACAGAAGGCGCGCTCACGTAATCGTCGGCTGACATCCGCCGAACCTCAACCGACATCCAGGAGAACCACGGACGCCAATAAGGGCTTCTGTTGAAAAGGTATCGAACGTTGTACGATAGAAGGTACAACTCGTACACTGCATTCACGTATGGGTAACCGCCTTTGAAGATTTCAGAGGCGGCGTCGAGGTAGCTCTGCAACGCACTCGCCACGCAAGCATGCACACAATAGTCAGACGTGTGACCAACATGTACCCACAATATTGGGGTGCCAAGAGATCACTCGGGCTCACTCGCGATAATGTCCCCAACTGCGATCGCCGGCCGGGGTGTGTGTCGCTAAACAGGTCCGAGTCGACCCCGCCACCGAGTCGCTCGTGTAGATCTTGCGCTTTGCTTCGAAGGTATGGCACAAGAATCTGGAGGTTTCCATGGGCGTATATTCTCGTGTATTAGCAGCATATATACCTATGTAGAAAGGGGAAGGAGCATTCATTGTCCTCTCGAACAGCCTAGTGCGACAAACTCACAAGGAAGATGAGAGAGGCGCGGATTTCGGCCTTGCCGAGCTTTTCACTCCGACCGGTTAGTGCGACCGCGGCTTTAGTCTTGTCCGAGCCGGTGCCAAGAACTCGTCTTCGTTTGAGGCCGTAAAAGTTCTCCGCAAACGAAGCACCTGAAAAGGCCGGGGCGGGGAGATCGCGGAACGGCGAGAAGGTCACGTGAGTGCGGTTGATTCCGCGTGCTTGCCGCCTGCGACTCGGCCGCGAATGCAACACGTACCCCATGCATTCAGGTAGTGGCGCTCCACGAAGAACATGACGACAGCAAAGAACTCATCGTGCCGATTGACGATCCCCAGTAGATACCGAGGATTGCGCTGCGCAAAGACCTATTGCGAGAGCGACGACCCCCATCAGTAACCTTTGCTCGCACAGTGCCATGCACAAGACGAAGTCACAACTGGCAAGCGTACCGAGAGTATATATCGAACGACGGGTGCAAGTAAGTCGCGCAGTTGTTCTGAGCGGCAAGAGATACGTAGCGATCAGACTTCGTGTCAGCCGGTGAGAGGCAGCGGTGGAGAGCCAGGCTTCTCGCGGCCGGTCTACCTTGGGCAGCGAGCTCGAAGAAGGAGGGTCGGTGGCGGTCCTCGCCTCCCCCAACGTCCGATAGAAATTCCATTGTTACTGCTGTGCCGTCGATGAAACGCGTAGTGGGATGGGGTGAGATGGGGTCCAAGCCGGGTGTGTGTTTTCTTTCGATCGGCAAGACGGCAAAACGGTAAGCGGCGCCGGTCCGCTGTTGGTCTCACGCGTGAAGAGACACAACGAATTCGAGGATCTTTGGGGACTAGCCGTGATCTAATGGGCATTTCCGAGCTAGCGCCTGCCCGCGCGAGGCAACTGCGAGGCATCGCGAGGCCACTCGCTCGCAGTGAAATAGCCTGCACTCTCGCGCTTCGTCCGACCACTGCCCACCGTTGCACGCAGCGACAATTGCCACGACTAGCAATGGATCGTCAAGCCACGTGAGTTCCTTTGAGGATATACTGGTATCGGGCGGGATAGCTGGCACGAACCACGGGTGTCGCAACCACTATCCGTCTGCTGCAGCGCCTATTGATGCATTTTCCCTTGCCTTCGCTACGAGATGGCGCTGACGATGACGCTGACGCCTTACCCCTCGCCCCATGGGCTCACGTATCCATGCACACTAACGGACACCCTGGCTTTCAGCAACTCGCGCCGTAACGCATACAAGAACAAGGGTATATTTGGCGCCGAAGGTGCGTCTTAACACCGGCGTGAGCGCGGGCTTCCCCAACACACCGCCCTATGCGTCGCGCCGGCCCGAGCATCGCACGAACGGTGGCCACGTCCCTCGCCGCGTTGAACAGGACGTCCGGTCATGTCTCGCACTGCAATTGTGCTCATTCGTGCGTTTTGAACATTTGCAGAGCTGCGAAGGCGCCGAGAGGAAGCGCAGGTCGAAATACGCAAACAGAAACGAGAGGAGTCGGTCGCCAAGAGGCGCAACCTCGTCGTCGCACCCAGCTCGGGCTCAGCTGCAGACTCCGACGATGAGGGTGGGAACGACTCATCGGTTAGTCAACTCACGGTCTTACTCTGCTCTGCTCCCCCCAGCGAGGATTGTGTCATCCCTAGCCGAATCCTGCGCGCTGCTGGCCCCCATTGACTGTGCCTTCCCCTCCCCCGCCCCTACTGCATCCGATCTATACAGTTTAGCGACATGCCCGATATGATTCGAGGTGTATTCTCCGACCAACCTGACCAACAGCTTGACGCGACAACTCGGTTTCGCAAGCTCTTGTCCAAGGAGCGAAACCCGCCGATCGAGAAGGTTATTGAATGTGGCGTCGTGGCTCGCTTCGTCGAATTCCTGCGCAATGAGCATTCCATGATTCAGGTGAGTTGCACTTACACCTACTTGCGCACTAGGCGCTTCTAGAACGTTGTGGGGCACTGATCACCGCATGTCTCACATCGCTCGTCACGGCAGTTCGAAGCCGCTTGGGCCTTGACCGTGAGTCCCCGCGCTTCGGGGCCAGTTGGACTTCTGGATAACTACTCACTCGCAATCTGATCACGGCTCTGCTTCGTTCGAGGCCTCAGAATATTGCCTCTGGTACATCCGAACACACCCAAGTTGTGATTGAATCGGGCGCCGTGCCGGTTTTCATCGAATTGCTATCGTCGAACGTTCTCGACGTGCGAGAACAAGCAGTTTGGGCCTTGGGAAACATTGCGGGAGACTCACCGAAGTGCCGCGACTACGTGCTTGAGCAAGGCGCATTGCGCCCGCTGTTGGCGCTGCTGAATGAGCCACACAAGATGAGCATGTTGCGCAACGCCACGTGGACGCTATCCAACTTCTGCCGCGGCAAAAACCCTCAACCGCAATGGGAGCTCATATCTCCAGCGCTGTCGATCCTAACCAAGCTCATCTACTCTCTCGATGACGAGGTGCTCATCGATGCGTGTTGGGCTATCTCATACCTCTCGGACGGCTCGAGCGACAAAATCCAGGCGGTCATCGAATCGGGCGTCGTTCGTCGGCTCGTGGACTTGCTGATGCATCACTCCACAGCGGTGCAGACGCCGGCCCTACGATCGGTGGGCAACATTGTTACAGGCGACGACTTGCAGACCCAGGTCGTGCTTGCGTCCGGCGCACTTCCAGCTTTGCTGTCTTTGCTGTCTTCGCCCAAAGAAGGGATCCGAAAGGAGGCGTGCTGGACGGTGTCGAACGTAACAGCCGGATCTCCCGCCCAGATCCAAGCTGTCATCGACGCCAACATCATACCCCCTTTGATCAACATCCTCCAACATGCCGATTTCAAGACCAAGAAGGAAGCTTGCTGGGCGATGTCGAATGCGACGTCCGGTGGTCTCCAAGAACCGAGCCAGATCCGCTACCTCGTCAGCCAGGGCTGCATCAAACCCTTGTGCGACCTTTTGACGAGCAATGACAATAAGATCATCCAGGTCGCCCTCGACGGCCTCGAGAATATCCTCAAAGTCGGCGAGGCTGACAAGGCGCAGCACAACGGCATCAATCAGTACGCTGTCTTTGTCGAGGAGGCTGGTGGCATGCTTGCTATCCACAACCTCCAGCACCATGAGAATCTCGAGATTTACAAGAAGTGCTTTCATCTCATGGATACGTACTTTCCGGAGGACGAAGGCGACGACACGGGTATCCAAGCGGCCCAGGTCGATTCCCAAGGCGCGTTCGCGTTCCAATCGGACCTTGCTGCTCCGCAAAGCGGGTTTTCTTTCGTGAGTTCGAGGAAAAGGAGTGTCTTCACTGACCCGACCCGTACAGGGGCTAGGAATGAATGCTGAGCATTGGGTCATTATGACTTCGCAGAGCAATATGTCGTGACCGATACGGATGCAGTATCCGGCAGTTGTTCCGGCTCTGCTTGCCCCTCGTTGTACATCAGGATATTTCTCGCCGTTGCAAGTCTCCAAATTTGGGGCCTTCTGACTCGAGCCTCTGTCTTTTTTCGCCTTTGCTTTCCTCCCTCCTTTTCGTTTGGGTTACGCTTCCTGTTGGCACGCATTCGCATTGACTTGTCACTATCGTCGACTCAAGGTCGACATTTCTCTATTTTACAAAAAGAACCATCAGCACTTCGCCTTTTTGTTCAGGACAGATTATGGCGCTTCCCCGACGCCAGACTTCTCCTGCGACCACCGATCGAGGACCGCGAGCAGCTCCTTTCAATTGGGCCCCCCAGCGCGTTGGTGGCTGATAGTATAGACGGTATGCTGGTATCGACATCGCCTTAGCACCCTGCAATGCCCAGACTCTGTTCCGCTCCTGGTCGTGTCCTTCCGTGTCACTGAAGCGCCACTTTCTTGTTCGCAAGGAAGCAGTGCGTGTACTAGGCAGATGCTAGCTTTCAGCTACACTTTACTATTGCACGCCCCCTAGGTTCCTACTTAGAGCCCACGATCTACTGCCAACTGCCTTCTGCTTGTTTTTGCTTCGGCAAACCGAGGCAGATGACTAAAGCTTACCAATCTTGGAAAATCGCCCGGAATAGCCCGGAATATTGAATAGCCCGAGATCACGGCTGCCAAGCTCGCTAGCCGACTCGCCCGTGTAGCTCGCTCCACCGCACAACTCAGCCTATGCCCCGCTTTGTTGCAGCAACAATCATCGTTCGTTGCACACGTCCCGCACTGCTTACTTGCTCCTCTACATTCCACTTCGCCCGCGGACGGCGCTTAGCAAGCACGATGTCGATTCCGTCCACGATGAAAGCATGCCGGATCCAAGAGCAAGGAGAACTCGAAGTCATTCAAGTCACAGACGTCGATGTACCTCAGCCCGCTAAAGGCCAAGTAGTGTACAAGGTCCATTGGGCCGGGTAAGTCCTTGCCACTGGCCTATTCCCCGGCCCGCTAGCGCGTGGGCTTTCGCCGAAAGAGAGCTCAACCGGGCGACCGAGAGTGCGAGACCAACAAACTGAACCTGTCGGCGACTTTTCTCTTCTCTTCTGGCTTCAGTGTTAACTTCATCGACACCTGTGAGTGGCCACAGTCAAGCAAGGCTACGCGATCAGCGAGGGAACGATCGTCGATCGCCGCCCGCCGGCTGCAGCCAGCCGCTGTCTCGGCCTGCGGCTCTTGCGGGTGGTGAACGAAGTCTCCCAGATCGCTCCGGCCATCGGAATGCTCATGTCCAACGCCGCTCGCTTGCACCACAGATCAGCGTGGAGGGCTGTACAAACTTGCGATGCCCCATATCCTTGGCAACGAATCAGCCGGTGTCGTAGTAGCCCTTGGAGAGGGTGTCACTGAAGCGAGTCACGGCTTCAATATTGGAGACAAAGTTGCGGTACGCAAACCGACCGTCAAGACCGGAAGCATCCCTTTCGTCAACCGTTCAAAGAAGCTTATGGGAAATCCTGTCTTTCTCATTCTGTCTGTAGGCCTATACGGCCGGTGGATCGTTCGCCGAATACGCTGTATCGCTCGCCGACAAGACGGTCAAGATCCCAGAGTCCATGTCGACGAAGCAGGCAGCTACCGGTCTGTTGCAAGGTCTGACGGGTAAGATCATGCAAATCTGGAACACGGGGTAGTCCTGAGAGATTCGGCTGAAAAAACGTTCGTGGGCTACTCAGCCTTGACTTTCATTCGCGAGGCGCACCCGGTACAGAAAGGAGAATACATTCTCGTTCAGGCCGCCGCAGGTGGCCTGGGGGGGCTGCTGGTTCAATTGTGAGTCGCTAGCTCGACGAAAATTATAATATCGAATATCAGCACTAATAGTCGTGCCGACCCTATTTCACGCCCTAAACAGGGCGAAAAATGCTGGTGCACATGTGTGAGTCCTGTTGGGCATCGTGACATGAGGCTTCCCCGAATCGTTCACTGACCAACTTTACGACGTGTGCTGCTTTTGATCAGGATCGGGTAATGCCTCATGGGATTTCTTCTCCGATTCCTTTCGTCATCCCTGTCATTGACAACGCGGTGTTCCTCCGTGTTTCACCTCGTGTCGCCTGCAGAACCACCTCCACGGAAGAGAAGGCCAAGATTGCAAAGGCTTCCGGCGCAGATCATGTGATCCTCTACAGCGGACAAGTCAATGTCGTGGAAGAGGTCTACAAGATCACTGGAGGTGAAGGTATTGACCGTGGCGTTCACGCTGTGTTCGATGGCGTTGGCAAGGACACGTTTGAGATGGATTTCGATCTCGTCAGGAGAAAGGGCACGATCGTAAGCCGGACGGCCAAAAAAAGGAGAGCTCCGCGCTCGCTCGCACTCCTTGCCTGACCAGTAGAGTACTGATGGACTTCATGCACCCTAGGTATCCTGTGGAAATGCGTCTGGGGCCGTTCCTCCATTCTCTGTGCTTAAGCTTGGACCCAAGAATCTTAAAGGTAAACAACTGCTTTGTCGACCTCGTGTACTTATAGCTCGCAACAACAGCATACCGACTGACACCTCGAGCCATATTCCTCCAGTCGTCCGACCTGTACTGAATCAATACGTGCACACCAAGCAAGAATTTCAGAGATATTCGACCGAGCTATTCGACCTACTGACCTCGGGCCAGCTACGACTTTCGGTCCACTTGGAGTATCCCCTCTCGACTGAAGGGATCAAACAAGCCCAAATTGACATAAGTAGGATTGTTTTTTCCTCTCTGTCCATCGATGCTTGCTCCGGATCTTCCGAAGAGAGCACTGGGTACTGACAAGCCCGCCTGTCGTCGAACAGTGGGTCGCAAGTCCAGCGGAAAGCTTTTGATCAAGGTCG
Source organism: Microbotryum scabiosae (assembly GCA_022702605.1). Taxonomy (NCBI): domain Eukaryota; kingdom Fungi; phylum Basidiomycota; class Microbotryomycetes; order Microbotryales; family Microbotryaceae; genus Microbotryum; species Microbotryum scabiosae. The sequence goes on along the minus strand of JAHWDV010000017.1, from coordinate 537,155 downwards.
CTGAAGAGTGATAGCGCGTAGTTGCGAGGAGCTATCAGAGTCCAACGAGATGTAGCACAGAAAAGATCAAGGAGTTAAGATTTTTTCGGTTACTGCGAGAGGATAGGTCCGAAGTTCTTTGCATTGTACAGTGCAGTACCGTGGATTGGGTAGACGAATAGTCAGCGTCTGGTATGCCGTGATTGCGATGAGTTCCATTGCCGTAAAGACTCAAAAGTACTCAGGTCTGGAAAGGAAGAACATTTCTAGTCACCAGAAACTTCAGCGGTGGTTGGATTGCAAGCAGGAAGTAGGAAACGACGCTCGGGAGTCATCAGACAACAAGCTAAATGTGCGATGGAAGCAGCGGGCTACAATCTCGGTCTTGCAGGTGCGAATGGCAGTGTGTATAGATCACTTCTTGCGCTGCTGCAACATCAAGACTTGGACGATCCGGACAAACAAGTTGATGGCGTCGAGGATAAGAGAAACGCTCTCCCTCACAGGGTCCCTCGGGATAGCGCCGCGCTGGGCCAACTGCGCATGCGCCAGGATCTTTTGCGTGTCGTAGAGAATGAACATCGAGAACAAGCCTACGCCACCGTAGGCGGTCACATGTTCCAGTGCTGACATAGTCCTCATGCTCATCCTCGGGAGCAACATCGGAGCCAAGGACGACACGACGAGGACACCGAGACCAGCGAGGAGAGGGCCGCCGAGGTACAAAAAGGTGTCTGACTTCGCCGTAGCACCGACCCAGGTGAGGCCGGACACGGCTCCAAGAGTGTAAAGACCAGCCCGGGAAAGAACGACGGGATTGAGGAAGAACATGGGTGCAAGGGTTGCACCTTGAACGGCACTGAATATGGCGAAGCTGGCGTAGTGCTGCGAGTACGAAGTGACGCATCAGACCGGGCGGGATCATCGAGGTCAAGACTTGAAGCCTCCACATACCAAAGGCGAGTCTGGCTTGGTGTAAAAAACACCCATCATTGATCCGATACCTGCTGCTACCCCGACACCCATCACGAGCCAGGGATTGGCAGACATCATCCTGACGGCGATGCCGTTGGAGTGCAACAACTTGGCCACTGATGCCGTGATGAGGAGGCCTCCACCAGTCCACTTGAACGAATCGTTGAGGTACGCCTTCTCGAACGGCGAGAGCGAATCTCTTGTCTCGCGGTTGAGGAAGTAATTGATCGCAACAGTGCCTGCGAGCGCCAATCCTGCAGTCGTGCCAATCCTGGTCCAGTCAACCCCTGACGAGCCTTGACCGGGGGCGACGTAGGGTCCCGTGGCGACTCCACGCAAGGGGGACGACACGAATCGCTGGCGAAGAGCCCTGAACGGTGAAGCGGTCACAAGGTGCGGCGAAGAAGAGAGCTTGGCTCGACGGGAGGTGGATGCGAAGAAGCGAGCCGAGGCTGAGGTGGACTGGACGAGGGCCTCGCGGCTCGCTTTCGGTGAGGTATGGGTGCGCTGCAGCAGTCGAGAGACGGAGGGGCGAAGTATCGCAGTCATCTGGCGTTGGAGGACTTGGCTTACTTGAGGATGAGTGAGTGTGATTGAGTGTAGGTGAGTGCGGTTGGCGTGGACGGTGTCGGTGGTGTGGTTCTGAAAGAAAGCAGCAACTGGCGGTGCCGTCATGCCGGCCGCTATCGGCCGCGACTGGCCGCGATGACGCGTCGACCGGCGGGGAAACTGACGACACCACCGGGACTTTCGTGGCCTCCGAGTCGACTCTCGCAGTTTCATATCGGCACATGACTTTGCGACTAGGTAGCGGAAACAAGAGAGAAGGTGGTGGTGATCTCAGAGCTCATAGTAAAAAGCGTCTGCAAGTTGTCTTGTTGCAGATTAGCGTTTCGCTCTGATCTCGGCAAAGGGGGGTCCGGTCCTCCATCCGCACAGCCAGCTAGCGGTCTGTACGGAGCTAAAGTAAGTATAAGCAAAAGAAGTACAGAACGTATTGAAATCTAAGTAGGACGGATGAAACCAGCGGCGGGCACCTCAGACCTTCAGAGCTTAACGCTTCCGAGTTCAGTGTAAACTGTGACGACAGGTGGTGACGCTACCAGAGGCCCGATCCACTTGCCGAATTTTGGATAGAGAGGGTTGGCTGTGCGCAACGACGGTGTTAGTGGTTGGTGGAGCCCATCAGCGGAATTGATCTCAATCCGCAAGCTGAACATTGATTGGACACTTACCGGAATGGGTTTTGATTGCTGTGACCATGAGGGGAAGCGGCGGGTCAGCTTTCCTACCTAGGCGGGGTGCCCCAGGCGACGTAATGCGCTGCGTCGGATACAAGGTACAGGTGCTCACCCTTGCCATCCGTGTATCGCTCTACGATGGCGAACTTGGTTTTGTCCTGTACATATACATAGATCTTCGAGCGTGAGCTCCGACTCTCAGGAATGGGGGCCATCGACCCTGTCTCGGACGCGGAGTCGCACCTTGGGGTTTTGCATCACGTGCCCTGAGCGTCGGCGAAGACACGTTCTTTTGCTCGATCGTTAGCCCCAATCGACTCTGTGGGCTCCTACAGTCGCTACAGCGTAATTGACTGACAGTCCAGAGTGCCCTGGTCGCTCCGGTAAGATTGCGCGAACTCGACCTGTGACAGGGGGCGCGAAGGAGAGCGAATCGAGACACCGGTTAACTCACGTGTCCGGCCCGACCAGAGGAGAGGGAGGGCCGAGGGGTCAGCCGGGGCCTGGGGACGAGGCTCAGCTGCCAGCCCGACGCCCTCCGCCCCTTCTTACATGCTGGGCTTGGACTGACCAATTTGGATTTTACTTCTTCAGCCAAGGATTCTGACTTGAGAGCGATGGAGACGACAATGCAGCTGAGGAAGTGCGGGCGACATGAGCCATGAGGGCGACGCAGGCTCGCAGCAATGGCAGCGACCCGCGACGAGCGGAGACTGGCAGCTTACAGAACCATGATGAAGATGTCGATCGAGCCGGAGAGCGTGCAGTGGTTGCGGGCGATATAGACTGTCGTGACTCGTGGGACAAGGAACGTGTCGGGGCGGATTATTAGCAGGGTACGGACGTAGAGTGGGTCGACTTGAATTGTTGAAGTTGGAGCGGAGCGGACGAAGGGATGGATGCCCTCGGAACCTTGGGATGCGGGGGCGGCCGGCCGCCCACAGCAGTCCCACAGCATTCCGCAACGGAAAGGCTCCTTAGCCTCGACGACAATATTTTTTCCTGCAAAATGTGTCTCAACTCTGAATGACAGCACAAGTACTTTTAGTGAAATCGCCAGTGGGTACTCGACTCTACTCGATGTGCTTTACACGAACCGCGTTGACGAAGCGTTGCTCTTGCTTGCGGTAGGATGTACCGCTGCGAGTGGCCGAGAACCACTGGGAGGCGTCGAGGATCGCGACCGACTAGAGGGTTGGATGTGTGTGTGTGAGAGAGAGGGTGTTGATGGGTGAGTGGAGCATTGAACGGGCATCGACGTGAGCTAACCGAGTCGATGAGCGACGGTGGGTTCGGACTCACCATGGACTCGACGGTGCCCACCAGCGAGACCAACGCCTGGCGCTCGTCTTGAGCTGACGCAAGTGGGCTTCCGGAACGGCATCGAGTTCTTGGTCGAGCAGTTTGTGGCCGTGCGCGATCGTCATGGTGAAAGGTCCAAGTGAGGGAGTGATATAGAATCCCGAGCGAGGCCAAGGGATTGAGACGGTAGTACCCGAGGCGTTCGTCGTGGCAGACGTGGACAAGTTGCGGGTGACGAGCACGCTCCTGGCTCACCAGGTCGATCTGACCCCTGGAAATGACTCCGAACCATGGAGGAGCAAGACAAGTATTGGGTCGTTCGGACTCAAAATAGTACGAGCAGACGCTTTGAAGTACGAGCGTCATTTACAACCTTCAAAAACAATGCTGTGTTCATTATTGCTGCTTCAAATGTGGTTCAGAGTGACCGAGTGACCTTGGTGACCGAGGGGTCTCCTTTCGGAAGACCGGCCTGCCGGGGGAGCTGCGATGCCGAGCGGCGGCGGCGAGGGCTGCCGACATTGGCACCGGTGCGATCAAGCGAGCTCACCATGATTCGACTCTCTTCTCCGCTCGATAAGCTCCAAGCCCCGCCTCAGGGCGCGTATATGAGCGCGGCTCGCCCCTCACCTGTCTCTCTCTCCTTCTTATTCATTGCCGCGTACCTCTCACAAGGCTCCTCCACAACTGGGCGGCAACCGACTAGCGCATTGACGCAGCATCGAGGCGTTAGGTGGTAGAAGTCGGCAGTAGTGTACCCCCGGCCACTGTGAGTTCCCCCTTCCCACTCGTCCGAGTACCATCAGTTGATCGTCGAGCAGACTGGCCTCCTTTCATGCCGCTCTTCTTTGACCTTGATCTCCACCGTCAACCTCGCCATCACCCACCGTCCCCCTCTTGCTTACATCCTCCACCTCGGGATTTAGCGTCGCAGGGGGTTTCCCTCGCGTCCATTCGGCCGTTCAAGACGTCATAACGGGTATCAATGATGAATCAACAGCTTTGATCACAAAAAGCTTAAAGAGAGCGTTGCGCACACGAGGTGTGACTACCTACTAGTAGTTCCCTCCGCTCGAATGTAAAGTTGCGAGCTGCTTCTAAGTCACCCGCCGCCAACAGCTGCTTCAACTGGCTGCGCGCCGGGACAGATTAGCCTCGAGGATGGTGGGGAGAGCGCGGGGGTTTGTGGGCGTTAGCTGTGTTTGATTTTTCTTTTCTTTTCTTTCCTTTTCCACGTGCACGTGTCAGGCCGCGTTGCACAGCGGCTCCGACTGGTGTCTCCCTGTTCCTGTTTTGTCATGATTTGGGTAGAACAGAATCCGCTGATCACCGGTACTGGAATGTCGACTCTACTCGATCAGCAGGCGCACACTGGCCTTCACAGACGGAAACGCACTCTTGACGTCGAGTAGCACCGCCGCAGCACTTTTGGCGCGCCCCCACAACTCCATCAACGTCGACCGACCACAACAGCCTGGATCACAAATCGAGCACAAACAATCAAGCTGACGAGAACCACTTGTCATTCCGTTGTATTTTGGTGGTAGGTTTTAATGGGCACCACTTGCCAAGTTGCCATCCTTCCATTATCCGTCCATCATCCGTCGGAGCAACAATGGCCAGGTGCACGTTCGCATCGACCGATCCGCTTCTTCGCAATCTCTGGGCTCGCTCAGTCGCGTCGGAGTGTTCATTCGAGGGAGCTGCTGAGCCGATCAGAGCGAGACGGTGGACCACCTCTTCAAGAAGAGGATCGTGCTCTCCGCGATACCACTTCCATCGCTTCGACGCCACAAAGGAGTGAGAGGCTGCTCGCACGCAACTGAGAGCTTACCGCGTGTATGCATCCTCCCTGCAACAGGTACGCATAGCTTCCCGTTCCCAACACAAGCTCAGCCCGGTTCAAGCGGTCGAACGCGGCTTGAAGCCAAGAGCGAGGGCCCGGTCACTCCACGGTTCGCTTCCGACTCGAGCACTTGGACGGCGCATTCGCGAGTGTTGCCGCGTCTTCAGACTCCGGCCCATGAACAATGCCGATCTGCATGCTCTGTTCGCGTCCAGAGCTATCGTCAAGGCTCGCTCTTTCTTACGGCAAGGGCTAGGTGGAGGCGCGACCGGTGCAACCATCAACGGGGCTGGATCTCTATCGAAAAGCCCCAATGGACACGGTGGTTTTGGTGGCGGTGCGTTAGGCACGTCAGCAATCAATGCAGAGGTGAACCGAAGAGATTATCTCGGCCGAACGGTCCTTCACCTCGCTGTGAGCGAACTAGCGGACTGGGCAGTTGAATGGGTCGAGATCTTGCTTGCCGTGCCAGGGCTTCACGTCAATGCCGTGGATACTGAAAGCGGGTGGTCCGCCCTTCACCGAGCACTCTATGCTGGAAACGTCTCTGCCGCCCGACTTGTTTTTGAGCGCAGTGACGTCGATCAGGGCCTCAAGGATCACGAAGGGTTGACCCCGTTTGACGTGTACAACTCGACCGTAGACGGCACCAACCCTCCCCAATTGCCGGCCGGTCTAGGGACGGATGCGACCAATCTGTTTCAGGGTGGCGATCTCAGCATGGGCCGCAGCGAGCTTCATACCTGGGGGAACAACCGTAACTTTGTCCTCGGCTTCAGCAGCGATGGAATTCGAACCTACCCAGAGCGTGTGCCCTTGAGCCGACACGAAGGCGGAGCCGGGCTGAGTGCATTCGATCCCGTGAAAGTTCTCGACGTTTCAATGGCACGTCTCCACACAGGTAAGTGCTTAGTTGCTTCCCAGTGCTCGCTCAGGTCCTTTGATCTGACAACAAGAGTCGATTCTACTTTTCTACAGCCATTGTGACGGACGAGCCTCGCAACAACATTCGCCTTTGTGGCTACGGCACGGGAGGACGGCTTGGACCGACACTGCACACACAGTTCCATTTCACCCCGCTGCACGACTTCCCTCATCAGGTTGCAGTGGCGGTGGTCTCCCCCGACCATACGCTTGTCGTTACGACGTCGGGTTCGGTCTGGACGTTCGGTCTGAACCGGTTTGGCCAACTAGGCTACACTTTAGACGGCGCGTCCGGACCATCGTCTGGCTCCTCCGGACCCCATTCTTCTGGCGCTTCGGATGATTTTACACAATCGCTGCCGCGTCGTGTACTCGGATTGCTCAAGAAGGAAGCAGTGATTGGGGCCGCTGTTTCACGAACGCACAGTGCCGTATTCACCTCCAGCGGAGATCTCTTTACCTGGGGAACGAACAAGGGCCAGCTGGGCTACCCAGCGGGCGGAACCACCGTTCAGGTGCTGCCACGCAAAGTCACCAGCATAGCTTCCCCGATTGCCATGCTCACGACGACCGAGAGTGCGACCGCTTGCCTCCTTGCGGATTCGAAGGAAGTCGTTGTACTTTATGCGGAGGGCTATATACGCATCGCAATTCCGCTCACCCCCTTCCCGTCAAAGATGCAACCCTACCGGCCGCCGAACGTAAGCGACAAGCCTACGATATGTAAGATCGCATCTTGCGGTACCACCTTTGCCGCATTATCGACGTTGGGAGACGTCTTTACTTGGGCCCTCGACGGGTTGTCGGCCTCGACCAGTGGCATCGAAATTTCCCCCAACTTCCCGCGGCTAGCACCGAAGCCCCAACGGATTTGGTCGCTTCGACGCGCCTTCACCGCTGTCACCGACCTTGGTGTTGGTTTAGACGGAACGATCATTATCTGCACTGTCTCTGGACACTGCTTCGTGCGAACCAAAAGGTTTGAAGCACAAACGGCAAAGTCCGGGAGATCAACACCGACCTCGGCGACCTCAAAAAATGGCCATGGCGGTTGGAAATTCACCAAGGTCCCGTTCTTGCAGCGGTGCGTGCGCGTGGCAGCCAACTCAACAGGGGGTTTTGCTGCCCTGCGATCGGATGTGCCGCTGCGTCATATCGATATCGAAGGCTCCACGCTCGCTGACGATCTGCTGGGCGTCCTGCCCCACTGCTCGCGTGGCGAGGCTGAAACACCGAGCGCTAGAAACGAAAGGGCAGCGCAGGATGAAGACGACGAGGACACAGCAACCCAAGCGACTGTGGAAAGGGATATTATAGTCGCAAAGCGATTGATGCAAGTACTAGTGACTTGGAACCCTATTTGCGAGGCTCACTTGGCGGGAACCGACATCTTTTTCGTTCCAAATCAAGGCCAAAGGATCCCTATTCATCGCGCGATTCTGGCGGTGCGATCGCCCAGTCTGCTCACTCGAATTGCAGCCGCGTCGCCCGATTCAGTTGAGCTCAAACTCGACTGCTCGGACTATTCGGCCCTTCTATTGATCCATTACCTTTACCACGACGATATACCCGCGGTCTGGGATCTGCGCATTGGGCTCTCTCTGCAGGCTGCTTTCGGAAGCAGTCTGGCCATTGGGGTTTATCGCCAAGAGTTGCAGCGCCTAGCTCTCGATCTCGAACTGCCTGCATTAGGGGAGGCACTGAATTACCAGGCCCGAATGGTACCGCGTCCAACGCTCTCACACGACATCACAAGGCTTTTGCAATACTCGCTCGACGCGAGTCGCCTGGCCTCCTCGAACCTGGCACCCGACATCGCGTTAGCACTCGCCGATCGTGACGTTGCTGCTCATTCAGTCATTCTTCGCGCGCGCTGTCCGTTCTTTCGCGTCTTCTTCGACGAAAACGAATGGACCCTACATCGCAGGAACCATGTCGACGGCAAAATTCGCTTCAGCCTGCAGCACATTGAGTGGAGCGTGATGAGGCTCGTGCTCGATCATCTTTATAGCGATGCCGGAATGAGCCTGTTCCGATCGATCGACCGAGCCACAGCAGACGACTATATCGATTTCGCTACACAAGTGCTTGCAGTCGCGAACGAATTACTGCTCGACAAGCTCAAAGCGGTTTGTTCCGCTGTGTTGCGAAGCTTCAGTAAGTTTTCCTTGTCAACACGTCCAGCCTCATGTGTCCCTGCCGATAACTGACATCGGGCTACTTGGAATAGTCACGCTTCGCAACGTCTGTGCGATTTTTTCGGACGCAGTTTTCTACGAGGCCACGGATCTTGCTCGCACCTGCATGCATTACCTTGCCTCTTCGATGGAGACCGCCCTCGAAAACCGACTTCTGGATGACCTTGCCCCTGACCTGTTGAAGGCTCTGACGGAGTTCGTGCAAGAGCGGCAAGGTAACAAGATGCCTGTCACTCGCTCGGGTTACCTGGTCAACGATCTGATGGCCAAGCATGCCCCTTTCGTGGCCGATCTCGACATTGGGCGGCCTACCGGCGGTGCCAGACGTTGGAGACCTGTAACTGGCAACTCGAGCTCACCACGACCGTCACCCAATCTGCTCTCCCCAGGTCCTTCCCCTTTGATGATACCTCGGTCGTCCCCGAGTATGCGGTCTCATCATCTTCCTTCTCCTGCCAGTAGTCCGTCGATGTCGGCGCACAACCTCGATTCCGAGGACATGTTCACCATGGACGAAGACTTCTCGCTTGACGGCATGGTCCCAGCAATAAAGCCTGCCAGTACATCGAACCCGAGCATGCCTAATCTTCCACCCATCCGACGACAATCGGTCAACACTGTGAGAAGTGCATCTCCGGGTAGCACCAATTTCACTACTCTCGGCTCCCCTCCACCTCCGCGGCTTCAGCCGTGGACAAAACCCACCACGACCCCTCACAAGTCAGTTGCTTCCTGCTAGACTCTGGCACTGCAACGACACTGATCAGGTTTTTTTTTCGCTTGTGTCATGCAGACCTGTAGATTTGAGAAGCATCATTTTCTCTGAAGCATCGACATCAACCACTCCGCCGACCTCCCTGGGTGCTCGAGCGCTTTCCGCCAGCGCCGGGCAATCTCTACCAAATTCGTCTCAAAAGCCCACACTTAGCAGCCCTTCCCGGTGGAGGCCTACCGCTTCTACCCCTCTCTCGTCCTTGTCAGAGATTCAGTCACAACAGTCGCTTCAGGCTCCGCCCCGTGTTGCGCCGTCTCGGCCCCTTGCCCCGAATCGACGACCAGTTACGCAACATCCAGTTTCTGCTGCGCCCCCGTCCGTGTCGACCTATCGGCCGGCACCTCTGGTTCGGACGGATCCGGCGTCTGCGATTGGGGCACCCGTATACACACCAACGCGAGTCCCCCCCGGATCGAAACCCCCATCTCGTGCGGGCTTCAGTGGCGCAGATGTTCCTTGGACGAACTACACCCTTGCCTCCGCGCGAGTTCAAACCCCTGCACCGCAATCGCCCTCGGCCTCCTCGGATCCATTTGCTGTTTCCCCTGCATCTTCATTTGCCGCCATCCAGTCGCAACAGCGCCGCGAAATCGAGCAAGTGCGTGAAGGGCGAGCTGTACGAAGTCTAGCAGAAGTGATGGACGAAGAGCGCCAACAAGCCAAACAACGCGAACTCGAAGCAAAACAAGAGCGAGACTTCGAGATTTGGTTTGAGGAGGAATCCCGTCGGTTCCAAATACAATCCGGTGAAGGTCCTTCGGCATCGGCCTCTGCTGGACGTTTCGGTCGTGGAGAGTCGTCACGACGGTCTGGGGGAAGGAAGCCGGCCCGCGGAGGCGGCCCCGCTGCCGAGGGCAGTAACGCGTCGCGAGGCTCGAGCAGGGGCGGAAAGGGCCGCGGAGCCAAACCCATAAAAGGTTGACGGCGGCATGTGCTAGAAATGGACTTTGGAGTTTGCATCGAATAGAGATCTGGTGTACACGACATGTTGTAATCGATCTCACCATTGAGCTTTTTCTGATATGGCCAATTCGCCCCTCCGCCCTCCTCAGTTTCCAAGCTCCATCCAGGCCCATCGGATTGACAAGTAACCCGCAACGATAGACAGTACAATGTAATGAGTTCTGATATTAACATAAGTTGTTTGGGGGGTACAACAAGCAGACAAAGCAGAAGAATCACAATTCAACGGTCTGAATCCTTGTCCCCGGCGCAACCTTCCCTCGAACAACTTTTCTTTGTGAATCCAGCATCCTCTCAACGCTCTCGTCAAGTTCGCCGTAGAAGCCATATCCAGCGAAATCGCTTTCTTCGAGATCGATGGATCCCGATTTGAGATGACTCGACATTGGTTTCCCGCTCCTAGCATCGACCTCGCCCACGAAATGATCGACGAAGACCGAATTGGGCTTGCGGTTCGCTTCGGCGTGAAGCTGTCGCATCATGCGATAGACCTCGATAAAGTACTGTCGGAGGGAATCGAGGAAGCGCTGGGTCTGACGATGTTTGGATGCTGCGCAGAAGGCGATAGAGTCGTCTTTTATGATATATCCGACTGTGGAAAGCGGGAGTTGGGTAAGGATTTGTCGATCAGTACAGGAACAGTGCAAGAACGCGGGATGTGCCGGAAGAGCTCACTTCCAAAGCCATCAGGGGTGACTGCCCCAAAACCGAACAGGCGCAGCGCGGGGTTGCCACAATTCGAAGTCGACAAGATTGAAGCGTTGAGTGTGGCGTACCCCGAATCCTTGAACAAAGCCGGCACAGACTTGGTGATGCTGACTCCGTCCGCACCGAGCGGCTCGTCAGAATCTGAATCCGAGCCCGAGCCCGTGGCACCGATCGTCGCATGCCCATTCTTGGCGCGTTCTTCCTTGTCTTGCTGCATCCGTTGCTGATGAAGGCAATACATCGCGTACAGCACACGGTCTTGGCCAAGACCTTTCGAGCACGCTTTTGTCAATTCGGTGTGGGCTTTGCAAGCGGCACGAAGGGCGTTGATCTTGTCCCGCGGAGATGCGTCAGAGCAGAATGTCTTGACAAACGCAACAGACCTGAGGGTTAAAGCATAGCCGGAGTACGCGATCAGCAACAATGTAGGCTCTGTATGGTAATCTCGAGCGTCCCCTGGAGCTTGACCTACTCCCGAGTGACCGGCCTGATTGCTTCCGTACGACCATGTAAAAATGATTTCGTCATCGCCGGCTCGTACGTCGATTCTGTTCTTCCATAGAGCGAGAAGTAGGCTGCTTGGTACGCCATTTGCACAAAAGCATCGGGGGAGAACCCGTGCTGCGTAATCGCATTCTTGCCATAGACTTCAAATTCCAGCGCAACGGCCTCATTCGAACAAATCAGATCGCTGAGGCGAGTTTCGGCAAAGCGAACGGCAACTTTGAGATCGGGGGTCATGACCCAATCGAGCTTCTTGGGAAGGGTGTCGATATCTTCGGGTGCTTCATCACTCTGACCCTTCGCAGGAGGCTTTTTACCTCCACCGGTTGCCCAGGGCGAGATTTTGGCTTTGAACAGCGTGGAGGAAGCCGAGTTGATCGATTTTGCAAATCGGAGAATCAGCTCCGTGTAGACATCGGCAACAAAGCGGAGCACGGTGTGTCCGTCAACCCCCGAGTGCTCAAAGTTGATTCCCGCAGCGCCGTTCTCGGCAACGATAATTTGGAGCTGCAGAGCTCAGAGCCAGTCCAAGGACATTCAGCATCGTAACATCGGACAACGGAAAACGACTGGATTGCACTGTACCGACCTTGTCGTAATATCGGTTGGTGCAGGTGCCGACTTGGACACCTTTCTCTAACTTGTACGTTCCACCTGCCGTAGTCAGTAAGCCACGTGGCGATGTTCAGGGTAAAGGACGCGTACGGCAGGAGCTAGCGCATCGGCGGTGAAAAAACGCACAAAGCATGTTTGTCGCAATCTCACTCGCGGTGCCCGGATTCGCATCATCGAGGCAGACAACGAACAGAGCCTTGTCGAGCACGTCGAGGTACATCGAATTGCCTTGGTCGCTCATCAGTCGCTCACGGTGACCCGCCCAGATTGCTCGACGCTCTGTGCTCAGAACTCCCAGAGCGGACTGTGCGACTTGATTGCGAGGGGTTCGTGCCGCGTCAGAAACGATTGCAGTCAAGTTAGAGAGCAGCGCACGCTCCGTGAGGCAAGGCCGGTTCTTCGAGTCAAGAACCTGAGTGCATAGCCAGCGGGGGGTCAACAGGGGTCCAGATCCGTGAAGTTCCGGTCTCAAATAGGGGTTGAGCTTACATCGAACCAGTAGAATTGACCGCGAGCCATGACGACGATATGCCTAGACTCGGGGTCGACTTGCATTTTGCACCCAGTCCTGGAAACGTTCCGAGCACCCGCAGAATTAGGGTACCAGACGTGATTATAGAGCGGCAGCCTTCGACTCACCTAGTAGGGACCCGCGCGGTACCAAAGAGCTTGGCGTATTGGCTCATATCCACTGAGAAGCATCGTCTTGGAGACGCAGCGTGAGCCAGGACGAACCATGGTCCTGGAGCAAAGACAGGAGACGGGAGACTTACAAGGCGTCCCTCGAAATTCGTCGGGCTCCAGCTGGCCGGTTCTGAAGTCGTGAACAAACCCCAGACTGGCCAGGATGAGTGAACTTGCTCGCATCAACTGGTTGCCTCGAGCCGGAGTTGGATCGTCTCTGTGAAACACGGCCACAGGCATACGGGATGAGTTTGTGAGCTCGACTTGCTTCAGCACTTCGGCGCTCCGTTCGGAGAGCCAGGTTCGGTCGACTCACTCGAGGATGAAGAAAGGGTTGAGGCTCAGAACGACCGAATCCGAATGCGACAGGTAGCTCTCGGTCCAGAACTCCTCGATGAAGCTAGCTCGAGTCGAGGCATACTCGACCAGGTCCTTGTGCAGTGCGGGGCCTTCCTTGTGCATGAAGTCGTGTACGACTTTCTTGGTACGCTCATGCTCGACTGGGCCCTGTTCGTATGTATGGATGGGTAGGCGGGAGCGGGGAGCGAGATGGCCGACCACATGAAATTGCTCGGGTCAGCCCGCGAGCGTGGTGCAGTGGGGCTCGGCCGGCCGCGACGGTGCAACAGCACTCGCAGCCCTCGGTGCGACTTGCACAGACACTGACCTGTAGTCCTTCGAGAGCGCGGAGATAACGCTTCATCGTGTCCTCCAATGGCGGGATCGGCAGATGGGGCAGTTTATTCTGATGTTGCATCGTGCGACCGCCGACCGAGATCGGGCCATCCGGCGGAGGGCCCTCGAGCACCGCGTGACTGGCGCTGGTTTCCGTTACCTTGGCCGAGTCGGACATTATCGACAAGAGTCCGGTGAGATGGGGAGTGTGGGTTGAGGTTGGGATGGGTGAGTTTCACAAAGTGTACGGGCGTGCGTTATCGAAAGGGCGTGCTACGTACCGCTGGAGGGAAGGAAGTTAACGTGCGAGAACACGGTCCCGAGGGGATAGCACTCACTCGGAGCTCGTCCCCACCGTGACGTAGTCACGTTTTGCGCGGAGCGTGATTCCGATCCGACTTCATCCGGACGATCACCCATCACCGGATTACTCCGCATCCAAGATGATGTGCATCGCACTTGACTCGCCCTCGGTGCGACTTGGAAGGTGACTGACCGCATTGTTCCGAGACTTTCGGGTCTTCCCAGAGCCAATGCCTGATTGTGTTATGTAATAACAGCGAAATAAAATCAAGCGCGCCCACTGCAGTGCCCACCCTCAGAGTCGAAGACGGCACGTCACGTGCACGTCGGGCTCGGTCTCACCATGATCTGGGATGTACGGGCTGTGTCAGTGAATGGAATGACTGGTCCAATGTACCAACCAAGGAAGAACGTCGTTCTAAGTAGCATTTCGATTAAAGAAAACTGATTTCAAGTAGCATTCTACGCTCAAAGATGCCCCGCTGTCGTATGGATAGGTCGATTCCTTTCAATTCGCTGCCGCATAGTCCCTATTGGGGACGCAGCAATTCCCTAGCCCTCTCTCGAGTCCATACTGCAAAAGTCGGGCCCGCGTGTTTGAATCCTGGACGTGCCATAAGCCAAGTATCACCAAGCCGTTGACCGAGAGGTTCACTTCTTCTGTCATGGAAGAGTTCAATGCCGAGATTCGATCAGTGGGTGTTCCCCTATCTCCACAAGCGAGGTATCCAAAAGCCGGCCGGCGCCCATGAACCTACCCATCTTGCCCTCCGAATTCTGCCGCTCGAATCTGATCAACCTCTTGGTTCGAGGTACAAGGTGCATGAAACTCTGCGTAATGAAAAGGTTGTAACTTGTCCGATCACTCTTGCCGTGCCCTTCGAGGTGGTCCCTGTTCGTCTTGAGCAGGCAATGATAAAGCGTGGATAGCTTTGTGGTCGTGGGTGATGGCGGGATCGGTATGATGTAGTGAATCCACGGTATGTTCAGCTTGGTAGGCCTATCTTCCGATACTATCGGTCTCGTCGTTATCAAGTATATCAATGCGTTGTCCATTTGTCACTGGTGTTCAGGCCAGTGTTGGGTCATGCCTTCGAGACACTCACCTGGTCCCATGGCCCGGGCAAGTAGTTCAGGAGCCGGCGGAGTGGAAAGCTGGAACGGACAGAATTGAATGTCTGAGGAGCACACGATCCATTGATGCGCGCGAGTTCAAGAGAAGGCAAGGCGGTTCGAGCGCATCAGTCGGCATTCTTCGGCGACGCGATCAGGGTTTTCATTCCACTCACGAAGATGTGGCTGCGAGGCACCAGCAAGAGACCCCCCGCTGAATTACAGTGCCGATCCCAAGAGGTATGGTTACTCATCCCGACTCTGCTCTCGCTCCAGCATCAAAGAAACGGAAAACTCACTTGAAGAAACAGATGATCTCCCGACCGTCGTCAGCGTATTGCTGCGTCAGCGAATACGCCGCTTCGAGGTCGCTATCGATCAAATCGCTCGTCTGAGGTCGGAACGGGGTAGAGTCTCCAAAGTGTGGTACGATCATGCCATGTTCTGCAGACATCTCGCAGATCAACGCAATTACACAGCGCGACAAGGATAAGGACCAAGCTAGAAGCGCTAAATTTGTGTGGAGTCGTGGAGTCGTGGATCCTCGGACTGACCTTCCATCAGCGCGTGCAGGTTGTGCACAATTGAATAGGAGACACCTCCACACTCGAAATCTTGAACCTTCTCCCCCGGTCCGTACTCTGGGCCCTGTAAAGGATCGCGCTTGCCCACTTTGCTCAGGTCGGGCGTTCTGTGTGAGGGGCCAATGGAGGGGAGAAGCCGGCGCGAAAGAGTCCAAGTGGGAGCCGTGAAAGTCTGTCAGCGATAGGAGGCCGAGCTCGAGCAACCGTCAAAGGGTCAACAGACTGTAGGCTTGGCAAATGGAGCGTACTTTGGGGGCACTGGGGGCTTTTGGGCGAGATCGGGGCAGATGTGCACGAGCTGGTTCGCGAACGTCGGAGGCGCGTCATCGATCCGGACTACCTCGCTCGACCGGAACAGATTAATCTGCTCCAATGCGACCGCTGACCTGAACGAGCTCTGGATACGCCGAGGGAGACTCGATGGGGTTTCCTTCATTTGTGTGTGTGAGCACACGTAAGTGGATCGCCGGCCGGATGCACAGAGAAGCAAGAGAGCAGTGAATGGGTTGAAGCGCGTGGGGCGCGAGAAACAGCCGGCAAGTCGGGTTAACCGAACCATAGTTTCGCACGCATAGCCTCGCGAGGTTCTCCGTCCCGAGCACGCGGGCATCTGAGCCTTTCTAATGTCAGGGCGCCATGTGAAGCCTCAATTCGTGGAGCCTTGTAGTCCAGAGCAGGCCGGGTGGGGTCTCGGTGAATCCGGAACAAAAAGCCACGACATTTAGCTCGGCGAATCTGATTTTCCTCTCGAGCATCAATCGGAGCCGTGGGTAGTCTGACTTCCATTTGGTAACCGATGCATGCAACCCCTTGAGCCGATGCATGCAATTTTGCCTTCGCAACGTAAACATCACTTTATCGTGTGTGTGGGTGTCGCACCAGCAATGGGCGGCACAGCAGCACCGCATCCCCTCGATTACTCCCGTGGCGAGCCCTGTCACCTGCCGAGATCTCGGGAAAGGAACGTTACAATGTGTCGTGATTGCACCGTCGCGGTTTCCTGTCTCCTCCTGTCTCCAAGCGCCGACACCGACCTAAACGAGCGTCAGTCTTGTTCTTTGACGTCTTCTTCTTCTTCTGTCTTGTGGTGTCCCTTCCTCCCTTTTGTCTCACACCTACGCCGCGTTCGCTGCCCGCTGCCTGCCGCCTCAACGCCTAATGGGCGGCCTGCTTCCTCCACCGGTCCCTCGTCCTCGTCTTGCCTGCGCACGCATAATGGTCGCTCGTCCACGTGCGGCACCGATACCACGACCTTTGAGGGCGTTCGGGCCGACTCGTTTGAACATAGGGGCCTGCGAGAGCATGTCGGGCACGACGTAGAAGCGGATCGAGCTCCCTCGAATGTAGACCTGGAGGTTGCGAGCGACGAGCAAGGCAGAGCAAGGCAGAACAAGGGGCGATGAAACGGGGCAGAATCAAAGGTCAGATGGAATCACGGTGCAGTCCTGAGCCTGCGGCGACTGACCTGATCGAGTTGTGTGACACGACCATCACGATGTGTCACGGTGACCTGGGTCAAGGAAATCGACAACGAGTCCTCGGCTGGGAATTGACAATGACAATGGGCAAACCGTGATCAGTGCCGACCCCGGGACCCCAAACGTGGGAAACAAGCCGTCTTGGGTTTGATGTTCTCCGACATCATTGAACTATGAGAGCGGTGATGGCTGGGTGCCCTCGTCGAGATCAGGACGCGAGCTGACCGTGCACAGCGCAGGCACGAGCAAGATATCTACGTCGAGGGCTCTGAAAAGACGGGATTGACGAGGTTGGGGTTATACGAGGCGAGCAATGATATGATCGATGTAGGAAGCGCTGGGTTGATAGCTACAGACCGGTAGGGGTGCAACCGGTGCTGGCCAGCCAACGCGGGGGTAATGATGACAGCGCCAGTGACGACGGTACAACACAGCAACGACGACGACGCTGTTGAAGACAACCATAGCGGCTGTAGAGAGCAAGAGTGTGACTCACCTTCGAACAGCTTGCCCCTGTACACCTGGCCCGTCTTGAGCTCGACGGTGATGACATGCCCCAATGCTTCGTGCAGCAGCTTGGTCGGGATTCCAATGTTCGCCATCTGCCACCACGATGAGCATCGGAATCAGTATTTGAAATGAGCAGTGGGCCATCCTGGTCAATCGGACCAACCTTAAGACGTCGTTGAGCGGAGAGGGTGGGGGGGGGAGGGAGTCTGGGTAACGACCGGGTTACTGCAAGCCCAGGAACTGGCGCGCCCCGTGGTCGCAGCTACGGTGCGCCGATTCAGTCAAAACTAACGAATCCGGGAAGGGTTCCCACAAAACATACACTGAAGCTCTGTTTTTCATCTCGAGTAAAAAAATGACTTTACTGTCCATCAGTCTGTTTCACTCTGATGAGTGATTATTAGGGATGCGCTTCCGCATGAGCCTCGGTGCTTGACTTGGAGTCGGTGCTCGGTGCCGGGGCCTCAGTTGCGTTCATCAGTTGCGCAGCACTGTGCTCATCTGGTACCTCTCCGAGTCCGCCCCCACCCACCCGTCCACCCACAGCTCGCCATCTCCGACACAGTCACATTCGGTGATGATCGGTTCCAACAATATCGCCGCCGCCGCACTGTGCGTTGTCACGGGCCTGTGCATCGTCCCAACCATCGACGCGGCGCTTCGTGTCGAACGCGATCCGGCAGCGCGTCGATGCGCGTGGCCCTCCGAGACATCGGGTCCGTGCAGTGCAAGCCCCTACCAACGCCAACTCGGCCTTGATCGATCAGAGCTCGTCAAAGCGGGCTATGTTGCCGACGTCGCATCTTCCTACACGCCTTCGCACCCACGGAAACGAAGGAGACGCCGCGCGGCAGCTCCTTCGGCCCACGGTCGAGCACGCTCGGACGCGTTTAAAGGGAGCTCGAGTCGGCCCACGCGAGTCGCCAGCAGGGCCGCCTCGACGGAGTCCGAAGCCCAGGAGACCGAGCCAGTCCTACTCAGACCTTTCGACTACACCAGAGACAAGATCAGAGGGGTCAGTCTAGGCGGGTGGCTCGTCACGGAACCCTTCATCAAGGCCTCGCTCTACCTGGAACCGAATCGCGCGGATTGGCGTAAGTTGGCTGCGCGCTCTCGAGTTGGCGCTTCCGCTAAAACGGATCGATCCTCGACCGGAGGGGTGCCCATGAACGATTTCACTGATGAGTCGGAACACCCCCACCTGCAGGAATCCAAGATGAATGGACCTTCTGCCAGTACCAGGATCGTGAAGTTGCGGCCTCCGGTGAGCACTCGAATCGAACGCCTTCATTGCCAATCGCTGCGAATGACCACACAAGCCAAAGCTGAGTAATCACTCTTTGACCCTCCCATCTCAGCATTGAGGGATCACTGGGATTCGTGGATGACGGAGCTCGATTTTGAGGAGATTGCGGAAGCCGGTACGTAAAGTTCTGGACCAACTTTCAGCCTTGTGGTCGAATGCGTTGAGAGTTTTCCTGCCGAGACTCACCTGTTCTCAATCTTCTCCCTCCCTTGCTTCATTACCCCTTCATTGAATTCAGGTCTCAACCATATCCGTATACCGATTGGGTACTGGGCCGTCGATATCGACACAGCCGCAGGAGAGCCTTACATCCCCGGGTCGCTCTACTATCTCGACGCGGCCATCAAATGGGCCAAGAAGGCAGGCCTGAGGGTGCTCATCGACCTGTACGGTTTTTCCCGAGTATGTGATGATCGAGCCCTGTTACAGACCACTCACATGTTTCTACCACACTCGAACAGGCACGGCGTGCCAGGCTCTCAGAACGCTCTCGATAACTCGTAAGATTTGGAGGGAGGATCAGAGCAATGCCGAGTAGATGCGCATCTGTTTGAATTGACCTCGAATCTTTTCTTTGCAGTGGTCGACGTGGAAGTATCGACTGGAACAAGAATGCGACCAACTTAGTTAGGACACGGAATGTGCTCAAGGTGCTCGCCGACGAATTTTCCAAACCAGAGTATCAGTGAGTTGCTGGTTCCATTGAACTGCGCCCCGAGTAGAGTGGCAACTGACATGAACTATCTCAATGCCTCACAGTAACGTCGTCACGGCCATTCGTGCGTTTTCTCGCAGGTCTGCTCTCATTGCATGTCTGTACTGACGGTTAGCGATGCCTGATTAGAACCCATCAACGAGCCGTGGGGTCACGACCCTGACGTCCTCGCAGCTGCCGAGGACTATTACTATGATGGGTTTCAGCTCGCGAAGTCAGTGTTATCATCACTGCTCTATCTCCACGCGTATTGCTGGAGCTGACCCTCTCTTTGGACGAATGTTGCGCAACTTGCAGACTCGACGGTACCGACCCGTCTCGCTCGTTGCTCTACGTGATCCACGATGCTTTCAAGGGAGTATCGCACTGGAAAGGTAAGATCAGGGAACCCCGAACCTCGTTAGGCTTTGCATTGGCTGATGTGATCCCTCCGCACCGTCAAGACTTCATGCGCAACTCAACCTACGAGGGCAAAGTGATGGTCGACACGCACATTTATTCGATCTTTGACGAGCAAGAGATCGGCTTTTCTGAGGCGCAGCGGATTGAACACTATTGCGAGTACGGACAATACCTCTCGCAAATCACCGCGGGCGGGTTGCGCCCTGTCGTAGGAGAGTGGTCGACGGCGCCGACGGATTGCAACCAGGTATTCCCCGGAGCAAATTATTCGAGGCCGGAGCAACAGATCGGCTGGCCGTCGCGCTACCAGGGCTCGTGAGTCCTTGTCGCTGTTGCGCGCTTTCTGCTCCAAACGCTCGATCGAGGCGAGAGAGAGGCGCCGTCGCATCATCTTCTGATACGCCAATTTCAACACAGATGGCCAGGATCCAAAGCGAAGGGTAGTTGTCGGGAAGCCTCGGGGAACGGCGAGAAATTCGCGATCGATTACCGCGAGCAGTTAGGGCGGCTGTGGGAAGTGCAAGTCTCGATCTATGAGCAAGGCTCGGGCTGGATCATGTGGACATGGAAGGTGAACCTCATGAAATCCAAAATTTCGATGCTCTGCGCTCGTCAGATTCTTGCAGGTACTAACAATGCTCAACGCCTACGACCCACAGACCGAGACGGCCGCCGATTTTTCGTACCAGGCCGGTCTCGACCATGGCTGGATCCCCAAGGACGTGACGCAACGCACTTGGCAGGATCTGTGCAAGGTCTCGCCTCCTCAACGTCTTCAGCTCGGCACGATCAAGGACAACGGAGAAGCCGACGAACTGCCGACGGACTTCTTGGCCGTGGGTGAAGAGGTGGCGTCGCTGATCGATCTGAAAGAAGACGATACGACGGACGAGCCTGTCGCGGTTTACATCCCGAACACACACGGGCGCCTCGACGCTCTCTATGACACGGCCTCGACGATCTTGTTGCTCTTTGCCGATGCGATCGACGTTGTGTTTTTATATATTGGGTTCTAGATCTAGATTTAGGATGCTGCGCCTGTTGCTTTAATGTATACTACACTTAACCATCCAATCGGAATCAGGAGATGCAGCGAGCGTGTCCCGTTTGCTCGGGCAGTGGCGACAAGGTGGCAAACTGTCATTGACGGGCCGTCTCGCCAACCTGCAAGGACTGGCTGAACGGGGCGTGATCTATTCAAAGTTCTTCAAGACAAAAACCTGACTATCGATCCTCATCTCGGCAACGATCAAGGCTTCCATCAACTTGTCCAACTCGTCCAACAACTGCTTGTCCCTCGAGTCCATGAGCTTGGGGTCCTCCCGAACGTCGGTCCTCTCCGACTTCTCGAGAACTTTGCTCGAACTTTCCATCAACTTCGTCTTTTGGACTTGGAGGTTCGCCAAGGCCTTGTATTGATGGTCGAGGAGCGTTCGAACGACTTTAGGGTAGTCGACATACCACAGGTAGAACGTGCGAGAGGGGGCTCGGTCGGCGGATCGAGGCACCTCTTGTGACTCAATGAAGGACATGGCTCGAAGTCGCGCGATCGTTTCTCGAGCTTCCTTGACGGTCAAGAAGGCCAATCGTGCCAGCTGAGGATCAAGGCCAAGCACAAACAAAGAGACCGGGTCAGTTCGTCAACGCAGAACTGGTTGCGAGGCCTCGGGAGCACTTTGGCGGGGCTCACATGCTTCTCGTCCAATTTCCCTTTGGCATCCAGGATCCTCCAACATTTGATGGCTTTCTTGTCCAGCTTGTCCTCAACCATCGCTTCGACCAAAGCGCGCTTCATGCGATTCCCAAGGTCCTTGTACCTCACGCTCCACCTGGCGTTTGGCCCGTCCCCACCCGCCTTCCTCAAGAATCCACTCGCGGCATTGACACCGAGGTCATCGACTTTGGCTAGGATGAAGAGGATCTCGACGATTAGATCAGCGTCTTCTTTTTCATGGAGGCTCCCCCAGTTTGTGTCCAGACAGGGATCATCGTTGAAGGCGTGGCGTATGGTCAAACGTTCGGATTTGGGCAAAGACGACCATGCTTTCGACAGCTCATTGCGGTTGATCGGTCCTGTTATCGTGCATAAGAACGACCAAATATTGTATTAATATGTGATCCATGCTCTGTCAGATGAATAGGAGGAACTGACGAGACTCTTGATCCTCCATTGAGTGAATCGAAGCATCGGCGACGTCGAGTACAAGGCGAAAGACGCGCCCAATATGCGGATTGTAGATCTCTGATGCGAATCGTTCCATCATCTGACAGAAATTAAGAATGAATGGGACATGCCGGGTTGGGTGAACTGTCAGGATCGACACGCAGCGCAAGAAGCGTAGGCCGACAAAGTGGCTGACCTCGCTTCTCCAGACGGTGTGTAGCCTTTCCGCATTGACTCGAAAGGTGGCGCCGTTCTGGGGTGCGATGATCGGGGTACAATTGAGTCCGGAGCGGATGTAACGCAGGCCTATGACCACAATAATACTCACGGGTAGATCCTTCATCCCTTCAACCGACTCGAGATCGTCCAAGTCATTCTCGTGGTACGGTTTCGTTTTCTTCCTGACCCGGTACGAATCTTGCAACTCATCGAGGGTCTGCGGACGAGCGTCAGGTTTCAGCCGACTTGTATCGACCGATCCCATTTCCTGTGATTGAGGACTGACCATACTCTTTGATCGCGCTTTCTGTTCTTCGTGGTGGGTATCCTTGCGCGTTTGGATCTTCTCCTTGACCTCTTTGGTCTCCTTTGCCGACAAAATCGCTGCTCGGTGGAAGCGCTTGGTCAATCGCGACGTCTGATCCACGCCGAACGCCGATTTCGCGAAGTCTGCAACTCACACTTCATGCCCTGGCGTGCCTCTGTGTCCCATTTGATCTCCAACGAGCAGGGCATCTCCTGGGATTCGGGGGTGATGAGCGCAAGATAGCCGTCGTGAAATGCTCGTTTGCATAGCACTTGGGCCCGTGCTTGGGCTGGACCGAGGGTTGCAGACCAAAGGCGTAGGCGTGTCAGCTGTGTTTATTCCGGAGGCTGGGTTCAAACCCGAGTGGTTTGCACCTCGACTGACCCTTGGCATCGGATAAAGGCCCCAAGAGCCTGGCTTTCCCCTTTCCCTTGAGGAGCTTGCTCGACGAGGACGAAGGATCGACGGAGGATTGGGCGGCGAGTTCGTGCTGCTTGACGAGCATACGGTGCTGGAGCAGTATCTCTTGCTTGGCAAAGGCGATGAGTTCGTGGGTGCCCATCATGCCGTTCTTCCAGATCTCTTGGATGATCTTGCTCAGCACCGACTCGGAGGAGGGGGAAGGGGAAGGGGACAGGGACTGCGCTTTGCGGTTGGCCAAGTCGATGTAGAGACCACCGCGCAGACGGTGCTCGAGGTTGGTTTGGTTGATCTCGAACGCCTCGACGCGCTTTTCCGAGTCGATCTCGGAGTGGTACAGGAGCGTGTGCAGCGACAGCACGAGCAAGGCCTGGTGGATCAACGCCGGCGGCAGCGACGACAGTCGGGTCAATTGCACGAACGTCAACGATCCCCTGACGAGGAGGATCGATGCGATTCCCTGGGAAATGAGGAGGTGGACGGGGTCAGGGGATACGGTTCTCATCGTCATTGCTCATATGTGGGGATGACGTGTCGCGTTCGGACGACGTCCCTCTCGACAGCCGGCGACACTTGGGGATGACCGCCGTTCGCGCCAGGAGCCGAGTGGTGGAAGCAAGAGAGAGAGAGGGGGGAGAGGGAAGGATGCTGTGGAGTACAACTTACTCCAACGACAGGGCCAAAGTGCTGGTACACGATGTGGGTGAGCAGCCTGATGCGATCCTGACCCATCGTATCCGTGCTGCAGCTGGCTCGGAGATCGGAAGTCGGGCGTGGTCCGAGTGTGTCGCCTCGTCTTTCGCAACCGATCGCCGGTCATTCAGCTTGATTCAACCCCACGCGCGTTGGGCCCATTAGCATAGAACGCTCTCACTAATCCCTGCGCAATTTGACTTGGGCGCGCATTATATCGGTGCGCTCGCTTCGCAGGCGCACCTCGGCTCACCTTACCTCCTCGAACACCCCACACCACCCCGGATCACATCATGCCTCGCAAAGGATCCAAAAGAAGAAAGACACGTACCCATGTCAGTTGTCCTCTCACATCTGCGTGGTAACCCTTTCCGCTCTACTCGCGGGCCACGCCGCGAGTCCACCCCCGGTTCGACGAGTGCACTGCTGCGAACTTGTTCACACTCACTCCACCCACCCACACCCGCAGTCGGATAGGAATCCACCGCCGCCGTGTCGCAACTAGGCCGCGCTGCGCACTTGCTCACCGAGGTCATCGTCATCCTCACAGGTCAAACCAGGTACCTCCGCCGCCGGGTCGGACGGTCATGGTCCCAAGATCCCAAAGTCCTTCGTCGTAAAATCAGGCGTGGTCGGCAACTCGGTAGCGGCGCTGACCCACGACCTGCGCAAAGTACTCGAACCCAATACCGCTTCTCGACTGAGGGTCAGTGCAGCCACTTGCCATACCATTGGCTTCGTTCCCCGTTCCGTTCTGACCCGTACCAACTCTTTTGTTCCTGCGCTTGACTTTGGCTACCTACCCCCCTCAACTAGGAACGTAAATCCAACCGATTGAGGGACTACGTCTCCATGTCCGGACCGCTCGGCGTGACCCACCTGCTCGTCTTCTCGCAACCTTCCTCCTCCGCGACCTCACTTGCTTCGACATCGGCAGCGTCCTCGTCCAAGAAGAACGCCGCCGCCGAGAACGACCGCATCGAGCAGAGCCTCATCCAGGGCACCACCACCCTCAACCTCAGGCTGATCCGACTGCCGCGAGGACCGACGCTCAGCTTCAAGGTGCTCAGGTACTCGTTGGCGAGCGACATTCTCAGGATGGCCAGAAGACCCCGATCGATCGGCCGAGAGTTTGCCCAAGCTCCCCTGGTGCGTGCACCTCGCAATCTCGACGACTCTTTGGCTTTGCTCTCGGACAGGCGCTGAATCCCCCCTGTCTTTTCGCCCAACAGCTCATCCTCAGTGGATTCGGTGGGCCGGACAAGCAGCTTCAGCTCATGACGACCGTCTTCCAAAACCTGTTCCCTCCCATCCACGTCCAATCGGTGAGTTCCGTCGCCCGTCCATCCACGTTTCATCGTGCTGATTCGATCCCTCTCCATTCCAGATGCCCCTCTCCTCCGCGCGCCGCGTCGTCTTGCTCTCGTACAACGCCATGACACGTACGATCGACTTCCGCCACTACGTCATCTCAGTCCGACCAATCGGCATCTCGAAACCTATCCGTCGCATCATCGCCGGATCCTCATTGAACAAGATCACCGCCTCCTCGAACAAGAGACCGCTCGGACTCTCCGATTCGGAAGAAGAGAAACACCAATCCGATGCCGACGATGGACAAGACAACACGGGATCGAGTGTAGGCAAAGGCAGAGGCGTTCTGAACCTTTCCAAAGCCCAGGACATCGCTGACTACATCCTTCGCCATGAAGGCATGGGCTTCGTCGGTACCTCGGATTCCGAAATGTCGGACCAATCCGACGTCGGGTCCCAATCGGGTGGCGAGAACTCGGAAGAGGATGAAAAGAAGGGTAAAGTCAGATTACCTGGGGAATACGTCGGGAGGGGGAACCGAGGGAAAGGGGTGAGGGGAGAGAAGAGGGCCGTGAGGTTGGTCGAGTTGGGCCCGAGGATAGAGTTGGGGCTCTTCAAGATTGAGGAAGGTGTGGGCGAGGGCGAGGTCATGTTCCATGAGATGGGTCAGTTCAATATTTATCTTTGGCCTACGCTTCTACTGCTGTTCTTCGGTTCCTTAGAGCTGATTTACTCTCTTGCACGCGCTCTACACAGTTCACAAGTCCGTGACCGAAGCCGCGGAACTGGCCAAAGTCCACGCCGCACGTCGCAAGCTCGCCGCCGAACGCCGAGCACAACAGCAAGCCAACGTCGAAGCCAAAAAGGCGGCCAAGAAGGCCGAAAAAGAGAGTAAGAAAGGGCGTGTGCAATTCAGCGAAGCCACCAAAGCAGGTGAAGACGGCGTAGAGGACGACGATGAGGAGGACAACGATGAGGATGCGATCGATTCGGATATCGAGTTTGATTACGAGAAGGAGCACGGTCTACCTGAACCTAGTGATGAGGAACTGTTGGGCTCTGAAACGGATGATGGGGGAGATGAAGATGAACGGGAGGAGCAAGCCCTTGATTCGGACCAAGAGGACTCGTTCTCGGACCAAGAGGACTCGTTCGACGATGCGAATGGAAAGGACTCTGTGGTCGACGAGGACGAGGAGGATGACGAAGAAGAGGAAGAGAATGACGATGACGACTCGGACACGGATCCGATACCCATCTCCCAAGTGGATTTTATCAATCACCCGCCACCTCTGGCCAAATTGACGAAACGGTCCAACGCCCCATCTTCGAGCGCGACCTCGTTCAAGCAAAAGGGCTTCAAGAAGGTTGATCGGGGCCCGGCACCGGCGGCTGTGGGCATTGCCAAGCCTCGTGGACCGACCAAGAAGGAATTGAAGCGAACTGCCGAGTTGGACAAAAAGAGCGGCGGGACGGGCAAGAGGGCGAGGTACGAAGATGATCATGGTGGAGAGGACGAGGGACCGAGATTTGGAGCACGCCGAGGTCAAGGTGGGCGAAGAGGTGGTGGCGGAAGGGGGGGAGATGAGAGTAGGGGGTGGGGTGAACGAGGAGGATGGAGGGGTGCGTCTCGAGGATCTTCGAGGGGACAGTAGTGGTCACGCAATGTCAGACGGAGTCGAATGTATGATTCCGCGGTGATACCGAGAGTGATATGCATTGCCCAATTCTGTTCTACGTGCACCTATCCGGCATCTTTCAATCCCGAGCTACAACTTCGCCTTTTCAGCCTTCCTCGGCGCTACATCAATGATCTCGGTCATCCGAATAACAACTTCGTCTTGCCCTTTGCATCCCATACACTGAAGACCAATGGGTGCATCCTGATACAAAACAGGATCATCTGTACGAGAGAAGGGTGGAGATGGTTCTCAGCTTGATGACGGTGGGGACGAAGTCCTCAACACTCCTCGAACACTTGCATGTCTCTTGGATCCGTTTCTCGGTAGCTGATTGATAGCTCGATAGCTCGCGGGAGCAGGAGCTGATGGATCCAATTTCGAATCAACGTGAGTGACGGGGAACACGCCGACTGGGTAGTCGTGCAAATTTGCCAGACCCGTATACCAGCCCCGTCTATGGCCGAAGAACGGGGCTAGTCAGCAAAGCTTCGAAATAAATCGTAAAGGCCAAGCGGGCACTAACGCGGCGACACCGTGTACTTCTGCAGCGTGGCACGAGACGGGACCAATAATCGCATAATAAAACGGACCTCCAGTACCCGTGATACTACTCGTAGCCTCCCACGCATCCAATTGTGCCTTGACGTACACCCTCCGGGGCTCACGCAGCTCCCAATACTGGGAAGCGGACAACTCCTTCCCATCGCCGCGGCTCATCCTTCCAGAGATTTTCGGTTCGCCTGATTCGGCACAAGCGACGTCAAAGCCCTTCTGACCATCCGCGGCATATGAATCGACGAGGATTTTGAGACCTTCGAGAGCGTCGTCGAAGGACCAATCGATGACGGTGTGGCCCGCGGCTTCGAGCGCTGTCTTGGTCTTGTCGAGCGCTCTAGCATAGGGTGCTGCGGGGCGGCAATGCCCGTCGTCCCTCCAAAGCCCAAAGCAAAGTTCATTCCCGCATGCGTAATCTATTAGTTGGTACAAATCTTCTTGCCAAGTAATATAAGGGTCTACGCGCCAAGGTTCGGCTTCCACCTCGACCTTGACGAAAAGTTTGATGCGCCAGCAGGTCCGAAGAGCCGAAGCGGCGGCTGGTTTGCACCGAAAAGACAAGTTGCATGTAACTCACACTACCACGGCATCCCCTTGAGCAGAAAGCGCATTCAACGTCGTGACGGCACCAGGCTATGTACATTATTCACTGGTCCTCTCTCTCGCGCCAGGCCATTCGCCCAAGATCGATCATGTGCGTCAATTCATTTGTGTATGAATTGTCAGATCTTTCGGTCATGCGATAAGCTTCGGCTACAGCACGAAGATCGGCTCTCTTTTTTTTAAACCCCGCACACCCAAACTTCCATAAAACCCCCCTTCCCCTCCTTCCCTCCATCAGATCAGCCTTGCACACCGCTCTCTCGTTGATCCCAATCTCGACTCCCAACGACCCGCGTCCCTTTGGCCCCCTTGCCACCGAGGTATAACCTCCTCAGAGCATCCTCGCTCGCCCTGTACTCGCTCATCTTGATGCTACTCCCGAACCCTTCGCCCATCTTGGTCGCGCCCGAGTAAACGCCACTGACGAAAGTCGCGTGATTCGACAATCGGCCGGACTCTTTCAATAGGCGGTGCGTGGCACGGTCAGCCGAGGCCTTCGAGACGAGGTGGGTCGAAAGCACCGAGGTCGGGTTGGTGAACTTCAAGAGGGGAAGGATTTGCGAGGAGGCGAGGGGGGGGGGAGTTTAGAGTTGATCGAGGATATAAGCGAGGCGAGGAAGTGCGCATGCGCGAATTGGCGTGCCGCGTTGAAGCCCTGCATCAGATAGAGATAAGTGGGTCAGCCAAGAGCGCTATCAATTTCGCACCGAATTGATGTGACTCACATGAGTCTGATAGATAGCGCCCACGACGGCTCTAGCAACGCTGGCCAACGCATCCTCGAACAAGACGGCATCCTTGACGGGCGAGACCTGCGTTCGGTTCCATCGAACCAACCCCATACCAGCAGCCCCATCACCTCCCACAGATTCTCGCTTCGCCGCCGGTCCAACACCGCCAACGAGGTGGCCATACGCTCGATCCTTCCTCGACAGTCTTTGAACGTCCGGTCGGCCTACCCATCGTTGGTCCAAGCGCGTCGGTGCGACACCCCACGACGTCGCGACGGCGGCGAGTGATTTTGGGCCCACAAACATCGTCAAGGCGGCTTTGGTGACCCGTGTGGGTAAGTTGGGGAACTCCTCCATCAGCGCCTCGGCCGTGAGCGATCCGAGGAGCGCATTGCCGAGCACTGCCAGGGGTTCGTTGTGCGCGCGCAGGGCGGTGACGCTCGTCGGCGCAGAGATTGGGTTGTCGTGGAAGTGGGTATGCCGACGCTCGGCTCCGTTCAATTTGGGTAAGGTGTTGACGCCGGTCCAGAAGGATTCGTGGATGAGGCATTGCTCAAGCAGAGCCAGATCTTGAGCGAGGGAGAATTGTGTTGAGTCCTTGCCCGCGCCTACTACGGAGGAAGCGAGACGCCCTGCCAACGCCGAAAGCGACGAGAGGGGTGGCGGAGACGTGTAGGTGAAGAGTAGGGAGAGGGACTGGTCGGTCAACGGAGGTGGGTTGTAAGAGTCGTCGGTCTCGGCGGTCTCGGATTGCGTCGGGGGCGGGGGAGGGAGGTTGGAAGTGGTCTGGGTACTGCTGGGTTCAACGTCCCGTGCAGAGGTAGAGGACGGCGATTTTTTGTTGCTGTTAGTTTTTCGTCGCACCTCACGTGGTACATCGGGTCGGGGTGAGATGTAGGCTCTCGGGGATGCCTGCGCGGTCGAAGAAGCGGTCGCAGCTGCGGCGGCCGAGGTGCTCGCCGAAGAGAAGGAACGCGCTGCAGGAATGAGGCAAACATGGGTCAGATTGAGGTTTTTAAAGCTTTGTGCAATGCTCAAGGCGACGATGGCATCGGATCGGGGCGGCAAGGGAAGGGGTCGGGTCGGGGATGTCGCCCTGGAGCATTTTGCTGTGCGAGGTCGTCGGTCGGGTCACGCGAGTTGCCTGTCTGGGCGGATGCAGCATATCCCATGCACCAATCGATGGATCCCCCAGACTAGTTCGAAAGAACTTGGCCGCTGGACCAGTGTGATGCACGAAAGAGGGGTGACGATTGCTGGGAACGGTGATCCGTGAGGGCCAGGAAAGTTGGCAGACGAGGCGGCGGCGCCGTTCCAAGTGGTGGGTGGGTGGTGATCGACAGGCGGCGCCATACCGGACAGCGCATCGATCCACGAGTCGCAACAACCTGGTATCCCGTCCACCCAATCTACATCGGTTTAGGACCACTCACAATGAACCTGCTGCGGGTGTAGCCGTGATGGCAGTGTCGGCTCAGCGATTTTGTTGCTCGAGCGGCGGCCCAGCTCGATCGACGACGCCGAGGAAGCTACACCGCAGAGACGAGACGTGCACGTCGTGGCGTGGGTCACAGTCGTCGTAGCTGCTGTCGACCATGTCCGGACAGAGTGCAACGACGATCGTGACATGGCTCGGAGATCGCCCGCACGGTGAGCAAGTAAGTACGAGAAGCTCAGCGACGAGCGCGCAAGATCGCGCGCGCGCTGCGAGGAGGTGCGAAGGCCCCCCGGGATAAGCGATTAGACTCGCCTTGCCCGGCTTGGCCGCATTAGAAGTGCTTTCCTCATCGGACGATCATTATGGACTGAGAGCGCGCCCGCATGAGTGTCTATTCTACAACACAGAGAGAAGAAAGAAAAAAAGTCACGTCATGGAGCATGCAATAGGTTGTTGCGTCCATGCAGTGGATGTTGACTAAGCCGAAAGAAGCGCAAACTCGGCGGCAAGACAGCCCTTCAAGCTCCTTTCGAGGTAATAGAGCACCATGTTGATCCAAAGCTTGTACGGGAGCCCACCAATCTCAAAGTGCTGCTCGTCTGCATACGAAACCGAGCCATGAAGAAGCTCGGACCTGTGATCGCGAAACGATCGATGCCCCGAACATTCAGACCCCTGAGAACGATGACCGGTCAAAGCTCGCGGTACTAACATCCCATCGTCGGGACATGGCACAGTCGACTCATGGCTTTGATCAACTCGCTCAGCTGAAAGACGGCGACGCTGCGTGTGTGCACGTTGCCTCGATACGACTGGATCGTCCTCGTCATGACGTGCGAGTGGGGGAACCTCTTTTGCAACGCGCCGAGTGCGCCTCCGAAACGTTGGCGGTACTACCTCAATTCGCTCCACAGGAAAAGTCTTTCGCGGATCGAAACAATTTCGTCTACGTGATGACCCGGTTCGTTCGCACCTTCGGCGAGCGCACGCAGCCCCCAGTAACGCAAGTCCCAGAATCCGGATTTGAAGATCACCAAGCTCGGATCCGATGGGGTGACGAACCTCTGGAGCATCAGCAGCAGGACCCGGTCGTCGCGTTGTTCGACCGAGTTGGGAAGTTGATCGTGCGATGACCGGTATGCCTCGTCTTCCCTTATCAGACCGTAGTGAAACAGAAGCACAAAGTGGGTGCCGAGCGAAGGGAGCCAAGCCGCCCAATTGTGGTGCCCGTCCGTGCCATGCTCGATCGCGACGGGGACGCGAGAACAGAGCGATTGCAGGTTTTTGCGGTCGTGCGAGTCCCCAGTCGTCTTGTTGCATGTGAAGGAGAACTGAGCCGACTCGGTATCGACTTCGAGTAGGGTCGAGTGCCGGAGGTGAAGCTGCGATGTCGGCCGCGGAAGGGTTGACTGAGGTGTCGTAAATGTCGGCGACGGACTCGAAGTCGCTAGTGTAGGTCCTTTCAGGCGAATCAGAGATCCATCTGACGATGACAGGTACAGGTGAGATGAAAATGTCAGGACACGGGTGATCTGCGAACGTCGAGCAATGCTGTCGCGTCGACGACGACGATGGCTCGGGCGAACACCTCCTATCCAGGTTGTTCTGAGAACATACCGAATGTCCATCTCCCTCCCTTGTTCTGATTCCTAAATACGTACCCTGGTTGATCGTACAGGTTCGGACCGCAACGTTGCTGACCATAGTGACCCCAGTCGTTCAAGCGCAAGTCGGTTCGGAACTCGCCGGAAGCGCTGGATGTCCACCATGAGCGAAGATCGAGGTGGATCGGTTGGTGTATGTTGCTCGGTACCATTGGCGGGCCTTAGTAGCAAGGCCAACGGCGCGGAGGAACCACTCTTGAGCCTTGGTCATCTCTTCCAATGGGTATGGTTCCCCGAGCTTGACGGAGTCGACAGGGGGTAGGCGAGTGGAGGCGAGTCCGTCGATGATCTCGTCCAGTGCCGCGTCCTCGTGGGGGCGGTCCTCGTAGACCCGCTTGAAGTAGTCACTGGCCGCTCCCAGCATCCAGTCTGGGTCAGAATGGACGACATCGTTGACCTTGAGCGAAGGGATGAGTTCGGATGCACGCACTTTGCGCAGGCGGATGAAGATGAAACGGGGGACCCGCCAGAGAAGCGTCGATGCGGGGAGGTCAGGGCCGCGCCGTAGCGCGAACGGTCCGCCATTCCAGCTGAAGCTTCGGCTTTCGCAGGGGCCAGCTCGCACCTCGGTCTTCGATTCGTTGAACGCCTCGGCCTGACTGGCGGGGTACAAGGGCCCTCCACTTCCGAGCGGCGATCTTTGAAGGACTCCATCTGGGGGAAGGGGAAGGTGTGTAGTGAGCCTCGGCGACGTCACCACCCTCCCCATCGCCATGTCGCAGGCCGTCGCAGCGCAGTCGTCCTCACGTGAGCCGATACCCGGTCGACCGCGTGACGACCTCACAGCCCGAAAACCGATAGAAGCACAACTACAACCGGCAGCTTCAGCCTCAACTGCAGCGACTGGAGCTGGTGCTGTCGATACCACTAGTGATTTGATCGCAGGATGGCTGGGTGGAGCAGGTCAGTCGGCTGCTGTGCCCGCGTTCGGCTGGACCTCGTCGAATCGAATCTGGCGTGGTGCTGACCCGTTGATATTTGAACTCTGCATCCACTCTTTCAGCTGGCATTCTTGTGTCGAACCCGTAAGCGCCTCTATAGCCCCGTGTGGTCAATTCGGCTCGAACCAGCAGCTCTCCAGAGCTCGCAACTGGACTGGGCGGCTTGTCGAGATCAACTCGAGGCCTGGAAACCCAAGACTGCCCCAGGTCATTGATCTGATTGTTCTTCGATTCACAGTCTCGAAGTTCTCAAGGTGCGCCTACAGACAGCACGAGTGCCATCGAATCGAGTCGGGCGATCAAGTCCGCCTCCGACAGCATCCTCTTCTTCTGCGACCCCATCGGCTACAGCGGCTTCCACACACGCCTCGTCGAAGTCGACAACAAGACCAGGACTGGCATCGTTGTGGAAGGCAGAAGGTGCCCGCTTCCTCTTTGCTGGTGCAGCCGGACCAATTTTGGGGCTCGCTTTTATCGACTCGGCATTCTTCGGCCTTTATGGCCAGTTCATGTCAGTCAACCTTCCTGCACGAGACGGGAAATGTGAAGCAATTGGCACTGACGCTAGATCCGTATCTTACGTTTGCCCTCTCGTAGGAGTCGATTTGGTCAAGATCGGCAGGATCCGACGTCGCTGACCAAAGTCTTCGTCGCCGGAGCCACGGCGGGCGGGCTGTGTGCTTTGCTCGAAACGCCGGTGCGCCGTTGTACCATTCACGGCAGCCATGGCTTGAGATGCTGACACGATCATCTCGCTCCTCGTGTGACAGATCGAAGTCGTCAAGTGCCGTGCCCAAGTTGAATCAGGGACCGGCACCAAACTTGGCTCGTTCAAGATTGCTTCGATGATTGCGCGCCACGAAGGACTGCGAGGGTTCTACATTGGTGGTCTCATGACAGCCATCCATGACGGCATCAGCAGTGGCATCTTCTTTTGTGGATGTGAGTCGATCGCAGTGACGAATGAACGTGGCCGTCGAACCGGAACATTGATCAAGCCACAACGACCGCACCATAGATTTCATGTTTCGCCGCATGTTGAGGGGCGACTCGCCGTACTTTACCCCACCTATTCCCCCGCGGACACCAACGTCGACCGCAATTACAGATATCCCATTCACGACCGCATCCGTACCTTCTTCCACAGCAGCAGCTCCAACGACAACACCGGACGGGAGCCTGAGCTATCCCGAGGTAGGGAGAATATTGCTCGCTGGTGGACTTGCAGGCGCGTTGAGTGCGGTCGTTCCGTACCCGTAAGTTGCTTCTACCCTGCTTCGACTGAATATAGGTGCTCAACAAGCTATCATGCTCCTGTCCTAGATTCGACATCATCAAGACGCGCTTGCAAACCTTCAACTTTGAAGCCCTCTCTGGATCACCGACAACAATCACTCCCTTGGCCTCCTCTTTCAACTCGACGCCGACGCAAGCGGCCCCCCATCAGTCCTTGTCGATTCGCTCCGTGGCTCGAGGTATCCATGCCGATGGCGTAGCAGCCTACCGTTACCGCTACACATCAACCACTCTCCACTCTTTAATCACGCACTACATCTACCCCAACCCGAGACATGCCCCTTCAACTTCCTCCTCTTCATCATCCTTCATCTCGAATCAGTCCTCTTCCTCGAAAACGAACATGATCGATGGGCGACCTGGGCCCGATCCAAGAGCCGCCAAATTGACGTTGAGGTTATTGGGGTTCAAAGGCTTCCTGAGAGGGATCAAGCCTACGGTCGTGAGCAGCTTCGTGGGGAGTGCGGTCACGATCACTGGCTTCGAAGTCGCACTTCATTGGTTGACCGGTGGACAGGGAGGTGGTGGTGGGATATGATAGATCATTCACAGTTCGCTTTCTTGTAATCACGTCCAATACTGACATCGCAACTCTTAGGCAAGCTTCGCACCATCCCACCTGGACTGAAACGGAGGATGTCACAGGAGTCGTGCAGCATGACGGGGTCGGGTGGGGCTGCGCACAGACTGGGTGGGTACTCCCTAACGATTGTTGCGAGTCAGGCTTGGCAAGGATCGGACGAAAAGGACAGCATGCCGAGAACGTCCTGCGCTTTCGGGATCGACTGACTTGCTCTTGGCATCCTTAAGCAAGACATTGGTTCGAGTGAGTGGGACTCTTCCGAGTCCATCAACAGGTAGGCGGAGCCCCCTGGTTGGGGTGTGGCTTTCGGGGAACGCCAGTGCCGATGTTACCTGTGACCCATGAATTCAGGGCTCAATTGTGCTGTCTCGGGAATGTCGATGGATTCTTCTGTCAGGATCAACCTTACGAATGTGCAACTTCCGAGGAGTCATTACCCTTCACATCCCGGCTGTGGCCGTCAAGTTGGACACAGAGCGAGGTTTTCGCGGTGTGCTCCTCGCAAAACGGTCACAGCCGCTCGTCGAAGCATTCACAGAGCCTCTCACGCTACCTAGGTGCTTGGGTACCAGCCAGTATATATGATCGCAGTGGTATCAAGAGAGGCAAACGGATGTTGCTGTGTGCGCCCCTTGCTTGGCAAGGATTGGTTCCGGCGGCTCCGGAGCCCGACCTGATTCGGAACTTCCCCTCGGCGGCACGAGCGCCTTGCGGTACCTCCTACCCATGGCATCTGTTGCGAAGTCCCGAGTCTTTCCCCCTTTTCTTTATTTACCTAACAAGCCAATACCAGGGCTCCGATACCGGCATGTTGTCCTTGGATCCGAAGAGGAGAAGCTTGATGCTGTACCTCTTTCTGAAGATGGTGTATTCTCTGCGCACATCCACCGCCCGACTGAACCCGACGGAGCCAAAAACCTATGTGCGCGTCGCCGCAGCTTGAAGTCGATTCCGGCATCTGGAGAGAAGGTCAGCACTGAAGTTGGCGGGCAGCCAGTTTTCCCACCTGAGGTCTTCTAATGTCCAAAGAGCTTCACGCAAACCTAACCAGCCCATCACAGCCCCTCCCCTCCTCCCTCACCCAAAAGTGCCCCAAGAGGCACTCCTATCTTAAGCCATCACGGGCTTGCTCACACCTCCGCGCTTCCGGTCTCTTCCTCATTTCCCAGGCAAGGGATGCTGCGGTGATGTAAACAAGGAGTCTTGCACTTCGCCAACGTTGCCCCTGACGTGCAAGCCCACGGTCGACCTCAACATACTTGGTGATCATTGCGTTGCGCCGACGACGTTGGCCAAGTTCACCGGTGAGTAACCGTCCAAGAAGGGACGAGATCCCAACGACCGTCATCACAGGTACTCATCGTCTTCTTCCCTTTCTCTTTCCCCCACTTAACCTGCTGAATCCAGAACTCCGGCGCCAACGGCCGTCTTCAAGGTCAGGTCTGGGAGCCTTTCTACGTTCAATCAGATCAGGACGTGCGCAGCGGCACCGGGCGTGTTCCTAGGCAACTTCATCACGATCGACAACGTCTACACCTACGCCGAATCGGGGCGTTTTCTTGTGACCGTGCACTTCTCAATAAGGGAAGCTTGGGGGATCCTCTGCGATTGCTTCATCCTCCACTTGTGTTCTGACGTTTCTGGGAACTTTTAGGTCCGTTCCGCACGCCGACATTGCCAACCACATTGCTAATGCCAGGCCCTCCCTGAGTTCGTACATTGCTTCTTGAATTGCATCAAATTTTACGGCATCAGTCAGTCCACCTACCATCCCATCTACGAATCTAGCGCATCCCGGTCTTGATAATCCCAGCCTTGACCAGCTTCTCGACCTTGAGCCTGACGTCCTCATTCCTCTGCATGTGCGCCTGCAGACTGGGCGGGTCGTTCTGCGCCTGCTGCAGAATCATCTGGAACGCCGGGTCCGACATGATGCTCTGGATCTCCGGGTCGCGCATCGCTCGCGCGTACGTCTGCTCGTCCGTCTCGCTCGCTCGGGATTGCGCATCGGCGATGTTGACCTTGCGGAACTGGGATGCGATCTCGGTAGTGTGCTTTCGATCCACGTCCTTTGCATCAGCCTGGCAGGGAAAGATGAGACAAGGGAGAGGTCGATGGTCAGCTTCTCGACCCGACCTGCAGAAAACGCTGTGGGGAATATGGCTTTGCTCACCTGCTCGATCGCTTCCAGGGCTTTGCTATACTCCTTCATGGCGAACAGGACGTGAGATTTGCGAATGTAGCCCTTGACTGCGTGATCGTTGGTACGGCAGCAAGAGTCAGTAATGGTCGCTTCATCTTGGAGATCTGAAGGTCCGGGTCGACTCACCAAAGTCAGGCTGTACCTCGATGGCCTTGTCGGCATCCTTCAGAGCTTCGGGCAAGGCCAAGAGTTTGGTCAAGGCGGCGGCGCGGTTCGTGTACCCTCGAGCATCGCTCGGGTTGCGCTTGATCGATTCGGCGTAGTGAGCTACCGAGCCTGCAAAATCGCCCGACTGTGGGTTTGGGCGACCTTTATCAGCATTACGTAGGTCAATAAACAGATGAAGGGAGAGGGTGGGCCCACCTTGAACGCAGCGTTGCCGAGCTCTCGCGCGGCGTCGGCTTTCTCGGGGTCGATGTAAGCCAGGCGCTCTCGTTCGCTCTTGGTCTTCTCGGCCTGCAGGACCCCGAACGAGATCAAGATAAGAGTAAGTAGCTGGTCTTCCCAAATACTTCAAGGTCGCTCGTGGGAGGGATGCTGAGGTAGATACGCACATCCTTGAGCTTGGCGAGGATGTCAGGGGTTCGGTGCTCGGTCAAGGACTTGTTGAAGAACTTGATGGCGTTGTCAAAATCGTCTTTTTTGAGGTAGGCAGTTCCAATTCGACCGAAAGCTCTATGGTGGGAAACGACAGGGGCGGATCAGACTCTCGACCACGACGATAGCCAAGTGGGGTGCGGTGGGTGACTGACTTTGCGATGAGCTTGTAGTCGGCCCTCATGTCCCTGCCTTCGTCGACGGCCTTTTCGCACGTCTGAATGCACTTGTCGTAGTCGGCCAGCTCAAAGTAGACGGCTGTAATAGGAGCGAGGTCGTACAGCTCGTGAGGGGGTCAGTTCTAGCCTCGGAGAGGAGAAAGAGTCATGAAAGAGAGAGGCTCTCGGGGACGGGATAGGGGTGACTGACCGGCAAGGTTGTTGAGGTAGGTGATGTCCTTGTAGGTGTTCCATGCCTGGTCATACAGCTTGACGGCTTTGTCAAAGTCACGGGCCTTGTAGGCTTCGTTGCCCTTGAGCTTGAGAGCATCCGCAGCGGCTTGATCGGACATGATGGCTGAATGAGTTCTACTCGGAGTACGACAGATGTTGGTGGTCAAGGCAGTTGTTCTGCGTGTTTTTCAATTGATGCAGTCAGCAATCTGGTCCGTAGTCCGAATTGACGTGAGCAGCCGCCATGTCGACTCGGTCGCACCGAGTTCGTGCGATTGTCGACTATTGCCTGCAGCGGTACAGCAGCGGGAAGATGATAAGGACAAGCCGCCTTACGAGGTAGTACTTGGAATGAACTCGTGTGCGACGGAACGTGTGGCTGTATGTGGGGAGAGGTCGAAGTGCACAAGTGAACGACGATCCGCTCCGAGTGTCGAGCATTCGAGGTGGAGGCTTCCACGGGCTTCCACTTCGCTCCGCCGGCCCGGGTTGACTAATTACTAATGGTCGAAGCCACCACCTTCAAGTTCACGTGGGCAGCGGGCTTCGGCAGCGAAGGGCATGTTGATCACACTGAGATTTCCGATGAATTATACTTGAGTTTCCTAGTCCAACACGTTTCAGCAGAAAATTTCGCCGAGCATGAACCTGCACTGTTATTGCGCGAAGCGGGCCGCATCGGCTACGTCATGCAGCGCGATCACAGGGGGGGCAGGCCAGAGACCGCACACACAGCC
The DNA here is from genome assembly GCA_022702605.1 of Microbotryum scabiosae. Lineage (NCBI taxonomy): Eukaryota > Fungi > Basidiomycota > Microbotryomycetes > Microbotryales > Microbotryaceae > Microbotryum > Microbotryum scabiosae. The sequence goes on along the minus strand of JAHWDV010000017.1, from coordinate 498,816 downwards.
TTACCACAGACCAGCAGGCCAGCGTGGAGGCTGACTCGGGCGAGTGTAGATCGACGGCGCTCTTTCTGGTGCTCCGACTTACTTCCTCCGAGAAAAGCGTAGCACCTACCCCGCTCTTACAACCGCTCACCACCCACTCATTCACCCGCTCATCAACAATTATCAGTACGTACCTTGCTTTGCCCTCACTTGGCCTTCTGCATCGGGAGCAAAGTCTTGGACGACCGGCGTGGTGGCCTGACATCCATCGTCATCATCCCCATACGGCGCCAATGATCACTGATCCTCTCCATTCACCCTACCCTTCAACAGTGGCCGGATCGATCACCGACTGGGACTCAAAGGTAAGGCCCTTACTCGGCTTCATTGAGTGTTGTCATCCACAGTCGACTGACGCAACGCATGCATGCTTCTCTCTCCTACCCCGCAGACCGTCATCGGTTCCAAGGCGAGGGCACCGACCGTCACCAAGGATGGCGCCGCACTCAACGCTGCTCGAAGGTCAGGTGCTGCGATCGACACGGATAAGAAGAGTGAGTTGGGTTGGTACTGCTGCATAAGCTTCGGCTTGCAGAACGGGGGGGGGGGGGGGCATGGGGATCCAGAGGAGCGAGGAGGAGCGGACACTGCTCCCTCGAGCCTATGCATTGAAGTTCTGGTATCCATCTCGAGTGCTGATATCGACGTCCTCAATCTTGTTCACAGCCGCTGGTAACAAGCTCCCCGGTGTAGACCACGCCAAGATTGCTAAACTTGACCGAGAGGTAGGTCTCCCCGTCTTCCTCCACCTATCTCACCCGTACACCGCGCTGCGATGACTAGGTACTGACATCCTTCCTCTCTACTCCACCACCCCAGAATGAGGTTGCGCCACCACCGACGGTCTCTCTCGAACTCGGCAAAGTGTTGCAACAGGCACGACAGAACTTCAAGGATGCGGACGGGAATCCGAAACCCATGTCCCAGGGCGACCTCGCCAAGGCGATCAACCAGAAGCAAACCGTCATCCAGGAGTACGAGAACATGCGTGCCAAGCCCGACCCGGCCTTGTTGGGCAAGATGGAGAGGATCCTCAAGGTTAAGCTGAGGGGGTCCGGTATCGGTCAGCCGTTGGGAGGACCCAAGAAGAAGTGAAAAGGGGTCAGCGAACAGCATTGGATTGAAAGGTGCGACCAGGACCGGACAGCTGTCGTAATCAGTTTGAAGATCACAAAGCAGAACTGCAAAATGAATCTTACCCAGCATGAAGCGCTTCTTCAAAGGAACTCGATGCGCAGAGGGAGCAAAAGGACAGGAGGATCAAATTTGCAAAAACGAGCCCCCGATATCCACGAGACAGCAACCATACCCAAACCAAATCACTACACTGTGACGCTTCCCACTTCCACTAAAAGTCCATGTCATCGTCAAATTGCCCCGTCAGTCCTGAGTAGATACCCCTTTTTTGACACGCGCGCCTCAACTGGTTCCACCTGGTACCCAGCAGTCGCTGATCATTGCCCATAGCCTGAGCTGTAGCGGCCAAAAACATGTTGAGCACCTTGAGATAAGGTATCATTCCCTTCGTGACCCAGCCAGTGATCTCAGCCTCTCAAGCGATAAAGTACACTTCGTCGTAAAACGCGAACTCGGGCTCGAGCTTGCGCACCGGGGTCGTCGACGGGATCGTGGCGAGCATGTTTCCGAGCGTGCGGTCCGCATCGACGGTACCTGGGCGGTGCATGAAGTACAGAATGAACTTGATCGTCTGGAGTGCAGGGTAGCATTTCTTCTGGGTGCTGAGCACATCCATAAGATCGATGAAGGTCCCGTAAGATCCAAGAAAGGTGAAACGCATCTCAGTGAGATGAGCGTCCGACCCAATCTTGGGTGCGAAAGTCCATCATGGACGGTTTGAAGTCAGTAACTGCAATGCCGGAGATTCGATTCGAGTAGCGAGGGCAAAAAGCGTCAAAAAGGAGCATTCTCCACCGATGAGCAGGTTCTTGACGTTGGAAGAACGAGACGGAGCACGGGTCTGTGCCACCCGTCTGCACGCCAAAAGGGGTAGTACGGTCTTCAAGCTCGAGAGTTACAAGATGTGAGGAAAACATGGTTGGCAAACTTTTCGGTGCCCGAGGGTACGCTTGAAGTGCTACCAGGAGAACCGGCTCATACCTTTGAAGTTGTTTCAGTTCACGATGTCTGAATCGATGTCGATTTTGACCGGGTTGTCGAAGACGAGGTGTTTGACCGAATTGACGGGCTTAAGCAGCGTTCCGAGCGCCTCATCAGTTGGATCGTGGCGATCGCGGACGGAAAAGTCTCTGAGTATTTGTACATGGTCCCTGCTTACCAAGCCTGACTCGAGAAAGGTGTAGACATCACGTGTGGACTGAAAATACAGCTCCGCGCAAGGCGGCCTTTGGAACGCATGACGCCATGCCTCGGAGGCCAAAGGGGCCTAACATGTTCGTCCAAGGAGGCCCTATGACAGATTCTAGTCTCTGATGAATAAGAGAGCACGCGAAAGGAGAAGTGAAGCGACAAGTCTGGAGCTCGCGCCTGGGGGCGGCGCAGGGAGAGGAGAATCTACTTTGCAATTGGGCTCCTGTTCAGCCTCGGAACAGCCCCCTCCGTCTCGTACTGGGTGAAAAGCCCGTCTCTCAGTCGCAATTTGAGGTTTCACCGAGTTCATGACACTTGAAAACTACCGAAGTACACAAACACACCCATCACCACAAATTGTCTTATGCTCAGATGCCTGCATTGTCTCCAATTCGACCACAAGCGAAACTCTCGGATTTCTAATGCCAGGTCCTATTCCCCCTTGCCGGTCGCACTGACGAGGATCTTGACATCTGGTTCCGCAGGAAAGAACATGTTGCTAGTAGCCTACTACCAGTTGAGTTCGGGGTCGCGCGAAAATAAACTCACGTTGTTCGTTGTTGTTGATCAACTCGTGGAAGCCCCCTTCAACGATGTCCTCGAGGGAAGCCGTGCCCGTCACAAAGCCTGGCGAAGCAAGGTTTCTTCAAAAATATCAGAACCGGACTTATTCAGGTAGGCAGGGGGAGGTGCTGACCATCTAACGAGATCTTGCCGCTGGAGAGTGATTCGATTGCAGGCTCGTGGTTCGACTCGTAGCAAATGACCGCGCGCAACGTCTTCTCGCCCAAGACCAAGGCGTTCATGTCGATCTGGGGTTTGGTGCTCCAGATGGCGACGTTGAGGCACGTCCCTCGAGGACGGAGAGCGGCGATCGCGGCCGTCAAGCTCGCTTCGACGCCGGCGCACTCGAACGAGACGTCGACACCGACATCATCGCCGCCCGTCAGCTCGCGGCATTTCGAAACGACATCGTCCTCTCGAGGTGAGATGACGTGGTCCGCGCCGGCATGGGTCGCCATCTTGCGACGAGATCCGGAGGGCTCGGAGACGATCACCTTCCTGCAAGTCGTCCAGAACAGTTTATCAGCTGGTGCACCAATAGTCTGCAATTTACCGTGAGCGATTTCTACTCACGAAGCTCCCATCGCAATGAGCACCTTGGTGACGAAGCATCCGATCGGTCCGGCGCCGCAGACAAGCGCGGTACAACCCTCCGTCGCACCACTCATCTGGACAACGTGCATCGCTACCGCAAGGGGCTCGACCATCGCACCATGTTGTAGCGAGACATTGTCGGGTAACTTGTGCAGGAACCCCTCACCTGCGACGGTGTATTCGGCAAGTCCGCCACCGTAGCCCGAGAGACCGATGAACCCGAGCGAGGAGCAAGCTGTGGCCACAACAGGGGTCCGGAAGTCCAATGGTACCATGAGCTCGTTATTTTTATCGCAGAGAGCATACAACTTTCTTTCGCACCGTTTCTGAAGTTGTGCTTGCAATCGTAGCACTTGTAGCAAGAGATCGTCGGCTCCCTTTATGTAGCACGTGGTGAAGCAAGCCGACCGTCAGCCAACCGAGAACGTACCGTCGCACCGCTCGGAGTACGTTCATGTAGGCTATCAAGCATCCTTCAGCGAGTAAAGCAAGTTTACAAAAACAATTGCTCACACAATGACACGGTCACCCTCTTTCCATTCGCCCTTGACGCCAGGTCCGACCTAGGAGATGGTACCCGAGAACTCGTGCCCGAGACAGATTGGAAGCTTTTCGCCGGTGATCCCATGGGCCTTGTCGGCGGTCGGGCACAAGATGGGACCGTCTGCATCGAAAAAGATCGGAAGATTGAAGACTATCAGAGATCGTCACCACAACTATAGAGCGTGCTTGGCTTGCCCGTCTATTCGTGAAGATCGGTGCCGCAACGGGGTTGAACATGGTCCGCCGTACGACGTCACCAGCGACCGTCACGAGGTTTCGAATGTGGGGCTCAACCAAGTCAAGTCGCTGCGGCGAGAGGGTGTCCCCCAGTTTCGTATCGTCACCATGCTCGATCCACACCTGTAGGAAGCGCGGAAAAGGTTTGAGTAGAGGACCTAGAGGACCGAGGGCTTTGGACCACCTACCGCGCGAGCTTGATCAAGACTTGGCCTTCGTCAGGGACGGGCATGGGGTTCTCCTCGACGCGAATATCACGCTTGCCGTAGTAGTTGACAACCTTGTTGGTAGTTTTGCTCGACATAATGACTTGCTAAGGTTTGGTTGGTGAGAAGCTTGGGAGCTTGTTGGATGGATGCAAGGCAGGGAAAGAAGTGTTTATAATGCCTGCCAAGTAGTAGTATACAAAGAAGAGCTGGCGGAAGCGCGGAGCCGGCCGAGGGTTCGAATATGGGCGCTGCTGCTCTCCACATTTTCTCGAATATCGTCGCCCCGCTTTGAGCACTAACTAGCTTCAGACCGGGGAGGCACCAACTTCTTCCGCTGCGGGTAAAGGAATGCACCCGACATTCTGATTATGGGGGGAACCTCGACACTTACTCCCTGCTGGGAGATGAGGGACAGGAAGCAATCTAGACCATTGATCCGGTTGACGGCCCCTCGTCGGCAGAATTGATTGATCCCTGCTCATCAGGTTCTTGCCTTTTGTCGATTCAAGCCCGGGCATCGGGCGACTTTCTAGGCATGTGCCACAGTACTTTCCGCCGAGAATGGGAAATGCGCTTAGTCTCACGTTACCATCGAAGATCGGGAAGCTGATTCGATGACCGCAGCGAGTGTTACCAAAACATGCTGAAAATACAACCATCTCGAGTTTCACATTCGACACCTCTTCTACACGACCAAGTCGGCCGTCCCCCTGCCATCGCTTCTAGGCGACTTGTCCTGAAAATCAACAAGGTGTGTCAGGTCCGGCTCTCTCCAGTAGGGTGCAAGGCGCAAAGCCGCGAGATGCGTACCCTCAACATGACGCTCAGCCGCTGTGATCCACCGATCAGACGTCCTTCGTATTCGCCTGTTCGCAAGACCTCGTGGGTGTACTGGGTCCGAAGCGGCTCACTGATCAAGTGAGGAAAATATATCGTCAGCTCGGTGGACCTCATCCGCTCGCCCAATCACCACAAGAAAATACCTTACGTTTGCACATATGCGTCCCCAGGCTTGAGTAACACATCAAACTCATTCTTCGACCCCTCCGGTAACATCTCCAATTCTTGATCCGCCCCCTGCTCGGCCTTGCGGAATCTCATGATTCTTTCACCCCCCAAACTCAAGCCTACGATCGTCGTCCCGAAGGCGTCCAAGTGGTCGACATGGGGTCTGATCTCGCCCCCCGAAGATAGGTGAAGTAGATGCATGATGAGGTGGTCCGGTGGGTCGACGGGATGCTTTTCCATGCTCGAGCCAGCTTGAGCATCGGGCGTTGCTCCGGAAGCGACGAGTTTGGCAGGAGGAAGGAGAGAATAGATCTTGGCTAGAGCGTGCACCAGTTCGTCATCATGCTGAGGTAGCATTCCCGGTCTGACCAGCATCTCCCTGTACCCCGTAATGACGCCATCGAAATGCCCCTTCTCAAACTCGTACGCCTCATCAGGGAGGAAAGAGTCCTTCGGATGATCGGGATGGGCCTTGAGGTAATTCCGTGCCAGCCGTCGGGCATTCGACGTCGTACGTGAGGGGGACGAAAGGAGCGCCAATGAATGTTGTAGGACCAGACGTTGCCGCGAGGTCGAGAGCAAGGACGGGTACACACGCAGACCTGGATGGGGGGACCATGGCGACGACGCGGTGGGGTGCTGCAGCTGCCGCGACGAGTCTTGCAGCAACCTCAAAGTGGGTCGCATGGCTACTGGTTACAGTCTGATCGGTCTTGTCACCGAGGCACGTCCATGTAGGTGGAGGTGGGTGGCCTGTCGATCGCAAGCACGGGTCGGGCAAAACAGAGCTCCCGTCGATCGATTTTACAAGTCCGAGTGAGCTGAGGACGCCAGCCAAGTCAATGACGACACCACTGGAATTTGATATCGGAAGGCAACGGTCGTAGGTTTCGTTGCAACCGGGCGTCAGAAGCTATGTGAGGTAAAAACACAAAGAAGAAACCGAAACAGACAGAGTTGTGATGGGGGGGTGGGCATGATAAAACAACACAGATGCGAAACGAAGGAGAGCCCCCCCCAAAAAGCGGGTGGAGGGAGAAGCGACAATGACGGACATCGCGAAGCTACATTGTATAAATGGCGAGGAATGAAAACTTTTTTTAACGGTTGGCTGGGGTACGTACGAATGGACAGCATATATACGACACAGACGATGGATGGTCAACGAGAGAAATGGGGGGAGGGATGTACGATGCGGAAGGATGAAATGGACGGCTGACACGGATCATTGCCACTGCATGGCGTCCGAAGATGCCGAGTAGGGCGTGAACGTGGGCGAAGCCGAGTTCGAGCTGGCCGACGTCGCGCTCACACTAGGCCGTCGAGCGAGGGACGCGGCGGCGGGCCCGTCCGTTCCTTGTTTCTGTGTCTTGGCCCATCTGTAGAAGTGGTCAAAATAAGGTCTGTCAGCACATGGAATTTGCAAGAATAATTCGCAAGCAGGAGAAACTGACCGAAGTCCACATCGGTTGCACAAGGTTTTGGCGCCGGTCGGACCAGCGCGCCACTCGGGTGAGTCAAAGCGACCGCAATTCGCGCAGCCACGACCGCCGTTCGTCTTTGTTGAAGCCCGCGATGAGCCACCATCCGACGATGCCTTCCGTCGCGACAGCGTCGTCGTCGATCCGGCTTCCGAACGAGCGCGCTGGCCAAAGACGAAGCCGCGCTTCCGCGCAGTGACGATGAGATGCTCCTTCTCGTCGCGCAGCTTCTTGTTGGTGATTTGCAGCTGGTGCAGCTCGAACTGCCAACTGGTCGGTCGTCGCGACTCGAGTTCGTCAAAGACGTTGTCGTTGATCGCACTTGGGTGCGCGAGCGTCTTGAAAGTGCTCTGGAATGGTGGTGGGCTGCTGGGAGTGGATGACGACTCCAAGTCCAACATCGGGGAGAGCACGTTCGACGACGACAATGCGCTCACGGGCCCGTAGACGGGCGAGATGCTTGCAAATGGTCCTGCATTCTTGCGCTGCTCAGATCCGACCTCGTTCGTCTGAGCGAGGATGTTGCAGTGGAAGTTGCTCGAACTGATGGGGTCCTCGAGCTCGTCGACGACGCGAGGGTAGAATCGCGTCACGACATCGGTGAAGCCGGATCGCAAATGGTTTTGGAACCGGTAGCGCACGGTCGAAGCGACGCCATCCGCGCATTGCTGAAGCGCCTGCTCAATGGCGGGGACGTGCTCGGGTGCGGCAAGATGCTGCAGCGACGTACCCATCATTTCGTCTCCGGTGCGGCCCAGAATCGACTCGACGGCCGAGGTGGCGGACAGGATAGTGCCTCTCGGTGAGACGCCCATCCAGAATTCGGTATCTCCCACGCCGCCAGCCTGCTTGAGATCAGTCCACGACATCCTCATGACCTCGCGCGGGCGGCCGACAAAGATGACGCACTTGCGCCCCTTGCCCGGCTCGATATGCAGTTTACCGGAGGCCTCGAGCCAGATGTAGCCTGAGTGCTTCCGTCGAATGCGGTACAGCAGCGACACGGTGCTCGTGTCCTTGAGCAGGCGCATGACGGGAACAACGTCACTCGGGTGGCACAGCGTCGGCAAAGTCTTGCCGATCAGCTCGGAAGGTTGGTATTCGAGCACGGATGCGATCGAAGGCGAGCAGTATAGAAAGGAGCCTTTGAGCGACAGGACGTGGATGAAGTCGTCGGCCTCACTCAGCAGCAGCTTGTGGAAGGATCGCCTGTCCTCTTCCGATTCGAGGCCTTGCAACCCATCGCGCCCGATGACCTCGAGCGTTTCGAGCTCGCCCTTGGACGGCGCGAGAGAGGTTGTCGACGCGGCAGCAGCGGCCAGCGAGCCTCGGCGATCACGAGTGGCGGCAGCCCAGGCGGCGGCTACGACGTTGGCTTTGCTGTCCTCCTCGGTCATCGCCCACTCGGTATCGTCGCCCTGGGTCGGTACAATCGCGCCTTCCTCTGCCGCACCAGCCCTGTCCTCGATCGAGGCCATGGAGATGGTCGTCCGGTGGCTCGGCATCGACACAGTGCCCGTGTTGTTGTACAACGAGTAGTTGACGACATATGTCCCGTCCTTCATGCGATCGAGAATGGCGTTGGGCTGGTCCACGAGGTCGACCTGAAAGCCGACAAAGTAGGTGATCTCGTCCGAGTCCCACGCGATGGGGATGATGGTGACGAGATTGATGAAAGGCTTGCCGTCCTTCTTATAGTTGATCAAGGACGACTGCGACTCTTTGCCGCTCGCGATGTGGACACGCATGTGCCATGCTGCGTTGCTGTCGGTATACTTGCGAGGAGCACCCTGGGCTTGCGAACCCGTCGGCGATTGCAAGAATCGGCCTGGGGAGCGCAGGCAGCCAGACGTGAGCTCAGGCAGCAGGATGCCACCACACCAGGGCAGTCAGAAGTAAAACTCACAATTCTTGCCGATGATATCGTCGTTCGGGTAACCCGTCATCCGTGTGAAAGTCTCGCTCGCAAAGACGATGGGTTGATCCCATCGCTTGGCATCGACGACGACGAACGCGCAGCTCGTGTCCACGGCCCCGATCGAAAGTTGCGGGTTTGGCCGAGCCGCAACGCGGGCCAGAACACCGAGCATGTCGAACCCGCTCGACGAGTATAGTCCAGCGAAGTTGTTGCTCTCGCCAGCTGGCGGAGGCACCGGCAACCCCAGAGATGCGGGCTCGTAGGTTGACCCTGATGGAGGCGCTTGGGACGGGGCCATCGCGACGGCCTGGGCCGGCATCTTATACCCCGTCGGCGAGTTCGAATTGATCGAAATGATGGACGATCCGTATGGAGCATACACAGGCCCTCCCTCGCTCGCGTGCATGAGAAGCGCGGGAGCGCGCTGAGACACCGCCGAGTTCGGTCCTGTCGCGCTTGCGTTCGCGCTCGCCTGGTTTGCAGTGACGGGCTGAGAGACCCTTGTCGGCGAGGCCATGACAAACCCATGCTGCTGTTGACCTCTACCACCATGAACAGGTGAGCTGGCCGTGTTGTCCTGGAGACCGCCGACGGAAGGGGTGGAGCCTATCCCATTGGCCGAAACTGCGGTGCCGAGTTGAGTGGCATCCTCGTAGCCGACGTTCGCGACGCCGCCCGCGCCGGAGCCGAAAGCGCCGTAAATGTCCGTGGGCGCGGAGCTGCCGTACATGTTGGCGAACGAGTTGGACGACATCAAACCGGATGATCGCATATCGAGTGTTCCTGGGTTCTTGTAGTCATTGCTGTTGCCAGGACTATGGAGCGGGGGATTGATGGTTGTGGCGGTACGTCGTTAAGTGGAGAGAGGTACGTGGGTCGGAGTGCGCGGGCCACCGGCGGGCAAGAAACGAGCCAGCGAAGCAAGCGCACAGCGGGTGCGACACCAATTAAAACCGATCGGTTGGAGACGGTGCGGTGCAGAGCAAGGAGGAGCACGAAAGAAGAGCAGAGTACACAACATCAGTCGTCATGCATCATAAGGAGTTCCTCATCTATTCATGGGTGAGTTGAGGAGCAACTGACTTTGTCGCTTCAGCCACGGCAACGCCAAAGCCGAACGCATCCCCGGGGCCGCCACTCGCAAAGCGGGGGAGAATGAACTGGCTCGAGAAACTCGAAGGATCCAGGGCCGAGGGGCTGAGGCCATAGGTCGACGAGTGGTGTTGCGGTGGCTGCTGGTGTTGGTGTTGCTGCTGGTGTAGGTGCTGTTGCTGTTGGTGATGCTGCAAGTGTTGTTGATGGTGTTGGTGCTGGTGCTGTTGGCTCGCGTGCTGTTGCTGCTGCTGCTGCTGCTGCTGCTGCAATTGCATCAAGCGCGACTGCGAGTTGGTGCGGGCGAAATAGGGCGGGTGTGACGCGCTGGGGCCAGGGCTGTAACCTTGGGCACCGGGGGCATCATCCTGCATCGACCAGTATGAATCGATATTGGCCATGTTGTGTCTGCTGCTTCGGTTCAAAGCACCGCGGGCGAGGACTGTTGCGGCGGAGTGGGACGGTTGGAGCTGGTTGGCAGGACTGAGTCGGGCAAGAGCGCCGGACAGTAGGTGACGAAATCAGAGACGACGACGTCTCCGAGAATCGAAAGTCGTGCGAGAAGTAGGTCGTGAAGTGAACTGAGCGGGACCGCTGTTGTTCGTTGATCACCCGGATAAATGTCCACTAGAGATCAACAAGGAGTTTTGAAGGGCCCGCGGGTTCAAGTTGGCGGAGGTAGGTGAGGGGGCAAAGGCGGATGGCGGCGCCGCATGTGGGCATGGCTGCCAGTGTGCGGTGGGATAAGATATGATTGCCCTTGGGGGTGCCTCTCAGCCCGGTCCCTGTGCAATGCGAGTGGCGCCACATGTCTGCCAGGCTCGAGCGCACGGGCGCTGGGCGCTCGCCGCTGGGAGAGCAAGCTGACGTGTGCCCGAGTTGCGTCTGCTGCTGCTTACATCATTACCCAGCCGGTCTCCAAGGCCCAGAATCTCGAGCGATGGGTAAACCACGTACTCTTCTTCCCAGCGGGCCACGGAATCCAACTCTCGGGGAATTCGACGCTTTTCCGAGGCCCTGACGGCGAGGTGATGACTCCGCCTTCGTTTGTGAACGCGTCCAGACGCCATCACGCCTTCATGTACCCCTTTATTGTCCCAAAAGGGCGCCAGAAGATCTTCACTTTCCCCGAGCAACGCTGGAACTCGTGGTGGAAGGCCTTGCGCAAAGTTCGCAGGGCTCACTCGGATGCCGAAGATACCGCCCACCTGCTCTCCCTGGGACCAGTCAACAACTCGCGTCCCCGACCCACGCCCACGTCAACAATCGGAACAGCGTCGAATTCCCCGAGTTGAATTCCGTGGTCCGCTGGGAAGAAGAGTACGTGGTTTGCCCATCGCTCGAGGGGCCTTGGAGAGGCGTGCAGAGGCGCGACCGAGAGATCTTTGGAGGTCTCTTTAGTGCTATCCAAGGCTCGACCGTGAATGGCGAGCATGGCGCATCCTCGATCTCCTTGACCACGCTCTTGGGAGGCGGAAGGAAACGGCTGTAGTAGAGACTTTTTGTGTAGTCGTATGATAGGTAGGTCCCTTTCTTTTTGAGCAAGCACAAGTAGCCAGCACACAGAGGTTGCTACAGCAGATCGAGGAACAACTTCGGGCCGCCGCGTTGTCCTTTTCGGGCGAGGTGCGATCACGGTCACACTCACCGCCGCCCGCTGACCTGGCCGGCGCTCCACACCACCACGCCAAGCTCAAGCAGATGCTGTGACGTCAGCCGCGGGTTTCGAGTGCGAACTCTTATGCTTCTTTACTATCAAGGCTCGAGTATCATTATCATAAGCAACTTGGATAGATGTGAGAAAATCGCCATCGGGCTGGCAGTATTTCGGCATCGTGTGAATCGGACACGACCGACAGACGTCTCGGACTGCGATGACGAGCGCTGGGCCCTGAACTAATTCCGAGCTAGCGAAGCAAGGCCTCTGCTAAACAGTGAAATCTAGTCCAACGGTTGAGATTGTGTCCAGCTGATGCCAAAGAACGAGAAATAAAGAATCGTCCGCAGATCATTCATCACTAAAGTCGCACACCCAGTTCAAACGGTCCACTTTCGCGACCCGGAGGCAACTGAATCGACTGGGTGGGGCCGGTAGCTATGTCCGGAGCGCCCGTAAGAGGGCGGGGCTAATCCTGATGCGACTTTTGTGATGTGCTGGATTGCCTGCTTCGCGACTCGCCGGAGCTCGCCTTTCGAGTTCTCCCTGTTTAGGCGTCCCACATACCTCACCGAGCATGGCGAGTCGTAGAATCGGGACAGCCGCATCAACACTTCTACGTGCTGGTACACCGCGACCAAGAAGACGCTCTGTTCTCGCATCATCGTCGACGTCTTCGTCGCCTTTGATCGTCGTCGCACCACCCGGTCCAACTCGGTCGCACCAACTGAACCTTTCCTCGTCGTCCCGAGTACTGGTCGATCGCCCGCCATCCTTCTCGACACCGGACCCATCCCTTGCTTCGTCGAGCTCGCCTACCCAACCGCAACACGATCCCAGGCAGCCCTTGGCCCCGACTGCGTTACCCGTCGAGGACTACGCTTCACCCTTGCTCTACACCGCTTCCTTCTTCGGCTCCATCTTCCGCTACGCCGTCTATGGATCGGTGAGCGTCGTTGTCATCATCGTCGCCACATTTGCAGGTGTGCATGCCTACGTTGAGCATTTCGAGCTCGGCCAGCAGGGCGACCGAGCCCCGCATGAGGATCCCGACGAGTGGGCCTCGGAGCTGGAAGGATGGTCCGGTGGTCATCTCGGCGGTGGCACCGACCCACGACTGGGTCTTATCACGCGCTTGGCTGTCCGAGGGGCTTGGACCGCACAGAACTGGGGCGCTGGAAGCCTACTCGGACCAGCTTCCTCGGCGTCGTCGCCGATGGGTCCGGTCTCGATGCGAACTCCTTTCTCCGGTGCGGGCGGGACGATGATCGGGTCGGATCAGGATCGACAGGGTGCTGTGCAAGCTGGACTCTTGCAAGGTGAGATCAGAGACGCAGGCTGGCAACTCTCAGAGGAGTTTCTCTTCTATGCACTCGCAAGGGCCGCGAAGAAGGGCATCTCGCTCGTCGGCCGCGCGGAGCATAGCTCTACACCAGCGACGGTCGATCGGGCTGCACTCGAACTTGAGCAGTGCCTCGCCAACATCAGGGAACGGATCGGAGGTCGCAATCGACTCGAAGCCGCTCAAGAAGCGTGGGAACGCATTTACTACGCCCTCGTGTCGTCGCCCGCTTCTCCCTCCTCGACGGCGGACTGGCTCCAGCGTGAGAAGCTCAAGGCGACGCGCAAACTCGGCGACCTGTCGGCGAGATTGGCTCAGAGCGCGCGACCGGGTAGTGAGGAGCACGAACGCGAGAACATGCGCGCAGAGAGATGGTACCTTGGTGGGATCTTGCAGGCGCTTGGAGCATCGACCGCCGCGGCCCGGCCGGACAAGCAGGAAGCTCTGGACCCCGAAGTCGCCGAGGTCAAGAAATCTGTCTCGCCTTCATCGTCCTTCTTTGGCTTCTGGTCGCATTCCCATCCACCTTCGAACGCTGTCTCGATCCCGAGCGTGGTGACCGTTGCGGATGCCAGCTCATCCTCGATCCGACCCGAGATAACCCAGGCGGTGAACTTACTTGAACGAGGCTCGTCACGATACCACGCCTCGCCTGCGGCGCAACGAGCACTTTTGTCCTCTCTCATCAGTTTTGAAACGTTCCTAGCTCGACGTCGGGCGTTAGCGGCTGCTAATGCGGTGCAGAACGCTTCCCTGAGCTACGCCGAGTCGTTGATGGGCCCGTCATCACTACCCTCGCCATCCACCTCGTCGGGCGGTCCAACCCTTTCGAGCGCGACACCAGCGAGCATCTTGGGCCCTACTTTGACCTCGTACTACTACTCGACACGAGCCGCCGTTCTGCGCACCCATCTGGCCGAAGTGTCGCTCGCGCTTCGCATGTCCAACATCGAGGAGTATGCACTCGATCTGCTCTCTTCGGCGATTCACTCGTGCGATTCGACACTCGTTGCGTTGACGCAGTCTCCGTTGACCAAGGACTCGTCCAGGAGGATTAAACCCTTCTCCAAGGCCGCACAACGTCTCGTCAGGGACTCGAGGGTCACCGCGGCCATGGCATGCAACCTGTCCGGCTTTGTCATCGAAAACGGATCGAAAATCGCCGAGGCTTCCGGGGTCAGGAGGGAGGAGACCAAGGCATGGGCGGAGGGAGGTTTGACCAGAAGCCAATCGATGTTTGAGCAGGCTATGGGCTTTGCCAAGAGTGAGGCGGGGGCGGTGGTGGATCATCAGGGGCTCAAGTTGGCGGAGCGAGGGCTCGAGAGGGTCAATGCCAAGATTGGGTCGATCACGGTTTGAGGTGATCAGCGCAGGAGAGTGGTTCGAAGTGACTTGCCGTAGATTTGAGACTAGTTTTTTTTTGGGTTTTTTTTTTGGGTTTGTAAAACGCCGGATCTCCCCAACGCAGGTTCAGTCGATTCTGGGCCGTCAATGTGGGGGTGGCTTGAGCAGCGGTCAAGCCAATCGGCTCCCGAACAACCAGCCTGAACAGAGGCTCCCTCTTTCATTTCCCTTCGCCGCGTGCGACTCGTCGTTGAACTGGTTTTCACCCACATCCGCTCTTTACGATGTCAACAGTACGACGACGCAGTTCCCTTGCAGGTGACGATCCGCCTCTCGAAGAAGACACGGCAGCAGCATCCAGCACCTTCTTGCACCTCAGTACCATATCACCGTCGGCGTCGCCGCTCTTAGGTTCGGCGACCAGGGCCACGACCAGTGCAAATCGGACAAGCCTCCGACGTCCGACCACGACCACGACGAGCACTGGCATATCTCTCCGAGGGATCCTCAAGAATGGGAATAGCGCGGATAGTAACAAGGGTAATAGTCATCATAGGGTGCAGGCATGTCGGAGGCTTTGATGGAGTCGGGGTGGTGGAAGATGAGGAGACGGGAGTTGCAGGTGCAAGGCCCAAAGTTCACGATGCTGTTTGACGGGACCGTCCTCGTCGCGTGGCTGGTCAGATCGATGCTGTAAGTCCTCAAGCACAGATGGTTTCGATCGATTGCTCTGACGAAACGAGCGGGGATGGGTATCACAATGCGTTGCGGCAAATTTGGTGGAATATCGTGGCATGTGAAGACGCAAATTCACCGATACCCGTCAGGGGCTGAGTTGGAATCGAAGAGGCAGCGAGGGGCACGGGCCGGGCCCGGGGAGAGGATGATTCGTCGATTTGTCCGACTCAACTGTTCGAACGACAAGGGGATACCTGTGCTGACATTTTCATGCTACAAATCTCACTTCCACCTCACAGAGGCCCGGATCTGAGCACCAGGCGAAGTGCCGAAATTTGTGACGCCCTCGGTTCACCGGGAAGACTGCTCGTCGACCGCGAGTCACCCCTCAAAACTGAATGGTGGCCAATCGACGAGGAACGATGTCCTCCTCTGCCAAATTACTTTCTGCGTTGTGGACACTCACCCATGGACCCGACCACAATCAGCCGAAATTCCCTGTCGATGCTTATTCTGCCGAGCATCCAGTCTACGCCTCCGACCCTTCCATGTCCCCTTGGGTCACACTTTCCAACCAAACCTCTTCGGCCTCGTTGGATCCTTTTCTTGCGCAAGAAACGCTCCCAACCCCCTACAATCCTCGTGATTGGCGATTCGGTCGACCGAAACGGACTCGTTCATTTCTGCCAGCTCTTCAAGAGCGAGCTCTCAATTTCGCACTACCACGACATCAACTCGCACCCACCCGGTGCATTACCGACCGATTTGACCAAAGGTCACGGACCCAAGTTCGATGGATGGGATCAACGAGGCTTGCCGCACATGTGTGAGATCCATTTCCACTCGGATACGTCGGAGGATGGCACCGATGGAGTGGTGATGCGAGTCGACAATGGGTTCCATTACGGGATGGACGCTTTGGACGAATTCAACACCCCCGATCATACGGATTCTCACAAACCAGGAAGGGTCGAGGATCGATTGGAGAAACTCATCGTGCCGTTCATCGAACAGCTTGGAGGACTGGACAAGATCGATGTAGTGCAATTGCACAATGGGATGTGGGACTTGGTACGATCTCAATGAGCCCATATTTCAGTAGTCACTCCAGTTGCTCACCATAATGATTTTTTCCTGATGGATCGTACAGGCTCTGTTCGGTATGCAAGACGACAAGGCCAAATGGTCCTTGACCGTACCCTTGACGCCGGATCAGCTCGCTTGGTGGCAAGAACGGATGAGACAAGCTCTCTAATATCGTCCGCCCTCTCTGTCCATCGCAGATTTCGGACACCTTTTGGAAGGGTACCAGCACTTCCAGGAGAAGGTGCACCCGGTTCTCAGCCCCGGTGGTGTGATGTACGCGCAGAACTTAATACATCGATTGGGGTTGGCGCTGAACGATCCTCGGAACTGGAGGAATCAAAAATGGGGCTCGGAATGAGGTCGAAGCGTTCTCTGAGGGTTTATAGACTAGAAGGAGATTCATTATCATATTTAAGCTCTCGGCGATAGATTCGCCTCTTCATATAAATGTCGCAACGTTGTTCCGTTCAAATCCGCGCAGAGCTCTTGCAAGCTCAGCTCCATCGGGAGGACGATGATGGAAGCAATCGTCTCATCACACTCATCCTCTGTACTCCAATAGTACGCTGACCGATACTACGCTGAAAAGTTCCCGAAACTCAGCCCGATTGACAGGTCGTCGTGCACGGACTTGAGCCGAATCTCTGACGGAGCGGCCGACGGTTGCAAGGACCCCAACAGCTGCCCGAATGGGATCGATCACCGCCGTCGCTCCAGCGAGAACCCGGGCAGTGCACTTTTTCGGGGTGGCCTGGTAGGTACCAAGCAATATATCTTGTCTAGTCCGGTCGCTGCAGCTCGAACCGCATTGCGTGTGTTAGACACCTTGCCGAGGCACATTACGATGCAAGTGCAAGAACATTTGAAGACTCCGCCGGACAGCCCGCTCTGGATGTGGCCGAGACATCCGATCGTTCGGCGACGGCACGGGTGGGGTGGCGGAAACTAACGTGGCAGTGAAGCTCTTGACGTCGGCATGTGACCAGAGATGGGAAGTCTGAGGTCTTTTTTCGCACTACTTTCGGTTCGTTCGTGTTCAAGGACATGGCAGTGGTGTGCCCGCTGATTTTCAGCCTTAAGTTCTTCAATCTCAGAGCCGGCGGCGACTGGTCGAAATTCAGCGGCCGCCCGCCGCCCCCCAATTAGCCTGCTCAAGCCCGCTCTCACGGCTTCAGCCCCGTTCCCAGCCGTTCCCAGCCAGTCTCTGGCGTCTCCGTCCCCCTCCCCACACTCGCACACGACGGCCTCACCAGGAGCAGCTTTGTCTCGATTGTGAGGGCTCCAACGTACCTTGAACCATGGCATACCGCCCTCAAGGCTATGACCAGCCCGAGTCTGGGCCCGAGTATGTGAGTTGCTTTGTCCTGGGATCCGGAGCTGGAAGCCGCCCGCCGACGGCCTTCCTCCGGCTTTCCCCCTTTACAATCGGCCGCGCCGCTAGATGCTCTGGCTTCACCGGGTCGATCGCTCCCCGCCGTACTCAACACCCCCTCGCCACCCTCGGCCCAAGCGGAGAAGAGCGATTTATATTGGAAATACAAGCTGATGCACTGCTGGGCTACACAGGGTGCCTTCTTTCGGCCCAATAACCGAGCGCCTGCTGGAGGGCAGTACGGGCTTTCGCCGCCCACCCCCGCCTCCGCCGATTCGAACGGCGGGGCAGGCACCGGTTTGAACGCGTTCATTTCGTCCAACGGCACCACCGGAGCGAGCTCATCATCACCAACTCCAACCTCGTCGTCCTCATCAAAGGTCAGAGGCGCACCTCGTCTCGGCGGCCTAGGATTGGGCGGCATCGGCGCCAATGTGAACAAGCCGTCGCCCGGACCACTAGTCGCCAAGTCGTTGCCGATCAACTCGGAGCGCGCCAAAAGCTCCGCCTCCGTGAGTTCGTCAGTCCCCACGTCACCTTCGAGGGTCGCCAACTCTTCCACTCCTTCACCTCCAAACGGCAACTCGGGAAATGGATCCGTTTACGCCAAAAGCCAAGTGTTCCCTTTCAAATCACGCAAGGGGAGCTCTCCGAAGCGTGCCGCCTACACGGACAACTCGGACCAACGCCCCAAGCAGGTCCCTACGGGTCTGCCATCTCAATCAGGAGAGAATGCGACCGTCGAACGACCGTTCCTTTCACCCGAAATGACGAAGCCCAGCGTCAGGTCGAAAGCGTTTGCTCTTGATCGACCGACACCGGACTATGGAGTAGCTTCGACGCATGCCGACAACCCGTTCGAGGAAGAAGAGCTGTCTTCGACCGTTGACGAGTATGACGAGAACCCTCTGGCCGATGATGATCTGCGAACTTTAGTACGAGGCATCGACTCGCCCAATTCTCCGATGGAGACCGGGTTCAGTCACTTCAACCAAGTCATCACGAGCGTCCCCGTTTCGAAGTCATCCTCGACCGCATCCCAGTACTCGACCCACAAGCTGGCTGAACCCGCCCCCGTCGCGTCGCATGCTCGACAGACACCCTCGACGTTCACCACGACTGACGACGACGCCTCCAGTGAGTACGACAGCTTCCATGATTCGGCTTCTTTGTATCAAGACGCACCACCAAGCATCGACGAGAAGTCGGCTCTTGCGGAGAAAGGTGGTCTTGGGAGCCTGGTCGAGCGCGCCGTATCCCCACCGCCGGTCGTCACCTCCATGGACTCGCCGCGATCGTCCTTCACGGAAAGCGAGCTTGCAGGACCCACTTCCAGTCCACTCACCGAATCGCAGAGATTCTCCGAATCGGAGGCCGAAGTCGTGTACAAGGGCGACAGCGTCGTCGAACCCGAGGAACGCTCGAGCGAGAAAGTCGACCGCGCTCAATTGCCCCCTTTGCAGCCACGGGCCCAACTTCCTCGCACTGTTTCGCCAGATACCTCGGATGCCAATCAGTCCGGCGGCGAGTTCTCTGCCGTGATACCCAGCCGCTCGGCGTCGACGAACTCTTCCGGCTTGCGAAAGAAGTCGCCAGAGGCCCCACCGCGGCCCAAGAGGTTGCGAGCTCCAGGGGCCAAAACCCCACTGCTCGGCGCGTCACCTGCTCTCAGCGATGGATCGTTCTCGGACCTGTCGCCCGCCACCAGTCGTGGTGATGATCCTTCACCTTCGCGGCAGGCGCTTCTCAGCGTCGAGTCTCAGCTTGCAGTCGATCCAAAAGCCGAGCCTGCACCTTCGCAGGCAGCCAGTGCCAGTCTTTACCGACCATCACTGTCGACAACTTCCTCGAGCGCGACAATACACACCTCTGCTGAGCCGACCTCAACGACTGTGCCTACCGATGGCTCGAGTGAATCGGCCTCTTCGTATTCGTACGCCGGCCTCGGTCTTCGAATGCCCTCGACTCTCAGCCGGACCTCTAGGCGTTCCGCTATGCAAGCTGGTTCAGCTGCGACCGCCGCGACCGCTGCAACGTCGGCAGTGGCTAAGCCTGCAGCCGTGGCTGTCCAGCCTCCCAAAGAAGTTCTCACCACTTTTGCCGCTCCCACTGCCCCTCAAGCTTCGTCGGAGCCTACGCCAAGTGTCGCATCGGATCTGAAGCGTGAGATGCAAGCACTACGCGAACGGGAGAATCGTCGCAAGGAAGAGGAGTCTGCTGCCGCCACCGCCGCCGTTTCGGCTCGTGCTTCGACTCCTGAGCCATCGTCGGAAGAAGAAGAGGAGGAGGAGAAAGATGAGGAGGGCTTCAGATCGGCCGACCAGAGCTTCGCTACCCCACACCCGGATATCAGCAACGATTCGGAATCTGACTCTGGCACGCGCACCCCGACCATCAATCTCTTCACAGCGTCGCCGTCCAAACCAAACAAGAGCACAGCTACACCTCCCGAAGCAACTGTTACGGTGGAGGAGGCGAACGCCAAGGCTCAGTCGGCAGAGTCTTCGAATGTCACTGGGGAAGCCGGCGGAAGCGTGGCGGCTGACATTGGCGTGGCAGCGGTCGGAGCCCTTGTCACTGGTAGCATGGCCGTAGGGTACACAGCGTGGCGCGGTCTCGGGGCTGTTGCGAGCTGGGGGTGGGGAGCGGCGGGACCCAAGTCACGAACCCCGCCGCAGGAAGACATTGCTTCAGCGGGAGCTTCCGACGACGAAACTGATGACCTCCCTGGCGCTTTTGGGACCAAGAGCCGGAACGGATCACTCTCGACCGCCGAATCGGAAGGCAAGAGCGAGGCCGAGAAGTCAAACGAAGGGGAAGTCGATTACTCGTCCGCGGGTGCACGTCGAAGACAGAGGCTTCAAGTCGAGCAGGCCGAGTACACGGGACAACAGACCGTAGCGGAGGAAGCCGTCGTGATCGATGGTTCGCGCCTCGTTAGCTCACCCATCGCGACGACGGAATGGGGAGACCTCGAGTTTCCGGCACCAGAAGGTCATTTTTTTCAGATAAGAGTTCCTTCCCATAATCAGGAAGCTCACTCTCCTTGCTCCTCTCGCAGGTTTCATGGAAGAGTTCCAGAAAGTCATGGCCGAGCTGGGTCCGGAGGATTTTGCCGCCAGCGAAAAGGACGAGCTCGCTGCCCAGCAGGCGGCGTACGATGCGGCCAACGCATTGCACAACGACACGGCCGGCGATGGCGCTAGCGAAGATGACTCGCCCGATTCCGCTTCCGATGTCCTCAGCCCACCTCCACCACGCATGACGTTCCCGACCCGGGCGCGCAAGGAGAGGAGAGTCAGCTCAGCGAGCTCCACCCGCGACGTGCGACACGACGCGATCGAGGAAGACGATGATGATGGCACCGAGCGTGAATACGACGCTTTTGATGAGATCGTCGATCTTATTTCACCCATGTACCAAGACGACCGTAACCCCGAGGCCAAGTCGAGGTATCGCTCTCCGCCAGGCTTGCCCCCACCGGGGATTGTTCGCTCCGCTTCCATGATGTCCAACTCGTCGGCGACGTCCAACTTTTCACCTTCTCTGCGCTCCTCGACCGGCTCTATCAACTCGTCCGCGGCCTCCGTTCCGAAACGCAGCAACAGCATCTTCGGCTTCGGTCGCAAGAAGACAAACTCGCAACTCGGCGCCCCCGCGTTAACGGTCGATTCGGTCGGTGCTTCTCGCAACCTCATGCGAGCCGCGTCTTCCTCCCCCTCGATCACTTCGACATCCGGGAGCTCGATCGGCCGCTCTCGATCCATCCATTCGCTCGCGTCTGAAACGTCGATCGAAGGTGGCGACGGTGATTCCTCAATCAGCAGTGGGTCCAAAGCCAAGCGACGTTCGTTCTTCGGGTCCAAGGCCAAGAAAGCCAGTAGTGCCTTGATCGAGTCTTCTATCGACGACACGACCTACGTCTCCTATTCCTCGGGTCGAGCCGCTGCTCGACGGGGTTCATCAACGGGTAGTGACTCGCTCTCCCCCGTTGGAAAGGAGGCGTCTTTGCAACCGACCGAAGACGGCGCCTCGGTACCTCGTTCCAGTCTTCGTGCCGAACCTCGTTTCGGAAGAGGTGGAGAAGACGCCATGCCAACTTCCCCAGCAGAGAAGCGCATCTACCGCGTCCGCTTCGCGAATGCGACGCGTGGGATTGGATTACGCTCCGTTGCTGAATCGGAAGCCGTCAAAGGCGGTGACGAGACGCACGCTTTGAAGTGGGTCGGTGTGGGACGAGGTCGGTACGGGAACCTCGTCCTTACGAGCGATGAGCAGAGCGATGAGGTGTACGCCGAACAGGTCGCTCAGATCAAGAAGAATCGGAGGTTCGGTCCTGGTGCTGGAACGGTGCGCGATTGGTCACAGATCAAGGTCGATTAAGGACCGATGCAACTCTTCCCTGGTCTTCCGTTTTGACAACCCCTCTCTTTTTGTTGTAATCGTCTTGTAATAGTGCTTTAGCAGTTCTTACTCTTAAGCCATGTTTTGGCGAATCTGTAATACTTGCCTCGATGCCATGCTGTCGGCCCAGAGTCTCCGGAGTCCCAAGAAGCTACTGTGATCGAAGTGTTCGGAAGGAGGCAGTTGTTGCTATTTCATACACAAAAGAAAATGAGACCAGAAGAAAAGAAGTGAAAAGAAAGATGAAAGAGAAGTGAAAGAGAAGAAGAAGAAGAAAGACTACGCGGTAAACAAGGGAGCGCTTTCGATAAAACGGTGAAGACGAGAAGAGAGGAGGTTGCAATCCCGATCGATGCTGGTGTTCAGAAGGGCAGGGAGTTTTGTGGAGGTTGCGTGTTGGGGAAGGCGTGTGTGTCGACGTTAAAAAGAGGAAGGTGCGAGGGAGAGATGAAAGATCGGTGTTCATGACGACCATAAAGAACAAAACAAGGGGGAGGGAGCGGAAAGGGGTTCGGAATATCACACAGACATGCACAAAGACGTCCCAGCCCACCAACGATCGAACGAGAAACGAGAAAATGTTGCCCTGGTGATCATCCTTCGCCGTCTATCCATTGATCTGCACCCCTCGTTCAGCCGGTGCTCGCCGCCTATCAGGATGATCAAGACCAATAAAATCTTCGTCCTGCCACTTGTGGTCGAACAAGACGTCGCTTTCGCTCAACGGCATCGGCTTGTGGTACATCGCGTTCTGCAACATGGAGAATTTGATCTTGGCGAACTCTTTATCGCCCAGACCCAAGCGAGCTTGTAACCTCTTCTTGGTCTCGCCGAACGCTTCGTGCGGTTTGAGGACGAATCGGAAGGGGATGCCATGCGTTCGTGATGGTTCCTTGTTGTAGTGGAAGCAAGGGACGACGCGCGAACCATCATCGGCCCTCGCTTCCTCGAGCGGGACCTCCTCGGCAAACAACTCCGTTTGGTCCGACACGTCCCGCACGAGTTCGCTGCCCGTGTAGATGCGTTGAATGCTTCCCTTGACGATATCGAAAATACGGATCTCACCCGAACCGCCGTTCTGCATCCTCACGTCCTTGCGCAACCAATCCTGCGCGCAATCATGGATCGTCGTGTTCTTGGGTAACAGGAACCCATGCGACGATTCCTCCTTGTTCGTCGGCCCGACCCAACTGATGCGCAGACTCTTCTTAGTCTCGAGTTCGATGATAGACACGTCAAGCATCTCGTAGTACAACAAGTTCGCGGCGTGGGTCATGCTGTAACTCGGCGAAACGAGTTCAGCGACGGTCATGTTTCCTTGGCGCCGCACGATGGTTTTCGGTTGCCCGTTCTGGCCATTGGCTTGCGTGAAGCGCAACTTGAGCGGGTCGTACTTGAGCCGTTCGCCGACCCTCCCCGCCATTTGGTCGTAGTTGTTCTTCTTGCTGAGCGTGATCTCGAACTCTTCCTGAGCGTTCGGATCGTCGTACTTGGGCTTGAAAGTGACGACGACGCGGTTGAGGAAGAAGTCGTAGAACTGGATCGGCGTCGTGAACATGTTTTGCTTGTCGAGGTCTTGGGGTCTGCGCGTAGTGAAATACCCGACAAGTGAACGATCAGCGTCCACATTCCCAACACTCCGAACGGACAGAACAAAACGTACAACGAATGCCGTTCCGTCATATCGACTTGGAAGCACACGATATCCCCATCCTGAATCTCACTCTGCAAGAACGTCGCCTTCATCTTCATCAACTCGATCATATTCGGCTTGATCTCCTCGTAAATCTTCAGCGGCGTCGAAGGCGGGAACCCCATACGGTCATTGATCATCTGCGCCAAATCCAACACACGCATATGGCGATGGACGTGAAAGTGACCCAATCCAGCCAAGGTTTGATGCGCGACGTCAAAATTCTTGACAAAGACCATTATCGGAGGTTCGTTCTGGTGGTTCTTTTGCCATTCGGCTTTCTCCTCTTTCGAGATGTACTCGAGATAGAGCTTGAGGTCCTGTTGCCGAGACGCCATCTTGTCCCTCACGACCTCCATCGTCAACGTCGGATCCCCGTCGGAGATCGGCGCGTCCGGTCGCACGGTCTTGTTCTGGCGGTTGACCAAGACCCACAAACGAATGTCTTCGGGGTTGTATCCATATTGATGAGCGATCTCGGCGCGGAATTCGACGTACGGTTTGGCCTTAGGCTCGCGGTAGGTCGGCAACTCGGTGGCAGCGACAGTCCGGTCGTCAAAGGTCGCCAAATCGAACCCTTGGTGTTTGGAAAACGTCTCGTCCGTGATGAGTTTGACGGTCAAGTACAGGTGTTGTTCATCGCGTTCCCTCTTGCGCATCTCGGCGTCCCTCCTCTCCCTCTCCAATCGCAAACGAAGGTGCTCAGGCACTTGCTCGACCGTGATCGGATCCAAAATTTCCTTGACCCTCGATTCCCGAACGTACACGAGCATGTAGGCGTTCGTGAACCTCTTCATCGCCGGCTTAGCATTGGGTGGGTGCGCGCCGTTGTTGAGCAAAGGCTCGCCCCCAAAGTTGTCCTCGAGCACCTCTCGGTTCGTGACGGGGACGACACGATCGTCGTCGAAGCGCAACCAACGGCCGTCGGCCGAAGGCTTGATGAGCACAAAGTAATGCCCGCCGTGGACGTCGCCGGAATGGACGAGCACGCCGTGCAGTCTGTAATTGTACGACTCGGAACGATCGGCTTGTTCGGACAGGTACGGTTCGAGGTTGATTTCGAGCGGGAACTCATGTCGGTCGTTGATCTGTGGAACGCCAAGATATTATGTCTCAACATATGTCACGACGATTGAAGCTGATGCGACCACTCAAAAACCCACCTTGACGTTCTGATCCCTCTGCATATCGTACTCGAACCTCTTGAGCTGCAAATGCAACACCGGTGGGAAACTCTCAAAAATGACGCCCTTCTTGGCATCCTGCAACCCAAAGCCCTCGGCATTGTACTTGTTCTCGCCCTCAAGGGTCTCCATCGCGATGTAGTCCTTGAACGAGGCCTCGAGGTTGGGCATGTCCTTGACGTTGAGTTGGATGTCGTAGAAGTCCTCCGTGCGCGCCGACTCAAAGTCGATGTCGATGCACTTGATGTAACTCTTCATCGTGCCGGAGAAGAGGCGCTTGATCTCCCCGTCCGCTGCCGTGCCCTGTACGAAGCAACTAGCGACGACATCAGCTACCCATCCTTCCGTGTTGATTGGCTTCCTCGGCAACGCAACGCACCTTCATCTTGGTTTCGAGCTTGTCGCACAATACACGGTTGAACTCTTGCACATCATGTTGCAAGAACGAATCAAAACCCTTCCAGCCGAACGATCGCGTCAACTCGGTTGTGCCGACAGATTGGTCCGAGGTCTGGAGGTTGTAGAAGACGCGTTGCAAGGCGAGCGGGACGGTATCGGTCGTGTCGTCCTCGGTCGGGATCTGGTACACGGCCTGGGGGTCGAGACGTTTGGGAGATTCAAGTCAGAGGAGAGTGCGTCACGAATCTCAGCGTGTATTTGAACCCACCTTGCGGAAACTGTTGGTGAGAAAGAGGGACTGGAGCAGCGAGTTCATGTAGCACGTCGCGCCTTGGTTCTTGAGCCCGACGTGGCCCGTCTCCTTCTTGGAATCGTAACTGTAACGATACAACGGGCATCAGTATCCGACTACACAAGGCATAACCCCTGAGAGATGCATCCCCAAAACTGACCTGTGAAAGTTGTGCCACAGCACACCGGTCGGATCCTTGAGGACCCTGACGAAAGCGGTAATAATGGTCTCGTCGTTCTCGATGATGGGTTTTGGTCGCCCTTCAGAGACGGAGAAGAGCTTGCGCAGTTCGACGAAGCGCGTAAAACCCCAGTCCTGTTCCTCTTGGGTGAAACGATGGTGCGCCTCTGTGATGGGTGGGTCATCGATCGCCGCGAGGTGTCAGCAGGGAAGCTCGCGCTCGCTCGCCACCGATTCCAGATCAGGTTGCACTTACGACTCTGGATGTAGACGGTCGGATCGGAAGGGTTGGAGATGGCGAGTGCGAACTGAGCGCACACGTGCCACCCTTCCGAGGCTTTCTGGTCGCCGTAGTTGAGGTAGACCGAGACCATGTCGTTGGCTTGGCCGTTCGAGTTGCCCATCGGAAACAAGAGCACGTTCCTATAAAGGGATGTAGGTTTGATGAGAGGTCAGTCTTGCTATCGATCATCGTCCACCAGCTCGTCATAGTCATCACCGCCACCACCGATCGACCCCGACCTCGCCGAGCAGGCATCCCACCTCAGCGCGATTTTCAAACCCTGCGCTCCATGATACCCAAGCACGCACCACTTGTGACCTCCACACGAGAACTCGGGCGAGAGCAATCGCTTGTCGGCCCTACGGTAGTCGCTGAGCTTCCACGTAAACACCTTGAAGTCGTGCACCTCCTCGCCCATGTCGGTCAGGTGCTTGTTGGCGAAGCCTTCGTCTGGTGGTGCCGTGTGAGATGAGGTGAGGGTGGTTAGTGTTGGACATGATAGCTGATTGGAGTTGGTGTTGTTGGTTATATGATGCGGAAGTGAGGGTAGGGAACCCCCCACGTTCTCCCCCCTCTTTGCGTCGACCGCTCCTCCACACGGACCCACGTCCGCCACAACCCACCACCACCACGTCGACTCGTTCACAAGCACGGCTACAACTCACGATCATCGACGGAAACAATATCAAGATCCATTGGAGCGACCGTCGGACCGCCCGCTGTCCCAGGAGAAGGGGACACCAAGCCGACACCACCTCCGCCAGGCTGTTGTGACTCGTCGACTACGGCCGGTTGCTGCTGCGGTTGCTGGGCGTGGGCTACTGGGTTGGCGGTGGTGACATTGCCCTTGTCATTCCCAATCCCATTCCCATTCCCATTCCCATTCCCACCACCACCACCACCACCATGTTCTGGCGATGTGGGATCCTATCAGCGCGTCACGGGGTGTCAGCATGGTACAGCTTCCTCGTGATCCACTCGGGTGTACTGACCATATTGTGGGGAGGCTCTTTGTGTTGCTTTGCACGAGGTGGGGAAGGAGAAAGAACGGGCGAATGCAAGAGGGACCGAGGGCGGTCGTCGTACGTAACCGCACGAGGGGGGAGACTGCGTGCAGCGTGTAAGCGCGCTTTTCAAATCGCTCATTAGCGCTTCCTCAATTTGGCATGGGGGCCGATTCGTTTTCGGCTCGGATCGGTCATACGAGTCCATGCAGTAGAAAAGCATCCGGGCCGAGCGAGCTAGTACCCAAAGTTGCCGAACAGCCGAGCTTACACCACCATGTTGCACCACGCTCACGATATCACATCAGTTTAGATCTCAAGTCCATCGCAGCATCGCAAAGCACGGTGCTCTTTCCGTGGTGCGCTATGACAGTACAAAGCTCCATACGCCTTGCGGAAGATCAAACACCTTCATCCAAATCAGACATCACCCACCCCCTCTACGCATCCTTAAGCACCACCTCAACCTCCCTCGGTATTCGCAACCTCTGCACCATCTCGACACTCCCCGCGGGCATCGGCAACCCCTTGACCCCCTCCAACACTTCCCCCTCCTCCCTCCCTATCCCAAACTTCTCCCTACTCAACGCCGTCCACCCGACCTTCTTCTTCGCATCCACAACCCTCACGAACCCCCCGGCGGACCAGCAACACACCCCTTGACATACAGCACATTGTGCAATGTGTCGATTCGATGGACGAGCAGGTTTTGCGTCGTGACGTTCTTGCCGCCCATTCGACCGGCCATTTTCTTGCCCGGCCATACGCGTCCGGGGTCTTGGTGTTGGCCTGTCGAACCGTGAGAACGGTGGGAGACGGAGGTACCGTGCGAGGCGCGCAGACCTTTGAATCCGTGGCGCTTCATCGGGCCCTGGAAACCCTTGCCGATGCTGGATGCAGGACAACGGGGAAGAGTGGTCAGCGTTGGCGGCGTGCTTGTGTGCGGGAAGGGATATGAAGTTGGACAACTCACGAAGGTGCTTGCGTATCGACATGTTGACCCGGCACGAAATGAGCCGCCGAGAAACGAGTACCTGTACCGAGTTCAACAGAAAGTTAGCTCCCCCATCCACAAGCCATCCTCAAAGCCACCCACCCCCCTCCTGAACTAACCACTCGGAACCAACGCGTCTTCCGTGACCTCAAACTCGGCCAACCTCATCTTGGGTTCGACGCCGACTTTATCGAATTGACCCAAGAGAGCGTTGTGGGTCGTTTTCCGCTTTCGAGGACTGGCACCGACGATGACGGAGTGGTGAGCGGGGGTCTTGGACGTCGCGGGGTAGGAACGCGATTCGATCACTTGGACGTCGTCGAGCTGGGTGAGATTCGTTAGGACAGTCAGTATGCAAGTGGTCGTGTGGCGGTGATATCAGCGTCGCTGTCTGCTCCTGCTCTCGCAACACCGCAAGAGAGCACGCCAAAGCACGCAGGAGGGAAGCCAAGCCCGAAAGCGCGCCCTTGGGAACGTACATGCAACACCGTAACAGGTATCCTGACCCCCTGTTGCCACAACGCGGTCATGCCCAACTTTCTCGCCAACACGCCCGTTCGTTTGGTTGAAGGTGTCCAGACCGCCTCGGTGGGAGTGGGAGGGGGAGGGGATTCAGTCGCCGCGGGTGGTGGTGTGGGAGGGGTGGTGGTGGTGGCTGTCGCAGCTGAGGTGGAGGAGATGCATCGTCGTGGGACGAGGGATAGAGAGCGTAGACTTGAGGCGAGGGACTGCATCGTCGTCGGGTCGTGTGCGCTTGAGAGTGCGAGGGGAACAAAGCCAGTCTAAGCTCGCGAGTGGCTCGGCTTGGGAGCGCGATTGCGGAGCCCACGCGCGCACTCCAGAATGGTAATGGCCAGGTCTTCAAAACCCAACTTGGAATCTTCCCAAACCAAATTGGCTTCTACTCCTTTTCGTCGCGTGCGAAGCGTCGTCATCGGGCCGTCCCGATCGCTCCCATCTCGTCGGGTCCGCTTCCCTTGCTTGAACCGCATCGCTCAGCCTCCCATCTTGCCATGACTTCCGCGCCCGAGACCACCTCCACACCAAAGGGTGAGCTCTCCCAAGCTTGCCATGCTCCTCTCTCCAACCCCTGTCCCCACCCCACCCCGCGGCCTTCGTTCAACTAACGTCCTGTCTGTCCCTTCTCTCCCACCGCACAAGACTCCACGTCGAGGCCCTCCCCAACGTTCAGTCTCCAAGGCCGCGCGCTCAAATTCGATGATCTCCCTTCGATCGAACCCTATCTCGCTCAAATCAAGATCCACTCACCCCCCATCACGACCCTCATCCTCTGCGGCAACACCCTCGGCGTCCCCGCCTCCATCGGACTCGCCGAGACGCTCGAGACCCAACAACATCTCCAAACGGTCGACCTAAGTGACATTTTCACCTCGAGGTTGATCTCCGAGATCCCATTGGCGTTGAAGAGTTTGTGTACGAGTTTATTGAAGGTTGAGGCTTTGACCGAGTTGAATTTGAGTGATAATGCTTTTGGGGGCAGGTCGGCCGAACCCATGTCAGTCCACGAACAACCGTTGGCTTTTCTCAGCCGGAAAGCAGTCACTGATGTATGTCTCTCTTGAACAGGCTCGAATTCATCTCGACACACCCCAACTTGCGCGTGCTCAAACTCAACAACAACGGGATGGGACCCGCGGGAGGTGCGATGATCGCGCGCGCTTTGTTCGACAATGCCGAGAACCACAAGAAGCACAACCGACCTAGCACGTTGACGACCATCATCTGTGGTGAGTGCAACTTTGAAAGCGGAGATCGTCCTAGAGGTAGATCCCACCTCTTGACAGCGTATGATTTCGTCGACCAGGCCGCAACCGCCTCGAGAACGGCTCCTCCGCCGCCTTCGCCAAAGCCTTCGCCGCTCTCAAATCCTTGAAGGAAGTTCGCATGCCCCAGAACGGCATCCGCATGGAGGGGATCGAAGCTATTGTCCAAGCTTTAACGGAGAACAACGGTTTGGAAGTGTTGGATTTGCAGGATAATACGGCGACGCAGCGCGGGTCCAAAGCGATTGCGAGGAGTTTGCCTTTGTACGTTCTAGGAGGGGAAAGCCGATCCAACGTTTTTAAAACTGACCCACTCTTTCTCACACACTCATGTCGTCCCCAGCTGGCCCAACCTCCACACCCTCAACCTCTCGGACTGTCTGCTCCGTCCCAAAGGCGCGCTCTCAATATTCACCACCCTCTCCAACGGTTCCAACCCCCACTTGCAATCCCTCAAACTCCAATCCAACGAAATGAACGCCCTCGCCATACTCGAACTCGCCAAAGCCATTGAAACACATTTGAACGAGTTGAAGGATTTGGAATTGAATGGGAATATGGGGGAGGAAGGGGATGAATGTTATGAGAAGGTTAGGGAGGCGTTGCGCAAGTGGGGGAATGAAGAGGCTTTGGACGAATTGGATGAGTTGGAGGAGGGGGACGGGGAGGAGGAGGAGGAGGACGGGGGGGAAGAGAGTGAGAGTGAGGACGGACAGGAGAAGAAGGAGGAAGAGGATAGTTTGACGAATGCTTTGACCAATGCGTTCGCTAAAGTTCATGTGGCGTAGACGCAGGAGAATTAATAGAGGCGTTTGGGGTTTGTTGAGAAGAAGGCCAATACCATGCGATAGTCTCTACGTTCTTTGCTTTACGTCCGTCCAAACAACACCTGAGAAGCAGTACATTACAACACCAAACTCCGAAAACTATCCTCAACAAACCCCCTTTCCTTCATCCCTCCAATTCCCTCATCGCCGCTTCAGCCTCATCGTCCATCCAATCCTTCTCGTCCAGATCATCCGGAATATCCTCCTCCTCCTGCTGCGCAACCGGCGCTAGCCGTAGATCCTTCCTCACCTCCGCACTCTGTCCGGTCTCTATTTTGCTCGCATCCCTGCCCAAACTCTCCAACACCTCCTCCTCATTCGCCAACAGGGCCTCAAAAGCCTCCTCATCCCAATCATCCTCCCCACCCTCATCCCCATCATTCATCTCCTTCAACACCTCATCTACATTCAACCGCGTCGAAGAGCCTGCAAACCCAGGTGAGGAGAGTCCATGGGTTTGATCAAATGCTTGACCATCTTGATCTTCGTTGGCGAGCGCTTCGGCGGGTGGTGGGGGAGGTTGGGTCGCGAGTTTGTGTTCTTCTCGGTAGTGCTTGAGTGCCGACTGTAAACAACGGAATAGGGATTGGTTCCATTCCGCCCGATTGATTTCCTGGAGACGAACGCCTCCCCCCGACAACTTACCTGCACGGACCGCTTATGACACAACTTTTCGACGACCTTCAACGTATCCCTCAAATTGGTCTTGGGGTACATCCGATGACACCACAACTGATACATCCCCAACACCCTCTTGAGGTCCTTCATCTCCTCCCCCTTGACACCTCTAATCCTGAATTTCTGAACTTGGGTCAAGAGTTTGGGAAAGCCCGAGGGTCCGAGTAGTCGAACGTCGTTGAGTTTGGCCAAAGATTGTCTTTGTTTCTGGCCTGAAACACCATCGACCTCCAAAGTAGACGCCAAAGCACCGACAGGATCGATCGTGTTGTTCTTCTCACCCCAGGGATCATCCTCCACCGGAGCCAGCCGCTCGACTTGTACGTTCCCCGCCGCCCTATCTCGATGATCACTCGCGTTGGCCTTATCCCGATCGGTCGCCTTGTTGAACGCCGGCACGCGCTCCAAGTCCCCAAACAAATCATCCAGTACCAAACTCTGACCACCACCCCCTTGATCGTCATCTCCCAAAAATCTGGGTAAAGCCCTCTTGGTCACTTTGCTCCCGTCGCGCGTGGTGATGGTCCTCATGGACGTCGAAGAAGGGGAGCCTTCACATTCGGTACGAGCTCGTTTCGACGCGATGACGGAACGGACGTCGTCGTCGGACGCGGAGGCATCGGAGGCATCGGAGGAGGGGTTGAAGAGACGGGCGTTGGATTTTGGGCGTTGGCGTCGGTTGAGATGAATGGCGGATACGTCAGAGTCGTCGGAATTCATCGTGGGCGTGGGGGGGGGTATCGGGAGGGAGGGAAGAGGAGGAAGGGTTGGACGCGTAGCGACGCGCCTGGCGCCTGCTGCGTGATGAGGTTTTGGAAAGAAGGTGGTCCGTGCGCTGCCAACTGGGGGGAGAAAGAATATGCTCTGCAGCGCTTGAAAAGGGAACACTCCATCTTCCTCGCTTTTTTAGCTTTTGTTTTGACCGATGCCAGAAAACCTAGGTCAAGACATGTTCAACCCGAAATAAGATATGTTTTGTCCCCCCAAAGACCGACTCTGGCTACTATCACTTCTTCCGCTGGAGACCGCCGCCTGAATCACTCCCCGAGTCATCGCGCCCCTCTCATCTTCCCTCTCCCCATTACCCTACCCCACCCCCTTCTCACCAAAGTACCACCCACTATGCGATCCCTGCACTCCCTCCTCGGACCCCCCGACCACCCTCAATCCAACTCCCCTACACCCACCCCCCGTCCCTATGCCCCTACCAAACGAGTCACAGAGCCCTACTCGGTCTTGATCCCTATCACTCGGTTGGAATTGGTGCAGTCGCAGACATCGGCGAATCCGTTGAGGAACCAAGTCACGGGGACGGCTACGGGGTCAGGGACTATGAAGGGTGTCACCACGAGTGTAGTAACTTCGAATGGCTTGGCGAAGAGACCTAGGTCGACGGCGGAGGAGGAACAACAGGAGGAAGAGAATAAGCAGGGGAGGATCACAACGCAGCATGATGTCACGCTCGTCACCAACCATTGTACGTCCCATCATACACTTCCAACCTCTCTGAACGAAACTCATCTCCTCCTTCACATCCCCCTAGACAACGCCCGCCCCAACTTTGGTCGACAAACCCGTACGGCGTCCCCCATCATCGGGCTCAAGAACTTCAACAACTGGATCAAATCCGTTCTCATCAACCGCTACGGGCGACCCCAACCTAGTCCTTCGAATGGACACATGTTCGATCGTAAAGGGGCTTGGAAGGGGGATTGGAAGGTCATGGATTTGTGTTGTGGCAAAGGAGGGGATTTGATGAAGTGGTCTAAAGCGGGGGTCAAGGAGTATTATGGGTTGGGTGAGCAGGATAGGAAGAGATTCAAATTTTTAGCGGGTACTGATGTGGTTTTTCAAATCCAGACGTCGCGGGCGTCTCGGTCGAACAAGCTCGATCGAGGTACCAAGACATGCGAGACCGTCGCTTCAACGCCCACTTCATACGAGCCGATTGTTTCGGCGTGAGTCCCCCCAACCGTTTTCCCCACTCAACAATCCATCCCCAAGTAATCCCTCCCCTCTCCCTCCATCGCACAGACGGACATCACCGAAATACTCGAACCCCGTCAACTCGAACCCTTGTTTGACGTCGTCTCGATGCAGTTCTGCGTGCATTACGCGTTCGAAAGTTCCGACAAGGCGAGGAGGATGTTGAAGAATGTTGCGCATTCACTCAGGCTCGGAGGGATTTTTTTGGGTACTATTCCCGATTCGGATAAACTCATGTCCGTCTGAGGATGCGGAACGCAGGCTCGAAGGAAATCCTCGAGAGCTTTGGTTGCTGACCGGGTTTCGTTGTCGCAGGGACAAACTCAATGCCATCCCGGCGGACGAGGGGAACCTCGCTTTCGGGAACGAGGTGTACGGCATCAAATTCGACGAAAGGGATTGGGTCGAACAGTTTGGTCATCGGTATACGTTCTTCCTCCAAGACGCGGTGGAGGAAGTACCCGAATACGTCGTACATTGGGAGGCATTCGTCGAGTACGTTCCTTTGGCGATAGTCGGATGGGATTGGGAGGGGACAGCAACTGATCTTGGACTTGTGAGCTCCCCCAGTCTCGCGAGGGAATTCGACCTGCACCTCGAATACAAATCCGACTTCCAGGACATATTCCTCGCTCATAAAGACGAACCTGATTTTGCGCAGCTGTTGAAGAGGATGAGGGTGATTGACGATCATGGGGATACGGAGATGACGCCGGAACAATGGGAGGCGGCTAGTGAGTTGGCAATCGGGTGCTGTCTTTCTAGGGAGGGGGAGGGTACTGATCTTCACTTATTCGCGTTTTGGGTAGCTATTTATTTAGGATTCGTCATGACCAAGGTCGGATCGAAGGAAGGGAGGGAAGACTCGGGATGAATTTGAGCTTTGACGAGTCCAAAGGTCGAAAGAGTGAACAGACGGCTCGGGAACAGACCCTGCGACGGGCGACAAGGAAGGGGTGGATCTTCAAATTCTGAATCCGATTCTGTTTCTTCTTGGTTAGGAACGTGTTGTGAAGTGAGATATGATGTTGTTGTACAATCTACTCTGGGTAAAGATTTGAAGTGCTACTGGCCAGCACAGGCCGGCGAAGCCGCGCCGGGCACTTACTTGCTCTCGACTCCCGGACCCCCACGACATGCTCTGCCGTCGCATTGACACTGATACCGCCACACTGCACCAGTTTTCTCCTTCCCACCGCCTCCAGGCTTCATACGAGCCCGGTCTGACTCCGTATTGAGCCTTGCAATTAATGAAGTCCTCTACAGTGCCTGCTGCGACTCCCACGTCGACCGCCGCTCCGATGACGCTCCAAGATGTTCTCGAGCTCGTGCTGCCCCACAGCCCGTCTCTGCGTGACGATTTCGCCCCGTCTTCCTCCTCATGTGTGCTCATGTCGTGAACCCCTTACTCCAACAACATTTCATTTGCGATTTCGAAACCGAGACGGATTCATGCTTGATCGCGATAGGCGTCGAGCTCGAGTGCGATAACGTGAGCACGGCTTATGGTTTTGCCTGATGTGATCAAGTTTTCTGAATTGTTGATGGTCCTTCGGTGTTTATGCGTTTGCCAGTTTTTCGGGTTCCACCTCAATGAAGCCAACCTTTGTGCAACTTCAGACAAGGTCCCACGAGGTTTGCCCTCGTCACTCGCCAGAGCGACGAAGCTCAATGATCTCGCTGAAGGATCGTGCTCCGTAGTGCGCTCCTCTCCCCACTGGTATTCAGAATATCAAGAACTAAAGCAGCGTGCCGCGTCTAAAATAAAATAAAAAGTCACAGAAAGGAACCGCCACGCGCGAAGTTGTCCGTGAAAGAAGCGGACCCAGATCAGGCTTGTGTTGAAGTCGAAAGCGAAGAGCCCTAATTAGTTTTTCTGTCACTGACGACAAAGAAAGATGAAACTAAAATCTTGCATCACGTTGTGATGAGAGAAGACGACAAAACAAAAATAGTCGATAGGCGGTGTAGGGGGTATGGTTGAAGGTTAAGCTCATCGACTGCCTACTCGCGACAAATTGGGCTTCGCATGACATGAGCCCCTTTCATCAAAGTAGGCGGCAACGGGATGGCAAAGGTACTGTGGACTGCTTTCAATTGTTGCAAGACAGGTTTGAATGGATGGGATATTCGAGAGCGAGAAAGAGAAAGAAATCGAGACGCTACAAGAAGGGTGGAATCCTCGAATCATCCACTACCGTCGTCAACATTCGCATGGATTCCGAAGTATATTTGCGAAAAGGTTCGTGCGAGGCCGGCGGCAAGCACATCGATGACCTCGAATTCTCGACATCCTCCGTATGGGACGGCATGCTCATCAATCTAAAAAGTCATCCAAGTCAGCTCGGCCATTTGTTTCGATTCAAGCCACACCGAGCAACTCCTTCGGTTTATATGCGATGCCGAATTCGGCATTCAAGAAGGCCGACCCCAGCACGGGCCTTCAACACTAGCTCCTTTGTTCTGCATTCGTTTCGACTGGAACTCGCGCTAAGCGGTTTGAGTTGGAAAGGCGATTTACGCGAGGGTGCTCGGGGTGGCTCTTATCTTCAGTCTGTCTGCTTCATCTCTCGGTTTGAAAAGATGACGGAAACGCTTTCAGAGTCTCGGGTGGACGAACGAACACCTCTTCTTCAGGCAAAGCGCGATAACACGTCGGTCTCGGTGTCTGAGATCGATGCGCTCGCGCGCATCCCCGCGACCATGCCGAACGGACCCGACACCACCAGCAGCACCACCTCACGTCCTCTAGGTGTCAACCTCCCTCACTCCCAAAAAGTCATCATCCTCACCGGTACCTTCCTCGCCACCTTCCTCGGCGCCCTCGATGCAACGGTCACCGCCTCCCTCATGCAGCCCATTTCCTCAACCTTCAACAAATCGCAACAAGCCTCCTGGCTAGGAACATCCTACCTCCTTGCTTCTCTCACCTTCACTCCCATCTACGGCCGAATTTCGGAGATTCTCGGAAGACGAATGGCCAACACTTCGGCGATTTGGATTTTTACTTTGGGGACGATAGGGTGCGCTATGGCGAGGAGTATGAAGGAGTTGATTTGGGCAAGGTTTGTGGCCGGGTGTGGAGGGGGCGGTATGATGACGACTTCGGCGATTGTGGTGTCCGATTTGTTTGAGCTTAAAGAGAGGATGTTCGTGACGGGGATTTCGAGTCTGATTTGGGCGGTGAGTGAGGGAGGGGATTTCCTTTTTGGTCCGGAGCTGCTGAGACGGGAGAGGGGTTCCATTCTCCTTTCAGGTCGGTGGGGCTTTGGGCGGTCCGTTGGGCGGCTTCATGAATGATCTGTTCGGTTGGAGAACGGCGTTCATGGGACAAGGTAAGGGCTATTCTACTCACGTGAAACAATCACTCCATTAAGGGCCCTGCGAGAACAAAAAGTTGATCGGACCCCTCTACAAGCTCCACAGTGCCTCTCCTCCTCCTTGCCCTCCTCATTGGTCTCCACAGCCTCAACTACACGAACCCTTGCACGAGCGATGCCGAGACGCATTTTAAGAAACTCGCTCGGATCGATTGGCTCGGCTGCGCGAGCATCTTCCTCGCCTTCGGAAGCCTGCTCCTATCCCTCGCATTACACAACAATGAGCTCATACCCTGGTCTGATACGCGAGTTCTAATCCCGAGCTGTCTCACACCAGTCTTCATGCTCCTATTCCTCTACATTGAAGCACGCATCGCATCCGAACCCCTCCTTCCTCTCGATCTCCTCCGCCAACGCACGCCTCTAGCCGGGCTAGGTGTCATCATGCTGCAAGCCGTCACCAACTGGACACTATTATACCATCTCCCTATCTACTTTCTCGCCGTTGAGGGGAGTACAGCTTCGGCCGCGGGTGCGCATTTATTACCTACGAGCGCGGCGGCGGCTTTAGGAGGTGTTTCGAGTGGGTGGATCATTCACAAGACCGGAAGGTATTGGGAAGTAGGGCTGACGGCGACTATAATGGGATGTAAGAGACCAATTAGCTTGAGAGTAGTCTCTATTCTCCCCGACTGATCAATGGATCTCACAAACCCCTTCACGCCCTCCAGCCCTCTCGATCCTCTCCATTGTTTTCCTCCACCCCGCCTCCCCTGCATGGGTGAAATGGCTCCAAATACTGCCCTTCGGTTTCGCACTCTCCACGTCCATCACCAGCGCCTTAGCAGGCATCATGTCTTCAGTCCCCCAATCCACTATCCCAACCGTGACAAGCGCGATATGGCTCCTCCGTTCGTCAGGTCAAGTCATCGGCGTGGGAGGCGCTTCAGCAATCTTCCAAGCCCTACTCGTCCCCGCCTTGAAGAAACGCATCACAGGACCCGGTGCAGAAAAACTGATCAAAAAAATTAGAGAGGACTCGTCGATCTTGAAAACGTTGGAACCGGGGGTGAGGGAGAGGGCGAGGGAGGCTTTTGCAGTGGCGGTGAGGGGGGCTTTTTTGGTCGCTTTTGTTGGATCGGTGATGACGGTTTGTAGTTTTGCTTGCGTGAGTGATCGGGGGTCGGAGTGTCGGAGCATCCAGATTCAGAGGCTGATGATATGTTCGGGAGGGGACTTGTTTTTAGATTCAAGTGCTTTCCCTCGAAACGAAGAAGGAAAGGGAGGCGATCGCCGCCACCCCTTCAGGTCAAGGGGCTCGAAACGACGCGGAGAACGGTGAACGAGAGCCATTGCTAGCGCACATAGAATGACAGTACCAAACTGTCATTGAACAATCAGTAAATTAGCTATAAATCTTATGAAATGGAGGTGCCTTATCTATATCTAGCTCCTTCAGACCCTCGAAATACCCATCCCCATTCCCATGCCTCTTCAAATGCTTGGCCAAGCACCGATCGATCCTCTCCACCGCCGCCTTATCAGGCGTACGTGGCAAACCTATTTCTTTTGAGGACGTCCTGACTGATTAGATACTCCTTAAAATACTCCGGCCAAGGAGTTTCTACCGGCGGTAGAGCCGATCGGGTCTGAATTTGCTTGAAAGCCCGAGCGTAGACTTTTGGTCTTGCAGCCATCATCAGCTTAGCGAGCATTCGTTGCAATTCGTTATCACCACGTCTCAATGCTGATACGCTGTTGATATAGCACAAGGGTAGCCATTCTTAGTCCAGGCCTACGAGGAAGGTAACATAAATGTTGAATGCGATCGGGCGATCAAATCAGCGCACGGTGACGAGCGACGACGTTCGTTGTCCTCACCGACCCCACTTAATCTCGCTCACGCGACGTCAAGGCGCTGCACTCAGTGTGCAACCCATCCAGTCAATGCATCGACCCGCCCAGCTCCCGCTCTCAGCGAAGGTCTCCCCCTTTGCCCATCGCCTCCACCGTCGACTGGTCGTACACGCCCACGACGATGCTTTGATCCTGCAACCGATCGCGCCGTCGCCGACGACCAAGTCGGTCGTCGTCAATGGCGCCGACACCAACTTTCACGCGGGTGTACGCATCCCTTGGGCCAAACGAGCTCAACCTACTGCTGCGAACGATCTTGATAGAGGTTCGGAGGAGGATGGAATTGTTGTGGAAGGCGTGGCGGGTATTGTGCATGGGTTCCAAGGTACGTGTGCACGGCCTCGAGGGTCGTCGAGCGATGCCACGACCTCGGCCCCCCACATGGCCATCGCTCATCTCGGACTCATCGTCGATCAGGGGTCGTTACCATCCAGGTGCTAATGCACAACGAGCCTATTACTATTAATAGGATCCCACATCATCTTGATCGTCAGCTCGGCCGTTGCAGCGACTCTGTGGGATGAGAAGCGGTCCAAGATCCACTTGGTGGATCAGCTTGTGTCGATCCCGCTCAGCGACTATCAAGCCGCCAACACCGCCTTGACGCGCCATGCCGTCAAGCAGCTGGCACAAACGGCGAGAAGAGCCGCTGCCGCTTCTTCGACGGCCACCACTTCAGCCTCGACGAGCGACAACGGTGCTGGGACTTCTTCTGAAGACGAGGACGGCGACGACGACGATGAAAAGACTGATGACGGTGGAGAAGCGACCGACGTCGATGCCGATGCCAGGCCCGACACACCCATCAAACAACCCAAGAAAAGCCCCTTCTGGGAGCGACTGACACCAAAAGGGATGCCCAAAATATCATTCTCTGCCATCAAACCCAAGAGTGCAACTCGCGCCCCGGCGAATCCGACGGCAGACTCGGAGAAACCGATGCCGCCAAGCTCCGACAAGGCCGAAAGCGCTTCCAACTCCCCGGACCCGGATAGACCGGACGAGCCTGCCCAAAACAAGGATTTCGTAGAACTTGCCGAGGCGTCGACCTCTGTCGTGCCCGATCAAGACAACGCCGAGACGATCCGCTCTCAGACCGAGCTCGATGCCAAGATTGTCGCCGAGACGATGCGGACACTGCGAGGGATGGCTTTCTCGTACGACATCGACATCACGCGATCCCAGCAACGCAAATACGAAGCCTCCCTTGTAGCAGCTGGGCTCCCTTCCCCTACCCATGGCAAGAGTGGACCGAGCGGGACGCAGGGCCTTGTCGAGCCGAGCATGCATCTGCCACTGTGGCGGCGCGCCGAGCGGCGCTTTTTCTGGAACGCTCACATCATGTCGACCTTCATTGATGCCGGACTGCATGCCTTCATCATGGTCCTTCAGCAAGGTTTCGTCGCCCACAGCTCGGCTTCGGTCCCACTGCAACCCTACACGACGCTCGCCTCGCCCAGTAACCCCGAAAGCCCCTCCAACGTCGAGCTCGACATGGTGCTCATCTCTCGTCGGTCGATCGAACGGCCCGGGCTTCGGTACCAGAGGCGCGGTGTCAACCCACTCGGTCAAGTCGCCAACGCCGTCGAGACCGAGTTCCTCGTCGGGGCCGTGCGGGACTCGAAGCAACATGTTGCTTCCTTTGTCCAAACTCGTGGCTCGATCCCCGTCTACTGGTCACAGTCACCTTGGGCACTCAAGCCAGCACCTGTTTTGGACCGAACGGAAGAAGAGAGGAACGTCGCCTTGGCTAAGCACTTTAAGAAGCAAAACAGCCTGTACGGTAAAGTAGTCGTCGTCAATTTGGCCGAAGCGACGGGCAAGGAAGGGGTCGTCGTCGAGGCGTTCCGGAAAGGGGTCGAATTGACCCAATCCGAGGACAAGGTCAAATACATACACTTTGACTTTCACCACGAAACCAAAGGGATGAAGTACGAGAACATCAACAAACTTATCACGCAGATCCAACCCGATCTAGAGGACATGCAGTGCTTTTGGACGACCGACCAAGGTGCCGATCAAGTTTTCTCGACGCAACAAGGCGTCGTTCGCACGAACTGCATTGATTGCCTCGATCGCACCAACGTCGTTCAATCCGCCATCGCCCGGTTCGTCCTCAATCGTCACTTGGTCCATCTTGGGATCGCGCAGGAAGAGTTGGCGACCCACGATGGGCT
This sequence comes from Microbotryum scabiosae, assembly GCA_022702605.1. Lineage (NCBI taxonomy): Eukaryota > Fungi > Basidiomycota > Microbotryomycetes > Microbotryales > Microbotryaceae > Microbotryum > Microbotryum scabiosae. The sequence continues at coordinate 458,202 of JAHWDV010000017.1, read as the reverse complement.
CGACACGGCGTTCAACACCATGTTTGCTGACAATGGGGATGCCATTTCACGAGAGGTGGGTCGTTCTTCGGTAGAACCTCAGCTATACCAGTCGGATGAAGCTGAACTGCGTGAAAGCGTCCACAGTATGCTGGAACTTCAGCGCTCAAAGGCGATTTTGTCCGAACAGGCCGACGCAATTGGCTCGGAGCAGTCAACGACGCGTCAAACTCGGTCGCCCGCTTGCTGCAATCGACGGTCACGGATTTCTTCCGCCAAGCGACTCTCGATTTCGTCCTCGGCGTCAACCCCCATGCGTTCCAAGAGTTCTCGGAAAGACTCGATACCTCTGACCCTGGACAGCTCTTACGTCTCGCCAAGATCCGCGAAGAGGCGATTGAAACGAGCACGAAATACTGCCTCAGTCCCGGCGAAGAACGGCTAGGTGGATGGAGTATGCTCAGTCCCGTCGAGCCGAATACAGTGAGGAGTTCGGCCGGAAAGTATGAGGAAAGGATCCTGCTCATCACCAACAAACCGGGGACGAAGGGGGCGTTGTACATCGTATCGTACGAGTTTACACTGCAGAAAGTGACGAGCTTTCTCCGCATCGCGCTGGAGGACATCTCATCAATTCGCACAGGGGTGAGCATTGGGTACTTGAAGCATCTGGCTTGGGCCCGTCTTGCTTTGCTGATATACCTAGTTGCATATGAACACAGGCCTACATTCTCTCTGCTCTTGACGCGACAACGCGGGATCCGGAAGAAAACTTCGGGCTCGTTGTGCATTACCCCGAAGCCTCGGTGATTGAACGCGTTCGGACTTACACGCTCAAATCGCTGCGGTTGAATGCGCACAACTCTTCAAGCGCTTCTCTTTCATCGGCCAGGACCGACGAGTCAGGCCCTTCTCCCCCCTTGGCCGTTTCACCTTCACCACTATCACCTGCTAGTCCTAAAGAAACGGGACCACCGAGCAAGAACGCCTTTATTGCCTTGAAAGCCCTCCGCCGCGACGTCATCAAAACCGACGATGGGTTCGCCTCCTCACGCATATTCGAATCATCTCGCGCCGACGGACGAGGAGCAACGACGGCCAAATCGATCGTTGATGATATAATTTCCATCCTACGTGATGAATCGGGGCATGGAGGGGATGAAGGGTGGATCGAGGAGGTGGATATTGTTTCGTTGAGTGAGGCGAAGAGTCATACGACTATTGCGGAGAGGTTGAGTAGGGGAGTGCAGAGGTTGATTTGGTATTGAGTTGAGGGACGCATACTACCTATAGTTGGTTTTTGGATTGCTGTAAACAGTTGGGCTTCTATGTTCGTCTGGATGCTTCGGAGATACTGCGTAACTCGGAGAAATTGGATCGGATTGCTTTGTCCCGCCGGCGGGCCGGGTACCCGATCTAACCGGCCTCGACAAACGCCTCCGAGGTCAAGTCCGATCGCCGGCTTGACTGCTGACCTTACTCCGCAAGATCCAACATCAAACTCTCTTCGACTTCATTTAATAGTACATTCAAGAGATGTCGCAAGTGACCATCAGGATACCAGACCAAGGCAAAGGGGACCTCGTAGGGATCTTACAACCTGCGAACCCGGGCGAGTCGACGAAGGGGCAGAAGCTCGCGTTGGTGAGTTGCTGGATTGCGATGCGGGCCATGGCTTCATGAATGGCTAGAATTGTGATAGCTGATGATGTTCATTACATGATTGCTGTCCTCGTTGGACTGGACGTTACCCACTTGGAACGTACGACACGATACTCGCTGCCCACGAATGATGATCGGCATTCGGCGACGTGTAGATCCTTCATGGCGTCATGGCTCATAAAGACCAGGTCGGTCATATACCTTCTGGACTCTCAATCGAAGTACAGCTTCCTGACTGGAATTACTACACCATTTCGTTCAGGTGTATCACAAACTCTTGGCCGATCGATTAGCCTCCGAGCGTGGGCTCGATTCCTTCCGCTATGACCTTCGAGGTGATTCACTTCCCGTCGATTACTCCCTTAGTTCTACAGAAGACGTGAGATACCAATATAGTTCTTCTTCATCCTCCCTCACAGCACAAGGCGGAGAATCAGAAGGGCTCTGGGGCATGGCCAACTTTGGCGACGATGCCGATGATCTGGCTGTTGTGATCGCTTATCTGGAGAAGGAGTACGGGTATCGGATCCATCTGAGTGAGTTCAAACGACTCGCCTCTGGGAAAGTTTTATGATGTTTGTACTGACCTCTATAGTTGAAGCAATAGTCGTCGCTCATTCTCGAGGTACGCTCCGATCAGTCCCACTGCGAAAACCCTTCCCCACCTAATCCCTTCCTCCTTCCACCTCACCGTGTAGGTTCCATGCTCTCAGCCTACTACCTCTCCACACGATCACACCCCCATATCCCACTCTGGATCAACATCTCGGGACGCTACGATATGAGTCGAATCATGGTTGATAAGCGATATGGGGGCGATTTTTGGGAAAAAGGGGAACATTTGTGGAAGGTTCAGGTGAGGGGAAAGGACATCGCGCAGAGGGTGACGAAGGAGGATGTGAGTGACAGTGCTGCGATGTTCGAGGCAGCAGGGGCCATGGTGGCTTGTGTTGAGGTTGACAGTTTCAGGGCGTTCGAATAGGTGATTGCTTTTGCTTCGTGGGACAATTCGTACCTCCAGGCCTCATTTCCACAAGACGTGCATGTGCTTACCGTTCACGGGACTGCAGATCCTGTACGTTCTCGTCTTCTTCATCTTTCCCGACAGCGCTGACGGGGAATATGTCTGTGGTGAGTTAGGTCGTCCCAGTCCAAGACGCTTATTCGTACCATAAGATTCTGTCCCAACGTTCGCCGGGGACGCATACGTTATCCATCGTTGAAGGTGAGCAAGATCTCGCTTCTTTTAATCTTCAGCTCGCTCGTTCTCACCAGATGTTCCTAACGAACGCACGGATTTTCTCCAGGCGAGACTCATAACTACACCAAACCTTTTCGAGAACCGGTGAATTCGATTATGGGGTGGTTGGAGAAGGTTGATGGGAAGGGGACACCGTCGACGAAATCGGGTGGACCGGGGAAGGCTAGACTATAAGGTGGCAATAAATTAGCTCTTCTGTAATTTTGTTCTTGACGTCGTCTCTCTGTTATCGCAAACCCGAAGGTAGGAGGCCAAAGTTTAAAAAAGAGGTATAAATTCTACCGGAACTCATCTACCAAGGAACGCCCCATAAGAAGACTATTTCGTTGTTTCCCCGCTTCCTCTTCCCTTCGCTCCTCTATTCATCAGGGTTATAAGCCGACTCGTGAATCGCGACCGCACGACCCGAGGGGTCAGCTGCGCAACCCCAATCGGCCCTGGGGATCCACCTGACCGCGGTCTTCGCTGCCGCATCGGTCGGGAAGTGGGACTCAAAGATTTGTCGAATGAAGTACGCCTCCTTGGTTTCGGGCGTATCAAGGGGATACCTCTCTTTGGCCTGAGCCAATTGTTCATCCGTCACCGATTGAGCTGAATGGGCCTTCAACCCATCAATCCACGAGTATCCCACCCCATCGGAGAATTGCTCCTTTTGACGCCAGAGGATCGAATCGGGGAGGTAAGGACGCCCTTCTTCCGGGGAGAGGTCGAACGCTTTACGCAGGATATACTTTTCCATGACAGGCCGACCATCTTTATCCTTTTGTTCGAGCGACCCTTTGGAGAAGGTTTTGTCCTCAGCACGGGTGTTGAGGGACACTTCGAGGAATTCCTTATCGAGGAAAGGGACGCGCGCTTCGAGCCCCCATGCCATGGTTGATTTGTTGGCGCGCAAACAATCGGCGGTATGGAGGTTCTTGACGCGTTTGATGCACTCTTGGTGGAAGTCCAATGGCGAAGGGGCGGCGTGGAAGTAGAGGTAACCACCGAAGATCTCGTCCGAGCCTTCACCGGAAAGGACCATTTTGACGCCCATGGCTTTGATCTTGCGCGAAAGGAGGTACATGGGCGTCGAAGCGCGAACGGTGGTGACGTCGTACGTCTCGAGGTGGTAAATGACGTCCTCGACGGCGTCCAAGCCTTCCTCGACCGTAAAGGTGTACTCGTGGTGGAACGTTCCGAGATAGTCGGCGGCAACACGAGCCGCCATCAAGTCGGGCGACCCCTCCAACCCAATCGAGAACGAGTGCAAGCGAGGCCAAGCGGTCAAGGTTTCAACTTCGTCCTTGCTGTCGTCGTCAATGCCGACGAGACCATCCTTGTTCTTTTGCCCTGCAGGTGCGGACCGACCACGGGACAAATCCCTCGAGTGGTTCTGCGCCGCGGCGACCTTGTCCGTTTCCCTCGCCGCGATCGCAGCGATCAAGGACGAATCGAGACCACCGGAAAGCAGGACGCCATAAGGGACCTCGGACATGAGACGCTTCTTGACGGCTTTTTCAAGGGTCTCGCGAATGGCCTTGAGGTCGGCCTCTTTGGTCGGTGCCTTGTCGGCTTGGACGTCGGTATCCCACCACGAAGGTTGGTAGTAACGCTCGGTCTTGCCCGTCTTGGAGTCGTAGATGTGGCCAGGGGGGAAGGAGATGATCTGGTCGCACTCGTCGTGCAGGGCCTTGAGCTCAGACGCAAAGTATACGCAGCCGGGGCGCTTCGAGTTCCAACCTTGGTAGAGGGTCGTGATACCGATTGGGTCACGAGCGGCGATCATGCGCGAGGGGGTGACGGAATTGTCGAGCAGGACGAAGGAGAACATGCCGTCAAGCATCGAGCACAGGGCCGTGTCGTGCTCTTTGTACTGGAAGAGGAAGGAAGAATCGGCGGAGGGGAGGTTGGTCAGCCTCAAAGTCCGTATCGGTCCGGATCCTGATCGGGCGGAATGAGCCGATTTGACGGCCATACCACAAACCAAAGGATACTGACCAAGTGCATGATGACCTCGCAGTCGGAGTGGGTCTTGAACTTTGCGTCGGGGTTCTTGAGCTGTTTGCGCAGGGCTCGGTGGTTGTAGATCTCGCCGTTGACGGCCAGGATCAAGGTCTCGTCCTCGTTGGTGATGGGCTGAGCGCCCGTATCTAGGCGATGCGATACCATGCATAGTAAGTACGAGGCCGAGCGGTGTTGAGAGCTCTTCCCCTCACTCACCAACTCCAACGATGGCCAGTCGCTCGTGGACGAGGATGCTGTCGTCGGTCATCTTGCATCCACTCCAGTCCGGTCCACGGTGACGCAATCGCTTCGAGAGGGCCTGTGAGGGGAAATAACACGGGTGGGTAAGGTACTGCTTCGCCTGCCTGATGGCCGAGGAATGAAGCTATGAGCTGCGAAGAGACTGACGACGGCACGAGCGCGGAACGCGGGCAGGTCCTGCTTGCCATAGGCATGCGCGGCAAAGATACCGCACATGGTGGTTCAGAGAGTAGGAGGTGTAGTAGTCGGTGTGTGAGTGGGTGTGGGTTAGGTGTGCGAGTGCCCAGGGATAGGCGAGAACGGTGAACACTGAGACAGAGGAAAGACAGAGCCGGCTCTCCATGCAAGCTGTCGACACTTTTCCGAGTCAAAATGTCGCCTGTGAGCCGGCGCGGCCAGCCATCGCCAAGCCCAATCTCGCAAGCGCGCGCGGGGATACGCGCCGGATCATCGTGCGACCACCCAGTTTCGTAGGATGTTGCGAGACGTTTTTGTCGCCTCCATTACAGCTTGTTTGTGCCTTTGCAAAGGCCCGAGAAGCCATGCCAGGAGGTCCGAGCTTTTTTTCTTTTTATTTCTCTTTCTCACCCGGCGAGTGGCAGCGAGTGGCGCGCGCCGGTTTGTCTGGTTGAGCGGCGCATCCTGCCTGCCGGCTGTCCCCCTCTGTCTCTCGCCTCAGCTGACTCTGCGGAGGATTATTCGGACCGTGGTGAGTCTCGATCGTCGGACGACCAAGCGCAGCCGCTCCGAGCAAACGATGGCGACGCGTCGTGCGCATCATCATCACCACCTACCAAGCTCGTCCGTGATGATGCCTTCGACCTCGTCCAGCTCGACGGTGCACCCCTCTGCCTCGTCGGCGTCGGCGCTCGGCGCGTCCCTCGCGACAAACATGGCCTCCACGAGCATCCACGCCCACCACGCCCACGCCCACAACGCCCACAACGCCGCCGTTTCCACCCTCAACGCCACCTCGACCACAGCCATGAATAACGTGGTACACCGCCAGAACCTGCTGCGTCAATTGGTCCTATCATCGCTGCCTCACTCGGCGGTGACGGCGCTCTTCTTTGCCGAACGGCTGCACGCGCTCGACCCGACCATCGAACCGGCCGTGTATCTTTACGCGTTCGTGCTCGCTCACAACCACCGCCACCACGAGGCGATATGGCTCCTACGACAACCCGTCACCTTCCACCCACTCGAACACACGCCCCAAGTCGATCCGTTCAACAGCACGAGCATGCCCAACGCGATCGGAGCGTACCAGGCCTCGAGGAGATGGCCGGCGCATATGCGATTGACCCGTCCTTCGATCGATTGCAGTCTACGTTGTGCGAGGTTGTATGCCTCGATCTGCTCCAAAGTGGATCGACATCGCGAGGCACGCGACGTCTTGGCCAAGATCGTGTCGACGACCCAGCCGCTCGTTCAACCCGATCCGGCCACCGAAGCCGCCCTACATGCCGCCGCGTCCGCCTCCAGTATATTTAGCTCCTCATCCGATCCGACCTACGTCATCGATCTCGAAATGGCCAGACTGGCAAGGCAATCGGGCGAACACGAGAGGGCGATCCAGTCGTACCGCAAAGCGCTCGACAAGCACCCGTGGTGCTGGGAAGCGCTCGAAGGGCTCTGTGCCGAAGGAGCACCACCAGACCCGGACGTCCTGTACCCACCCCGACCTACCCAAACAGCTCGACCAGCCCCAGCTTCGATCCCCATCTCCCCCGTACTTAGTTCGAATGGGAACAACAACAACAACGCCCATGCGCCACCATCTCGACCCCCTCTTTCGGCCCATTCAAGTCACCCCGCTCCACTAGGTCCCAGCCAATCCTCGACCGTCAACTCGGCCTTTACCTTCAACAACGCCGCCGCCACCAAACCCACCTCATCAGGTGGATTTTTCACACCGGGGGATGCGGCTGCTTCTCTGCAGACCGGGGGTGGTGCCGGCGCCAAGGGCAAGGAAGCCAAACCGGAAAGAGGGGGCTTGTTTGGGTTCGGACCAGGCGTAGCGGCGATGTCGAGTATTTGGAGGAAGGGTAGGGCTCAAATGGCTGTTGATATCTCGGAGACGAGTATTGAGGATAGGTGAATAAAAGACAGGGAGTAGTGTCGTCGGTCTGCCGAACATGAGCTAACTGGTAACTTTGAATCCTCCTCTCAGCTCCTTCGACACGTCGTTCTATCCAAAACCTTTAAACTTGCAGAACAACGCCCACGCCCACGCCTCGTCTTCCAACTCGCTCTTTACCCCGCCGACGGTGGTCAACATTGCCTCGAACGGTGTCGCACCCGGCGTCAAACGAACTCGAGGAGGAGCTCAGGCTCAAACCCCAAATGCCGCCGCGCCCACAGCTCTGACGATCCCCAACCTTGGCGGCGACGAGGACATTCGATCCGCCGCCCTGACGAACGCTGCTCCTTCGAAACGTGTTGCAAGAGGAGCCACCTCGAATTCAACCGTCGCAGTCGAAACGGGGACCAAACACCGACGTGACGGCTCGATCGGATCCAGCGCAGCACCTGCCGCGCGTCGCTCCTCTCGCCTCTCTCGCGATCAAGGCTCCTCGAATGGGATCACAGGAGTTGGATCAGTCAGTATGGCTTTGACTCGATCTCAACTGAGTGCGAATGGTGGAGGGGCCGCGACGACGCGCGGTGCAGCAGCGAGGGACAAGAAACGGAGCAAAGCTGGGGCGGGACCGTCGGTCCTTTCCGATGCGGGATCAGAAGCCCTCTCCCCTCCGATGACGTCTTCTTCCCCTGCTTCCTCGTCACCCGGTGCTATGATGCACCCCCCGCCTACTTTGGCATCAATGCAACAAGCCTCGATCCTCGATGTAGCGACGCAAGAAGCCGAGGACTACGTCGCCCATCTCTTGAGGTGTTTCGCCACTGCGGCGACGAACGCGGCCAAGTTTGAAAGCGCCAAGACGATCGAGGCGCTGTTGTTGTTGCCTGTGGAGCAGCAGAGGACATGGCGGTGTTTGGTCGGGATTGCGAAAGCGCACTTTGAGTTGTTGAACTTTGAAAAGGTGAGTCGCCCCGTTCAACGGAGATACACGGTGAAGATGTCTAATCTTTCTTCGTCTCTTGCGGGACTCACAGGCCGAAAAGACGTTCGCGCAAGCTCGTCAAGTCGCGCCTCATCTACTCGATTCGATGGAGCTCTACTCGACTCTCTTATGGCATCTCCGCCTCTCGACCTCCCTTTCTTTCCTCGCGCAAGACCTGATGCTCATCGCCCCTCGATCTTCCGTCGCCTGGATCGCCTCGGGGAACGTGTTCTCCCATCTCGAAGACCACGGCTCGGCCTTACAATGCTTCAAACGCGCTGCCCAACTCGATTCCAACTGCGTCTACGCCTACACTCTATCAGGCCACGAATGCGTCATGCTCGAAGAATGGGAGACGGCCCTCGTCTTTTTCAGGGATGCCGTGCGTCGTGATCGACGGCACTACAACGCCTGGTTCGGATTGGGAAACGTCTACTTGCAAACGGGCAAATACCGTTTAGCCGAATACCACTTCCGTCACGCGATGGCCATCAACCCTACCAACGCGACCTTGTTGGTTTGCGTTGGTTCCGTCTTGGAAAAACTAGGAAGGAGGAAAGACGCCTTGGAGATCTACGAGAAAGCCTGTATGCTGGCCCCTGAATCCGCCGCCGTTCGCTTCAAACGCGTCCGGATCCTTCTCCATTTCAAACGCTACGAAGAAGCCGAAGCCGATCTCTTGACGCTCAAGAACCGTGTGCCGAACGAGTTCAACGTGCATTTCTTGTTGGGCAAGTTGTACAAGGTGTTGGGGAGGAAGAGCGAGATGTTGAAGCATTTCGGGATGGCGCAAGATTTGGAACCGAGGACGGCGAGTTTAATTCGGGAACAGGTGGAGAAAAATGCTGCGACCGGGGTTGGGGAGAGGGCCATGGAGGTCGATGAGGCTTAGCATATGTATATGCTTAGTTGTAACATCGTGTGTGTATGTGTTTTTGTACTATTCGTCGGTTGTTTTGTCGTTCTTGGCAGTTGGGCAATCGCTAGCTTTGTTCTATACCCAGATGCACCTCTCCGTTCGATCAACCGCCCAAGGGTGAGCCATTCTTTCCAAATTTCATTGCAACAAGCTCAAAAGACGGCCCTACACTAAAAGAACCTTGAAGGCACCCTCTGTACCCCCGCTCTCCAATTCCCCATCCCACACTTCTTGACCCCATTCCTCCCCCTCTGCCAAGCCTCAACCCCACCATGTACATCCCCCCATTGTAGAGCCTGTCTCTCCTTCGTCGCAACTTCCCCTACGAGAGCTTGAACAATTTGTTCGGCTCCTAGACGATGAGTCCCTCCTGGTGTGGTGACCATGGAGGATTTGGAAACGGGTTCTGGTGGGGCGGAGAACAGACCGGTTGGGATACTGTGTGAGCGAGGTGGGGACGAGGCCGATGCCGTTTTTGTCAAAGCATCTTTCGTGTCGGTCGAGTCTTTGGCGTTGGGTGTGGATGTGGATCCCTCGATCTTGCGCTGTCGTTTGCTAGGTGAAACAGGCGGTGAATCCATCGTCGATTCTTCCTCTCCTCCTTCAGCCCCATCCACCACCACGCCCTCCTCCCTCGCACCCTTCCCTCTCAACCCCCTTTTATTTCCCCCCTCAATCTTCCCCTTCCCCTCCGCTCCGTCCTCCTCACGCCTCCCCCTCTCCTCCTCCTCCTTCTCCCTCCTCACCAATCTCAAAGCATTCTCCGCCTTCGCCAACGTGACAAGCTTCCTAAACTCCAAACCCGCTTCCGAGATCGATCGAATGATTTCGAAGGCCAAGAATCCGAGTACGTCTAATACATCGTCGGTTAGGGTCGATTCGATGACTATGCCGAGGTTGAGGAACTCGCGGAATTTCTTGCCTGAAATGCGGGGATGGGCACGATTTAGAGAGTGGGGGGGGGGTATGGTAGGATGTCAGATGACTTAACGCACCCTTTTTGTAGACGAAGGAGGCGTGACGACACTCGGTGTAGAAGTTGTACTCGTCTTTGGTCATGTATTTGGTCAACTCGTCCGCATCCTGATCGGAGGGTGTGTGGGGCACAAACCACCGATGGTCAGCGATCCAGACACTCCCATGAGTTCAATACCAGCTGCATCACAAGCTCACCTTCAACTGTTTCTTCATCTCACGCGTGAGTTCGAGATGGGTATCCTCGTCTTCGGAAGCTTCAGGCAAGCAGTCGCCGTAGATGGTCGTGATCTCCCAAGGTAGTTTGATGCTCTTGTTCGGCGCTCGGTATGCTCGTTCAGAAGTCGACCGGTCTGTTCATCATCGTCATCATGGATCAGTTCTCGTGCTTCAAAATAGAAGGAACCGACATGTACTCACCTGCCACAGCGGCCGGTTCATCCATGACTTCGGGCTCATCATCCTGATCGGCCTCCTTGAACTTCTTACGCACGTCCTTCCACCCCAAATACGTCTTGAGCCTGTTCAGCTTGGTCGTATCGTGACGAATGAGGAACATCAGATCGTCGACTTGGAGTTGGCGCGTCGAACTCGGTCCTAGACCTGTTCCGGAGGAGGTTGAGCCGACGCGACGGGCGGCGAGCGAACGGGCTTCGGTTACCTGATTCAAGGGGTTACAAAGAGCTCATCAGCGGTCGATGAATCTGAATAGCACAATCACAGTGTGCGTACCATGTCAACCAATTGGGACTGCACGATCTGCTCGAGGTAAACCAACACCTCCTCATCCAAATCACGATCCACATCTGCCCGTCTGCCCAAGACGAACAACATCTGCGCGATCTCGACCGAGTACCGCATACTGGGGCCATAGGGACCGTCGAGGACGAGAGTGAGGTCAATCCGTTGGTCGGGGTCGAAGTCATCTTCGTTGAGAGTGCCGGGCGGACGGGTTCGGGTATCGGTGCGGCCCGTGCAGTTCAGGGGCGGGGGTTAGACTGTGGAAGGAAGGAGGTCCATCCATGCGCGCCGCGTTGTCCTCCTCGAGGTACTTCGCGAAAATACTCGAAGACTCGGTCTTGTCCTAGATAATTGCGAGTCGATGTGACCTTAGGTCCGGTCGTGGAACGCCTTGCGTAGTGACCTGTCCTCTCGTGCTAGTCCAGGTCACACCAAATCTTCTCGGCCGGCCGACGCCGTGAGTCGCCGAGGCGATCCAGGCTACCACTGCATGCATCCGGCGCGCCACCCATCGGGTCTCGACCTCGGATGCCAAAATTCAACCCAAGTTGGGTAGACGCCGATGACGTTTGCAAAAATGTCGAGACAAGAGGAACAAACTTTCAGGAGTGTCAGCTCGAAGGGTGGTTTACATACATAACCTACCTACTTTACAGAACTCCGGTGAGTGCGCCGACGACCACAAATTTGTGCCTGTCAAAGAGTCGCCCACCCACGAACTCGCGGCCCGCCCTGGCCCGCCGCATGAGTTGCCAAAGTGTGCTCGAGCCTCTTTGTCGACGCGGCCGACGCGGCTTTTGCTTTGCGGCCTCGAGTTCGACAACCCTGTGCCTACGCCACGAACTTGACCACGTGTACGACTTCGGACTGCTGTCCCACCTACGCCCTCGTATCAACTTTGCTCGTTGCCGCCCCTGTACGACTTGATCCACTGCTGCGGTTCGCGAGCGAGCTCGTGAAGCGTTGCGTCCAAGCCAGGTCAGTCCACTCGTCGTCCTCGTCTCTGTGCGACCCGTAGCCCAATCAAGTCGGCTGAACATCACCCGGCCCCGCTCGTTCTCATCTCTACAGCCCATCTCGATCTGTGCAACTTGTTCCAGATACCACGTTGGGATACCTCTGACTTGCGGTATTACACCAAGAGCTCGACTGGAGCGATACATCATCCTTGTCCTGCATTCATCCAGCTTCGTTCGGCTCGTCAACCGCTCTCGCTTTGACCTCTTCCTCGTCTCGCCCCCGCCTCAAGCGCTGTGACTGACGACCGCCTCGCCGATCGTCGCCGGCCCGAGCCCTTGCCCGCGCCTCAGCCCGCGCCTCAGCCCGTGAGCGCGCGCACCGACCACCAGCCCCTCTTGCGACCATGGACTCGTATCACTCGGACTCGTCGTCGTCCCGCCACAACCTCACCTCGCACCTCTTCAACACCTCCACGACCGATTTCGACGCCACCGTGCCTTCCCATTCGGAGCAACAACCGGGCCCACAAAAGCAGCAGCAGCAGCACCCATCACTGCCGTCCCAAGGGCTGGCCCCGGCTGCCGTTCCGATCTCGGCGGTGATTACCAAGCGCAAGAGTCCGAGTGGATACCTCGCCGCTGCCCCTGAAGAGTCTATCCTTGACCCGTCCCTCGTACAATCCTCATCTTCTTTCTCAGCGAACAAGAAGCAAAAGCTATCGACGAATGGCGACCATTCGCTCGGGCAAATTGAGTACGGTCTCAACCTCCCCACAACCTCCGGCACCAACGAAACGTCCTCCTCATCGTCAGATCTGCCGGTACTTGTCCCCAGAAGTGTACCTGCTTCGTCGGCCTTCCCTCTGACGATGCCGGATGGAAGTATACAAGTCAACGACAACTCTCCCCAAGAATCGCACTTCGGCAAAGCTCCCAAGAATGCTCGCCAACGCGTCTCGACCGTCAAAGCCGCCGATCCGGCCAACGGCACCTTTGCGAACGGATCTCACAACTCGACGACTCCTGCTACTACTGGAGCTGCTGCTGGACCGAGTGGGAAAGTGACCAAGGGCAAAGGTCGACTAGCGGCCAAGTACGAGCATGCTCGACCCGTGCCTCTTCCCGAGGACATCCTCGTCGCCTCGGCGATCCCCATCAACCATCTGCTGAGCAAGGGCGATATCCCCGTGGCACCCGAGTTGACCTCCGCCTCGAAACCTTCGGCTGATGCGGTCGACATTTCCGTCGGTGGTGCCGAGGCCGCCAAGCCGTCAAAGCCTACGTCCAAGGCCACAAAATCGACCCCCGCTGCCGCGGACGTGGCCGTCAGGCCCCCGACCACTCTCACCTTTACCACCACTACTAAACCGGCACCGGAGGTTTCCGAGTCGATTTCCGCTGATGCAGAGGCTTCTACTTCAACTGAAGCTACTGCTTCCACTTCGACCTCGACTGCCGCCAGTTCGAGCAAAGCAGCGACCGAAGCCGCGACCGAATCGCTCATCACGCAAGAGGTCATTGACGCGTCCAAGGTCGCGCCTGATTCGGAAAAGGGTCGACTCGGCCAGCAGCATGCATGCCCTTACGAAGGTTGCGACAAGTCGTTCGTGCGCAAGAGTGATTTCCTGAGGCATTATCGCATTCATACGGGCGAAAGGCCTTTCACTTGCCCTGTGCCGGGGTGTGGAAAGACTTTCATCCAGGTCAGCACGGAGAGCTGGCGAACCCACGTGGCTTTGGTCCAAAGCTGACGAGATGTGGCTTCACGGTTTTCGCACTGTTCACAGCGCTCGGCCTTGACGGTCCACCTGCGCACGCACACCGGCGATAAGCCCCTCTCATGTGACCTGTGCGGTCGAGCGTTCAGCGATTCGTCATCGCTCGCTCGTCATCGTCGCGTCCACTCGGGCGAAAAGCGTTTCCACTGCAAGCGGTGCAACCAACGTCAATTCTCGCGCAAGATCACGCTCATCCGGCATCTGGAGATCTGTGATGGTTCGGGCGATCTGTGAGTCGTCTTGTCGCTTCAGTGCCTACGTATGACGTCGAGAACTAAACTGCGACTCCGAGATCTTACCAGTCGCAACCGAACAAGACCTGCCAAGAAATCTTCGGCCAAGGTGCACTCTTCAGTTGCTGGCGTGGATAGCTCGGCAGGGGAAGAGGACGAATCGTACGATGAGGATCGTGATGCGGATGGAGAAGCCGATTACGAAAACGAGGAAGAGTTCAACGCCGCTCTCGTACTTGCGGGAGGGAACGCACCTAAACGAGATACGCCGACAAAGTCCTCTGCGGAAGGGGAGGAACCGCAAACCAGTGGGAGTGGGGAAGCGGCTTCCGCTGGTACGACGCCTTCGACCAAGACGAGAGCTGGGCGTGCGGCTGCAGCAGTGGCATTCAATGCTACCCCCGGGGCGAAACGTGATGCACCACCCGTCAAGAGTCGAAAGACGCGATCGAGTCTTCCTGCTGTTGGTGCGGTTGGTCCTTCGTCACCTGCTACGACGGCAGCTGCTGCTCCCTCAACGGTCCCAAGAGCTGGACGAGGTGCACCCCGGCCGAGAAAGTCGGCACCGCCTGCGAGCACTTCGACTGGCAAGGGGAGGAACGTCGCCGCCGCTGCAGCCCCAGACCCTGAGCCTGAAGCCGAAGCCGAAGGTGAAGCTGACGCCGCAGAGGAGAAGCCTAAGGAAGTCGAAATGAAGACGAGCCCTGCGCCCAAGGAGGACGAGGCCGCCCCGGTCGAGGAGGTAAAGGAGGAGGGGGAGGACAAGGAGGGGGAGGCAGGCCTTCCATCACCCAAGGAGGAAGAGGAGATCGACATGACGACTTAAAAAGCCACGACGACTGCAACGACCGACGAATGATCCTCTCCCGTTCGACGGGATTCCCACAACAACAAGAAACGATGCCCCTTCTGCTAGTACCATCGCCCAATTAGTGCCCCTTGTGCTTCTCCCACCTCTATCCTCTGTGTGTGCGCTTCGTTTCCTTCCTGCTACAACTAGGTGTCTCAACAAGTAGAAAAACTCCATCATCAGTCCTTCTCTACTTCCCCCATACGTTCTGCTGTACGTGTGCTAGTAGCATGGAGTTGTCTCCTTGTTCTTTCGTGGGATCCCGGTCCTCATTTTTGCGTCGTTGTTTTCATGTTGGGGTGTGTGTTTGAGGTGTATTACCCGGTCTGCGTTTTTTCTTCTCTCTGGCTTTCGACTCATGGGTATTTCTATATTTGTAACCACTTTCGTTGTGGACGCTAGTTCTTTCACGATTGTCTGCAACATTAGTGCTAGGACAACTGAAACGGCGCGCCATGCGGAGAGATGCGTCTCCCGGCGAAGATACTCGGTGAGGCTGTGCACCGGCCGGCGGTCCGTCGCTCGCCTGCGCTTCTTGGACCTCGCTTCGGCACGCTCTCCTCTCCTTTGCGCCCCCTGCATTTCCGATCCTCCCCAACTCGATCCTCTTGTCCTGTTTCCACTCACCACACCTCAATCTCCCAGTACTTGGACCGATCAGCTACCCGCTCTTCACCCTCTTCAAGCCACCTCAATTCCCCACACGCTCCTCAAGAAGCCCATCAGTACGTCATCGACCACCAAGTTGGTGAACGTTCTCCTCTCCACCAGCAGTGCATACCACAACCCACGAACTAACACCCACCACCTTGCCACGACTCCCTTGATCACAGTGACCAACACCTCCGTCTACCTTCCTCAATCCTCCCTCCACACCGCCCTCCAGAACCAACAACAAATCTCTTCAACCTCGACTTCGACCTCGACCTCGACCTCGACCTCGACCGATTCGCAGCACCAGTCTCAACAGTCAACGGAAGCACATGCATGCGGTCATCATCATTCGACGGAAGAGGTCGAGACGATGAGGCTGAAAGGGGGATGCTTTGATTTGGGATTGTGTGGATGCGTGAGTACTGTTGCTTGAGTGTGAAGAGAGGGATCTTGAAACTGACGCGGTTTCACTCTACTCCCTTTCATTGTGCGGTTCGTGCTCTACAGCCCGATTGCGAGTGCTGCATCATCCCTTGCACGGTCATGTAGACAAGTTCAAGTTCTTCACCATCTTACCGGGGCCACTTCAACTCCTCACCGCCTCGACCGCTCTGAAACGAACGAACGGCCGTTGGTGTCGGGACGTCACGTGGCCTCGATCGGCATCACCGCGTCATCGGGTCCGAGTTTCGATCACTGCCCGTGCTACTCTGATTTTACTTGTTTATTGTGTACTTGATGGGCATCGGCTTTCTTCCTTACGCTGCAATCTTTCTTCACGACTCTCGGGTTGTCGATAGTCTAATTTTTCACTGAAAGTCGCGACAACCCACAGAGAGAACCTCGCCACTTATCCAAAGATGGTCAGCTCCCAGCCGTCCTGAACTCGGTGATCTTGAATCGGTTTATTCCACACAGGTTAAACACAGTCTACACCCTTTTATCATACCTCATAAGCTTTGAGCAACTCGCCGCAATGCCTCTCGGCAAAAGTCTCCTGGTCCATCCTCAGCACTTGAGCTTGATAATCGAACCATTCATCGACCCACGTCCGACTGGCGAAAGCGTGCCTCATCGCCCCCATCTCTTTCTGCGCTTTGGTGAGGCACCCGTCCCTCTCGCATTTTCTCCGATGGGGCTCGTTGAAAAGGTGGACGAGCTCCCTCAACCTTTTCACCTTAACGGAGTAGCCTTTGCTCGATTGGGGGACCGCCACCGTAGCCTTCTTTGGAACCTTGGCGTCATGCACAAGTACAAAGTTGTACAAAAGGCGTAGAATTGAGCGATTTTTTCCGACGTAGATCGGGTCAAACTTGGCGTCGATCCCGATGGAAAGGAGTTTGCATTGAAGTTGCGAAGCGCGGAGGCTTCGTCGGAAGGTACGGCAGATCGACTACACGTGAGGTGAAACTACGAAGCTCGGCTCAGGTATTTGAGACGAAAAGAGAGAGGATGTGGATCCGGCAAAGGCAACTCCTCCTGACGATCGAGCTCGGGTGAGATCCTCGAGGTCGCTTGTTGTGAAGCTTAAGCCATAGGCTAAAGTAAACAGGAAGTGAAGCATGTGAGTCAGTCCGATGATGTCTCTCTACAGCTGAGGGGTGGGAGCGTGCCTTGTCCTGGACGGGAGCATCCTGCGAGGTGGGGAAAAATGGTTTTGGTTAGTTACAGCTCCTGTTCTGCGCTGAAATGCCCTGGCAGCGGTGCCGACTCACCTTGCCCTGTATCATGTTTTAAATCCAAATGGGTCGCACATGGCACCAATGAAAATGGATCGGGTCAGTCGACAGGTCATATGGTCCGGTTCGAATGGACCAAACAGAATCAGCATGACCACTCAGTGGCGGTCGAGTCTCAGCGTCAACTCTTTAAAACTAGTCCTGCAATGTGGTAAAATGGGTAATAGGGTCAAATCTTTCTCCAAGGTTCGAGTCAACACCTGTTTCATTCATCCAGGCGGACATGGTCTCATTTCACTCACCTGATTCCATCGGAGATTTTCTCGGTCTGCAAGCGGAGCGGACGCAATACGATGTCATGACGATGTCAGTAGCCATGTCTTATAGGTCCAACGACCAAGGACGTGTTGATATTGTACACCGATGACGGGCTGACGATTCCGGATCATCTTGAAGCCGCTCGAGTTGGTGGCGACGAAAGACGTCGGGAGTCTTCTGAAACGTCATCGCGGAGACGTGCCGGCGATGAGCTCACTAGTAGCACGTGACACGGCTGCCGACTCTATCGGAGGGCTGTTGTCACTCGAGCCCGACGGACAGATGGAATGCACCGCAGAAGAGGAGTACAGCAACGTGCACGGAGAGGTGATCACATAGATCGGGAGGAGGCGGATTGTCCCTTGCCAGCCTTCTTGAGGACGGCATCGACGCCCTTATCGAGAGCATCACCACCGGTCCTGCTTGCTGAGCTGGGGCGCCACCTTGCTGAGGAGCTTGCATGACATTGGATGGAGTGCTGCGGGTTCAGTGAGAGGCTATCAGCATTGGAAACCATGGCATGCTGAGAGTTCTATGTACGGACTGACTTTGTGTTGAGTGTGTGAGGGCGTGAGAGGCAAGTGCGGGAGAGCAGTAAAGGGTACAGAGTAGAGCAGGAACACCGAGTTCGAGCTCGAGCTCGAGGCCGAGGTCGAGCCTTTTTCTCTCGTCCACTAGCGCAGCGTGCCAGCAATTAGTAAAGTCCGTCCGATCGATCGCTTCACAGAGTCAGGGCCGACGAATCGGAGCCGAGTTTTAGAAGAGGCAGGATGAGTTCAGAGCAAGGTAAATCTCCGGTACATGCAGGTTGAGGAAGGGGTGGACATGTCTTGTCTGCGGTGACACCGCCCGCGCCGGCGCTCGGAACGCTCGGCTGTCGAATCACGTGTTCCTCACGTGATGACGTGGATGCCAGGCGTTCGAAGACGAAGCATCTCAGCGCCGACGAGCGACCCAAGGAGCGAACACCCGTTGCGGTCGCTACTACACCGCACCGAAGACCCTCAGAACCACCATCTCCACCCGCCAATGAGAACCGCATTCAGAAGATGCTGAGAGCAGATCAATCCCGATTGGGAGCTCGAGTAGGGCGTGTCGCCCAAGTGCTTCATTCAAGGAACTCGTCGCCGCGCTGCGGAAGGATGCGCGACTTACCGATACGAGTCGGGTCACTAGGCACTCTCGAGGAGCAGGTCGGGTTTCTCCTCGCATTTTCGGGGAATGGTGTTTATATGACACGTCTCGTGGACTTGAACGAGTACTCACTTGCAGCGGTGAGTCCAAAAGATATTACCCGCCGATAGACGCCTCGGCGGCGGTCGTGGCAAAACATGGATCCGAACAAGAACTGATCTGACCGCCGAAGTTGCTGTGTTCAGATACATCCACAAGATCTACGATGCAAATTGCACCTCCTTGCTCTACTACATCGACTATGTGACCAAGCGTGAAGCTGTGAGGGATGATCCGAACGTCCTTCTGACAACTCCCAGAGTCCGAGGTCATTCGGCGGTGACTGCGCTGGCGTGCTCGAGGGGTCCAAGGCTCAACTGGAAGCGTCGCGGTGACGACCCCGATGATTGGCGACACGGGCACGAAAAATTCACGTCCAACATGATCGGTTGGACAAATTTCGGTGAATCCGCTACGTCAAGTTTGAACAAGCTAATGCGCCCATCAAGATACCGCTCTTGCGAGTAGCCGAGGTTTACCGACGTCAACGTCAACAATCCGACGCCGAGCCCTCCGACTCCGCAGAGCCTCTGCCTCGCCCTGCCTCTCGCAGCCTCGCAGGGCAGCGCAGACAGCTCAGCTCCGCCGCGGCCGTCCGCCGCGCTTGCTCTCGTGCCATCTGCTGCCGTGTGTCTCCTGAGCCAAGGCTCGGACCGGCCCTTTTTCTACCCGGTCGTGCTTCTTCTCTTGGCCGTTCGTTCGCTCGGTCATCCCAACCCTTATCTATCGCCCGACGCTCTCCCCTGTCCCTTTTCGAGTGGGTCGGTCGTGGGGAAGAGCATTCGTCGACTCGGGCTTTCGTTGTTGTTTCTTGGACGTCCGGCGTGAGTCAGTTGGGCTTGGACCTCGTCTATCGATCCTGGTGTGGAACATTGCTACCACAAGGCTCAGACGGTGAAACGGAACTTTGGTGGTCAACGTCAAAGGCGGGAACATCCCCCACAACATTCATTCGGCTTGATCCTAGAGCCGGCGATCGTTTGCAAGCCAAGCCGACTTCAACACCAAAGTAGCCCACAGGATCCCCTCTTCAAGCCCCGATACTAGCTCAACTTGGCCAAGGGAAGCATTCAACATGTGGCCGCTGCTACCGGGGATGACGTGGGAAGGGCAGGAACAGCTGTCGACTTGGTTCGGCTACGCTTCGATCCTGGCCTGGCTGTGCGCTCAGGCGCCCCAGGTACTCGAGAATTACCGCAACAAGTCGGTGTAAGTCAAAAGACGAGCTTTACAGGCCGAGATAATGAAACCAAGAGCTGACAAGACGCGATGGTATCTTTCGCTCGGATTATCACAGCGAGGCGATCGCACTGCCGTTTCTCGTGAGCTGGTTCTTCGGCGATTTTACCAATCTGATTGGGTCAGTCTTGTGGCGGTTTGCATGGTCCGTCAGAAGCCCAGCTCACACATTGTCTTTCACTCCCTGTAGCTGCGTCCTCACGCACCAACTGCCGTTCCAAACCTACCTCGCGACCTACTTCGTCATGATCGACGCGATGCTCATGGCTCAATTCTTCCACTACTCGCGAGCGAATCCCTCGACGTCGATCCCGCCTCTTTCCATCGACTACCCTTATGCTCAAGCACCTCATACGCATCACCATCATCGCCCGCATACACACCATCATCATCGCGAGTCCCAGTCGAGCGTAAGGAGGAGCAACAGCTTCCATCGCTCGTCGTCGCAGCATCATTCGGCGACACCTTCGACGCGGCGAGTCAAGGCTTTGACTGTAGAAGATGGGGAGGAACATGAAGAGACTGACGGTGAAGATCCCATGACGGCGAGCTGGATGTCCCAATCCTCGAACGCGACGACTTCTGCTCGATCATTGAGGAACGGTCGAACCTCGACGAGTACATCCGAAGTGATCGTCCCCAGGGCAAGTCGGACGAGCACGACCAATTCGAATTTAACGAACCCGACGACACCTCAGACACTTTCCGTCTCGACATCGCAAGTCTTCTCGGCTCCTTCAACGAGCACGTCGTTCAGCGGTCCTAGTTCACCCTCATTCGAAATCCCGAAGATGACTTCTTCCATAGCATCGATCGCTTCGACTTCGGAACAGAGAGGTCGAACGATGACGAGGAACCATAACCCACATCATCACTACTTGCACCACTACCAGCACCCTTCGAACCTCGAGACCATCTCGGGATCGCCGGCCTCGGGGTCTCCAGCACCTTTGATGCGGAGTTTGATGGAGTTGGAACAACAAGCAAGAGAAAGGGCTGAGGAAACAGGTCACGCAGGAGGAGAATACGACGAGGAAGACGACGGAACCGAACGAGGACGATCCCCTCATCGAGTCAACGATCTCCCTTCCAACGTATTACCTCAATACGTAAGGGAGACGACGCCGAGGCATCATCATTCGTCTTCGTCGCATCATCATCACCATCATCAACAACAGTCGGGGCCGGGGAGGAGTAGCTCGAGGTCAAGACCGCCGCCACCGGCGAGGAGGACGAGCTCGATGTTGTTCCTTTCGATGGGGTTGTTTTTCACGTTTACGACGGTGGGGAGACGAGCGGGTAAGGAGGTTGGATCGTTTCAAGGTGGTGTAGGAGGTAACACACGAGCTTGGGAGGTGGGGCTGTCCAAACTGAATTGGATGCAAGAACCGACCAGCAAACTCAGCAAAAGGCAGCCGGTCGCTCTGGAAATAATTGTAACTTCGCCGCTAGTTACGACTAGCGGCGAAGATACGGTGATGAATCATGCTACTTACCTCATGGATCCGAAAGTGGCGATTGGTCGACATTGGGAGCGCTTCATCGGGCGGACGAGCGCATGGACCTGCACGACTTTGTACCTCACTTCAAGGTTGCCCCAAATCTGGCAGAACGTGAGTCCTTCATCCTGTCTGCTAACGATTCCAGTCGATCCAACTCACAAAAGTTAGCCTTATTCTGTTCTCTCAGTTCCGCCGTCGTTCCGTCGCCGGCCTCTCCATGATCCTGTTCATCATGGCTTTCGTCGGCAACTCCCTTTACGTCATCTCCATCCTCCTCAACCCCTTGGCCACAGAATCCGTCGGCTATCTCCTCGAATCGACGCCTTACCTCTTGGGAAGTGGCGGGACTTTATGTTTCGATATTACGATCGTTTTCCAGAGTTGGCTTTATTCGGAAAAGAGGAAGCGGAAAAAGGCGACGATGAGGAGGGGGCTGAGTAGGGGGGAGTCGACGGGTGCGAGAGGTAGGGGGGAGGAAGAGGGGTTGTTAGGGACCACCACTGATGAGGAAGAGAGTATTGAAGCAGGGAGGAGACGGTCCTCGAGTCGGAGGATCGGTAGGAACCGATCGACGAGCTCCAAACACGGTTGGGGAGGGACATCAGAGTCGTTGGATCGCCATGATCCGGCGTTCAAGATGTCCCGATCTGTATCATCGCATAGAACATCAAAGGCACCTTCGTTACGGACGATCACGACCGATGGTGGGACCGAAGGAGGGGATACAATGTTCCTGGCCGATTCTGCGGGACCAAGACTTTCAAGAGCTGAACGAGGCGTTTTGGACGACCTCGAATTCGAATTCGATCCTACACAATCCAATAATATATCATCAAGAGGTCCTTCGCCTAATCGATCGAGAAAGGATCATTTCCATTCCGGTTCAGGTCTACCGAGTCGATCAAGATCGACGAGTGATAATCGGACCAGTTTTTTGGGCATCGTTCCGGAGGCGGGGGAGAGTCATTTGACTATCAAGGGATGAGTGGAGGTGGAGGATGTGCAGGCCGTGGGGTTGGTGGTTCTTTTTTCTTTTTCGAGGTGCTTTTTTTTTCGCAACGGGTTCAAACAAACGTAGCAGTAGTAGTGCGCAGCATGCATGCAGCAGTTTTCCGTGGGGATCGTCGAATCCCAATCTTGCAAACACAGCCTTGTTCAAAGTCAAACAACGGTCCCCTGTACTTGCTGTTCCTGATGACTGGTTACCGACTATGACTACTAGACTGCACTGTTCTGATGAGGCATCCGCATCCTACCTCCCCAACCGCCTACTATAAGCATCCTTGATCGCCAACACCGTCTTGGCCTCCTTGGTCTGCTGACCCCAATACTTGTGGAACCGAAACAAGAGGTCATACTCTTGTAAGAGTTGGGCCCTCCAACATACTTGGAGTTGCGTTTCTCGTGAGGTCGAGAGTTGAAGATTGGTTTGGTAGAGTTTGAGGCTCATTTCTGCAAGTGCAAAAGGAAGGGGGGGGGGGATGAAGAAGCAGTCAGCTTCATGTGTCGTCGCGGATTTCACAGTAGCGAGGATGGTCAGAACTCGACTCGTCAACAAAACGACATCCCCCCTCCTCGTCGCCTGACTCAACGTCTTCCCCACCGAGTCCCACAACGAGATCTTGACCGGCATACTCGGCGCAGTGAGCGGGTCCAACGCCGTCCATTCCCAAAGCTCGAAATTTCCCCCCGGTCCAACGGTTCGAGGTGCGGAGATGTCTATGACGACGCAGAGGACTGAGAGACGATGGATCGCGTTCGCTTTGTTTGGGTTGTTTTCGAGGAGGGAGTGGAAGCGGTCAAAGGGAGTGAGGGAGGGGAGGGTGAAGTGCAGTGTGGGGGGTAGACCGACGTCGATTTGAGAAGCGGCGTGCGTCGTCGGCGTTGAGGTGGAGGCGGAACTGAGGAAGGAGGCGGAGATGTCTTGAGCTTGGTCGTGGGTTCTTGGGTCGGAGGTTTGGGGTTCGAGGGATGTTCGTCGCGGGGGCAGTTGGGAAGGAGGTGGGAACAAGGCTGGGGTTGCGTGATCGCGCTCGCACACAGGTACGAGGTCAGCACGCCGGTCGGGCATCAAGTAAGACCGGCGCCTCTCACCTGATGCCACGCTGAACCCCTCCTCCTCTTCTTCCTCGAGGATCGTCGATTCGAAGCGTGTCTCATCCTCATCCATGACCGTTCCCGTCGCGGTAGGGGTAGCCAGAGACATCTCATCGCGATCGACCCATCTCAGACCACCAACAAGTTGAGTCAAAGTGGTTTGATCCGCTGGGAGGTCGGGATCATCAGGAAGCAGATTCGTAGGCACGATACGAGGCGGGTCAGATCCATCAGAGTCGGGGAAGACGAGCTCGATCTGGTGCCGGTACCATACTGGACCGCTGCGGGTGGTCGGTCTATCGCCGGCGTCGATCACTTGGGCTTGAGTCGGCGGTTCGTCGAAGATGATGTAGCGCATTCATGGTGGGAGGGAGAGGGGAGGGCTTTGCCGTTGCCGAATGCGCGAGTGCCCGCGCGCCCGAATGCCCGATTACCCGAATGGCCCAATGCTGTGGGGGTGCGCCGAGACCGAGAGAGAAAAGCACGGCGGAGATACGTATAAACACGGAATTCAACGGACTGCTAATGAGGAACGCGTTGTCGTCCACGCGTTGTCGTCCACGCGGGGCCGCTCACCGCTGCAGGTCTCCCCACCATCGCACCGCCGTCGACACCAACGACGTCACTCCCCACCACCGCGATCACAATTCAACGCCTTCCCCTCCTCCGATCGTTGCTGTTCCTCGGACCAAGACGCGCATTCGCTCTCGACAAAGCCGCGCTCACTCGTCCTTCGTCGTCCTACACCACATTCACCACCATGGCGCCTCGGAAACGAAAGTCGCTGCACGACGTCGACGCGTCGCCGGCCGAGCCCGAACCGGCCCTCGTCAAAGAGGATGCCCCTCTCTCACCCCTTGAAAAAGCCTCCGTCGATTCACTTTCCTCGGCTGCTGAAGAAGAAGAAGAGCAAGCACCTTGCAAGAAAAAGACCAAAAAGACGGCCAAAGAACCCAAAGCACCCAAGCCAAAGCCCGGACCTGTGCAACCTCTTGATCCGACTTTACCTACGAACAAGACCTTGCCCGACCCGATGCCACCGTATCCCAAAAGACCTCAAGGGCGAGTCAGGATCAGTGCTTGGAATGTCTGTGGGATCAGAGCCGCGGAGAAAAAGGTGAGTTGCGGAGGCCTTCCCCGGCCGTGGCATTCGGGCTGACCTTCTTCTTCGTCTGCGGTCGACATTGCGCAGGGTATGGAGAGGTACATCCAGGCTGAAGCAGCGGATATTCTCGTCTTGACGGAAACGAAAATGTCCGACCCCGAATTTGCTTTCCTCAATGACAACTATCCCGCAAGTTCCCTCGAGTTCCCATCCCCTCTCTGATCGCTTCGACGAGCCATGCGCTGACGCGCCTCTCATCTCGTTCTACTACCTACCAGTACCGATATTGGGGTGTCGATCCGAACAAGAAGGGGTATTCAGGCACGGCGATCTTGTCCAAGATTGAACCCAAGTCCATTACGTTCGGGTTGCCGACCAGTTCGGATCAAGCTGCCGAAGCGGGGCGTGAGTTACATCTTTTCGGTTGATGAGGTTCCCTTCTTTTTTTCTGCACGGCACCCATCGAATGCATGTGTCTTTCTGGTATCCAGGCTGCATCACCCTCGAATTCAGCTCCCACTTCCTCATAGGAACCTACGTCCCCAACGCCGGCCAGGACCTCAAAACCCTCCCACGCAAATCGCAATGGAACCACGACTTCTCCCTCTACCTCCACCAACTCGATGCTCTCAAACCCGT
Organism: Microbotryum scabiosae; assembly: GCA_022702605.1. Lineage (NCBI taxonomy): Eukaryota > Fungi > Basidiomycota > Microbotryomycetes > Microbotryales > Microbotryaceae > Microbotryum > Microbotryum scabiosae. Next base: position 433,067 of record JAHWDV010000017.1, on the reverse strand, counting down.
CATCTGGTGTGGGGACCTCAACGTCGTTCCCGGGCCTGATGATATAAGGAATTGGAAGACGAACCATAATAAATCGGCGGGGTGTACGGATGAGGAAATTTGGGCTTTTGAGAGACAGTTGGGCGGTGGGCAAGGGGGACAAGGGGGGAGGTTGGTCGATGTTTGGAGGGAGAGGCATCCGGAGAGAGTGGGGACGTATACCTATTTCTCGTTGAGGTTCGATTGTAGGACCAAGGGGATTGGGTGGAGGTTGGATCATTTCGTCGTGCGTTTTTCGGTTCTCTGTTTGACTTCAGCGCACGCCGCTCTGATGCAGCGTAGCTTTCACTTCTGTAGGTCTCGGAAAGGGTCTTGGACAAGGTCAAGGCATGCGAGATTCGACTCGAGGCTTATGGACCTTCGGATCATGTCCCCATCATTCTCGACTTTGAAGGCGAGCTTTGAGAAGGCAGTGTGCAATCAACACACTTGACAATCTTGTTCTATGCTCGGCGAACGTCATGAACAGTCTCGAGTTGGATTCGGATTATAGAAGAAGAAGGGGTAGCATCTAAGGGTCCAAAGCAGAAGCTCTTGTTTGTGGATTGTAGTCTTTCTAACGCATCGTAACGACCTCTGTGTGGTTCAAGGAAAGAAACGGCGAATCTCATCAGTCTCCACTCCCTCAGCCACAAACTCTAAAGACCCCGACATGCACGAACTCACCTTCGGCAGACGTAGGATGAATCGCGACCGTATCATCAAAGTCCTTCTTCGTCGCGCCCATCTTGATCGCCACCGCGAAACCCTGCAACATCTCATCACTGCCCATTCCCAACAGATGCAAACCAACGACCTTCTCGTCCTTGCCGTGAACGATCAACTTGTACGAGGTCGGTTCCTTGTCCTCGGGGTCCATCATGGAGTAGTAGAGGGAGGTAAAGGACGCGGTGTAGGTTTTGATTTGGTCGTCGCCGTACTTCTCCCTTGCTTGAGGTTCGGTCAAACCGACGGTTCCAATCGTAGGGTGGGAGAAAACGACAGTGGGGACAAGTTCATAGCTGAGCTTGTCACCTTCCACACCACCGTACAAACGGTTCGAAAGACGTCGACCAGCAGCGATCGCAACGGGGGTCAAGAGTTCCTTGCCTCCTACATCGCCAATGGCGAAGATGTTGTCAACGTTGGTTTTTTGGTATTCATCGACGATAACGTCACCATTCTTCTCCAACTTGACTCCGACGTTCTCGATCCCCAAATCTTTGGTCAACGAATGCCTGCCCATAGCCCAGAGAATAGCATCCGTCTCCAAGGTCTCGCCATTATCGAACGTGATGGTCTTGGTGGAGGGGACGGTGATGTCAGGTTTTTCGACCGAGGTTTCGACGGATTTGAAGTTAAGGTTGGTGTGGAACTTGATGCCCGTGCGTTGCATGTGCTTGAACAAGGTGTCTTGCAGCATCGGGTCGAACGCTTTAAGGATCTTGTCCGAGCGGATCACGACGTGTGTTTCGGCGCCTGTTCAGGAGAGAAGTCTTCGGATCAGTCGGATGCCCAAGGTCAAGATTACCGTGGACAGGCAGTACTGACCGAGAGCGTTAAAGATGCCGGCAATCTCAATGGCGATGTATCCGCCCCCGGCCACGACGACCCTCTTGGGTAACTCCTTCAAGTCGAAAAAGCCATCACTGTCAAAGCCCAACTCGTGGCCTTTGACAAAGGTCGGCTTGGTCGGCGCGCCTCCGACGGCGATGACGATGCGGTCGGCGGTGTAGTGCTGCTCCTTGTCGATTCCTCCCGTCGCTTTGGGGTAGGTAGGGGTGACGGAGAGGGTGTTGGCGTCGACGAAGCGGGCGTGGCCGGTGATGTAGGCGACCTTGTCCTTTTCGACGTCTGTGGAGTTCAGAGAGCTCAGTTTCCAGGATCGGCTCGAGGAGGAAGATGATAGGGAGAAGGAGAACGGACTTCGCTCATAGATGCCGTTGAGCCGTTCAATGTACTTGTCTCGCTTAGCCTTGAGTGTGGGCCAGTCGAAGGCGGTGTCTGGTTCGGGCACGTTGTAGCCGTACGAGTTGGCTTGGTGCAGCTTCTCCCTGTGGCGGTGGGGTGGGGGCCCGTGGGCGGGGTTAGCATGACGAGGTCAGAATGGGAAGGACAGTATCAACGGCGTACCTCAAATCGGCGGCATGCCACATGACCTTTTTGGGGACGCCTGTGAGCGACCACGACCCGTCGACAGGGTCAGTGATCGAATCTCAAGGCGCGTTCGAAAGTCTATGACCTCCGTTCTCGTCACTCACATCCGACATTGACGCAAGTGCCACCCAACCTCGACGTCTCTTCAATAATAGCCACCTTGGCGCCGTACTGCGCGGCCCTCCTCGCTGCTCCTAGACCACCTGACCCACCTCCAATGACGAGGAGGTCGTAGTGCGAGTCGCCTTTGTCCGCTGCGGTCGATCGGAAAGCGATCGGGGCCATGATGACGGAGCTGGTGGAGAAGAAGGAGGCGGGGAATGTGCTGGTGGGGCGACGTAGCAGTGTCCGCTTGAATGGGTTGAGGAGGAGAGTCGCCAGGGTGGAAGGGGTGGGGGCCAAGGGATGGAGGGGAGTGAGGCCAGTGCAAGAGAGGAGAGATGCAAGATAAGAGTCCGGGAGCGTCTGAGCTGGATTTGTCAGCGCTGGATTTGTCAGCGCTGACCCCGTCGGCCCTCGGTCGGGCATTAGTAATCAATCGCAAGCCAGCTCGCTGCAGCATAATAATGTCCAAGTCATGGAACGACAAAGTGACATCGGAATAAGCGACACTTTGAAACGACACTCGGTGCATTTATTCGCCCACCGAGAGGATACCCACGATCATCATCGGTCCGATCGAATCGGCCGATCCGAGAGGAGCACTGCCCTGGTAGGCAGAGCCAGCCGTGCGCTCCACCTCAAAAGGGGGTCCAGCGTCCAGGGGTCCGCTCCCTGCCCGACTTCTCCTGGCTCAACTTGCCTGGGCTCGCAGCACGTGGCCCACGAGAAGGCCATCATGACCTATGCCACTGACTTGGCCGCTTCACTCGGCTCTTCCCTGTCGAGTCTGACCCCGCTCCTACTCGAGGCGGCCGATGAATCCGGTCTCGACTCGTCGTCGCCCACACCCCCGCTGGCTTCCTCCGCTGCTGCTGCGTCCCAACCGACAGCTCAGGATCGAACTACAACTCGTGCTCAGATAATCCATAATCGGGCTTCCTCATTACGATCCATCCTATCCAAGTTACATCCTGCCCACCCCGCTTCGTCGTTCGAACTCGCTTCCTTGCTCGACCAGGCCTTCCCGTCCTCATCGTCCTCGCCAACCTCTTCCAACGATGGATCGTCCCTTCAAGCCCAAGCACAGTCATCGAACCGGCTGCAGTCGATCGAATATGTTGCTCTCGCGCATATGACCATCTCGGCCTATGGCCTGGTGCTCAAGCAATTGATGCAGCAGGCGAGTGACCTTGCGCAAGAGGACGAGTGGTGGGCCGATACCGAAACCGATGCTTGGAACCAGGGGTTCTACCTGTTGCAGAGTGAGTTCCCGCGTAGAGAAACTCGTTTCATGTACTCCTGACTGACACGCTCCGTCCACGAACAGCCACCCCATCGAGGCTGATCTCTCTCTCCGCGACGCTGGTGACCCGACTGCGCGATCTCACCACCGCAGCCCTACACTCGAGTCGACCTGCGCCCTCCTATCTCTCTTGGTCGACGTACCGAGCAGCTCTTCCCCCTTCGCTCCTCATCACCGCCATCTTCCCTCACCTTGCCATCTCGACGGGCGTAGCATCCCCAACGGACGGTCTCGATGCGTTTGGAACCAACGACTCGACTCTGGCCGTCACGTCCTCAAGTGGGGGTGTCTCCTTCTCCCACGCCACTCGACTCGCCAAAAAGACGACAAGGTCCCTGTTCTTCCTCACACTCTCCCCCTTGGCCTTGACGAGGCAAGAGATCTCCCATCGTCGCAAGACGATCCGTCAGACGAGGCAAAATCTGGCCATTAGGATAGGCGAATTGACGTTGGCGCCTCAGCCTTCGATTGATGAGGATCATCAAGAACAACAACCAGCGAACGACGACGACAAGAAACGCTCCGAGAGGACTCTGCCGGCTTTGTTGACGACCGCGGATGAAGAACTTGCGACGTTGGACGCGCTCAAGGATGCATGTTGGACCACGTTGCTCTGTCTCGCTTCGGCACTCGCGACCTCGCCCAATACTTGCTCGACCCTGCTATCCACGCCCGAAGCGAAACCATTCTCAGCCCAAGAATGTGCCCGAGCGTTACACACCCTCCTCACGAGAACGATGGTCGCCCAAGTCAACACGTTTGAATCCCAACTCGAGCAACTCTCGCGACCGCCCTACCTCACCCGCGCATGGCCCTACCTCCTCGCCGTCCCTCTCGTCTCTTACAGTATCGGCCGAACGATCTATGACTCGCGCCATGATTTGATTCAATACTCTATGGACGCCGTCGATACGGTCAGGAGGTTCGTCATCGATTGGGTTCTGGAACCTGTCATGGGCATCTTTGAGACCGTGCGTGGTGAAGGAGGCATGAGTTTGACGGGCAAGGAGACGTTGAAGAGTGATTTGGATGTAAGTTCTGGCTGAGGGAAGCGTATTTCGATCGAGGGCCGCATCAGTGAACTTATAGGTCGCGCAATTCGGTTGATTTCACAGAGTTTGGAGCGGATGGTGATCGATTTCGGGAGGGACGAGTACAAACTCTCGGAGGCGCAGTTGGGCGATTTGAGGAGGAAGGTTCGAGCCGGGGATTTGACACCCGTTTTGAAGGCTTTCGAACATGACCTCAAAGTGAGCCGTTTCCCATCCTTCCATGATGACCCCAAGTTGTTGATACCAACCTTTCACTCCTTTCCGACCCCCCAGTCACCTCTCCGTTCCGCCATCTCCGGTTCACTGATCCGCACCCTCCTAATCCAAGTGCAAAAAGTCAAAGTCGACGTCGCCCTCGCCATGGACGGAATCCAAAAAATGCTCCACTCCCAACAACTCACTTTTGGATTTGTAGGTGTAGCCCCCTCGATCCTCATCTTGTTCGCGTTCGGTAATTGGGTCAAGGGTTTTACGAGGAGGGATGGGAGTAGTAAGAAAAGGAGGAAGGAGTGGGGCAAGAGGTGTTGGTTGAGCACGAGGCAATTGGATTTGTTGTTGGCCCCTCCTAGGTATATCAAGCCGGCGAAAACCTCGAAGGCTGATGGAGCCCGTGAAGAGGAGAAGATGACGCAGGGTTTGGTCTTGTTGTGTTTGGCGAACCTGAGAAATTACGCCAAGAGGGGCATCTTTCCTAGTCGGGATACGCAGTTGAGGCAGGCCTTCTTGGAGGATGTGAGGGCGATTGAGGATGAAGGAACTAGGGCCAAACCGGATAAGAGAGCCAAGATGGTTGAGAGGATGTGGAGGTGGGGGGCGGCGTTGGGGTGGGAAGGAATTGCGTAGAATGCGCAATTCATGTGCGACGAAAATAATGTGTAACGAGGTTGGGATACTGAATATTGTGTGGCTAAAATATTACTACAAGTGTATCAACTGAATCATGCGGAGAAGTAGATATACATGTCGAGGCATTGGCCACTTCCTATGCAAATGCAAAACTTGCCATTTCTGTTCAACCCCCTCAAACTTCCAGCGCCTCGATCGCTCGACTCCTCTTGACCTTCCTCTGAACCGGCACTTCTATGCCACCACCATTCCCGCCTCCTTGCGGTACCTCCTCCTCGACTTTACGTTTCCCCTTAGCCTTCTCTGGCAAGGCTTCTTGCACAAACGGTGCCGCTCGATTTTGGAACGTAGACGTTTCCCCGAGGGTAGACGAGGCAAGACCGAGGGAATCCTCAATCTCCATCCCCGATGACTGGATCTCGTCTGTGAATTGACCCATCCTCGAAGGTTTTGGTACAACTTGAGAGGTCTCAGGTGTGTCAGGGACGATGGTCGATGCGGATGCATGAGCAGGCGCTGAATCGATGGCGACTTGAGGGGCGACCGCTTGCGCAGCGGATTGGGATTGGGGTGGTTGGGTGCCGATGATGGGATCGGTCGATGCGGGGGAGGCGTGACCGTTGTGGGGTCGGGATCGCATTTCGATGTCCTGGGCACCGTGAAGATATTACCACTAGGTCAGAGATATGCGGTAATCGCACATCAGTCGCGGATGCACATTAGCTTACCGGTGGACGCCTCTGGTTGACAGCCACCGGATTCGCTTCACGAGACAGCAACTTGAAAATCAGTAGCTCCGCCCCTTGACCGGGGGTGAAGTACGTCACCTTCTTGTATCGAGTTTGTTCCGGAGATCTGTTCAAGCGATTTGTCGCATCTCAGCTCGGTCAATCTCAATCCATGAACACCCCCTCTGGCTTACCGATTGACAAGATCGATTTTCTGCGTCGACCTACTCCCGTTGCTTGCAGCCCCACGACCTCGAGTAGCCCCTCGACCTCGGCCTCGCGCACGCCCTCGACCTCGCCCACGGCCTTTCGCAACTGGTTCCTCCGTTGACGGGGGCTTCTCTTCAACGATGAATTTCTCGCTCCGCAATCGTTGAATGATGGCTGCTGCATCTTGACGGTCTGTCCCTAATCGTGCGGCAAGTTCGCTGACGAGAGGTACGCCGTCGTTCCAGAGGATCTCGATGGCTGTGCATGGTTCACCCCAAATTAGTCTGGATCCCCAAGCGCTAACAAACGACGTACCTCTTCGAAACTTTGCTAGTTCTTGTAATTTGAGCATGGCATCATGAGATCTAGGTCCCGTAACGTCAGCCGTTCGGCATGCGTAGCAAACGAGCTTCTTGAACACCGCGTCATGGGGGCGAGTGGCGAACCTGTTTGAAAGGTAATGATGAGTGATGAGAAGTCAAGACGAACTTCGTCAAAGATCCGAGTTGCCAACTAACCCATAACACGACAAGTGCTTGCTGATTTGACAGACTGCAACGATGAACGAAGAAATTCGCAATTAAGGAGCTGTTCCAAGTAAGGGCATTCTGCCGCCTACCCGAGCATCTGAAAGCGGCTTCTTCGGTATTCAGCGAGCAACCTGCAACCTCGAGCATTCACCTCATCAGTTTGGAAGGGAGCGGAATGGCTCTGGAGGGCGGCCAAGGCATACCACAATCACATCTGGTCATCATTTCGGCCAGTGCAGTGTTCGTTTGCGAGGTGCGACCACGAGCTGGAGCTTTTTGATGCGCTGAGATCGTTCCGTTGTTGAAGGCCACCACGTTCGGGGGGGCTTTCTCCGAAGGAAGTGGGAACCCTGCTTGTATTGCGTCTTGACGTAAATCGCTTCTATGAAAGTATCCCAAACAGCTAGCACACGGCCTCATCCTTTGGAGGCTATTTGGGGTCCGCATTCTCACCTCGGTTCTCCGAGCCCTGTTTCCGCCCCTCCGTGATGGGATCCTGCTTGCGCATCAGATTTCTCCAAGTTGCGCGATGGTTGAGGGACACTAGTATCTTCCATCACCGAGTCTTCCTCCACTCGGTCCAGCTGAGATCCACCCTGGCTGAACGTCATCTGTAGATACTGGAACCCGTGGAGTTCTTCCATCGACGCCGGTGGATGATTGGGTTGGGACTCGGTAATCTCCAGAAGTTGAGTGTCGCCGCCTCGGTTCTTGATACGATCAAGCTTCATTCAACGCTATGAGAGTCAGCTGATGAGAATCAGTTGTTCGATCTTTGGGACACGGAACCGACCTCTTTCTGCAGCGCTACCGAATCCGAAATGACCGAATCCTCGATCGACGGCTCGAAATGGTCCTCGGCGGAAATGATGGTCGTTCCTGGGCCTTCGAGTCCGATCTTGAGACGGAGCTGTTTGGTCTTGGGGTCTTGGCGAGCACAAACTTCTTCGACGGTCAGGAAGTTGCCATCATTGTCTCGGACACCGACTGGGTCCATCGGCTTGAGGTTCGAGTCCGCCGCCGTGATGGACTGTGCAAGACTTTCACCATCCCACTCGACGTTCCTGCTTTGAGCATCGCGACGATTCCTTAAAAGGGCCTCTTCGTGGGTAATCTTGTCGTCAAACACTGTATTGAGTAGGTGAGCGATCGAGACGTAGTGGCAGGAAAGGTTGTGAAACCCAGTCGAGAGATCACCCAGCTCGGCAACGTCGGGACGGTCTTCGAGCCTTGGCGTGGTTATGCGGAACTGCCCTTCGTCGGGAGGTATCGGCTGGAAGAGCGCAGGCTCGTAGTCATCTGGTGCATTTTCATTGAAGTAGAGGCGCATATCGATGTACCGACGTCGGGGCAGTTCATCCAACGCTTGGGTGCTCATAAGCAAACTGCTCAAGGCCATGGGTGAACTTTCTCCAAGTGTTAATTCATGACAGTTACAGGGTCGCTCACTTCTTGATCAACTTTTGGATTTGACGCTTGACATCTCCTTCGCTCAAACTCGAGGATTGACCACCTTTCCTCGCACCAGTCCACTGGTCCGGCAAAGTCATGGCTATATGCTAGGGGGCGGCAAAAGCACGAGGTTAGTACCGCAGCCAAATCACATGAAGCCCCTGAGGATCAAAATAAGCACCTGTCTCCCGTCAGCATCAGCCTCGTAGTCGAAGCTGAAGGTGTAAGCTTCGACGATGTTGTCACGCTCTTCAGGGTCGTGAAAGATGGCGAGTACTGTGAAGGACAGTTGCACACAGTCAGACATATTGATATATAGTCTGCAGACGAGCTTTTCCACCCACCGAGACGTTCGATGTAACCGAGCTTGAAGGCGGCATCGACCGAATCCTGTGCGTTCCCATCTTCGAAGAATGAGCAGGTGAAAGTGGAGCACTCTGTTCCAGAATCAGACGCACCAGATAGTCGAGGAGCAAGTCAGCCTCGCGACTGGCGCCCCTGATGAGCGACTTGACCTTAACGGTCGAGGGTTGGGATTTTTTCTCTTCCAACTCCTTAGAGGTCGCAGCAGGGTTCGTATCAGAGACGGGAACACTGGGCGTTCTGATCGCAGCATTGACAAAGTTGTCCTGCGAGCCGAGACAAAAAGGAGGCTGAGCTCCTTTTTTCGGCGTCATCTCCGGTTGAGCGCGAGGCCCGGTGTTCGGCGAGGATGTGACTGACGTCTTCAAAGATGCCTCGGAGAAAGGTAACGCAACTGATGCCAGTGCGTAGGAGTTGAGAGATGTGAGTCAAACTAGAGGTGTAGGTGGTGGTGGCAAGGTTCTCGTCGATTTGCTGGGCTGATGCGACCACCGGTGCCCTGTTTGCAGTTGCAGGAGCCGGTCGCATCCGCTTCGGAAGGCCATTGCAAGTGCAGTGGAAGATCAGTGCATACACTGCGGACGCTATGAATCAGTGTGCTCAGCATAGAGGGGACTCACTGTCGCCATGTTCGGAAGGGCGATCGACGAGCGCAGCGGTAGGCGGCCAAGGTGGGGGTGGTGCGACCAAGAAGAAGGACTTGACTTTGGGTTCATATTGACTTCGCGATCGAGCGAGTGCGCTCGGGCCGCCGATCGGAACCGCGAATGGGCCTGCGAGGGTGCTCAGGCCCCTTGAGCTCGTCGTGCACGCGCTCAGGTGAGACATTCACTTCCGGCATGGGCAAATCAAACTCGTTCCTTTCTTTCATTATATACCTTGAGTTCATACTGTTTCATTCTCTCCCACCTTTGTCACTCCTTATCATCCTTTCCTCTCCGTTTACTGCAGATCCCACATTCGTTCATCCATCTGCCACTCGGCACTGCTCGAAAGCTCCCTTTAATGCTCGCCTCGACCCTGTCTCGGCGTACGCGCAGCCCATTGCATCGCCTCCTCCTTCAGACCCTGGCTGCATTGCTTCTCCTTACGTCAACACTGGGTGATGGTGTCCTTGCCACCACTGAATCGGATCCAATGGCTCCCCTTGGCGGTAGAGTGTTTGCTCCTTCGTACGCCGACTCTCACGCGGCCGAGGAGCACCACGCGTTGACGATCGTGCGCGACGTCAAGCCCGGATCGACATGGCACCAGCTCCGCAGCCACCGCAGGAGGTCTGTGGGCCACAAGCGTGCTCTCGGCAAGGCTTGGTCCGGGCCTTCGTCTTTCAAGAATGGAAAGAACCTTGGCATCGGTGGAAGTGAGCCCATTTGGCTCCTGTGGCGCGTGCTCGGAAGAAGTCTTCGCCGAGACTCGGGACTCGAGCATCGTGGCGGGCCATGTGATGTGGTGAGGGCCATGCCCAGAAACTAACGTGACATATGAAAATTGCTCGTCTTTACAGTGCAAGTCAGTGTCGTTAGTGACGACGAGATCCTTGTGAGTAAACCCCCACCCACTACGCTCCCGCGAAGATTCTGACCAGCTGTCTCCTCCCTGCCTGCACATGCGGCACATCGGATCGAATCATCATCAGAGTAAGTCAATGCATCACGAAGGGGTATTTATTAAACGTTTCAGCTGATGTCGATTTCTTGCGCTCGTAGTGTAAATAGACGCTGCCGCTAGAGACTGGCAAGCTCTCCCCAGCCCTCAGGCTCCTGCTTGCTAAACAGAGTTACCCCACAGCTTCGACAAGGCCGAGAACAACCCGCTTCAGGTCAACGGCCACAGTGCATGGGGTCAAATCTACACGATCAGCACCGGCAAATCTAGAGCGCTCAATCTTCTCACCAACTCGTTCTGGTAAGCGTTTTGACAAGGCGGATATTCCCCAGCGCACTCGCATGTCTTCGAGTTAGTCGTCGACCCGGATTTGACTCATCTGCTTTGATATCACCCAGTGCCGGAGGCGGTTGGCTCAGCAACGGCACGTTGATTAGCGTCGGCGGCAACCCTATCGAGAAGGCTGCGAGCAATGCGACTGCGAACGGTATTGCTGCCATTCGGATGTTCACCCCCTGCGACGGGGGCAACTGTCAGGTCCAGGAGTTCCCCAAAACGCTCCGTCTGACGTCCAAGAGGTGGTACCCTTCGACCGTGCGCTTGTATGATGGCTCCGTCATCATCATTGGGGGATGCATCAGAGGTGGGTACAACAATGCTCCCGACCTTGACAATCCGACGATCGAGTTCTTCCCTGCCAAGGGAAATGGAAAGCAGATCTTCTTCAAGTTCTTGCAAGGTACGCTCACTAGCTGGCACCCGAATGCTTCGCTTTCATTCACCCCGTCCACTCTGTTTTGCGTTAGATGCGCTCAACTCGAATCTGTTTCCCATATCGTTCTCGCTTCCAAAAACGCGAGTCGTCATGTGCCTGTTTGTGAGCCACCACATGGACGCTGACAACAATAGAACGACTGCAGTGGTTACATTTTCGTGGCTGCCAACAAGATCAACACCATATACGACTGGGTAAACAATCAAGAATATCGACTTCCAGCTGTACGTCTCCGGCTTTGGCTTAGATCCTTGAATTACGGTAACCGACTCCTGACCGCGCATTCTGCTCTTCCTTGCAGTTCCCCAATGGAGTCGTCGCAAATTACCCGAGCTCAGGTGCATCAGCGCTGCTTCCCCTGACGATCGCGAACGGGTATGCGACCGAGATCTTGATATGTGGAGGGTCGACCCAGGACCTCGACTCGCCTTGGTTGCTCAGCGATCGGAGCCCCACCTCGACTCAGTGCGCCCGACTCGAGATCAGTGGAACAAAAGCTGTAGGCGGGTGGAAGGTTGAGCAGATGCCCGAATCACGTCTCATGGGGGATGCAATTCTTACTCCTGATGGTAAAGGTAAGCCTCGATCACCCGAAGCTGCCAGTTTGACCGCCCTTGAGTGAGCGCTGACCTTCAATCTGACTGCGCAGTCTTGCTGGTGAACGGCGCGGGGACGGGAGTTGCTGGCTACGGCAATGTCGCGAACATGACAGGACTGAGCAACGCGGGCAACCCAAGGCGACGACCTACCTTGTACGACCCTTTTGAGGTCTCGGGCTCTCGCTTCAGTACCAATTTCCCTTCTTCCATGACCGAGCGACTCTACCATTCGTCGGCAACTCTGGTTCCGGATGGCTCGATCTTCATCGCGGGTTCCAACCCCAACGGCAAGGTACGCCAAGGCCCATATTCGAGTCTTCCATCCCGGTCTGATTGAGTTCGAGCTTCTTCTCTTGGCAGGTCGAGACGAGGACCTATGCAACGAGGTGGGTGTCGGCTCACAGACATCACGGCCACGGGGATCGTGACTGAGCGTCGACGTGACGTACGCCCACAGATACAACACCGAATTCCTTCGACCACCTTACATGTCAAAATCTCGCCCCACATTCTCCGGTCAACCCAAGAAGATTCAATACAAGTCCAAGTACACTTTCTCCTACACGGTCCCGAGTGGCACCAAGAAGATTCGCGCGGTCATCATTGATATCGGCTACTCGACCCATGGGGTGCACATGAACCAACGCTGGGTTGAGTTGAAGGTGATTTCGACCAATGATGGAAAGATCACGATTCAAGGTCCTCAAGGCCCGACGTTTTATCCTCCTGGTAAGCCTTCAGTCCTACTCTGCACCCATGTAGAGGCAAGTGCTGATAGATCTGGAGATGTCTCTGTAGGCTATGCTTGGCTCTGGATCCTCGCCGACGACGTTCCTTCGAGAGGAAAGCGGGTCATGATAGGGAAAGGACAAGGTGGGCGTTTTTGCCTCCGGGGCCCAGCTCGGTCCGGTATTCAGAAGCTGATAGTGAGACCCGGGAGGAATTGCACCACAGATCCTCCATCCAAGTGATGAGTTCGACAGCTTTGCCTCTCGAAGGCTGCGCCTCGGCGTTTAAAGAGTTTCGTTACAACCAATCGCGCCTATTTTCACCCCGACTTAGCCTTCACGACCGTTCCTTTTTTCCAGGCCTTTTCACGTTACACTGCCCTTTTTTATGGTGGGTATGTAGTAGCTCTTGTGTCTAGTTATTCCCATATGCCACCTACTCCGCAGTTGGTTGCCACCACAAGGTTTTAAGACTTCGCCACAGCTTCTCTTACAAACAAATGGAATGAGCACGCGCCACGAGGCCGAAGGATCCTCCACGAACACCGTTCGTTGTGCCGCGACTGATTACCTTTCTCAGATTCCTAAAACTCCGATTTAGTACCAAAATAGTATTTTAAAACTTCGCACAGCTTCACCGCTGGTTTCTGGACCCCGACGCCGCAGCGCGAACGGCCGAGCAAAAATTGAGCAGGGGCTTCAAAACTGTGACTCACCGGCACAGGACCACGAGTACCCAGAGCACTCGAGTCAAAGGCAAGGGTTAGGATCTCTCAATCCGAAAGTAGTTCTGAAAGGGGTCAATGCCAAGCAGAACTGTAAAGGTTGAAAGTGCACAGCATAAGGGGTCCTTGCACTGCGCTCGGTCCTCGCCGGCGCCGGCGCCCCGTCTGAATCTCGTTTTACGTCGGTCTGTCGCCGCGGAAATGCCAAGTCGGTAAAACACGTTCCAACGGTTCCCCATTGGCCCTCCGCGGACAAACGAACAATGCGCTCCTGAATGCAGTGTGGATCCAGAATGGTGCCGAGAACTTCCCACAACAATTTGCCCTCCGACGAATTTGTGGACGTCCATTCACAGACGGACATTGACTGGATCTTGAGGCCTGGGTCCGACGCTCGGGCCTGAACCGGTCCGGCCCTTGCGCAATCCTTGTCCGGTCCGTTGTGGCGAAGGCGAGAGACCTTCTTCTCACAGGAGTTATAGCGCAATATTATGACAAACCTCAAATCCGAAACTTGATTCCATACAACATACCCGTCCACGCCCCCAAAACCGCTTCCCTTCATTCCTCCTTTCCCAAAGGTTTCCTCCACCTCCCTTGCAACCAGACCCTATACATCTTGATCATCTTCTTCCTGTTCAACAACAGCCTCCTATCGACGCCCAACTGCAACAGTTCGAAGCGCTTGTCCATGGTTCGCATCGCAAGCGCTTCAGGTGCCATGATGGGTTTCGGGTTCCAGGTCGTTGTCTCCGAAGGCATCGGCTCGCCTCCATTTGCTTCTCGCTCTTCCTCCGTCTTCGCCTCAGTCGTCGTCGCCGCCGTCTCCCTTCCCTTCAACCCCCCAAAGATAGCCAACAACTCATCCCTCTCGAAGAAATAAACCCTCGTCCCATCACCGCGGACATATAACCCCCCAAAATCATCCATCAACCTCCCCTTCTTGAACCTCAACTGCGCCATATCGTTCCTCCCGTAATCCCGAAACAAGATCAATCCACCGGGTTTGAGCATTGTGAATAGGTTGGAGAAGGCTTGGGCCCATTCGAGGGGTTGGAGAGCGGAGAAACAGAATATCAGGATGGCGATGTCGACGCTTCCTGAGGTTAGGGTGGGGGGCAGACCAAGGGGGGATGCGAGGTCCCATACGGCTGAGGTCAGGTGTTGAGGATTGAAGGATGGGTTCGCCTGGGAGATTCGCGGAAGCAGATCAGGATGGGATCTGGAGATAAAGTGAGAAGAGGCACCGACTGAACGTACAAGGACCAAATCGACGGCTTGCTTGGAAAAGTCGTAGCCATGTAAACTCAGTTGCGGGTTCTGGTTGAACGAATAAAGCGGGAACAAGGTATTGCCTGGTCCGCACCCAATCTCGACGATCGTTTTAGGTCCGACCTAAGGTTGCTATCGATCTTCAGTTCGTCGGTCGCTCTGAATTGAGCCCAAGATGAATGATGCTCACATCAGCTCTGATGGCGTCGGACAATTCGGGGAACTCGTTTCTCAACCAAGCACGGTCACTGAAGAAATTGTCTGTGGAGAGCCCGGGAAGTAGTGAGAATGGGTTCCCTTTGTGAGTTCCTCCCGCAGATCGTCACCTTTGACATTTTTGTAAAACCCGTCCCAGTAAGCGGCCGGGTCGGCATTGTACTGTTCTTGAAGTTCGGAAGGTACGGCATCGAGTTTTTGTCGTTCTATCGCCGCTTGTGCTTGTTGTCGCTGTTCCTGGTCCCATGGGATCTTGTCCCTGATGAAGTGGGAAGTGGGGAGTGGGAACGAGTTGAGGTGGGTCACTTGGGAGAGGTGTCGATAGATACATGGCATACCAAGCATTATGTGTCCACGGATCTCTGCCTCGTGTCATGTGCACACTCTTCGTCAGCAACTAGAGTATCACTCCTGCACGTCGCTGATACGCAGCTCACCGGTCGGTTGTGAGTTCCCTGCCTCCTTTGACGGTCGGGGCACCGGCGATAAGTTCTTCTGCGACCAGTTCATCGGCCAAGAGTTGGGGGCCTACGCGACGCACTCGTGGTGGTTGCTGCTCCTTGCTCCCGGAGGACGAGGCGATCGAGCTGAATGAGCCCGCGACGATGGGTGAGGCCATGGCAGGGATGGTGGTCGAAGTGGTCATGCGGGTCAATTGCCCAAAATGTTGACTTGTTCGACTCCGACCAATGTTCATCCGATGATGTGGTCCAAGTCCCCCAAGTGGTGCGCCGAGCGCGTAGAGAGGAGAGGAGAGGAGCGCGCCGATCGATTCGATTGCGAAGTCGTCGCGCGCAGCTTGGCGTGATCGACTAAGTCCGACATTCCCGCTGGACTGCTTTCGGTCTCTGATCAAGTCTCCCGCTGTTGCACCCGCAGCCCGATCGTTGCCCGATCACCGCTTTGCTCTGCCACTTTCTCCCTTCTCTCAGCTCGTTTCCCCCCTCCAGCTATATAGGCAGATCGTTCTCTCTCCCTACGCGCTTCCTCGGTCGCTCGCTGCCACTGCCCACGCGCGCTCGTCCTGTTTGGTATGCTGCGACTCGGTCGTCGATCCACGAGCTCGTTATCGTCCTACATTCGAGTGCCCCGTTCTGTCCCCAACCCCGCCTTCGCCCCCGCTCCCGTCGCTGGTTCCGTCTCCGTCTCCGTCTCCGTGCCGCGCTCGGCGCCGTCGCCCTTCGCAACTAGCCGTGTCGGTGCGCGTGGTCTGACCACGGCGATCTCACCCGTCGACGCGCCCACCACCCGCGCCTCCGCTCTCGCCTCTTCTACTCCCGCCCGCTCCTTCTCCACGAATCGCAGTACCATGTTGTCGCAGGCCCGAGTGATCGACGGCACAGCCGTAGCCGCGTGAGTTGCTCCCCTTCATCCCCAAGTCTCCTGCACTGTCACTCCGCGGTCCTCACAGCCGGCTCGGCGGGCTTAATCGCACCCCCGCTTCGCCCCGCATCCCACCGCCAAGCTGACCCCACCACCTCCTTTTCCTGTCGCAGCTCGCTCCGTGCCGACATCTCGCAACGCATCTCGTCGATCCAGCAGCAGTTCCCTCGCTTCACCCCCCACCTCGCCATCATCCAACAAGGGTCGCGCTCCGACTCGTCGACCTATGTTAAGATGAAGCTCAAGGCCGCCGAACAGGCCGGCGTCAAGTGCACGCTCGTCCTCGTCGCCGAGGCCGCTGCCGAGGATGAGGTCATGGCCGAGGTGCAGCGTCTCAACGACGACGACTCGGTTCATGGTCTTTTGGTTCAACTTCCTCTTAGTGATCAGATCGGCAGGGACGGAGAGAGGAGGATTACCGAGGCCGTCAGCCCCGAGAAGGACGTCGATGGGTCAGTCTACCCACCACGTGGTGCTGCAATCAAAAGTCTCTGCGTTATCCAAGAGCTCACACGGGCAACATTCCACACACTCAGCTTCCACGCCTACAACATCGGCTTGCTCTCGTCGCGTGCGTCCGACCCGCTCTTCTCGCCGTGCACCCCTAGTGGTGTCATGCACCTGCTCAAGGAAGCCGGCGTCGAGATCAGCGGCAAGCACGCCGTCGTCCTCGGCCGCAGCGACATTGTCGGTTCTCCCGTCTGCGCTCTCTTGCGGCGTCAGGACGCGACCGTCACCCAATGCCACTCCCGTACCAAGAACTTGGAGCAGATCGTGAGTCATTCCACTGCCGCGGAAAATCACCCGGCCCGTATTCATCAGGACCGGGACCAGACCTTGCCGATTACTGATCTCGCCTGCCTGGGGCCGATGCACAGATTAAGTTAGCCGACATCGTCGTCGCTGCGATCGGTCAACCCCACTTCGTCAAGGGCGATTGGCTCAAGTCCGGTGCCGTCGTCATCGATGTCGGCACCAACTTCATCCCCGACTCGACCAAAAAGTCCGGATCCCGCCTCGTCGGTGACGTCGATTACGACTCGGCCGTCGGTGTTGCTTCGCACATCACCCCCGTCCCCGGGGGAGTCGGTCCCATGACCGTCGCCAAGCTGATGGAGAACACGCTCATCGCGGCGCAACGCTTCCTCGAGAAATCGCAAAATCGCAACGTCAAGCCCTTGAAGCTCGTGCTCAAGAAGGACGTCCCCTCCGACATCGCCATCGCCAAGGCCCAGACCCCCAAGCCGATCGATGTGCTCGCCCGCGAGATCGGTATCCCCAATCACGACCTCGAGATGTACGGCAAGTACAAGGCCAAGGTCAAGCTCGAGATCCTCGAGTCCCTCAAGCACCGCCGCAACGGCAAATACATCGTCGTCGCCGGTATCACGCCGACCCCTCTCGGTGAGGGCAAGTCGACGACGACGATCGGTCTTGCGCAGGCCCTCGGTGCCCACCTCGGCAAGACGGCTTTCGCTTGCGTCCGTCAACCCTCGCAGGGCCCGACGTTCGGTATCAAGGGTGGTGCCGCCGGTGGTGGATACTCGCAGGTCATCCCCATGGACGAGTTCAACTTGCACTTGACCGGTGACATCCACGCGACCACGGCGGCGAACAACTTGCTCGCCGCGGCCATCTCGGCGCGCTACTTCCACGAGTCGACCCAGACCGACAAGGCCTTGTTCAACCGCTTGTGCCCCCCCAAGAAAGGTGTCAGGACTTTTGCGCCCATCATGTTCAAGCGCCTGCAAAAGCTCGGCATTGACAAAACCAACCCCGACGACTTGACCGAGGAGGAGGTCTCGCGCTTCGCTCGTCTCGACATTGACCCCGAGAAGATCACGTGGCACCGCGTCGTCGACACCAACGACCGTTACTTGCGCAAGATTACGACCGGTTTGGCCGCGACCGAGAACGGCAAGACGCTCGACACCGGCTTCGACATCGCCGTCGCTTCCGAGTGCATGGCCGTGTTGGCCCTCTCGAACGACTTGCCCGACATGCGCGATCGCTTGGGCAAGATGGTCATTGGTGAATCGAGGAAGGGGGACCCGATCACGTGCGACGACATTGGTGCGACCGGCTCGCTCGCCATCTTGATGAAGGACGCGATCAAGCCCAACTTGATGCAAACGCTCGAAGGCACGCCCGTCTTTGTCCACGCCGGACCGTTCGCCAACATCGCCCACGGCAACTCGTCGATCCTCGCTGACAAGATCGCGCTCAAGCTCGCCGGTACGGAGGAGGGCGAGACCGAGGACAAGAACGGTTACGTCATTACCGAGGCCGGTTTTGGTGCGGACATCGGTATGGAAAAATTCTGCAACATCAAGTGCCGCATCTCCGGTTTGACCCCCAACGCCGTTGTGCTCGTCGCGACGATCCGAGCGCTCAAGATGCACGGTGGTGGACCCGACGTCACCCCCGGCAAGCCGTTGCCTGAGGTCTACCTTAACGAGAACCTCGATATTCTCGAAAAGGGTTGCACCAACTTGGCCAAGCACATTGAGAACGCTCGCAAGATGGGCGTCAAGGTCATCGTCGCCGTCAACCGCTTCACGAACGATACCGATGCCGAGACGGCTTTGGTCGCCAAGATGGCGCTCCAAGCCGGTGCGGATGCCGCTGTGCCCTGCACTTTGTGGGCCGAAGGTGGAAAGGGTGCTTTGGAGTTGGGTCAAGCCGTTATCAAGGCGTGCGAGGAGCCCAACCCGTTCAAGTTCCTCTACCCGCTCGACATTTCGATTAAGGACAAGATCGCGACCATCGCCAAGGAGATGTACGGGGCCGCCGACGTTTCCTACACCGAGGAAGCCGAGGCGCAAATCGCTTCCTACACAAAACAAGGTTTCTCCGACTTGCCCATCTGCATGGCCAAGACCCACTTGTCCCTTTCGCACGACCCCAAGATGAAGGGTGCACCAACGGGCTTTACGTTGCCCATCTCGCACGTCAAGATGTCCGCTGGGGCGGGTTTCATCTACCCCCTCGTCGGAACGATGCAGACCATGCCTGGGTTGTCGACTCGACCGGGCTTCTTTGATCATCAACTCTTGGACGATGGCGAGATCATCGGCCTGTCGTAAATTCGTTTATCCACCCCTCAGTTCTATTTTGGCTTCCTTAGACTTTTTTCAAACTAAAAAAAGGGAACCCTCATCTCTCAACCATGTTGTTTTCCCTCCACACGAAAGCTGTACCAACACCTCCCCCCCATCGAGCGTCTCTCTTCTCCCTAGAATTGATTCAAGTGCTGAGATAGATTTTAGCCACCTCCCTCCCTCCCTTCTTCCATCCTTTGGGCGCTCAACTCTCCCATTCTCTTTAATTCTTGCACAGTCTTTCCTCTTTCTGCAATTATCGAATATGCATAGCCACCAAAAACGCATATGATTCCAACAAAAACTGACTGAAATAACACCCGTACAAAACCGAAAAAAGCCTCAAACCTCATCGAAGTACCTAAACAGCCCTCTATACCTCTTCAAATCCTTCAAGAACTGTCTCCTCGTCATACACTCCTCCTCCGTTTTATCGGTCCCCAAGAAAGACCCTTTCTCCAACGCTTCGTCCTGTTCCCTCCTCCAGAGGTTACTTTCGAACCCGCTCGAACTGGGGTTGAACTCCGTGTGGCTGTGGGAACGACCGACGTAGCGAGGGATTAAGCGGTCTACGAGGTACCAGTCGGAACTGCAGGAGAACCAGAAGGCTTCGACGGTGGAGAGGGGGACTTCGAATTTCTCCGCGCGGATCGCGAACGCTTCGGGGACGAATTGGGAGTTTTGGGGAGGAGGCGGGAGCTGGATGCTTGAGGTGGGCTTCTTGGACGAAGAGCTCGAAGCGACGGGTGGGACGGGGTCTTCGGCGTCGTCTTCTTCTTCCAAACTGGTGTAATCGACGATGCGAGTACGCACGGGATCGCGTGATCGTTGGCTCGAAGGCGGAGGGGCTGGAGATTTTCTTCCTTCACTTGCGGGCGTTCGTCCTTTGTACCTCAGTGTCCCCGTCTTTCTCAGCGGGGGCGTCTGCAGACCCTTCCTCGGAGACGATCGCAACTTTGACGGCGAGGCGTTCCTGCCCGTTGATCGATCCTTCGACGGGGATGTCGTATGAGTAGTAGGTTCATTTGTCTTCCTCCTCTTCTTCGGTGAAGGTTCGGAGTCCATTTCCTCCGTCCTCTCTTGCCGTACAAGATATTCCTCCATCAGTTGATCGTCGTCGTCGTCGTCCACCTCATCGTCCCTCACGACATCTTGCTCTTCTCCATCTCCTTGATCTTCCCCCTCCTCTTCCTCCTTTCCAGACTCAAACGACCCCGTCAAACTCCCGCTCCTCTCACCCCTCCCCCTCCCTTTCCTCCCTTTTCCCCCTTCCCTCTCTTCCTCTTGAATCTGCGCAACCAGAAGATCGACTCGTTTTCGGTTGTTGACGGCTTTATAAAAGTTCTTCCATGATTCGAAAGTGTGAGGTGTCCGATGCTGCAAAACGTCATAACAAGAAAGAACTCCATCAGCCTCCACTTCTTCCACAGAAGCCCACCATCCGCGGACCCGCGACTAACCTTGTCCATAAACTTCCTAATCATCGCCGAGTCACTCATATCCTTCTTATACTTCTTCAACACCCCGAATCGACTCCTGAACCTCGCGAACTCCTCCACCTCTTCCCGCGTGAAATCCGTCCTCCTCCTCAGCGGGGAATTCGAATCGATCTTTTGGAGGATCGTACGGGCTTTTTGTGCGGGGACGGGTCGGATGTACCAGCCTTGTTTTTTGGAGAGAGAACAGCGGTAGGCTACGTCGTAGCGACGGGATAGTTTGAGACTGTCAATTACCCAGCAGGAACGGAGGGGTATTACCTCTGTAGAAGGGTGGAAGAGGATTGGTTTAGCTTCCAAGGGGTAAGCATGTGGTGTGTTGAGAGGTTTGCACTTACGCTTCCCAAGAGCCTCAAGCACGGCCTCGTTGTACCTCAATGGCTCAACAGGAGGGAAGAGCGCGATCATCGCCTCTTCCAAATCCTCGACGACTTTGCCTCCATTCTCCTGTGGAATTGAAGTTCCCGGACCCAGTATCAGTCAAACCCTTCTGGCAAAGCCACAAGCGAACTGTGCATGCCGATCAAGGACCCACCTCGATCTTTTGCTTCATCCTCTCCAACCCTCCTTGTTCCCATTTCTTGGGGAACAACCAAATACGATCCGCTTCCCAGCCAGGCTTCTTCCTCCCTCGAGTTTGAGGAACGACGTGCATGAAGGAGTGGGGTCGTCTAGGATCGTCGGGTCGGTCGATTTCGAGGGATTCGAATTCGTCGTATTCGACGTCGGCATCGTCGTCGTTGTTTTGGTCGTTGTTGTCGTCGGAAGGTTCGGCTTCCTCCACGGCGGGTTTGGGTTGGCTGGATCGTGCGGGTTCCTTTCGGGCGCTGGTACGAGACCCTTTCGGTTGGGTCGAGGAGCTGGCCTGGGTCGACTTCGTGGCTTTAGCAGGGCTTTTTGCCTTGACCGGGCTCTCCGCCTTGGTCGATGTCTTGGCCTTCGCCGGGTACTTGGTCTGCGTCGTTGTCTTGGCCTTCATCGGAGTCCTCTTCTTCGCCACCGTCTTCTCCACGACCCTCGTCCTCTTCTTGCCATAAGTCTTGGCCATGGCCTTACTCTTCCTAGGCGACTTGGGTTGGATGAAGAGCCCCTCCTCATCCGAGTCGGAGCTTTGGAGTTGGTTGGCCTCCTCCTCCTCTTCGTCGGCCTTGTCTTGTTCTTGAGGCGGTTGTTCCTCTTCATGCGCTCGGGGTGGAACCTCTTCTTCTGCCTCAGGCGCTCCCTCTTCCTCCGGCTCTCCCTCCGGCTCTTCCACGACGGGTTGGGAAACTTTCCCCTTGGACCTCGTCATCTTGCCTTTGCTCTCCACAGGAGTAGGAGCAGCAGGGGCAATAGGGACCGGACTCGGCTCCTTCTCCTTCTCCCTCTTCCTCCCCCTCTCCCTCTTCTTCCTCTGCATCTCCTCGAGCTTCCTCTTCCTCGAAGCAGGTGCCCTAACCCTCCTCACCTCCACCTCCACCTTCTCGTTCTCCCTCTTCTTCCTCGGCGAGACGTTTCTTATCACCTGCTTGGTAGGGGACAGTCGACAGATCGTATGAGGTGGATCGAGGTCGTCGTCCGAGTTGGGGGATTCGCTGACCGAGCCTTCGTATTCGGGCGGTTGGTCGGAGTGGTCTTGTTCGAGTTTTTGAAAAGCGTTCGGTGGGTTCGTGGATTTCGAGTCCTTGAGTCTGGGTTGGGTTTGGGTACGGGTCGTTGTTATGGCGGTGGGTTTGAGACTGAAAGAGGCGCTCATAGCTCGGGTCGTACGCTTGGAGGGGACGACCTCCTCTTCCCCCACTTGGGCATCCTTCTCTACCGCCCTTGCTCTCTTCCTATCTCCTTCATTCGTGACCTGCAAACCAGTCGTCTCAGTACCCTCCTCCCCTTCCTCGGCGTCGCGCGCTCGCGATGATCGAGAGCTCTGAATCATGCCCGAAGTGGAGGCGGGTGGCGTAACCGGTCCAGCCACAAGCGGATGCAGTGGCAGCGTTCTTTCCTCGTATTGGTTCTGATCGAGCTCGAGTAGGCGGTCTAGTCGACCTTGATGTTGGTGGTGGTGTACACGCGGCGATGCGTCGGTTCTCGGGAGTCAGGAAGCGGGGATGTTGGGTCAAGAATGAAAGGGGACCGGGGGGGGGGGGGGGAGCGAGGTCCTAGCGCAAGTTGACCGATTTTCGATTTTCGGTGTTCTCGAAATGGGTCCAAGGCGGCAAGACAGACCAACTCATGTAAGACGATTTCTCTTCACCAAGATAGATGTTACAAAACCGATCCTTAACTTTATGAAATAACAACAATGTGGCCCCCTAGATCGACGACCTCATTTTTGGCTCGTCTCCTCCCTCTCGCTCGTACCCTCAGTTCCTCATCGATCGCAAACATCCCTTCGATGAACTCGTCCTTGCTCAACGACGCAGAAGCACACGTATCACATTGAGTCCTAACCAAAGACAGACCCTCCAATGGATCAGTTCGTGCCTATCCCGATCCCGGGCACCGAAAACTCGAGCGCCCGACTCGACAAAGAAAAAACTCACCAAATCCTCCCCAACACCTTCTCCTCCAACCGGCTCTTGAGCCAAATACTTCTGATCACCCTCCCATCCAGTCTTCCCCCTTGATCGAGTACACCATTATTTTGCTTCGGGATCCATCTCGGTCCTCTACCATCAGTCACGGTCGGAGAGCCAACGGTGCCGAAACGTTGGACCAAGAGGTCGAACAAAGCTGTGTAGCGCTTCCTTGCCAGTGAAGCCTCAGATTGAGACGGTGCGTTGCTAGCGCTTCTCGTGGTTGTGCAAGGTCGTTGAGGAGGCTCTCTTCGCGCAGGAACCGAGCGGGCCGGATCGACCGAGCGAGGTGAAGGTGCGCTCGATCGAGGTCGGGGGGGTAGAGCAGGGACAGGACGGGTCTCTGTCGTCGACGTTGAAGAGGAAGAAGAAGTGGTGATGGATCGACGAGGAGGGAGTCGAGGAGCGACTGGGGAAGTAGGTGTCTGGGACAAAGTGGGGACGGTGGAGATCGAGAGCTGCTCAGGGGAATCAGCCTGGCTCGGTGTTGGTGCTGAGGTCAGAGGATCGGTAATGGTGGAACGAAGATTTGGAGTCTGGAATTGGGATTGGGAAGGCCGTGGTGGAATTCCAGGGGTGAGTGGAGTTGGTCGCACGGCTTCGGGCTGGGGAGTCGTCGCCGATGTCCTTGACGGGACTGCTGCTGAGGACCGCTCACTCGAGGAGAATACAGGCCTTGAAGGTGGAACGGTCGCAATGGTTTCCGCTCTTGTGCGGTTCGACGGATCCACATCCCGTCTCGAACCGCCCAAGGATGGCGAAGCAAGTGGGGTACTCGGTCTTGAGGGCGATCGAGTCGGGGCCGAGATGGCATCCAACGGGTCGGATTCGCCGAGCGAAACGGCACGGGATCGAGTTGGTTTCAGTTTCGATATACTCCCGTTACCGTGGGGAGGTGGACCGAGCAAAGTCGGTGTGACCTCCGTGGTGGTCGCTGACGACGACGTGGTGCCTAGTTTCCCCTGGGCCGGAGCAGCGCCAGCGGTGGAACTTGATGCAGTCGATGTATTGGCATTGGCTGCATCTTGCAATGCCTTGATGCGTTCCTTCAACGTCAAGGGCGTCGACCCGGGAGCGTCTTCCATGGCTCGATTCGTGCTTGAAGCGTGATCCTGGCAAAAAGTGGTGCCCGCACTCTAGGCCAATGACGATGACGCTGGTAAGCCCATTCAATCGATCGGCCGAGCGCGGGGTCGGGGGCCAAGCGAGGAAAAGAGCCAAAGCCTCGGGCCGTCGGGAACGGCTGGGGACCGTCGGCCGGGCTAGCTAAATGCAGGTCTCCCGCCGTGGCCGGCTTGCAGCGCAGCGCTTGAAATCGGTCGGACATGAGTCAAAAGCTCGGCAATTAGCCCCATTGCTTGACGAGAACGGCGCTCGTCACCTGACCTCGATCGCGACCTTGCGCCTTCTTTTCTTTTCTTCCCGGTTCCTTTTGCCTTTTTTTTTACCCCACACGCAGCCGGACCCGCGCAACTTTATCTCACCTCCCACTTCTCCCTTCTGATCGACCACCCGCAGTGCGCCCCGCCCCGCCCGGCCTCACTCAGTCAAACACACACACACCATGCTGTCCCGAACTGTTGCGGCTCACACGCCGAGGATCGTGTCCCGGTCGATCCTCTCGTCCGCGGCCGTGCTGGCGACTCGACCCCTTTCGACCTCGGTCGCTCCGATGAGCCAGGCCACCTGGCTCAAGGACCCTTCGACCAAATACTTGCAAGTCATTCTCCCTTCACTCTATAAGTGGAAGGTGCTCGCGACACACTGGACCTGGACGACTGTTTTCTTGCGCATTCTCGGCTCGAAACCGCGTCGACGGGCACAGAAATGTGTCCCTTCCGCTCCAAAAAAGACCGGACCAGAGACTGACCCCCCACTCCCCTAAGCAGGCCTTTCAAATCCGTCGACTTGCCGAACCGAACATGGCCTAGCAAGCGCATCACAAAGGCACCTCGATGGGCCTCGTCCGATCTTCGTGATGGGAACCAGGTCAGTGGGTCAGGTTCGGGCGGGACAGGCATGAGTCAAAACTCAGACCAGCGTCCACTAACCCTGCCCAAACTCTCCGCGTGCGTTTCCCCAAACAGGCCCTGGTGAACCCGATGACGATCGACCAAAAGAACCGCTTCTTCAAACTCTTGCTCGAATGCGGATTTAAGGAGATCGAGGCGGGGTTCCCTTCCGCGTCCGAGACCGAGTTCCAGTTCATCCGGGGCTTGATCGAGAAGGACCAGTTACCCGATGATGTTTGGCTCCAGGTCGGTCTGTTTAATCGGTCACTGCACTTTGTCCCAGCGCTGACTCGTCTTTTGCCCACTCTCCCGCCGTGCCCTCACGCCATCGTCTTCTACCCCCCTGCGCCCGATACCTCCGCACACCCTCTCCCTCCTCCCTCCACAGGTTCTCACACCAGCTCGTGAAGAGCTGATCCGTCGCACGGTCGAATCCCTGCGCGACGCCAAAAAGGCGATCCTGCACATGTACAACGCCGCCGCGCCCATGTTCCGCGACCAAGTGTTCCAAAACACTAAAGAGCAGACCGTCGCGCTCGCGGTCAACCACGTCAAGCTCGTACGCCAACTCGTCGACGAGGCCATCGCCCGAGGCGATCGTACCGAATGGCAATTCGAGTACTCGCCCGAAGCCTTCTCGCAGACCGAACCTGAATTCGCGGTCGAGTTGTGCAACGCCGTTCAAGACGCTTGGTTCGCCGGCAAGGACAAGAAGTTAGAATTACCCATCATCTTCAACTTGCCCGCGACGGTCGAGGTCGCGACGCCGAACCATTACGCCGATCAGATTGAGTACTTTTGCACCCACGTCAAGGACCGCGACTGCTGCATCATCTCGCTCCACACCCACAACGATCGTGGAACGGGAGTCGCCGCCTCCGAATTGGGTTTGATGGCCGGGGCGGATCGAGTCGAGGGTTGCTTGTTCGGGAACGGTGAACGTACGGGTAACGTCGATCTCGTCACGATGGCGATGAACCTCTACACCCAAGGGATCAACCCCGAACTGAACTTTTCCGACCTCGAACGCGTGATCGACACCGTCACCAAATGCAACGACATCCCCGTTCACCCTCGTGCTCCGTGGGCAGGAGAACTCGTCTTCACCGCCTTCTCCGGATCGCACCAAGACGCCATCAAGAAGGGGTTCGGAATCCGCAAGAAGGAACAAGGGTCAAAACCCTGGGCGATCCCTTACCTCCCCGTCGACCCCGCCGACATCGGCATGACATACGAAGCCGTCATCCGCGTCAACTCCCAATCCGGCAAAGGTGGTGTCGCTTACCTCGTCCAACGAAGTCTCCAACTCGACCTCCCCAAACGTATGCAACCCGCTTTCTACCAAGTCATCCAAGCCCTTTCCGAACGAACGTCCAAGGAGATCACACCCGAGGATATTGAGAAATCTTTCCGTTCCTCTTACTACCTCGGACCGGAACACAATGGCCGTTTCACCCTCGTTGATTACAGTTTCGCGGGAGAAAAGGATAAGAAGACGTTTGAAGGCGTTCTCAATTACGATGGCAAAGATCAAACCGTTCGAGGATCGGGCAATGGTCCAGTATCGAGTTTGATGGATGCGCTCAACTCGTCCACGGACTTGAACTTGAACCTCAAGGAATACTCGGAACATGCTATTGGGTCGGGTCAAGATACCAAGGCCGCCGCGTACGTTGAGTTAATTGATAACAGGGGTAGGGCTTGCTGGGGTGTCGGTATCGACGTCGATGTTACCGCCGCCTCGCTCAAGGCCGTCTTGTCCGCCGCTAGCAATGCCAGTGTTTCGGCCGAGGAGAGGATCAAAGAGATTGAGAACGTCGTCGTCGGGGACCGGTTTGGTGGGATTTGAGGATCGGGCTCAGATCGGAGGTAGTCTGACGATTCTTCAAAAATAGGCCACTCTCAACTTGGCGGTTCTCCCAAAGTGATTACGAGCCTTTAGGTTTCTTTTCCGACTCTCTGTCGGTCATGGGTTTTTTTCTCGGGCTCTCGTATGATTGGAAATACTACAAAAAACTTGGCAATAGTGCTCTCGATCCCCCCGTTCGTGTCGCAATAGGATCTTGGTTTCCGATTAGGGACGTCCTTTCCTATTACTCCTTCCTAGAGAGTTATACAAACATGTGGAAACTTCCTATCACCAAAATAAGGACAAAGGTCCTTCAAAACATATGATAAATACGTCGACAAGGACCGAAGCGCCTCACGAAAGACGAAACTGGCTGATGGTGAACCGAGGCAAGCAAATCAGCGGCTGATCCCGACTTGCACCAATCCGCCCATCCCAATGAGAAGCTCACCTCATCTTTCCAATAACTGCGACCTAAACACGTCCCTCACCCCAATAGGCCTCTGTCGTACCTCGAGATACCCCTCATGCTCATCATAATCGTCCCTCCTTTTATTCATCCCCTGTTGGCCTCTCCGAGTCGCCCGAGCCTTATTCGTCGCCGAATTCGAAGTCTTCGAATAGGAACTTGACGCGCCGACGGAGGATCCGCGCGATCGATTGTCGTGGACTGTAAGGGAAGTCATGACGGGTGATCGGGAAGGGTCTGGGGGGCCTATCGAGTTGGGCGAAGGACGGGACGAAATGGGGCTGATGGATAGGCTCGATTCGATGTCCAGAGCAGCGGGAGGGGATCCTCGAGAAGAACCACCCTTGCTTTGCCGACCGCTGAACGAAGCTGTGGCTGCGACGGCCCCTGCTGCGAGAGGTGGGGCCAGCCCAGGAGGTAGAGCAAAGTTGCGCGGGGGGCCTCGGAGATCGTCCATTGAGCTTTTGGCAGAAGGGGTCGCAGGCGATAGGCGGATCTCGTCAGCATAGGGTTCAGGATCGTATAACTGCTCCGCATGATCCGACGCTTCCCTCAGCAAAGGAAGTTCATTCCTCTTCGAAGCGGTCGAAGCAAAATCGGCATCATTGAATAACGGTGAGACCGACCGGAACGCAGGGATATGCTGCGCCGAAGGGGAAGGCGTAGGGGCACCGGAAGCGAGCGATTCAGGACGAGAATCGATCGTGCTCAGTGGTCGACGCGCAAGCAGTGCCGAAGGGGCGATCGGCGGTGGGTTGTAATCGGGGTGCGGCATAGGAGGGGAACGCATCGGAGGGCTGGGCGGGGCTTCGGTATAGATCGTCGGTAGTGGTGAGTGATCACGCGGGCTGGTCGACGCTCGAGGAGCGATGAGGATTGGCTTTTTACCCGTCGAGCCAAGGCGTGGAAGTTGCGAGAATCCAGGCGTCGGCGGGATAGAGATGGGGCTACGAACCCGCGTTGAGTCGCC
The DNA here is from genome assembly GCA_022702605.1 of Microbotryum scabiosae. Lineage (NCBI taxonomy): Eukaryota > Fungi > Basidiomycota > Microbotryomycetes > Microbotryales > Microbotryaceae > Microbotryum > Microbotryum scabiosae. Next base: position 404,554 of record JAHWDV010000017.1, on the reverse strand, counting down.
GGAGGACTGCGCAGACCGCGGTGCTTTCGAGCCCTTGCGGGTGAAGCCGGTAAGGAAACGAGAGATGGGCCGCTTCTTGTTCGCCTCGGCAGGTGTAGGAAGCGGCAGCTGTTGCAACGCGGGTGAAGTGTGGCTGCTCGAAGGGCCGGTCGGAAAGACATGACCTGATGAAGAGCCAGGCGTACCCGAAGATCCAGTTGTCCCGTTCGAGTAGTAGCTCCATCGACCGCCGAGCTCGCCAGGACTGTGGCGTTCTCGCGCTGACGCGGCTAGAGACCCTGCCTGGGAATGCTCCGAGCCGCGAAGGGCACCAGGCTCGGACGACATCAAGACCTCGAAAAAGTCCTCTGAACCCGTGAGGTTGCGCGTGCGAGGGTCCCGAGGTTCGAGCATGCCGGAGCGACGTCGAGACGAACCGTTCGCGTTCGACGATTCGTACGTCGTCGTCGTCGAGACGGATGCGGAAGGTCGCCTCGATGTGCGCTCGCGCGTATTCCAGTTTTTCGGTCGGGAAGAGTCCATTTCTCCATCGCTCGGCACGGGACTGTACTCTTCCGACGAGATCGACGAATGGATCACGCGAGGTCCGGCATGAATCATTCGAGTGTGGCCATCATTGGGAGGCGGCCAGATCGCCGATCCTGCACCCGACGACTTTCGCGGCGTCGTGGACAGGTCAAAGCTACCGCGCGAGCTCTGCTTCTTCGACGTGTTCGCCGACTGTTGACGCGCGAGCCTGTCCTGGGAAATCAAAGTGCCGTCTTTTGTCCACTCCGGCGCCGCTGCAGTGTCCGGCGCCGCATCCTTTCCCTTTCGAAGGAACGACATCGACAAGCGCTTTGCCGCGGAATGCTCCCCGGGCTTCATAGACGCGATCGAGATGGGTTCGCGCAGCTTGGCACCCGACATTGTGGACCGCTGGATCTCGGGAGCCGCGGAGGTCTTGATGGTCAAGGGGCCGCTATGATGACTCGCGCGGTTCAACGCTGCAGCTGCGGTTGGACTCATAGCGGCGGCTGTGTTGACCTCGCGACCTCGGGTGAAGAAGCCGTTCCATTGACTTTGCGGCGACAGAGCGATTAGGGGCGAGTTGGCCGATGAGGCTGTGCCGGTCCCGATGGTACTAGGCTTGGAGGGAATGACCATCGAACTGTCCCAGTTCTCGTCGTATATGCTCAAACCACGATGACCGACATTACGGCTGTCTTTGCGAGGCGGTCTAGGCACGGCTGCCTCCAATGCGATTTGGGAAAGACTGCGAGGTAGACCCGGCAAGGGAATCGTCGGTGGTGGAGTCGGAGGATCGGTCTCAGAATCCCGATTACTTGGCAAGGACAAGAGCTGATTCTTCCCATTGCAGTCCTGTTCCAAGTAGCGAGTGGTGCCCAGTCCAGACTCTCCCCGGACAGGCGAAGCTTGCGACAGCTCAATCGAAGGCGTCACCGGACTTGTGTGCTGCGCATCGCGAGATCTCTGCTTGGCCTTGAGCATGCTGATATCCGGACTCTCAGCGACGACGTCCAGCGGTGTGGCCTCTCGTCGCACCAGCTCGTGCTCCCACTCCTTGTCGGTCGACAAAGGACTGCCGCGATCGCTCGAGCCACTCTTCGCGCCCGCCAATCCACTAGGCGTAGCATCGGGTCCAGCCGCACGCTCCTCACTCCACCCACTGACGCTCGAATCTGGGCTTCCGCCTGAGTTAGTCTGTCTTCCCCCAATACCAAAGCTTTCGCTCGTGCGAGTTTGACCCGTGTCCTCACTGACGCTGCGTTTCCGTCGCTCGGTCCATTTCTGGCCGTACGCACCGCCACCGCCACCGCCACCGCCCGGGCTGCCTGTCCGACACAAACGCGCGTGCTGACTGCTGCCACCGGCCGAGACGATGCTGTCTCGTTGCGATCCGACGTAGCCGATCGTAGACTGGCGTCGTTTGGTTGATGGAGCTCTGCCCTCGACGTCGTAGCTCGAATGACGAGAATGCGAGATGGCGCCATTGAGGTTGTAGAGATCGGTCGAACGTCTTCGGTCGGTCGTAGACCCAAGCGTAGGGGACATTGAGCCTCTTCTCGCAACATTCGCGCTATTCGTCGTCGTCAATGGAGCTACAACCGTTCGTGCAGGGGTCAAGACAAGCGGTTTAGGCATGAACGACGCGCGTCGGGGGCTGAGGGTCGGTTCAAGGATGCTCGAGTGATCATGATCGGACGCATTGGAGCCTTTCGAGGAGCCGAGATCCGGCGTCAACGACCGTGGGTTGAACACACCAGAATACCGGCGAAGCGGGATGACGGTCGGACTCGGTTGGGTGAGGGAGAGTCGTTTCAATTGGCTTGACGTGAGCGAGGAGCCGTATGCCGCATGCAGACTCGCCCGACGCTCGGCCATGGATCGTGCAGAGTCGATCGAGATGCGGCGTTGCAGAGAGTCGGGGTTGATCAAAGCGATGTCAAATTTTGCGCTCAAAACGGGTGTGAGTGGGTCCAGACTCGCTGGGCGATCCACCGAGGCGGCGGTGGTGGATCTCGACAAGGACGATGCCTGTCCGATGCCCAAGTTGGTGTCTGTGGGAACGCGTCAAAGCGTACACGTCAGCACCATTGACCTGACAACATGCGTCTACGCATCGCACCCCTCCCCCACCTTCTAGAATCGCCTGCGCCGTTTCATCCCCAGCCTGATCTTCGTCGTCGTCTTCTCCCGACCTCTCCTCATCATCGACTGATGTCCATCCCCCCTCGATTGCATCCTCGTATATTGAATCACCGGTACTGGACATGATACTCGCCAGACTGGCTACGCTGTTCCTATTCCTACTCCCGATCGATTGCGATGTCTGGCTTCCGTCCCTACGGGTTCGCTTCTCTCTGGCCAGATCGCGCATGTCTATAGCGAGAGCAGAGATTAATGCTGTTTGAACGGTTATACCCCGCTCAGCCAAAGAGAGCTCAGACTCACGCTGTGTCGAATTGGAGATGCGCATCAACGACGGCGAATGCCTGCCCCTGCTCTGCGTGGCTGAATTCTTCCTCGAAAGCGGACTCGACCCTCCATCCTGTGACAACCGAGGCGAGGACGAAGCCGAGATGGGTCGAGATGGGAAAGTAGGAATGGTCGAAGTGCTGGACCCGATGGTTCGTCGTAAAATGCTCGTCCCTTCCAACTTGGTCGGAGCGGCGTCCCGAGCGTCGCCGTCGCGTGACATGAAGCCTAGGCCGATATTAGTACCGGGCGAACTCGAGCGAGGCACGTCGGGGCGAGGCGACGAAGGTTGAGTATACACCGGTGGTGGAAACGTATTCCCCTTGGGGGTCGTCGCCGAGCTCGGGCCGTTGCGCCGCTCGCCGTCGTGGACGTTCGGCGAAGTGTGGCTTGACTTGCGAGACGGGTTCAGTCTAAGGGGTTCGGTCGTGCGATGCAACGCCTCCTCGGACACAGGGCTAGGCGCGATCGACGCGTCCGAACAGAGTTCGATTGCCAGTCGATCGTACGAACTGTTCGGGTTGACGGGATGTTGCGACGTCGAGGCTTGCAGCGAAGCCACCGATGTAGATGACGCGACGGCGGCGCCAGCAGCCACGACAACGACAACGGGCTGCTGGCTGCTGGTGCCGCTGTCGCAGAGGCTCGATTGGGACGAGCACAAGTCGCCGCCGCCGCCGCCGCCGCGACCGCCCGGTTGGAACAGGCTGGGACTCGCGGCTGCCCTCGGAGGTGCAGGGGACGCGGTCGCACCAAACGAAGGCCGAGACTGGAGGTAAGGTGAAGACGCCAGGCTCGAGGTGGAGGAGAAGACGGCGGGCGAAGTGGACAAAGGGGAGTGTGCGGCCCTGATCACCGGCGAACGGAGCAACGACCTCGGCGGCCTCGACGGCGCTCCACTTCTGGCGCTACGACCACTCTTGCCGGACGAGGACGCCGTCGACAATGCAGGTGAGGGGACACGGGCGGGGAGGCCAGACGGGGTCGGGGCAGGTAGACTGTTGTGGTCGTAGTCTTCATCGTAGAGCAACATCGTTTCCTGCACTCGACGCTACAGCTGCTGGCGTCGAGGCCGCCCGGTTCGCACAAACGCGACGCGTCGCGCTCCAAAGAGGGCAGACAGGTCCGTTCGGAGTTGCTGGCGGGGGCTGGGCACCAAAAAACGGAACCAATCCCGGCAGCCGGCAGGGAAAGGTCGTCTGAATGAGGACGACGAGGTCGGGGCCAAGTCGGCCTTTGATGTCGTAACGTCGAACGAGGTGTGCGGAGAAACAACAGGAGCACTTGACGACTCGACGGCAGCTAATCGAGCGAGCCGAGTCGGGAGCTGTCATTCGGGCGGGCGGCTCGATTCGTCGGGCGCCGCTGCAGGCCCGAAAATTCACCACGCGTTCCTCGCCGCCTGTTAGCAGATCAATGACATCATGAGTCCTGCGATGACGCAGATCACTGTTTGAGTAGAAATTTGCACCCCTTTTTAAACAAGAATTCTACGAAAAACGCTGCTGAGCGTGCACACGGGCTCAAAAACGTTTTTTCCGCAAGCAGGTCTAGGCGTGCCCGCTCGTTGAAAATAGGTTCCCTGTCACAATTTGAAAGCTCAACCAACAACCTTGCTCGTTGCGGATCCAAAAACATGAACGAACAAACGAAACACCTGGTGGTCCACTACCTGAACACCGTATACACGCATGCAATCCAGCTGCAAGTTGCAGTGAAACACTGACAAACCCCAAAAGTCGGTGGAGCATCGGAGCCGTTCCTGGCCGCCGGCGGAGGGCTGGGCTCGCTTCGAGTCGCTTCTCACAATGAGAACAACCCGCCTGTAAGCAGCGCCAGGGGCAAGTATCACTTCAAGCCCTCATCGCAGACCGCCGCATAAACCTTTCGAGCCAGCCCCTAGCACCACGTCTGTGCCTGTCCAAGAATCAAATCGATTACACTACCTTCTCTATGGAATATCACCCTAATCATTCCTCCTCACTTTGCTCATCATCATCGGCCAACGCGACGATCCCAGGGCCGCTCTTTTCGAGCGATTTGCCGAGGGCTTTGAGGCGATCACCGAAAACGGTGCGCACACCGGGGTTGCTGCAGAGTTTATCGCAGAGAAAGTGTTAGTGGGTTGTTGGATGTCCCCGAGGTGAGCTCGAGGGGGCTCACGTCGACGTATCCCAAATTTGCAAGTTCGCTTTCGACCCAGCGACGGCAAGTGTCGTCGCGTCGTCGGGACAGAAGGAAGCCGAGAAGACTTTGCCCTGTCGTCAGAAGCGTCGCGAGAGAGGGTAAGCACAAAAACCGCACATATGACCCTCTTTCTCGAAACACAACTGACCACTCCCAAATCCCTCGCTGTGACCAAACTGATATTCCTCTTCCCCCCATCCTCTTCCCCCACATTCCAAAGCTTGACCATATTATCCGTTCCACCTGTGACGATGCATCCCTTGATATGGGTATTGATGTCCAAACTTGAGACGCTCGAATCATGCGCCGATAGAGTCCACAACGCCTTCCCCTCCTTGGGTTGTTTCGTCGTGCCCAACATCCTGGAATCGTAAGCTTGGACAAGACCGTTTTCCATCGAGACGAGGAATCCGGCGGGTTCCCAGGGATCCCACCGGAGGCATTCGACATCGGACATGACTTTAGTCCCGACTGAAGAATCAGGTGCTCGGGTATCAAATACTCGGACCGTCCCATCCCAAGCACCGGAAAGAAGCACGGTCGGTTCCTTGGGGTTCCATTGAACAGCCTGGATCTTATCCCCATGCAACGTATCGAATGACCTCAAAGCCGGTGACGAAGTAGGCCTGGACAAGTCCCAAAGTTTGATCGTCTTGTCCGCCGAAGATGAAGCGAGCAAGTTGCGATGCGAGCGGTTCCATGTCAGGGAAAGGATTGAATCGACGTGATATTCGGCATTGGCAACGACCTTGGGCTTTTTGGGCTTCTTCTTCTTCTTCTTCCCGCCTGCACCAATCGTCGCGACTGGTGTGGCTTCGGCGAGGGAAGCGGGGAGGGCGGTTGCATCCTTGGGAGGGGGTCCTAGGATCGCATCGGGGTAAAGACCATCGACGATGTCGAGCGACCAGATCTCAATCTCAGGATCGAGTGTACCGACCGCGATAAAGTTGCCCTTGTCCTCCGATGATCGTCCAGGGCAAAAGTCGAGCCATTCGAGGCACAGTGGCATCGCAGGTAGTAACAGATCATGGTGGACGTAAAGGTTCTCCTCACTCTCGTCATAAACGTAGACTTCGAGTTGCGAGACATCGTCTTCGGTCTTGGCCACGACGAGGAGGTTGTCGGTCGGGTAAATCTCGAGCTCTTCCCGTTCCAATTGCTCGTCCTCCTGCTTCTGCGAGTGAAACAAGCCGCCTTCACATTCAGTCGGATGACCTTTGTGATGAAGCAACGTCTTGCTGTGCTCACCGCATCGAGTGTGACAAAGGGGTCCTCCTTGTCGTCGCCGTAGAAACTGAGCCCCTTGATGTTGCTGAAAGCGCCCATTGCTGTCCGAAAGAACACCTTTGTCAGACATTACGTCTCGAAAATACCTTCTAGTCTTTCGCCCAACGTACCTGATCCCTTGGACTCTTCCTCGTCATAGTTGTCCAGATCGTAAGCCGCGAGGTCATCGTTCCCTCCCTGAGCGGACTCCTTGACGGACTTGGCCATAGCCAAAGCATTCGCCGTCGCCGCATCCTCCATGTCCTCCTCATCCTCGCCATCGACTTTCATCTCTTCATTTTCGGTAGTTTCACTGCACGAAGTAATGAAAACACACCAGTCAGTACACGACCTCAGCCCTTTCAAAAGCACCGCCTTCCCCCTCTGCCAAGAAACTCACTCCTCCCACCCCTCCCCCTCCCCGTCCCCATCTTCATCATCATCCCCCCCACGATCTTCCCTATTCTCCTCCTCCGTCGCCCTCGCCAGTTCCAACTCCATCTGCGCCTCGTCCAACCTCACCCTAGCCAACTTTTCCACCCTCGCCAATTCGGCTTCATCGACGACGTATTTCGAAGGGTGTTGCGCTGCGGCGCCGCGGGGGATCCAGTTAACGGCGGAGATGAGGGAGGTCATCTTTGACAAACAATTGAGGTGATGAGGTAGGTGGGCGAAGAGAGGGGATTAGAACAAGGGTCCCGAACGCCCGAGTGGTGAAGCTCAGCTGGTGGTGGTGGTGGTGGTGGTGGTGGTGGTGATGGTGGTGGTTGCGAACGGTGATCGGTCCTCGCAAGTGAGACAAGCGGTCTGTCGTAGATGGGCTACGATGCACCGAGTCCACGAAGATCAAATTGTGGTTCAGGTTGTCCTTTGCCTCAGTAGCCCCGTGAGTGTGTAGACGAAGGGGGGAACCGTTCCCGCGAGCAAGTGACGAGAAGTGAACCCAGCAGAGCCTCGTGAGCCTCGACTGCGAAGTCGAGCTTGCCCAGCCGAGGCACAAAGGCCAAGGCGATCTGCTCACGAACTCTGGGGCAACGTGTCATGTGACTTGCCCGGCCCATCGAATTAGTGAGAGTTCTCAGTAGATTTTTGCCTGGTGTTTCCTTTTTCGCCTGTTTTATTTATTTATTTGTTACCGAGAAAACTCAAAACAAGGCATTCTCTTCCCTCAAACCTGAAGATAGTGGCTCACTCCTCGATCTGCTCGAGCGACCAAATTGCTCTGGCTCAGAATGTAGGCACATCAAATAGACGGGATATACTATTCCGATTCAATAAATGAATCCACCTACCCAGAACACGATTAATTGTACCAAGACCCAAGTGAAATGCCGAGCGCGACTCAAGAAAAGACTTCTCAACCAGTGACAACAGAATCCGTGCTGGGTGACACCTTTCCTTCCCAAAGTGGCGAAGATACAATTTTCCGAGTGTCTTCAATATCAATCACCAACCCGGCGGCGGCGCCTGAATCGCATAAGCCTTGGTCGTCCCGGACCCCTGCTTCACCTCCACCTGAATCGACCACCCCAACTCCCCGCTCTCGAGATGATGGTCGACTAAAACATAATTACGTCTCCCCATCAACGTGTTCTGCTTCAACCTGGAATCGTCCGTATCGGTCTCGAAGATCGGGATCAATTCCTCGTCCGTATCGGCGTGGTGGAGGGTCTTGTGCTTCTTCTTCCCAAAGAAGCTGACCATCGTAATGATGAGTGGGGGAGGAGGAGTATTGACGATGGCCGAAGAGACGATCTGAAGCATGTAGCGTTGATCGGCACGAGGGTCGATCTTCTTGCTCTGCGTGAAAAGCTTGGACACGCCCGTCGCGTGCACGTCACCAGAGAGGAACGTCACTCGCATTCGACGTTCGAGCTGTATTTTTTGCAATTCCTGTGCAACGCCGAGGCATTCGCGAAATAGTCAGCTCGCTCCTGTCAGGGAGACTTCCTCGGAATGAATGGGCGCGCACCTTGATCAACCAGTTGCGTTCGGTCTTGTGCAGCGACGCGCACCAATGATCGTTCAAGTCGTCGAGCAACTCGGCGTCCTTGTTGAACTTGTTGACCGCGCTCGGCATCAGGCCCAGTTTGGCGGCCAGGGTCATCGGGTTCCATTTCGACTCGAGCACCTTTTCGATGAAGCCCAAGCGCGGGTAGAGAATCGGCACACCTGTTTGATGATACAAAGGCAAAGTCACGTTCAGCCTCGGACCACACGGCGCAAGAGAATCCGAGTGAATTGACAGACCAAGCAGCATGACGAGATGATCGACCTCATCCGGTAGCGCCCTCAGCTCGGCAAACACGCGCTCGTACGTCAACCTCGAACAGACCTGGTCCTTCTTCCTCTCGGAGCGACAGTCGAGCAAGCAGATGTAGACCTTAGGACCCAAATAGCTCAGGAACGAGTGCGAAGGGGAAGGGATCCAAGCTCCCGGACCTCCAATAATCGTGCTCTTCGAAGGGTGCTGGCCAAATGTGGTCGGCAGCCCATCAATCTCGTCGACGATAAATTGTTGGAAGAGCAAGAACCAAAAGATGCCTCGCGCGCCAATCGTGCTGAAAACGGGGCACGCTTGCGTCTTGTCGTCGTACGAGCCAAAGCCATCGATGATGTCGTGATCGTCGCAGGTGTTGAGCATGGGGATGCGGGCAATCGCTTGCCCGAATGCGCCTGAGCGGAACCAGCTGCAGTACTTGCTGAAGAAGAATCGGTCCAAGGCGAGGAGGATATCGTCGGTCAAGGGAGTCTTGAGCTTCTTCTCCAGATCAGGCTCGTTGATCCAAGGTGCGATCTCGGGCTCCATCGTCAAAGGGTCGCAATAGAGCTGATCACCGCCACCGACGAGCACGTGGAGGGGCTTCTCCTCGTGCTTGCGGAGAACATCGCGCCACAGAGGATCCGGTCCGTTGAACGCCTCCATATCGACTCCACCACTGAAGCCATTACACGAGTACCCTACCCATCGCATGTTTCGGTTATTCGCTGGGACAAAGAATGAGTTCTCGGGCCCTTTCTGTAATCGGGACGCGGACAGAGCCCAGTTTTAGCAAAAACGCTCCCGCAAAAACTCTCGAAACCACGAATGCTTTAAAACCTACGTTGATGGAGTAGAAGATTTCCTCTTCCCGATCACTCAAAGGCACCTCGATCTTGAACCTCCAGAAATCATTCGCGCCATTGAGGCCATAGTAGGTGAAGATTTTGAGACCTGCGACGGCGTGACGGTTCACTTTCTCTGCCTTCTCCTGCTCCGAGAGGGTAAAGTACTCAAGCTGATGATCGAAGCCGATGTGTTGAGCCGAAGCATCCCACTCGAGCAAAAGGCAGGGTGGAATCCTGTGGTAATCACGGCATGTCTGGGATCAGCTCGGTGCCGCCTCCACAGAGCGAAAAAAGGCGCCACTCACGGCGCTGTATCGCTATTTGAAGCTGCGACGACAATCATCAAGAAGGCATGATAGATACCATCCTTGACGGTATCGTAACGAAGCATCGGTCCGGTCCTGTTGTTTGAGAGGCAGACCCGGGGGAGTCAGGAACCACTCTCGGCGAGCGATCGATCGGAGCGTGGGGTTGCTCAACTTGCATCATCTGCAAATGAGGCGACATCTGTCGCTTCGCACTCGACTCGGGCAACGGAGCAGGTTGGGCAAGTTTCCCTGGCCCAGGGAGTTCAGCAGCAGTGGCGTGGGCAGGGGGTTTGTAGCCCGACATCGCGTAGGCGTTGGAGGCCTCGGGGTGCTGATCGTGCAGTTCGTCGTACTCGGGCGCAGGCAGGACTGATTCCTCGTTCTGTTGACCGTCTTGTATCGGCTGTACGACCTTGATGCCCCCCAACTTGCCGAGGCGGAAGGCGGCTTTAGCCTCGCGGTCAGCTGAAGGTGTGCCATGGCAAGGTTCAGGAGAGGGATTCGGGATCAGCAAGATGGGTTTGCTCAGAAAAGTTTGGGTCGACGCCGCCGTGACTTGCGCCAATCAGGCGAAAGCCGATTCCTGGCCGAGTTCAAGTACCCAGCCTCCCTAGGCGACAGGTCGCGTGCACCAATGGGACCAGGTTGAAAGGTGTGACTAACCTTTGCGACGGGCATGGAATCCTGCACGTTGATAGTGAGATGAGCAGTGTCAGTGGCGTCTGCAATGAATCGAGTTGATTCGTGACACCCGCCGGCGTTCGAGTGGTGGGAATTGGCCGCCATAGGCTTGGCAGTGACACCCCTTGACGTAGCCATCGACCGAACTCGCGTCCCAGCAGGTGGGGTGCGCGAGGACTCGGAGGAGCGAGAGACAACAGGAGGTGGGAAAGACTGGGGAGCTGAGATGGCTGACTTACCTACTTCGTCCATGGTTGATGACGGTCAGGTGGGATGAGGGAGTGAAGGAGTGAGACCGGGGTTGAACTTCAACAATGTTCGGGGCAGTAGAGCAGATAGGCGCGTGCCGAGTTTCTTCCATTTCTTCCGGTCCATCCCGAACCGACATTCACCATTAGCAATTCGCGCCTCCGAGTCCCCTGGCGCCCTGGCGCCCTGGATTCGGCCAGAAGTGCTCGCACATCGGTGCCCGCCGATCGCGGCTGGGTCCCCGACAGTTAGGTTCCGTAAACCTTCAGCTCTAACAGAGCTTCAGGGATCGGTGCCGGTTCCCGTTTTAGTGGGCATGGTCGACTCTGTAGCAGGGTCAACGAGTCCTACACTACTGGCCTAGCCAGTGTGCTTAAATGCATCTCCTCCGACTTTTTCAAAGATTTCTAGGCCTTATACAATTGTGCTGTTATTGAAATCTATTAGATTAAAAAAACAATTCCCGAACAAGGTTGACTTTCGACACCATCCTTACCTCATTGGCCTCATCAAAGTCACGCACCGATCGCAAGAGCTTGAAGGAATTGCTTGTTCACTCTTCGCAACAGTAGACTACATCTATCGCCCTCTGTGTACGCTCGACAGCTACGAGAACCCAGTCTGGACTCGCTATCGCCGCGATGACCTTCACCGCCTTGCCCCACCCGCCTTCGACATCCTCGACCCCAGTCGAACCGCCATCGAACCGCAAGAAAGTGTGCATCATCGGTGGAGGAGCATCGGGTCTCTCCTTACTCCCACTCGCATTGGAACAAGACCTCGTACCGACGCTCTACGAGGCGAGGGGCTCAACCGGCGGTGCTTGGGTCCTCGATTCCGAACCGGGGCGACCTCACTTCCATTTCGACACTGAAGGATCACTCAATAGGATCGTAGGCAGCAAAGGAGACGATTTCACCCCCGTGTATCCCGGGCTACGCGCCAATGTACCCGTGGTAAGCTCTCGATCGTGGCTCCTCCAGACGAGCCGTCGGTCCATCACGAGCTCAACACTGACACTTGAATTCATTACATCCAGTCCTTAATGCAATACAGAGGTCAACCATTCAGGAATCATGTGGTGAACTGCGTTTTCCCGCCAGAAAATGAAATCCCCGCGTCACTGACGCCCAAAAAGCCTTCCTCTCCTCGCTGCCGACCCACACAGCCCCTATTCCCTGCGGCGTCCCATGTCGCCGACTATCTCCACGACATCGCCTCGGGATATTCCCAATACATCAAGCTATCTCACCACGTCACCTCCTTGAGGTACACAACCCCCCAGGATGGCGGTGAACAACTGCGATGGCTCGTCCAAGTCGCGTCCCAGAACAGAAGGATTCATTCGGTAAATCCCGAGGCGATGACCGAGAAGGTCCGAGGCGAAAGCTTGAAAAGGCGATACTGACCCTGGTCTCGATATGATGTCACGGGTTGTTTTTTCCTGCAGACGGAACAGTTTGATTTTGTCGCAATAGCGAATGGACATTATTCGAAACCTTATGTACCCTCGATCGATGGACTGCACACCTTCGCAGGCGATCTGTGGCACTCGAAATGGTGGCGAAAGGCTGAAGAGTTTGCCAATAAGGTAAGCTACAATGGCCTTCACTTGTGTAGGGCGACTAACGTCATATCACAACTTTCTTTTGATCCTCGTACAGACGGTCTTGGTCGTCGGTAACGGAGCATCAGGCTTCGACGTCGCTCGTGAACTAGCCGAGTCCATCTCGAAGCGACGAGTAGCCGACGCCTCAGCAGCTCTGCCACGGCTCTACCAATCTTCGAGATCGACATCACCTGTCTATGGTACTTTTGACGATGATGCTGCACCTGTCTGGTGGAATGAGATCGTTCAAGTACCTGCGATCAGGAAGATCGAGAACAGCCGGATCGAACTCGACAATGATTTGAAGCTCGAGGATGTTGATGTTATGTGAGTATAGTATTTGCGTCTTTCCGCCCGACGGTTGGAACGAAGCTGATTTCATTGCGATTCCATCACAATCACACAGTATCTTTGCGACAGGCTACTACCTTGCATTCCCCTTCTGCTCCCCCACCCATGAGCCCTTCGCTTCTCATCCTCTGACCAAGGGACCGGAAGGAGGTCTGAGAGTACACCACCTCGACGATCGAGATCTGTTCTACCTTCCCGACCCTACGCTCGTTTTATTGGGACTTCCGTATCTGGTGAGTTTTAGACCCCTGATCGTCTGTACGACACACGATGTCAGCTCCTTGAGCTCCCATGCAAACCTATCACCCGATTCACAACCCAGGTCCTCCCCTTCTCCCTCTCACAAATCCAATCCCTCCTCGCCGCACACCACTGGTCCTCATCCCATCCCCCTCTCCAAATCCTCCCCGGCATTTCCGAAGCCGAACCCGAAGATCGTAAACTCCTCGCCTATGGCCATCCCAAACAATTTGATCGTCATGATCAATGGCTCCTCGAAATGGGGAAAGGGGCAAATCTGCCCAGTGATGCGTTTTGGTGCAAGACTCCGGCGGCGATAAGGGATTTGAGGGTCGGTGGGAGGGCGTTGAGGAAGGGGGTGTTGGGGTATTGAAAGCAGGATTGGACTCATATATCGCCCTCTTCCGGAGACCGCGAAGTTTCACATCCTCTCTCCCTCTTTCTTGCCTAGATGTTACAAAATAAATAGATATCGGATGAGGAGTGTGCGGAGCAGAGTGAAAAACGTGGGAAATGTGTTGCGATTGCATAGCAGAGGGTATGTTGTTTTGTATGGTCGGTGTGACGGAGAGAGGCTCCGTGTAGATAATCGTTCCATCCGAAATCGAAAACGTGTTATGGTTCTTCAGGGTTGTAACAAATCAATCCCTTCACCGAACGCCCGACCACCCATGGAGATCTTGACCAATTCATCGACCTCCCTAAGATCGGGAAGTCCATACATTCCCTTCCAGGGCCGTAGACCATTCCAAAGCGCCGCCATCTCATTCTGGTTCAAAGGGGACATCAAAGCCGCCTTTCGACTCCCAAAAGGATCCAACGCGATCGTTAACGGCATAGGCACCGTGAAAGGCATTTCGGCCCCTCGCATTGAAGTAGGCCCAGAGAGGATGGGGGCCAAATGCGTTGAAGGGTGTTCGGAACCGGCGGCACGAGGAAATCCTCCTGGGGTCGTGCGCTTGCGTGATCGTTCGGGTCCTCGAGAGGATTGGCGGATCAGGTAGGAGGTGACGCGTAGGCATTCACGTTGGAGCTCGATGGGGACGGGGTGGGTTTGTCGAGCTTCGAGGATCGCGATCGAGGCTGTCAGCTGCCGCCTCGTGAAATCGTTGCCGGGTCCCTCGGGGTCCTCTGAACAATGTAGGATGCGACGAAAAGCGCAGGTGAGCTACATCAATTGTGCAGTTGTGTAAGTGGGGGTCTTTCTGACGTACGCAATAGATCAACGGCAAGTACAAGGATGGCGTTCAAGGCGTGATAGGTCAGGTCGGCCAAGTACGAGAGCTTTGGGTGCTGAACGTAGCCTCGGAAGATGGACAGGATGTGGTGTCTAGACGAGAAAGCGGTTTCCACTGGTCAGCTTAAAGTATTGTATAAGTGAAGCCTGTAACAAGACACTCACGCAGCCCAGCAGCATTTTGCCCTGCCTTCTTTGAAGCGAGGGTCCAAGCAACCACGGACCAAACTGGTGCGACCGCAAAAAAGCAGTAGCTTAGCACCACAAACTTCGCTGCGATCCCAGGATAGTGCCGACCCGACTCACAATGGCCTGTTAAGACGTAGGTGCTGCCTGAGCAATTGTAAGCGCACCTTGGTGCGAATCACATCGAGCGACGAGCTCTGCGGGTCCAACGGTCGAACCACCTCCCCCTTCCATTCGAGCTGGAAAGATTCCGGAAATGTCGCTTCGATCCGGTTCAGCTCTTCGCTGAGCTGCAGTATCGCATTCCACGTCACAGGCAACGGCGTGTGGACGGCAAAGATCCGCTCGGTGATGGTTCGCGAAGCGGAGGCGATCTGGGCGAGATGCGAGATGTAGAGTGTCGGAGTCGCGGCTCCGAAAGGGCGTTGCCCAACGGCATCGTGGGTGATGTCGACGTCAAAAGCGTTGGCTGGAAATCGGGTGTCGTATTGGTGGGAACCGCAGGAATAGGTTCGGCCGCAGTTGCTTCTGCGAAAGAGGACGGACGAGTCAACTGGGCTGAAGCAATGTGATCAGTCGTGTCCAGGGAGCCCCGTGTGACTCACACCCAGTCGACGGAGATGATGTAGTGCCAGATGCGTCGTCTCTCCTCCAGCTCGATGCAGTTAAATAGACGGTAGGAGTTTCCATCGCAATGCTGTGGTAGAAACAAAGGTTCGCCAGAGGTGGGTCGTTAGGCTGTTAGTGCGATATTTCGAGACAGGGGCTTACCAAACCAAGGTTCTGGTAATTCATGGTGGAACGGAAAGTCAGTGTCTGATATGACGGCAAAGGCGATCGACTCACCTGCGCTGACCGAACGATCGCATCGAGCAAGAACGGTGCCTCGGGCAAGTCTTGCGACATTTCGTGATGATGGATGATCAGCTGTGCTCGTAGCGAGTCGAGTGATGGAGGGACAGTGTAGCTGAGAATATGAACGGCCGAAAGATCAGCAGCTGCGAAAACTAGACAGTTTCGCCAATCGCGAGCGACGGGCTTACTTTGCGAGCTTCAGTGCGGTCTTCGCACCGTCCAGCAAAGCGCGACATGAGGCGAGTTTCGACCGTGCTGTATCTTCGACGGCTTTACGATGAGAGTATAGCCCAAGGATCCCAAGTACGATGGCGAAGAGCGCAGGATCCTCGAGTGCTTTCTTGTCGTCGAATCGACGCAAGCGCGCGCCGAAAGAGGGGGCGTGGCAGATGGGCAGAAAGGGTACAACGTCGGAGAGGAACTCGCCGATGGCCAGATCGAGCTACAAATAATATCGATGCAATTTATTCAGTGAACTTGTCCTGAATTCCGCGGGACTGGCACCGCAAATCAACGGTGGGCGTACCTCGTGTTGGTCAGGCAACAGCTGCGCGATCCGATCGACCGCGTCCGCCCCCACGCCCCCAAAGCCAGACCCACGACTGTCCGCACTCCCAGCATTGGATGTACCCTTTAAAACATGCGAACGAACAGGATTCAATCAGGGACTTCGAAATGCGAGAGTTGCTCGACGCTCAAGGAGGGGTCTGGGTTATACGTACGGATAGCATCCCAAGAGCACGCGCAGCGGCGAATTCGGTCTTGGGCCGCGGCGCCTTTCCCTCACTCCCACCCTCACTCCCACCCAGGATGTTGAGCAGCCCCTCTAGCCTATCCAATTGATGGCTCAAAGCCTGAGCTTCCTGGTCACGAGTGTAGGCCGGATTGCTACAAGCCGGTAGGACACGAGCGAGTCAGCGTAGCCCAGCGGAGGTCGCGAGAGCGCGCATCAACGGCTCAGCTCCATCCCCCGGCGGCGTCAACTCACGGCAATCGGACAGCTCCCTCCCATTCGCACAGGTGACCTTCCTGCCGATCTCGGCAAGCCTAATATGACGACCATACAAGGTGTCATGTGAAAGCAAAGAAGACCGTGCGTTGACAAGGGCCGCGTGGAGGGTGGCGCGGCAGAAGGGTCAACGCGCACGGGCGGGGAAATCAGAGAGCAGATGTCAGTGCAGCTCAGGACAGGAGGAAGCGTGGGCCAGGAAACTGTTGTATCATGTGTGTAGTATGACCCGGGCACGATCGAGCAAGACTGAGCACCCGCGTGTGCGAGCTCCGCGCGCGCGAGGGAGAAAGGAGCTCTGGAACCAAAATTTGGACGGGAGAGGCTCGACTTACACCACATGGGGACCCGCGATCGCATTTAAGCTTGCTGTGTGATCGACGGGGGCCAAAAGTGTCGGAGATTAGGCTCACATCCCCATCAGGGTTAACTTCTGGCTATGGATGCAGCTCAGTCCTAAGGTCGAGCTCAATTACGACTTGCCGTTTACGACATTCTACGAATTGATCCCCGACAGCCATGGTCAGCTTCGGGTGCGGGCGCCACTTATCGGACCCAGCTTGCCCAGAGGATTGAAACGACCAGACTCACGGGCACAGGTGACGGGCTGAGCGTGTCGAGACATTTGGATGTGCCGGGTGAAGATCGCCCAAGAACAGCAAGGCACCGCCAAAGTAAGGGACAACACACAAAAAACGTCACCCGTTAGCCATTTGCCACACACGCCACACACAGACATCCGACCGGCGCGCGCGCCTCGTTGGCGAGAGCGTGAATTGCCCACGAGACTCGATAGTCGAAGACAGACTAACCCTTCGCTTGCGCCGGCGCTTATTATCAGCGGTGAATGCAGGTGATGCAGCGCCTTCTTCAGGTGCGTCATTGAACCATCCTCCCGCGCCTTCAGGTTGGCTTGCGTCGTTGGGCTTGTTGCTGCTCGTGCTCCCAACGCTGTTGCTGGTGCTGCGTGCAGCTGCTAACGTCGCGTTTCCCCCAGCGGCGCCGCTAACGCCTCCGCCACATCCACCGCCAACGCGGGCTGAGAGTGCAGGCGCACGGAACGACCCTGTCGGATTCGACGCCGTCGAGCCCGAGGTCGTTGTCGACATGGCGGCAGCACTCGCAGTCGAACGGTCCAGGTCCGGTTGGAGTGCCTCTTGAGGTGGAGCTGGTGGAGCGAAGACGAGCGGCGCGTTATTGCTAGTGTCCGAATCCATCGCGAAGGGCACCACCCTCGGGACGCAACGACGCGGAGAGACTGTGAAGCTACTAGGTGTAAAAGGAAGCGAGCCCTGGGGGTGTTCCGAACTCCGACGCGCGTCCGCGGATAATTCCGATCTGCTTTAGCTCCTCGGATCTCTGCGGAGATCGCTCCAGCACTTTTGGCGAGTCGATCGCCAATGCGGTCACGGCTACCGTCCTACCGACACGTACTGGCAGCCCTGAGCAAGCTTCTTTTTGCAAAAAATCATGGAGTGTGTAACGACATGTCTTTATTTTTGCATTGAGGTCAAGAGCAAGCATAATCAAATCAAGTCAGGCCCAAATAAAATCTTTATACGCTCGCGAGGACCGGCCGTTGCGGGTTACAACCTACGCATCTGCGCTGCGAGCGGTGAGGCGCGCAGGATCCCACAGGTTCTCAAGGCAGCTCGAATCCTCGTGACCGCGCAAAATGCAGCTCCTGTATGGATCGCATCTATACGTGATCAGAGGGTGTTTCAACAACGCCTATAATTAGCCCGTCGACTTGTCTACCAATCATTATCATCCCTGGGATCGGAGGCCTCCGCTTGTGCACCATGTAAGGTTCGATCTCAACTTTGGACCGACGTGCCTGACCTCCCTTTCATTTACCTGCCTTTGACTGACAACCATTGTGCATCCCTTTGTCACCCTTCCTCTTTGTTCTTTATCTGTCTCTTATCGTCCTAGATTCTCACACAGAACCACATTGTCTACATGTCTCCCTTTGCTCTCTCCAGATCTCCTTAAATAGCGATCCGTAGCTCTCTTTCCCTCTTTTCTCGTCCTTCCGGGGACCCCCACTCTTGACTCTTGACAATCGACTGGTTTGGGACTGTCTATTCGTCAAGCACCCTCGAGAGTACCTCCGAGGAACCCGCCTTTACTTACGCCTACCGCTGAGTAATCTGGGCTCCTTACACACCATCGCCAGCTTGAGATGGACAAAGTTAAATTAGCTAGAAAATGGCCGGCACTTGCCCGGTCGCCGATGGTTTCTCACGCTGCACAGCGGGCTAGGTGCTGAGACACGAAGCCACGGTTATGGTCAGGCAGAGGTTGCTCCTGAGTTCCCGAGACTTGCCCGAACCTGACACACCACGGCCCACGAGCCTATTCACGCCCAAGCAGACTCACGTGAACGCCGAGACTGCTAAGGGTTAAACCGCCGCGCACACGCCAAGCTACGCCGAGAAATCTCTTTTAAGTCCGTGGCGAGGGTGCGACTTCGCAGAGTTGGCTCCGACCATTTTCCTGCCCGTCGCCGAGATTCCGCAACCGACCATTTCCGACCATTTCCGAGGACTTAAGCGGCACATCAGTTTTGGCTGATCGAGATGTGGGAGCCGGGGCTGATCACTCTAATGTCAGTGCCGCAGAGGGGAATGGGCCTTCGCCCGGCAGACCTTTGGACGCATAGAAGTTATAGGGGAGGCCCTCAAAAGTCTAGACCTTGGGACCCCGCTGGAACTTCCCCATCCGGCGCCAAAACCGTCGGACAGCTCGGCGGTTGGCGTACTCAGTAGTGCAATGAGTCTGGGACTCTGAGCTCAGGGCTGTGTCCCCTTCGCAGTTTTCAAGCTCTCCAGTGATTTCGTCGACGGCCATCGGCTAGAGGCGATCCCTCAAGTCTGAGGCAAAATTGCTGTAGTGTTGCCTGATTTGTCGCACATTTGCGCACCACGGCGCACGCTCCTACGGAACCAAACGGAACCCTGGTTCTGGAGTTGCCAAAGTCTTTCGAAGTTGATAGATTCTCGTCTGTCCCACGTAAGTAGACCCTACCCTTGTACCGAGCCTAGCTGAAAAAAGTGTTAGGTTTGCTGTACCTGGAATATTCGCGAGACCGCAGTAAAACAACACTCACCTGTGGCTTGTCCCAGAGAATGCGAACTGCGTGGGAGTGCACCCATTGGTGTTCATCTCATTGAGTCCTAACGGTCGAGCGCAGCGATCTTCGTGCGCTCGATCATCCTCGTGCGAAGCCGAGGCGGCGTTGATGAAACCTCGCGGCGATCTTCCCGGCTCCAAACGTGATGACGATCTTTCATGTCCGACGATGACTTCTTCAGCAATCAGACGTGGACTTTTGGCGATCAAGTGGGGAAAAGCAAAAACGGACGTTGTGCCCATTCTCACGTGCCTGCCATGGTCTGTCTCACATTTTGGCCGTTGGAGCCCGAAGATGGAACGATTTTGTACCTCAGGCTGGTTTCATGCTGGAAAAGGCCGGGATCAAGCGAGCGTTGCTGCAAAGGCCCAAGGAAAAGACGACCATCCAGCAACCCGGCTCCCTTCCAAGACACGGACTAAACATTCCCATGGATGGTTACATCGTACAGCATGCGTTCGCCGCATTAATGAAGGAAGAGGAGGATCGGCGAAAACGGCTAGAGTCGCTGGGTAGGTATCTCGGTCGCGCAAATGGGTCCCTTTCTTCCATGCCAAGGATGAGGCAGCTTTGACAAGCATACCTCCTGGGACCGTAGAGGTATGTCGTACCAACCTCCCTTCGTATATGACCGCCAAATTTTATCCAGTACCCTGGCGTCCGAACGTAACGAGTCTGCCGAGTGACGTCACTCTTGGCAGCAAGAGATACCCCTGCGTTTATCTATCTTTTTGTGGCGCGCGCTCTTTTTCGAGCCCTCTTTCAGGACTGTTATCATTAATCTGATATCGTCTCCGGGGTATTTACTTTTCTATTTATCTCCCAAGCGGATCACCTCCCTACAACTACGACATTCACTTCATTCAGAACGACCGAACCGCACTGAGGATCTTGAACACCTCGGCTTGCCGTTCAGAGAACTCGGGTAAGCGGGCCATGGCTATGGGACCAACACAAAATATATCAGAGAGTCAGCATTGGATGCGCATATGGACGAGTCTCCGTGCCTCGCAGAATGAGCTTCGACCCACCCAAAGCCAGTTCATTAATCCCATTCGCGAGCTTCACGTCCTCCTCATCAGCACCTTCCCCATGCACCCTCTCTCCAAACCCAATCTCAGGTTCAATACCATTCTCGAGCCTATACCTCAGTCGATCAATCCGCGGCGTTGAAGGTGGTACGTCGTCGGTGGCTTCTTGGATTGCTCGGATGTCATCTTGTTGCATCATCGAGCGAGCAGCTTGGGAGACTTCGAGAAGTTTGGTGAAGAGGGATCGGAGGTGGGCTAAGAGCAATGGGGGGCGATGAGGCAGAGTACAGCTCGGATTCGGTTGAGCTCATTCAACACAGGTCACTCTGATCGCCCAAATTCTGGACTCACGCGGCGTGTCCCTCGCCCCAATAACCGATCTTCTCCCACTCCCTAGATTGACCGTTCGAACACCCTCATCGTCAACACGAATCAAAGCAACTTCGAGGATTGCGAGACAACTCGAAGCGAAGAAAAGCCTCGATTGCCATTCTGAACCTCGGGAGGCAAGCGAACGGAGTGAGGTGGATGACACGAGAACGTCGGCGAGCGCTGGTTCAAGCGAGGGAGAATAATCAGTCAAGGGGCAGGAGACCTCGATTTCGTTTGTCTCTTCGATGCAGAGTTACATACCCGAGTAGAGTGTCTCTCGTATCACTTTGAGGTTCTCCAACATCGCCCCGTCCGAAGTCTCTTGTCCCAGCATCCCTTCGGAGCTCGAACCTTCAAGCTTGGCTTGGCTCGTCCGTGCCGTATCCGCAACCCCGTGCATCTCCTCAAATTGTTTCGGCGCCATAGCTTCATATCGAGGTGGTGGAACTTCCTCTTCCGAGATAGTAGACTCGGATGGCCCTGAGGGAGTCTTGACGTCGTTAGGACGGCTGCGCACGCGCGCATCGAGGGCGAATTGGACGTCGGCTCGGAAGCTAACAAGGGAGAGACTTCAGGTGAGATAGGGGTTGCACTGGACCTTTCCTATTTCCGTCAGACAATCTCACCGTTGTTGGAACGTCCCTCTCTGCACTCAAGCAGATCCTCTCCCAGTATGTTAGTCACAACGCTTCAGACTCTGAGCCCCCTGAACGGGTTTTCACCACACCTGCTCCAACTGACTAACCTGAGCGATCTCTAACGCGACACCCCTCAAATCACCCGCCAACTTGACGACGTCCCTCCTCAACACAGATTGAAGTGGATCTTTGGAGCATAGTAAAAGTGCCAGATCATGGCGTGCTTCGAGGGGTAGTCGACGGATCGAAGGTACGGATGCTTGCCAGAGATGGAAGAAGGAGAGGAAGGAGGCTGATGATGAAAGGGGCTGAAACTTGAGCTGGATTCTGAGTGAAAATTCGACGGTGCGAGGTTCACTTACAAGGACAATTTTCATTCGTGAGCGTGAACGAACCATCAGGAGCCGAGATGCTCGGTCCGACTGTGGCTCCTAAAGCGGAGAAGAACAAGACCAACCCTGGACCGGCGATTTGGATGTCGACGTCTGAAATTAAGTTCGAACCAAACCAATCATCATTCAGGTACGTCCAAACACGGAGGGCCACATATCCCTCCAAGCCAGCTCCCAGCCTAAAGGTCACGTGTGGCCCCCCACTTGCGGTCTCACACCTGTCGTCATCCCAGGACAGAACTCACCACCACTGATCAACTCCTCATCATCCAACAAGCCCTCTCCCTTTGCTTGAGCCAAAGAATCTTTCATGATCGAATGAAAGCCTGTGAACACATAGAAGCCGGTTCAGGAACGCGTAAGCTCGTACGCGGATCGCGGAGACAGATTGCACAGCCGCCTTCGCACTGCTGGCCCTGGTGAGTGCCAGCCTCCGAGACGAGATGTGGTGAACACGTACCGGCTATGACGGCTTCTTCGGTCACCGTAGAGGTATTTAGAGGATGGGCCATGCCGATCACTTACAAGGGGGTGCGTGGTAGTGCGGAAGAGAGGGCGGGCAGAGAGAGAGCACGTGAGCTTGCGCGCGTTCGTCGGTAACGTGTGGGAGAGCTCAGGAGTGGTGCTGTAACACCAACTACAAACATTTTCAGTACCCAGCTCTGCCCTCAAAATGCCTCTTCGTAGTTACGATCACAATCTATCAAGCCTTCATCGTTTGTACAAGTGTAATACTGTGGCATTTGTTTAGAATGTACAAACTCGCACCCACTGTCCACACAACCCCTCTTCCATCTCCAAAACACACACCGATCCTCCTTCGAAAGCTTCATGCCTTCACATCCTTCATTGGTCTCGCCCTTCCCCACGAGACTTTGACCTCTTTGCCATCAATAACAACCTTCATACTACTCTTTGCCGCCGCGGCCTCGGCCCCTTTCCGATCCTTGAAATTCACGAAAGCGACCTTACTCGCCGGGACCAGCACAACGGACTTGAGGGCCGCTCCTTCCTCAGCGTAGTAAGCACGAATATGTTCTTCGGTTGCGGTTAGGGGTAGTTGGGTTAGGAAGAGGGATGTAATGGATTCGTCGGCCGGTGGGGCGAGGCCCGAGTCGACGGCGTTCTTGGCCATGATCTTGCGCGCTACGGGGTCATTCGTACCGTGGTCTGTGATGTTAGTGAATCAGGTAGGAGTCAGATTTATGCCGCATAAGAAATCCTCGAGGGCTGGTTGCCCCGTCCGCCCGGGGATCGGTCCGGGCGGACCGATCCCCATCATCATGAGAACTCACATCGATCCTTGATATTCTGATGGCTGAGCTCATTCTCGACCGGTAACTCATGGCGATACGGGCACTCGTCGCCTCGGTTACATGCCCCTTTGGCGTAAAACGAGCAGATGTGCGGTCTGTTGCGTTTGTATTCGGGGTCCTTGCGCGCGAGACGTTTGAGCAGCTCCTTACCGGCGCTATCGGCTTTAC
Organism: Microbotryum scabiosae; assembly: GCA_022702605.1. Classification (NCBI taxonomy): domain Eukaryota; kingdom Fungi; phylum Basidiomycota; class Microbotryomycetes; order Microbotryales; family Microbotryaceae; genus Microbotryum; species Microbotryum scabiosae. The sequence goes on along the minus strand of JAHWDV010000017.1, from coordinate 381,236 downwards.
CAAAGTTGATCGCACCCCCTGCCGCGCCACCTTCCATTGCGCTTTCGACTGTTGTATGAAATGGCTTGATGAGTAAGGTCACAAAATAGTCTGACGCTCCCAAACAACTGAAACTCACGATTCTGAGCATGGTACTCGCGATTGATCGCGCTCGTCGGCGCCTGGTTCTTCATCCTCAACGCCGTGTCCCTAACCTGCGTCGGCAAACCAAACTGCAGATCGAGCAAGCAGGTCTGGCAGACGTTTTTGGCCTTGGCGCAGGTTTGACAGATCTCGGTCTTTTTGTAACGCATCCCGACGCCGGGCAGCCAGCGAAAGATGGTGAAGGGGCGGGTGCAGATCTTGCATTCGGCTCCGAGAGGTTGTTTCGACATGCGCACGTAGCTATGGGGAATGCATGAGAGAATGGTGGTGAGCTTGAGTCATATGGTGACTCGGGTGTAGCAGTGCCCGTGGCGAGGCGAAAGCGGTGTCCACTCGACGTACGGATTAGGCCCCAAGCATGTCTCGCCTGTTGAGTAGCACACGTCAAAAAGGTCAGCATGCCATACAGTTGTCTGAATCTCACCCATTCTTGAACTGACAGAGTATAGGAAAGTCAGAGGTCTCGACCCCGGCCTTGTTGAGATCGGCTTTGGGAGGCATGTTGGTGGTGGTGCTACGCCACGCGGTGGTGGGAGATGGGGACGGAGAATAGGGCTGGGTATAGAGCAGCACTCGTTGAAGTGATGATATGCAGTCAAGGGATGAGGTGCGGTCGTTCGATTGGGCCTGAGTCCGTCTTTCGGGGTTGGTGGGCGAGTCGTCGGTGGTGGGAGGGAGGCCAACAGCGTGCGCGACTGGATTGGTCAGCGACCTCGGCTTCGGGACGACGTGACTTGGGGGTCGCACGAAATTTCACTCAGGGTTTTTTCCATTTGTTTTTCAAGATTCTACGGAGTTCCAAAATATTCGGTTTTCTGCAAAGAGATATCTGCCCGTGGCTGTCTTGTGTGCATCTCGATACTTCTATGAGGTCCAGCATCTCTCTCGAGTCTGCTCATGATGATCTCGCCGCCACATCCCAGCTACAGCACACTCCCTTCAATCCACAACAAACTTCCCCCCACCACCCCTCTCCGAGTTCTCTACACGTTGGCCTCCTGCCAACTCGTCCAAGCCTGCTCGCCCTGTCCCTCAACTCTCACCACAATATTCGCTCCCTGGGGTCCCAAGAACCCTCCCTGAATCCACGCCTCAATCTCCTCCGTCCCGAAAGGCCCATACTCCTGATCCGGCACTTGATCCGCCTGAGGTACCTTCCATTTATAGAAGAACTTCCTCCGATTCGGATCGATCGGCGCTGACGCCGCTGGGGTCGTCGAAGGAGATGGTCTCGCCGTAGCGACGTTGGATCTCGCAATCAACCCTCTCCTCGGTTGAGCCAATGACGCCAATCGTTCTTCCTCTTCTTCCTTGGCGAGATCAGGATCGACAGGGGGGACCCAATCCCTCCTTACTGCACCTTCCTCCTTGAGCGTTTGAATGATGGCTTCGTACGAGGTGTCGTAGATTTCCAATTCACCTTGCGCGAGCAGGGTCGAAGCGAGGTAGGTGATGCGATCAATCTTCTTCACCGCAGGGTCAATGTCCTCTTCTTCCTCCCTTCGCTTCCCCTTCGACACTTGCGACGACGCCGTAGGTTGTTCGTCCAGATCCATCGCCTCATCCCTATCCCTGTCCTTCGGTCTCACCACCTTCTTCGCGACTTTTCTCCTCCTCTTGCCCAACCGATTCAGCGCCATCGCAATACTCTCCCCAGGTCTGACCAACCCCAGCAAACCAATCAAACAATCATCCCTCTGTTGAGCCATCGCCTCCTCCCCTCTCGCCTCCTCTTCCTCCCTCTTCTGCGCATCATCCTCCATCCGTTTCTTGGATTCCCTTGCGGCGCGAATGGAGGCTTTGTTCACTCCGTCGAGCCACTTGTCGTGCGTTGCTAAAGGGTCATCGTTGTTGCGTACGTAGGTGCCGTCGGCGGAGAAGCGGCCTTCGTTGAGTTCTTCGGCCATGTTGAACGAGCTGAGGGACAAATCGAGACCAGATCAGCTTCCTTCCCTCTCTCCCAGATCCCATCAACGATAATTAGTGAAAACTTACCTCAATTGATACCCCATCCCCTTCTTACTCCTCCTACTCCTTGGCGCATCATCATCATTCGCCAAATCGTCCTGGAGCGCATACTCGTCCTCCTCTTCTTCCGCCAAATCCTCCGCTTCTCCCTCCTGCCCCTCCTCCCCATCTTGACCCTTGCCGAATTCCTGCCCTTCGATATCCCCCATCTCGAGGAACTCTTTCTTGGTACTCTTCTCCCCAGCGATTCCCTTGGCTATACGCTCCCCCTCGTCCCCCCCCCCACCAAACATATCATCATCCCCATCCTCATCTCCCTCTTTCTCCGTCCCCGTACCTTTCCTCCCTTTCCTCCCCCGACCGACCCCACCCAACCCATCCTCGGACCCATCAGCACTCGAATCCGAATCGTACCCATCCGTAACAACCTTCTTGCGCGTTGTAGACGGGTTGAGGAGGTCATCTTCTTCCACTTCGCCTTCGCCAGTGCTGGAGCCAGCTGGGTGGGTAGGGTTGAGCGTGGCAGGGTCGAATTTGACGCGTTTACCACCTGCTGAGGGGGGGGGGATACACTGTTTGTTTAAAAGCGGGGGTGCGACGGCAAGAGAGGAGAAAGGGACAGAAGGGTGGGGTCAGTTCCCCTACACGCACTCGCCTCAGGAGGTGTGGGATGGGTGTCAACTCACTTGGGTCTCGCAAATGACTCGGCGGGTCGTTTAGGTGCCATTTCTCTCAGGTCGTTCGCACCGCCGTGGAAGGACCAGTGGGAAGTAGGGAGCAGAGCTGCAGAGGGGGCAAGGCAGGCCGAGTCTCTCCCGTCGAGTGGCTTGGCAGGCCTCAGAGTCCAGTCCAAAGATTGAGCACGCGGTCCGTACCACCTCTTTTTTTACCTATCCGGGTAGACGCAGTGATCATCAAACTAGATTCGTTATTTCGAGCCAAACAAAGACTCTTTCCCGTTCCCATCGAAAGCGCCACATCCGCATCCCCTCACACATCTCATTCGACCTCTCCACCCCCTTCCACCTCTTCCACGGAAACCCACTCGTACTCGTCTCCCTCTTCCTCATCCTCCCCACGCCACCCCAACCCCCAAGGCAACGGCACTTTGCCCGTCCCTAGACCCCACCCCACAACCGCCACCCCCACTACCCCTAAATAGATCCATCGTCTCCTCTCAAATTCCAACTCCTTCTTCGTCTTCTTCTTCTTCCCGTCTCCCGTAGATGCACCATGGAGGACTCGAGGACCAGACCAGGGAAAAGTGGTAGGGATCAACAGGTTACCTAGATTCGAAAGCACGGTGAGAGGAGTCATCGCGGAAGCGGGTCGGATGATCGGGGCCGGACGTTCGGACCAGAGTGTTCGTCGGAGGAGGGTGGTGTGTGCCCATAGGCGCGGGAAGGACGAGTTGATCAGGTCGGCAAGGATCGAGGTTGGGAGAGGGAGGTAGAGGATGAGGGAGAGGAGGGAACAGAGTTGCGCGTCGAGGGGGGACGGACTGGGTTGGAAGTGTAGGGGTCAGGACAGGTCTAGCATGTTGAGGGTGGCAGATTGAAGAGGGCTCACGTTGTCGAAGAAAAGAAATAAGGCGTCGAACTGCTCGCCAACGTCTGCTCGAGCGAGCCAAAGACATTTCCAGCTGCAGCGATGATCTGGTGCAAAGAGTACATCCAAGTCGATCAGCTTCGTCCGTTGAACCGAACTGATAAGCTACTTTGCGACCTTGCGCACCTTGCTCTCGCCAAACTTTTTCTTGATCCTCTCTTTCCCCTCCTCTTTCTCTTCCTCCTTACGTTCCCTAACGCCTTCCGTTCCCGAAGCCAAAAGGGCCTTCTTTGCCCTTCGTTCGTTCTCTTCCTCTTTCTCCGCTTGGCCCCCCAAGTTCCACCAGGTAGGCTGCGTCGCATCCACCAGATCATGTGCCTGTGCCCTCAATTGAGCAGGTCGGATCAAGCGCAGTGGGTAAGAGAAGGAAGGGGCCAACACGCGTGAGAAGGCGTGCCAGTTCTTGGGGAGCTGGGTGCGCGAACGAGAACGACTCTTTCAAATTAGTTCGTACGAACACACAGCCTCTAGGAGCTGTTGCAACGACGCACGGAGTAGAGGGAATGCAACACCAGCGGTAACACAGTGGTGTCGAGGTAGGCTTCAAAGGCTTTGCCTTGGCTGCGTTGGACCGCATCGCTTGAATCGTTGACGAGCGAAGAGGTTTGTAAGAGGTGGCGCAGGATCGAGCTCGCGACAAAGCTTTGGTGGTGGTCTTTGAGGAGGGGGAGCTGGCCTGTGGGTCAGGGTAGGGGTCAAAGGATCAGTCGGTCAGTTCTGAAGCGACCTCAACGCGATGACGACGATGATGACACGAAGTTGACGACGAGCTGAGTGAGGTGCGATGGACATACGAGTAGGTGACACCCCCGGATCAGTCGTCTCGATCATTTCCCATTCCCCTGGTCTGAGCAACTGTAGATAAGATGCGGCCACTGTAGGGTATCACGGCCACCGGATCGCCAAATCAGACAAGTACAGTAACGAGATGAGCTTGATCGCAACGCTCAACTCTGGGGCTACTGACTTACCGAAGCATTGGGCATCCAGGGAAGGCAAGTCATGTTTGGTCGACCCGGGCCAGACGTAAAGTTGCAACATCTTGCTTGGCCTTGAGAGCGAAGGAGAACGTCGCAGGCACCGGCGAGTGGAGGTGACCAAGCCAAGCCGGCGCGCCCGACCGACTTCGGCACAGCGACTCGGGTAGCTCCGATACTGCTGCGATTCACTGGATAGCACTCGATCTGAATCTCACTAAAATTGTCCCGCCCCAGCCAAACTCTCTACAGCGTCCATCTCTGATCATTACACCTCACCCAGCATACCCACGCACACCCGTTTCATGCTACAATCGCATTCCTGATCCTCGCCGCGCAACTCAACAGCTGCAACTCTTCGTCCGCGCCATCGGTCAGGCACTTGTCCGTTTCTCCTAGGACGATCGCGATCTTGGCTTTGGCTTTGGGGTCGACCAAGGCGTTAAGGATCACGAGGTCATGCAGCTGAGAAAAGGGCATCAGGCACGGGATGAGTTGTACGGTTTCGGTGGTGCAGACTCCGACATGAAGGAAAAAAGCCTACCTGAGAAAGCACCTGCGTAGCCGAATATCCTTCCCTCGTCACTTTCTCCACCGCCTTTTGCACGACCCCGAACGCACTCTGGCCCTTGATCCCATAGTCCTCCTCAACCTGCATCGCTTCATCCTCATTCTCAAACGTAACCCCCAACGCGTTACCCAAGTCCCTCATCACTCGATCGGGAACGACCCCTCCAATCTCCTGCACGGACAAACTATCCAACTTGGTCCCACTCGCACCATGCAACCTCGAAGCCGACTGGAGATACGTGATCGCCCTCCTCAAATCCCCATCACTCGTCTTGATCAATGCCTCCAACGCCTCATCCGGACACTCGATCCCTTCCGCAACACAAATCGACCTCAACCTCGTTTCGGTCGAGGACGTGTCCAAGGGCTTGAACCGGAACTTTGAACACCTCGACGTGATGGGTTCGATGATGCGCGTGACGTAGTTGCAGATCAAGCAGAAACGGGTGATTTTAGAATGGGCTTCCATGATGCGGCGCAGGGCGGATTGCGCATCTTGGGTCATGGAATCGGCTTCGTCCAAGATGATAATTTTGAACGGTGGCGCGGGGTAGTTGCTGAAGAAGCGCGCCGAGTTTGATTCGGGTCAAAAGATGCAAGGAGACACCCCGTGAAACTGATTTCGCACTCACGAATCATGGTTCGTCGTCACGGTCGTCTTTGCAAACGCCTTGATCTTGTCCCTGACGACGGAAATGCCTCGTTCGTCCGAAGCGTTCAATTCCAACACGCGCGAACGGAACAGTTCGGGACCAAAGAGTTGGCGACACAGGGCGAGGATGGTCGAGGTCTTGCCTGTGCCTGGGGGACCGTAGAAGAGCATATGTGGGAGCTGTGTAGGATGCGATGGGGAGTAAGCGGCACGGCCAGAGTGCCAGAGCGTAGGATGTTCCCCCTTCCCCGACTTACGTTGGAAGAACCGAGGGTTTTTTTGAGTACAGCCACGGTATGGTCTTGAGCTGATACTTCGGACAAGTTCTTGGGTCGACTGTTGGGTCAAGAATACTGCATGAGCTCTTGACATGAACCAGTGAAGTGTGGGACGGAGCGGCGTACTACTTCTCGACCCAGGGCTGATCTTTAGGATCGACGACATGCTTGGGACCACCTCTCATCCCACCGCCCGCGAAGATGGAGGCCGCGTTCGTCTTTGCTTTGGCGGGTTTGGAAGGAGAAGTTGGTGCTGTGGTGGTAGATGAAGTACAAGTTGTCGCTGCTTCCGCGGGGGCGGCGGCGGCGGCGGCTACTGTGGAGGCGGGTTGGGTCTTGTTGAGCGAGGCGGCACGCATCATGGCAAAGGCATCCATCCTGGGTGCGCGGGGCTCGGATGACATGGTGTTGCCAACGTGGTGGTCAGAGGAGGGTGAGGAGCGTTAGGGCCGAGGAGTCAATCAGCTCGATCCGAGCGCGCCTCGAGCCTCGCTGCCCGCCTAGCCCGAGACGACTTGTCAAATTGTGGCACCGCGGGCGGGAAGACGCGTCGAAGGGGACGACGCGCCTCGACGCGTGCGCGCGGGCCACACCAATTTGCACCGAGGTGACTGTGCGCGCTTGACAAGCGATGCAGTGGTGTCCCTCCCTCCCCCCATTTCGTGGTGCTCCTCCCTCACCCGAACCACCACAGTCACTACATCGTCCCCCTACAGCATCAGTGACACCCAATCATCGTCGGGGTGTCCGACTGATCCCAGCCTCTTTTTGGCCTTTGCGCGTCACACCTTCTTTGCTCAGCCCGCGTCTGTCTGTCGGGTCGCTCTCGCGCTCACTCCCCACCCCGTCGCGCGCGTGTAGTGAGTGTGCTATGAGCGCCTCGTCTTCCTTCCTGGGTCAGTTTGTGTGTCCACCTCGCGTCTCTCCTGCCAACCGACTCACGTGGCATCTCCTCCCCTCACTCCCGACTCAGACACCCCAAAACCATTGACGACCAAGTCGATCGCCACCACCACCACCAGGCCGTTCCCATTCTCGTCCTCGTCTCCCCTCGCTTGCTCCTCTTCGTCGCGCGACGGGTGCTCTTCCCCTTCTCCCTCTTCCGCCGCATCGACTCTCGCGTCCTCGGTCATCCAGTCGAGCAAACACCGCCACATCGATATGGACATCATCACTCTACTCGACTCGTCCTCTTCCCCTCCTCCTTTAGGGGAGGACGTCGAGAGGGAGATGGACGTTCAAGTGCTCGAAGATACCAGTAACAACAACGAGCCCTCGAGCTTGTGCAAGAGGAAGCAAGCACAACAACCTCAACAACAGGGTAAGCGCCTTCCTGGCGCATCAGACCACAGGTCCATATCGACGTGCGCGTCCTCATCTTGCGGTTGGGAAGGTCTTGCAGACTCGATCAAGAAACCAAAGTTGCTGCCCGAGCAAGATACACCCATGTCAACCCCGTCCAAGACCGCGCCTTCAGAGAATCTCAACCTCGCATCGGCATCTTCTGCGATCAAGTCAACGACGACGACCCCCAAAGTCAACACCAACGGCACCGCCGCCTCTCCTGCCACTCTCGAACCTTCGCTCGTCGACTGGGTCAAGCGCAAGTTCGTCGTCAAGCAGAAACCATTCGACGCGACAAAGATCCCGAGTGCGATTGAACGTGGGTCGAATACCATCCTTTCCGCTTTTGATACGCGCGACACTGACCCGACCCGACGCGTTTTTGACGTTCACCAGGCTGGACGGCGTTCACGACCGAGTTTGCGCAAAAGTTCCATGCGGACCCCGATTTCCAATTGACCGAGTACCCGCAGCAACATCATGCGGTGTTTGCGGCGATGATCAACGAGTCGTGAGTAACCACAACCTACCATCATTGTACCCAGCACAAAGTCCCTCATCCACATCACCCTGCGAAACTCCCCACCACACCCAGAACTAAGACCCTCATCGCCTTGTCCAAATCTATCCGCGACGAGCTCGTCAAAGCCCTCGACGGCGCGATCCTCGGTCTAGCGATGCAAGCCGACCTCGACGACGAAAATGAGGATGTCGATGCACCTGAGGTTGAGAGCAATTCCGTTCTTGAAAGGGTTCCGTTGTGGGCTATTAAGAGCCTTGTGGGGGAGTTGGCGAAGAGGGTCAATCATGGGTTGGAGGCGGGGAGTCTCCTTGTTGGTGATGGGCAGAACGACGAGGACAAGATGGACGAAAACCAAAACCCGTCCGACGTCACTCGATCCTCCAACCCCATCGTCGTTCCTCAAGGCTTACAACTCTGGTTCTGGGAACTCGACGAAATGAGTTTACTACCGACCGAATTGCAGGCGAGGTTGACGAAGAGGAAGCATCAGAGGTTCGAGATGAGCAAGGCTTGTATGAGGATTTGGGAAGGGCTAGGGGAAAAGGAGAGGAAGGGGGTGCTGAGTGAGGTCAACGGGGCGGGAGGCAAGAATGAGGAGCCGAGTACGAGTACGGACAAGGAACCCAAGGTGCAGGTCGCCAAGACTGTAGCGGTGGCTTCCTCATCTACGGCGAATTCGGAAGCGAGTGGGAGTGGTAGCGCGATCAAGAAGAAAAAAGTCAAGACGGATGAGCAATTGAAGGCGGTAGAGGAGAAGAGGAGGAGGCGGGAGGAGGAGGAGAATGAGAAGGCGGAGAAGAAGGCGGCGAGGGAGAAGGTGGTGAGTCTTTTCTTGGTCTGACGGGACGTGGGGTGGGTTGTGGGTGGGTGGATGCTGATCTGCACTTTGGTCGTCCGGTTCAGGCAGCGGAGAAGGCGGCGGAGAAAGCCGTCAAGGATGCCAGGAAGGCTGAAAAGTTGGCCGAGGAGGAGAGGAAGCGCAAGGTGAGGCGGTCGATCGCACTTAGCCCCAGGTCTGAGTGAATACTGAACCTGAGCCCGATGGTTGCCTTGCAGAGTTTGTTCAAATCCGCGGGATTCATGAACGCTTTCGTTGTGAAGAAGACGCCTTCGCCTGCCGCGTCGAATGATGCGACGTCCAACAGTGAGCAAACGTGATCATGTACTTGCCTTTCGAAATAGGAGCTGACGAGTGTGCTCGTGTGAACAGGCGCGGGTCAACGCGTCAAAGAGTCGGATTTCAACCTCGTCTTCAAGGACTTCAACGACGCTCGCGCCGGTGTCGAAGTCGCCCCCATCAACCGCTTCAAGAAGTACCGTCTCGCTACCAAAGGCAAACTCCCCGAAGTCCGCATCGACTCTGAGCCGACTTTATCCAAAGAGGCGGCTTTGGCGGACCTGACCAAGGGGGTTCCTGCGCGACGCATCCCGACGTACCATGCTGCCCTCCCCAAGACGACTGTATCGGTCCGCTCGATCGCGGAAGAAGTCACGCAATGCGCCGTGACAGGTGGCGATCCCGCACCCCTCTTGAAGATTCTTCAAGATCGTTGTAAAGTCCCGGTCAAGCTCTTAAAGTTCCATGACGACGTTCGCCCGGGCTACGTCGGGACGTGGACCAAATGGAGTCGCACGATCGGACCTCGTGCACCTCTTGAACTCGATCGAGCGTTGATCAATTACGAGTACGATTCCGAGGCGGACTGGGAGGAAGAGGATGAGGAGGATGCGGAGGATTTGAGATCGGGGGATGAGCTTTCGGGAGAGGATAGTTCGGATGACGACCTCTCGGACGATTGGTTGGCGGGGGATGACGATGTGGAGTATTTGGAGGGGGCGGGGAGTGAGGATGAATTGAGGATGGATGTGGATGGGGGAGCGGAGGATCTCGAGTTGTTGGCTACGAGGAGGAAGTTGGAGAGGAGGGAGAAGAAAGGCAAGGCGAGGAACAAGAAAGAGATCAAGGCCTTGATTCCGATCGTCAAGGGGCCTTGTTGGGAGACGAGAATTGGCGTACCGAAGGAGAAGATGTTTGAGTCGATGAGGATCCAGTTCTTGAATGGTCAGTTGCAACGACTGTTTTGGACACGGCTAAGCGGGGCCTGGTTCTGACCGTGTCTGTCGTTTCCTTGGCAGACGCTCATGTCGGGATCGATCCCTTCCGCTGGGAATCGCAGCCTCCTCCGCCTCCGACGAAAATCTTGACCGCCAAAGGCAAAGGCAAGGCCGTCGCCGACTTGACCAACACGGACGTGTCGGCGCCCGGTCAAACAGGAGGCAAGAAGAAGGCCGGTCGTTCCACGACGATCATGTCCGACAGTGACGTCGCTCGCATGATCTCGTTGATCCATGGATCGGAGATGATGTCCAAGATCAAGTTGTTGGAAGGCGTGGTGGAGAAATTGAATCGCTCGTCGGTGGTCAAGGTGCCTAAATTGACGGTGCAAAGCAAGTGGGGGGAATTGGATCCGAAGAAGGTCGAGAGTGTGGCGATCAAGGGCAAGAAAGTGTGGGAGGTCGGTCAGGTCATTAGGGTGAGTGATGCTGCTGCTTGGTATGGCACAAGTTGGACTAGGGTTGTTGCTAACTTGACAACGACCATCGGCCTCACAGGCCAAGTACGGGGTCGCTTGATGCGGGAGTTTGTGACGCTTATAGAGGTGATTTTGAGTAGCACTGTTTCTTTCTCTCGGGGGCTTTTTCCATTCGTGTTTCTCAGCGTCGCCGTGCTCTCACGTGTACTAATGACAGCAGCGATAACCTTACTCTGAGCGTCGAAATTCGAGCGAGGAACCAAGCCCCGCGTCGATGGGTGGTCCGTGCGAGTTGACGCGTGTGCTTGGCGCGCACTTCGCCGAGCTCAGGCCACACGTCACTCGCTCTCCCTCTCACTCCGCCGCCACTCCACCGCTAGTCTGCGGACTCCCGGTACCCGATGCCTCCAGTCGGAAGGCGGCGAAGTGGTGCGCGTAGTACTGGTCCCGGTCCGTTCTACCCAAACTCAACACAACTCCCCTCCCCCCCTCGATCGTGGCTCCTAGCGACGACACTCCTCGTGGTGCTCATGGTCCTTTCGACCTCTGCATCCTCCTCCCCACCCCGCCCACGACCCTTCTCCGTCCTCAAACGCAACCCCACCTATGCCCCTCTCTCCACCTCTCACCTCGCCGCCTTCTCGACCCTCACAGACCTGAACGAGATCCTCGACTTCACCAGCCCTTCCTCGGCGCTGAGCAAGCTCCTCATCCCCCGCGCCGCCGGGTCCTCCAACCTAACGACCTTGCAAACCTACCTCGTCGACTTTTTCACCGACCTAGGCTGGCACGTCGAACAAGACCGTTTCACTGCCAAGACACCGGTGGGGGACAAGAGCTTCAACAACCTCATCATGACCCACGACCCCGAAGCGACGAGGCGCTTCGTCGTTGCCGCCCATCTGGACTCGAAATACTTCCCCACCCCTCCAGAGGATCAATTCGTCGGAGCAACGGATTCGGCTGCCCCTTGCGCGATGTTGATGGACCTCGCTAAATCCTTGACGCCTTGGTTGGAGCTCCGCAAGAAACGCATTCTCGCACAAGGTGGGGAAGATGGTCGGTCCACCCAAGCCGAGACGTTGCGGATCATCTTCTTCGATGGCGAAGAAGCGTTCGTCGAGTGGACGAACGAGGATTCGATTTATGGCGCGAGCCATTTGGCGAAACACTGGTCCAAACCTAGCACACGACCTTCGCCGATCGAGAACGTTCCTCGAACGGAGATGCAGAGGATATCCCACTTCGTCCTCTTGGACCTGCTAGGCGCTGTCAATCCCTACTGTCGATCCTTCTATGGTCCGACAGGGTGGTTGTACGACGAGTTTGCAAACGTCGAGAAAAAGTTGGGCGAGGCGGGGATCTTGTGGCCGGGATATGAGGGGAAAGCCTATGCCAAGCTTTCGACGGCGCAGGAGCATGGGAATCCGATGAAGAGCTTCTTCATGCCGAGATCGACTTCCGGGTTTATGGGCAAAGGCAAGTCGTGCTCTCACCTATCCCCCACCAAACTATCCCACCACTTACCCTCTCAGCCACCCACCAAACAGTCGAAGACGACCACATCCCCTTCCTTGACGCTGGCGTTCCCGTAGTCCACATGATCTCCGTCCCTTTCCCCGCCGTATGGCACACCATGCTCGACAACATCGACGCCCTTCATCTACCCACGATCAAGGCATGGACGTTGATCATCCGTTTAGTCACAGTGGAGTATTTGGGTTTGGATCCTGAGGGGGGTACGACGACTGTGAAGGGGAAGAAGGGGGAGGTCAAGGTGGAGCCTAAGGCGAAACGGAGGAATGAGTTGGTGAGTGGCATCCAAGGCGCTTCGGGTGTCCGAAGCGCATACTGATTGACATGGCCTCTCTCCCTCGGATGCTGTTGACACCTGGTCCTGCAAGTACAGTAGACATGATCAATGAAGCGGTGTGATACAACCCATTTTCAGTTTGTCCCCCGGGTACTCTTCACAAGGCAAAAGGTCAAATTCGAACACAAGACTTCTTCATCCTTTCGAAACATACCAAGAGAAAAGCAAGAACCACATGCAACTGATCCAACAAAACAAAGGCAGAGATGAAAAAGAAACAGATGAAAACATGATGAGGATTATGCTACCCCAAAATGCGCGGGTCTACCCAGCAGACCGACTTTTATGGTTTGGGGGTGGGTGTGAAAACCGTGAATCGGAGGACAAAGGACAGGGAGATGTACAGGTCCCTTGAGGTAAACAGACATATAAAGAGATTGTGATGTATGAAAGAGGGTAGTGGAGAATATGCTTGACTGAGAACGACGACGGCAATTTGCGAGGGAGACGAGGAGAATGGAAGCGCTGCGCGGTATCACGCATATCGGGACTCGCCCAAGAGGCCGGAGAAGAAATCGCGCTCCTCGTGCGAGGCCAAGATCTTGGAAGCCGGCTTGGGGGCCGCCGCCTCCTCCATGGGAGGTGAGACAACCGTGGCGGGAGTCCGAACAGGGGTATGTGCCGAGACGAGAGGGGACCCGATCGGCGTCGACGAGACCACAACTTTGACGGGTTTGTTGGCGTTGTTAGTCCCCGCGACTCGGTTCATCGTCGGATGCAGAGTGATGGGGGTACCGATCATACCGGGGAAGTGCTCGATCGTCGGTGTCCCTGCCGCCAAGGCCTCGGCCGTGAGCTTGTCGATCATCGCGCGAGAAGTGGGCTGCATCGGCGACATTCCGTGGAACATGGGCGAACCCGACATTGTGGGAACGCCGTCGAGATGGCCTTGGACGGACGTCGAGAGATGACCGTCGTGCTCGCCGAAGAAAGGCATGCCCACGTCTTGCTCGGTCGAGTACGGGTCCGCGAACGCCAGCGACGTGCAGTCCCACGGTGAGATGGAAGACTGCGAATAGCTGCGCTGGACTCGGGCATGGGGAGGAGCAGACGGGCCACTGATGAAGGGAGGAGGGTCTATCGGGGTGTGGACGATCTGCGTCAAAGGCGTGTGCAAGCCACCCATGGCCGCCGTGATTCCTCCTTGGCCCTGGGCTTGCTGAAACGAAAAGTTCGGCAGAGGGGGGATCTGCAGGGAGAGGTTCGGCTTGTTGACAGAGTTGCCGCGGCGATGTCCGAAACTTGAAGAAGAAGGTCCCGTGCGAGGAGGCTGTTGAGGCAGGTTCTGGATCATACCGAGTGGCATTCGTTCGATCGGACTGGGCACCGACATGGGCATCTGCATCTGCATCGGCATCGGCACCGCTGCGGGCATGGCAGGCAGCGGACTGGGTTGGTTCCTGATCAACATCGAGAGCTCAGAGAAGGCTCGGCCGGGCCAGGAAGGATCGTGGAGGTGAACGGTGTGCGCCACGACGAGAACGACCTCGCTTTGGACCCCGCCATTCGAAGAAGCCATGGCTGCGTCGCGCACCAAGAACTCTTGCACCACAAGTACCCCCTCCGCGATGTGCGCGAAAGGCTCCAGCTCCTCCTTGGTCTTGGTGAAGATGAGCGTGGGGACGATTTGATGCGATCCATCAAAGATCTCGGCCTCCTTGGCAAAAAGCCAGGACCAGAACTTGTCACCGAAAGGCACGTTGTACTCGATCTTGCCATTCGCGTTCCTCTGCGACGACCGCGGCGCATCGCCGACCTCGGGCGAAGCAGCTGAAGCGGGGGAAGAAACGGGGGAGACCGAAGCTGGGCGGCCGGCCGAGGAGCGTTCGACCGAGCTCGTCTTTTCGACCCGTTGAAGCTTGCCGGCAATGTACATCGAAGTGACTACGGACAAGTCCAGCTCTTGCGTAGACGACAGCAAATAGCTCGAGTGGAAGTTCGTAGGCACCGGGCGACCCGAGTAGTGCTCGTCAGGGATCGTCACATTGAGCTTGGCGTGCATAAAAGGGCACTGGTATTTGTCGTACATGCTCATGAGGCGGTCGTAGCTGACCGTCGCGGACGGTAAACTCTCGATGAAGGAGACGCGTTGCGATCCGGTCGCAGCGTCTGCCGAGTCGAGTCTGGCCATCACCTCGGTGCCATTGGGTTTGCCGTTGGACACCCAGAAGCACAGCGATTCGGGCATCACTGTGCCGGCGTATCGACTTGCAGGGGAATGCTCCGATAGTAAGCCGAGGTTACTGATAGCGCATGTGAGGGTCGTTGTGGGAGTGAGGGGCATCGGGCCATACGGCGACGGGACAGAAGGGTAATAAGGCGCATAGTGTCCGGCTATGGGCATGTTCTGCGTCATCGGGTATGCGGTTTGTGGCATCATGGGCGCCATGGCCATAGGTCGCATTGCCTTTGCGGCTACAGACACGGGGAAGGCCGGGTATAGTGCGACTCGAGGTTGATAGCCAACACCAGGCATCGGCTCCGGGGAAGCTCCGTCTAGGGATTGGATCTGGTGCGTCGGGAACCAATAACGTGCCTCGGCGTCGGTCAGCATTTTCCGCTGAGGTTCGAAGGTCTGTGATTGCCCTTGGGCTGTTTAGTAGGATGGAATGTGGAATGTCAGAACTTTGCTCGAGTCAAGTCAGGGCCCAAGGCGACAGTGGCGGAGTTACCAATGATCGCGTTCTTGATGACTTGGATGTGGCTCGAGATTTGCTTGCGCGTGCGCTCTTGGTGGCACCGATCCAGGATGTAGAGGGCGATGAGCTCGTTGCGACCCGCGGGTTTGCCGTCGACGAGCACCTTGCGGCGTCCCAACTCGGGCAAGTTGAAGTAGGCTGTCGGTTCACGAGAAAAGAGGGTCAGCTCGCGATTTCATCAACAACGCGCCGCACTCAAAGCGTTTGACAACCCACCATTCCGGAACGCTTCGTCGATGTCTTTTGGCCAAATACTGGCATCGTCGCTCTGCTTCGCCACGCCTCGCTTGACCTCGGTCGCCGGGTCGAAACGCAGCTTGGGGATCGGGGGACGACGCACTACTCCGGCGGGACTGCCGCTACGAGATGGCGAATCCGACCCGTAGTGAACGGCCGGAGCCGTCAGTCGACGTTGCAGCTCGGGCCGAGTGTGCTTCTGGTCCTGCAGCATCATGTCATAGCTCGGCGAGCTCGACATTGAACTTCCGCGCATCCCAGCCGAGAATTGTAGGGACGACGACTTTGTCATGGGAGAGGACGCGACCGTGGAGTACGAGCTGGCGTAAGGCGAAGGAGATCCAGCCTCCCATCGGAACGACGAAGCCGGCGATGAGGACGAGGTCGCGGAGCCATGGACGCCCATCGCCCACGTAGATCGCGAAGGCGGCATGGGTGACTTGAACGTGTCTTGGGAGGGTGAGGTGAGGTTTGCCGGGGAAGAATGCGAAGCTTGCATCGCTACGCTCGAGAGGTTGCGCGATCCAGGGGCCAGCTCGCCAAAGATGGGTGAGCCCCTGTACGCTACTTGCACACCCTCACGCGACATGTTGAGCAAGAGCAATGCGAAGAGGAGACACACTGGTTACGATAAAACTTGGCGAGTGTCAGTAAACACACTTTCGACTCGTACATCGCCCTGCCGATGACGGCGCGTCACGCGTTGCAGTGTACCCCGGTCGCCTCGCGTGCGAGCGGCGTGACGGCTGTGCCGCCGGCGCGGGCGAGGGATAATTTGAGGTGACGGATCGCGACGTACCAGCACCCGATCGGAAGTAGAAGGAGCGATCGCGGGTTTCTTTGAGCACGGATCAACCGATGTTCTGATGTTCGGTGCTCTTCAAGTCGATGTGTCGTCTGTTGCAGGGACCTGCGGAGTGCCGAAGGTGGGCGCGAGCTGGTGCTGGCACGCGTTGCTGCTCGAGGTCGTGACGCGACAGCCGGTCGTCGGGTCGAGGCGTAGAAGGCGCGAGCGTCGTAAGGAGAAGGGCCAGAGGAGCCGAATGAGCGACAACGAGTGAGCAAGAGCTCTGGACAGCTTGTTTCGAGGGTGGAGGAGAGTCCTGGACCAGCAGTCGACGGACACTGGGCTGCACAGGGAGGTTGAGAGGGAAAGCCAAGGCCGCGACTGAGGCGCGTGCAAGGAGCTGGTGCCGGACCCCGACGCCGTCGGTTTGCCAGGCAGGTCCTTCAATTCGACAGAACCTTCCCACGGGATAAATCTCCTACAACGTCTTGAGCAGCTCCTTTCATGACTAACAGTGCCATTATGAAAGGAAAAAAGTCATATATCTGAGTGCACTGCTGCGTTAAACTCCAAGGGGAAGAAGGCTGTGCGAATCCCCGTCCTCCCCGTCCGAGATTCGCTCCGTAAGTTCCGGTCGGGAGGAGTGCTTGACTTGACCATCCTCAGACCGGACAGAGACAATCCTTACTGCTCCCAATGAGCAATCTTCGACGAGATCATATACTACTATTTTCGCTGTAACGTCTGAAAAGTGTCCCCGATCTCTATAGCTATGAGACGAAGGGCCTGAGCTCACTGCAGTGCCCTGTGCTGACGCTCACTCGGTGGTGACGACGGCGATATCGACGATCGGCTAGATTTCATCCGGGGTCGCCTGGCTTCCAAGTCTCGTTATATGGTGCTCAGGTACATCGACGTAGATCACTCTGATCCTCCCTCGATTGGATCTGAAATGAATTTTGGGCCCGACCCTGTCCTGCATCATGTAACAGACACCAGGGGTCGTGAAGCTGACGTCTTTATGAAAGGCCGTCCAACCGAGGTCGGGCACGGGCGTCGCGACGCGTTCCGCCTTCGCAGCCTCGACGCGATGACCAGACGAGTTGATAGAACCTCGATCAACTACGAAACACCAAGGGGCACCGCCGGATCAAGGGAGGGGGGAGAAAGTGGTGCGTGCGTGTGGTCAAGAGGTAGTACACACCGACTGCCAAGGCTCAGCAGGATGACATCACCAGTCGGATACCTATTAAGACCACTGCTCTCATTTACTCGTGCCCAAATGTCGCGCAGCCCAGAAGGGCCGGGAAGAGCAGAGAGACGCAGAGTAAGGGGTTCGCCCACAGATGGCAGGACAACAACGTGACCCCATCGATCGGGAATAGAGGCTTCGGATTGAACAGACGGTTTGGAAATCGCTCCTGATCATTGGCTACCCATCTTTTCACTTGAGTAGCGTGAAACACTGGGTGGATATTCCGGTTCGAGTATCGAGCGCCAAGCCGTAGGGTGTACGACGAAGTTGCGGGAGAGTAAGCCGTGCAAGGACCAGCCCAGCGAGCCGTCCACTTCCGCGCGCGGGGCGAAGTTGGTTCCGATCGTCGCGAGCATCCGTCCTCAGATGGTGGGGCAACTATGGCGCCTCCCTGATCAACTCGGCGCTCAAAGCCGGAACTGGCAGGCTGTCTTCTTTTGCAAGACGAATCGTAAAGGTTCCTGGGATTCTCTATCTTCATAGCATTCCTCGCCGTTTGGATTGACGGCGCTGAAGACCAAGATCTCGAGTGCCACGCACAGTCGATAAGTCGATGCAGGTCGGGTGACATATCGAACCCATATCCGTCGCTTTCAAAGAAGAGATATGCGCGAAGATGTCGGATATGTGGTAGGAGCTGAGGCCGCTCCAGTAGGCTATCGATGTCATTGGTGTCGCACCAGCCCTAGCGACCATGGATCACGGAGCGAAACGGGCGAGGCTTGACAATGACCGACAGCCGACGGCTCGTCATACAAAGATGTTTGAGGCTCCGGACCCGCTTGAACCACTTGTTGTCGCCGATCGTGCCGATTGGTTCGCGGCCGACTGCATGAAAGGAGGATGGGTTCCCGTCGCCCAAGTGGGGCAAGTACGATGCGATGACACCGAGCGCCTCATCCGGCAAAGATAGGAGGCTCGTCAACCTGATCCACCCGATGATCATCAGGATCAGCGTGCTCAGACCGAGACAAAAGAAGCCGAGCTGGAGACAGAAGCTGAAAGTCACATTACGGTAGAGTCTATTTTGGCTTGTTCAGAGCGGATTGAGGCTAATCAGGTCTGATTAACGCCGATGAGCTAAGGCGGCTGGGAAGAAATCGGGTGTTGATGAAGGCCAGGCATGGAAGTCAAAGCGTGACGGTCAGTGATTAGCAGCAACAACTGTAGCCAAGGCGATGTATCGACCGATGCGCAATCCGGCGGCTGGCGCTGCGGGCCTGAGATAAACGAGCAAGAGCCAGAGTTCAAGAGAGGTCCAAGCTCGGAGGCCGGCGAGACCAAGCACGTCACGTGATCTCGCGAGGAGGCCAGGTCGCAACTTCACTCTGATCCTATACAATTTCTCTAGTACCAAAAGCTAGAGCCCGCCAACCGTGACATTCAGCGCCTCGCCAAATTGTCCGCTTAGCGTGAAAGTGCTTAATTCCCGACATGAGAAGTACAGTTATAAGACTGAATAAAGAATATGAGAAAGCAGAATACCCAATATGTGAAGATCGCTCAGGTTGGTCTCTGTTTTGGATTATTCGACTCGTCCTCGGACGCGGTTGATGACTGGGATCACCTCTTGGTAGCGCATCTGTTCAGTGACGTGGGTTAATAACGGACAAGTGCCCAATGCCGAGTCCACAACACCACCCAGACTCACCAACAACCAGAGCACAACCTCGTTCTTGATCCTCTTGTACCCAAACTTGCGGAACAAGGCAATAAGCGCGAACAGGGTGAACCATTTCGCGATCTTCTTCTGCGCGTGACGAGCGGCAACACGAACCGTTCCACCGGTTTGGGTGAAGTTTTCGAACTTGGGCTTGCGCGTGCGCCAGACGAACTCGGACGTCGGACCGGGGAAGGTCGCGACGACTTTCTCACCCAGCTTGTAGTAGGACGTGCACCCTCCGTTCCAAACCGTTCCCTCTGCGATGCGACGATACGAGCGCATATCAGCAAGGCTTTCCGTTTTGAGCGCGGAGTACAGTCAACTTACTAAGTCGGTTCTGGATGTACTCGTTGTACTGTTGCTCGACCTCGACCTTGCACTCGAACGACTTGACGCCATACTTGACCATGGGCTCGATCATCTTGACGATGTAGTTGACTTGCGCCTCGGTCGAGTAGACGACCGAAGCCGTTCCGGACGCAACATTGGGGCCAAGGACCGAGTAGAACTGGGACAGGTCCAAAGATCCCGATCAGCCTCGAACATTACGTCACGTAAGGAGGAGTCCAACTAACGTTGGGGTAGTTGGCAATGGTCGTTCCGAGGTAAGCCTGGGGACCATTCTGCTCCTTCCATTGCTCGGTTACGGTTTTTCCGTTACGACCAACGATGTTGATGCCCAAGCCGACTTCGGAGACATCAAAGCCCGTCCCGAGGATAAGCACGTCAAACTCGTACTCCTTGCCCGACTTGCCGAGCAGGCCCTTCTCCGTGATGGTCGAGATGCCGTCAGTGACGAGCTCGACGTTGCTGCGGAACAGGCACTGGAGGTAGCCGGGGTCCATGATGACGCGCTTGCAACCAAAGGGGTACCTGGGCACTAAGAAGCTGCGCCGTCAAGGTTGGTCAGTCTCGACTGTCTAGGCTGATGAGGAGGGTGTAACTCACTCGTGGTACTTCTCGGGCGAGTTCTGACGGATGTAGTTGGCCATGTGCTCCTCAACGTAGTGCCTCAAGGTCGAAAATTGTAACCACCAAACGACGAAGCGCGAGTCGGATGTGATCGCGATAAAGTTGCGGTACGAGCGCATCAAGCCGGGGACGTAGCGGAACGCTGCCTTGGTTACACCAGAGTAGTCCTTCTGGTCCCGCGGGGCGAACCAACCTGCGAAACGCCAAAGGATCAGGATCTTGGTCTCAAGGCAACTCGTGATCGAGAAACATACTGGGGGTACGACTGAAGTTGATTACTTGGGTCGACTTTTCCTCGGCAAGGATCGGGATGAATCTGCGAAACAGTGATCTCATCAGCTTCCTTCGACCTTATATTCGGACTGTGCTGAATCCACTCACTGAGCAGCAGAGCAGCCGTTTCCAATGACAGCGACACGCTTTCCCTTGAGGTCGACGTCCTTGCGCCAGCGCGCCGAGTGGAACACGGGGCCCTTGAACGAATCAATCCCCTTCATACCATGGGGTTTGTCAAGCGGGGTCGAGAATCCGCCGATGCACGAGACGAGCACGTCGCACTTGATGGAGAAGTTCGAGCCGTCCTTGCGCTTGAACTCGACGTTGTAGCCTTGCTCGGCGGCGATCCATTCACCCTTGATGAAGGTGCTGTCGAACTTGGTCTGCTTGGCCAGGTCGTGCTTCTTGTAGATACCTTGCCAGTCTTTAGGATGAAATTGATGAAGTGGATGATCAGTTACATGCGATTTATCTCCTGGCATGGCACGGGAGAATGCGGATGAGAATTTGGTTCACCCACATTTCTGAATCTCAGCCTGTCCGGAGTACTTGCTCGTCCAGTCAGGGTTCAGTTCGGTCGAAAGAGAGTACCCTGGATGATTGTGCGGATGTTGAAGAATGGTTAGACATTAAATGTAACAGGATCCGGAGACGGCGAGGTCGGTGACCGGCAGTGGCTCCGAGGGTCAAAGCGTACAATGAGATGGGACATCGCAGGCACATCCAGGGCTGGAGGAGAAGACGTAAAGAACAGTTAGAGACCTTCCGTGTGGCATGGTTACACAACCGCCATGCTCTTCCGACTTTAAAAATCCGAGGCTAGGAGGGCACGGGGTGAAGAGCCGTGTGACGGCGGCAATCCACTCACTAGTAGTTGTCGCGCCAGGTACCTCCGACCTCATGGGAGTGCTTCTCGTAGCTGTGAGACGCACAAACAATGGCGTGAGTGACCTGCCTCGCTCTTAATCACCCCGAACGTCCTCGACTGAACGCAGCAGAGCCTCATCGAGTCACTGGGGACTCGTAAACGGCGGCCATCTCGATCGGCGCGCTTTTGAGCGAACTGCCTTCCGAACCCGTCAAGCTTACATCGTGACGGTCTTTTCCAAGCCGAGATGTTTTTTGAGCTCGAGAGCAAGGGTTATACCCGAAAGGCTGCGAGAAGGTGGGAGCAACACGGAATGTCAGCGTGCGACGAGTGGGGCAAAAGATCGCCGAGCCCGGCGACCTTTCAAACCCGAGTGGGGCTCAAGATGGCGCCCGGACCGGGGACGGGGGGAGAAGGGAGGCGAGGGGAAAGTAGGTAATGCACTGACCCTCCACCGATGATGGCGATCGTGGGTTGGTTCTTGGGCTTGGGTGACATGGCTCTGTACGGTGTCTTTGTGGGAAAGAGAGATCCATCCGTGCGAGCCAAATTACCCCGGCCAACACCGGAACGACGCCCGGCCTCATCGTGATCACCCCAAGCTCGCGATCACGTTCGACTGTGCGTCAGATTTGGCAGTGCTGCTGCTGCAAGCCCGGCACCGCGCCGGGTGAGGGCTAGCACGAATAAGCGCCCCGAGACCAAACCTTTGGACGGCCGAGATCCCGTAACCCAGGATACAAGTTCATGTCTCCACCTCCACTAAGTTTTCACCTGCACGGACGATTCGAGTGCTGGCAGAGAATGAGAACAATCATCCATTACTCGCGTAGCGTGAACCACTCGCTGCTGGGCCGATGCTTCTATATTGATGCTCCGAGAATATCAGCATGCCCAATTCTAGGTTCGAGTACCTACCTGCTTACTCGTTAAAACACGTCACTGGAGGTGTTGGGGGTGCTGCGTCGGAACCGGAACACCTTGCGGGGAACTGGGGGCCATATTTTGGCGAGCGAAATGAAGGACAGGGGCTTCGGCCGAAGCTAACCGCTTGGGCCCTTCACTGGTTGTAAAGAGTGTCTAAGAACCAGGTGAAAATAAGAGAGATCGCTGCTTGGTGCGACCTTGTATGGCAATATTTTCGTCGGATGAGAATTCTTGTCGTTCGCGCTCGGACCGCGCGCCGGTTCGACACAAGCCAATTGGAATAGAAAAGGTGGTTGGTGCTCACACATTTTTGTGAATGTGAGGGCTGCATTGTTCCAGTGGCTTTGACTTTACATAAGTCCAACCCCCCCCCTTTTTTTAATAAACATTGATTTTGCGTAGATAGCGGAATATGTGAAATCTAATCAGGCTTGATACACAGCGAGGCATTGGATCCGGATAACCTGCGCGTTTGATGGCGAAAAGAAAATGAGCACAAAGTAGGTGCTGGCGACTCGACCAGGTCAACCAAGATTGAATTTCCAGCATACCATTCGAGTCACTCATGAGTGGAATGGGTGCGCAATTTCGATCTAAAGATCGCGTTGCACCTCGGTTTGAAGTCACGGGTTTCGGCGATCTCAGCTGGCGATCGGCTGGAGTGCGACGTCTCTCCACACCGGGGCCAAATTTCAAGTTGATTTATGTGTTGTAGCCAGATTTCTACTAGACTTTAAAACGCTCCCCTGATGAGTACCTTGAAGGCTGTTGGAACACAAGAGGAGTGGGTGTCTCAGGCCCGGTCGGGAATTTGCCCGTTTGTTCGAGCAATCGCTATCGGGCGCTACTTGGGACTCTGACTTTGTCTGACTCAGTCTGACCTTCTACACATCTCGTGTCCCGTGCTCGCCTCAGCCTCGGCCGCGCATTCACATCGCTATCATCGGTACCGGGTGGATGGGAACCATAGTCTGATGATGATGACAAGATCGACACTACCATCGTCGACAGATTGAGGCCAAGCGACGGTAAGCTGCACGCTGAGCACGGGGCCGTACCGATTACCTGACTCGGTCACGACTACGACTGGACAAATCGCGCCTTCGCTTATGACGGTGGCAGTTGCGACGGGGAGCTCTACGGGCCGAGCGATTGAGCTGGTGGGATGGCTCGCAGTATCAATGGGGCGATGTACTGTCGATGATCTGCTGCCGACGACACGTTCGGTTGAGCTGTGGCTTCAAACGGTGTCGCGCCACCCTGATGGGTCGAGCGAGGTGCGCCGTGCGCCGCGCGCGTAATAGGCGCCGAGGTGACGCTGCTGGTCGAGGTGCCAGGCGCCAGGCGAACTTGCACGCCATCGGGCCCAGCATTCGGCATTTGGAGCAACTCTCGGACGCGCGGCTCCGGCCCTCTCGGAACTTCTCGAACGACTCTGGTCTCACTTTCCATTGACTCTTATCACTGACCACGTACCCCATGACTCTTCCACCTCATCACCCCCCTCCCCGCCCCTTCTGGCCCTCACAATGAACGACCATCCACTGCGATTCGACACTCGCCCGATCGCCGGCTCGCTTGCTCGCTTGGCTCACGTGATCTCTCGCGCGCAGATGACGCCGGACCAGCAACTCGTGATTGACTCATTCGTCGATCAACGACGCCAGCTCTCGATCGATCGCTCCCCCAACGCCCACTCCATACTCAGTAACAACCATTCTTCGATACCACTACCCCCTACTACTTTTGACCCTTGCACCACCGCCTGCACCTCCTCACCAACGAGTCAGGCACTCTCGACTACTGAAATCGCCGGCACCGCGACGACCAGCTCGGAGATCTTTGATTTGACTCGGGCGAAACTGGAGCGAGCCGCACAGGGCCACCTCACAGGTCGTCGAGGACCCAATGGACTTCGCGAACTTGTGCTACTTTCGAACGTGTTTGGTCGGACAATACCTGCCCAGCGACCACCTCAGGTCGATGCGGAGCAGCAACGGCTCCAACTCGAGCTCACGCGCAAGCAAGAGGAGGAGCGGTGGCTCAACTCGGTGCTCGACGAGATGCTCGAGGATCCCGACGACGAGGATGACGATTTTGTGGCCATATACGTCGCCGATCCCAACGTCAACGACTCGGGTTTCCTGGAGCATGACCCGCATGCCTTCGTCGCCGACCAGGGCGGAGGTGGCTCACGTGACGAGGTTATCTTCGATCTCGATCACGAGCAGCAACAAAAGCCTCTGCTCAAGCTCCACACCGCCGAGAGACCTGATGCTGCGGATGCCGGCGAGTCGACTCTCTCCCTCGAAGGCCTCTCACTATCGCCTCCTCGCTCCCCCCCTATAAATCTGCCTCTCCTCGCTTGCTCACGGCCGTTGACGCTCGAAGAAGACTACTCGTCCTCGCCACCTTTCGATCCACCGCCGTTAACGCCAGACTCGACGCCTCCAGGTCCCGGTGCTGCGTCCGACCTCCTCGCCACCAGCACAGAGTCTTTTGCTGAGATCGACTCTTTCCAATGGGTATCGGATCGATCGAGCACAAGAGGCGTGCTAGCTCTCGATCTTTCGAGACCGACTGTCACAGCGCCGAAACCTCACAAGCCCTTCCCCGACGAGCTGTTCTCCCTTCATTCTCAGAGCGACTTTTCTTCGATCCTTGTCACTCCGCTTTCGAGAACCTCGTTGTGGGGTGGTCCGGATGCGCCCTCTCGACCACCTCGATCGTCGTCGGTCCCGGTTCGCTTGCCACCTTCGCCACCATCGTTCACCTCGTATAGGACGACCGGGATCGTCAAGTCGTTTTATGACTGCATTGAGTGAGTGGCCTCCCCCGTTACACTCCCCCTTCCCTCGCGCTGACACTGTATCTTGTGTCTCAATCAGTTTTGGTATCTCGGGCTACTCTATACCGCTGTCGTTCACTGCCACGGAGGAGTCGATGCCAACTCGGCAGTGATGGAAGACCGCTCGGTACGGATTCTCAGCTTCGCTTGTGACCACGCCCCGGATTGGATACGATAGTGGCACCGACGAAGCTTCACCTCTTTCCAACATTTCAAAACACTGCCTGCGCACTCAGCTCATCGCTGCCGCCCTCTAGGTTCGCTTTGTAAAACTCCAACGTCGCCCTTCCTTGGCAGTGGAGGACCCCCTTGTTTTGTTTTTACTTATTCCCCCCCTACTCACCTCTCTCATTTTGATGAGATTATCTGGTTTTGTTTTGCGATGTCTTTGCGTCCCCTGGATCTGGTCTCTGTCACTCTCCCCCTATGCTTTTCGTACTATCAACGCATTATAGCTTGTTTTCGGGGTTTGTTCAGGTTCGCGTTGTGTTGATTACCCCTCTCCTCTGTACTACCAGTATTGCATTGTGCTCTCTCGCTCATTTTGTAACAACTGTAACACTTGTTGCTAGTACTTCATCCGCTCCGATCATAATGGAGAGAAAACCTTGGACATTCAATATTGCAAATCACTCGACTCCCAACCAAAAAGCTCGTCCTTCGTCCGGCTCAAGGATTCAGAATCCTCCAATACACCGCACTGCCCCCATCCCCGGCCACAATCGTTTCCTCAACGACTTTTCTGCCCACTTTAATTTCAGGCGCAAGTTGCATCCTCGAATGAGGCATCGGGCTCAACGTCCCACTCCCCATAGTCCTTTCCGTCTCCGGCCGTTGTTCCGTTGTCGCTCCTTCGACCCCGGCGACGATGGTCGTCGTAGGAGCGGTCAACCCCGCGTAAGGTAAGGGAGGTAAATGTTGCGGTGTAGAGAGGTTGGACCTCTTGCCCGTCCCCAACTGATGATACATATTATGCCCCCACACAAAAACGTCCCTCCCGAACTTGACGCCTCCTTGATCGACCGCATTGTCCAACACCAACGCAACATGCGCATTGCCCACTGTGATGTCCCTGATCGCGATAGGAGCGACTTTACCCGCTTCTTCACTCCATTCTAACAGGCCAGAGATGGTCTTGACTTTGACGGGCGAAGCTTGGTGGGCCCAACTGCCGTTCCCGATCCCTCCAAATTGACCATTGCCCGTCGCCAAGAGGTCAATCGTTTCCCTCATCGTTGGGATGTCAACGGCATCGACGATGAAATAAGAGAGGTTCCCTCCCGCGGCGATGCGATTGCATGACACTCGAACGGCTTTGGGGTAACACCTCGTCAGAGGAATCTCGGTCGGTGCGGGGATCGATGGGTACGAAAGGGAAGGTCCGAGACCGAGTTGACCATAGCCATTCGCTCCCCACCCAAGAACACGACCATCGGATAAGCGAGCAAGGGAATGCCTGGCACCGGCAACGAGTTCGGCTATTTCGACTTCGCGCAGAGCAGGGAGTTCGTGAAAGACGGTCGAGAAGCGGATGTCTTGTTCTAACGCTTGGTGCGTGGCTTCATCGTCGTGCAGTCGTACACCCGATTCGGTTTGTCGGGGACGCGAAACGGGTGCGATAGGTTGGGAGGCGCTGACGCGCAGTTCAGTCGCACCGGGCGGCAGGAGCAGGGGATCGATTCGAGTCGGGGGTGGAGGGAGCTCGCGACGGGCTTCGTTCAATGTCGGGTCGGGGTTGAGCTTGACGCGCACAGCTCCTGAAGAAACCGATGTAGAGTGGAGCGAGAGGAGCTGGACGTTGCGCACACCGAGCTGACCGAAGACGTTCGCTGAGAGATCGAGGGGGAGACCAAATGATCGGCCGTTGGAAGTCAACGCTAGGAGATGCGAGCCGCCGGCCGAAAGCGAGACGAATCTGGAGGAAGGAAAGTCCGGGGTTAGGTCTAGAAGGAAAGACCTTGA
The DNA here is from genome assembly GCA_022702605.1 of Microbotryum scabiosae. Classification (NCBI taxonomy): domain Eukaryota; kingdom Fungi; phylum Basidiomycota; class Microbotryomycetes; order Microbotryales; family Microbotryaceae; genus Microbotryum; species Microbotryum scabiosae. The sequence goes on along the minus strand of JAHWDV010000017.1, from coordinate 354,271 downwards.
GAGCCTGTTTACGTGCTCACTTTTCTCCCTTTGCCAGCGGTTGCTCGGGCGTGATCTTCTCGTGATCAGTGCCATGGTCCGTGGACCCCCATACCTTCCACCAGCTCGGTTTGCTCGTCCTCTGCTCCTTCTGTTGTCGCTCACTCGAGCAAGGAAAGACAATCACCTCGCCCTTGAGAGTCAAGGCGAATATCTTGTGTGGCGTGGCGGTGAGTTTGAGGACGTCGTAGCCGCGTAATGTTGGTCGAGGAGTCGCCGTTGCCAAAGGGGAAGAATCGAATCCGGAGCCCCACTGTAGAACGTCACCTTTTTCATCGACGGCGGCTGCGTGCGTGAGAGGCCAAGAGGAAAAGGATGAGTTTTTATATCCACAGAACCGAATAATGTTACTGGCGACGCACCTCCATAGGTCTCTGCAAGGACCAAGTCCCTCAGGACGGCTCCTTTGAACTGGGGTGCCAGCTTGGGTCGCTTGACCATGTCAGACTCGGGTGTTTGAGGTGATGCGACTTTGTGTTCATTGCGACCCCATCTATGTAAAAGCACTCGAAGTCAGCCTGAGCTCGACCGCGACCAACACCTAAAAATCGCCAAGACTGACAAGAAGACACTCGGGGAGATACTCCCGAGCTTTCCCCGATGCAACTGCGACTGCGACTCGTACCCTCGTTCTGGCTCACTCGAGCGAGCATAAAGCGGATCATTTGTCGAACGGTGCAAAGCATACCCGACTGCAAGGGTCGTGGTCGTCGCAGTGACAGCGAGCAAGGTGCCGATCGGTCGTCGTTGTCGTGGGGCGCGAAGGAGGGGGGCGCCACCCGGAGATCGGGCAGCCGCACGAGCTGAACCCAGGGACGAACTCGCCCCGACACGCAGGGTGCTCGTTGGTCGAATCATGGCTCAGTGTGAAATCGCTCCGATGACCTCGGGTGGTGGGCAGCGGTGAGCAGGTTCACAGAGAACAAGAGCGCAAGTGGGCTGGAGGCGCCGAGTGGGGGTGCCTTGCGATCGGAGCCAATCGCAGCCATCCGATTCCCCGGAAAGGGAATCTGGACCTTTTTACACTCGAGACATGATCATGATACCAAATAATTAAATCCAGGTTGCACACAAACGCACAAAATGATGGACTCAATAACACGTCCACACTCCACCTCAATTCCCCGTCGGCAATTGTCCCAAACGCGATCCCGGCTTGCCCAACCCCGTCCGTGCCACCAAACTCGGAGCCGACACCGTACCGAGCGCTGGCCATCCGGCCGCACTTGCTGCAGCTGTTGCCGAAGATGACGAGGACGAGGGTGCGCTTCCAACTGGCAATAACGAGTAAAAGATGGTCTGCGTTCGCTGGAGGTAGTTCAACGTACTGGCTTCGACCGACGAAACGAGATAAGGGTCGGCCTGTGCAGTCGGAAGTGGTCAGGTATGAAGCAACGTCACTCTCACCCAACTCGGACAAACCTCAAACTCACCAATTGCCGTAGCCCCTCATTCACAGCCACCCATCCAGGCTGCGAAGCGTTCCATATCCTTCCCAGGAAGCTAACATCCCACAAGACCTGATTCGCAAACTCGCGCTTCTGCGAGGGGCTTTCATCGTCTTGAGCCATCTTGGCTACGAAAGCCTGGTACGACTGCAGTGCAGCTTCAGCAACTTGGTTGAGAAGATCTCGTACGATCGACGGGTCCGTTTGGGTTCGATGAAGTCCAACTTTCCGAATCAACGACACGAGGTTACGCAGCGCGGAAAGGACGGTAGGGGAAGGTTGCAAGGGCAAAGGCGCTGGGGCTGCAGTGTCCTGTTGTCCATTATGTTGCACCTGCACCATCTCGCGGGACTTCAAAGTTGCCGTACGCAGCGCATCGGAGCTGGTGGCGTCGCGTAGCTTGTCCGCGGCTCGCTCGACGGCTTGGATGCGCCACGTCTCGAGTGATCGCTGCCGCAGCTCTGCGAGTTGCGATTGCCATTCGGCGATGATGCTCGACTCTGTGGTAGAGACAATCATTGAGATTTATCTGCCCAATGTACGAGGATGGTCGCAAAATAGCGAGACTTACCTTGCGACTTGGCGACGGGTAGTGTGCCGTGGAGGAGGTCGGCGGTGAATGTGGTGCTGAGTGATAGCTGGTGGAATACGTTGCCAAGAAAGAGAGCGGATGTGACGGATGAAGCGTGCTTGTCCAGCCCCGCCGCCAAGGCTTCGTAAATGCTGAGCAGCATGTCGCGAGCCGACCCCACGTAAGCGACCCTCAACCGTGTCCTAAGAAAATCGAGATCTTAGGTCAACACGACGTCGCGGCATAATTTCAATCCGCGACCATCAACAACTCACTGTACATCAAGACCATGATCCTCACTCTCCAGCCAGTCCTGCAAATCCTTGCGCAGGTCCCGAGCATGTGCTTCCAGTTCACTAAGCGCACGATCGATGAGAGGGCTCCGACCAATGACCCTCTTATTGACCTGTTCCAGGAACGCTTCATACGGCATGTCGCTAAACGAGTGCTCCGAGAGACCCGCGACGCTGTTGTTCCCTTTTGAGCTCACGTGGGGCAAGATGCCGTAATGCGAGGTCTTGGGGAAGGGCAGGGGCATTTCGAGCAAGAACTCGGCGGTGTCGAGGTCAGGCAGAGACATTGGGAGCTTCTCGAGTGCGGAAGATAGGGCGGGTTCGACGCGCTCGACGAGACTGCGCATATGCTGTCGATAGACCTCCTCGAAGCGAGCTTCCAATGCCGCGTTGAGGCTGACCTTGAGAGCCGCGATGTCGGCCTGGGCATCGCGAAGCCCCGAGAATGCCGCGAGACTCGAGCGGAGCGTACTACGGATCTGAGCGAGCGTTCGTGCTCCTCCACGTAGATGAGCGATCCAGGAGGTCACACCTTGCACTAAGCGTTCCGTCTCGAGAGCGAGCCAGGATTGGACCTGCGAGTGCGCCGCTGAGCGATCGAAGGGGTGGTTGGAGGTCGACATGAGCAGGGATGGGGTGTATTCGAGGATGGAGAGAGGTAAGTGTCGAGCGAGAAGTGCATGGTTCGGCAAGGTGTGAATGATGGGAAGTAGGCGAGGCGACTGATCGTCGTCGCTTTTGTTTGGGTCTTCAGGATTGGTGAGCCCTGTCGGCTGCTCGATCTCTTGAAGGAGCTGGGCGAGCAGGCTTTTCGACGTCGAGTCCCTCGACGTGGTGCTAAATATGGAGCTCGCGGTATCGACCGTCCGTAGAACGACGCCAAGGGCCTCGTTCAGACGCTTCAGTATTGTGTCGACGTCCGGTGACTTGCTCGAGCCCGTGGCAAAGAGGATGGCGGAAAGGGTCTTGGACCGAGCCTCGAGCAGAGTTGCGAGAGCGGAGGGCAGGGAGGCGTTTTCGAGCATGACGATGGCAGCCAGTGTGTGCGCGGTCGCCTATATGCACCAGTACACGTCAGCATGGAGCCAGACATGAACCAACGATGGAGCGTCACTCACCAGAGTCGGAGTATCCCAAGTCCGCAGTTCAGCGATCGCCCGTCGAGTTATTGCCGGGCCTATGCTGTTGATTGTTTCCGACTGTTTCTCGATGATGGGGAAGGCGACTTTGATACCCCCATCTGCCTCGTCATCGTCGCTGGTAAAGTTCGATAGCGCGCGGTAGATCAATCGACCCAATGCCTCGAGCCGTGCTGCCGGCAAATAGTCGCCCGATTCGAGCAGACTATGCACCGTCGACGGCAGTGTAAGCAGCAGCTGAATGGAGAGCGAGAGTGTTGGAGGCGATGCGAACGTTCGGTCGGGTTTTGTCAGGGATAGTGTGGCGCGATGGGCGAGCTTAGGATGCTTGACTCGCTTCGTCGGAGTGCCTGGTTAGTCGTGACACAACACCACAGGGAAATCAGCTAGAGGCGCGGAGAAACGATGGGGGATTCACTGGTTACGTACTATCGGGGCCATGGTCTTGTTCTCCCACTGAAATACCCGTCTCGACCTTGTCGAACCTGTCGACGAGCTTCTCTGCGGCTGCCCTCATGCGAATGATCGAGTCCGCCGCCGAGAGCAGGTCCCGGTATCGCTCGCCGACCATCGTCCGTAGCTCGGCAACTTTCCCCGCAGCCGCATCACTGTACGAGGAACAAGGTGAAAAGGTCAAAAATTGCTAGTCACTTTGTACGAGACGCATATCGCCCCTCGCAGAGCCCGTGGCCGCGGGCGTGGAACTGACCTGGCTCGCTTCTCGAGTCCACGGACGTCGCGCACCCCAAAGCGCCGAAACACCTCGTCTGGGTCTTCGAGTGCCATCAGATCAATCTCATCCGGGTTTGCGCTCCTGATGCCGATAATGGCTGGTGCCTTCTTGCGCACATGACCGCGCTTGAAGCGTGTTGGCCCTCCCGGTCCCCCCGGTGCTGCCGAGGTCGCGACCGATCCGACGTTGCTGGCCGCGGACGAGAAGTTCAAGTACCGCGGTGAGAGGGCTTGGATCGACGATGCACCACCATACTTGGATCCTGTTCGACTGGTCGGTGAATCGGCGAGGCTGGAACCGGTTCGGGACAGCGCAGGTGGCGGTCGTCGACGCGGCGGGGATCCACTCGTGCTCGCGACCGGCGCCGTATTGTTGAGCGGTGCAGCAGACGGTGAAGACTGCAGTGACGCATTCGACGTCCCTCTCGTACGAGTGGTCGGTGTCGTCATCGTCAATGAGCCCCGTACCGCTCCGCACTCGAGTGGGAAACGGGTGGGGCAAGGGCAACTTCAGCCGAGGCGCCCGAGGTGACATGAATCACGCCGACTTGTGTCCTCTTCGGAGTGCGCCAGCCTGTAGGTGCTTCAATTCAAGAACTGGAGTCGGTCGAAATAAAAAAGGTTATGACGATACAATCTCTCTCCTCAGTAGCTCCAGAATGGAAAGATCAACCCAGAATATATAATAATCCAACTGTTTCGTCAGCGGCCTGAAACAAGAGGTCCCTTCTCGTGCCCGGAAGGCGTGCACGGTGGCAGTCACGCGTGACATCGAGCGAGCATCTCTCGAAGGACATTCATGGTCAACCGTCGCCATGTACCCAAGTCACAAGGCCTCAGATCATGTGTGAATGAGATTGATCCAGTCTGGAGCGCTTTCTCATTTAGTGAATAGCCCAATCACAGCTGTAGAGTGCCCATGTGGACGGGGTGACGTGTGACGGACTGGCTGACCAGTGGGCGACGAATGAAGTGTCAAGTGTCCCAACAACTGAGGACGCTTTCTCCTCATGGCGAGCACACGAGCAGCGTATATTAAAGCTACAGCTGTTTGGGATGAATTCAACTGGACGTCCAAGGCATGGTGCAACTCTACCCAAAATCTCATCGCAGAGAAAGTCTTCTCTGGATGATCGGGCCCAGGGAGGTGACTTAACTCCGCGCGACGGAGGCGCCGGCGGGGCAATGAATGCTCCAAAACTCAGTAGCAGCCGTGTCGTCAAGAGATGTAGTCCATCCGATAGAGATAGAACCTGTGGCAACATCTAGGCCTCCTGCACTGCAACCCTCGGGCTGCGGAAGGCTAGGCAGAGGAGTCGACGGTCGGCCGTCGCCTTGCTCGTACTGCGGCACTGCGCCTTCGCGAGACATTCTCAGCACCCCCTGTCTTGAGTTAGCAAGGGCGGAGCGGCAGCAGGCGATTGATCCCCTCCCGAGGCCAGCGGGGCCAGCGCCACCCGCGCGCGCGCACCTTTGACCTGCGGCGCATGCTCCAAACCAAACCCAAGCTTGCACCCACCGAAACCCGGCTTGGAAATGGCCCCCTTACACCATAGAGGGCCTAAACGGCGCCGCCCGCGATGGCTCTCTCTCCCTCCTTCTTCACGCATCCCCCTCTGCCTGTTCACTCCCACTGCTCCGTTCTCTATCCAAGTTGACCTTTGCGGAGTCGAGAATGACCATGGAGGGCTTTGCGGACAATGGGCTCGCTTATCATGATTTCCTGCCGCCGGGACCGCACAGTGCTGCCACTTCCAGCGGCGGCGGCAGCAGTGCACCGGTACCACCACCATCAGCAGCACCACTACCGTCAACGCAGACGGGCGCCGCGCCTGTCACCGCGAACGGCGCGCGAGCGCTTACGGAGCTCGGCCTCGGCCAGGGCGAAAGCCACGCCGAAGCGGAGGATGCTGCTCGAACACCAAGAGTAGATGGAGCACCAGGTGCAGCCGTAGCCTCGATCGCGAACCACGAGAGCTCCACTGCCCGCGCGTCGAGCATGGATCGAAGCGCGGCGAGCTCATCCACGTCCAACTCGAACTCGAACTCGACCTCGACCGACGGAGATGGTGGCAGCAGCAGTGTAGCCAGTAGCCATTTGCCGCCATCATCCGGTCATCATTCCGGGGTCCCAATGGCCCAAGAGCGCGTTCGGAGTCGTCTCGCTGCAAGCACCTCGTCGTCGTCGATGTTGCTGCATCACAATGGCGACATGGAAGTAGATGATGAGGCATCGTCCTCAACACCCCATACGCCTTTGCTCGCCGGCCAAACGGAGACGGCCTCGGGTGACGCGACGGGCGACGACGCTGTAGTTTCATCTTCCGGAACTGCGACACCGGTTCTGAACCCGACTCAAGAGTTGGAGGAGCAAGAGATTGCGCTGTTTGGTGCTGCTTCGGTCGAGGACTCGCTGCCGCCACCACCGAGGGAACTCGCGGGCAAAGGCAAGGCCGGCGGATGGGGAAGTAATGGAGCGTCTGCAGCATTGGGTTTAGGGGACGGGATCATCAAGCCCGGCTCGAAGCGAGCTCAAAAGTCGATCAAGATCAGGTGAGCCCCACTTTTGGTCTCATTCTCTGATTTGGCTAGGTCGTCTGCGCTGGGAGATTGGCGATGAGGTGTTCGACCATGAACCTCGACCCTCAAGTCGACTCCCGAGTTGTAGTTTGCACCCCGAAGAAAAGTGACGATTTTGCACCGCCGGACTTCCTCTTTGCCTCACCAAAGATGAACCTACTTTCTGTTCATTGGGCGTTAGCAGTCACTACATCGACACTGGAAGTGTTTCTCGGATGGGGTGCTGAACATCGCATGTGTCTTGGTTTTTGCTTCACTTTTCACAGTGCTGGATCCGCTACCACGGTCAAAGGACCCAAGATCCTCGCTCGTCGTGCCGCGGTGTCAGCACACAAGGCATTCAGCGGTGAGGAGGCCCAGCTGGTGAGTGTGGAGTCGTACCAGCTTGCTTGCCCCGACTTGCCTCGGGCGCGCGCGCGCAGCCGAGCTTCGCTTTTTACCCTCCTTCCACCCACCCGCTCCCGCCGCATACCCCCTGCGCGCTCCGTGCGTGGTCGTGCCTGCCTTGGGGCCGCCGGTTCCCTCTTCTCGTTGCCATCGCTCTTGGTCCGCTTACCATAGGCTTCCCCCTTTATTCACTTTCGTTCTCTCGTAACACCCGTTGCACAACATGACTCGCTCGACTCGGCCCTCGCCCGCGCCTGCATCGGCTCATACCTGGAACACGACCGCCTCCACCACCACCACGGGCGCTCACCTCTCCTCGCGCGGCGGAGCTCAGCCCAACAACGATTACTGCGATGCGTGTCTCGGCAAGGGCCATTTCCTATGCTGCGATGGAGGATGTTTGAGGTCGTTCCACTTCACTTGTCTCGATCCTCCCCTCGATGTCGATCAAGTACCGGACGAGGCATGGTATTGCAAGGCTTGCCGCGCGGCGAAGGTCAGTTGGCACCCCTGTCTCCCCTCTTTTGCTCTTCCAGCGATGATGCGGCCCCTCACGAGCGACCCACACCAATCAGTCGAGGCATTAAGTTGGGCGGTACCTCTGTCACACGTGCGTTCGAATGTTGACTCGCTCTATTGGACGCCCCGCCCTTGCGAACCTACAGAGACCGCCTCCGCAACCACCTCGAGGCTTCTTCCGCGAGCTCATCCACAAGATCGACTGCGAGAACCCCAAAGTCTTCTCATTGGGACCCGATATCAAGAGCTTGTACAAGAACAGTGGGTCTTCGATGCGCGTAAATATTCGATGTTGATGCAAGGCTCTTTGACCGACTAAGCGCCGCCCTGGTCCACTCCGCACTTGTTCACCTACGCAGTTGCGACGGGCGCGGTAGGAGAATATATCGACACGACCGAGCATCGACCACCGTCTAAAATCACGTAAGCATCATCAGGACGGTTGGTGGAGGTGGTAGGATGGGGGCACCGGGCTGACCCGATGATCGCATGGTCGCACTTCGCAGAGGTCGCGCGGTCGGTCAAGAAGAGCGCGATGGGTACAAGCTGCGCGACAAGACGGGCAAGACGCTCATCTGCTACCACTGCAATGAGACAGCTTCGATCGCGAAGCAACGGCGTATTATATCCTGTGACTTCTGTGACCAGCACTGGCATCTCGACTGCCTCGATCCGCCACTCGTCGGGATGCCTCCGCCGACTCGCAAGTGGATGTGCCCCGCACATTCGCAGCATGTCCTGGTGAGTCAAGTGCCTTTCTTGATCTAATTCATGGTGTCACTGATGCGCTCATACGCTATATTCTCACCTCGCAGCCAAAGAAACGTGTTCCTCGAAGTACGACCACCATTCCTGTCCAATCGCGCGACTCGACGAACAACGGCGACATCCTCATCATCCCGAAACGCGAACCTCGCCTCCTCGACGACGATCGATACGAAGAGATCACGGTCAACCGAGTCCGTTATCAGGTGCCGGAGGAGACAATCATCCTCGACTTTTGGGGGAAAGCCGGGGCCTTGCAAGCTAGTCTCAAAGCGTCGTTGGCGCTCAAAGCACTAGGCAAACCTCGAGCGGATAATGGAACACTTGCGACGAATCGACACAGCTCACCGGATAGAGACGTATCGTCGAATGAATCGGATGATGATGCTCTCGATCGACGGAACGCCTCGCATGGTCTACGGAGCTATTCGGCCTTATCGGCATTGGATGGATTGGCCCTGTTGGCCGAGGTTCGCTTCGCCGATCTACAAGCGAGCAAGGAAGAGGACGTGACGATGGGTGATGGCGTTCAGAATGGGGTCAGCTCGACGAAGGAGAAGGTCAATGGCAGTGGAGGCAATACAACACATACGATCGCCGGCTCCGAGACCAAGTAAGAAGCGTGAATTGGAAACGACATAGATCACGGGGATGACGGGAAGGGCTGATGAAGGGGCGAGGAATCTGACAGAAGGAACACATCGGAGTAGAGATTTACGAGTTGCTGGATTCAGTGCGTGTCCGACCCCTCATCGCATTTCCTTTCTCAACACTTCGCATTACGCCTCCACCGCCACCCCGCGTGTGCGTGTATGTATATGGTAGACCACCTTTTCAATTTGTTGATTTGTGAAACGGAGGACGACGAAAGCTATTCATGTCTGTACCCTAATCAAATTTCTATTGAGTGAGGCGAGAAAGTGTAGATGCTTCCTCTCGTTTTGGGCGACGAGCACGACCCTGCGAGAACGTTTGTCTTGCATTACACATTCTTACTCCAACGCGCCCTCTCAATCAACCCCTTTGAAGAAGCTAATCTTGCCGCTTGCCGAACCGCCATACAACCTCGCTTCCCCAAGCGTAGGATGAGCCGCAGTCACAGCCGGTACGGCCGTGATCATCTCGTCGGCGAGGTGAGCGACGTTGGTTCCGTCAGCTGAGTATACGTCGAGGTAACGCTTCATGTTGCCGATGGTGAATGAGGAGGGGAGGAGGGGGGAGTGGATCCATTGCGCGCGGAAGACGGATACGTAGCGACCGACTGTAGGAGTCCGAATGGGTGTGGACGTCAGTGTGGTGCGAGAGTGTTCTGAGGCAAAAGGTAAGTTACATGCCTTGGCAATCATGCTGCGGACAACAGAGTCGCAATGCATTGCACAAATATCAGCTTTGAATGTCACTCAGGAAAAGATGTGAACCCTCTCACTCTGATCTTCGTCGAAGGTTCGAACGTCTTGACCACCGGCTCGGTCTTTGTTGGATCAATGTCCCAGACTGTAGAAGTCATCAGTCGACTGGGTGGACACGACTAGTACTGGTGATCTGTACCTACTCCTGAGATAATCATCGTAGCTCGTCGACAAGATCTTGGTCCCCGTCCAGTCAAAGTACGCCGACGAGCAAGCATTGCGATACGAATATAAAGCCAACAAAGCCTCTTCCATTTGATGCTCGACAGACGTCTCTTGGGCTGACGTCGTGAATTTGCGCAGGTCCCAAATCCTGTGTATAGTCATTGGCTCTAGATCAGCATCCTGGACTCGTGATCGCGGGGCAAGCTGATGGAAAAGCCCACTTCATTTCCTTCTTGAGGTGGGCCGTGACAGCCATGTTCTCATTCGCAGGGTTGATGCTGATGCACCCAACTGTTTAAGCAAAAAATGGCGATGAGCAACGCTCCCGCGATCTACGCAGGCGACAGCGGGGCTCGAGCGCACCTTTGGCACGATCGATGTACCAACGCTCGGCCTTGTCCATTTTCTGCCTCAGATCGCGTCGCACCATTCCTCCGTTGTTGTCGACAGCTGATCGATTCCATGGCCATCCGAGTTCAGCTTCAGTCGAAATGTGCTAGACCTCGATGCTGCCACGTACCGTAGAGCACATGCCCAGATGGGGTAAAGTCGAACGAATGCACGAGCGCCTCTGATTTGTCGAAGCGGTCGAGGTCCACGATCTCATAATCGACATCCTTGGTGAAGTCCCGACACCGTAACGTACAATCATACGAGCTCGAGTAAATCTGACCATTGTACAGAGAGAACGACGTGAGTTCATAACACTTATCGTCTCACCGACGCATCGGGCATTGCTCACTTTGTGGGGATCGTTGGGAGCGAACTTAAGTTGGGAGACGGTGTTTTGTAGATGGCCTTGCCAGTGGTAATGGTTGCCTCGATCGAGTGTGAACACCTCTTCCTCCTCCTCTTCATCCTCAATGTCGTTCTTGGCGCCGTCGCGGATGGACCCATTCGAGGCTGCCGAGATCAAGTTTCCCGCGTTCGTGGCGTCCCACAGCCCAATGTGACCTTTCTTGTCGCCGGCAAAGACCTGTTGGCGAGCAAATCCGAGAGCGTCTTTGAGTTGCTGATTGGACGATAGGACTGTTATAGAGCACTCACCAGATCGCGTGTCTGGTCAGGATGGACCAGCATCGAGTAGATTCGATCGGGGATAATCTGCAATTTGGGGCGCACACACTTGTATTAGCCACCCCCGCAGCAGCATCGCATATCTTATACGCGCTGTAGCCCACCTTGACCGTGGCTCGATGTTCGACCGATTTCACGATCTTTTGCAGTGCCTTGGTGTCGACGTTTGCCTGCCCAAGTCCTGTCGCACCACGGCCCTTCTGCGGCGAGCTCGACGCTGCTCTCCTCGTCTTGCTCGGACTAGACTTGGCGGAAGGGGCGGCTCCCTTGGTCGTCTCAGCGACATAGTTGGCCAGTCGCTCGAACTCTTCTTGCAGCTGCTCTGTCTCGAGTGAGCCGGTGACAGCGGTCATGGCGTCGAGTGCCCTCGATCCGTGCTTGGCTATCCGAAGGCGTTCCTTCTCTTCTTCTTCTTCCTTGGCCTTGGCCTGTGAGGTCACGAAAATACAACAAAAACGATCATAGAGGACCATCAGTATCATGCATGGCAGCCCCCAATTCCGTCTTGCACGCGACGCGACGTGTCTCTTGAGTAAACTAACCTCCGCGATCGCCTGGATCTCCTCGTCCGTCCTCTGCTGTCCGGCCGCGGCGGCCATCCTCGTCGACCGAGCCCTTGTCGGCTCTCTCGGTGGTAGTTCGCGTTTGGGAGCGGGTCTCTTCCTCGGTACGGTCGACTTGGTCTTGTTCGTGGCCGTGGACGCGGTCGAAGACGGTTTCGACACCGCGGGTGGGGTAAAGTCGAGCGCCTTCAACGCGGCTGTGATGGGTTGGCAGGGGATGAGCATCGAAGGTATCGTCTGTCGTCTGGGAGGACGGCATGGACCGTTGAGTCTACTAACCAGCATTCTTCTGTTGCTCCGCTTTGCGAACCGCACTGGACATGACCGATCGCGTGCGGACGTGCACGATTGACGTTAGCCTTCGCGGTCATCGAGGTCGTTTCGTGATGCCGCTCGCGACCCCACGCTGACAACTTACAAGAGGGAGGCCATGAGCTTCGGGGACACGTGTGAACGGCTGGTGGTCGTGCGTTTCTCGGAAGGTAGCAGCGTCGAGTGTATGCACCTAGACGTCTAGACGAACTGCAATAATGCGCGACCCGCAACTAGCGCTTACAACCTTACAAGTGCCGATCCCAGACCGAGCGACGTACTCCCGACCAGCGACCGCCACGCTGGGCCGACACGCCGAGCCCACCCACGGGATGGCCAGCACTCGGCACTTTGCGGGCAGGCGCGCGCATTTGCCAGCGGCGGGCTCATTGACTTAAGCTGATCAGGGCGCAGGGGGGCTCAATATAGAGAGCACTTCAGAGGCACAGGGTCTCAGACGGCGCGCTCCTTGGCTTCAATCGGTCGGTCGCTAAAGTGAAGTGCACTCACTCTCTCTGCCACCAGCCGGCCCACTACTTTTATCGCTCTGTCACTTTCTCACCTGTGCATGCCACTTCTTCGACACCAAAATGAGATCGCGCCTTCTCGTCGGCCTGACCAGCACCCTCCTCTTCCTGCAGCCAACCCATGCCTACGCCCCCGCCCACGGCGTCGATTACCCCATGCACCAACGCGCGCGGTCGGCCTTCTCCGCGCTGGGCTCGGTCGGCGATCGATTTAGTGCGCTGGCGCCTCTCGGGCAGGAGCAATCCTTTCTGAACAGCAGCAAGAGGGCAGAGATGAGCAGAGCCGTCAATGTCAGCCCAGCTCTCACATAGTCTTGGCCTATTCTCGTGTGCACATCGCCGGGGGCGCTGTAGAACCGCCGCGCGCCCCGTACGCCAACCGCAGAGACCGGGTCGTCCCACTCACCGATTCGCACTCTTCTCGCGCAAAAGCCAGTTGACAATGAAGGTGTTGGCAAGCACGGGCTGATCCGATGATGTCTTGCCTTGCCATCGAACAGGCAACTGTTACCCAGGTGGAAGTTCCGCCGATATCCTTCTTCTGGACGACGCTCTCGATCAACGACTCGGCTCGCGCAATTCCGCAGTGCGCCGTTGTCAGGGTGGGCACAATGGATAACCCAGGCTCGCCAGCCGTGACCACTCCTCCGCTCTACTATACCCTCACTCCAATTAACTCGGACTTGCTGGTCAGTGAACGCTTGCTTGCGCCCTACAAAGCTGGGCCTGTCCGCTCCGACGCCGCGCGTGCCTGGTGCCCAACACGTCGGCCTCCGCGGCTGGCGGTCCAGGCGCGCGTTGGGCCGGTGCAGGCGCCATAGAAGGAACGGCGAGCTGACACGTTTTCCCATTCATCCTCTGGTAACCACCTCTTCGACTCCGCGTGTGATGCTTCTCAACGACCGCAGCCGATAGTAATGTATGGGGTCTCCAATGTTGGGGGCAACTTTACGTATACCGCCAATCTGCCAGTCGTCAGTCTCTCCCCGCGCTTCTTTCTTCTCCGAGCCGTTGGAGCCAGGCACTTTCCTGAAATGGAGGCTGCTGCGTCCAAATGCCTCCGTTTGCGTCAAAAGTCAAACGCCACAGCCCCTAACCATGCCAATTTTCTCACCTTCATTCAACCCCGGGTATAACCACCTTAAAAACACCCCTACTGTTGCTCGCCATGACATGTTGCAGGGTACAACATTCTCGTTCGGGATGCTCGACTCCAACGGTACGAGCGGCGGCGCCGTCTACCCCTTGTGTGAGTTCGTCTTTCGGCGATCCGGAGCATGCACGGAGCTAGAGACATCGACAATCGAGCGACCGACAGCCGCAGGTGGCAGGGCGCCGAGAGCACGCGTCGCCAAGCGCGCTGCCCTCCGGGGTCCGCGGCTCCGCGTCGCCTCCCCGGACCGGACACGTTAGAGGACTTGATCGGCCTTTTCATCCCGCGTCTCTTTGGCGTTCGTGCGACACCACTGTTCCTAGGACCGAACTAATGTCCACTGTTGGGTTCTCGGTCGTGCAGACACCATTGTTCCCGGATTCTCAAACTGCACGGTACGGACCAAGGACAGCCCCGTGCTCAGTTTCACTGTCAATCCACCCAACAATCCATGTCAAGAGTTCAAGATCTCGATTAAGAATGGTGTGGCCCCGTACACTGTCGGCATCATTGCAGGGTCAGTCCCCTTGCCTGAGCATCGCATGTACCCAGCGAACGTGACTAATCGCTCGACGCTCGCGCCTACATCAGGCAATCGGGGATGCTCGCGGTAGCGCCCAATGTCAACTCGACCAACATCTATGTACAAAACGTCGTGCCTGCGGGCCAGATCTTCAATCGTCCGTCGATTCTCATTGCCCGCGCCGGTTTGGCCTGACGTGACACTAATCCATCTTGTTCGCCTATGTGAGCGCAGTTTTTGTGTTCGATGGTGCAGGCGCCTTTTCGCTGGCCTCTCCCAACATAACATCGGGACTTTACTTTTACTCCTGTCAGACGATCTCAGACAATGGTGGGACCACCGGTGGGGGCGGCTCGCCACCGATCGGAGCCATCGTCGGAGGGGTCGTGGGGGGCATTGTCGGCGCGGCCCTCATCGCTCTGCTAGCGTGGTGGTGGATGCGACGGAGATCGACCCAGCTCGGGGAGCAGACCCAGACTCAGCAGCACGTGCCGGAATACACGAATATTGACGGCAGCAAACCAGCCATCAGTCCTTTTATCGTTTCACCGCGAGAAGGCAAATCGGACGAAATGGAGTGGGACGCGTTGACTCGCAAGACCTCGCTGTCAAGACCGACCCAAGCCGGCGCCGAGTACGGTCATCCTTACTTGCAGCCAACGAATCCGCACTCACCACTGCACGAAGCGTACCGGTTTTCTCCGCCACCTCTGCAAGTGCCCCTGAGGACCGGTAGTGGATCCCCCGTTTCGCCAATCACACCCGTTTCGCACAATTCGATGGGGGCAGAGAGTAATCGATCAGGGCAAAGCCGAGCTTTTAACTGGCCCGCGCCGTCATCCTCAACTCGGGGAGCGATGAGTCATCAAGAAGCGTACGTGAGCCCGACAGGGGGGACAATGCATGATCCACTGTCGGCGACGTCGTACTCGACAGCAGTATCGTCGACTGGAGTGGACGGCTTGGTTGATCCCAACGAGTTCCAACCGAGGGTAGCGGGGGGGTACTCCGGACCGCCGCCTCCTCCCGGGGGTCGGCTGGCCTGATGGAGATCCTGATGTTTATCACTCATAAATATACTGGTCCTCACTTTCCGCTGCTCGTCCCTTTTTTGGCTTCGAGACGCATCATCTCCTGTATCGTATGCCGTACCTCAAATCGATCCATCCCTCCAGTGTGCCCGCTGATTCTTTGTCGGGAATTGTTTTACTTTTATTCCCTGTTTATCACCTCTATACATACAACATCCCTCTCGTATATATTTTGGTTCCTCTCTTTGACGTGCTGGGTGATCGGATGTGACGTTCCATCCACTGCGACTGGGGACTCCGTATAGATGGACATTTTCCTGTTCAACGGTCTCCTCTTTCTATCTCTACTTTTTTGTAGTTGTTCTGTTCCTCCTCTTTCTTCTGCTTTGCGCCCATGTAACGAGGATCCTACCTTTTTCGACTGCGCACGGAACAAGAAGTGCACGAGCGATCTTGTATCGAGGGTCAGATCGATCTAGAGCCAGCTCACGCAAAAGTGGACCCCTCTTCTACTGACTTGCGTCGAATGTGGTTCAGTCAGTCTACACGAAATGCTGGTGGTGGAGACGGTGGTGACGCACTCTTAGCTGTTCGAGACACCATCAACTCGGAACCACCGCACGAGGCTACGTTCGACTCGGCTGGCGCGATCGCTGATGGATACCCAGCTCATGCACACCCGTATCTCGCCTATCCACTCTCGCCAAATGTTTCTACTCGTCGACGAACAACAACTACGGCCCATATAAAGCCTTTCACTCCCTCGAAGAACCCACAAGAGCTTGGACGCGTCGACTCGGATCGGTTTCGCCACCACCACAGGCGTAGACCTACTACCGTAGTCTGCATGGCCCAGACGTTGACCCCAGTGAAGCCAGTGGTTCGTCACGGTTCAGACTGAGAAGTACGCTAGATCTCCACCTCGCGGAGTCGAAGACGATCGAACGAAGCTTGACGTTGGACGGCGGAATGAACGAATGGTGCAGCCAAGCCTTCACCGACGGGACGGGTGGTCTTCGCGAGCCGTGGGGATCGATGGATCAATGATGAATTCGACTGCCAGGTTCTCAACAGCATCGGTCGCTTCATGACTGATGAAACGTCCTTGGATTGACAGCACCTCAAAATCGAGCCAGTGAGAGAGTCTGAGGGCCTCGAGCACAGGAAACTCGCCGACCCCTGCGTCAGATGAACGCATGCAGTGAGAAGCCTGTATCATACCCTACAGATTCAGCAGCCAGAACCCAACGTGTGGACATACACGAGAATTCGTAACTTACTTACCGAACGCTCGAAATGAAAGCGAGGCCCATTGATCTCCAGATGGAGTGGAATGATTGACTGCGGGAGTTTGATTTCGCCCAAAACCTGGTCCGACCACACGGGGTCCCCAGGCAACCCGATGTAAGCCAAATTTTGCAGCTGAGTGGAAGGTGAAAGGTGATGGTGATCGGTGCGATCTAAACGTATTGTAGGTCTCGGTGAATGCGCAATCCGCTGCGTCAAGGGGTAGGTCAGCTTGGGCCTGAGCTCGCAGTAGATCATTTTTATCGAGGCATGCTGTTCTCCATCTTTGATGGCAGGTATGCTCCCCGATTGAAGCAGATGAGGGAAAACAAACTTCACGACATCTCGCCAGGTCCACGAATGGTGATCCGTCACACGGCTCAGCAAGGACAAAGCGTCCGGATGACCTCCCTCAGCTATCCCTGGTATTTGTCTGATCTCCCCCTCGGCTTCGTGGGGCTCCCCGCCGTGAAGACAGAGCTCCGTAAATAAGTGTGCTACTCATCAAGCTACTCAGCTCTTGATGTTGAGCCGCGTACCTCGGAAGCCTATAGTTCTCGAACCTTGTTCCAATAACTTTCTTTGAGCAACCAAAGACGTGGCAAGCCATGCGATCCGTCGAGGAAGCGCAGAGGAAGCTGGGGCCCGAACTCGAGATGACGTTTAAAAAAAGCATCGTCAAAGTCGTTGCCGTGTTCCTCGTCGAGCAGTGCATGAACGTCACGATGTACCTTACTGATGACCAGTGTTTCGAGACCGAGGCATCGAGCGATAATGGGGGCCATCTCGTCCAGCTTGGGGAAAGGACCTACATCGATATCGTAGAACAGATACACGCGCAGGTGCCGGATGAGAGGGTGAAGGTGTCCATGTTCCAGCAAACGCTTCACGTCTGAAATGCCACCCCTGAGACGCCCAACGATGACGCTGCAACAGAGATAGGTTTTCACGATCATACTCGTCACTGGTCGACGGCTCATCAGACTCAGATGCTTCAGGTCTCGCACTGGATCGAACCAGCGATCATCACCGTATCACGAGATGGCATCCACCGCTGACTGTGGAAGGTCGGATCATCACCACCGATATGAGGCGAAAATGACGAGGTCGAGGGTCTCGTCTGGTAACGACAGGAGGCTCCTTTCGTTGCGGGACTTGACGCTGCTCGGCGGTCCACGATGGGACGGTGGTCAGCAACTTCGGAGAAGCAAATCAGTCTGAAGCGCTGGGCGGAATGGTGCATTATCGAGTTGAAAGGTTGACTCACCTTGATGAATTGTCAATTATGGCAGGTGAAGCGGACATCGCGACGGACGTTGGCGAGGAGCCGAATGGCGATGTCACCTCCTGTTGAACGGCTCTTGTCCGCCCGGGCCACTGAACCGTATTGGATGCCAGGTGTCAATTCTGAGTAGGCGGGAGTGATTGCAGCTAGCTAGACTCGGTGTGGTCACGTGAGGCTGTTTCGAGGGCGAGTGACTGCTGCATTGCCTCGGCAAATTTGAGGCTGAGCACGGTCACAGCACTAAAAAGGAGAGGAGGCGACTCGCTGGCTGGCTCGCTGGCTCGCCGAGGCCAGCCCATCACGTGATCTTCGCCGCTCGTCGCGGGTAGCACGTGGTTTTTTGCTGCGCGTCTATTTTGGGATGACTACACCTCGTCGGCCACCGGGCCACGTTAGCTCCAAGCTCGGCCTCGCCCTCTTTGTGGTAGACAAGCCACATCAACCTACATCCCAGGCTCGTCTACCGCCGGCTTGATCTCACTCCCCGAATCGGCAGCTCTCCACGGCCGTCGTCGCTCGCTTAGTTGGACACCACGCAGGTCGACGCCCGACCTATCGACTTCGTAACCTTAAATTGATCCCGCGGCGAGGGGCGGTGCGACCAACGCTTCGCCTGCACCGTGACCTCCGCACCGAGCCATGGCAGTCGACTCGTTCAATCTGCTGCCCAGGCATGGTCATGACACGCCGTACCAGGCGGCGCATCGCAGTGATCACGAGGCCGACCTCGCCGACAACGTCACACACCGCGACCATCCAGCTTCCCGACTGGGAGACGAGTCGGACGAGACCGAATGGACCAAAATCGATTACACTCGGCTCTCGGCTCAACTCGAACGTGTGTACTTGCTCAACCGCTTTCGTCCGGCCAGTGCATTTGGTTGCTTCGTGGTCTTCATCGCTTTTTCCTTCGGAATAGGGGCTCTCATCGGCGCCATCGCCGGGACAGTATACTACCGCTCGATCGTCGCGAAGGTGCCGACCTACTCGGCCAAGGCGGCGGGCAAATCAACTCCGATCGATCAGCGTGTGGTAAATATGTTTGGGCCCGCATCGACCGGCGGGCTGGACCATTTTGACCTAGGTGTCATGCTATGGCATCGAAAAGGGGTCCGAGAACAAGAACCGCGTCGAATGATGCGATACGTAGGGCCAGATGAAGTAGAGATTCCGCCCCTGTGGCTCTTCGACGACATGTCGCGAGCATTCGGCGAGTTGGGCTACGCCCGCCAGGCAAACTCGGCTGTTCCTCTCAATGCGTGGGAGCCAGTTTTTCAGCGGCGTGTGATAAAGGACGCCAGCATCGCTACGACCCACACAACTGTCGTCCCCATCACGATCCCGGCATCTGTAGCCACCGACCTCGCCAAGAACCTCTATTCGGAGCTGGTTGCCACATTCGTCATGCTTCCACCCTCGGCAAACGCCGCGTCCATCAAGGCGACCGGCAACAGCATATTCCAATCGTCTCGTCCGCAAGAGAACTACGGGTCCAACCACTCGTGGCCCCTGTCTTGGATCAACCCTGACGACTCCGAGATGGGCCCCTTGGATCTCTTCTATGCGCACACCGGTGCTGGGTACAGTCTCAAGCAACTCGAGTGGGACATGTGGAACCAAACCCCTTCGACAGAGTACAGCGGGCCGCCCCCGGTCAAGCTTGAGCTTTCCACCACCACGATGTTGACGATGGCCAAAGACTTCACCACCTACGAGCTGGAAGGATTCCGGAAAGCGATGCATCAACTCACAGAGTTCAAAGTAGCTCATCTCCTTTCCCGAGTTCGTGGACCACGATGCGGAAATTAACATTTCTTTCTGCGGCCACTTTTCTTTTCCAGCAACAATGCCTCGCGCAGGAGTGGTGGAGTCCAAACTGTGCTCGAACCTTCAAACGTGACGGACACTTTGAGAACATGATCAAGCTCGACTCCTCGAAAGACACACCCTGGCGCTACGGTCCCTTCCTGACCACCCGCTTCAGCGCGATGTCACCCGAAGACCACAAGGTCACGCTGCCGCTCATTGATCCGAAGTCCGAAGACGTAGCTAAAGGTCAGTCACTGTTCAGCACTCAGACTGGAGTAGATCTCTTTACTCACTTGAATCCCCGCTCTCCCGTCTGGAGTAGACTTCAAATTCGATTGGCGCGTGGGATGGTCGCCGTTGTCACCTTCAAAGATGGCGATCGCTGCGCTCGCGCTGCCCCATTGGAGCACGAAGGCTACGGATCCCTTTGGATACAAACCCCACCAGCGTGACTACCTCGAAGTTTTCCGTAAGCTGTTATCATGTCTCAAGTTCGTGCAGGCTCTGTTCGCTGGGTCGCTGAAGAGCGTATTCGGTTCCCAGATAACTTTGTGGGGCACAACTTCAACCCTCGTGCACATCCCATCGCTCGCACCGCTGTCGGGTTTTTGGCAATACTCTTGCAGTACTTAACCATACCGTACGCTATTATCAAGTCTGTTTGAACGTCGCTTGCTTCCTCGTCGCTGACCTTAACATGCCTCTCACCCGTTCAGACTAATCTTGCACTACTGGTTCGTGCGCTCCCACGCGGGTGGCACTTCGATGGCGATGTTCGTCCTCTCATACGGCAACCTCGCATGGATGATCATCCAAACCGTCTACGAATGGTGGGAGAGTAGTCTCATTTGGTTCATCGTCAAGATTGTCGTCCATGCTCTGTTGCTCTTGAAGCAGCTCACCTTGGCCGCACATATCGAGGTCCGATTCGAGAAGTTCATCCCTACCGCAGTTCGGATTCGGAAACCAACTCAGTTGGAACGAGAAACGACCAAAGTGGACAATGAGCTGTCGTGGATATTCAAAGTCATGGTGAGTCAAATGCCGACTCTGCTATCGGACGTGTGTCCAACCTGGCTGATCCTCTCCTGATCGAATCGATGCGCGCACAGCTGTTCGCACTCTGCTTCTTCTTCCTGCACTTTGGCGATTCGCTACCACGAATCGTCGAATCTCCCTTGTACGAACGGATCAAGGATCTGCCTTATTGGAGGAGGCGTGAAGAGGGAATCACCCAAGCTCTCCTCATTGGCGGATCGGTGCAGTCTAGTCTTTGGTTCCTCGCTTCCGTCTGTCAGGTGGGTTCGCCCTTGCTGCCAATAAATCCCACCCAGGCGTCCCGTCACTGATGGGCTTGCACGGATTCACCAAAACTCTTCGTAGATCCGAGTCAACCACAAGCTCCGCACCTACGGCGCCGAATATCGCACCACAGCTTTCCTGTCCGCAGCCGCATTGGTTTTGTCTCGCCTATCATCCCTCTTCATCTCATGGTTCGGGCCCGGCGCCGCAACGTCGCATTTCACCTTGTGGGATATCATTTCAATCGTCGCCATTTGTTTCTTGGCGGTACAAGCTTCGGCGTTTCCTGGGGTTCCGGGGAAGCGCAGCTGAACGAGGTTTTTTGTGAAAGTTCCCGGTCTGTTGGACGGCGAAGTAATGCTCAATGCTCGCTCGTAGAAGTGTACTCTAATCGAAATACCGAAGGTCTTTCGATCATATACCGGTAGAAATTTTGGATACACGTCTCACCTTCGTCGGCCTGTGTCATCTGCAAAGCAAGACGCGAAGGAAGAAGTAGACTCGTTCGCCATCTCTCCCACACGGCAGCCCGGTCGGGGTTGCCGAGGACGAGGAATACAGAACACGGTGGTATTACAATGCTGCCCCCCCCCTCTTAGGACCTTACTCCTGCGGCGCCGATCGTCGACTCCTCTTATTCGAGCTCTTCTCTTCATCTTGCTCCTCCCCCTGTGCCTCCCCCTCGCCCTCGGCTGCTCGTTTCCCCGTCTTCTCGACCTTGAGACCCTTGAACTTCCTCGCCTGTAACGTGCCCATATCCTGCTTATCAACATAGACTCTCCCGACCTTATCACCCATCTCATCGATATCGATGTTCTTGTTCTTGGGTTTACTCGGCTTGGACTTGGGTTCAACCTTCTTCAGGGCCAACTTCCACATCTCGGAAGAAGGCAATTGCGAACGACGCAGACGGAATGTGAAGTGAGGTCCGTGGGGTTCCAAAGCGACCAGAGGGGTGGAGATGCCCGAACGAAGGAATTTGACGGTGTAGGTACGGAAATGGATCAAGGGGAGGGTAGGGTCTTCTTCCGAATCGTTGGAACCTGACTTAGCTTTGGAGGACGAGGTCAAAAGCGACGACAAGGCCGCTTGGCCCTTGTTTCGCGTCGATTCTCTGTTGAGCGCGTATTGGAGGGATTCGGTATTGGCGTCCAGGGTGGTGTGGCCGATGGTGATGGAGATGACGCGTTCGAGGCCTTTAAGGGCGACACCGTCCATTTCGACTCCGCGGAAGAAGTCGAGCATGAGCGATTTGTACTGCGTAAAGGTCGGGTGGGATTCCCAGAGGTTCGCATGGGACGAGGTCGAGGCAAAGTGGAACAAAGAAGTCGAACCGGGGGTGGATTTGATGCCCTGCAGATAGAGAGGAAGGTAGGTGAGGTAAGAGGCAAGGATTCTCGCCTGCCGAGACTTGAAAGCAGCGCCCACCTTGAAAGCGGACATGGGCATGACTTCCTCGATCCCAACTTCAAGCATCTCCATGACCTCGTTGGCAAAACACCTGACCCAGATCAATCCGTGGGGCCGTTTCTTGGTGTGGGTCCCGACCAGGAACAGCGAGGCATCGTTCTTGGTCGACCAGAAGGACAGGGAGCTCGAGTCCTCGAACGGTCGAATTTGGTTCGGCTTGGAGAAGGAGATGGAGTGAGGTTTTTTGAGTTGGTTCTGTTGCCGGGCGAGGTGCGAGGTGTGAGTGACTGCAAGATCATAGGTCAATCCCCGCGGCTTACCAGTTCGGACAAGGCGACCTTGACCTTTTCGCTGATCGACGATCCTCGCACAATCATGGCCGTCTTGGCACCCTTCTCAATCTGATGGTACGTTACGAGGATAGAGTTCAGTTGAAAGTACTGTGGACCTACCTATGCTGCGTGTGCTCCGTTCGCCTCGTCTCGCCGATCACGGTGGAGGCGGAGGACGAGCTGCCATGCGACGCTGCGAAGGTGGCTCGGAGGCGTGACTGACCATCTGCGGTTCCCTCGCCTGTTGCGCTCGCTTGGATCGCGCATTCTTGGGCTTGGCGGGTGCGATGATGGGGATCGCTGAAGTAGTCGCTGACATGTTGTATAATTGAGTGGTTGGACGGGTGTAGTCGGTCAGGGAGCGGAGGAGGTGACTGTGGGTGAGCACTCCGCACTCGGCGCTTCGCACGCGCGCGCGAGGACTGACTTCACCATCTCGATGATCGGGAATGGGCCAAATGAATTGGCATTTCGGCATTACAACGATCTATCGCTCCACACGGCCTCCACTTAGCGAGTCTCGGGGTCTCGACTCCGCTCTCCTTCATCGGGGGAGTGTGCCAGGAGTTGGTCTCGACCATGCCTCGGACCACCGGCTTCCAAGATTTACCTATTGAAGTCTTGCCTCTTATTCTCGAGCCTTTGGTCGGTCGCCGCTCGGATTTGCGCCATGCGACGCTCGTTTGTCGGCGATGGCGAGAACCGGCCGAGCGGCTGCAGTACTCGTGGATCAGGTTATGGGGGAGGGATCTGGTCAGAAATACGAGCTCAAAGACTCTCCGCTTTGAGACAAGTGCTTTGCTAATACGTTGCGTCACCCCGCAGGCGATCGTCCCACTCGTGTTCCGCACGCTCGCCGATAATCCGCACTTGTGCCACTTACTCCGCAAGTTCGAGGCCCGAGTTTTTTCCTTGTCGCTCATCCTCTCGGAACGACTCGAGATGGAGCAATTGGCAGTCACAGTGCTCCGGCAAGCAATCAGGCTCGAACATCTCATCTGGACCCGAAAAGGGGCTTTGACGGATCGGTCAGTTCTTCATTCTCCCCCCACTCAGCTCGGCACCGGGGCCCCCCGTTCCACCTGACCTGTTTGATTTCGCCCAACAGAGTCTTTGAAGCCATCACCTCAATCCAAACCCTTCGCTCGTTCGAACTCAACGCGCACACACACCTCTCGCCCGGATCATGGGATGCCGACCACTTGCTCCGACTGCCGAAACTGCGCACACTATCTCTCCTCCTCCCCGATCGATCGATCGCTCACATACTACCCGCCTTCCTGGAACATCAACGCACGCTATCCAGAAAGTATGACTCCGACTCTGAAGGCTGGCTCGAACTGCAAGAATTATCGATCCTCTGTCGAGAGTCGCCCAACATCAACGACTCGGTCATTTCGGCTTGTTCCCCTTTACTTCAAGGCTCTGCTCTCAAGTCTCTCGCCCTAGCAGGATGCTCGCGGCTCACCGGGGGCACACTCCTCCCACTCCTGGCGACGCTTCCCTCTCTCGAGCACTTGGCTCTCGAAGCGACGGCGATCCCACCATTCTTCTACATCGAAGCAGCCCCCCTACTCACGCACCTAAGATCGCTCAAGCTCACCCACCCAGGTCCCAAGCACCCCACTTCAGACCAATTCTCCCCCTCCCTATGCCACCTCCTCCAATACCTCCCCGATCTCCGCTCCTTCACGCTCTATCATTCCGGTACTGCCGCTTCGAGGGGTTGGAGATGGCCCATGGTCGAGCCGAGTTTGATGGAGGCGATCGTAGAGAAGAAGAGGTTGGAAAAGTTCGAGTGTTCAGGGGTCTTGATCGAGGTTGAGGAGGTGGAGAAGTTGTGTATGATGCAAGGGTTAAGGGATTTGGTGGTTCATTTGGGCTGGGAGCTTCGTTTAGTGAGTCTCGGCGCGGATTGGGTTGCTTCTGGTGTGCACGAGGACTGAACTTGCTGCGAGTTGTTCACCCACAGCCGCGTGTGACAAAAGCCGTCTCGCATCTGCCCCGACTCAAGACCTTGCACATCCTCGCTCAAACTCCAGAGATCACGATGGAGCAGATTGAAGCGATTGCTGCGTGAGTCAGTTTGTTGCGGCCTAAATTCCGAAGAAAAGAAGCTTATGCCCTAGAAACTACTTTCATCTCGCTGTAGGTCCAGTCCCTCGCTCGAACAAATTGGGGTCCGGAATCGCGTCTGGCATGTTCGAAGGAAACAGATCAAAGCTGTTTCGAACGAGACCCAAGCTTCCGGGGATGAACCGACAACGGAGGGTTATAAGATCAAGGTGAGTTTGGAGAGGTGGGATTCGCCTTTGTGGCCTGAAGCGTTATTCGTTGTGAGAACCTGAGAGGAATGGGGTGGGTTGGATGTGGTTTTTCTCGGCCCCTTGTCGACAGACCTCTCAATTATCGTCTTATTCAGATGAAAAGGTCACTGATCGAGAACATATCTGAACGGAGCCTCTACAGGTCTCACTTAGAGAAGGGACCGAAGCCTTCGGGGCGTTCAGGAGGAGTCGCTATGGTGCCGAAGAGGATAATGAGCAGGAGACGTTGGACGAGGAGTCGAGCTCCGAAAACGATGAGTAGTCTTATCAGGTTGCGTTGTCATTCTCTGTTGGATGCGTCTATCTGCGATGCAATCTATACAATGTTGTTACACTCTACACCGGCTTGCTGATGCTCTGTCGATCGAGTACCGCTTCCCCTTGCGAAGGCGACGACTCAACCCCGCCCTCCTGTCGGCTAACATCAAGCGGCGAACAACGCCCAATCCACAACCTTGAGATCCCTCACAGCTTCCTCAAATGCCTTCTTCGCCCTCCCGACTCCCCCACTCTGATCCCTCGCCTTCCCCTCCTCATCAAACACAACCATTGGCCAATTGACCGTCAGGACCAAATCCGTCCTCTTCTCCGGGATCCTCCATAGTGCCAAGAAGAGGGTCACTTGGTCGGCTTGGGAGGCGGGTTTGTTGAATTTGGAGATGGACTGAGTGCCGAGCAGGGTGATGGGACCGAGGAGGTTGGGTTGGGGGGATGCGGTGGTGGGTTGGAAGGTGGACTCGATCGAGTGCGAAAGGGCTTCGTTGTCGTGCGCCAGGGAGGCGAAGTGGAACCTACACGAGTAAAGACCGGATCAATGCTAGACTACACTGTGATGTATTCAGTTCGCACTGTGGACGTACCGTATCCCCGCCTCGAGCGACTCTCCACTCCCTTCCTCCTCTACGAGCTGCAAAACTTCCAAGATCAACGACAGGTCCGAATCGTTGGACAGGTACACCTCTTGCGTGTCGGGCACTTGACGGAGATCACTAAGGGGGTCATCGTAGAAGTCATGTCAGGGACTGGGGAGGAGGCTCCGTATATGCACTCGACGGGGGGGGAACTTACCTCGCATCGGTCAAGTTGGATGGGTAGGTCGTCGTGATCGCTCCACCGAAAAGGTGCACAACGCCCATACTGATTCGCGTGAGTTTCGGTTGGGAAGGTCACGTAGGGTAGGGCGAACGAGTTTGATGAAGGTTGGGATGGGACGAGATGGGACACCGGACTCGCGAGCTCGCTCGAGCCGTTCCAAAAAAGGTTGAAATTGAACTGGGCACGTCGGGGTGAGACCCCAAAAAGAGGCCAACACCTCGACCCGCCAGAGGGCTCGAGCTCGAGGGGGAACGGGCGTCGGGCGGCCCCGATTTCTCAAAGCAAAGACCTGATGCCTTTTACCTCTTCTCCTCGCGAAAGAGAAGATAAAATCACGCTAGACAAGAATACTCGGAAACAACTGGAGAAAGCTGAGACATGCCAACAAGCGAAAAAAAAAAACAAGGCTTACGATTCGATCGACGGCTTACAGCCCGTTTCTTCCGGTCCCGGGTGCATTTTTTGACATTCCGTGGCCTACCACAACGCGCCCATAATTTGGGGAATGCCGAGTGAGGCTCTCCCCTCCACACAACCACACACGAACGCGCTTCTCATTCCGAGTGCGTCGCGCCGCGCGCCAGACATCCCCACACAGAACGGATCGGCAGCGCGTCTGCAAAAGCCCTGCAAGCATCAATCAACCCGTTCGTTGCTCGGGTTCATGCATCGACGCGAAAGAGGTGCTCATTTTTTCCTCGCTTGGATCCCAGCAACCAGGTAACCGTCTCACCAACCTCTTTACGTGAACCGGACTGACGAAAAACCTCGACGCCCAAAGTAGTGAAAAAAAAAATCGTTTCAAATTTATGCGATCTGCTACGGACTTCTGCTTGTGAGTCGTGAGTCGTCATCTCGATCAAACGTTCCAGTTGTGCGAAGGAAAAAACCAAAGGCCCCTGTTCCGTTATTGGGTGTGATCTGAGACGCTTGTTCTGGAAAAGGACATGGAGTGTGTTCGGAGCGCAGGCAGGCAGGCGCGCCAGCAGAAAGAGAGGGAGGGAGCTCATTCAACTCGTCGGATTGCTAACGCTTGGCGCCTCGAGGACGAGGGACGTGTTTGCAGGCGCAGACCCGTCTCTTTTGACTTGTCACATCCATCCACACACACACACACACACACCGCGTCTTGCTTCTTTAGCCCTCCCCCTCCGTCTCGCTCCCTAGTGTTTCTTTTCCTTTTCTTCGACATTGCTTGCTATCATGTCGACGTCGACGAGCAACTACCCTTCTGTACTGCTCCCCGCCGACCGAGCCGCGTTCGCCGCCGCGGCCGCGCCCTCGCACTCGCCAGCGCCATCGTCGCCTGGCTCGTCCACCGCCGATTCGACCACTGCGAGCAAACAGGAATGGCCACCCGTCTATGACCATACTTCTTCCCAATCGATGCGCCAAGGGCAGTCGCAGTCGAAGGGAGGCACGATGGACAACCCGTTGATCCCCAAGCGGCGTCGACGTACTTCACCGGACGAGCTGCGCATCCTCGAAGCCGAGTTCCAGGCGAACCCGCTGCCTTCCCAGGCGCAACGGGCCGCGCTGTCCGCTCGACTGGGCATGACGGGCAGAGCATTACAAGTTTGGTTCCAAAATAGGAGGTCAGTGCTACGATTGTATCTAGTGAAAAGAGGCCCGGGTGCACTCGCGGGTTCGCGGACGGTGCTCGGGTGCTGCTCTGTCGCCTGCCTCTCCCTGTGTCTCCGCGTCGTCGTCGCGCGCGCGCCTCGAAATTCCCAGCGACTGGTCGACGCGGCTCAGCGCGTTTGTTGCCCAGGACGCATGCTCGCTCAACTTGCGAGGCGGTCTCCCCTCGCCCATCACCCATCACGCACACCAGCATACATTCACATCATGTTTTCCTTGACGACGAGTAGCATAACTAACATCTGATTCTGATCCCCACCACAGACAAAAAGAGAAGAAGGATGCCGGTACATACCTGGGCACCTCGGGCGACTCGTCCCAAGGCAGCGCCACCGACCAGGACCGTGATGCCGCCGACCTCGAAGGCCTGTCCTTTGCCATGTCCTCGTCCCCACCCCGACCGTCACCGACAGAGCTTCATCATCACCACACTCAAGGCAAGGGTCACGCACGAGGCGGGTCCTACCTTAATGCCAAGGCGCTCGAATCGCTGCCATCGTCGGAGCAAATTTACCGACGCCCCGACGCCGATAAGGAGAACCAAGCCGTCCCGACCGCGACCTCTTCCTCCTCCCCCTCCTCCTCTGCGCCCACTTCTCTGGCTACTACGGCCAACCGAGACCTCCCGAGTGCCCTCAACAACCCCAGTGGGTCCGCGTTCCACAAATGGCACATCTCCGCCGCCAGCACGGTCCCGATCCGTCACACCTTCACGATCCCGGCCGCCGTCTCATCGAGCGTCGCCCGTCCACTCCCCGTCTACGTCGTCAAGTCCACGACGAACGAGTCGCACAACCAGTTCCAGCACCGGTCCTCAACGACGAGCGTCATTGCGGCCAAGAAGCACGTCAAGCGAAGGCCGCTCGGTTCGCATGCTGCGACCGCGCGCAAACCTTCCTTGCCCCATTCGTTCAACTTCCCTTCCTCCCCCGACGCCGCGACGACCGGGTCGAAGGATGGTCGACTCAAGGCGCCCACGCTTCGACGCACTGTGTCCAACGTTAGCCTCAACAGCAACACCAGCGAGTCCTTTTCTTTGCAGACAAGCGAGTGTGGTCGAGCGAGCGCCGTCTGGCTCGAATCCCAACAGGCGCAGCGAGTCGAGTCACCGACGTCGTCGACCTTCCCTGCTTTGAGTGCTCCGACCGAGACACCGACCGTGTTGAGAGGGTTCAAGTCGCAGGACAAGGAGGTGTGGCGATTGATGCAGTCCGATGCCCCTTCATCGCCGAATCAATCTCCCGCACCATTGACGAGGAAGATGATGCTCGCCCATGCTCAAGCCCAAGCGCAGTCAGCAGACAATGAGACCAAGTCCTCTCGCCACATGATGCTCTCTTCCGAGGACGCTCCTTCGTCCGACGTCGATGCGATGTACGACGATCAGCCTGCGCTCGCTACGGCCGCGTCGATCAACGCTCGCTCGAGTCGTCGACCCAACTCTATCCGATCCTTCTCGTTGGGGGGCACGTCCGTGTCGCAAACTTCGCGAGCAGGAGGTGAAGAAGCCTGCGCCATCTCGGCTCTCGAGAGGAAGCGTCAACGCGTGCTTGAGACCTCGTACTCGGCCGTGTCTGCCGCCCCATCAGCCACTAAACCCTCGCGACGGCGACCATCCGGTAGTCGCTCTACGACGAGTCGTTCGTCCTCGGCCGGCGCACCAAGTCGATCTAACAGCCACAACGGCTTACGACGCGCCAACTCATCGGACAAGACCCACCTCACTGCAGCACGCAAGATGATGCGCATCGATACCGGCTCGTCGTCGACCCACGATGCCAAGAGCTTGATTTCCCCTCGTGAAGCGCTTTCGTCGCCTCAGGAAAGCGTGGGCGAGAACGACCATGATGACGGCTCGTCCTCGGTGGGAGACTTGAGTTATTCTTCGACCTGCACGACCTCGACGTCCTCGTCGCTTGCAACACCCAAGCTCGAGGCGAGGAGTTACTTTGCCCTCGGTGGAAAGGGAGCTGCGTCGATGGCCAAAAAGGATTGCTCGAACGAGATGGTCGATCAGGAACGCGAATGCGCGGAACTGCTTTTGGGTCTCGGTGGGGGAGGCATTTTTTGCTGAACGATCGTCACCCGACTCATCCTGTACCAAAGTGAGGAGGAACTTCTCATCAAATCGGACTCCACGACACTCGCGCATCCCCAGTGTATCTCATTCTCTTTCAGGATCCTAGGAAGTTTTTTTTTTATTCGGATCGATAGTGTTTTCAAGCCCAGGAGTTTTTCTCTCAGAAATAGTTTACAGTTTTGTTGCTTCTCTCTCTCTCTCTTTCTCTCTCTCTCTCTCTCTCTCTGCCAAGTTCACGCCCAATCCAAAGCGACTCCTTTGTACATAAACGTTGAAACAACATGATATCCACTCATGATGACTCTCAAGTTAATCGGCCCACTCCGGATGAGAAGACAGGAAGTGCTTCAAGAGACAAAATACGTAGTTGAACAAGACTAGAATGACGAACGTACACCCCGAAGACTAAAAGACAATCAGTTGAACGACGCATGGAACCAACCCATAAAAGCCCCTATGAAACTAACTAAAGAGCAAACGCTATACGAAGTGAACATATAAAGATGAAAAGGGACGAATATGAGAAACAGTCGCTCCAAAAACAGAAGACAGACCTCCCGAGAAAGCAAGAGAGATAAACCGAGGTTTAGCCCAAAACCGGATGATCGACAAGGACGCTGAAGTGATACATGATGTGTGGGCGTGTGCAGTCAAAACAAGAGTATCATCATTGCTGAACGAGCTCGTCAAAGTTGGCCTGGGTGATGGTCGCTTGACGGCTCGGCGCAAGCCCACGAGATCCGCCATTCCCAACACCCCCAACGGGAAGCCCGCCCGCCTCAGCCTGGGTCAAGGTCGACTGTCGACTCGGCGTCGGGATCCTCGAACCGGGGACGCTCGAGACGTGGCCTGGAATGCTTGCCGATCGCGTATGAGGCGTCAAAACGGCGGATTGATGCGATGCCGAATGGTAGCGTTCCGCACCGGCCGACTTGGCCGTCACTCGAGCTTCTTCGACCAAAGCCTCTTCCTTGGCCAATTCTTCCTCGTCCAAATCCGAGTCGGTGTCGTCGCCGCGTTGGGAATCGCCTTCCTCGTCGTCCTCGTCCTCATCGTCGGTCTCGGAATCCGAGTTTTGGAGCGAGAGGGCGGTCATCTTGGCGGCGGTCGGTGACACAGGGGTAGGTTGGGCGATCGTCGTGGTAGCGAGCGGCTCGGGGGATCCGGAACGTTCGACGCCGGAAGGAGCAATCTCGACGACGTGTTCGAGCGTGTCATTTTCCATCTTGGGTAACTGCGACACCCTGGGCGTGGTCGCGGACGACAGCGCACTCGACGAAGCGACCCTCCTTTGCGAAGCGGCGATATGGTTCGTGATGTTGCCAAGCTGCAAGGGCTTTCTCGGAGTCGAAGCCGTCGGCGTCTCGACGCCCATCGTATCGTCCTCTCCGCCATCATCAAGTTCCATCGTATCGGCTAAATCAGGTTCGTCGACGCCCTCGTCCTCCAAGCCATTCATTGCCTCCTCGGCCTCTTGTTCGTCGAGTCGCCTGCGCTTGGCTTCTTCCTCTTCGGCTTTCCGCTTGGCTTCGGCCTCTCGTTGCGCTCGACGCTTCTTGATCCAAGCCATGCCTCCACCGTCATCGTCGTCGGCAGCGCTCGTGCCCAACTTGGACGTGAACGATCCGGCGCTCCCCGCCGTACCCCATTCGTTGAACTCGGGCGCCGAGATCGACAACGGCAAAGCCTGAGTAGCGCGATTTCTCGATCGTTGCGCCACGGGAGGGTAATTTGCCCTTCTCGGTTCCCTCGCTGGACTAGCGCCGATCGAATCGCCGGACTCCCACGTCGCCGTTTTACCCATCGGAATCCCTGTCCCTTGTCCCTCGTACAAGCCGGCCGAGGTCCCCCTCGAGATGTCGGAATCGTTCGACGACGTGCGCGACAAGGAACTCGATCGACCGTCGACGGAACTCGGTCGCATGGAGCGCTTCTTCTTCTCCTTCTTACCGACCATGCCGAACGAAAGCGGGCGCAACAGCTTGGAGTAGGACGATTCGTCACCCTGGCCCGATCTTGAGGTCGACGAAGAGGACGAAGGGATAACGCCAAAGGTGAGGTCCGTCTTCCAGCTGCCAAACATCGTCTTGATCGGCTTGTCGTCGTCGGAAGAGCTGTAGTCCTCATCATCGTCGTCGAGCGCGCTGTCGTCAAGCGGTCCCGTATCGCCATCTCGACGAATGACGATGTCCCTCTTCGACGCTTCCCCTGGGTCGGACCCGCCGTCGACAAGCCAAATGTTGCGCCCGGTGCTA
Source organism: Microbotryum scabiosae (assembly GCA_022702605.1). NCBI lineage: Eukaryota > Fungi > Basidiomycota > Microbotryomycetes > Microbotryales > Microbotryaceae > Microbotryum > Microbotryum scabiosae. The sequence goes on along the minus strand of JAHWDV010000017.1, from coordinate 322,215 downwards.
TAGCTTCGCTGTCGAATCTCGGGCAAAGGGGCGAAACGAATCTTGGGACCGCTGCCGGTCGCGTTGCCGGCGCCGGTGACTTCGGACTTGCCTCGGGCGAGGGGCGAAGGCCGGGTGACGGCCGTTGCCGCATCGCGCGACGTTGAGCGACCACGATCTTGGGAATCGTTCATGGCCGATGCGGGTAAGGACACGGACGGACGCAGCTCGGAACCGACGGCGGAGGAGGCGTGTGAGGGATTTAGTGGGGCCGGAGCTAGAGCAGCAGCGCCGTCGGACAAAGAGGAGGTCGAGGCGGAGCCGGCCGAGGCGTTGAGGGTGTACACCGTTTCGGATGAAGGCGGTCTCAGAGCGCTGTTGGGGGGTGTAGCGGGAAAGGGCATTCGTTGTAGAGGGAATTGAAAGAGTGCGATCGTCGCAGCACGATAAGAGGCATGACGTGGGGCAGTCGGTTAGGCGAGGGATTATCGATCCAAAGCCAATCAATCAGGAAGGGAGGTGGGGCAAGTGGGTGTGAGGTCAGCGACCTGCTAGTCTAGATCCCATTGTCGAGTCATGTTGGGGGCGGTCTTTGGTGCAGCGGCGCAACATGCAGGTCCAACATCGCCCCAAAGATGGTTCCCGCATGTACGATGTAACCTCTACCGGCCAGAACGACGATGACACTCGAAGGGTGGCCGTGGGTTGTCGTTGTCCCGTAATCTGTGATCGACAGTTACCCCGCTCTGGGCCCAATCGAAGGCCCGACGGCGACTCGCAAACGGGCGCCTCGAAGCGGAGTGTGACTTGGCCCAGGCCACTCCACGCCAGCCCAGAGCCCGCGCCAGCTGCCCGGTACCTAGTCGCCCAGTCGCCCGGTTGCCAGGTCACCCGTCGCACAGCCTCACATCCCAACACCGCATCCCCACCCAAACACAGGATGATTACAAGGTGAAAAGTACTGACTTGATCAAGATGCCCAACTTTTGTCCCGGTACGAGCGCCGGGTTCGGTGGCGACAGTCGCGAGGTTTGGCGAGCGAGCGATTGACCGTCCCACTGCTCGCCCGTAGCAGTCGAGGTCGATGCACCCGAACCACCTTCCGCCGGGCCGTTCGAAGCCGACGACGACTTGACACCGATCGCACGCATCATCACGGCTGCCATCCTGGTACGGCGGGGATCGGCGTGGTGTTGACGGTGGAGCAGGGACTTGGGCTTAAAGAGCGGCGACGACGAACCCGAGCCGCCGGGGGGGAGCGAACGTCGGAGGAGGAGCGACGCTTGGTCGAGGTGGTCGGCCGCTACCAGTTGCGCGTGCATCTTTCTCGCTCGGACAAGGACTTGTAAGGCGGGGGGGGTGTACAGTCGGGGGCGCCTGAAGCTAAACCGTAATTTAGTCGAGGTGGGTAGCTGGTTTTTTTTCGACGTCGAATCACAAGATGAGGATTCGGTTGGATGGAAGAGTAGAGAAAAAGAAAGAGAGACGGAACTTCCGAAGTGCGTTCTCAAGTCACAATCGGCTACCCGTCACCCCCGACCGACCTAGCTTTACAACAGGGGTACCGCCATGCACCGGCCGTCTGATCAAATAATCGCCCCGGGGCGAGGCTAGCTTGCGCGCCTACGAGCCCATAACATCGCTGCAGCCCCGTCCGCCGCTTGACCGAGGCGATGAGTCTCAGACCTAAGCGCGATTTTTCACTCATGCTCATTTTAGGTCCGATGCAAATGGGCCATCTTGGCCTGAAGTGGGTTTTCACAGCCTACACTGCTCCTGCACGTCCTACCCATCGATTGCTGAGACAAAACAATGGTGCCTTACAGCCGGGGACCTTTCTTCGAACTGAAAACAGGCGGTGGGCACGGTCCCCCTCTCGATATTGATCGGCGGCCGATCACAACCCACCAAAAAGTGATCGAGGAGGGCTCGGGACTCGGAGACTTGGGAAAAGCTTTGTGCAATCCCACGACAGCCACATTCGTACAAAGCAACACGAGAAAAAAAAAAGGGAAAAAAGACCTTGCGAACCAGCGTGATGAGTCTACGTGTCACCGTTCGCTATCAGCGGCGACCAGCTCCTTTCCTGCAGCGTCCCTTGGCGTATCGAACGTAGGCCGATCCGGGGTAAGCTTGGCGCGCGACCCTTGGAAGCCGTAAATTTCGCTGCGGTGGCCGAAGTTCGGCCTTCACAGGGGTCACGAGTCCTTATTCTATTTTAGTCCATGTAGGTACCTGAGTACCAAGCTACAAGTTGACCTTGCACAGCGCTGCTGAAAACTCGGTTAAAACACCTACAAGCACCGAATCGAGAGCGAAATCGGTACTGCCGCAGCTCGACACAGCCACGGCTTTTTGCTCAGACTGGGCAGGTCTTTCTGCGACTCGAAGGCGGTGAAGCTGGTGGATTTTTGGACCGAACGCTTCGAAGGGCCGGGTTGCCTGCTCATTTTGCTTCAGGTCCCCAGACACCTGGTTAGGTACAATCTATCTCATATGACCTCGTGAGGAGATGCATTCCCTCCTGAGCTGAAAGGATGGTGTTGGGGAAGTTACCGACTCGGCCGAGCTTTACTGCTCGGGACCGCAGTTCATGATGATCTCGGCAGATATTGCTCTCGCGATGGTCTCGGCCAAGGACGTTCTCTTGTGACCACTCTAGCCAGAATAATTTTTTCTACTCAGTGGGATGACAACCTTCAAGTCTAGCTAGTCGTACAGACAATCAACTCCCCCCCCCCTACTCCCCCCGACCCGACCATGCCACTCCCTCCACTACCTAACCTCGACCCTCCGTCTCTTCTCCTCCCTCTCCAACTCCCTCTTAATAAGCGCATCCACCTCTTTGACCCTCTTCGTCCCAATCATCACCACCTTCATAATTTCATCCGCGGGTAAAGGTGCACCACCGGCCTTGGAAAGTACGCAGATCTCTTGTTGGGCGTTGAGGGTTAGAGTCAAGGTGCCGGAACAGAGTTGGGATTCGAGCAGGGAGGGGTCGAGGAGGGGGGTGGAACTGAGAGGGTTTTGGGAGGGGGTCAGATGAGTGTTTTCTCACAGCGCGAAATGGGAAGCTCTGAGATTGCGACGGTGGATCATGGGGCTCACTCGTCACCGAAGAAAGCAAATGTCAAGCATATTGGAGTATGATGGATCGCCAAGAGTACCGGTACTCGCTCCGTCATAGAATACTGCAACGCATCAAACTCAAATTCAGCACTTGGTCGCCTGAACCCCTGAGAGCCATCCACTCACCACAGTGACTTCCTCCCCGACGACCTGGACATCCGGTTTCCTGAAATGTCTCAAAGCCGTGATAGCAGCTATGGATGCGCAATCCAACAGATTGCCTTGGTCGTCCAAAACGTGTACATCGACTCGAATGGACCACACCTGTAGATGTCGCCCGCACGTTTCAGGGCACACAGGATCAGATTTTCATCGTTTGGAAGAAGAAGCTTGACCCGTCTGTTTGTCGATGCGATCGAGCCTACCCTTTGCCCGGCGACGATGCATAATGCTTCTCGATCCACGCATTCGCTTCTCCGTAACGTTTTTTCCAACAAGCGTGTGACGAGGGTTTGTTCATCCGATGTCCTGTGAGTCGGGCCGACGTCGGAGGGGATTTCCATCGGTCAGTCAGTCTTTTGGGAATCGGCAACGGGGTCCATGTCCATGTCAAGCTCCGGCTTACCTCCCAGCCTCATAACTTGTCGATGCCATGGGGGACAATTCGGTCGATATGGTGAGGAAGCCTTCGTACGGTCGATCGGACAAGGGGCTGACGATCTCGGCCGAGACTTGAGCTAGAGCCCTGCATGAACAAGTGGCAATATGAGCTCATCCTGTTCCACTCGAAGCCTTTCTTGCCCACCCGTCCGGTGCAACGAATGCCTACCTCGTCTGCCCCAACCGACACTCGACCGCACCCAACGAGCCTCGCAAAAAGTCGAGCTCGATCGTTCGCAGCTCGTACGGCTGGCGCGAATCGAGGCGCAGGCCTTGGGAGAGGGCGTGGTGCAAGAATTGCGATTCGTTGATGGAGGGTTCAACTTCTCTTGGCATGGTAGATGAGGAGGAGAAGGGGTGTGGGAAGGAAAGGTGCGAGGAGGAAGAGGTGGAGTGGAGGGAGCGGCCTGCGAGAGTGTGCGGTCGAACGGAGACTCGGAGGTGCTTGAGGGTGGGTAAGAGAGTGTTGCGGTCCGAGTAGAAGCCAGGATGCAACGGTGCAAGTATATCGCCCGGTTCGGTAGTTGCGTGCTTGTAAAGAGTTGACCGCGGCGTGCGGCTGCGAACAAATGGAGCCAGAAATGGAACATAAATGGAATGACCCCTGCGAGGCTCCCTACGCGTGCGCCTCTCTCGGTCTGGTCTCGGTCCTGTCTTGTTCTTGTCGCACCCCACACGCCTGCTCCCGCTTTCCTTCTCCTCCGCCTGACATTGGATCGATTCATCCTAGTCCCACGGGTCCCTCTCTTCCTTCCTCTCCCTCCCTCCCCGCCACTCCCCCCTCCCGCGCGTGACTCCGTGGCATGTCGGGCAAACCTCAAGATGACCGCAACCAAGAGGCGACCGTATACATGGCAAGTACTTGCTCTCCATCCTGGACTTTCTAGCTCGCCGTCGATACCTCTGATCACCCATTTTGTACATCGTACTTAGGGCAACCTCGACGAACGTGCGACGGATGCGCTCGTGTGGGAACTCATGTTGCAGGCCGGCCCAGTCGGTGAGCCACAGCCCCCGTACCCTTTATTCTACCTTCCTACCACTCACACCGATCATTTCTCCCCAGTGAACGTTCACCTGCCCAAGGATCGCATCTCCATGACCCACCAGGGCTATGGCTTCTGCGAGTTCCTCACCGAGCAGGACGCCGACTATGCGTGCAAGATCATGAACCAGATCAAACTGTACGGCAAACCGATACGTGTCAACAAGGTGCGGCAATCAAAACCAAAAAAAGAGAGTGCGCTCAGGGCTCAGCGTTGACCTATTCCCCCCACTCGTGCAGGCCTCGTCGGATCGCAAACAAATCGACATTGGCGCGAACCTCTTTATCGGCAACCTGGACCCCAACGTCGACGAACGCATGCTCTACGACACCTTTATGGCTTTCGGCATGCTTGTCAAACCCGCTTCCGTGAGTTCCTCTCTAGGCAGCCCCAGTCCGCCACCCAGCAAGTAGTTTCTGATCCCCCACTCTTATTTTCCGACACAGATCGCCCGAGATCCCATGACAGGCGCATCAAAAGGCTACGGGTTCATCTCGTACGACTCGTTCGAAGCCTCGGACGCGGCGATCGAATCCATGAACAACCAATTCCTCATGAACAAACCCATCACTGTCGCCTACGCATTCAAAAAGGACTCCAAAGGCGAACGCCATGGAACACCCGCGGAAAGGTTATTGGCTGCTCAAGCGAGGAAGAATAATGCCCTACCTTCTGCTGGAGGACCGGGAGGGCCGATGGGTATGGTGATGCACCCCCCGCCCCCACCGGGGATGTTTGGTGGACCTCCGGGTGGACAAGGGGGGTTGACGGGAGCGAATGCGATGGCCATGTTTCAACCTCCTCCTCCACCGTTTGGCGGGATGCCCGGGATGCCTCCTCCACCGGGGATGTACCCTCAAATGGGGGGCCTACAAGCCCCTCCTCCACCCCCACCTCCTGGATTCGCACCTTCCGGAGCCAGCGCCTACGCTCAACCACCAGGTCAAGGGTACCCGGGGTTCGTCCCGCCTCCGCCACCACCACCGAATGGCATGGCCGGCGGTCCACCACCTCAGAATGGTCAAGCGGGGATGTTCCAACCCCCTCCTCCACCTCCTGGCTTTGGAGGTCAATACCCGCCACCACAACAATACCCGCAGCAAGGGTACGCGCAACAACCTCCGCCTGCGCCGCCTGTTGGGTTCCAGTGATCGTACTTTGTGCCTCAGCGTAGAAATGTAATCCTAAGTTGTATAAGCGCAAACCGCTCTAATTTGAGTCCGAAAGAGCTGAGATCCACAAGCGTATGTATTCCATTATTCATTCAACCAACTCGCCTTTCAATTCCCCCTCCTCCGTCTCCTCTACGAGTCCCTCGTAAACGCTCCTCGTCGGGATGCCCCAAAACCTCCCAGCCCTCTCCTCCTCAAAGAAAGGCCTAAAGCTCTTGACTAAGACATGTCGCCGATCCACAGCCTGCAGCAAACTCAAACTCAATGGTTGCTTACCCGTACCGTCCAATCCTTCAGCATCTTCTTCAGCTTCCTTATCCTTCTTGTTTCGATTGCGATCCCGTGCAGCTTTGCCCTTTTTCTTGACTTGGGTTTTCTGTCGCTTCAACCACCCGTTCTCAATGACCCTCTCCTGAGCATCCCGAGTCGTCTCGTAATCCTGATACGCCATCCGATCCTTGACGATCCGACTCAAGACGACCTTCCTCGCTTCATTCACCGTCGTCTGACGATGTAAATGCCTTTGACACGATCGTAAAGCCGAGGAGATCTCGTCGTCTTCTCGCGAGGACCAATCGACTTCATCTTCGGGTAAGAGACCGATGAAGCGAAGTTCGCGCTTGATGCGTTCTTCCAATTCGACCGCGTCAAGGGGCCGGGTTTGAGCTCCCGGATCGGCAAGTTGAGCCGCCAGATCCATCCCCGTCCCATTCGAATGCGGCATCCCATTCGTCCCACTCTGTCCATCATCCTCATCATCCCCTCTCCCACCCCCCGTGAACGCCAGAGCAGCGACCAAGCGTTCACTCAACGGACCCAACGTGACGACCTCACTACCCAACGCGTCCTCATTCAACGCATCCAGTTTGATCCTCTGTAAAGGAGGCGGTTCCAGTGGACTCGCATAGTGACTCGTGTTCGAAGGTGGTAGGTCATGATCCTCTTCTTCCCATTGTTCGGTGTAGTGTTTCCCCAGAGGGGGGATAAAGTAAGGTGTCCAATCGTCCGGTTTGGGAGCGAGGAACGCGAGATCGTCCTCACCAAAGGGACGGAGGTAGGCATCGGCCCAGGTGTGGAAGGTGTGGTGCGCGATCTGGGTACCGGGTTTGGCGGTGGAGAAGTCGCCAGACACATCGGCTTGGCGTCTCGGTGTAGAGGTAGGGGCGACGGAAATGGGTTTGGGAGGGACGAGCGATTGGGTCGGGAGGTAGAAGGCGGTGGCTGTACCTGGCGCTGGTGATCGGATAGGGATCGAGTGCTGGTGGTTACGTCAAGAGCTACAAGGCGTCAGAAAACGGCTTCCTTGGCGCAAACCAAGGTATTCTCGCTCACCTTGACAAACTTGTCCTCCTTCAGTTTCCTTTCTATCCGTGTCAGGCCTTCATAGGGGTCGACAATGTTTTCGGATGTCGACGGTGCATCCTTCAGAGATGTGACGAACGTCATCGGACTCGGTGTCGGTGACTCTTTCTTGACTCCCAACGGTCCACTCGCTCCCAACGTCGCACTCGCCGATGAAAACGCGTCGAGTTTGCGGATCTTTTGGGCCAACGGTTGGGTATCGCTATCGGAGTCGTGGGTTGACGCTTTGCCGTCCTCGTCGTCCGAGTCGACGACTTGATCACGTTTGCGCTTCTTCCTCTTGCTATCACGTACAGGTGGTCGAGGTTGATGACCACCCTCTTCGTCATCTTCGGGCTCCACAGATCCGGCGATGTTGATGATCGGGACTGAGGGGGGTAAACAAAGAAACTGAGCCTTCGCGGGAGGCAGACTCATGCCGAGCTCGACCTACTCACCTTGAGCATTTGCACTCGTTGTCGAATCAAGCACTTTGGAATCGACAGCATCGGCTTGCTCCATCTCGACATCTTCCTCCCCTCCTTCTTCATGCGCCTTCTCCCTCGCCGCCTTGGCCTCTGCAGCCGCTTTTGCCTCCGCTGCTTCAGTCGCCACCGCCGCCGCCGCCGCCGCCGCCGCAATGGCTTGTGCCGCCGCTTCAGCCTCTTCCTCCAACCTTTTCTTCTCTTTTTCCTTCTCCATCCGTTCCCTGGCCTCCCTCGCCAGCTTGATCGCTTCCAACCTCTTCTCCTCATCCTCCTTGATCTTCAACTCCTCTTCCTTCTTCTTGATCTCCCTAAACTCCTCCTCCTCCTTCCTCCTCCTCTCCTGCGCCTCCTTCTCCCTCTGCAGCCGTTCCTTTTCAATCTTTTGCGCCTTTTCTTTCTCTTTCCTCTCTTCTTCCTCGCGCTTCTTCTTGCGTTCGACTTCCTTCAGCCGTGCTGATTCTTCGGCGACACGCTTCTCGTGGAGTTGTCGATCAACAAGGTTCTTCTTGTTGTAATCGCGAATGCCAAGTCGTTCGTTCGCTTGTAATCGAGCCGAAGTCAAGACCGTTCGCAAGTTGCCCAACTGAGTCGGGTTTAAAGGACTGGAACCATTGGCGATGGTCATGAGGATCGACGAAGGTGTCAGAAGCGAAGGCGGGTGGAGGGAGAATTTGCGCAGATGCGAGGGCGTGGCATTGGAGCTGAGCGACTTAGAGAGGGAGGAGGTGTTGGTCGTTGCGGGTGTACTCGTTGATGGTGTCATGGGAGTCGAGGTCGTCTTGGACGCCGAGGTGGAGGTCGAGGTCGAGGAAGGCGCGGGGGTCTTGCCTGACACGGGTGCGGGGACCATGGTTGGTGGAGGTATTGCCGGGTTTAAGCTAAGGTCCTAACGGTGCGACTCATTCGTGTGATGTTTGCAAGTCCTCAGGTCCTGGTGAGGGTGTGGCTGTAGGTGTGGCTGTTGTGGCTGTGGGAGGTTCAACACAAGCACGTGAGCGATTGATCCGAGGTTTCAATGCACGTGACATAGCCACAACAGAATGCCCAAGAGGCCATGCCAGCTCGAAACATGGGTGTATTGGATATCACGTGTGGTTGGCATGTGGTCACCGAATGCGGACCGTCTCGTACGATCCCAGAACCCCGTGACGGGTCAGGGTATGCTTCGATGCTTGGCATCCAGGAGATCGCATGCTTAGTTCTATGCGGCTTGAGGGTAATCGCTTACACGAGCTGAGTCCTGACGCCTTCGTAAGCCGCTTAGAGGTGCGGTACGACGGATGAGTTGAGCCGAGCCCTGGTGGGAAGGGCTGGGCAGGCAGGCGGTAACGTGGCGAGTTGAGCCGAGGCCGACGCGAAGAAAGAGAGAGAGAGAGCACACCGCCGAAAGCCAAAGGTCGACTTCGATTCCTGACAACGGCGTCGGATTAAGGGCGGCCTATTTGGCGACGGTACGACCCAATGAGCCGAAAGGAGTCGAATGCGAGCCGAGAGGAGCTGCTTCTGAGCGCAAGCACGATCGAAGGAGCCAAGCGCGCTCTCGGCTGGTCTTCCTCTCGGCAGCCTTGCGAGCGCAGCTACGTATGTCACTCGCCTCTCCTTTCCACGACGCACCGATCATCGATCATCGATCATCCAGGACGGGCATTCGATCTGGCAGCCGACCACTCTCCCCTTTGCGCCGTTGCAGTCCACTCCTCCACTCGCGGCAGCACATCGTCGCGTGGTTAGACTCGGATTACCGACTCGACTCCGCTGCCTCGTCGACGTGACGTGCCGCTGCATCAACACGTCAACTCGCTCTCGCACGCAGCAAGCAACGAACACGCGAGGAGGGGATCTCGCTCAGCTCAGGACTGTTGGAGATCGATGGTGCCTTCGCTGTCCTCGACAAGAGGCGGTGACGATGGACCTTCACCTTCACTCGCAGCCCCACCTCGACCTCCCCCGATACCAGCACCCACTTCGACACTCGGTCGCCACAGCTCGGCCGAGCCCGCTTCCACCGCTCTCAAACCACCACCTATACAGCCCGATGACGAACCAGAGGTACAATCCTTGTTGGAGAAGCACACTGACCCGGATGATGGCGATGACACCGATTCTGACGACGACGAAGCCGAGCAACTGTCCATGACCGACGCGCACTCGAGTCTGCCTGGCTTCAAGGCGCTCTCGGGTCGTGATTCGTCCGAGCGCAAGGAGGCGATGACAAGTACAGACACAATACCAGGTCAACATCGCAAGAGTACGAGCTCGGGCATGGACAGTTGGAATTCGGAACGTCAAAAGACGACGCTGATGCGGGAGATGTTGCTTCAGGTGAGCCAGCATCACCCGTGCTTCAGCCCAGGACTTCCTTTTTGACTCGGATCCTGATTTACGTGGCAGACTTTTCCCGTTCTGCTGCTGTGCATGGTCACGGCGCTCGTGGTTGGAGAAATGCTCGAGCACGTGCAACAGTGGGGGGTCTTTGTTCGCATCGAGGAACTCTTCATCCTTATCCCCATCCTCCTCAACCTAAAAGGCAATCTCGGCAAGTTTTCTCTCTGCTGTCTGGCTGCAAGGTAAGCTGCGTGCCGCTGAGCTCTTCACAATAATGCCCCGCCCGCCCGCAGAGATGAACTTGGCCGCTCGTTTCTCGACCTCGGCCAACATCGGAGAACTCGATCTCCGTCCCACACGCCAAGCCTTGGTCCTCGGCAACCTCGCGCTCCTCCAAGTCCAAGCGCTCATCGTATCCCTCATCTCCGGTCTGCTCGCCTTCATCCTCGGCGTCATGTCCCGTAGCGGGGTCCAACACCATCTTCAACATCCGGTGCATAAGCTGGGTCAAGCTGAGCATCTCAGAGGGGGCTACTTCGAGGCTTTGCTTGTGTTGTGCGTGAGCATGCTCGCCGCGGGGTTGAGCTCGGCTATCTTAGGCGGGTTCATGTGCGCGCTCGTCGTGCTGTGTAGGAGGTTCAAGGTCAATCCTGGTCAGTCCAAGGTACGCATATCATCAGGTTTAACATGACCTGACCGTACTCGGGGCCCACAGATAATCTGGCAACCCCACTTGCTTCGGCACTTGGGGACATGATCACGCTTGTTCTCCTCGGTGGCCTCTCCTCTTTGTTCGCCTTGTTCATGGGTGAGCTAGGCAGACGCGCAGGACGACTCAAGTCTCGGCATAAGTTGACGGATTTCTCAATTCCTGCGCAGGCACGCTCGTCTCGACCGCGGTCTTTCTGCTGCTTCTCGTTGCGATCGCGGTCAACGTGGTGCTGACATTCCGAAACACCTACGTCCAAGAGTTGCTGACGGTCGGATGGGCACCGCTCTTCATCGCCATGGCCATCTCATCGTGCGTTGCATCCTTTATTGCTGCATCGCTTCCTCTTCCTGAACCGATTCTTGCTCTTCTGAACGTAGGGGCTCTGGTCTGGTGCTCGAAGCCTACGTCAACCGATTCCAAGGCTTCGCTCTGTTTTCCCCCGTTTTCACCGCCCTATCTGGATCCGCCGGTGCCATCTTCGTCTCACGCATCTCGACGGCATTGCATTCGTCGAACCGAGAACCGTACGGTTTGGTCGCGTCAGCCTTGTTCGCACTTACGACACCGGTGATGTGGATCTTGTTACCCTTCGCTTGGATCACCGGCGTTAAGATGAGTTGGACCTTTATCGGCGCTTTCTTGGTCGCGACTGTTGTACAAGTACGAGTCACACACCTGAATTCATTCCGCGGCTCTCCAGATGGAGAAAGCGCTGATGCAGCTGCATTCACTTGTTCAGATGGTTATCTCGCTCGCTTTGGCGTATTACATCGCCACAACGCTATGGAAACTCGACTACGATCCGGACGTCCACGCCTTACCTCTCCTTTCTTCGTTCCTTGATGTGACGGGTCAATTAGCCCTAGTGGCGGCTTTTACGGTTGCTGGTGGGTCGGCTTCGAAAGCTGTGGCTGGGGAGGTGGTGGAAGGTGTGACGGGTAAGTTCGCGACGACGGAAGAGGTGACGACGATTGCCGAGTTGGGGGAGAGGGTTTTTAGGTGGTGGATGGGGTGAAGGGGGGTGGGGGGTTCTCACTTACTACCGGGTTGCCTGATTGTGTGTGAGGGCTGTCAATTTTTGGTTTTTGTATTGCATTGCATTTGGTCGTCTTGTATGGGTTTGGAGACGTGTTACAGGAATTCTATTTCGTACTTGGCTATTTCGCGGTCGGGGGGTTGGATCATGTTGCGGAGGTCGAATTCGTCGTTCGCAAGCGACTTCTCCCCTTTCGCCGCGAGTATTGGATGGGGTAAACGCTGCGATCCAGCAAGCCGCAACAGCCCTGAAGCCATGCTACGAGCCATACCCACCATCCCCAGGATAGGACCTCTACCTTACACCCCCCGTCGAGCCCTGCACACCACCCTCCCCTACTTCCGCTCCAGTTCCAGCTCCGCGACCGACCCAAAGTCGAAACCCAAGCCCAAAGACCGCCTCGCGCAATTCTACTCCAACAGCCTCCACCTACCCCGGACTGCATTCCCTCTTCGTGCGGATGCGAAGAAGAGGGAGCGTCTGTTCTTTGAGAGGTGTACGAAAGGGTTGTATGAGTGGCAGAAGGTGGGTTTTGAGGTGCAATGTGCGAGGGTTGCGAGGGGGCCAAAGTGGGGGCGGAGGGTGGAGGATGGGGGGGGGGGGGGGAGTGGAGGCAGTCTGTGGGGTGTATGTGCTGATGCATACGGGTACGTGTATGGTGTTCTGCGCGTTTTCAGAATCAGGATAGACCGTTGTGGATCTTGCATGATGGGCCACCCTATGCGAATGGCAATCTCCACGCTGGTTCGTCGATCCTTTCCACAGCAAGGGAGCTTTACCAGCCTTTACAGAGACTGGGTTTGGCTTATGGAAACATGACCATCATTCCGCAGGCCACGCGTTGAACAAGATCATCAAGGACATGATTAATCGCTTCAAACTCATCTCGGGATACCGGATAAAGTAGGATAAGCATCCGGGGGGGGGGGGGCTGCTCGCGCAAGACGACGGCCCCAGAGGAAAAGCTCATCGTCAGATCTTACTCCCTCTTCTCCTCAGCTACATCCCAGGCTACGACACCCATGGACTGCCCATCGAAATCAAAGCTCTCTCAACATTAGGCAAACCCGCCTCCTCTCTAACACCTCAACAAATCCGATCGGCGGCGAGGAAGGAGGCTTCGGCGGGCGTCGAGTTGCAGACGAACGAATTCAAGACGTTTGGCGTGATGGCCGATTGGGAGGGGAGGTACGAGACGTTGCAGTGGGGGTATGAGAAGAGGCAGTTGGGCGTTTTCAGGGAAATGGTTAGCAAAGGTGAGATTGGGGTTATACCCGGTCGGAGAGAGAATTGTTTCTTGCTGACCCCCGCTCGGAAGGGAAAATTTTAGGTTTAATCGTGAACCACCAGAGACCGACCCTTCACTCACCCTCTTCGAGGACCGCATTGGCTGAAGCGGAGTTGGAATACAAGGAGGACCATGTATCCCGATCCGTATACGTTGCATTCCGAACTGCTTCACTCGGCTCTGAACTGGGCAAGGTTTTGAGGCAACAAGGGGTGGAGGAGAGCAAGATGGGGAACATCGATTTGGCGGTGTGGACGACTACGGCTTGGACTTTGCCTAGTAATGTGGTAAGCTTGTCAACTTCCTTGGCCAAGATTTTATTTGCGAAACGTTGACGTTGACTCGACGGATTGCTGTCCAGGCCGTGGCTATTTCCGAAACGATGGACTATTCCCTCGTCGAAGGCTCGGAACCGGGCAGGTTGCTCGTCGTCGCAACGGATCGGATAGAAGCATTGTCGGAGATCTTTGGGAGTCAACTGAAGAGGGTGGCACAATTTTCAGGTGTGTGCAGCGTTTTACGTTCTACAACCGCTCGACGCCATGACTAAAGAGGGACACTCCGTCCACATCTATTTCAGGCTCGTCACTCCTCGGTACGACCTACCTCAATCCTCTGCGCGCTCTCAACTCTCCCTCCCCACCTCGTCCCATCTTCCCCGCTTCCTACGTCACCTCCATTACCGGTACCGGCCTTGTCCACACGGCCCCAGCTCACGGCGTAGAAGACTACGACGCTTATCGCGCTTTTCAGACCTCTCAATTCTCGCAAACGCCTTCTACGATCCTTTGTGCGGTCGATGCGGATGGGAAATTCATTGGATCTGCTCTCAAGGACATGGGCGTTGATGGGGCGATTTCTAACAGGTTGGAAGGCAAAAATGTTTTGGGAGACGGTATGGGCGCGATGATTGAGGTTCTGGAGGAGGTTGGGGTGTTGTTGAAGGAGGTGGAGATGGTGCATAAGTATCCTTACGATTGGAGGACTAAAAAGCCTGTCATCTTTAGGTCGGTCCTTTGAGATCTCGGGTGGATGGACTACGAGTTTCTAGTGCTGATTCGTTCCTCCGAACCTTCGCTACAGGGCTTCGAGTCAGTGGTTCGCGAATCTTGAAAAGGTCAAGGATGATGCCGTCAAAGCGTTGGAGAACGTATCGTTCCATCCTCCACGAGGTAGGTCGGACCAGCCTTGCAGGCACCACAAAAGATTTGTACTGACCAAGGGAGTGTGATGCGAGTTCAGGTCATAAAACGCTCGAGACCTACGTCCGAGGCCGATCCGAATGGTGCATCTCGCGTCAACGAGCCTGGGGCGTCCCTTTGCCCATCGTCTATTCCTACCCCTCAGACGCGATCGACCCAATCGCTTCGTCTATACCCCACCTCACCCCTTCCAACGTCGATCACATCATAAGCGTCCTCGATTCCCATCCTCAGGGCACGGACTATTGGTGGATCGGGGAAGCCGAAGAATTCATTGAACCTGAAGAACTGGAACGTTCGAAGAAGGAAGGTCGGGCCTGGCGCAAAGGGTTCGACACCATGGACGTCTGGTTCGATTCCGGGACCTCTTGGACGCTCCTACGTGAACTAAGAGTCAGGTCCTCCAAAGGAGAGGAAGGCAAACCCTGGGCGGATCTGTACCTCGAAGGATCGGATCAACATCGCGGTTGGTTTCAAAGCTCTTTGTTGACGGCTGTAGCAGCGGATGCGAGTGAGAAGGCGCCTTATGCGAATGTGTTGACGCATGGGATGGTGTTGGATGACAAGGGGAGGAAGATGAGTAAGAGCATGGGTAACGTGATGAGTCCCGCGACGATCATTGAAGGTGGAAAGGTGAGCTCTTTGCATCCTCTCGCTCTCGCCCCTGAACTGCCGGGGCTAATCCGTCCTCTACACATACCTATAGGACCCCAAAACTCAACCAGCGTACGGTGTCGATCTCTTGCGGATGTGGGTCGCTTCGGTCGACTCGACCAAAGACGTCTTGATCGGGCCTTCGATTCTCGCGCAGACGTTCGAGACGTTCCGCAAGATTCGGAATACGGCGAGATTCGTGTTGGGCAATTTGGCTGCCACGGAAGGGTCACAGGATATGGAGGTCGACATTGAGGTCGAGCAATTGGGATTGGTGAGTACTTCCGGGATGAGAGGGGAGAGATGAAGAGGCTGATCGAATGTACCGGATCGCACTTAGATCGATCGGTACATCCTGCATGAACTTTATGTTTTTGAAAAGACAGCTCGAGAGGCGTACAAGACCTTCAACTTTAGTCGAGGTAAGCTGTGCTTCACCCTAAAATGCCTTGATTCTCGCTATCATTGCTAATTATTTCCTCCCTCTTCCCCAGTCTATCAATCCCTCGCCTCCTTCTCCAACACGACCCTCTCTTCCTTCTACTTCGACATCATAAAAGACCCTCTCTATTCCGATCCCATCGATTCGACCCGACGTCAGCACATCGTCCACGTCTTGAACCGCGTCTTGGACTCGTACACGATGGTCTTGGCTCCGATCGCTCCTTTCTTGGCGGAGGAGGTTCATCATTTCTCGAAAGGGTCGATAAGGGATCCGGTGCTTGGGGAGGAACAAGGCGTTTCGAGTGTGTTTAAGAAGGTTTGGAAGGAGCCAGTGAGTTGCCGAATTGAACAGGGCCGCGGTCGAAGATCACGACGGGGACTGACCTAGTGCATATCATGTTCGCTTTTCAGAACGAGCAATGGATGTCTTCGGAGATCAAGAAGGAGATGGACGAGTTGTTGGTCGTACGAGAGCAAGTGATGGGGCTGCTCGAACAGGCCCGAGCTGAGAGGTCAGTCGAGAGGAGTCGGTCAGCCGACAGTATGCTCATCAGGTGATCCCCCCTTCTTACTGCAGACTGATCGGAAGCTCGACGGAGGCGCTCGTGGAAATTGAGAATGCGTCTCCACTCGTTCGAAAGCATCGTGAGTATTCGCGTGCTGACGTCGAAGGAGATTCATGGTGCGCCATCATTGATGCTGGTCTCCTGCACAGATGACTCGCTCTCGGCACTATTCATCGTGTCCGACGTCGTACTCTCCCCGACGAACGAGTCACAAACTTCGCTCGAAGAAACAAGTCGATCATTCGACACGACTCTCCCATCAGGCATGAAGCTCGTCGTCACGCCTTCGACGAACCACAAATGTCCTCGATGCAGGAACCATTCAGTCCCCAAGGAGAAAACGGTTGGACACGTCTGTGAGAGATGTGAGGCAGCATTGCAGGGGAAGGAAAGACCTTCCATTATGAATTGAATACAGATTAGAGTAGGGAGGTATTACTTGTTGTAATTGCTATGGTGTGCATGCCGAAAGAACTTGGCGGTGCGTTGTGCAAGTCCTGGCTTGAAGTGCGACACGTGACTGTTCACTCCATTAGCTCACCTGAGACCCCGAGGTACCTCGGAGCTTGTACCGCCAGAACGAGAACGACCGTCATCAAGATCAAGTCCCAGAGCGTGAAATGCGGCGTCGCGGCTGCAGGACCGTACCATCCACTGAAGAGGGACGAGACAAGATTAATGCCGCTGCGGAGAAGTAGACCGTCGTGCGATATTCGGCGCCATAGATCCGAAGCTTGTAGTTGAGACAAAACTGGTCGTAAAGAGGCGATTGCTCAATTACGATGAGGAGGAGGGACAAGTCGTCATGGCTCCAAGCTCACTTGACTCAGAGCGGCAAGTACCAGAAGCTGGACTGCAGCGATCCTCCGATCAAGAAGGCTCCCGTGATCCCTTTGTTGCGCCCGAACCATAACACCATCGGGGGGATGGACCATTCGTGGGGCCGCTCCTCCCCCAAAGTATAGGCAAATGACAAACGTCGCGACGACCTGCGAAAATTCAGACTTCGTGCTCGTTTGCTCATTCCAACCTGAGCGACCCTAGTCGACTCGGACTCGGGAGCTGGTGAAACATGGGGCTCGAGTTTTTGGGCCTCGGGTTGGAAGCGAAACGTTTGCGATCCTTTCCTTGCTCCTGGTCTATTGTCAATTTAGCAGATTTCAATGACAACATCATTGTGGTGCAGTAGGTAGGTAAATATTCGGAGACTTCGGAGAATATGCTTGAAGTACACCGGCTAGGCCAGTAGTGTAGGACTCGTCGACCCAGAATCGACCATACCGACTAAAACTCCGTTGGGTGGTGTCACAAAGACGCGAGACATGAGGCCATGAGGCGACTCTTGGACGGCTAAATAGACGCCCGGAGGTCCTCCAAGCCCGTTTTGGTGATCGGTTCCAAAGGTTCCGACGAGAATCCGCAGAAAGCTTCCAGATCGAATATAAGAAGAGAATCCGCAGCTCGACCACTCGACGCTCCGAGCGAGAGACGACCGGGCATACAAAGTTGGGAAAGGGAGTCCCTGGCGGTCTGGCCCAGAAGCTCGCCGTCTGGCAGTCGGAATTTGAGATGCGAGCGAACTTCGCGAGTAAGACAGTACGGGGTTGGTAGGGGAATTTGATCCTTGTGTGATGCCATCGAGCAAGGTAGAGCTTGTTGAAAGCAATCGCAAGAACGACCCGAACGACGATGTAGGTCCGAGAGTCACGACTTCTGCCACGCACCCGAGGAAGGCCAAGTATCGATCGCTTGAGTCCAAGGTGGTCCGTGCGCGATTTACTCTCTGCCAGAAGGATAATCAAGTTTGACCCCGGGCAGGCGACAGGTGCTCTATAGCATCTTCAAAGGAGAACGGACGACTTTAAACGCTGTGCAGCTCTGAATCATAATGATCCAAAACCACGTTTGAGCGGGAAGAGCGATGCGTGATGAGTTGGAGGTGCTAGTAGTCACTTTAGCTAGGAGGTGAATGTCGATCTCGAATTCCGGCAGTTGACTACGTAGTCCTGTAGTCCGTGCAGATCGGTCTGTTCTGGCTTGTTCGGCGGCTGACCAGCTCTGATATTCAAGTCTACGGTGATCCCACACCATGATCAAGTGAGCACTTGCTTTCTCATGCCATGAGATTCAAGATTGTCCTAGGAGCGACATGCGCGATCGACATGTAGGAGCGGCAAGGTCTGGAGAGGGTCCGAGCTCGAAACTTGATCATAAGCCATCGTTGCGAACATTTGGCTGTCGGTCCTGCTCACCAGCCAAGATACGACTCCATCCGCCGCACTACACACAAGATGAGTGACTGGGGTGAGTTGAACTGCTTCTCATCGTCACACTGAGCTACGGAGCCAAGGTAGCTGATGAGATCCTACATCGTGGTGCTACGTCGGTTCTCCGCCGTTCCTCAGACGCGAGTGACGACGGAACGACCAAGAGTGCCGCTGCGCCCATTGTTGCCCTCAAGGCAACCATCAAGTCCAAGTTCGCTGACGAGGACGCTTCAGATGATGATGTAAAGGTACGGCTTGTCCCAAAGTGAGGAGGCCGAAGTGGCAAGTAAGTGCTCGCCAAACTGATCTTTTGTCGGATCTGGCACACGCTCCTGTCCCGGGGTCCCCGCGCGCTCGTAGGATGACTGGGATGCGTCAGATGACGAAGAAGACGACAAGTCCAAGAAACCGGCCGGACCTGCACCACCTGTTCGGGCCAAGGGTATCACGAAGCAAAAGATCGCGGAGAAGGAGGCGGCCGAACAGGCCAAGAAGGCAGCGTTGGCTGCGAACGTGCGTGCGGACGGCTTTAGACATGCACCGAGGATTGATAAGCTTTGCAGACACTAATTGAGCTCTCCACAATTCCAGGCCCGAGAAGAAGGTGATCCCGCTGCACGAAGGGCAAGGGAACGAGCGGCCATGCTCAAAGCCGATATGGAGAATGCGACCGCTCTCTTTGGTGCCAGTTGTGTCAATGGTCAGTTCCGAGTAAATTATATGATCGCAAATGATGACCCTGAACTAAGCAAATGGTCAATGGATCGCAGACACCGATCCCTTCTCGCAACCGCTGGTGACCAAGGCCGACGCCGAAACGGTCGCCACCTCGCTCGCCCAGCAACTCGTCAACGCCTACTCCGGTTCGCCCGTCTACACCGCCTTCCTCGAGAGCTTCGTGCGATCGATTTGTGGGCCCCTGAACGACCTCGATGTCAAAGCCGTCGGATCGAAACTGACCACTCTTGCGAACGAGAAGCAGAAAGCTCAGAAGGAGGCGCAGGGAGGAGGAAAGAAGAAGAAGGGAGCGGCCAAGCCCATATTGGGTGCGAGCAAGACATTGGGTATGGGTAGGGCCGATATGGGAGCGTATGATGAGGTGTTGGACGATTCGGGGGATTACGATGATTTTGTGAGTGCCTTCGTTTCCTTGCCTTTGCTTTGCTGAGGCGAGAGAGGTCACATGACCTACAGCCGAGGCTCGACTCGGGATTGAAGTGCCCGGCTATGACGACTCGGCGCAATGCGATGATTGACTGACTTCGAAATCACGTTTGCGCTCGCTTCAATGTCACTTTTAGATGTAAACCTCGGACCGCCGTAATCTTAGCGACTACCCAAGGTCGATTATCGATTTGTCTGTCGAGTCATCACAAAAATCGACTGGACGCTTCAGGTCGCGGTCGCGGACCGACTTCCGTCCTTCGCCACTCGAGTCGATCAGTTCCCGAGTGGCTAGAGACGGCCATTCAACATCTGTCACTGGGTCGGGTATACTTCTATTGCAATTCAGATTTCGCGTTTCTTAGATGCAATTTTTGGGGATGTAGCTTTCGGATCCCATGGCGATCCAGAGTGGCAAAGTCTTGATCGACGCCACCGTCGGAAGTCCGAGTCCGAAAAGCCGTCCCGCTTCGGCAAGCCGTGACGTGCGCAAACACGTGATACTGAGGGCAGCGATCTACGGGACATTTTTCATGGTGTTCCCTGTCTTGAGTCGTTGGGTGGGGCTACGCAATCAAGAACGGTGGGGAAAATCTCGACGATTGCCAATGATCGCGCAGCGTCATGGGTGCACCGCGGTCTCAGCGCGGGAACTGGGGCTAATGTTGCAATAGGCAGGCGAGCTCGCTTCGCTAAGCGGATTTTGGCTCGCTTTCTCTGGGCCCGCGCGCGCTCCAGCTTGCGGGCCTGGTCGGCTGCTGTCGGCTGGCTAGGCGCGCGGGGCGAAAAAAGGCCTAGCGGGTGAATGCAGCGACTCACCTCTTGATCTCGCCTCTATCGCTACTCGTCGTCTACACAAGGTCAGTCCACCCCGCGCAACACAACTTTGACCATTACATCCCAGTACTGACGTCTTCCCTTGCCCACGCCTCCTGTTCGTTCTTACCCTGTTGTCGTTGTTCGTCGTCGTCTCTGAAAATTGCCACCCGCTTGCGTCGTCGTCGCCCTCTTGGTCGCCCTCACCTCGCCACCCTCACCTGCCCCACCAGCCCCTCCTCGACCGCGTTCGACCCGACCTATAGCCAATATGGTACGTTTGCAGCGATCAATGCGGTCAGGGAGGCATGGAAGAGGCGCGTAGGAGCGTGGCGATGCCCCCGTGCTGGCTTGCGAGCTGGGCCTCGGCTTGGGCCACTGCTGGGCCCGGGTGCGAGATGCGACGACGGTGCTCGTGTGAGCCAACAGTCGCCCTAGGCGGGGCGTGCTCGCGCCGGCGGCATCGCTGGGGCGACGACCACTGGACAGCTGCACCGACTCGCCTAGTACACCAAGTGGCACAAATGGGATGTACAGCCTGGGCAGATGGACGGCTGTGCGACAACGACGGGCTTGCGTCACCGTCGTAGTGACCCTGCACGCTCTTGGCCCACACCTACGCCGCCCTCTACGCCCCTGTATCACCTGACGTTGCACCTGCTCGCTCTGTCGTTTGTCGCCACCCACCGCTTCTCGACGCACCGCATGGCCCATTCGCTACAATTGCCCACTTGACCGAGTGCAGTGCTGACCTCGGGCTTGCCCCTTGATCCAACAGTCTCTCGCCGTCGATCTCTTGAACCCTTCCGCCACCACCACTGAGCGAACCCACAAGCTCAAGAGGCTGGTACAGGCCCCTAACTCGTGAGTTGGGCACACCACAAATCCAGAATCCAGCTATCTCGTTGCTTATTACCAAGTTTTTCCTCCTCACAGCTACTTCATGGACGTCAAGTGCCCTGGTAAGCTAACCCTCAGGAGAGCTCAAGTCGGACCGATGGCTGACCACGTATTACTACCACTCTATTCGTTTAGGGTGCTTCAACATCAACACCGTCTTCAGCCACGCCAACACCGTCGTTACCTGCGGATCGTGCTCTCAAGTCTTGTGCCAACCGACCGGTGGAAAGTGCCGTCTTACCGAGGGTGGGTCATGCTCCAGTGCGACCATATCCGTTATCGACCGTCGTTCTGACTTAGGATGTGTCCCTTCTCATCATGCAGGCTGCTCGTTCCGTCGAAAGGCCGCATAAAGTTCCCGTTTCGAAAAGTAGCCCGGTGTGGAATCGGTTCCTTGTTTCTTCGTTTCGCATTCATCTCAAAAGAGCAACTTGGTGAGGATCGAGTTGCAGTCGGCGGTCGTTGGGGACTGGAATATAAAGGCGCTTATCTGAGTAATCTTAGCGCGGCGCGACGGCGTTTGTGCTTCGCCGGGATCATTCGAATGAGAGAGAGAGAAGGAAAAAAGTTCGCCGAGGCTTGGTCATGCCTTCAGAGATTGCATGTAAGGTCTTCACGCCCATGACTTTCTTTACGATCCTACACCCCCAAAAATACAAAAAATGTGAATTGCTATGTCCGAGAAGGAATACCTGGTCTGGTCGAAGAAAGTCAATTGCCGCTCATTGGCCAGCCGGTTGAAATCCAAGTGACGTGAGAAGGTGGGCGCGCCTGAGGCCTGACTTCCGCCGCACCACTACCATTTTCCTACCTCCTCAACCGCATTCTAATCTATCACTATGGGAGTCCTCGATATCGTACCTGTGAGTAAACGCTGAGCTCGTTGCATCCGCGCTTTGACTTTTGCAAGTTACTGACCGTGTGTCCGTGTCGTACTGCTTATGCACCTGGCATTTCCGCGCGGCCAGGCGTGCGTGTTCACGTTGCTGAACCCGTCTTGCCCCACTTGGGATCACAGACCTTGTACACCCAGCTGACCTGTTCTTGTGACCACGATTCCGATGCATCACCCACAGCGGCGTCATTACGGGCCAGAACTTGGTCAAGCTCTTTGACTATGCCCGAGAGAAGCATGTACGTTCCTGCTCTGTTTGGGGGCTCTCGGCGAGTTGCGCTCCGTCGGTGCTGGGCGGAACTCGCTAGCACCACGATGACTGACTCGAGACGAGCACTTATCCATCACAGTTTGCCATCCCCGTAAGTACTCACCACGTCCCACGACGACGACGTTCCCCAATTGACGGGGACGTCGGCGCTGCGGGCTGATCCGATTATGTCTGTGGCCCCAATCGATGCCATCCCCCATCGATGAAGCGACCGCTCTGACCGAAAGGCTGCGAACGAAATCGATCAAGATCTGCGTCCCCGAGCTGACCCCGTTCATCCCTTCCCTTCATGCTATTCCCATTGTCATGCGTAGGCTTTCGTAAGTTCTTTGCGTCTTTCCCTCCTTTTTCCCCCTAGCCCCAATTCTCTGCGCCCCCCCCTCCACTTTGGGCTCGGCTGCCCCTCCGACCTGTCCCGCGCCGAAAGGCCGGCTTCCGCGAGTCCCGGCTCGCCTCGGCGCGCTGAACAGCACCAGCACGGACCGGACTCCCCGAAGCGAGCCGCACTTCGTGTTCGACGATGGCTTCCATTTTGGCTGACCAAATCTGCGTATATGCCCTTTTTTGCGATGTCTCCTGTCAACAACAGAACGTCACCTCGTCCTCGACCGCCGTTGCCGCCCTTGAAGGCGCCCGCGACTCCAAGGCGCCCGTGATCCTCCAGGTCTCGCAAGGTGGTGCCGCCTTCTTCGGTGGCAAGGGCTTGAAGAATGACCAGCAACAGGGCTCGATCGTCGGTGCCGTCGCGGCCGCTCACTACATCCGCGCTGTTGCTCCCGCTTACGGCATGTGAGTTGCTAGTGAGCGACGAGCAGCGAGTTTCCCGGGAGAGCAAGTAGTCTTATAGACTACTCTCCTTTTTCTTTTCTAGCCCCGTCGTCATCCACTCTGACCACTGCGCCAAGAAGCTCTTGACTTGGTTCGACGGTGAGTCGGAGCTGATTTCGACACAGGAACTTTGAAAGCAGTCAAGAAGCTGACCCGATCACCACAGGGATGCTCGAGGCCGACGAGGCGTACTACAAGGCCCACGGCGAGCCCTTGTTCTCGTCGCACATGCTCGACCTCTCGGAAGAGTCCAAGGAGGAGAACATCGAGGTATGCGTCAAGTACTTCAAGCGTATGGCCAAGATCGACCAATGGCTCGAGATGGAGATCGGCATCACCGGTGGTGAGGAGGACGGTGTCGACAACACGGGCGTCGACAACGCCTCGCTTTACACCCAGCCCGAGGACATCCTCGACATCCACAACGCGCTGTCGCCCATCTCGCCCATGTTCTCGATCGCGGCCGCGTTCGGTAACGTCCACGGTGTGTACAAGCCCGGAAACGTGAAGTTGCAGCCCGAGTTGTTGGCCAAGCACCAAAAGCACTGCCACGAGCAGCTCAAGTCTGAGAACCCTCTTCCTATGTGAGTTCGAGGATAGCGAATCGGCGATGAGAGCACGAGTGTTTTGGGCGGCGTTGCTGACCGAGGTACTCTCGAAACAGCTACCTCGTCTTCCACGGTGGATCCGGCTCGACTAAGGAGGAGATTTCGACCGCTGTCCAAAACGGTGTCATTAAGGTCGGTTCTTTTTGTCCTTCCTGGTATGCGGGATCGTGACTGATCCAGAGTCCGCTTTTGAAACAGATGAACGTCGACACGGACGTGCAATGGGGCTACATGACCGGCTTCCGCGACTACTTCAAGGAGAAGGCCGCGTACCTCGAGACGCAGGTCGGCAACCCGGAAAAGCCCGACGGCCCCAACAAGAAGTACTACGACCCGCGCGTGTGGGTGCGATGCGGTGAGGTGACGATGAAGAAGCGCGTGCAAGAGTCGCTCAAAGACTTGTTGACCGAGAACACGCTCTGAGCGTGGTCGTGGGGACGGAACGAGGCTCAACTAGTTTCTTCTCTGGATAGTATGAAGGAAAATGGAACGAATATGATACGATGATGAACTCCGCAAAAGTGATTTTTGATGGCTTGCGCGCGGCGGTGGGCGTCGTCGACCCTGATCGATCAGTGCCTGCCTTGTTCTCGTGACCGTCGCGACGCCTCGCCGCGCTCGGGCTCGTCCTCTCGGCGGGTCGACTTCCCTCAAAACGATGACCGAACCTGGATCTCCACCAACATGGATATCCCTATCTCGAGCCGACACGATCAAGGCCTCGTCGTCGCGGTCCAACACGCCGTCCAAGGCCGACTCGGACCCGGTCTCGCTCGATCGATCGCACGACCCGCTCTTGCAGAACCAGAACCAGCAGCAGCTGCCGTTTCCTCAGCGAGGATCGTCATTGAACGAGAGTCAACACCACGAGCTGGATCACGATCATGAGCCAAGGGACGAGCCTAGGGAGCCTGAGCAGGTGCATGACAGGGACAACGAGCTCGACACCGACGATGACAGGTTGACCCGACTAGCCGGGCCCTTCACACCGAGGTCGTCCGTAGGAGGCACGCCCAAGAGGAGCGCACAACAACAGGCACAGGCTCGGCATCGGTTGTCGAAAAGGTGTAGCGACCTCAGTTTGCGTAGCCACGGTAGTAATGGCTCGATCGTGCTCGCGCCGACCGTCGATAGGGAGGGCAAGACCATTTCCTCCATCGATGGGTTGCCGTTGGACTTGGTGCGTATTGAGTATGAGATCGAGTGCTACTTTATCATCTGACGTCCTGTTTGGCTCGCAATCAGCTGCAATCGTTGTACCTCTCGCAATCCGCTATTCATGGCAGCGCTGGCTCGGACTACGGGAACGACCCGCGACCGTCGACCCCCGCCCTGCAACTCGGCTACGACCATCCATCGACCGCTCCGATGCTGCATAGTAGCGGCGGGTCCTCCACCGCATACGGCGGTCAACACTCGAGGCAATCGTCGGGCGCCTCGTTCCGCTCCGTCAGCTTCACGCAGAGATCGACGTTCCCGCCTGTACGAAGGCTAGCCCAGAAGGATCGGCGGAGGGTCCTCGTGACCGGCGGAGCGGGCTTCGTCGGTAGTCATTTGGTCGTGAGTGAACTGTGTCCTCACATAATCGAAGAAGACGCATGCTCAAAGCGGTTTTTCCTTCACCTTTCCAGGATCGCTTGATGTGCTCGGGCCACGATGTCGTCGTGCTCGACAACTTTTTCTCCGGTTCCAAAGCCTCGATATCCCACTGGGGTCAGTGGTGGGGTGCAGATGAAGAGGAACCGAATGCAAAGGCTGACTTTACGTTCCACCTTCTCTGCGAACCAGTCGGCCATCCCAATTTCGAACTAGTTCGAGCCGATGTGACCGAGCCCTTCATGGTCGAAGTCGATCAGATTTATCATCTCGCTTGTCCCGCTTCACCCAAGTAAGTCCTTTCAACTCGATCAAAGCATCTTCCTCTGGGAGTCCTGACTCAAAGCATCCTCTCTGCACTCCCACGCAGAGCGTACCAAGCCAACGCGGTCAAGACGCTTAAGACCAACTTCCTCGGCACCTTCAACATGCTCGGTCTTGCCAAGCGCGTCAAGGCGCGATTCCTCCTCTCCTCGACGAGTGAGATCTACGGCAGTCCCGAACAGCACCCCCAGCAGGAAACGTATTGGGGTCATGTCAACCCTGTGGGACCGAGAGCGTGTTATGACGAAGGTGCGCTTGGGGGTTGCTCTGTGTTCGAACTTGGATCACACCTGACATCTTTGCTATCCAGGCAAACGAGTCGCCGAAGCCCTGACGTACGGCTATCATCGTCAAGACGCGGTAGATGTTCGCGTCGCGCGTATCTTCAACTGCTATGGCCCGAGGATGAACATGGACGATGGGAGGTTGGTGTCCAACTTCATCGTAGCGGCCCTGAAAGGGGAGCCCATCCGGATCTACGGCGATGGGACCGCAACGAGGTCGTTGATGGTAGGTCTCGATGATCGTGTCCACATTTTTTGCTCCGGAAGATGCTTTATCTAACCTTGGTACTATCGTCCGAATCTCCTACAGTTTGTGCATGATCTGGTCTCCGGCTTGATCGCTCTGATGGACTCGACCTTTGTCGAACCGGTCAACATCGGTTCCGAGGACGAGGCGACCGTCGCTGAATGGGCACACGTCATCCGCGACACCGTACACAAGATGCGGCAGGACGGCGAGATCCCTCGTCGTTCCGATTTCTCAAGACGCGAGGACGAATATGAGGCGCATTATTCACCTTCGTTGAGGGAGGGGAATGAGAAGAGGTTGAGTCTGACGGATGGGAGACAACTTGCCGAAGCGCCGTTCGAGGTGACGGGCAAAGCGCAGGCCGAGGAGGATGAGATGTCGGAGATCGTTTATGAGGTCGCTGTTGTCGATGATCCGCCGAGACGTAGACCAGATATCTCGAGGGCGAGACAAGAGTTGGGGTGGCAGCCGAGGTGGACGACGGTGGCTGGGATCAGGGAGTGTATCCTGTACTTTGCGAACGAGCTCGAGGGCGAGTATTAAGTCAGCACGGGGGACGCATGTTTTAGAGTGTAACTTTTTCGTTTTTGGAATGTATACATTTTCTTTGATGGACGATGAACGCATCTTCAATACGATGGGGACAAATCACTGGTCAAAGTATTGCATGCGCCACACGATTGATTGTACAAAATAACGGAAGGGAGCCAAGAACTGAAAGATGGAGGAAGAACGGAGCAGGAACAAATACCCTCCACGTACTAGATCGTCTGATTGGGGGGAAAGGCTTTAGTCGTCTATGCGGAAAGAACCACGAACGCAAAGGAAGAGGAATCAACGAACAGGGCTCTAGGCCCTCCTTCTATCGCTTAAGAAGCGCTCAAGCGATGACGGCCTCGGCCGAGACTTCAAAGTTGGAGTTGTTGACGAGGTTGACGACGCCCGAAGGGATGATGGACGCAGTCGAGGACGAGCCCTTGGCTTCCCGCGCTGCGAACCATTCCCTGATGACCTTGGAACTCTTCTTGGGGGTACGCTTCATTGTCTTGTAGTCGACGTGGGTGCACCCGAACCGAGGGATGTACCCTTCGGCCCATTCAAAGTTGTCCAACAAGGACCAAGCGCAGTAGCCCCTCACGTCGACGCCGTCGAGCAACATGGCCTTCTCCATCTCGTTGAGGTAAGATTCGTAGAACTTGCAGCGCTCGGTATCGTCGATCGCATTTTCTAGAGAGAAGTTGTCCTCGTCCATAACGGGGTACCCGTTCTCGATCACAACGATCGGGATGTGGTAGCGGTCCCAAATCCAGCGGAGCAGCTTACGGAAACCCCAGGGGACGTTGAAGTGCCATAAGCATTGAGAAGGGGTGCCGATCAACTTGCCCGTGTCGGGGTAGGTGTGGTGCAGCGAGACATTGCCGTTGTAGTTGAGCGAGTCGGCCGGTTCGGGCAAGGGCTTGACAAGGTTCGTCGTGTAGTGGTTCATGCCGTAGAACTCGGGGATGTTGGCCTTGAGCAAGTCGAGATCGGCCGCTGTGAACTGGGGTAACCGTGAGCCCAGTTGGGCACGAAGACTGGCGGGGTAGTCCCGGCCGAGGTAGATGGGGTCGGCGAACCAGGCGACCCAGGCTTCGTTCGCTCGTTGGGCCGCAGCGATCGTTGCCGGTTCCTGGTCGTAGGGTTCGTTCCAGTCGCCGTTCAAGGCGATACTGATCTGACCTCGACCACCGATGGTCTTGTGTCGGTATTGCTTGTTGTACAAGTCAGAGGCGTGGGCGTGGGCGAGGATCTGGTTGTGGCCAGCGATCCAAGGCTCGTGGACCGAATCGCCGACGGCGGATTGCGCTCGATTCGATGTTCGTCCGGGGGCGTGGATCCGCAACAAGTGACCGAGGATGGACTGACAGTAAGGCTCGTTCAGGGTGATCCAGCACTTGACGCGATCACCAAACGCGTCGAAGCAGACTCGAGCGTAGTTGACGAAATCGGACACGATCTGATCGCCATCGAGCCAGCCGTTGTAACGTTTTTGCAACGCCGAAGGGGTGTCCCAATGGAAGAGGGTAACGAGAGGTTGGCAAGGAGCTCGTCGATGAGATCCGAGTAGAACTAGGTGGGGAGACGACAGTGACAAGGTTTTCGCCAAAGTGGGGGCCGGGGGGTGGGGGGAAATGCGTAAGCGACTTGTAGCAACGAGGTGGTACATTTGGGTCTGAGGACGAAATACTCACTTTAATTCCAAGGGGGTTCACGGGGTCACTTGCACCACCGAGAGGGATGATGCGAGCCCAGGCGATGCTGAAACGCTATTGACCGGCGGGGAGAGGGGGTGGGGGGGTCAGTAGCCGGCTAATTTTGCCGTGCAGCTTGGGGATGTTCGTGCACTTGTGTGACCCAGCTGATCCGGGTACGGGGTCCATAGAGCGTCACCATAAAGGTGGGTGTCAACTCACGTAGCAGTTGGCGCCGTAGCTCTTCATGAGGGCAATGTCCTCGCTGTAGCGACGGTAGGAGTCGGTCGCGAGGCTGCCGTCGGTGCCGTCCACGATCTTGAGCGAGCCGTCCTCGTTCTTGCGGTGGCACATATCGTCCCAGATTGTGCTTCCTCGACCCTCGAAATAGACGCTACCTTCGATCTGCCGAGCCCAGCAACGATCATGTCAGCTCTGGGTCGAGGATTGCGTATGGTCAGGCGGTCGCTCGCACGCCGGCGGCGGCGGTCTCGTCTGTCGCCGGGCGGGAGGCCAACCTCGGCCGTCGCGCGGAACGGAGACAGCGGCCCAGTCGGTGAAGCTGGTGAAGAGCAAAGTCGACGACGAATGTACCTGATAGGAGGCGGTTGCAAAGCCATGTCGGAAGCCACGCGGCAGAGCCAACGGTGCAGACGAGTACGGCATCGAGGTAATCCACACTACACAGGTTGTGGGCGCGAGATGCCAAGGGAGAGGGGGAGGAAGCGAAGGCAAGGAGGATGAGTGAAAGCTCGATGCCGAACGATCCGGTGGTGGAGTCGGACGACAAAGCGATCCACGCCCCGGAAATCTGAAGGCACCGACCTCCGCAATTTGCCCACCTCCGCATCCGGGTCTGTCTTTCCCCCTTTAGAAAGCGAGGAGTCGAGGGCCGACCTCTGGATTGCTTGGATCTGTCCGATCCACGCCTAAAACACGCTCACAACGCTAAAAAAGAGTGGCCAGCGCTCGGCCCCTGTGAGGCGGACGTGCTTGCGTGCCAAGAATTGGCCGGCGGGTCGTCGGGGCCGTTGGCCGGGCGTACGGCCAGGATCCGCATACACCCAGCTCGCAAGGTGCAACTTGTGACATCACGCTCGCTTCTGGGCGCCTGGCCGCGGCTGTGGGCCCTTGCTACTTCCTCTCGTCCAAACCAGCACCTCTGCCAGTCTGTGTCGCACCACACACGTACTCGAAACTCCACTTTTCCAACCATCTTTCAAAGCCATGTCTCAATGGTCCCACAAGGAATAGGACACTTCGTGCTTGCCAACCCCTCGAGCCTTAACGACGGAGCCTGGAACCGAAAGGGTCTTCGACGCGGAGGGATTCCACCAGAACAACCTTTACTTGAAATATCTTCCACCAACCTGAAGATTCGCCGGGCTTTGGTGAAGGTGATGCAGACTGGGGGATAGAGGACCTCTGTGACACGCGGAAGAGCTGGAGAAGCGCCTCGACGACCCCACATTTCGGCGACTCCTGAGCTTGATCCTCGTCGCGATCGCCACCTTTACATCGACTCGGATGGAAACAAGCAGATCCGATCCACCTTCAAGTAAAAATAGGAGCGACTTGAATCGCAACGAGCTGACCGGACGAGGGGCCGACGTCGATGCACTGATATCTTGGCTGGAGCTGTCGGTGAGCAAGGGTCAGGCCGGAAGGCTCGACCAAGACATCATCGAGGGCTCGAGGAACAAGCTGCGAAGGACTAAACGACTCCATTCTACTACGTACCCCCACTCGCGCTCCTTCGCCAGCCGTTGCATCAACCCCGGCGCTTACCCCTGAGGCTGTCTAGAGTGAGCTTGCGTTCTTGGCTCCTGCCGTTAGCCTGGATCGTACGTCTGACCGGGCCGACTCTATTTTGGACCGCTCGAAGGGGATGAACGGTCGTTCAATAAGCTCATCGTGCTGTGGAAAATTTAGAATCGCTCAATGTGACGTTCGCCCGCCTGGACTTCGATGCGATATTGGCGCCGAAGCTGCAAGGTGACGCTGCCCCGTCTTTGTTACCCGATGAATCGGATCTGATCAAGGTCGACATGTTCCCTATCGTCTATGCTGGGGATTTGCGAAGCCAGGACTAAAGATGCTATGCTTGAGGATGGCTTCAGCGTCCCAAATGTCGTCTGAAAAACAGAGCATACCGTTGCCCAATGTGAACCTCTATCTCGACTTTGTGTCGGTCATCCCTACCTTTCCCTTTTCGCGCCAAGCCGGAATCACCATCACGCACCAAATCTTTGTCGAGTCGGAAATGCTCGCAGTACACCTCAAGGACATGATTTCATCAGCGCGGATGCCCCGTCTCAAGCAGCTCCACATCAACCAAATTCTGCCCGTAGACTAAGGTTTGATCCGACTGAGCGGCGGTCCCAAATCGATCCCGGAACTCGAGCAAATGCTCGTGGGTCAGGGGTATTGGGGCCCACTATAGACGTATTGCAACCGTACCGGGGCGGACGTTCAGATGAACGCGAGCGTATTCGTCCTCCCGTGCGTTGATCACTTGCACTACCGTGATCGAGTTTGGTCCGATGATGTCACAGAGGGAACGAACGGTATTCAATTTATGAACCGAACCTAACTTGCAATGCATGAATAGATGCAGGACGAGAGACAGATCTGATGAAATCACTTAAACACTCGGACAGGTGGATTAAAGCTCAGAGCTACTGAATTTGCGCCTGCCTGAGGCGAGTGGGGTCAAGCGCCATCCTGCGCCATCGCCTTTGTCTGAGCTGACTGTCAGGAGCACTTCAGAGGCCTGAGCGTTTTTTCCCCGGTGGAGAGTGCTATCAAGCTAGATCAAGCTGCGGGCCGACTTCTATCTCGCGGCTTTCTTAAGGCCAGCCGCTTCGACCAAGTCTTTCATCTTTTGCTGCTTCCTGGACAGCGAGTTGTTGAAAGAGGATAGTCAAGCTATTGAGGGGCTCGAGACATTGGAAGTGAAGTTGTGGCCGCTACGTATCGATGCGACGATGGAGAAGTGTATACAGGGTGAGACCCCCGCGATGCACAGTTTGACGGATCAGCATCTGACTCCTTCTGCCTTACTGCCGCAGAACTGGAAGAGCTCCGCTTTCAACTGCTGTTATCATCTCGGGTAAGGTCTAACACTCCGAGTGTATGTCTACCGAAACTTAGGACGCTGGTTATCACGATGGAGCATGTCCGGCATGCCCCGCAGGGATTGCCGAACAACGACTGGCTCGAGAGCCCTGGGCTCAACGAGCTGATCTACGAGGACCGCGACACGGCCCCCCATTCGAGAATTATGACCAGCTTGGCTCGGCTCAAGAAAAATCCCCGACACTAATGGATCGCATTGCAAGTCGCTGCAGGTCAAATATGGCCACCAATCGAACCTCAAATCCCCTCCGCCCAAAGGCTCGAGGCTGGTCCAAACGCTCAAGAGCCATCTCGCTCTGTGCAAGCGATAGGCAAACCTGCACCTTCAGCCGAACAGCCTTTACGGCATCGAGATCGAGAGACCGTTCGTGGTCTCCGCAATATCGACCTTGGAACGTTTACAGGATCTCAAGATCACGATTACGAAGACGGATGAGTTTGGATCGTAGGATCTCGCGGCCCATTGCCCGCCGACAAATCGCTCGGTGTGCATCAGGCCTTGCCCATATACCAAAGCAAGTCACACCTCGGCGACCGCCAGAAGCGGGAACTGACCGGAGGCTGGAAGTGGGATAAGCTACGGGAGAATTGCGAACGCACCGGAATCGACATGACCACCACGACCACCATCCTAGTGTTTCCGAAACCGAGGCCCCCTGCTTTGCAAGCTCGTCCTCCCGCAGGCATATCGATCATTGGAATCCGCGCGGCGCGACCAGCACGACCGGCGCCGCCTTCCCGGGGGCAGGGTTTTTCTCGATTCGAGGGGCCAGATGGGAAGCAAAGGACAAGACGGTAAAACAAAAGTCAAGGCGACAAAGACGCTTTTGACCGCAAAGGGGTGCAGGAAATCGTTGGGAGGGTGAGAAGGCCTTCGGAGTGCAGCGGGCATCATATGCATCATAGGAAGCTAGAGCTGCCTGACTGAGTTTTGTGGTTGGGACGAGCTAGTTGATACAATACATACCGGAGATTCTCCATGTCAAAGTGCCTGACCTTTTTTGACTGACCTATTTGCCGATTTTTGCGACCATGAAAAGTCTGACTACGACTCAAATTCGCCATCATCTCCAAAGCGCGATCGCCTTCCGGCTGTGGCTCTTGGCTCACCCCCACATGCCACCGCGGCGGAGCGGAGCCAGTGCCCGCAGCCGCTGAGCCCAATCACCGCAACGTCGAGTGAGTGTGCGACACTATGGTCGAAGCCACGGCCTCACCAGCCTCATCGCTTTTGGCTCTGCTGCTGGTGGTCAAGTCGTCGCGGGGTTCGAACGTGGTGTACCAGTATCCGCCCTCTCCTCGCGCGGTCAAGCGCACGTCCAAGCCGATCTACCACTCGTCCCGTCCGAGCACGACCACGACGGTCAACACCCGTCAGTCTGGCTACTCTTCCGATGAGGATGACTCGTTCAACTCGTCGAGCGAGACAAGTTCGGGCGACGAGGACGAAGAGGACGACAGCGACGACGAGGTGCGCTTCGTCAACGACCTCGATCAGACCGAACGCGCAAAAGGGCAGCAGTACCTCGGATTCCCGTCGACCGTGCTGGCCACCTTGTTGAGTCCCAGCCGAGAGCTGTGCGACCAGCCGTTCGAGCTCGTCGTCGATCATCTCGCCTTCGTGGGGCACCCCGTTTGGCTCGGCGACGACGAGCCTTCGACAGGGCTAAATAGAGGCCGAGCCGCAGGTCGATCCCAGCACAAAGATGATCTACATGGTGATGGGAGTGACTCAGACTTTGAGGAGGACAATGACGAGAGAAGAGGGCGTACTCGGAGACGGCCCCCGCCACCGAACCAAGGTCCCTTTGCCAACCTCTCGGGTGATTTCTCTCGCTCCTCGTCGGAAGAGTTGGGCTCGGGTTCCGGATATTTCGCATCCAATCCGGCAACACCTCCTGCACGCCCTATGCCCCTGATGCGCCATTCTTCATCGACATCGACGGTGCATCCCCTGTCTTCATTCGCTTCGTCGGACAATTCGGCGACAGGAATTCACCGCGCCGGTCGATTACTGGCCTTCAACTTTGTGTGTGTCATCGACACGCCGCCCGACTCGCATCTCAGCTCACACCTCGAGGGCTACTATAAGGATGTCATCATTCCCGTGACGGCGAACGTGAAGGCTCTGGAGAGGCAGGAACAGTGGCTCGGCAAAGAGTCGTTTAGATTATTGAAGGCGATCGAAAAAGCGCATGATCAGGGTCAGCCGGGTCACAATCACACTCGATCATTAACAATGTGGAAGCTAACAATCTTCGTGGGGTTTAGGCATTCGAAATCGCAAGACACCTTCCTCGGTGCCCCCCATTTCGTCCCTGGCCGAAGCTTTAAACCACCTTTTTGAGGCACTCAAGGCCGACCAGCTCGCCAACATCCAGCTCGGACCCCTCCCCGTCCAAATCCTGTTCCGCGGCGAGGTCCCCATTGAAGACGAGTACGACACGTTCTACGCCAAACGGCAGGAAGTGCACCTCAAAGACCTCGGACTGGGCGGGATCGGTGGTGGGCCTGAACAAAGGGATCGGCACGGTGACCCCATCGACGCTTCCGAAGCCGCTCGAGCACGGAGCGTCAGTCCAACCCCACCAGCCGAAGCGATCCGTAATCACCGACCACCACCTTTGTTCTCTCGCATGAGAAGACGACCTCTGGCTCGCTTCCAGCCATGGGAAACTTTCCTTCCTCTCGAGGATCCTGAGGAGTTGCGCAAGAACGTTCAGCCTGACACGCTGCTTTCCAAATTCCTCGAGTTTTGCTCTCCGAATCTCTCCTTCGCCGAATATGCGACCTTGTTGGACATTGATTCCGACGCCGACGATGGGGCGCTACGGGATGTTGTACAACATCTCGTGTACTGGCGAAAGGGCAAGATCATCGACGTCGTCTCGCTCAAAGGCGTCTATACCGCTTCGTCGACGATCCCTCTCGCCTCTCTGGCCCAATTAACTTTTGACTTCGCGACCCAGTTCCAGGACTTGCCCAGCCTACCCGTGTTGTTGTCAAAGCTGTCACCCAGCGAACCTTTCAGTTCCGTTGTCCCACCGGATTCGAGGTCCATCCGAACGACGTACTACAACGCCCTTTTGTTTCTGCTGCGCCACGACCTCGTCGAGAAACAACGCACGTTCGTTCGTCTCATCGCGTCGGAAGCGATCAAGAAAGAGGCGCTGAAGCGATGGGGCGCGACAAATGCTTCTTCAATGGACGGATCGAGTCATCTCAGTGGTGGAGGCGAGAGTGTCGGAATAAGAAGGTTGAGTATGATGGGGTCGTCGCCCTTGGGCAGTGGGACGAGGTTATCGGAAATGTCGACGAGTGCCGGAGCGGCTTTATCGAGAGCGATGAGTAGCGTCTCGATCGGGGACGAGGAGGAGAGACTTCGATTTCCCGCTGATGGAAGTGGGAGTGGGATGTCGATTCCTCATCGAGAATCCTTGTCGGGTGGGAGTCATGCGGCCCGATCCCCACCAGCGATGATGAACCTTCTTTCGCGCTCGTCAGGGAGTCGCTCAGGGTTCCATCTCGGCGCTCAAGGACCGCACAAACGGACGACGACGGGCAAGCCTCATCGCTCGTCGACGGCGTGGTCATCATCGAGCGGGATGCCGACGGACGTGGATGATGGGTCTGAAGTGTTGAAAGGCCCTAGTGTGATTGTGGAACCGGGGCGTCCGACGATGTTGGAGAGTCGGTGGATAGCGGAGATGACGAGGGACGTCGACGAGGGGTTGAGGGAGAAGTTTGAGAGGTTAGTCTTACATATCTGTCTTCTAAATCCGCTCATGGCGGGTTAAAGCTGAGCATGTCGTTCATATGCTCGCAGGATGCGCCCCTTCTTGAACGGCTCACACCACCTCGATGAAGTGCGGCATCGCTCGTCGTTAACACGCCGGGACGTGCGCCTGGTCCTGTCAAAGTTCGAGCCGTATCTCATCGTCTTTACGCACCCGTGATCTCATTGGTAACCGAAGTACGAGTGAAACCACGGAATTCTTCTGGCGGCGCGCAGGGTTTAGTGAGACTGTTGTATTGAAATTGGAATATCGGAACAAGTTGCATTCCGGTATGTAGATGAGCCAACTCTAAGCGATCCACCCAAAAGCCACGCTTCACTGGAACAGAACAACCCTCAAATTTCACCACTCAACCCTCAGAACTGCCCTCCCCACCCCCATCCGCTGTTCGCCCGCCCCCTGCCCAGGCCAAACCGTCTCGACCTTACCCCCTCTCCCCTCGACCTGATTCACAAACTCGACCTCCCCACCCCCAACCCCAAAGTAAATCCTCTTGCAAGCAATCAATTGCTCCCCCTTTGAGCTTTGTAGTACGTCGATATGGGAGAGCAAAGAAGCGGGCTGATAAATGGTTTCACTGGCGAGGACGAGGTCGTATTCCACTTCCTCTGCTTTTGAATCCCGATCCGAGGTTAGTTGGGTGTTGCTGGTGGATCGAAATCCTTCCCATGCGCCTTCGTAGAACCCTAGTTCAATATCGTAGTCCTCCAATAGTGTTGTAAAAGACTCGAGGAAGACGGGGGACAGTTCGATCTCGCCCGGGTGGACTCGCCAGTCCGCTGTGGGATCAAAGTCCCCGTTGGCTTCGTCGTCGTCATCGTGGTCGCTGTCCTCCTCCTCGTCATCATCAGACAACTTGTCATCCTCTTCTCTCTCCTCAGCCTCTTCCTGAATTGCATCATCTCCGTCACTCTTCTTCTCCTTCTTCTTCTTCAACTTACGGATCGGCACCAGAGCCCCTGGTGCTTCGGCCCCTTCACCCCCACCCACGAGCGTGAGATAGTGTGCGTATACGAGGAGGAGGTTGGGGAGCGTGATGAGGGAGAGGACTGCATTATCAAAGAATGAGTCGATAAGTCAGTTGAATGGAACGCGGTGATAAATGAATACACTCTTTCGACCATGTTCGCACCTTGTCGATTATAATCCTGTAGATCCAACCTTGTCTTTTTCCTCTCCCTCTTGGCCCGGGGTTTCCCCACTACCTGTTGCCCATTCATGCTTTCAGCATCTTGTTCCTCTCGGATCTCTTGCAAGATTTGCGCGAAGACGTAGCATGCCGGAAGGGCGGTCCCGCATCCCAACTGCAGTCAATGACTCGTCGTCAGGTTCCCATCACACGGTGCAGGGTTTTCACCGCACTTACCTCCAGAACCTTCTTTCCCTTCCAACCCCTATCGCTTCCTCCTTTCCACACATCCCGCAACACCCTAACCAAATCCAGCGAGCATTCCCACACCTTCAAACCCCCCTCATAAACCCCTTTGACCAAATCCGAATCCTGATCGATCGACTCGACTTCCACCTGCCCATCCTCATTTCGAAGCTCAACTTCGGCATCCCCATCATCGCGGTCTTTTTGGGAATGATCGGAGAGGATCTGAAAGCGCGCGTCAAAGAGGTCTCGTTTGAGGAGGATCGTTTCGGTGGGTGAGTCGGAGGAGACGGAGGTGGAGGTGGAGGGGTTTGTCGCCGACAGGGGTATCCTTACGGGCGAGTAGGAGATGAGTGGGGGGAGGGTGTTGATCTGTTCTCAGACAGAAGAACTGCAGGATCAGTGGGATTTTTTAAGGAAAAAGAAGGGAGGATATCCGCTCTGACGTACCAAGTCTTGCAACTCGACTTTGGCCGACGGGATGAGCGAAGGAGCGACTTGCGATGATGCTGGTGCAGCCGTTCCTGGAGCCGCAGAGATGCTCAGATCCTGTGTCGAGCTGACGAGGTGTCGTTGCTCCTCATCCTCGAGCTCGAGTTCATCATTGGCAATTTGCTGAGAGATGCGTGAGTAGGGTCAGCTCTGGAGTTCCGGGTGGGATGAGGTCACCGTTGCGAAGGGCGAGCCTGAGGGGATAGGGGGGCTTGTGGGAGGGAAAGGAGAGGTACGGCGAAGGCTTACGAAGTTGAACGAAAACATGTCGAGTGGGAGCTTTAGTACTGTGCTAACCCTGCGATTACGGGATGAGCGGTACAAGAGCAAGAAGACAAAGTAGCTCGAAGTCCGCGAGAAATCGCGAGAATCCAAGTCACGCCCAGTCACGCGCCAAACGTGGCTCGGCTCTCGCTGCTCCTGCTCCTCTCCCCTCCGCCTCCACCTCACCCGCACCACAACCATGTCATCCTCGTCCAATGCAGGCGTCAAGCTACCTCCGGATGTCAACAGGATACTTTGGGTCAAAGTACGGTGTCTTATTTTAGCCCTCGTCCCCACACCCCACTGACTGAATACCGCTCCCTTCCCTCCCTCCTCCTCTCACCCCCCCCACACACACACACCCTCCTCCCTCTAGAACCTCAACTACAAGACTAAAGGCGACGACCTGTACGACCTCTTTGGCAAATACGGTGCGATCCGTCAGATCCGATTGGGCAACGAACAAAAGACGCGGGGCACTGCCTTCGTCGTCTACGAGGATGTGCATGATGTGAGCGCTGCATTTGATCCTGGTTCTTGGGTGGGTAAGCCGAGAAGCGGTGGGAGGGGATGTTGGTCTTACGTGGTCTTGGGTACGACAGGCCAAGCAAGCTTTCGATCATTTGAACGGGTTCCATCTGCAAGAACGGTACCTCGTCGGTAAGCGCGACTCACTCAGTCCTAATCTGGGCCCGCCATTTATCAGTCTTCTTCAGACCTGACACAACCTTACTTCCCCAACAGTCCTATATCACCAAGCCGCGCGCCAAGCGAGCAAGACGGACCTGGCCAGAAGGGAGAAGGAGTTGGCCGAGCTGAAGAAGCTGCATCAGATCGCCGACGAGGACGCGAGTGCATAGACAGAGTGATCCATCTCTGGTGTTTTGACTCCCCCTCCCCCTTGTTGTATCTGCATTCAGGAATCACATTCCCATCGCTGCGACGCTGCGTCGAGCGAACCCCGTCCCCGAGGGAGAAGTCGGAGTGAGAAGGGTCTCGCTCGCACTTGCCAATGAGGGCTTCACCACGCTCTGATATTTATGATAAGTGGTAGGTTTTCACGTCCAAGGAACGAGTGCCCGGGAGGCTCGACTAGGAGAACGTCGAACCAACCGTGTAAACCAGCAACGATAATCTATGTGGGGGAAGAATACGAGGCCGTGATTGACATGGCTTGATTCGCTCTGGAAGGGCTGCGACCTAGGCAGATATTAGGTAGGTAGGTATAAGGCAGGTACCTACCTACCTATGTGGGTAGACTTGTCTCGGAAGGCCTTCACTGCGATGCGTCCGATGCCAGCTAGATAGTAGCGGCCTGAAAAAGATCATAAACCCTTTCAAGAGCCTGACTTGCGTTGGCGCTATTCTGACATTTCTAACCCTAACGCAGTAAACGCCAATCCGCGAGCTGCAGCACCGCCGAACTGAAAAGTACCCATTGGATGGCTTCATACTTGAGTCATAAAGCCCGAGGTCTCCAAATGGGCTAATCTTCCTCTACCATGTGGTTCGATGACGAGCGCTGTCTGCGCTGTCTTTCTGCTCATCAAAAAGGGCTTCAGGATCAAGAGTGAAGCCCCGGTCGGAATTCCCGAAATGAACCGCGTCGGAACTAGTAGACTATGGATGCAAGTGAAATGGAGGTGAACAGAAAGGGAGCAACGTACAGGTGGGAAGATTGCTTGCTTTCGATGAACTCTCGATCGGAAGCGCTTTCAAGACGGGTAGGCATTCAAGTGGCACTAAAAGAGAATGTTTCCGCTCTTTTCTACGCGAACCATGAAAAATATGTTTAGTGAATCGAGTCCAAAGCCGATGCCGGCCTGTCAAGAGAGGCGCCTCCGCGATTCGTGAATCTCAAAAGGGGACATGATGGGCGGCGATCGATCTTCACGAGAGCAGGACGCATTGACCAGACATGGCGAACTGTGGTCAAGACGGTCTATGATATCCAACCCATTACATGGACAAAAACAAATACAAAACAGAAAGCAAAGAACAACGAAATTAGTGAAAGAAAAATCAC
This sequence comes from Microbotryum scabiosae, assembly GCA_022702605.1. Taxonomy (NCBI): domain Eukaryota; kingdom Fungi; phylum Basidiomycota; class Microbotryomycetes; order Microbotryales; family Microbotryaceae; genus Microbotryum; species Microbotryum scabiosae. Next base: position 282,707 of record JAHWDV010000017.1, on the reverse strand, counting down.
ACTTCAATGCGCCTTTCCCTCGCCAACAAGAGGAGGATCCCCACAGCCTACTAATCACTAAACTGCTCCCTCGCCTCCCTCTCGACCGAAGTTCTGGACGGTATCCTAGACGAGTCCTTTTCATCCTTCTCCTGATACTCTGTCTCCTCGTCATCCTCTCCATCATGGTACCTCTCCCCCGCCAAATCACCCCTAAATATTCGCTTGCTCTCCTGATCGCGATCGTCGCCTTCCCGATCATCCTCATCTTCCTCATCTTCCTCATCCGAATCCAACGCAAACGCATTGAACAACTCCTTCGTTCTCGCGCTTCCATCACCCCCACTCCCGACTCTGACCCTCCCGTGCTCCATAGCGGACATGGCCACATCGTCGTCCTCATCATTCATCGGCGCGAAATCGTAACCCGTCGCTCGGGAGATCAAGCCCCCCGTGCCACTCCTGCCGGCCCTCCTCATCCAGAAGAACGCCGTCACACCCGCCACGAAAACGATAATCATCCCTACAGCGACAAAGAGCCAAGTCGTCGAACCGACGAGGTTCCTCATCCCCGCCAGATACCCGGGCGTCTCGTCGTAGAGCGTGTTCCCACTCGTCCAAGTTCCATCGGTGTCGTCGGCGTTGGAAGGCGGGGAGGTCGCTTCGGGGCTATCATAGTCCCCGAAGGGCAGATGGGCTTCCCCCGTTGCTTCGGCATGGTCTTCGGGGAGATGGTCGGTCGGCTTGGCGTACGCCTTGGTGGGTTCCAATTCGGCATCGGCCACCGCCGTCGTAGGAACAGGCGTCGGCTTGGTTGCTGCGGGAGCGGTCGTAGCCGCGGCCGTGGTCGTCTCATTCTGCTCGGCCTCATCTCCAGGCTCACTGGGGTATCCGTCGTAATGGTGTTCGCCAGGCAGTCGGTACGGTTCCGCAATTGACGGGTCGATCGACGATCCCCACAACCTCATCGACCACGAATGGAACGTCCCATTCTGCTTCCGGGCATCGTCCTGACGGTCCCGAACCCTGATAGTCCAAGTACCCACCGGGTCCTCGTCCCAATGCTTGACGGACATGAAGACCCAACCAGGGTATCCCGTCTGCGCATCATCGAAGCGTCGCGGCTTAGCGAGAATGCTCTTCAACCCATTGGGACTCGTCAACTCGATCTCGACGTTGCCTCGTTTGGTGTGCTCAATGTGCACGGTGACGGTAACATGCTCCACTTTTTCGAAATTGTGTTTCTTCAAGTCGCCCTGCGTCACGTCGATATTCGAGACGATGCCGTGAGGCGTGACGCGTACCGCTCCGACCGAAGTTTCGGGGGACGCCCACCAAGCTTGAGGCTTGGCGAGAGGGATCGTCTTGGCCCTCTCAACGAGCGCGTAGGCATCGAGCTTGCCGAAACCGTACTTGTGGTTGAAATAACGCCCCGTGGCCGTAGTTTGCCAATCCGGATCTTGCGGATTGATTTGGATCGCGGTTTGGACGCAGAGGTGTTGCATGTCGCGCCACGTCAACTCAGGGCGGACCTCGAGCGCGAGTGCAAAGATGCCGGCGGCGATGGGAGCCGCGGCCGAGGTGCCTCCGTGTCGGTCCGTGCACTTATTTTTGCCCACATCCGTGGTGTGCTGTGATGGGATTAAAATGTCAGAATATGGCTAGCTGAGAAGAAGCCCGAACGCGACTCACGATGTTGTCACCACTTCCGGAACTGTACGTCACGACCATGACGGCGGCACAAGCCTCAGAGTAGAACGGGTGCAAGCCCTTCCTGTCGATGGCCCCGACCGTAATCGACATCAACGAATTGGTGTAACCATCAAAGTTGCACTGATCATCGGATCCTCCACCGTTGCCACTGGCAAAGACAAAGATCGAACCTTTCCCGTTGCGACCGTTCTGCACGCCGTTGAGCATGGCTTTGGTGATGAGGTTCGAGGGCGAGTCCATGGAACGACCATCATCGGGGGGTCCCCACGAGCACGAGTAGATGTCGTTCGATTGGAAGCCATAGTTGAGCGAGGCGGCTTCGTCGGCATCCGAGATGAGCGACGAGAGGATGCGGATCCCGGCGATGCCGGACCCGTACGCGACTCCAATACCACAGACGTCGTTCTTGACGGCCGAAACTTCGCCACCGCATCGTGTCCCGTGCTGATCATCGTCGAGCTGAGGCTTGGGAAGCGCCGTGTGGGCATTGTAGTCCCAGGATCCTTCGGCGAACTGGTCGGAGATCACGGGCACGCCTGTCAGCATCTATCGGCTGTTCTCGCCAACGTGGTTGAGGTACACTCACAAAGTTGCCCTTCAAGTCATCCGATTCGAAGTCCAGCCCATCATCGACAATGGCGACATTGACGCCTTTGCCAGTGATGCCCTGCTCCCACACGCCGGTGACGTTGATCGAGTGGTTCTGGTCCTTGCCGTTGAAGAGATGCCACTGCTTGGGCCACAGCGGGTCCAGGATGCCAAACTTGCTCGCGACCTGTGCCATCAATCCCTCGGCCTTGTTTTGGGGGCCGTCCGAGTCGTCGTTGTCGCCATCTACGTCCTGTCGCGGTAAGAGTCGCACGAGCGATCGTTTGGTGCGGGTCAGGAATGACGACGAGGGGGGAAGGACGGGGTGGTCGCGCTTGACGCGCAGTCGCAACGATTGTCGCTCGAGCGAGACGATATGTGTTCTCAGAGATCGGATAAGTTGCCTCCTTTGTGTCGAGTGGGCCCTCCTCTTGATGAGGTCGAAGCGTTCGAGGACCGAGTCCCTTTCGGTCGGATGCCGCTTAGCGAGCGTGTGGGACAGGGACGGCGTTCTCGGCGGCCATGTCCCCGTCGTTAGTTCGTGATCGTTTTGTGCTGTTTGAAAGGGTGTCCACTGCGGCTCTCCCTTATCGACGATGTGGTGGGGTGCGCGTATCAGAAAGTGGTCGCGCAGTTCGCCGACCTGTTCGACGTGTTCGGCGCCTAGTTGTCGCGCGACGTCGTGGGGCGCCGTCGGTGAGTTCGGGTCGAGTTGCACGACGTAGTAGGCGTGCGAGCCGTACTCGCGCTTGGCCTGGACTCGTTTGGTTCGCGCGTATGGGGTATGGTGCGGTCGAGTCGTCGAAGCAGAGACGGCCGCCGAGGTGCACACGAGCGAGAGCAGCAGCAGCGCGACGTACAACGACAACCGGGTCCGAGCCATTATGCGAGGTGATGCGATGCGATAGGGTTTACGTTCCGAAAACAGTTGATGGACAAGGCGGGTCGGGGTTCGCGTGGAGGTGGGGAGGCAAGGCCAGGGTGATACACACAGGGTACGGGTGGCACGCGATCCGCAGTAGCAGCAGCCGACAGCAACGGTAACGGTGGCGTATGCACTAGGCACGAAACGCCAGGTATTAGAGAGGTGCAACGATCGAGTACAAGGGTTGGGCCTCGGTGGCTGCACACGGCCTACAAGGGAGCTCGCGACTGGCGACTGGCGACTGGCGACAGAGAGCGACCAGAGGCACCAGCACGGAGCACGGTTAGGGCTGTCAGCAGCGGTTGTTAGTCACAATTACGAGCCCACAGTCGCAAGCGCGCCGTCGCTCCGGGGGCAATGTGCCATTAGCGACGCTTAGCAAACAACGAGGAGCTAATCCCAAATGCCACCCCGAGCTGTGCCGTCCACGCGTCGGCTTTCGCGGCATCCACATCAGGCCACGGCCGACTCGACAGCTTCCCCAGCTCTTCTCAGGTACCCTACAGCTCGTCATGGCGATCCCAGTCAGGGTGAGTGCAAATGAGAACTTCAAAACGCCTTCTTTTCGCCAGCTGATTCCCCAGCCGATTCCCCATGCTTTCCTAACCCCTATAACCGCCGCCTCTCGTGACGTGGTGACGTGGTCTGAGCCGATAGTCGACCCCGCTCGTGTGCAGTGGGTCAGTAGGATATCCGATCCAACTTGAAGGAACAAGGCTTACTTTCGTGATTTCAACAGCCACACCCGACCGATCCCGTCTCTACACTTCTCGTGCCCATCCGGCTCCGGCTCCAGCGCACCGACCCCCTCTTCGTCCGAAGGCCCCACATCCTCGGATCCGTCGTACCTCCTCATTTCCTCTTGCAAGGACGGCAAACCACAATTGCGTAACTGGTCCGTAATATTCAAAGTCTTTACCCGGTAGATGAACATGAGCGAGGAAACTCATTTTTTCTGCTCGCTCGGCCCTTGTCGTCGGTCCTCCCCAAAACAGGCTAGGAGACTGGGTCGGCACCTTCGTTGAAGGAGGACACAAAGGCGCCGTATGGTCATCTCGGCTATCCCAAGATGGTGAACGAGCAGTCACCGGCTCAGGCGACTTTACTGCGTACGTCATTCTAGAGCTACGCTGGGCACACACTCGGGCGAAAAGGCTGATCCTTTTCTGATCGGAACGCCCCACAGCAAGCTCTGGGACACCACAACCGGATCCTGCCTCTCGACCTTCAACCACAACCACATCGTCCGATCCGTCGACGTCAACGCCTCATCCACGTCACTCCTCACAGGCGGCGCCGAGAACAAACTCCGTCTCTGGGACTTAACCCGATCCTCCATTTCATCGTCCGAAGCGACCGAGGATCTCATCTCCCCTACTCAAGAAGGGGCCTGTGTTGAGTTCAAGGATATGGGTTTGGATACTGCACACGAGGGGACTATCAAGACGGTTTTGTTCGATGATGAAGCGAGGAAGGTCGCGGTTTCCATGGGAGAGGATCAGAAAGTAAAGTCAGTCCGAAGGAGTTTCAACCTCCAAATGCCCCTTCCTCCATCCGAAGCTTTGTTCATTCCTTGAATCAAAAACAGATGGTGGGACATCCGCACCCTCTCATGCATCCATACGCTCTCCCTCCCCAACCCTATCACATCCCTCTCCCACGCCACACCCCTCGGTGCCCTCTCCCCTTCCCCCCAACTCGCCCTCACCACCACCAAATCCCTACATCTCTACTCCCTCTCTGATCCCCTCGTCCACTCCGTTCCACTCACAACCCATTCCCTATCCTACACACCCTCAACAGCCTCCCTCCACCCCTCTTCGTCCAAACCTCTCTTCGTCACCGGCTCCACAACAGACAACTGGGTCCACGTCCACGACCTTCGAACTGGGGAAGAGAAAGAACTGGGCAAAGGACATCATGGACCCGTTCATGGGGTCAGCTTCAGCCCCGATGGAGAGATGTACGCCAGTGCGGGGGAGGACGGCACGATTAGATTGTGGCAGACCGAACCCAAGGATTGGGGGTTGTGGAGGTACAATGAGCAGCTTCAGAGTGCGGGATAGGGTGCTTTCGTAGCGGGGTTCCGTCCACGTGGTTCGTGTGGTTCGTGTACACATCGACACCTGTAACTCACGGGCCCCCATCAGGTATTCTCAGAGCGCCAATCCGGCGCGAGGAGAGCTCGAGCTTGAGGTCTAGAAGTTTTTTCCCCTATGTTGCTCAATCCGTTGCCTGGAAGGTGGAGGAGGTCCCGGAGCTGCAACGTCACCGAGAGCACGAGCTCTTGGGCAGCGTACGTGGTGAGTCTTCGGGCCGTACAAGTCGGGGTGAGAATAGTCTCGCTCGTGCTTGTCAATGAGTGCTTCACCACGCTCTGATCGTGTCATCGTGGTAGCTTCCCAGCATTTTGGCACCGTAGTACCCATTTGAAGTGCAATTTCTTGCACCGGAGGATAGGGGGGCATCGATTTGCGCAAGCCAGAGACGCAACGAGCTTGCAGAAGCCAAAGAAAACTAAGAGCAGGGGGTACCAAGAAGACCGAATACGAGATACAGTCTGGGCTGGATCGGAATTTGGAAGCTTGGAAGAGGAAATTGGGTCCAGGCAAGGGTTGACAGGACGAGAGGGGGATCGTAGGGATTTGACGATGGGAGATCTTTTCTTACACTCGGCCAAGGTACGTGACATTCCCGTCAGCGGTGATGAAGTACTCCGTGCTCACGGCCTCGCTCCAATGGCGGTGACATATGCGGATACTTCAAATTCCCAAAGGGCGGCCATAAGGCGAAGGCAGATATATGCTTTCCATACGTATCAATGTGTAGAAGCTTGCACTTCGCATTTAGCTTGGTGGTCCGTAAGAGGCGGCGCGTTCCCGAGTTTCGTCTTCTCTGTCCGAGCCCCATGCTTCGCGCCCGATTCGGTGCTTTCGTTTGCTCCTCTCGACCAGAGTCATACAATCAAGCAGTTGTGTAGGCATCAAAGTACCCCTAAATGACAGCAGAAGAAAGCACAGAAAAAGGGTCGACACAGAGAGACAAGGAAAACGGAACGGAACCAAAAGCCAAAGACAGATTGAAGCGCGCGGTAGCGCGTAAAGTAGGGAGAGCAATAATACCAGTGTCCACAATGGGACACAGAAAATTCGGAATGAATGAATGAAAGTAAAAGCTCGTGGAGTGAAAGAACCGATGTCGGGGATCAATAAGATGAGCGAGCGAGCGAAGCCAGCACGAGAAACGACCAGCGCGTCAGGAGACGTCGGACGGGGCGTAGGTGCATGTAAATAAGTCCAAAAGGTTGTGGTGATCGGAGATAGAGAGGGAACGAAATCGGTGGTGCGAGAAGGCGAGAGAGATGAACGACAATGGGACGACAGAGCCAAGTTGCGAAACGAGGGGTCAGAAAGGAACAAAGATCACTCTTGTCCAAACCCTAGAGTATTCTCGACAGCAAAGGCGAGTTTTTGTTCCAGCACTTCGAAGCTCGGGTACGCCGGTAGATCCAGTCGGTTGAAGCAGGTGTGACTCTTGGGCAACTGTGTCACCTCGCCACTCTTCTCCAATGTGAACCTCCTCGGGCCGTCCGAGCCTTGCAGATCCTTGAACCCGTTGACCGGGATCCTTGAGGTCCCTGTCGTGAACTGCAACAACCGCGACTTCTTTTCGGCCGGCCACTCTTTAACAGCCTTCCAGAACCACTGCACGACCTCGTCCGCCTGCGTATACCCGCGGTAGTCGGTGTGCTTCATCCAGTCGTCGACGTCGATCTCGGACATGCCACCGATCAGGAGCTCCAACTCGCGCTCGTCAAAGACGTTGATCAACTCTTGCGGAATCAACTCGTTGAAGCCGGACAAGAACGCCTTGAACTGGTCCTCGACACGCTTCTGGATCCTCCACTCCGTCACCAGCTGCACGTACTCCTTCTTGTTCTCGTTCGTCACCGCTACGTCCGATCCTCCCTGCTTCAAATTGATCGTGACCGTCTCACCAAACCGGTCATCCTCGGCGGAGAAGGTGTTGTCCAACACGTCGGTGATGTCGTTCTCGAGCATCCAGGTCAGCGAGCGGAACATCTCGGCGTCGACCGACTCCATGTCCTGCAGCGTGATCTTCTTCTTGAGCACCATCTTGTACAACGCCGTGATGAAGTAGGCATCGAGGAAACGACGATGGAAGACGGCCAAGGAGAGCACCCGACCGATGAACTTAAAGTAATTGAGATGCTCGGGATTGATTGACGAGTTGGGGTTGATCTGCAGCGTGTAGTTGTCGTGCGCTGAGTACTCGAACAGGCAGTAGAAGGGGTTGAACATCTCGTGCGACAGCAGAAAGAAGAATTCACGCGACAGTCCACCGTAATCCAGACCGTCCTCGCCGTCGAACTTGATCATCAAGCGCTTCTTGAGGTCGTTGGGCGTCTGGCGCATGATCTCGGCGTACGAGTCCTCAAAGATGTGACTACGTCGCACCTTGACGTGGCACTGGCCGGGCGAAGGCCTCAGCGCGGGTTGCGAACGGAAGTAGATCAGCTTGCGTCGGAAATCACGCTTGTACTGCGGCACGTTCTGGTCCAACGAACTCGGCAAGCGCGGGTCATCCCATGTCGTCGTCTTGGTGTTGTGGTCGACAAAGTACACGCGGGCCGTACTCGTAAGACGCATCTCCCATCCTGACGGCAACGGGCCGAGTTGTGAAACCGATTGCGGCTGCACGGTGAGGTTGTTGCCGTTCGGGCCCATGACGCGCAGCAACTGCTGCCGTCGCGGGTCGACCCAGGTCGTCGTGCGCGTATTGTGATCGACAAAATATGGTCGGCCTTCGGGCGTAAATCGTTGTTCCCATCCAGCAGGGAGAGGGCCCTGTCCAGCCGTGGTCGAGGACGAACTCGCGCCACCCGCACCGCCCGTTGGGGTCAACGGGGAAACGGCGCTCGTGACCGTGCTCGCCGTCGTACCCGTAGTCATCGTCGGTACGCTCGAGGTCGTGCTGCCGACGTTCGAGGCGGCTTCGGCTGCTCCCAAAAACTCGTCCGCCGTCGTACGACTTCGACCCGCGGACCCATCGCCGCCAGCTGACGCCGCAGGACCCGTCACATTAGTGCCCGCGGTAGGGGGCTTGGGTCGAGTCCACGTCGTCGTGCGCGTCGTATGGTCGACGTAATACGTACGGCCGAGATGATCGACTCGTCGCTCCCATCCGATCGGCAAGGGGCCGTGCTGATCCTCGCGAGCATTGAAATCGCGGTTGTTCGTGGAAGAACCTCCAGTAACTGAACTAGAGCCCGCTGCGCTCGACGAAGCACCGCCCGAAGGACCGGGCGAAGCCGCGCTCGTCACAGGCTGCGCCGAAGGGGTCGAGATTCCGGGAGGGTCGCTCGAAGGTGTCGCAGCAGCCGAAGCGTTCGCTGTTGGGGTCGACGAACCCGCCGCCGTGGGGGACGAGAGCGAAGCCGACGAGGCGTTGTTGCTTCCGGTGCTGATTGAAGGGCGCGCAGCGGACGCGGCCGGAGTGCGGATCGCGGAGGTGATATTGGTGGTCAAGTGGACGATCAGCTTGCCATGTACGGCGAGTTGGTCGTTGGATCGTTTCAGCTCGCGCGTGAAGGTGTCTGGGAGAGGGCAATGGACTCGGTCGGGTCAGCTTGGTTACTCGCTCGTTCGCCGAGACGGCGATCGATTCCTGCGACAAACCTTCACCGCCGAGGTCAAGATCGATCGCCTGGGAAACGGGCAAGTTGATGACGCCGAGGAAGCCCTGGTCCTTTTTCTTGAACTTTTTCTGATCAAATATCTGCACGGTCAAAACGCTGCCGTCCTTGACGAGGACATCGAACGACTCGTTCCAGTCTATCGGGGAATAAGAGAAGTGAGACGGGGTTGATAGTCAGCCGATGATTGCCTTTGTCCGTGCTCGACGGGCGATCTGAGACATACAAGGATTCAGCGTTTTCTATGAAAGTGCGAATGGTAGAGAGTCAGTCAAAAAGGTCAATATCATCTGCACCGTCATCACACCGAGTGGAACGAACCTTGATCGCCGAGGTGGTGTTGGTCTGTTCGCCATCGACGGTGACGACGGCGAAAGGGTCGGGCAATCTGAACACATCTCGCTTGGCCAACGAGTCCGCTGCGACGACTGTAGGTGATGAGATGAAGGAATCCAGTGGGTCAGTATCGTGTATTCGAGGTGTGTCTGATTGTGGCTGATGTGTCGGGGTGGGCGATGGGTCATCGACCGGACCGGGTGGCGGTGTGCGTGGGCGTGGGCGTACTTTGATTGTCGGCTTGTCGAGGCGCGCGCGGTGGTTGCTCTCTGGCGGGGAAGGTCACCTTGGACCGCGCGTCAAGCGTCCGGTCCGCCGAGAGCTATCAAGTCAAGCCAGACGCTCCACCGCCCACCGTGGCCCGAGAGCGAGCCCGACTCGCTCATGACCGCAGCAATACCATCCTGGTGCAGAGTAAACCGAAGATGTAGCCGATGACGAGGTCGTTAGGCCCTCGTGGTGAGCTTGGGTCGTGGGGTCGTGAGGTCGCCTGGTGGGTCATGGGCCGCACGCCCTCGCCGGACGGATCGATCCTCTTGGATGATTGGCTGATGGCCGAGACGGGCGCGCTGACTTGCGCGGGGCGCGGCCGCCTTTCATCGCCTCATGAGCTGGCGTGCCGACCAAGCGACGACCGAGCGACCGAGCGACCGAGCGACCGAGCGCAAATGCCGAACCCAAAACACGCCCTGACGACCACTACCGCACAACCATCACTTACCCGTCACCCTAATCTTGCGAGTCTGTAGAGCGTGGACAAGGTCAGGACAGGTCAGCGAACGAGTTGCGATTGCGGTTGAGCCAAAATGGCGGGCGGGCGGGCGACATGTCAGTCAGTGCTGCTGGATCGTGGTGGTGGCACGACGACGATCATGGCCAGCACAAGCACGCTCTCGCTCGACGCTGATTCGGCGCACGATGATGATGATGAAAGAAGCACGCCGGACTGACCCTGTTGGCATCGGGAGCTGCGGCACCACTCGACATGGTGCGAGCTGCGGGCGACGGCTGGGGTGGAGTGAACGGACGTTACACGAGCTGCACATGCCAGTCAGCGCGAGGAGCAGTCGACCTGGATTAGCTCACGGCAAGTCACCGTAAGCGCCACGCGCGCGCATCGGCTTACAAACCCCGAAACTGCCATAATGCCTCCGTCCTAACAACGGCGCTAACGAAGAGGTTGCGCCCAAAGGTGTGCCCGCCCACCACAAGTGCGTCTCAGAGCACACATGCCCTTCTGCGAATGCACCCACCCGTGTCGACGCTCGCTTCGTCCCTCCGTTCAAACACTACACCGCGCCATGCCTCGTCGCAGCACATAGTAACAGCTTATCAGGTGCTGCATTTTTTGGGGGGGAGGTCTGGCCAGGGCTCCGTACCTCACACTGAACGCGTGCTGGTCAACGCTCGCGGCCCTTTTCGCAAATCATAGACCGTCGACCGGCAAACAAGCACCGCCGCATACAACACCCGAGGCCAGGGCAGGACACACGTCTTCGTTCTCTACACGGCGGTATTTATTCCCTCAGACCAATCCAACTGGCTCGTTCCGACTGTCGATTGTTGCACGCGCTGAGGCCTGGTCCTCCCTGCGAGGCCAGCAGCAAGCAGCAGCCTTTGCAGCCCACCCCCACCCAACGCCGCCCGTGAGAATTCGTCACGATGCCGCCCTACTCCAGTGTTCTGCAGCCCTACCCGACAAGCGCCCGTGCTTCGGCTGCTTCACCGCACATCCACGAATACGAACACGACCAAGTGCTCGGCATCGACGCGTGCATCCACTGCGGTGACGTCGCCGAATCATCCAATTCGACTCAGTTGCATACGCTCGGACGGACGGCCGAGAATGAACTCGTCGAAACGGGCCGACGGTACCTCGCCAAGACGACAGGGTACGTTGGGGAAAAGCCCATGCTGAAAGGCCGGACGTTGAAGGGCTTGGGGGCGGACCAAAGTGCCTATCACGAAAAGAAGATGGTAAGAGTTCTCTCCGTGCTTTCTTGCGCTTGCACTGGTGAGACCGTTCTAAGGAGCCTTTTCGTTGCCCACAGAACGACACCAAGCACTTTATTCGGACAGTTTTGTCACACTTTGAGATGTTTGGTCTTTATCCCCGCGTCAAGACTCTCTTCGTTCAGGCCAAAGAGGTCAAGAAGTTTCTTTGGGGCCGTAAGGCGAGGCTGATCGCCGTCGCGTGCATCTACATCGCTGCCAAGGAAGTCAAACGGTCTTTAAGAGTAATCGATCTATGTGTATGCTTTTTTCGAGCGCCCGTTGTGGATGGAATGCCATAGGATTGTTGACTTCTCCGGCGTCTTCACTCTAGCACGTTCTCGACGTCGATTACCACCAGTTGACCCGCTTGCAAAACAACCTCAAGACATGGCTCAATCTCAAGATCTCGACGCACGAACCCGTCATCTTTCTCGAAGCACATCTGGTCCACCTATCAACCCTGGTACAAGCCTCCAAAACCTCGACCCAACTTCCGCGAAACCTTTCCGGCGGTCGATGGACCCTTTCGACGCTCAACCACCTCCGTCACGTCGACTGGATCAAAGTCCGTTCGCTCGCGACGGGTCTGCTCGATTTTCTCACCGCTCTGGAACTGGCCGCTCATCGCTCACCTGAACACGTCGCATGTGCGATTGTCATCATCGCGATCGAAGGCTCCTTACGTACGAGGCTCAAGTGCTCAAAGGAGATTGTCACCGATCTGACGAAACGGGTTGACATTAGCGACAAGGTCGTGCTGGCGAGGGTCAGGGAGATCTATATGGCTTTGACGGATTATGCCAAGAGGTTACCTTGGCAGGTCGAGTTGGGGGAGGGGAAAGTTGGTGATATCGTGCCATTCGTGGAGGACGTCGTCAAGTATCGCAAGACGTTGATGGATCAGGAAACCAAGGCTGTGTTGGAGGAGTATCGGGGCGATCTCTCTGACAACGACGCCGCCAGTGGTGCAGGTCTCAAAGAGCCACCTCCGGAAGTCGAGGAAGAGGAAGAAGATACTGATCTAGACGACCTAGCTCCGGACCCACTGGCCCCACCGCGCCCCAAACCCTCTCAGAAGCGTTGTCTCTCAGTATCGGATCTTCGCTCGCGCACCCACGGTTCAGTTACTCCCGCCCCACCGGATCTCGACACGAACAAAATTCACGCGCGTCGATACCTCCCACCACATGCGCAAGCCCCTCGCGCGCCTTCAAAGAAACAACTCCACACCCTTGCAGCGGCGACGCAATCCCTCGCTCAATCCTTGTCGACCACGACGCCAGGTACGCGCTCTGACCCTTCGACATCGACCTCTTCTCTCGTCCCCACGGCCAACTCGACACCCAAGATCAATCCCCATTCGCGTTCTTATGCCCCGCACCACACCGCGTCGATCCGCCTACGTCACCTCATCCTCTCCTCGTCCGAGTCGGTGCTCCACTCCCCCTCGACCCAAAGGATGATTCAACGCTCCCTGCTTTCCCCAGCCTTATTCCAAGACCTCCTCCCTTCGCTCAATCAAGATCGTGATGCCAACTCCGAGGGGTCTGAATCGGATGGAGTTGTGGAGGACAAGACAACGAGGTTAGACAAGTTGTTGTGGGAAAAGGAGGAACGGGATATTGGGGATGACGAGTTGTTCGAGGAAGGGGAATTGGAGGCGTTCTTGAGAGGGAGGGAAGAGGTCGAGAGGATGAGGAATTCCAAGTGGTTCAAGGAGATGCCGGAGGGGAAGAACAAGGGCACTGGTGATGCTGATGGGGAGGGGGAGGGTGACGCAGAGGACAACAATGATCTTGAGTCGATGATGAAAGGAGGAAGACGAAAGTCGCCGAGCAAGAGACGGAGACTTGGTTCCGAGGCCGAGACGCCTTTCGAATTGGACGAAACGGAGAGTGACTTTTTCACGATGAGGAACAAGAAGAAGAGCAAGTTGGACTTGGTCGACCAAACTGTTTTGGAGAGGTTGTTGGATGATGAAGAGGATAGGGAAGGGAGTGAGGTTGGGTTGGACGGTGCAGGTGAGGATGAGGGGTACGACCCCGTCGAACGGGCTTTGATGTGGGAGAAGGCGGTGGGGAACGTTCGATAGAGGTCTGGACATGCGTCGAGGTCGGAATGAGATTGCATTGCGCATGTCTGACATGCTTTGTATAGTAATCCAGAGCATCCATAGTAATCACAGTCATGCATTGCGAATATAAAATCGCGTCGTTACTGATTCGTGCACCCAATACATGCGCTAAGGCAGCGCGAGCCGAAGTTGACGGATTTCTTCCTGCAACTCGTCGAGACTTATTTGTAGGGAAGCGGCATCCTCAAATTGACGCTTGGCGTTCGCATCCTCGACGTAGGTCCGTACGAGAGCTTCTTGTCTGTCCAAAGAGCGGGCGGAAGCCAGTCTCGTCAGAAAAAGCGCCTCCGCACAACCCCATGTGTCAAGCAGATACGTGACTCACGCCAACATAACCTTCAACTTCTCCGACACCTCCAACTCCCTCACCCCAACTTTCTCATTCATCAACCGATCGGCTCCCTTAACCGCCGCCTCACCTAAAAAGCCCGCCAACTTCTTGACCCCTGAGCTCGCAGCTTTGGCTTTGACTTTCCTTGCTTTACTGCCGTCCAAGTCGTCTAGATCGCCAAGGCTTCTCAGGAGCCCGAGTTTCTCTTGAAGGAATAGGGTCGCTCGTGATGCGATCGCTTGTTGAAGACGATCTTGAGGGCCTCCCGGTTGGGCGGCTTCGGTGAGTAAGGGGACGTCCCGGATTCGTTTCGCGATGGTGTCGTACGAAGCGAGGTCGGTGAGCAGCCGTTTGCGCAGGTTCAGAGCCGAAGTCGCGGCGGGCACTGAGCGGGTTGAAGACTTCCTGTTGACGCCAATCTGAGAATAAGCATGGCCCCGTGTGAGGATGCGAAATGTGAGACTGACTGTAACCCCAAAGCCAATTCCTGGAACTCGGGCAAGATCTTTTCAATTTCCTGCTCGAGTTGGACCAAGACCTCGTAGAGCTTGAGCCATGTGGGTTTGCGCACGGGCAACGTCTTCAACTGCTGCCGCCTGATCACCATACGCAATCCAAACCAAAACATGTCAGGGAGACGCACCAAACGACCGTCTACTTTGCCGGCTACTTTACCAACTCACATAACCGTATTCAAACAATCCCTGCAAACCCGGACCTTCTTCCTCTCGTCGTTCTCCTTGTGAGGGGGTGGTGCCCCACCCGTCAACTCAGGCACGACCGCTCCGAAACTAAGGTCCGTTTCGACAGGCTCAATCTCAACGACGACACCGATAGCTGTCTTCTCGCCCCCAACGAGGAAAGGTTGTTGTTCGTAGGTGAAGAAGGTCGAGCAACGCTGGTGCCGGATGGGGGTTGTGAAGGGGGCTGAGAGAAGGGCGAGGGCGGGGTCTAGACTGGGGCCAGAGGAGACGGGTATGGGCTTGATCGGTGTAGGTGGTAAGAAGCAAACGACTCGTCCACAGAGACGACAGTGATGTCGACGAGTCTTGATGCCGAACGCGGCCCTATTGGGATTCGATTGTGGTAAGCCTGAAAGGCACGGAAGGGAGCTGAAACTGGGACTGACCGGACTCACATGCATATCGGGCAAAACTTGGCTTCAGCATCCTCTTGCCATTTGACAATCGCTTGTTCCGCTGGTGCAACGTCACGATCGAAACTTCAGCAGTCAACCAACGCCGGGAAGACTCCGACCCTGGGTCGTTGTTGTCGTAGTGCTCACCTCGTTCGATCTCTCCTCGGGCGCCGGCAACACTGGTCCAAATCTTCTTGACACTCTTGCCTCTGAGCGAAGAGAGTGTAGAGAACGTCGATGTCGCGCGTGAGAGCGGTGTCGGTGCGGCGGTGGAGGCTTTCTCATCCTCGTTGTCCGTGGAGGTCGGGAAATGGAGCGCCACGAGCTGGAACAAACGAGAGTCGGTCAGCCAGTCATTCCTGGTTTCCCACTCCTCTCCGTGCGCAGCTCACTTTTTCCAGCCTCCTGGCCAACCTTCCGTCGTCCAACTTGTTGCGTTCACCTCGCTTGTTGCGATTGTTCATGAACTGCTCGGTGCGGTCTCGCCTCACGCCTTGGGCCTGGAACGTGGGGTGATACGCCGCTGTGCCGCTCCCCTTCGCTGCATGCTGTTGTTGCTGCTGTTGTACGACGACTCTCTGTCGCAATGCACCCCCTCCTGCTATGGTCGAGGACAGCTGGGAAGGTGATTGAACGCGAAGAGGGGAGGATGGAGCTCGGGATGTGTTGGCCGACAGGGGACGTTCGGGTGAGCGATTGCGGGACGACAGACCCCTCGTGGGCGCCGAAACGGACGAAGCTGGCCGCGTGTGGTAGATGGAAGGTCCAGAAGAGCCCGACACAGTGGGAAAGCCACTACCACCACCCGCACTGAGACCAGGACCACTCGCCCCGGCCGCGGAGGAAGACGACACGCCCGATTCGAGCGGCGGAGGCGAGCTAGGCGTACGGCGGTGCTGATGCGGGCGATGCTGCTGCGAGTTATCGACGGTGTTTGAATGTCGAAAGGGTCTCGGAGAAGAGAGTAGTTCCGGATTGGGTCGATACGAAGCCGAGGCCGACGTCGACGCTGAGGCTGAGGCTGAGGCTGAGGCTGCCACGGCTGCTGATGACGACGACGACGGCGACGAGGCGGAGGCGCCTGCTCCCCCACCCAGCTGACGATGAGGTACACCACCACCACCCGAGAGGGACCCAATCGAGGCAGTCGAGTTGCGCTTGGACTGGTACGGTACATAGGTTGTGCCTGCACCGCTCGGGCTGCTCATCCTTTGCCCGGTCAACTTTCGACGTCGACGCTCAGTTCGCCGTTCGGCCCAGACGCAGAGAGAAGGAACACAACACAGCTGCCATGGGCGGTCGATCGGATCCGCAATCCATAGTCGCAGCTTCCCCCGACGGCAACAGCCCCGACCTGAGAATCATGCACCGCCACAGCACCTATCGCTTGAGTTTGTTCATTGGCATACAGAGCTAGGTGTTCTTGCCTTCATCCACATAGGATCCCATGGCAAATGCCAAATACACAGTCACCAAGTCTGGGAAACAAATTCTTCGGACTTGTCCGGAGCCCCCGCGCTGGCCATGGTGTCTCGCACAACGTAGGTACTAGGCAGGGTCTGCAGTCAGACTCGAAAGTCAGACCCACTCCCATTTGACTGGGCAATCGCGCAAGGAGACGCGCTGTACTGTCTTCGCTTATTCAAAGCTTGGAGCACCCTCCTTCTCCGCCGAGCTTGGATCGAACCGGCCGTCCAAAAATTTCCCCAAGTCGAGAGCTCACGTTTCCGTCCTCTCTCCCCTTCCTGCGTTTTCAAACATCCCCCTCACCCTCCACGATCCAAACGGGAATCCCTCCTCCGTACAAGAACATCGTCTATGAGGAACATGACCAAGGCAAGGTGGGTTGCAACGGTCCATCTCAGTCTCGGCGGACATCGCCGCCGGGCCCAGCCCGATTGCGCCTCCGCCCCACCCCCACCCTTCATCTCCGGCCAATTCAACTTGCCTTGCGATGGCCACCGTCCTAGTCTCATCGAATGCGACCTGATCAAGCATATTTCACTCCACCATAACAGATCATCCTGATCGCCTTCGACCGACGGGAAAAGTACAACTGCATCAACACGGCCACGCACCGCGAACTGATCCACGCCTGGGACCGCTTCCGCACCTGTCTGATCGCACGCGTCGCCATCATGACCGGCCAAGGCACCGAAGCCTTCTGTTCGGGTGGCGATCTGAACGATGTGGAAGTGTGTCCTGCTCAAGATGAAGATGTGGAGATGCATAATCGGGGAGAGGCCAGAGGGCTTATTGGGCCGACGAGGATGACCGAGTGCTACAAACCGGTCATTGCGTGAGTTTCCCTTTCCCGGCCCACCACCGGATCAGGGATGGCCCTGGGGTCTCAAGTTTCGCTCGAATAAACGCTGAGACTTTGGTGCATAGTCACTCTGCAGAGCGGTGAATGGAGTTGCCTATGCCGGAGGTTTCGAGTGGTCCATGATTGCCGACATTCGAATCGCCGAGGAACATGCTTCGTTCGGCATTACGTGCCGTAGATGGTCAGTTGACTCCCCGTGCTTCTCACTGAGCATTTTCATCACCATTGATATATTCCTGACGACCTCCCATGGTACCTGCGATTAGGAACGTCGGCCTCGGGGACGGGGGCAGCCACGCCGGCGGTAAGGGTAGTGGGACAGGGGTCGTTAGGAGGCAGAGCAAGTTGTAAGCCACCGGGGGTGAAGATCGATCTACTGTTGTGTCTGCCTGCGCCGTCGGATTTTGCCTCTCAGAGGTTTTCTTGGGGGGGGGGGGGGGTGGGTGGGGGGGGTGTGTTTAGTTATAAGCTTCCGTTCGGGCTTTGGTTTTCAATTCATAACCCTACATGGAGCGAAATGAGGTCGCTGGCCGTGCCACACCGTGGATGGAGAGGTGACATCGATCTCGGACGACGCTCCGGACTCAAGAGTCACGAGCTTGCGTCAGGTTTGGGACAGGTTGGGACCGTCGCTTGGCGCCGATCGTTCGCGTGGGTTGGGCGGTAGACCACAGCTTTCTTTCCATCCTAACTAGTGGATCATCGGAAGCACCTAGCATCTCACCGCAACACAACACTATCACTCGCCCAGACGATATCATACTCCTTGCCCCGCGCTTTGAGCTGCACAATCCACTACTAGTACTAGCGGAGCGGGAGCAAGTGGCGACCGTAAATCATGTCCACCCTCACCAGTAAGCTCTTCCGTCATGTCGCAACACCCTGTACCTCTGGTTTCACTCTGTTCGTTCCGATAGGTCTCCAATGCGCGCAAAACCCGCGATTTGCTCTCTGCTCTCACTGGCCGACGAGACGCTCGATCTGATCGCTTCCTACTTGCCCTACCTCGGCGGCGAGAACCCAAAGTTCCCACGGTCGACTGGGAACACGTACTGCGAAGAGGTGACCATGGCTGGTTCAGCCGAATACAAGACCTGAAGAACCTCAGCCTCTCGCATCGTCGCCTATCGGTCATCGTCAAGCCTCGTCGGTTGTTCCGAAGCATCGTCCTCGGCCGGTCCGACTGGATCTTACGCGGTGTCGAAGGATTGAAGGATCAAACCTTGCTCCACCCTCTCCTTTGTCACCTGCAGATCAACCTGTCCTTCGACGAGCAATCGATAGCTGATCCAAATGCTCACGGCGAAACCGATGACAGGTTAAGATGATCGAACCGGCATGAGAAACTGTTTGGTCGCCTCATCGAAACTGGCGTGGCGCTCGAAACGGTCGTCGTCACCCTCCTTGATTACGTGAAGGTGGACGAAGGTGAGAAACAACGCTGGGGCATTTACAAGGACTCTGAGGAGGGATGAATCAATCGCGATTGCGACAAGACGCCTGCACTGACGATGGAACTTGTTGGGCCCAGATCTCGCCTACCGAAGTTGCGAATGCTCAAATTGTTGGGCACATTTTTCGAGAAGGGGCCCGAGGGAACACCCCCTCAACTCGGGACTTTGATAACGCAGCTGGGTTACTACGACAACGACGAGTGCGCTTCGTCATTCGTCACCGTCCTGGCACCCGATACGTTGCCGCTGGTCGCGGTGGCACGGGAGACCGACGTCTGGAACTGGTGTCGGTTCGTTGATTACTTTGTCCCTCGCTTCCGACATCTATCGTGCCAATCATCAGGGAGGAGTCTCAAGAGAGCGGCCCCGCGGACCCCGGATTTCTCGACGTTACGCTTCGAGCCTTGTCGTTTACTGTTGAAGAACGTGCCGCACTGCCCCTCGGATCGCTTCGCCTGTTGGACGTCCACAACGCGTTCCATCGTCCCGAATAACCCGCCGCTACGACTTTCCTGCTCTGGCTCTCGCCATCGTTACAACTGCGCTCACTGGCTTTGCTTGGTTCGGTACCTGAGGTGTCTGGACGGAGGAGACGATAAGCCAGTATGCGAAGCCAGAGTCGATCACCTCGCTGGACCTTGCATTTGATGAGAGCCGTATCGGGGATGAATTCGACCCGAAGAATAGCTCTCTTGCTCCTCTTTGCTGCCTACTACGTCCGTACTTCCTCTGAGCTGACGCCGGGGGGCCCTCTGCCCTGTCAGCCACCACAGCCATTGCAACACTTCGTGTCCAGCCTTGCAGACCGATTCCTTCTTCCTGAGTGGCTCACATTGACCGACTTCCTCGAACTCGAAGACACTATGTATGGCTCGGACACCAACCACGGATATGCTGCTTGCCTCTTCAGAATACAAGAAGAGGGGCGGCAACTCACGGGCGACGAATATTTGGAGGAAATGGGCTGGGTCCATGTATGGCTTGAGGGCTAGCTCGAATTGTTGAACCCAAATTTCAATCACATCCGCTTCGAGTCCCTGGCAGGGGTTAAAGGTCTGGCAAGGCGGCTCCCACACTGCTGTAACACATTTGGTACAGCTTCATACTCACTTCAGATGTTTATTTTTATTATGTTTTTTCGAAAAGTCTCCGTTCGAGAAATGCATTTAGTCTCAGCGAGTTGAACATTCTCGGCGACGTCGGTTTCATCGAAAGAAAATCCAGCGTGCGTTTGCATTCCTCGGTTTCACGCAAACAGCAGAACTTCACTCATGGTTTAATCTATGGTTTTGGAGCTCTATATGGGCAGTAAGACGTGACTGTGGCTAAAGGAGGCTCGAGTACCCGCGCTGACAGGGGGCGCTTCATGTCGCCCTTGGACAAGTGAACGCTCGGCGGAAGCAAAAGGCAAAACAGCAAGCACTCGATGATGGATAGGCGTCGATCTGCTCGAGGCAGAGACAAAAAGGTGGTTACAGAAGCAGCTACTGATATTATAGGCAGTCAGGGACCCCCAGATACCAGATAAAAATAAATTAAAAGAGCGGGACCTTATAGAAACAGGGTTTGCATGGGCGAACAGGGAGTCCGGAGATCGGAGGCATGGGATAGCCAAAGTCAGTGCAGATAGGAGGGAACCTGTTTGGCGTTCATTCGTCGTCCTCGTTGGGGGGAGCGAAAGTCTGCAGGCAGTCGTTGTCAGCACCGTTGGCGGTGACGAAGGGGTTCGTGGCGTAGTCCTCGCAGAATCCCTTCAAAAAGACCTGAGCACTGAAATCGCTGGTCCCGACGAGGTTCTGGTCGATGGCGCCGTTCTGGCCAGTGCACTTGTTGCCGCCGCTGAAGAAGCCAGTGTAGTAAATGACTGCGAAAATAGCCAACGGGCAGGGCGTGAGTCCGCGGTCTCGAGCAGAAGCAGCTTGCCAACGATCAAGACTCACCGCGAGCAATGCGTCCATTTTGGATGGGGCAGTTGTAGGCATTATCGTTGTCAGGTGTGAAGGGCTTGAAGGGTTGCTGCTTATTGAAGTAGGGTTTGGCCAAGCCGAAACCGAAGTACCTGGCGTAAGGGACGCCGTAGGCACAAAACGAGCCGTATGCAAGGGTGTAGTCGGGCAGGCAGGAGAGGGGGGTGGTGCTGTTGCAGGTCAGAGCGTTTGGGTCGGTGCAGGGCAGGCATTGCTTGGCTATAGGCGCAGAATAAAAGAAATGTAACGAATGAGTCCGCTGAATGTAGGGCTGGGAGAGTTTGGCACATCGCCATGACGAGTTCTCACCATCGGCGCTCTGGTAGGTAGAGGGGGTCGTGCTGCAGTCGATGGCTGCGCATCTGGACGACGAGGCAGTGGATGGGCGATGGGGAAGTCAGCCTCGGTGTCGAGACTGGGTTCAATTGTAAGGTTCGAGGCGGGGATAAGTTTCACTTACTTGCGCTTGGAGTTGACGACACCGTACGAGCACGTCAAAGGCTCCGAACGACTGCATGTCGTGGCGTTCGTGTAGAGCGAAGCGCAAGACACGCAGACGTTGTCTGCGAAGAAGAAGACGATCAAGAAGAGTCGAGAGTCAACACACGGTTTCATCGAGACCCAATACGGGCGCCAGCTGAGGAGCAGCAGTAGAGGCGAGGCTCGACGAGGAGTCAAGGGAAGGCAAGACGTGGGGATGGGAAGGGAAGGCCTCGCGGGGGAGGTTGAGGTCGCCGAGGAATTGCCAGACTCACTCTTGGCAACCTCGTTGGTGTGGCAAGTGATGCGTTTCTCGAGCTCATGGACGGCCTTGTCCGACAAGGGAGCAGCGAGCGAGAGGGTCGATTGGAGGACGAGCAAAGTGGCGGCGACGACACCGGAGCGAGCGAAGAACATTCTGACTAACTGATCGAGGTAGGGTGTGGGGGACAAAGCGGTGGGTGTGGATGTGGGGCCTGGGATGAACTGGGAGGATGACGAAGGGATGAGAAGGAGGAAAGCGTAAAATGGGAAAGAGATGTGTCGCCTGTGCCCGGTCAGACAGAAAACTTGGGATCCAGAACTTGCACCAGAAAAGCAAAAATCGAGAATGTTGTCTCAGATTTGGCGCAGACGCGACGGTAGGACACGGTAGGGCTCCAGGCTTGGAAGGCCGAGGAGGCGCGCGCCGCACACAAGGTGGGTGGGCATATCTTTCGCGGACAAGGCGGGCACCGCGCTCACACTCAGGCTCTGTTCCATAACCGATCGCGATCAGAGGGGATCAGTGGGCTCTAGAGTGAATCAGTGGGCTCCAGTTGCTTGGGATAGCGAAGGGCTCGCGCTTGTTCGCGTGGACTCGGATGGAGGTAAAAATGTCTTTCCTAATGCTGCCAAGAGGACATACAGTAGGCAGGCGGTAGGCAGGTAGGCGCCTAGGTGACTGCTAGGTGACTCAGTTCGGGTCTCTGTCCGAGTCGCTGGGGTCGCCTGCTTCTGTCGAGTAACGAGGCGGATGTCTCACTTAAGTAGCTGGGGACTCGGCCGTGCAGACTTGGCCGTGCGAGGCGACGCGCGCCGGCGCCTGCCGGCCAGAAGTAGTACGCCGCGTGCTGACACTTACAACGGGTCACCACCTACCCGGTCCTAGCCATCACCTCAGGACCTATTCTGCCGTAATCGCCATAAAACAGCTGAATTGAGTCTCTGTTAGAAAGATCTACTGTGCCGATGGCAGTTACTACCATACCACTGTAGGGGGCAGTGTCGAATGAGGAAAGGCTCCAGGGAGCTCCGAGGCAGGGCTGAGAAGCTACAGGTCCCTTTACCTACCTACCCATAGGTAGGTACTTTTTCAGCGCCCCCTGCTCTTACATCTGTACCGGTTGTCGCTAGTAGTTGCGCCGCATCCCAGAACAATGAAATCGGCGCCGGCTCGATCCAGCGCCTCGGAGAATGAGCTCCTGGGAGCTTTTTTGACCCGCTGCCGATGGGGCGGAGGCTCGCTCGGGGCCACATGGTTGCTTTCGGCTTGAATCAAGCCGTGCTCGGTACACTCGTGAAGCCCATTGAATGTTGGTGCTCTGACTCCGATAGAAGGGCCCGTGACCGGGCAGACCCTAAGGTGGGGAAGGAGAATGAGAAAGGGAATTCCAGTTAGGGGACGCCATAGAGTTTCGAAAATCTGACCTTGAACCACGGAGGCAAAACTCAGGGCGTGGATGGCACAGCGGGTCGGACGAAGGCATAAACGACCAGAAACTCGAAGGGTACCCAAGGGGGCAGAGTGAAGCTTGTCACCTCTTTTGAAATCTACATGACATTCATGAAATCGAGTACCTCATTGTTCGGCAACAAGTTGTATGTATTCATTGGGCCTTTTGGTCTGACACTCGCTACTCGCGTAGAGTTGCGGGTGCCCCATCAAATTTGAAGGCATGTCAGTATAAGAGTTCGCCTCTGGCACTTCCTAATAGGTCATCATTGCAACGATATTACGGTAAGAAAACAGAACAAACACAACGCTGCAACATAAATATGTGAATACCCGAGCTGAACCCTCCCCCCAAGCTGCCCATCGAGGTGAAAATACGACATGGCGGACGATGACAAATCGTTGCCCCACGGAGGCATTCAAAGTGTTTCACTGATTGCAGGAAGCCTAAGTGTCTTAACCGCGTTGTGCTACCGTGAAGGTGTCACATATTACTCCTCCGTGGCTGGAGATTGTGCTGACGAAACCAATCCGATAAAGGCGGTCCAAGAAACGACACCTGGCGCCACATTCGGCATCGCGGTGGAACATTTCTTTAGCCGTTCCACATGACTTCATCGCATCGTGCCCGTCTACTCACATGTCAGCTTGCTATTATTTTGACCCCAGAAAATATATCCCTGGGACCCGGGCACCTGTACCTCTGGATATTCACCTTGGCAAATGACGACACGGCAAAACGCCAAACCGGACGGTGCTCTGATGAAGCTATCCTCCACCACTTATCAAAGAGCCGGGACCACGCTTATTCGGGAAAATGTTCCCAACTAAAGGGTCCTCTCTACGGCTCCCCTCTCGTTCTTCAGGCACAGCGAATTGGGCATACACCGGGTCTGTATGTTTAAGCGTCGACGAACATAAGGATAATGTCGGTTCCAGAGATCAGCTTATTTTGGCCTTTGTGAGACGCCTTGGTTCATGTCGCAATGATTAGATGGTTAGGGTGACTATCTAGACACGTTTGCTCATAATTTCACTTTGTCGGAGACTGCTTACGTTTATGCCTGAGGCTCAAGTGAGCCAACCCCTTCGGAATCACGTAAGAAAGGGCCTCGTTCGCATCTCCGCTCAGCGCATGCTTGTCGCTCTGCGAACTTTTGCAGGCATTCGCTCCCATTACATAGCATAGAAAGGAATTCGTATTCCCTCGTGTACTCCAAGTGGTGACGCCACTCCCTGTGAGCAGCCCAACCGACGAGCGTCGGCTTGCCCACTGGACGTCGGTCTCGAAGCTCGAAGTCTTCCAGCGTCCGGCAGGAAACCGTACCAAGTAAGCTAAGAGGCGCAGACAAGGAAGCACCGTCCCCTTGATCTCTCAAAAAATGCCTTTCTTTTTAGCCAAGTTGGCCATGTACCTCCCCAGCAAGAACCGCTGGCACGCGGCCGCCTGAGTTGACAGCTGTCAAGTGGGGGCTAACCCCGATGCGCCGCTAAATTTGCCTGAGAGTTGTCCGAAAAGACCGATCCGTCGAGAGCATCCGTTTGCTCTGACTAAACAATTTGAGTGTCCAAGCGGGAAAAGTCCTCTCACAGAGTAGTATAAGTTGGTCAGAACGAGGTTAGGAAAATGTCTCGACAAGACTTCGCGAAGGCATTGGTGATGGCCCGGGCCCGCGCGCCGGAACGACGGTAAAGTCGGCTTCCGACTGCCAGCGTTCCGAATGGCTCAAGTGCCTTCGTGACTGGGCAAGGATCATGCCTGACGGGTACAGAACGCACGCTAGTCACCCGTGGTCTTGGCTTGGGGCAGCATCGAGAGTCGACTTGCATCTTTGTCAAGGGCAAGCGGATACCAGCAGCGGCCGCGTGCCGCCCGGGACTACCGCAGCAGCCACGTGGTCGTTTTGCGAGGCAGCCTCGTCGGTTCGCTCAGCGCGGGCCATGGCGGGCGTGGAACAGAGGCCATTTTCTGAAGAAGACGAACCGGAAGGAAAATGCGCAAAGAAAAAGGTAAGACAGCGCGCGCGCGAAAGAATGGTCTCAGACGAGCAAACCTGCCCCAGCAGGAAGGGCTGGACGCGGCGAGGTCTTGATTTGCCACGTGGGGGACCGCGACAAGTTCTGCCCTGGATAGAAGCCTAAGGTAATCAGCGTCTCGATCTGTGAAGGATGCCTTTGAAAGAAGAATCAAGGTGCATTTTTTTTGGTGTCAAGCCTGATTAGATTTCACATATTCGGTCATCTACGCAAAATAGATGTTTCTTAAAGAAGGGGGGTTGGTGCAGTGGCTAGTGAGACCCTCGAGGTTCGCTCACATCTGCCGTCGTTTGCCGATCCGGGACATAAAATCCATAGCTCGAGGGAGCAAGCAGTCATTCGGAAGATCTGTGCTGTACCTACACGAGTAGGGTGCAATTTTGTCTGTCTTGGCTTCGTGGTATTTCGGAGGGTAAAAAGAGACTCCTGTCTCCGAAGACGGCGGACTTGGCACGCTGGCAACTCGCCACGTCCGCTCAGACTCTGCTGTTCGAACAGGATAAATCTCACTGATTAAAGATTGGAGGGGATGTGAAGTTTGACCCCCATGCCTTGAATAGCAGAAGTCACGGAAATTGCCGTCTTTTGACAATCTCAGGGGCAAGGATAGTACGCGAGGTGGGCATCAATCTGCTCGAGGCAGAGACGCGAGGGGCTAGTAGAAGCTAATACAGATAGAAGGTGCATAGACTATAGATACAAGGGACATGTTGGAAGATCGAACAGGTCACTTTGCTAAAAACGGGGTTGGTTGATTGGCGAGCAGAGAGACGATGTACTCGAAGAGACAGCGACGTTCCGCGGAAAGGAAGGACATTTGAAGACCACTTAGCTCCAATTCGCAATCACAACTCTTGGTTGGGGCCGATGAAGACCTGTTCGCAGGGTGCATTGTTGGCCTTGACGAACGAGGTCTCGACTAGCTGGGTGCAGTAGCCCTTAACCAAGACAACGGAGGTAGGGTCATTGCCCGCCACAAGGTTCATGTCGAGCGGTCCGTTTTGGCCAGTGCAGGTGGCGGGGTTGAACGATTCTCCAATGAAGAAAATGACTAGGATTGAGGGAGAAGTGGGATAGAGGGATGAGCAAGACGAAAGTTGAAAAGTCGAGCAAGCGAAGACACATAGCAGACTCACCCTTGGCCTTGGTGTAGGCGAGGGCGCAGTTCTGGGCATCGCCATCCGCGGGCGTGTAAGGCTTGAAGGGCTGGTTATTGGGTGTAAAGTTGTTGACAAAGCCGTAGCCGGTGAATTGGCCGTAAGGGGTGCCGTACACGCAGGTGTTGTTGGGGAGGAGGGTGTAGTCGGTGTCGCAGCTGAGGGTTGTGGTGCTGGTGCACGTCAGAGCGTTGGGGTCGGTGCAGGGCACGCATTGCTTGCCTGAAGGCAGAAAAGCGAAGGAGGGAAGTCGCAAGATACATCAGTCCGCGTGGCTGGAGGAAAGGGGAATGTCGACCTAGTTTTATCATCGAAGCAGGAAAGGCTCTTACCATCGGCACTGAGGTAAGTAGCAGGGCTCGTGCTGCAGTCGACGGCGGCGCACCTGAATTAGGAGGTTAGAGTCAGCCACGGCGTTTTCTTTAGCCATTTTTGGGGGTATCCTAAGCTCAGAGGAGCTGAAATGACTACACACTTACTTGCGCTTGGAGTTGACGACACCGTACGAGCACGTCAAAGGCTCCGAACGACTGCATGTCGTGGCGTTCGTGTAGAGCGAAGCGCAAGACACGCAGACGTTGTCTGCGAAGAAGAAGACGATCAAGAAGAGTCGAGAGTCAACACACGGTTTCATCGAGACCCAATACGGGCGCCAGCTGAGGAGCAGCAGTAGAGGCGAGGCTCGACGAGGAGTCAAGGGAAGGCAAGACGTGGGGATGGGAAGGGAAGGCCTCGCGGGGGAGGTTGAGGTCGCCGAGGAATTGCCAGACTCACTCTTGGCAACCTCGTTGGTGTGGCAAGTGATGCGTTTCTCGAGCTCATGGACGGCCTTGTCCGACAAGGGAGCAGCGAGCGAGAGGGTCGATTGGAGGACGAGCAAAGTGGCGGCGACGACACCGGAGCGAGCGAAGAACATTCTGACTAACTGATCGAGGTAGGGTGTGGGGGACAAAGCGGTGGGTGTGGATGTGGGGCCGGGGCTGGGGACGCCTGGGATGAACTGGGAGGATGGAGAAGGGATGAGAAGGAGAGAAAGAGGTAAGAGGTAAAAAAGCCACCTTTTTTGCTGACACCCTCACGCAGTGGATCGTTCGACACGACGTGCACCAAGGGACCCAAACAAAAAATGGGGGGACGGATGTCTCAGGTGGGTTCGGAGTTGGGACTTGTCAGGGAAACTCCGGGCGTCCGGCGCCTCTGAGCGAGCCACGACTCGCGACTCCCGATCGCAAATGGGCACTTTTCTGACAGAGCTTGCGCGCCGCAGTCACGCGCTTTAGGTTTGGAGTCAGTCCTCTCGGCCTGACCCTCGAGTTCATGGCTCGATCTCGACACAAATCAAAGGAGCAGGTACCTGGATGCCAGTGCTCCTGAGTCCCCAGAGACAAGTCCCATGCGAATTGCAATGGCCATGAAGTCAGAGTCGGAAACTCGCGTGTCAGTGTGCCAGGTGCTTTGAGAGCTCGAAGACACGGAACCCCTCCGATCAGAGGCTCACGACTGCCTTCGTCACATGGGCAGGTAAATACGGCGGTAGCGGGCCGATGGGTATCTGGGTAACTGAAGCTCCTGCATTTGTGTACCCTCTCGCCGGATTTGGAAGGCTCAAGGGTGTGTTCGGCTGGTACCAGACCTTTACGGGAATCTCTCATACCGGTATGAGTGCGCGTGCCCACTCATATCGGCACTCATACCAACTTCATGTGCCTCCCGAACAGTTCAGACCACCATCTCTTACGGCTGAGAATGGGGCCTCGATCCCCCAAAAAGATCTCGGCGCCCGCAGCCGCTCGGAGAACGGCGAAACCTGGTACATCGAGAATGGCAATCTCAACGATGCTTTGGAGAATTTGCAAATGTTAAGCTTATCATCGAGCAAAATCTTCAGATTTCTCTTGACTGAAATAAAAATTCAAGTTCGGGGAGCCTTGTATAATATAAATTCCACGGCCAGCCGTGGAAGTTGCAAACGGGGCCAATCGGGCACGAAGGGCAAGCGAAGTCACGTGCCGTGTGCTCGTGTGGAGTCATGGGCTGCTCCTCCCCTTCCTTTCCAATCACCGGAACCACAGTCACGACACTCAGCGCTGCAGTTGCCGTCAAAGAGCACTTTTCGCTTCCATGACACCTCCGTCGGGGATTTAACCGCATACGAGCCCTGGTCAGGTTTAGTAGACTTACGGCCAGCCTGTGGACTGGCGTAGTGCGATACTGCGATTAAAACCATGTCCGCCCTTCACCAGTAAGCTCTTCCGTCATGTCGCAATACCCTGTACCTCTGCTTTTACTCTGTTTGTTCCGTTTTACTCTGTTTGTTCCGATAGGTCTCCAATGCGCGCAAAACCCGCGATTTGCTCTCTGCTCTCACTGGCCGCGAGACGCTCGATCTGATCGCTTCCTACTTGCCCGGCCTCGGCGACCAGAACCCAAAGTTCCCACGGTCGACTGGGAACCCGTCCTACGAAGAGGTTACCATGGCTGGTTCAGCCGAGTACAAGTCCTGAAGAACCTCAGCCTCTCGCATCGTCGCCTATCGGTCATCGTCAAGCCTCGCCGGCTGTTCCGAAGCATCGTCCTCGGCCGGTCCGACTGGATCTTACGCGGTGTCGAAGGATTGAAGGATCAAACCTTGCTTCACCCTCTCCGTTGTCACCTCCGCATCAATTTGTGTTTCCGCCTTTGCTATGGCGTCAGGGGTGGCGAGGTCGTCGCAGAACTGAGACGCTGGCGACTCATGGCTCGGCTGCTCGGCTGTTGCCCTTCGCTCGAAACGCTGGTAGCCACCTCCATCATGTACGATGGAAAAACTGGTACATGGAAGAGGGTTGTGTGTATACGAAGATGTGAAGCATGGGTTGAGTGGAGCCGATGGCAAGGAGAGCCTGCATGGGACACGTCCCTCGTCGCCGCCACATCCCGACTGCCGAAGTTCCGGGTACTCAAACTGCTGGGTACACAACTGAAACCAGAGTCGAGTCAGCAACCACTCCGACTGGGGACTTCAATCCGGATGCTATGGGTTGGGTGAAATGGCCTAGGGGCCTTTTTTCGACCTCTCGCGCGCCCGACACGCTGCCACTGCTCACGAGATCGACGAGGTCCTCTCCGGTGGGTGGCATAAATTCGCCAACCATCTCGTACTGCGCTTGGCGCAATTGTAGAACTGCCCCTCAACACTGGACCTGTCCAGCCTTTTTTGCGAGAGCAGATTTCCACAAGACCAAGCTGGCCACGCATTTACCGTTGCGCAGTACGCGGCACTACCGCTCGAAATGTTCCGGCTCCTATTATACCCTGCGCAAACTCGAAGACTCGCCCACTCTGTGCTTTCTCGATTACAAGTCGCCATTGCAAAGCCTGCACACTTTGTACTGCATCACCTCGAGGCGACGATCAGATGGTCGGACGATCTGCGCGATCTGCAGCTCCCACAAGCCGATGTCACCTTGAACCTGATCTCAACTCCATCAAAGTGAACGAAATAAATTTCCCCTTCTCCTCAGCAGTCACGTTTTGCTAACCAAAGCTGTATCTCGTGCTTGACAATCAGGCACTGCAACGCCCTCGTTCTTTTGAGGACTTTCGATGGCATTGTGCTGAGTAACCGAGTTGAAGAGGAGGGATGACAGGTGGATGTTGCGTCGAGGCGACGAGAGGACACGAGAGTGTATACCAAAACTATGTTGATCGATACCATTGTGCGTGTTCTTAAGGGACGAGTCGTGCTCGTCACCGTAGCTCGCCCACGGTTCAATTAACCTCCGAGTCCGAGTTGCTGCTCTGACGTGGGGTGAAAGGGGTCCGAGCTCTTTGGGGGCGAGCTTCGCAGCGGGTCGTGGGCGGGCGCGACGGTGATCGCCGTCGACTCAGCTCTCGGCGGTCAGCGCTCAGCTGTTAGCTCTTTGATCCGTGCGATTCGCTCCGTGCCCCCCTGCTGGCGTTGCACCATGTCAGAGAGTGAGCCTGCCAGCCTTCCTATTTGTAGTGCATGTCGCATGCCCCTCTCCCTTCCCCTCCCCTTCGCCTGTGCTGGGCGTAGCTTCAGAGCCTCGCAGGCTGACTGACCCTGACCCTGCCACTGACATTGACGTCTCGCCGCTTGCCTTTCTTTCCGCTTTCCGCCCTCCTTCGCACCGCATGGGTGTGTCACTACATCAAACAACAGAGCACCACCACCGAGCTTCACTCAAGCAGTCCAACAAGTCGTTCAAGTCCAAGCACTCGACCAAGTCGGCGCTCAAGGACGCGGCCAAGGGACGGACCCATCGCCCTTCGAGCTCGTCGTCGTCGCAAAAGACGGGCAAGACCAACGCCAACCTCTCGGCGTCGCAGCACAAGCTCAACCGGAAGAACCATGCCAAGCAGGTCCAGGACAAGAAGCGCCACGTGTTGGATGCGACCGCGCGGCTTTTCGTAGGACCCGACAGGGCTCAAAGGATCGTCGCGGTCGTGCCCATGTCCGAGGATGTCGATCCGTTGGCCATAGTCGAAATTTTGGCTGCCACCATCAACGTCGAGGTCCATGGTCAGGGTGGGTACCGTACCCTGGACGTGGTCAAGTTCCACAACCAATTCCTGCGCTTCCTCCTGCTCCCCCCGGCCTCGGAGGCGAGCTCGCTCTTCCCCATCCTCGACGGGTGCGCCGCCGCCGACTTTGTCATCCTCGGCCTCTCCTCTTCGATCGAAGTCAATAAGCAGGGGGAGACCATGCTGCGATGCTTGACTGCCACAGGGGTCGCCTCCGTCTTGGGTGTCACCCCCGACCTGCCCAAGGAATCACAGCTCATGACTTCGACGACCAGGACCAGTCTGACCTCGTTCCTCAACCATTTCTTCCCGGCCATAGAGAAGGTCGCCGATCTGTCGTCCCCTTCGGAAGCAACGACGATCGTCCGAGGGCTGTGTGAGAAGGTACCCAAGGGAGTCAAGTGGAGGGAAGCTCGACCGAGGATTCTCGCCGAGTCGGTTCAGTTCGAGCTGGGCATTTCGGGAACGAACGGCGATGCCGATATGGGTGGAATCGACGCCGCCGACGAGGTAGGGACGTTGATCATTGAAGGTACAGTCAGAGGAGCGAGGTTGGATGCGAACCGATTAGTTCACTTGCAAGGCTTTGGGGATTTCCAGGTCGAAAAGGTGCGATAGCGGAGAGCCCCGCCCCCCCCCCCCGCGCGGAGATGGGAGAGCTGACCGCTACTGTCTGTTCGACCATCACAGATCCTGGCAGCACTTTCGACCCGCCGGCCACGCAAGTCGAACGCTCCCGACTCGATGGACCTATCCGGAGCTGGCCCATCCGAGTTATCGGTCCCGCAGGACGATGATGCCGACTCTCTTGTCTCGACCAATGTTCCCGACGACGAAGAGCTCGGTCTGGCCGAGCAAACCTGGCCGACCGAGGAGGAACTGGCTTCTGCGCCTGCTGCGATCCACTCGACCTCATCACGGGTCGGCGAGACTGACATGCTTCCGCCGGCGCGAAAGGGGACCACCCCGCGCCTGAGAAAAGTACCCGAGGGTACTAGTGCCTATCAGGCCGCTTGGATCATCGAGGAATCCGACGAAGAGGATGATGGGGCCATGGAAGATAACGAGGACGAGAATGGAGAGGAGCAGGAGATCATCGATATGGATGAGCCCGAGGGGCAGGACGAGGATGAGGGGAACCTCGATTTCGTCGACAATTCCGATTTTGACGAGACGACCAGTCAGTCGGTCGCGCTGTATGCCGATCTTTCTACGGAGCAGGAAGAGGCGCAGTTAGCGCAATATCTCGCCAATCGAGCGCAGGAGAGGGCCTCGCAGAACAAGGACGACATGGACTTCCCCGACGAGATGGACACGCCCTTGCACATCTCTGCGAGGGAGAGGTTTGCACGATACAGGGGGCTGAAGAGTTTCAGGACGAGCAAGTGGGATCCCTACGAAGAGTTGCCGGTCGAGTACTCGAGGTGTTTCATGTTTGAGGATTTCAAGAGGATCGCGAGGAAGATGGAGATGAAGGCCCAGATTGACGGTGTCGAGGTAGGTGTTTTCGCTCGTCATGGGAGTCCTTTCAGGGGTACTAACAGGCTATCTCTTGCGCACAGGCCGGCGCAAGAGTGATTCTGCGGATCAAGAATGTACCCCGTGGCGTATTTGAATCGTACTCTGCTCTGCGGCCTTTTGTAGTGTACGGCCTGCTCAAGCACGAGCACAAGTACTCGGTCATGCACTTTACCGTCCAGCGCAACACAGAGTACCTCGAACCGGTGCGATCCAAGGACTCGCTCGTGCTGCAACTCGGGCCACGACGGTTCGTCATTAACCCTATTTTTTCGGCGCACACGTTGAGCAATGGTGGCAAAGGTACCAATAACGTGCACAAATTCGAGCGATTCTTGAGGCATGGAATCGACAGTCACATCGCTACGGCCTACCTGCCTATCACCTTTGGCAACGTCCCAGCGCTGTTACTCCGGGTGCCTTCGCAGACCTCGTTGGGAAGTGACGAGCTTTCACCGAACACGCACCTGATTGGCACAGGATCGCTCTTGTCCGCCGACCCGACCCGAATCACGGCCAAGCGCATCATCCTGACGGGCCATCCTTTCAAAGTGCACAAGAAGACGGCGACGATCCGATACCTCTTCTTCAATCGCACCGACGTGGAGTACTTTAAGCCGATCCAGTTGCGCACCAAACGCGGACGGACGGGTTATATTCGTGAGCCTTTGGGCACCCATGGGTATTTCAAGGTGGGTCTAGATATCCTACCATTCTCCCTTCGATTCCAGATGCCTGATGGTGTGACTTGACTCTTTTCGCAGGCTGGCTTTGATGGCCCGATCGACCAGATGGACCAAATCTGCTTGACGCTCTACAAGCGCTGCTACCCGAAGTGGACCACACAGTACTACAAGGCGATCGAGTAGAACCTTTTGTAATAGTTCTTTTTCCGTGCCATCACCATCATTTCTTTCCCGTTTCTGTATTGGGTTGAACTCTCCCCCACTTTTGAGAGTGCATAGGTCCGAGCTTTTGGGCGTCGGCTTTCTCGCTGACATTAAAGTCGCCGCCCGTCGGCGTGCGCGAAACGCAGCAGCCGGGAAGGCGCCGCTCAATCAAGGAAGTTCATCCCCGGCTCTTGCTCCTTTGCGCATCTTCTGCGAGCCATCCCACCCCTCCAGCATGGACTATCTAGACAGGTGAGCTTGCCAAGTAACTGCGTTCTATTGATGCCCCAGTCACACTGAATATCCTCCCCCATCTCCGCTCCCACTCAGCAATCTGCACTCGGCGATTCTGTCGTCACTGGCGGCGAACCTGGCCTCGTCCTCGACGCACAACGACGTGCACCTCCTGTCCGAGTCCTTCGCCGGGATCCAACCCGTCACCAACGGCGTCATCGGCGGGGTACTGAACCGCATCAACGGCGACAGCTCCACCTCCTCGGGTGGTGCGCATACCTTGGTTGTCAGTACCCGCTTCCTGTTTGAGCTCCACCCCGTCGTGGTCGTCATCGATGGACGAGTGCCGTGCGCATCGTGCGCGGTGTGAACCGCATCTATGAGCTGAGCACCCCTTTCGCTTCTGCACCCTAGACCCTCTCCCAAGTTGATGGCATCATTGCGTTCTGCGACTATGCAGCCAAAGCACCCGCCAATTCGGACAACCTCAATCGGTTGCTCGTGCTGCTCCAAGGCGCTCCCAACTGGCAAGTCGAAACCGCCGTCGGGGTCCAAGGTATGCCAGCATCCGCCCGAGCAGGAAAGCGCTCAAGCAAGCTGACGACGATCGGTACTTGTCTCTTGCACAGTCGCTCAAGACTACGCCCCCGGAGATCAACTCGCGTACAGCCTCGTCTCGGCCGCGCTGATCGTCGCCGGCGCCAGTCCCAACGAGCGCACCGTCGCTCTCGGCGTTCTCTCGCAATTCCATAAAACCCTCTTGGCCGCGATCGAAACCTCAGAAGGTGTGTTTGTAAAGTACATGGCGCTTTCTGTATGGCGGGTGCTCATACTCTCAAGACGACACTACAGGTCACCGCATAGTTGGGTACCTCTTGCCAGCGCTCAACGGAGCTCGTCGCGCGGTGGGCAACTCGCCCTTCCCCTGGACCGTCCAGGACGACTTGCCCCTGACGCCCGAACCATCGCGCGATTTGGTCGAGTCCGTCGTCGCTGCCATCGCGTACGAATGGGACCCTTCGACGGAAGAGGGGCGTGTCGCGCTCGCGACCCTGCAGCAGTACGACATCTCGATGAGGGGCCTCTCCCCTGGACTGGTTGCCCTCGTCCAGATCGAGTTCGAGCTCGCCTACTGGACCAGCGCGATCGTATCCCCCATCAAAGCTGGTGGCGGGTGGCGAGCTCTCCTTGAAGGTGATCCTGCTTCGATCACCACGGGAGCACAAGCGGCGTACGCTTCAGCGACGAGGGCTCATGGGACGTTCCAAAACACATACGCCGTGCTCGAGAGGATGGATGGAGAGTACCCCCCCGACCCGTACGCCTTTGAGGCCCTGCTCTCGAGTCTCAAACTCGCTGTCGTTGCCACGATTGCGACCGGTTCGCCGACGCAGATCTTAGCCAAGCTCTTCGACGACCTCTTGACCCACCCCGCGACCGTCGTGGATGAGCCTTTGCAGACGGGTGCCGTCGAGAGTCTGCAGGTCTTTGCCCATGCCTTCCCTTCGACCTTGCCCGCGGCGCTTAACACGATCCGAAGCTTTATCAGTTCACCGTCACCCGTGCTCGAGCAAAGTGGCGTATTAGCGCCCTCGTCAACGATGATCGCCGCCTCGGCGTGCTACGCGTCGCTCATTAACTTGTCCAAGAATACCGTCTTGCGCGAGTCGGCGATCCAGTCGCTGCTCAACCACTTTGCTGTACCCGAACGCG
The DNA here is from genome assembly GCA_022702605.1 of Microbotryum scabiosae. NCBI lineage: Eukaryota > Fungi > Basidiomycota > Microbotryomycetes > Microbotryales > Microbotryaceae > Microbotryum > Microbotryum scabiosae. The sequence continues at coordinate 247,835 of JAHWDV010000017.1, read as the reverse complement.
ATCCTTTGGTTCGACAGGGTGAGGTGGTTGCCGATGACGTCAAATCCATTCGATCACTCCAGGGGACCATGTCGGATCCGATCAAGGTCAGCGTGTCGTCGAACGTGGTCCACGCCGTCGCTCGTCTCGCTCTCGCCTTCAAGGACGAGCAGATCACCCCGCTGGTCACGTCGATGCTTTTGCAACGACTTGTCGGGACGAGCCCGGTCGTCGACGGTGCGATCCTGTATGAGCTCAGCGAACTCGCAACCATTGTCAATGCCGACACCTTCGCCGACATCCTCGCCGGCATCAGTCGGGTCAGCAAGCAAGCCAAGCAGGACGAGGCGATGTCGCAGACGCTGCTGAATGCTCAGACGAGGCTCGCGATCGCGGCTTCCTCGCGCCAAAAGTTCCACGTCAAGTACCTTTCGGAGACACTCGCTCTCTTCGTCGAGCGAGGTGGCGCCGGCGACCACAAGACCACCGCGTCCGAACGAGCGGCCGGTCTGCTGAACCTTGTGCCCATCCTTGACGCCTTCCTCACTGGAGCCAAGTTCGATCCTCGCCAAGATGTCGACGCGTCAGTCGTGTCCTTGTTCCGCAGTGCGTGGTATCACATCGTCTTATCGGGTTTTGTGTCGACCCCTTCGCGCATCGCCGACTGGCAGCGAGCGGCGCTCGTTCGTATCGCGCAGAGGACTCCCGGTCTCCTTCGCGGTGTCAAGGACGACTTCGTCGCCACCGAGCTCGACTTCAACCCCATCTTACGCAGCAAAGAGCACGTCCTCTCACCGGATGCGGCCCGTCAAGAGCTTGCCGCGATCTTGCCCTCGGCTGCTTCGTCCGCTCGATCGCTCCCAGCGTCCCAAGTCATCTTCTTGTTGACCGTGTTGCGCCTCGAGTCCCTGCGAGCTGAAGCTGGCGAACCGTCGATTATGCTCTCCTACTTCCATGTCGAAGGTATCAACGAGAACCTTCAGCTGTATGCAATGATGACCTCGATCGCTGAGCACGTCAACAACACGTTCGTCTCGCGCTTGAGCCAACTCGTCACCGGTCACACGATGGACCCCGCCGTCTACCATGAAGTGCGGGAGATCCTATTACAATGCTGCCACACGCTCGGCAAGGTCCGAACGACGGCGATCCGCTACCTCAACGACCTGTTCACGAGCTTTCCGTCCCTGCTGTGCAGCGGAGAAGTCGTGACGACGATGCTCGAGCTGTTGACCGTCACTCGCCGCGCCTGCTTGGCCGAATTCGTCGACGAATACACCCCTCTTTACACATTCCACTCGAGCCGCGCCAACTTTGACGTCATCCTCCCGGATGACTACTCGGTCCGCAACAGCGTCTTAAGCGAGTTACATCGCTATGCGAGATCGTGGCTCAAGGCCGGCCTCACGCGCGCGCCGTCGGAGATGCGCGGTCTGCTGCAGGATTACATCGCCGGCACCGAGGTGGCCCCTCCTTCGACCTCGCTCAAGGCGTTCGCCGACGACGAGATGGGCAAGTCCGTCGCGATCGACTTGATCCGCATGCCTCCCAGCAACGCGCGTGAGGCCAGCTTGCCCGCTTGGGGTGAGTGGCGAGCCGACAACTCGGCCAACTTTGCTCGCACCTTTGGCGCCAAGAGCTTCTTCGGTGGTGAAGCCTCGAGGACGGCGGACACGTCGCGTGATGCCATCCTTGACGAACTGGAGGCTTTGGCCGAACAGCTCGATCAGCACAAGATGCACGTCAAGTTGGTCGACATCCGGGCGCTGCTCTACCGCAGCGGTGGGCACCTCGTCAAGGCGCAGAGCCCCGATCCCGACATCCTGCAGCACCTCGTCCATCTACCTGCTCGCATCTTTACGGATGTTGTGATGGAACTTGCGACCGAGGTCTGGACATGGGTTGTGGACGCTCGACCTGAACTCGAGCCTCGATTGATGGTCGAGGTCGCCGAGGCCTGGCAGTCGACAATTCAGCGCCGACAAGGTCTCTTCTCGAGCGAGGCGAATCGCAAGAACCCTCTCGACGTCCCGACCCAGTTCACTCCCACCGACAAGAACTACATGACCAAGGAGTTCATCCATGCCACGCGTCTGCTGCAGCCCCACACGACGCTGCTGCAGTTCCTATCGAGCCGATTCCAAGCCTTCCGATACCGCGATACCGACCTCGTCCACACGTGCATGAGGATTCTCAAGCGGTCGACCGACGCGGCCAAGTTCTGGTCAACGCATCAACTCGCACGAGAGATTCGTATGCGCATGCTCTCGTTCGGCTTTTGCGTCTTGCAAGGCAGTGAGCTGGAATCGGCCGTTGAGTACAACTTCCGCCAGAGCTTGTACGAAGCCGCGTTGACGTGGTTTGAATTGGCGCCTGGGTGAGTAGGTGATGCTCATAAAGTCTATGGTCACAGCAATTGACGGGCCCTGCTCTTCTTTCTAGATGGACCTACGGAAGTAATCGCATCCAACTCAAGGCTGACCTGCAGGCCATGGAGGAGCTGCACTCTACGATCAAGAGCGACAAACCTGCGTATGACTACATCCTTTCGGCATCTCGTAGTCGCAAGGCCAGTGGCCTACCCTACAACTTGTCCACCGCAACCGCCGGCTCCTTGCAAACCCAACGACAGCAACTTCTCTTGGCCCTGCTCGAAAACGAGCTGGACCGCCTGAAGCTGTGGGCCAACCCCCTGCTCGACCCGAAGCGAGGCGCCGTCCCCACTCCCCGCTCGACCGCCTCCGATGCGGATTGGGTTCGAATGGCCAACATCGCCTGGTCACACTGGCCCGGCGTGGCCGTTCAGCTGCCCGAACGCACCAAGCTGCCCGCCGTTGCGGCCGAGGTCACCCGGCTCGTCCGATCAGACCCGCTTCGAGCGCAGCACATCCCTGATGCGTTGCAATACTTCATCGAGGATACAATCAGTCCCGATTCGAAGCGCCATCTGCGCGTGCTGCTCTTCTGGGCCCCCGTACCTGTGATCTCGGCGCTTCGATTCCTGTTCCCTCTCTTCGAAGGCGATCCGATCCTCTTGCAGTACGCCCTGCGCGTCCTCGAGCACCACCCCGTGGAGATCACCTTCTTCTACATCCCCCAAGTCGTACAAGCGTTGCGCTCCGATGATCTTGGCTATGCCGAGCGTTTCATCTTCGAGACGTCCAAGATCTCGCAGCTCTTCTGCCACCAGATTATCTGGAACATGAAGGCCAACGCTTACCGTGGAGATGACGGTGATGTCGAGGACCCCATGAAGCCGACGCTGGATCGCATGGTCGACATGATCGTCTCCTCGCTGTCTGGTGACGCCAAGGACTTCTTCCAGCGCGAGTTTGCCTTCTTCGATGAAGTCACCTCGATCTCGGCGAAGCTCAAACCGTTCATCAAGTCACCCAAGCACGAGAAGAAGGCAAAGATTGACGAAGAGATGGCCAAGATCAAGGTCGACGTTGGAGTTTATCTTCCTTCGAACCCCGATGGTGTCGTGGTCGATATCGATCGCAAGTCCGGTCGACCGCTTCAATCCCACGCTAAAGCTCCCTTCATGGCGACGTTCAAGGTCCGTCGCGATCACAAGGGCAGCGTCACGGCCGATCTCGATGCCCAAGATGCGCTCATTGAGGATGAGGAATCGAGCGGTCATGTCCAGACCAAGTCGTTCGACACGTGGCAAGCCGCGATTTTCAAGGTCGGCGACGATTGTCGTCAGGATGTGCTCGCCTTGCAAATCATCGCCATGCACAAGAACATCTTCACCGCCCTCGGTCTCGACTTGCTGGTCACGCCATATCGTGTCACCGCGACGGGTCCTGGGTGTGGTGTGATCGATGTCATCCCGAACGCCACCTCGCGGGACGAGATGGGTCGCGCCAAGGTCAACGACCTCAAGAGCTTCTTCGTGCTCAAGTACGGTAGCCCCGACGGCATCGAGTTCCAACGCGCTCGCAACAACTTCATCCAGTCCATGGCGGCGTATTCGCTGTTGTGCTACATCGTGCAGATCAAGGATCGCCACAACGGTAACATCATGATTGACGGAAAGGGGTGCATCACTCACATTGGTCAGTTTCATGCTGGCTATTTTTCTCCAGTAGTCCTTGTTATTCAATACGATATAGTGTGCTTCACAGACTTTGGATTCTTGTTTGACATCGGCCCTGGTGGCGTCAAATTCGAGCCGTCGTCTTTCAAATTGTCGCACGAAATGATGGTCCTGATGGGCGGCAAGGATTCGGTCGGGTTCCGCCACTTCTCGGAACTCACCATCAAGTCCTTCCTCGCGTGCCGAGCTTATGCACAGCAGATCGTCGACACGGCACGTCTCATGCTCGCGGCCGAATTCCCGTCCTTCAAGGGTGAACCGACGATGCAACGCCTGACAGCACGATTCCGCCTCGACCTGCGCGAGGACGAAGCAGCCGAGTACATGAAGGGCGTAATTGCGAACGCGCATGAGAACCCTCGCTCGATCGTCTACGACATCTTTCAGGAGAAGACGAACGGTATTCCTTACGTTCGATAGTTGTTGCGTGCGAGTGCGGTTTCGTATTGTGACTTTGTTGGAATCAGACCTTTCAATGGTTGAAGCGGCGCGCATTGGAACTCAAAGAGATCGATGCTAACTGATCGAGTGTTACAACAGGATTAGAGACAACTTCACCAGACACTAAAACTGCAAAAATCCATATGTACTCTGCCACACAGTCACCTCACTCCATCCTGGTGGGTATGTTTTGGTAGCTCTGCTTTTCTTCGGCCTGCATCTCCTTCATTGCCGCGACAAATCGAGCACCTCCGGGCCTGACGAAACTGAAGCAAGAGAGGAGGAAGACGCGGGCGAGAAAAAGCCAAACGATGATGAGCACGATCGACAACCAATCGTGGGCCAAGCGCACACCGGTCGGGACCGTCGACGCTATCCGTTGCATTGATTCGAGCGTGCGGAAAAGCTTACTCTTGCCGAGCCACGATCGCAGCCCCAGCTTTTGCTTGCGCTGCATGATGTCAAGCAAAGTTGGGGCCATGATTTCGAGCATCGACCAATCCTGCACGATGTCGGGAGCATCGTCGGGCCGTCCAAAGTCGGTCCGGGCCCAATCTTGAAGCGTCACTCTTTGTGCGTTGACCACCTTCCGTGCCTCATCACTTGAGAAGATGTCCCACTTCTGATCCGCCGACTCGTCGATGAACCGGTTGAGACGCTTAGTCAGGGCGGGATCCTGTCTAAAATGCATCAACGCCCCTTGACCATATTGGGCGAGCTCCGATTTAGGCATACCTTCCGGCAAGGCGCATTCAATCATGTTTGGTGCCCCAGACCACTTAGGCCACACGCCATCTTCGGCGTAGACCTTGCCCAAAGCCCCCGGTGTTACGACAAGGGATGTTCCAATCCCGAATTCCTGCAAGAGCTCACGGGCGCACAGTGCGTCGTCGGTGCCTCTACGGTCGTCTTGACCATACGTCGAGGAACATACACCGCGTGTTACGGCCCATTCGGTGAAGCCCAGACCAGGGAGATGGATACCTGCCGACCACCATGCCCATGGGTCGATGATGGTTTTCGACCTTAGGCCGGCGATGTGAAACTCGTGCATTCGCACAGGCGAGACGTAAGGAAGAGGTATCCCTGCCCCAGGTCGATTGAAGTCGAAGTCGGGGAACTTGCGCTTGAGGTCGAGCAGCGCAGGCGTGTCGTTCGGAGGCTCGTCGTACCGAGGAGCGCAGTTGAGGCATGCAAATGCCGAGAGGAACTCGAAAGCCGCGGGGCGAAGGCCTGCGGCCATCTCTTTGAAGTTGAGTCCGAGTCTGTTCGCTTCATTAGTTTCGATAGTACCTGGCCAGTAGTCGTAGTGGTAGGTAGAGTACATCCATTCGGTGAGAGGAGTGCTGTGGCGCGACGTCGGCGCCGGAGGCCATGCTTTCCCGTGCGCCGGCTTGAGGAAGATGTACTCGTCCCAGTCGATAGTGCTCGTCCATCGGTGACCGTCGACCATGGCGCGGAATACGCAGTCTTGAAGTGCCGCCGTTTGCCCATTGTACCAAAGCCGGACATCATGCTCCCCGCTGCTGTAATCGCCTAGCTCGAACTCTTCCTCCGGCGTGAGCTCGTCCACGCCTGGTAGGTCCCACAGACTCGGCTCGACCTGAAACTTGCGAGAGGCATAATGTCCGACGATGGTACTTTTCTTCCACCCCTGAGGTAGACCCCATCGAATCAGCTCGATCCCGTCGGGGTTGCGATCCACGAGCGCGCGCAGGGTCTCGAGAGTTTTTGGCCCGGGATCAAGCAGATAGATGTAGTATTTGGAGAATCCAAGGGCTTGATAGTGAGCCATATGGTCGGCCATTACAGCTGTTGATCAGGAGCATGTCAGAATGCTGATCATCTGCTCGTCTCAGATGTGTGATTCTATACTTACGAGCGAAGACATCACCCGTCAGTGGGGCCAAACATAGAGCAGCCGATCCATTCCCAGAACGATGAGCCTCGGTGCTGAGTCGAGGGATTGCGGTCACTGGCACAAAGACGTCGGCTGGAGGCGGGAGGTCGACCAGTGATAATGTAACATAGCTGTAAGCGTAAGCATGATCCGCGTGTCAGGCACCGTCACAGAAGAGCGACCGAGATGACAGAGCCTACCACTTACATGTCAGAATTTTCCCACTCCAGCGGGGCATCCGAGTAGGTCTCAAGCGGGCAGTGGAACATGACGCTGATCAAGTCCTTCTCTTCTTCATGGGAATCGGGGAGAGCATTCAGCCTCGTCGGAGTGGTTGTGAACAAGGTTCGCCCGTGAAATCGGCCCCGTAGTACGATATGGCACTGCAGCAACAGCGGAACTTTGGGAAACAACCCTGATGGGTACGACATGTAGCCATTCCCTTTCATTTGAGCGATGATGGCGATTTGTGGAGGCTCGGATCTCGAGTTGGTCGCATTCTCGGTCGAGCCTTCACGCTTGATAAGAAGTGGCCGCGGGTCGACCCAGGCGCTCGTGAGCCACACCTGAACGTAGTCCGAAAAAATAGGATTGATTCGAATCAACAAGGAATCATGGGTGCATGTAAGGCGCGAAACGCAAAGAACCGACCTACCTCATCGTACGGTGCGGGTGCCTTGTACTGTTCGAGATGGCGCAGCCGCAATGGAGCAATTACGCCGCCCTTCGCGAGCCGCGTAGTGCGGGCCTCGATGCGGTCGAAGTTGTGCCAGGACAGCGTCTCGGAGTGCGCAGTTGCAGCCAACCCTGACGATGGCAGAACCCTGTGGATGAGGGTGCAAATGCGAGAGACCGGACTCTTTTGACCCAAGAATACCCTTGGGTATAGCACCACCGTCAGGACGACGAAGGCAACGGCCCAAAATAATCGGACGGGCAACCGAGCTCGTCTCGGCGATGGAATGTTGCGCGGTGACAAGGGCGACAGAGGTGCAGCATCGGTCGCATCGTCTGTGACGGAAACGCAGGAGATACTCAACATCGACCGCCGTCCCTTTCTCGTGCGTATTAGCGGCACCGACTCAGTGCCGTCCATGTTCGTCGTCGCGGGGCCTCCCAGCCGCAGGAACGAGGGCACCAAGGGCGAGAGCAGCCGAAAGACAGGCGAGAGCACGGAGGCAGACCAGTCGGCTCGGGGGGCGGTCCGGACAAGTGGTGTAGGAAGTTGGTCTCGTCTCGATGGCCACGAGTTGATGGACCGTTTTCTCACACTCTGCGATGTCGCTGAGAAGTCGCGAGAGGAAGAACGTTGATCGGCCATGGGTCCCCGTTGTCCTTGGGAGACCCGGTGCAGCCGAACGTAACGAGTAACCAAGGGTAGATCTCGGGGTTTTCTCTCGGCTGCCACGCTAACCCACTCCACGGCAGCCAGCGGAAGCCGTAGGCTTCCGGCGACTCGCGAAGGACAACAAAGGCGCATTCCGACAGTCGCGCACCTGCCTCTTTTGGCACTTTTGGCGCGCAACGTCTCAGATCTCACACCATATGCATGGCGCCCCCACGAGCCCTAACACATGTCTCTTTGACCGGCATTTTGCCAGAGCCGTCATCGCCTACATCGCCTAGGTCACAACGGATTGTTTGCTTTAGTTTTCGGTGACTCTAAAGACCGTGTATTGCGAATCGGAGTCATCTCGTTGACCCCTTTCGGCCACGGCCACTTTCCCTTAGCAGATGGAGACGTTCAAGGCTTTTAAGTCGACACCAACGCCACCGGCCGCTGGTACTTCGAACGTCGGCGTCGGCGGTGTTCGACAATGCGAACAGCGCCCGCGCTGGCTTATTCCTGTTGTTTAATTCACTGGTACGAACACACAATCGAGAACTGTTTTTTTTTTTAAAAACTACAGGATTTGTAGGGGGATCTGCGTTCTGAAATTCGGTGATCAAAGCAATGGGAGCTGTCAACGGCGCCCCGTACGCGATCTTGGACTCGGTCAATTTTCGTGGCCTCGCTAAGGCTTGGTCTGAGTAACCGGGCGTCTGCGCAGTCGTCCCAACTCACAAAGCACTCCAGACACAATTTGAGTCTCGTCTTAGACACAGGTAGCAGATGAGGCCATCTGCTAGCTGATCGGTGGCGAATGCATTTGCAAAGATACAGAGCACATCACCCCAGGCTGAGCGAACTTGTGCCCCCTTTCCCCCCTCTCAATCTTCCCGTGAAGCCGCCAACTTGAACGCCAGTTCTTCATCCTTTCTCTCCCTTTCTTCCTTTTCTGCTTTCTCCCTTTCCTCCCACTGCCTTGCCATCATCTCGTTCCTCTTCTCGTCCTCCAACCTCGTACTCTCCTCCTCTTCCAACATCTTCTTCACCATCTCCTCGTCCTCCCTCGCCTTCTGCATCCGCACCTGATCTTCCGCGGCTCCAGCTTCTTCAGCGAGTGAAGCGGCGAGCCGCGCGTCTTCCTGTTCCTGTTGAAAGCGGAACAGCGATCGAGCTTGATCGGCGAGCACGACGGGGTCGATCGACCTCGATTTGGTCGCGGAAGGCTTCGCCGACGAACCAGCTCCTGAGGACGTCGATGCCGATGAGGAGAACGGAAGATGCGACGACTGGGTGAGTGCCTTTAGTGACGGTGATGGACTCGGTGACGAAGGCGAGGGTACAGGCTCGGCTTTTTGCTTGCCCTTGTCCTTAGACTTGTGCGTAGTGGCCACCACGTTCGGGCTCAGGTTCAACGACGACATGCACGACGTTGAGGTCGATGCCGAGCCGAGCGGGAGCGAGCCATGTCGAGGTGGGGGAGCAATGGGCTCGGGCCACGCGGCTAATAATGCCGATACGACAGGGCTCGGTGCATTGTACGGCGTTTTCGGTGGTCGAGGCGGAGGCTCAAAGGTGAAGTTCCTGGGCAAAGGGCTGGGACTCGGAGAGCTGCGCGACTGCGTAGCGTCATTCCGCGATGACGAGGCAAAGAACAATGGCGAGTGTGCATCGGAGTTGCGGTGAGTAGAGGGCTGATCAGGAACCCGCTGTGGTGGTTGAGCGTCGTAATGAGAGCGTCCGGGTTGATTTGAAGCGGCGGGATAAGAGGGCTGATACATGTGTTGGTACTGCTGCTGGTGTTCTCGGTGGAGTTGTTGATGTTGCTGTTGGATGGCTCGACTATACTGCTGTGGGTCCGTTTGCTGCTGTTGTGGTGGCTGCTGATGTGATTGTGCGTGAATTTGGTGGGAATGATGACGTTGGACTTGGCGAGCATGCTGGTACGGTGGTACCTGCTGCTGCAGACCAGGAATAGGTTGGAGATGTCGGAGCATATCGTTGGAAACGACAGTCCCTATATTCTCGAGGCTTGGCGATGACTGCGGATGTTGGGCAAGAGGAGGCGGCTGCTGGACGCCAACCTCGGTGCCCACTGCTGCAGAACCGTATGATTGTCGTTGTGGGTACTCGACTGAAGTCGCTCCCGGCGGACTAGGTAATGGACGACGACTGGGAGATGATGCCGTTTCTTGCGGAGAAAGCTGTTCAGGTATCGAGAGCGACGGTATTTGCCCCACGAGTGTAGGGGGCTGCTGCGCATAGGACCCAGATAGTGGCCCCGATAGCGAGTGAGACGGAGGTCTCGAGCCAGGCATGAGGCTCGAAGGGAGGCTGTTCCGAGCAGGGGATGGCCGGTACTCTGGCGCACTGGAGAGGATCATGGCCGAAGTCGCATCTTCAGTCGCATTGGAGGGGCGGTTGAAGGTGATGGCTTGTGAAGGGTCCGTATGCTGGACAGTTTCCGGCTGCGTATACTTGGAAGGTCTTGGAACGGGCTCGAAGCGTCCTGCCGGTCGTCGCAGCATTGGGTGGGCAGCCAATTGCCCAGGTTGTAGTCGCGTGCTCGGGTCGAGCCTCGAGGGCCGCTGCTGCAGGGAGGAGAGATTTGTCGGCGCTGGTAACGGAGCAATGATCGTCGAAGCAGGTTGTGTGGAGGGTTCAGTCGCCGACTTGGTATTCTATGCGATAGGAGCTAGATTCATCATTACTCCTCTTGTGATGAAATGTGAGCTCTCATGTGCTCACCGGAAGATAGATTGCCGGGTAGAATGTCTACGGAGGTCAGTCGAGAGTAGGTCAGCACTCTCTCGGGTCTGACGCTTTCAGACGCCATGCCTTGGACATACCATCTCTAGGAAAACCTCTCCGGCAAATTTGCCATCCTTCTGAAGCTGGACCCAATCTGCGAAGTATAGGGTTTTCGTTCAGTTCGACTTGTGCCCTTACCCGGCGCCGATTCTGCAGCTCGGGCCCCAGCCCACCTGGATGGACGGGGCACCGCACGTACCATCGAACTCGTAGGTACCTGTATCCTTATTCCGGACCCAGGTTTTGCTATCGATAACCGAGACCTGTCCCTGTCCTACGAGTTGATCGTCGCCGCCTCGACCGGATGTTCGGTCGCGGATCTTGACCAATAGAGGCTCGGTCGGTGTCGTTGTCTTCTCGCCGGCATGCACAACGAAGCGGAACTCCTCGTCCCAGACTAGGTAGCAACACGTAAAGTATGAGCCCAAGCATGTAATTTGAGCACCTAGACTACGAGGCACTGACCTGGATTCTGCGGGTCCTTTCGATCGACTCGGGTTGGCTCCACCCCACCTGGTGACTCTGTCAATTCGACCGTACAAAGTGGGGACTGCAGCAAGGTGAAACGGTGAGACCTGTCAGCAACGGGTTCATATGACACGTATAATTCACTCTAGAACCCACCTTGACCGTTTCATCGAGGTGTTGTGCTGATGCAAGCCCAAGTTCGTCGCCATCACCGAAACCGACCAAGACACGTGAGCTCTCGTCTATTCCCATCCACTGTCGCAGCACTGAGTCCTTTCGAATCCAAGACATACCTCGCAGCACTACGACGATCAATTGCCCGACCTCGCGCTTCCTGACGGCAGGTGGAGGGGCTGGACCAGCGAGAAGTTCGGGCAGAGGAGGCGGTGCTTCGGGCAACGAGTCGACCACCGGCGTCGGGCGATTTACCAGGTCCAACATGGAGCCAGACGACGCGTGGTGCGTTGGTTGTAGCCATGACATCTGGCCTCGCGAGGTTTGACAGGAATGGTTGGCGTTGAAGCGGAAAAACGACCCGCGCAAGCCGCGTAAAGATAACAGAACGGCGGCAGTCCCCGGTCCCATCGTGGGGCCCGAGGGGGTCCGAGCTTTTCGACTTGGACTTGGCAATTCGACGTCAGCCGACTCGATCGATCACCGTTTGGGCTCAATCTCGCTCACTCGGACTCTAACCATCCGCTTGAACAGTACCAAGAAAATCATATTCAAAGCTCATCAGATCGTAGCGAGACATCATTTCGTCACCCCTCCTGGGCCATCGCACTGAGCACCTGCAACGTTTTCTTAAAAATCGCACCCATTTCCTCTTCTGCAGTCCGGGCCTCATCCTCGCCCCTTCGTGCATCGTCATCTGAGTCGGGATATTTTAAATTTGGATCGAACCCATTCTTCAACTCTGTCGAATGAGGCGGGAAAGTCGCTGTCGGGACGAGTGTTTGTGGAGGTTTGAAGTGGACTTCAACCGACGCCGCCAGTCCATCGCTTTGAGCCTCTTCCTCCATGACGTCGACTTCCTCGAAGCCATCCTCGTCGTCCTCATCGTCGCCGGCGTCGTCCCAATTTTCTTCCATTTTGATGCTCTCACCTTCCATCGTGTTCGGGCATAGGCTGCCACTGTCTTCCATATTGATACCCTCACGCGGCGAATCCCCCTCCCAGTACCCATCATCCAAATCGCTTAGCCCGACCTGTTCTAGAGCCTTTCGTTCATCCCCATCCCATCTCCTCGGCTGAACGACCTCCCCTTGGGGGTTGTACGCCTTTCTCCTCTCCGATTCGAACGACGCGATCCCCAAGGCCATAGCGGTGGATCGACGAATCTCGCCGATCAAACTCGAAAGCCGAGCGCGAACACTCCAGCTCGTGCCCGTACTCGAATTGGCAATCGAGATCTCCTCGGGCTTGAAGGAGACTTTTTCTGGAGACGAAAGGCTTGACGGCCGCAATAGTAGTATCTTGATCCATGCTTGGTCAAACGTCTTGAGAGTCGTCCACAGGATCGGCAAAGTTGCCTCGGGGATCGAATAGCCCTTGATCGCGGGGGCAAGTAAGCCCGTCAAGGTCAGTGCGTATGCGACTCGTAACGAATGGGAAGGTTCGATCGGTGGGATCGTCAGGATCATGTTGGTGAGGAGGGTAGTGAGCTGCGTGTATGCGTGGACATGGGGGGGGGGGTATGGGGGGGGGGGGCAGAGGAGCCTGGATCAGCTACCCGTCTCGTGTGAAAAGCCGGCGAGGTGCCTACGAATCGGAGAATTTGACGTATAGACTTACATTCCCCAAATAAGACGCCAGTGTGCGATGGGCCGAGTTGGGTGAGGAACGTGACTCGAACGCTTGGGAGAACAACAACAGTTGTTGATCGAGGAAGAGCACCAGTCGCGATTCTTGTCGCTCCGTCAGTGCCTCGAGTGGGGAACCGAATGAGGATGAGACCCCCGTGATCGCTTCGTCTTGGCGGGCTGAGGTTGAGGCAGAAAGCGCCATCTTGTTTTCTGACCAGCGCGATCGAGACAGGGGCCAAGTGCGGAAGGGGAAGAGCCAGCCAGTGGTCGGGTGATCGCCGATCAGACTGGCTCTCGGCGCACTCTCGGCTACGCTTTCTGTCGCCTCGATCAGCGCTCAACGCTCAGCCTCGATCTCAGTTGAGCGGTCCGAGCGCCTTCGCAGCCCGTGATGATCGTCACCGCCGGTTTGCGGGACGGCTGCTCCACCTGCTTGCTGTCTGCTTCATCTCCACCTCAAAGCAACCTACGATGGCGACCAAAGACAGGAAGATCAAGGCCAAAGCCAAGGCTCCCTCACCCTCCCCTTCTGCCTCATCGTCCTCGGCTTCAGGCAGCAGCGCCAACAGCGAGAGTGAGAGCGACGGCGACAGCCTGCAGCAGCCACGACCAGCCGCTGTAGCCACTCCTGTCGTCCCTTTGAGGTCATCGTCAGTCCATTCTCCGGTGGATCTACTTCTGCTCTTCGCGATTGCGCTGACTCTGCGCTCATTCACCCTCACCAGCAAATACACCCCCGCACCCGGCTACAAAGCTCTGCGCTCATCCGCTGTATCGACCTCGGCCATCCCACTCGACTTTGACCAAATGACATCGTCGTCGTCAAAGAATCAACAGATTTGGCTGGTGCGACTACCCAGAGGCGTAGGTCCCTTCAGCTTCTTCATTCAGGAAGGGTCAAGTCCTGCGACTAACAAGGGAGCCTCTTTCCTCATGCGTTCCAGTTGAAAGCCTCTGCTTTGGATGGACAAACGCTGCAACTCCCATCGGGAAGGGATTCCACATCCGACACCCTTCTCTCGGACGAGCCTCTGGCACGTTTTATCAAGCACTCGGTGCCGTACTCGGTTCACCAAGTCCCATCGTCTTCGTCGGCCCCTTCTTCGTCTTCGGTCGGAAGTGAGATGCAGCACTTTGTTCCGATTGTGCCCAGGGGGTCCAAGATTGGGAAACTATACCAGGGTGAGCTTCTCGAGCCTTGCAGCAGAACGTCAAAACCGAATCACTGCGCTAACGAATTCTTCACCGTGCGCAGCTCCTCTCCCCGTCTCTCGACAGCTCTACATCATTCGCTCGACAGACCCCACGCATTTCCCCTCACTCACCAACCTTCACCCCGAAGCAAGCTCACACGCCTCGTCCCTCATCGCGTCGCAACCGTCCCCCGTCCCCGGTGCACTCCTCACCTCGTCCCAATTACTCCAACCTCCGACCTCGGACGAGATCCAACGCCTCCTCAATCGGAAACAGCGTATCGAACCCCAAGGGATTGAGTTGAAGTACCGCCCCATCCTCAGCGGGACAAGAGGGAGTGTGGGTGGGAAAGGAACGTACTGTTCGGCTGGGGTGCATCTGAAGAGGCACTTGGTGCATAACGACGTGGAGATGCACGACGACGGGGAGGAAGCGGGAGAAGGTCATTTGGAAGCTCATTTGCAGAGGGTGACCACTCGAGTCGACAAGGACGAAGGCGTCGAGGTCAAGGAAGGGGGGATGGTCGATGTCGTCGATCAAGGTGAGGTCGAGAGTAAGAGTAAGAGGAGCAGGGGTGGTGACGAGAGTAAGAAGAGCAAGAAGAAAAAGAAGGCTTCGTCGACCTGAAGTTTTCAGTATAGCTTTCCAGTGGGGATGTAATGGGCGGATTGTAGAGCAAAATCGATCGACGATGTGAGCATCAACAAGGTCAGGGTTCTTTCATACCTCCCCGAGGGGAAGCAGACGGCAGATAGTGAGGTCGACTCAGCCCAGGTGAGATTAAGTTCATTCGTATGGGATAATGGGGAGCCCCGAAGCGAGAGACAAGAAAAACACGAAAAACAAGAAGATGGCAAGCGAAGAATTCTGAAGGGGATAGATGGATGTAGTTGACAACAGGTGGAAAAGCAGAGACGAGAGAAAATCGAAGGATAGAGGCTACTAAACCGCGCCGAGAGGAATGAGATTGGGAGCACGGCAGACGAAAATCGACCAGGTCATCACTGCGGTTTTCCGTTCGGGTATTTGGCTTGGTAGTCTTTTTCGCGTCGGAACAGGAGCTGTACAAAACGATGTGATCAGGATGGAACTTCAGACGGTAAGGGCTCGACTGGCAAAGACGATTAGGTTCTGGAACTTACGATGTGCGGCTCCGGTGCGTGGCATTCGAAGTGCGACCATCCTAGTGATTGTTGGATGCCTATTGGTTCCATTCGGTATCCAAGACATTCAGTTGCCACCCCTCAGGAAGAGCTAGCGAGCCAGGCGTACCGATGCCTCGCCACTCCGAATCGGTCAGTAGTCGCAAAACTTGGCCATCAGGTTGGAAGTACTGGTAACAGAAAGTCAATTTACGTCTCAGCTCCGAGAACAAGACGACTGCTTTAAGGCGGGCATGGCTCACATTTGCAGGGACTGGTGAGGTCATAGCCGATGCGCGGTAGCCGAGCAAGAACGCCGAAATCGTCGGAAGGTCAGTACATGACACCCTTCGCAGAGAAATATGCCTGCTACGCATGACCCATCACAACTGACTGAGTTTGAGTAGTCCCTGTATCGTCAAGATAATTCAAGTCAGTGCCAATTCGATCGCGGTGGAGAATGTCTTGAGGTCCACGACTGTCGAAGTGGTGCAAAGCGACTGACCTTGGGCAGAATCACGTGTCGGTATTCATATGTGTCGTCCGAGTATCGATCCGAGTAGTGCTACATGCGTTACCGTGTCGCCATGACGTGTTAAAAGAGGGGCCGATGACGCAGCAACGCAAGGTAAGGCAGCCGAAGAGAACAAGAACGATTCAGGTCAGTCAGGCACGCTGAGGTGTTACAGCCACCCATATCGGTTGTCCGCTCCGAAGATCAGACGTACGATTCGATCAACGTAGTCCTCGTCTAGATTTTCGATGAGTCATACGTGGTAGGGCATGCGCACGGCGTCGGATCGGTGTAGGGGTCGCAAGGGCGCACGCGACGAGCATGGGATGTCGACGCGATTCGACCCGACGACGCGTCATGTGCGATGCCCAAGTGGGGCCGAGCGAGTGCAGAGGAAGAGGTAGCGAGACACGGTCAGCAAGCAAGAATATCACAGGATCATTTACCCACGCAGAACTCACAGGTGGCTCCTTCACCGGCAGGCATCTTAGGTCGCTGGTCTCTTGGTGTAGTAAGCTGTAGGCGGGCGGCGGGGGATGCAGGCGAACCGGGGGCTACATAGTGGACACACCTTGACGTCGCCGCCCCGCAGGAGCCCGCAAGCCCGCAGGCACGCGCTCACGCCCAAAGTCGCGTCGAGCGCGTCCAGTCGCAAGGTCAATTTCCGGGCGGCGGGTCAATCTCGCCCACTGCACGCCTGTATGTCGGTAAATCGTCTGCGAGGGAGAAGGACAAAGCAGCCAGTGTTTTTGCTTACGGCTGATCCATCTCTCCGAACTCAAGTCGGGGGAGAACGAATTGAGTAGGAGGAAATTGAGCGTCGCCGGTGGTGGCAGGGGTCAAAGCGCGGACAGGGCTTTCAGGAAGACAACGCGCTGCTACGCATCATTTCCCCACCCGTGCGATCCACATGGAAGTGTACATCCGAGTATTCCAATTCAACTCAGAAGCAATTCGTCGTCAGGATTTCCCATCGGCTCAAGCGCTCATCTATCTCTTGCCTCCCGTGATCCCTCGCTACACCAGGAATTTTACGAAGACACAGCCACTCACCCCTCACATCCGAGATCATTCCTGTTCCAGTTTGCTCAAACGGCCAACCCCTTGGTCAAGAAGGAACAACGCCTGACAACAATGTGCGAGTCCTTCAAGGTCGACTCCAACCAGGCGATCGCCTGAGGCGAGTACAAAGCCTGGGTTTGTGCGTTGTTCCACCGTTGCGGGTCGTGAACCCCCAAAGTTCCCGAACAGCGGTTACGAGCGGGGTCAGTCTCTTCAGTCACACTGCAGACATAGCTCAGTGGCAGCGATAACGTACCGTTGAGCTGCAGCAAGCCGGCAGTAGCATTCGCCGGCGTTCCACCGAAAACGAGGGCCTTGATTTTGAGTTCCGGCGCGTAGACGTTCTGCAGCGCCGCAGACCATGCCGTGCCGATCTCCGCCGGAGTAACCAAAGCCACCGAGGAACACGTTGCGGGCGAGCTTGAGGTGAGTGATGGCAGCTCGATAGCCATCGAGGACCTGGTAGCCCGACATGTGTCCGACCGAGAACCCGGAGATGTTACCCGCAAAGTCGGTGACGACGACGGGGTATCCGAGCGCAAGGATCTGTGCCATATCACCATCACCAGTCGGGCAGAACAACCGTTCGGCACGGTGATGAAGCAATACGAGGGTGCACAGCCCCGCCAAGCGGCATCCTCGTACATGTTTCATACGACGAGGAAGTCCTTGTTCGATGCCGGGGTTGTGATGACGGTCGTCACCGGATTTTTTACGTTATCGAGCGCGCCGACTGCGGAACAAGAGCTGCGTCCCCGTCGCTCCGAGGACGCCGACATTCTTGGCCGTTCGAGTTTGTAGATCCTTCCCGGCTTGTCGGGGTAGAGATCACCCGATTAGTAGTAGAAGGGGTCCTGGTCGGGGTATGGGAACAATGCGGCTATCGCCGCCGTGACTGGAGGCGGGCATAGATGGCACCGGTCATCATAGGAGTCAGGACAGTAGTGAAAAAAATGATAGTCCTTCAGCGTGAGACAATGCATCGTATTGAATCCTCAATAGTAATAGTACGTCCATGCAGGTAGCAGGGTGTAGAAAACTTACTCGGTAGTGTAGTCGCCGAGATCATCGAGGCCGATGCCAGGAGGATCAAAGCGAGAAGGGCGGAACGGTCGCCGAGCGCGCTGAAGAAGTTGCTCGAGCGGCTCCTCTTCCGAGATGGAGAAGTTTCACAAATCATTAGGATGACTGAGCTGGTTGAAAAATTAGATGCCAGAGCAAAGAGAGAGAGATCAAGGGAGCGGACGGACCTAAACGCACGGATTGAGCCCTCGACCGGCGAGGTCAATGCTTAGGCCCGGGGCGATCGAGGTTGAAGCCCGCCAACCTGCGTTTCGCGGCCTCCGACGCTTCCCCCAAATGTGGAGCCCAAAAATTCCCCGCCGTGTGACTCTCTGTCAGCTCAATGATACATTCGGTTTATTCTGCCTACATCGTCGACTACTTCTTCTCATCTCATCGAGGGGTTATGTTGACAGGAGTCGCCCCCGCACGGTGGCCAATTCAAATCCAGCCCGGCAACTTCTCAGCCTCTTCGAACTAAATTGAGGTATATGTCAGGAATAGATCGATTGTGCCTGATTGCGTACTTGTCCCGTATGAGATGAAGTAGAGACATGTTCACCGTTGGTGAAGATTGGTCTACCCACGCGCTTTTTGCCTCGGAACAGAGCCACAGAAAATCCAAGTCCCTCTGCACCCGTTCTGCGTCAGGCAGATCAGATAGCGCTATTGACACCCGCCTGTCGAATTGCTTTGTGAATATACCAGTAATGATCGCGCCGGTCGTCTTTCGCCTCTCGTGTCGCAGACTAAACAGGTCGTTCCCCCTCCAGAGGGTCCTGAGGTTTAGCACTCGCAGCGTGGAAGGGAGCTGATGCAGCATGGGTTCCAGATCAACGGGATCCAACATGATCTTGAGACGGGTGACCTGTATACGTCGGAACAAGGGGCTGTCGTCGTCGTCTTGTCTAGGGAGGAAGAGCGTGCTGGGAAAGCAGAGCGTTTGCATCTTGGCACCCGACAACCCGTCCAGGTCGAGCGAGTCCAGTCAAGGGCAGTGTTCGGCGAGGATGGCGAGCAGCTGGGCGATCAGCGACTGGTTGAGATCTCTCAGGTAGGCGAGCTCCAAGTTTTCTATCGTCGAGCAACACATGCTAAGCATGGCAGCGACATGAGTCGAAGGCAGCGGTAGACCAATGTTGCGCAACGCCAGGTGTGTGATGTCTGCGCCCAAAGTATTGGTGCAGGGAGCGAATTGGCCTTGAACGAATCAACGATGACCAATCCACGACAATATCGACACCTCGATCTCGATCGAGCCGCCGCAGATTGTTCGCAGCAAGCTCAAGGTTGGTGAGGAAACGGGAGTTTCGACAAAGCTTCGTGCGACATCGTCCCGAGATTCGAGTGGTCAACTCGCCAAGCTCTGCAACGAGGTGACACACGCGCGGTGCCATAGAGTGCCGCGAGTGCTGGCCAGGTGAAGGACGGCGATGCAGCGGCTTGGACGAGGTTGGCTTGGACTCGACGCGTCGTCGGTGTACGCAACGATATGGACGGCTGGGATGAGCCTGGTTCAAGCTTTACAAAAGGAAGGTCGGCTGGCACGACGAGCAGCTCGAAGATGCTGAGGAGCACCTCGGGCGGCAAGCGATCCATTCGAGCCAATGTGAAGCCCCGGGGCGTGGGTGCCATGCTTTGGCTGGGGCCCTTGAGAAGCTTTTGCTGGTCAGGGGTTTGGGAGTGTGGGTTGAAGCTCGGCTTGGTCGTACCGGTGACTGCCGAGCCCAACACCAGAAAGTGATCGGTGATCGAGGAGTCGCCGCTGCCTGTCGCTCCTTTTGTCTGGCGCGGCTGATCTCGGCTGAACAGAACGGCTGAGCGCGGCCGAGGGGTTCCCTTTCTCCTTTCGAGTTAGCGCTTGTCCTCGCTCGTCAACACCCGCACGCTGCTCCTCGTGTGGCCCACGTCGTTCGCTGTGTGTGTTCTTACGCGAATGCTGTCGACTGCAGTAGCTGCCAGAAGACCGCTCTCAGCTCTTGCTCCGTCCCATTCGTCATCCTCACTCGGTCGCTCCTTTGCTACTCTCGCTTCGTCATCGCGCTCAAGCTCGTCTTGTCCCTCGACTCGCCCATTGCCTCGGTCCGTGGATCGGTCCGTGACTCGCTCGACGTCACTGCTCTCCTATCCCACTTGTTGGTCGCACAAGCCCTCGTCGTTCTCGGCTTTTGCTTCGTGCTCGGTCGCACGTCGACCTGGATCGTGTCCTCTCTTCTTGGTTCGCAACATGGCCACCCACCTCAACGGTACAACCACTGATGGACTCAGCAATGGCCACGGTACGACCACCCCTCGGTCCCGTCAGCCCAACGCTCCTTCGCCCTTCATCGTCACCGACGGCAACCCGCTCGACCACCTCCTCGACGGCTACAACGTCCGCAACGACCTTGACACCCCTTATGCCGTCTTTGAGCCCGAGATCGAGAACAGTCCGAACGACGATCGTCAGCATCGGTCAGTGCTAATCGGCTCGTCCTTTCGGCTTACGGAACGGATCACTGACCTACTGTGCTTTGTCTTCCACTCCTCCAGCCTCGTGATGCTGAAGAATGGCATGGAAGTGTTGCTCGTCTCGGACCCCAAGGCGGACAAGGCCGCAGCGGCGATGGACGTCAAGGTTGGCCATCTATCCGATCCCGAGGACCTGCAAGGCCTGGCTCATTTTTGCGAACATCTCATGTTCATGGGAACCGAAAAAGTTCGTATTCGTCGGCACACTATGTACCGCGGCTTTGCTGACCCGCCCGTTCGCCGTGCAAACAGTACCCGAAAGAAAACGATTACACCGAGTTCCTGACCCAGCACTCGGGCTCATCGAACGCCTTCACGGGACTCGATCAGACGTGCTACTACTTTGATGTCGAACCCGCCTCCCTCTTCCCCGCCCTGGACCGGTTCGCGCAATTTTTCATTGCTCCGCTCTTTGATCCGTCCTGCACGGCGAGGGAGGCCAATGCCGTTCATTCGGAAAACTCCAAGAACCTGCAGTCCGACATGTGGAGGTTCTTCCAGCTCGACAAGAGCACCAGCTCAAAGTCGCATGCTTACTGGCGCTTTGGGACGGGCAACAAGGACAGTCTCGGCTTTGAACCGGCGAGGGAAGGGCTCGATGTGAGGGAGCGGTTGCTCGACTGGCAGGCCAAGCATTACAGTGCCAACATTTGCAAACTTGTCGTTCTCGCCAAAGGTCAGTACTCTCTTCCTGTGTCATGATTGTCAAAATCTGCTGACTTCCTCTGACCCACGCTGTCCGAAGATCCCTTGGACGTCCTAACTCGCCAGGTCGTCGAAACGTTCTCTCCCGCACCGAACCGCCACCTCTCCGCGCCCGAATTTCCCGGATCGCCTTACTCTGCCGACGAGGTGCAGCAGATCCTCTACGTCAAATCGGTCAAGGATATCCGCCACCTCGAACTGAGCTTCCCCTTCCCTGACGAATCGGCTTACTACGCCACCAAACCTGGCAGCTTCTTATCCCATCTGATCGGACACGAAGGCGAAGGCTCCATCCTCAGTCTGTTGAAGAAGAAGGGGTGGGCCAACTCCATGTCGGCTGGTGCGGGCAACGGTGCCCGTGGTTTCGAGTTCTTCAAGATCAACGTTGACCTCACCGTCGAAGGACTTCAGCACCACGAACACGTGTCAGCCGTCATCTTTGCCTACTTTGATCTTTTGAGGTCCCACCCGCCTTCGGAATGGGCATTCGACGAAGTAGCGCAACTGTCGAAACTCGCGTTCCGCTTCAAAGAGAAGGGATCCCCAACGAACACCGTGATGGGCTTGGCCCTGTCCATGTCCAAGCCCTTCCCACGAGAAAAGCTCTTGTCGGCCCCTTGGCTGAGCACCGAATGGAACCCCGAGATCGTTGTCGACTTGATTGGCAAGCTCAAGCCGGAGAACTGCAGGATTCTCGTTGCTGCGAATGAGCCGATCGGGGATCGGGTCTATGATCAGAAAGAAAGGTGGTACGGCACAGAGTACACGATCGAGCCCATGTCGGACAAGTTGCTTAAGGTGAGCGAAACCTATTTGCAAGATACCTTTCGAACTCTGCTGACCAATTCGGATCCTTCTTCCAGCATGCTTCGGCCGAATCGTTCCCGGAGTTGCATATGCCCAAACCCAATGCATTTGTTCCAAAAGATATCGAAATCAAGAACAAGACTGAAGTGGAAAAGGTACCTATTATTCAACTTCAATGAATGTTGGCAGTGACTGACTCTCGTCTGAGCCCTCTGCAGCCGGCCAAACGACCGCTCAGTCTGCGCAACACGCCGATAGCTCGCTTGTGGTACAAGAAGGACGATCGGTGGTGGGTCCCTCGAGCAGGCGTGTTCGTCCTTATCCGATCCCCGATCGTCGACGACACTCCGCTGCACTCGGTCCAATCCCGACTTGTCACCGAGCTCGTTCGTGATGCCCTCGCAGAGTACTCGTACGACGCCGAATTGGCCGGCCTGAGCTACACTTTCGAAATCCAGGGTGGTGGAATCATCGTCACCTTCGATGGCTACAACGACAAGCTGCCATTATTGGCGCAAGTCGTCATTGACAAGCTGATGAACTTCACGATCGCCCCTGAGCGATATGAACTTATCATGGATCAGGTTAGTGAGAACAATCGATTATTCATGTGCAAATCCGGCTGAATTTCGGTTTTCGATCCATCCAGCTCCGACGCGCTTATACCAACAATCGACTCGACCAACCTTACAACCACGCCATCTTTACAGCGGGCTACCTGACGACCGAGACGATGTGGACACGTGAAGAGCAACTCGAACAGTTGGCCAACATCACGGTTGAGAATCTCACCGAGTACAAGACCAACCTCTTCAAGCGATGTCACATCGAGATGCTTGTCCACGGCAACATGCTCAAGGACGAGGCCATCTCAATGTGCAAGATGGTCGAGACGACCGTCAACCCCCAGCCCCTGACCCTCGACGAGCTCCGATCCCGACGAGCCCTGATTCCTCACCGTGGTAATGCATTAACCCGCTCGGCCGTCTACAACCCGTCGAATGATCAATCCGCGATCGAGCAATTGACTTATATCGGAGACATTTACGATGACCTCGAGCGGTGCAAGCTGTCGCTCTTTGCGACGATCGTCTCGGAACCCTTGTTCGACACGTTGCGCACTCAGCAGCAACTGGGCTACATCGTCAGCTCTGGCACGCGCCGTTCGATTGGCTTCATGGCCTTCCGCCTCATCGTCCAGTCCGATAGGGATGCGACGTACGTCGAGGAGCGCGTCGATGACTTCTGGTCCAAATACCTCACCGTCCTCGAAAACATGTCGGACGAAGAATTTGGCAAATACCGCAGCGCCGTTGTTTCTAAGAAGTTGGAAGACCACAAGAACATGTGGGAGGAGCAGTCCTTTTTCTGGTTGGCGATCCAAGCGGGATGGTACGACTTTGCGCAAAAAGCGAGGGAGGCGACGGTCGTCGAGAGCTTGACCAAGGACGACATTATCGATTTCTTTAAGCGCCACTTCTTGGACAAGGAGAACAGGAGGAGGATCTCGGTTCATTTGAACTCGCAACGGTTGGATGCCGACCGACTGGCACGCTTGGGCCCGCTGATGCAACAAACGGGCCTGCCCGTTCCGGCAGAGGAGATGCAAAAACTCGTTGCGTCCCGCCCGACGTTGGAGCAGCTCAAGATCGTCGCTGGAGAGATGCTGAAGCAAGCAGGCCAAGACGAGGCATCGATAGAGGCCGTTTTGACTCAGGTTGAACAATTCTTGACGACGAGGACCGCCCCGGACGGTGTCAAAGTCGTCGAGGAGGCCGACCGAACCGAGTTCAAAAAGTCGCTCGAACGTGGTCCTTACGCCTCGCCCGTGGCGGAATATTCCGATCTGCTCCAAAAGTTCTAGAAAGCGTTCATTAATCTCCAGATGCATTTTGTTATAAACCTTTGTAGATTTAACACTACCCCACTTGTTCTTTCTCAATATGCGCCGCAACTCTCATCCGCTCAGTGCAACGACTACGCGATCCCGCATAAGCTGAACGCTGAGGGAGAATGTGAACGACTTGAATGCAAACGAACTTGATGCAACCGGGATCAGGTTGAGTAGACATACAGTAAAAATGAGGTCACTGCTCAACTCTGGACTTCGCCTGACTCCGTCCTCGGGTTACTCCAAGCCCCAGCCCGCTTCATCTGCTGTTTCAATTTCAGGAACGGCTTCTGAGGACGTGCTAATTCCTGCATGCGTCGCAGGTTCTGCGTTGGACTTATCGTTCCGTATCCATGCCGGTCTTGAGGCCGTGGTTGAGGAAGTGGAGGTATCTTCGATTGGAGCGGAGGGTAGAAGACCGCCGCTCTCCTGCGTTGGTTTGTTGTCCGTTCCAGTGTCGGGTACAGAGTCTTCCTCGTTCGAGGTCACTTTGGTCGTAGAGGGCCTCGTGGGGATCGGCGGCTTGAATTTGGCAATGGGCGTCGTCTCCTTTTCGGCCGTTGCGACATCCACCGCGGGCGGTGGCGGTGGCGTGGTCGGTCGTGCTGCTGTGCTGGTTGCTGTCGGCGGCTCGAGCATAACAGTAATGCCTGGCTTCTCGGACCGGTCCGGGACAGGTGACGGTGGCTCAGACGAAGTTGCGTCACTCGACGTGCCAATCACAGCAGCAGTATTTGCCGATGTGGGAGAAGGCGGCACAACCGCTGGAGCCTGCGGAGATGGTACAGGCGCGGCCATATGATCCGCAGCAATCGCCTTCCTCTTGGCATCGTCTCGGATCCCAGGAATCGCCATCATTGTCGCTGGCTTGTATGCGCGTGCTGGTATGTTCGGAGGAGATGTAGGTGGTTTGTGCGGCGTGGTAGGCAGTGGACGAGGAATTGGTTCTGTTGGGGACCCGGCGGCCAAGGTATCGACAGCCGAGATCTTGGTCGTCGGTGATGAGGCAGCAGGGGTGAAGCGCGTCTTTGAAGGCGAGGAGGTCAACATATTCTTCTTCGCCCGACCTTCATCACCGTTCTCGACCGAAGTGGAACCGTCTCCCACAATGGCGACGGGTACTGAACTCGCCGTCGAAACAGGGTGGAAATATTCGCCGCCGCGCGCCGCGGTCGACTTATTCGCTCGATAATCTCGGTACGAGCCATCAGCCGCCTTGCCTAAAGTCGGATCGCTCGTAGAGGAGGGGAACGACTGGCCGTCATCTTGTGGAGGTGAGCAGGCGTCTTCGTCGATCTTGCGCCGGGCGCTCCAGTTTGCCCCCCAGCGCTTCATGGCATCTTTGGCTTGAGCAACTCCAGCGGCAATCGCTTCTTTGTCGGACGCCTTCGTGCGCCAAGACGAAATGATGGAATTTGTCGTGCCAGACACTGGTGGTACAACGTTGCTGTCCATCGTTCGTCGAGGCGGAGGGAGTGGGAGTGGAGGCGGCGTCGGCGGTTCGGGTCGTGGCTTGGCGAACGAGGGCCGACTGACGGGTGAGCCGTGTATGATGATGGAACCCCGAGACGATGTCGAGGAGACAGAGCGGGTATGTGTGTTCTTGGCAATAGTACTCGGTTGGGGCAAGATTGCGATGGGTGCCGTTTCCTGGGTTGTGCCTACAGCCGCTGAAGCGATCGGCGCTGTTGCGTCACTTGTCGTGCTTTCGAGTAGATCGACCGAGCTCGCGCCAGGTGAATCCGTCAACTTCCTGTCATTCAGGTTTGTAAGCGATGTTCCCGTCGTTTTCACCGAATCTAACGGTGGGGGATCTTCACCGGAAGCCAAGTTCGAAGTAGGTGCAGTCAGAGATAGCCCCGACAGAGCGGGTTGTGTCGCTTCTGCGGGTGGTGAAGGCGCTTCGACCAATACGTCATGCGATTTGGTGGCAATAGTGCTCGAGGGTAGTCCAACGTAGGTCACAGCTTGCTCGAGGATGGTCTTTTCACGCTCACGGCTACGAGCACGAGCTTGCAACATTTCGCGCAGTCTGGCGGCTGAATCATGACTTGTCGAAGCAACGGAGGGCACCTGCTCCGACGAAGCTGACCGCGACCTCGATGGGAAGTTCGTTATCGGAGACTTCACGGGTGAGGTTGGAGGGGAAGTTGCGTCGCACGCGGCAAGAGATGAAGAACGATTGTTGCCAAACCACGTTCTCCGCTTGTCCGAGGCCGCCGTCGTCGGTGGACTTGAAGCAGTTGCCTCCTTGGCAGCCGATCTATTCTCGCGCCAAGAAGCCAGGCCGAACGATGACAGACTGGTTGACGACGAGCTGGTCCCATCCTTCTCCAAAGCCGACGTATCGAGTGGACTCGAGTCGCCCTCGCTTGACCGCCTTCTCCGAGAGCGAACGCGCGTTGTTGATGCTGACACTTCATCACTCGTCGCAGAAGTGGTCGCGTCGTTGGCGCCCTTCTTCCCGCCGACGGTTGGAATCGTTTCGATCGACCTCGAATCGGCTTTAGCATTCTCGGGTTGTCCAACGACAGGTGCATCAGCCGGGGCTGGCTCGGACAGGTCGGGCTCTTCGCGCAGTGCGTCGCCCCAGATACCTCCTCGAGTGAAAAAAGGCTGCGAGTTGAAGAATGGGATGTCGTCCATATGTGGGACCACGATTGACTCCATAATCTATTGGATAGTTTGGAAGAATTGGTCAGACTCTGTTCCAGAGCAAAATAACGAAGGGGAGCCCACTCACGACCTCTCTCAGCCTCGACTCGATCGGGCTCGTAATCATGCTCCACTTGATCTGACGCGTCGAAACGACAGGTTCGACACTCAACATCATCTTCGGCATAGATGTAAATCCGAACCAAAGTCGGTTACTCGGCGGTCGCTTGATCTTGAACAGCATTGTCCCTTCCAACTCTTTGAGGACAACGGCAAGGACGAGTTGCACGGAGTACGGCTTGAACC
Organism: Microbotryum scabiosae; assembly: GCA_022702605.1. Taxonomy (NCBI): domain Eukaryota; kingdom Fungi; phylum Basidiomycota; class Microbotryomycetes; order Microbotryales; family Microbotryaceae; genus Microbotryum; species Microbotryum scabiosae. The sequence goes on along the minus strand of JAHWDV010000017.1, from coordinate 221,153 downwards.
TCGAGCCTAGGTTGATCGTCGCGACGGTCTCGATTGTGATGCGGAATTCTCCGACGTACGAGAGATGCACCTCCATGCTCGCGTCACCTTCGGTTGTCAGCTCCTTGAGCATCGGCTTTGAGAATAATGGCGCGGCGGATCCGACGTTGACCTCTCGGACTTTGATTTCGGACAGCATCGAAGGGGTTTTGACTCGCTTCAGCTTTCGCACGATACGTGAGACGATATACTCCTCCAATGTGGCCGTGCGATAGACGGCCAAGAAGATTCGGCCGAGCAGCGCATTGAACCACCGCATCGGGATAGAGTCTGGTTGCTGATCGATTCCTTCCACAAGGCGAGCCATGTCATCGGGATCAAACAGAGATCGATCCTTTGCCAACGCCGCCGTAGATGCCGTCCCTTTGCCCATCTTGCTGGCTTGTTCCAGTGAATGAAGCCAGTCCTCCTTATCCGAGTTGACCTGCGCAAAGAGAAACCACGGAAGCGGCGTCGAGGGTTCCAGGTCATGGGTCTTCTCTTCGGCGCCCTCGTGGCACTGCTCAAGAAGATCGTCGTCGGCTCGGATCGGCTTAAGGCAGACGGCATTCCTCTTGATAAAGAGCTCGCCGTCCAAGCCGGTGCCGTCGGGGTAGATGACGAGTTTGTGCGCCGACACCTCGATCGCGGCCCAACAATCGAGCTGCTGTTCGTTCTCGAACAAGAAGAGGGTGTTTTGCTTCAAGACGGCGAAGAATCGCTCCTTGGGCTTGGTGCGGCGAGGATCCCTCGATCGGTTGTCCATGAAGGACCGGTACCCGCTCGCGAGCATGCCGACATAGGTGCCGTCATTGCTGCCGAGCCACGGCTCATAGGTTCGACGGACGATGAGCCACCCTGCGCGGTAGAGCGTGACGGGTTCGGTCTCTTCCTCCGATGTGACCTGGACGGCTGGGATGCCCGTCTTGCCGGACGAGTTGACGGGTACGACTGGGGAAGTGCTGTAGAGGAAGCCGAGCAGGGCGGCGAGCAGGATCGGTACAAGGGTGAGACCTCCTAGGATGAAGGAGACACCGACGACCAAGAAGCTCAGCATCTGTGCATGACGCAGTGCGAACGTGTCAGTGCTCTGATCATCAAGACTGCTCCAAGTGAGCCGCCTCCCCGGCATGTGGAGCGCCGGGCGCAGCGCGAGAGCGAGTCCAGGAGTGATGGGGCCGACTCCGTGACAGTTTCCAGCACATCCAGCACGTCCAAGCGGCTCATAGAATCGAGCATCCCATAATATACTTGACAACTTGCAACCGAGCTGTACCCCATGGGTGGCACCACCTGAGCACGACGTCGTATATGAGTCACCCTGGCGCTCCCCCACCTCTCCGCGAGTGACACAGTCGATCCAAGTCACAGCATCCCATACGTCCATCGATGATAGGCGGCGATAGGACTCACCGTATCGTTTGTCTCGTCGCGGGTCTATCTTTGGGGTAGGGTACGACGGCGAAGGCGCGAACTTGAATGACGACACGTGCTCAGCAGCAACGCGATGGGCGAGACTCGTGGATGACGTGGGTCGTGTTGCCGACCATGCAACGCTCAGGTTCACGTATCGGGAGGGGTGAGCGACCGAGGAGTGTCTCCACTTTGGGGTCCTTTTACAAGTGCCAAGTGGGGCACAGAGAGAAGGAGGCGAGAGGAGGCGAGAGGAGGGGAGGCGAACAGACGCCCGATGACGGCGAGAGGAGCGGCCGGGACGGACGAAGGCAAAGAAGAGAGCTCCTCGCTCAGCGCTGCGTTACTCTCTCATCCATCCGGGAGCTCTCGCTTAGACGTGGTCTGGATTCGGTAATACGTTTACAGACGCCACCTCCGGGCGTATCAAAAAATGGGCAGAAGAAATACGAGCGGCTCGAAAAAGAAAACTCCAACAGCGAGCACACGCACACACACGAGCGCACCGTTCACTCGGCCGTCTTCGTGTCCTTCTTCTTCTTCTTCGCCTTCTCCCCACCTTCACCTTCACCCTCGGTCATGACCATCGACTCGTCACCCGCGCCACCCGAAGTCGCCAACTTGGCCTTCTTGGCCGCTTTCTTCTCCTCTTTCCGCTTCTTGCGCTCCTCCTGCGTCTCCACCGCGACCGCCTCGGGCTCGGTTTCGGCCTTGCGCTGCAGAAAATGAAGCAAGAGAAAACAGGTCAATTTCCATCGTCGCCGACAGAAAACCACTTCACAGTAGCAGTAGCTCACCTTCTTATCCTTCTTGATCTTCTTCTCGGCCTTGGCAGCCTCGACCACACTCTCGACGGCCGCAGCGCTCGTCGAGGCCGTGGGAGGCGGCACGACCTCGGTCGCGACCGGTTGAGTAGGGATCGTCGTCGGCGCTGCGGCCGAAGCAGCATCCACCCCTTCGCCTTGCTTTGAGTAGTCGACGTACTCGGACATCCACCCAGCAGGGGTCTTCTCGTTCACTCGCCCGTGCTTGTCCAGCTTGCCATCCTTGACCATCTTTTTCTTCTCCTGCGCCTTGGGGCCCAGTCCCCACTTGCGAGGGTATGTGTCGCGGTCCATGATGCATCGCTTGACCTTGGCCACGACGCCGTGGTCGCATGTCGAGAGCTCGACGGTCGTCATTTGCGCAATGCCGATCGCGATCGCCTCTCCTTTGGTCGTCATCAACACGACCTCTTCGTTGAGCTCAATGTCAGATTCTGCAAATGACAGTCCAAAGCGTTAGGTCTGGTTCGACACCATCCGTGGTGGGAGAGACTGACCGTATCGGAGAAGACCGGGTATCATGAGTTTGGCACCGTAGCAGACGGCGTTGACGGCACTGTCCTTGACAACAATACGCTTGTACCCGACAAGCAGACTCTCCAAGGGTCGAACCACTCGTCGCAGGTACGATTCTGTCCCGAGAAGAGAGGCTAAATCAATATTGCTACCCCTGCGTGAATCCCGGGTCACAGCTCGTTGAACTGACCGTCGCGCGTGTTGTCGTACAGCCATTGCGCATCGAGCACATCGTGCATCGTGACAATGTCGTCGCCCTCGCCCATCGCTCCCGATCGTACTCGTCGGAGCTCCTGCATGTGACCACCGCATCCGAGCAAGAGACCCAAGTGCACGCACAAGGTACGAATATAGGTTCCGGCCTCGCAGGAGACCCAGAAGACACCCAGGTGACGGTCGTTGTCGAACTCGATCAGCTTGGCCTGGTAGATGGTGCGCACTCGCAATTGACGCTTGACGGCCGAGATCAAGGGGGGTCGCTGGAAGAGCGCACCGGTGAGGGTCTCGAGCGCGCGGGCGAGGGCCTTCTCGCCGTCGATACCGGCGTGGAGACGAACGACGCAGACGTACTCCTTTCCTGCGCCCTGCTGCGACTTGACGAGACGGGTGGCTCGGTCGATGCAGACCGTCAAGCAGCCGGTGACCTTGGGGTCGAGCGTGCCCGAGTGACCGGTTTTCTCGACGCGGAGGATGCGACGGATCCATGCGACAACTTCGTGCGAGGACGGGTTCGAGGGCTTATCGAGGTTGATGACACCGGTTTTGATGTACGAGACGAGGTCCCGCTTCAACGGTGAGCTTCCGGCGGGGATGGGAGTAAAATGAGCGCCTGCGATGGTGGTCGAGCGGGGGTGCAAGTTTAGAGCATGAGTAAGGCACATCATGAGCCAGAAGATACGAAGCCATGACTGACTTCGGACCAAGAGTTTGTCATAGTTCTTAAGGAGCAGGGGCCAGTCTTTGGTGTTGAGCGTCGGGGTGACGCTCTCCGGCTTGATCGCAAAGCTGAGAACGACGAGCCGACGATGCAGTGTCAGCAACAAGTACTACAGCCACAGCGATCGTCGCAGGTATCTCAAACGTGGCATGGATTACTCACTTGGAAGTAAGCTGAGTGTTGGCAATGGAGGAAGACATGGCTGCGGAGGTACGAGCAGGCTGCTCGTTTGCGGGTTGGCGGGCTGGGCTGATGCGCTGCGAAGGCACAGGGCACGGGGAGGGGAGGGCCGGGGAGGGGCAAAAGACTCGGGATGAGATCAAGTGACAGGGATTATCTACCCTCTTGGGACAAATTCAAGAGAGGGCTTTTGGGGGGAGGGGGCGGGTGTAGGAAAGAGGAGGGGTGGGCGGAAACGAGTCGACTTGTGCTATACCAGCGGTTCGAGTCTTTGTCGCAGCTTGGGCCGAAGACCACGAGCGGAGACACTGCCGTAAGGGTGCTCACTCGCGCTAACGACTCCTTTACTAATTTGACTTAGCATTTGGCCATTACCAAGTCCAAGAGTGAAAAAGAGCTAATGCACAATGCAGTACTGGTAAACACAACACGGAATTCGCTACATACATCCAAGTCAAAGTCAAAAGAAAAGAGAATACAACAACAATGCTCCATCATATGACCAAGAGGCTTCCATGCTCCCGCTTGACCGCAACCTGAACACGTCCGACCACGTCCCGAAATCTCTGCCACCACACCTTGCCCTTCTCACCCCCTCCTGCGGACAAGACCGTCTTCTCGAGCCCGTACTCCTGTTCCAAGATGATTGACCACCACTTGAGCACATCGGCCGCCTTCTTCACATCATGCCCCTTCTCCCTCTCACAGCACTTCTCCAAGAACTTGGCGACACGCTCGACGTCGCCCCAGTCGGGTAAATCAGGCGAGGCGCACCACGCCTCGATCTTTCGCAACACCTCTTCCGTCGAGCTCTGCTTTTGAAACCGGACTTGTGCTCGGAACGCGACGGGCACAATCGCGATCCCCATGGCGTTCGTTTGCACGTTCGAAGTCGATGACGAAGAAGCGCTGGCTTTTTTGGACCGGTCCGACAAGACCGTAAGCGCCTTGAGCTTCCTCTTTTCGATCGCGCGGGTGCGCAACTGCTCTAATTTGACGTCGTAAGGGAGATTGTCCAACCACGCTCGATCAATGCCCAGTAGGTTCAACTGTTGGTCGGTGACCGTCGTTGGCGACAGTTGCAAGAGGTGGTCGACTTTGGCGGCCGCCGGTGGAACGGGTCGCTCAGGAGGAGTGGGTGACAGCTCGATCACCTCGTTCGTTTCTGACTTGGCTCGCAGCTTTGATTTTGTCTGACCAGTCTTGGCAAGCGTCGCCTTGGTCACAATGGTGCTCACTCCAAATACGCCCTTCGCTTCCGTTTGGCGTTTGGGGGCGAACTTGGCCTTGCGAGCATCGGCAAGGGCTTCGTCCTGCATCTCGCGAGGCATCGACCAAAAGACTTCAACGTCGAAGCCGTAATGACGGAGCTCGGCCTCATCGGTCTGAGACGTCGTGGGAGGGGGCGGAGGTGCCACTTTGCGCTGGGCGTTGAACATGTTCGGCGTAGGCGCCTTCACTGGCTTGGCGTTAGGCTTCGTCGACTTGAACGGATGAGGTGCCACGCTCGGAGTTTTAGAGGACCGGGTCGACCGAGCGGGCGGCGGTGGTGGCGCAAGGACCTTGACGTCGTCGGAATCCGAGTCGCTGAGTGTGAGAATCGACGGCTCCGTCTTCATGGCCTTGCTCCGAGTCTGACGTGCCAGAGGGACCGGCGAAAATGTGGGTTCGCTGCTCGGCAGGACCTGGGGTCGAGAAGGTCCATCGGAAAGCTCGGCAGGTGGGACAGTCAGCGGAGGTGTGATCTGCTTCCCACTCAGAGGCGATGTCGACTTGGGCAAGGCGCCGAATGAGAGCTTGCCCTGCCCCTTTTCCAAGACAATGTCGACTGAATGACCATTCTTCTCGAGCTTGTGCAGCTGTATCGCGATCCCGCGCAGTTCTTCGCACGGTATCTGCGCCTTCAAGAGTAGTTCCAGGGCGACCTGACCCACGATCTGGCCGTCATCCGTCGCTCTCCCACCTGGACCTGCGATGGCCGATGAAACCGACGATGTGAGACACCAGCCGTGACCGAGGAACTTGGGCGTCTCGAGAGGTGCGTCCGGGTGCCGCTGCATGATCTTTAGCGTCAGCTTGCGAGCTTGCATGTCAATGTCCTTTAGGCGACGGGCCGTTTCGACGCCCAGCTCGAGCATGAAGCGCTTGACCTGCTCGTCTTGCTCGAATCGAATGCCATAATTGACCTCGGTCGACACGGATCGTCGCACTTTACCGACGTCCAGCTCGCGGTTGTCGATCCCTTTGGCGAAGAGGGAAAACTTCTCCCCATTCTGCTTCCCCAGCACACGCGTCAGCTCTGATTGTCGAGTCTTGATCAGACCGCCCACGGTAGTGACATTGAGCTCGTCTTTGAGCTTGTCGCGAGTGCTCCATCCAATCCCGGGCAAAGTGTCGACGTCAAGGGGCTCGAGATGAGAGGCGACCACGTCCGGCGTCAAATGAAAAGCTGAAGCCGGCTTAGCCTTTCTGGAAGCCAAACGAGCGAGCAGGATGTTGTGAGAGATTCCGATCGAGGCCGAGCATCCCGTCGCCTCGAAGATCTCGGCTCGGATGCGGTGGGCGTAGTCGAGTTGCGAGTCTTGCGATGAAGTCGGTGCTGACATGGGCTTGACTTCCATCAAGACCTCGTCGACCGAAACGGCTTGCAAGAACACCGAGTGTCTGAGCAGGATGCGGTAAAACTTTGACGAGATGCTCTTGTATAGCTCAAAGTTGAACGGAATCGTCTTGATCTCGGGGCAAAGTTCGCGTGCACGACCCAGGCTCATCCCGTTCGCGACGCCGTTGGCTCTCGCCTCGTAGGAGCAGCTCGCGATCTCGCTCGTGCTCGTCTCGCTGTCCTGACCGGCCTGGGCATGGCAGACAGCGACGGGTTTGCCTCGCAGATCCGGTCGCTTGGTCAAGCCGGCACTGACAAAGAAGCAGTCGAAGTCAACGTGCATAATCGTGCGACCATCGCTGGGTAGGCCAGTCAATTTCGTGGTGCGCTGTGGTGGGCCCGAGCTCGATTGTAGTGGGGCGACCAATGCTTTGAGCTCCTCTTTCCAAGTCGAAATGTGGTGCAGTCGAGATTGTGCGAAGTAAGTCGAGAGGAAATCCTCAGATACCGATGTGTGCTTGGCCATCCAGACGGGGTCATCGAGTAGCGCCGTGGCCCGATTGTTGTTGAGGCGCCGCGGTAGGTAGGGATGGGTTTCGGCCTCGCCAGTGGCCGCATCGATCTTTAGGGGGTATATTTGACCTTTCGGCTTCGTAGGCGACTTGGGCTTGATCGATGGCTGGCCTGCCGAGCGAGGTTGGAAAAAGTTGGCTACAGGCGAAGATTTCGACGATGCAGCGGCCTCAGTAGCCAGGGCATCTTGAGCCAAGCGTCTGCCTCGTTCGGAGAGGCTCTCCATCGTTTCGTTGTTGTTGGCGATTGACTGGGGTACTTTCCCCTCTATTTCAGATCTTGTATCGGGCTCGTCTTCGATGATGGCGATCGGAATCGTTCGTTTCGTAGGTCTCTCCGGGGCGACGTCACTCGGATCGAGTGCAGAGCTGGATGACTTGGATGATGTCGAATCATCGGCTTCGTGGGACCTCTTCTTGCCGCTGAACATCCCGAACAAGCTCGGTTGTGCCTTTTGCGTGCCCAACCTTGACTCCTCGTGGTCGTAACCGAACCTCGGCGCCGTCTTGCTCTCGGCCATTGAAACCGCCAGCAAAGCGTAGCGCTTCCAGTCGAGCAGCTTGCCCGCTTCCACGGATTCCAAGATCCAGACTGGGGTTGCGATCTTGTACTGACGAAACTCGTGACGTTTTTTGGGTGTCAGCTCCGAGGCGACAATGTGGGTAACCATGCTCTTGCGATCGAGGTACGGCACATAGACGCCTCCGTGCAGGGCGAGTAGACGACTGAGCTCTTGAACCGTCGCTTCTTTGGTATATCCGTTAATCTGTGGTCAAGAGATTCGCGTTATTCAGCTCGCCGGCTACTGCCTGATGCTTACGGTAGCGAGCATGGTCAGACTGACGTAGACGGCCAGGCCTTTGAAGAACTGCGGCCTCTCCTCTCCCCCGTGATCTTCCTTGAACGCAGCTTGTTGCACCATCAACTTTATTCTCTTGTTGTGCATGTACAGACCCTGCGGCACAAGTCATGTCGGATGTCCGAAGGTCAGCAACGTCGCCCGGGGTTTCGCCCGAGCCGCCCAGCCGCCCTCCTGGGGGCTGAGAGTGTGACGTACGCCCTGACCAAATCCTGTTACACCATACTCATCCCCATCCCTGTAATCGCCCTTTTCGTCGGGCTGTGGTAGCTTGTACCTCACGGCGATCGGCTTGTCGTTGTCATCCTCGCCGCCGGGACCATGTTCGCCTCCTCGCTTCGACAACGACGTTGAGTGAACCGAAACCGGGTCCAGCTGCCGCAACAGGTCCGCTTCAAAGTCCTGGTCAGAATCGGAAAAATAGCCTTCTTTGTCTTCGTCTTGTTCCGACTTGAACTTGTGACTGTTGGCCACGTCGGGTGCGACCGACCCCATCGGATGGTGCGAACGCCGGCAGGGAGTCCCACCTACAGAAGCTGAAGCTGGGCGATGGGCGAGGTGTGCATGTTGAGACCAAGAAGTGATCGGAGGAGCGCGTCGCGGGGTTGGACGTCTGGTCGCAGCTGGTGGCGCAATGTCAAAACGGCACCACAGCCACAGAGACAGCCGCCTTAACGACATTCTCCTGACAAGCTTGATACAACTACACCAAAAGATGATAGCAACACTAAACAAGTACTTTCACGCCTGAGCCGCCTCATTGGTTTGAATCGAGATTTTCGAGCTGAGCTCGGCCGCGTTCAGCTTTGCACTGCCAACGATACCGCCGAGGACGACCCATCCATCTTCGATATCGTCCTGGGCCAAGAACACGACCCTTGTCATTGTAGAACTGATACTGGATCGGTTTCGATATGTGTCGAGAGTCGTGTCCTTGTGGGACCAGTTCTGGCCGAGCGAAGCGATCGTTTTACCTACCGCTGCCGGAGTGGATTTTCTGCGAGCAAGTCGCCGGCCCATTCCGCACCATTTGTACCCCACGTCTTCAACTCGACGTGAAGTCCTCTTAATATATTTTGAAGAATGATGGGCGAGACTTGACGTGTCAGAATCTGATCCGAGCAAGCTGTGATTGTCCCCAGCCTCGAAACTCTTGCCAGCCGATGTGGAGGAACGAGATGCAGGACGTGAGGGTATCAAGGGGAGGTCCTTGTCTTTAAACCGGGTGAATGTGGATAGTGTGGTCGTCGAAGCCTTGGGTGATGTGTGCGGAGCTGTAAGATGAAGCAGGGTAAGTCGGGACCTCTGGAACGGCTGTAGCAGTGTTTGGCCTCACTGGGTATGTTCGGTAATCCATCGACCCAGATAACCCCTTCCACTGCGAGTTAACAAGGCAGTCCAAATGTTAGGTTTCACATCTGTTGCAAGAATATCAGCCTCTTGCTTGTGCCGCTTAGCTGGCTTTATCCCTAATCCGCTCCTTTCGCCTGAGACCTGGCTGATGCCGACGGACTCACACAGCAATTGTCTGACCAGCTCGGAAGTAAAACTTGACAGATCGGACGGCTTGCGCAGGATTCGTTGACTTTTGGATGCGCTGTCGGACTCGTCATGAAGTCCTGCTTCGGAGGTGTGTACTTTTGCCAGAAGTGACTCGCGTTCGGCCTCGGCCATGGTGTGTGAGGCGGCTCGTGTCGCAGCCGCCGCTGGTTGCTGCTCCTCTTCGCCTTGAGAATGTGAGACCCTCACAAACAGGGTGACGGGCGCAGCTGCGGGTTCAACGCGCGTGATGGTGGCTCTGGTCGGGGCAAGCGTGAACACGCAATCCAACGAAGGACGCTGTTGGCGGGAGGGACGGGTGCCCACTCTGAATGGGCGTGAAATGGTGGCCCCTCTCGATTCGGCTGAGGCGGCAGCGGCGGCGGCGGTGGTCGACCGGCGGCGTGTCTTGCGCTTAGGCTGGATCGACGAGCGCCAAGATGACCACCAGGATGACGACTTGGTGCTCATCCTGGCTCGATTAACGGCGTGTCGACCTGAACGGTCACAAGTGACTGCGATCTTGCGGCTGGTGAACCCAAAGTCCCCACGCGCCTGTGAAGCCCGAACGAGTGATTCGGCAGGTGTATGAAAGTGTCAGCGAGCCTCGCACCGCCATGAAGGGGTCCGTGCGCACTCAGACATCTTGTGCTCAGGAGTTGGCCTGGAACTGCAGAGTGTTCGGATGTGACGGCTTGGATTTGGATTTCTTCTAGCAGACTTGCGATTTCCTTGCAAGCTATAACTAGCCGCCACCGAGAAGGTCCAATGTCGCCCGTGGCCCTCCGAAGAATGAGTCAAAAGCGGGCCTCCTGTCCGGTGGAGCATCTAGCGCCCCCGCGGCCACAGCTTGGACCATCTTACGTGTTAGAGTCACATCGTTTCAATTGAATAGTTGCATTGGCAGCTTAGAGTCAGAGAGAACAAGGTTTGAACGTAAGCCCGAGCTCAAGCGGCGGTAGCACCAACATCCGCGGGTAGGGATCTTCTCGCGACCAAATCGAATCGCAAGCGGAAATCACGTTCGCGCGCATCTCCTTTCCGGCCCGCTCGGCACGTCGTGACTGGTCTCTGCTTTCGCCGCGGGCGATGGCTCGACACGAGACGGGATAACGAGGGCCCGAGGAGTGGTGCCTGCGTTTTCTTCTGCTCTCTCGCTCGGTCGCACCAAACTAGTTCCGCTCGCCGCGGTCAAGTACGAGCGTCACACACCAACTCACCATTCTGCCTCGCCTCGGTCGACCGCTCAGCTCGTTCTCGTATCGTTTATCACGCCCACTCCCTACGCCCACGTCGGCCCCATTCTCGATCAGTCTATCACCTTCAATCCTTGTAACGCCTGTTTTGCTTCCTCTCGTTGATGATGAGTCACCGTGAGTGTGCGCCAATTCACGAGCCGGCGAACGAAGCAAGCGGTTCCCTCGCGTCGAACGTGCAGTGAGTGGGGTGGGGGGTCGGGGACGCTACTGGCGCGGTGCGATGCAAGTCTCGCGCGCGCGGGCACTCGGGCGCTACTCTCGAGGCTGCACCTGCTCGCTCACTGCTCGACGTCGGGTCGGAGAGCTCTTCTCGTCATGGTCCTACTCTCTCAGGAGGTCCAGCGCTGATACTGCTTTCCCTCCATCCACACCCATTCCCGTTTGAGCCTGGTCCAGACCCTACTTTCCCACAGTCATGCAGCAAAGCCGAGCAGCGCTTACGGGCGGAGGCGGTGGAGGCGCTTGTGGCGGCAGCTGATGATGTCAAGACCTCGGCAGAGGAGACTGATGAGCCTCAGCAAGGTCAGCCCATTCATCACTCTAGCACTATCTGAGTCTCTCTCCATCCAGGTGAACATCAACTGACGACATGATGGCTCTCTCTCGCACTGTTGTCGGGGCAACGCCGTCTTCCCTCCCACAGCCTCGAGCGCTGGGACCTCGCCGTCGTCCGAAAAAGAGGGGTGCACCCCAATCGGCCACGATCGATCGCCGCATCTCGTCGACGAGTCCGCCAGCGACGACCACAAGCTTCATCCGCTCGGAGATGATGACCTCGATCTCAAACTGGCATCTATTCCATCCCTCGACTACCTCTCGCTCGACGACGACGACGACGCCCATGATGAACACCGGTCTGTGCATTCTTCCACGTCGTCGCGCCGCTCCAACGCCACGCTCTTCTCGGCCTCGTTCGAGGCCAGCGACGAGTTCGCGCATAGCACCGACTCCCCCTTTGCCCTCGCTCGTTCCAAACTCGCTCCAACGGCACTGCCATTCGTATTTGTCCCCAAAGTTCACCATTCCGAACAAGATACTGTCGGCAATGAGCAAGCCCCACGAGACCGAGCGGGGCTTCTGCCCTCGGCCCCGGCCGCGAGCATCCTTCTGCGCGCTCCGGAGGCCGAACAGTCGCGTCAATCCCTCGCTCCTTTGAACGTGGAGTTGAGCACCCATCCGTTGGCTCTCCACTCGGTCGATTTACCCTCAAAACCAGATCTAGAAGCGGTCGAACAATGGCGAAAGCTCACGGCAGCGGATCGGAGGGCAAACACCTGGTCGTTCGATGAAGTCGGACATCTGACGAGCGAAGGCGCGCGCTACAACATCGCCGATGAGATATTGAGACTTCAATCCCAGGATGATCAGGAGTCATCTACCGTCAAGCGGGCTGCAGACACGACGTGGCGCTCTCCCTCCCATAAGCACCAAAGCCGTCCCTGGCCGAGTGAGACCATTTGCCCAGAGTCATCCAGCTCCAGGTCGTTCGATCGAGCGGCTGCATTTCCTACCTTTCAACGAGGAATATCTCCGCTTTCGTTGAGCAGTGGTGCGCCGTCGATTAGACCTCACAACTCGTCGCCCGATGACGGCTTTTCCAACCTTCCCCGACCCATCCGCACTCGCAACTCAAGTCTTGGATCGAGTACCTATGCGTACATCAAACCTGGCGTGTTCCGAGAAGCTTCCGCTTACGTCGGCCACCCTGATTCAGAGCTTGGACGACTCCGAAGCCAGTCCCATGCGCCTGGTGGGGCAACGCAGCGCCTCGTCTCCGCCGAGTCCACTCCAGCTCCAGTCCCAACTCGTGCCCGGGCTCGATCGGTGGCGGCTTCGTCGTCAGAACTAGCGATCCACGATGCCTTGTACCTCGAAATGCGCAACACCTTCGTTCGACAGGCCCTCATCAACAAGGGTCTGCCTGCCACGCTCGCGAATCAGGAGGCTATGATCTCGCTGTTCGATCAAGCGATGCGATCCGAATCACCCTCGTCGCTTTTGTACGACCTGAACGAGCCTCCTGGGATGAGCGCCTCCGAGCACCGTGGCGCGTCAGTGGATGTCGTCGCCTCGCACTCGTCGCGGCTGTCGCTCAGTGACAGTCAAGGAGGACCTCATTCTGGGAACCGAAAACACGGTCTTTACAAGACGGAATTGTGTCGTGGCTGGGAGGAGAAAGGCTCGTGTCGATACGGTAGCAAGTGCCAATTCGCGCATGGGGTCGAAGACCTGCGTTACCTCCACAGGCACCCCAAGGTGTGTAGATGTACACCTTTGCTCCTGAAGTTGCCTGAAGTTAGTATTTTGATGTCTATGATCCTTTTAGTTCAAATCAGAGGTGTGCCGAACGTTTTGGCTTCATGGTTCGTGCCCGTACGGTCGTCGGTGAGTGGCAAAGGTGCTGCGCACGCTTCGCATCTCGAGAGCTAATTTATGGCGCCCTTAGCTGTTGCTTTATTCACACCACGGTACCTCCCGAGTCCTCCGTTCACAATCAAAGCCCTGCAACTTCGCCTTCCTCTTGCGCATCGCCCTCTGGACCCTTTCACGGCAACGACTCCGGCGCCACGACCTCTGCGGACGTTCGAGACTCTTCAAAGCAAGAGGCAAGGACTGGCAACTCGGTGCCATCGATCGCAAGTCTCGGATTTGGTCCAGCTTTGTCAAGCTACCTGGCGCCCTCGGTGACCACCTCCGCTCCACTGCCGACGCCGAACATCAAGCGCGTGGACCACGACGGCGGCGCGATGTGGTCCGAGCTCGGTCACGATTCGAAGGGTGTCTCATCGCTTGGATCTAGGTTGAGCGGTCATGTGAAGCACTCGTCGGAGCCCATCTCGTCCGTGGGTCTTGGCCTCCGCACGCCGAATCCTAGCGAGGTCCCTCCCACTTTTCAATCCCCTCCTCGCTCGCGCCTTCAGCGTCTTGCGAGCTTTCCGTCTAGTGCTTCCTCATCCCTCGCGCGCAAGCAGTCGGACGACATTCTCAGCCGCCCGACCGAGCATCCTGCTCGCTCCAATGTCTACAGTGCCCCCAACGACCTCTTGCACAGTCGCCAGGGCAGTGTCTCTTCTCTTGCCTCTTTCAACTCGTCTTGCTCCGGTTCAAGCTCGTCGTCTTTCGCCTCGCTCGCCCAGAACCCCTCTCTCCGCAACACGTCGCTCCCTCGAACCAAAAGCTTCAGCTTCCTCGAACACTTCCCTCAAGAAGTTAATGGTCTACCCTTGCAGCGCGTCGGTGGTTCTTGGCTCGGTGGATCAGGTTTGAGCGCCAAAGTCAGCACGTTCAGCTCGAACGGCGCAACTGGCGGCGGCCGCGGTCATGCTCTTGATTGGGACGTTTGAACTCTCTGCGCTTCCCACACCCATTGTTTAACATCCGAGTCGTACTATATGTGACCTTATCATTGCTCCCGCGTCACCTACCCGATGCTGTTTGTTTGTATCACTGTCGTTATGACGTCTTCGCTTGATCTGTTCGCTGCCATTTCGCATGCTTGCATATTTCTTGTATCTCTTAGGGCTCCTCCCACCCTCCTGGTTCGCCGTCTCTGCTTTTTCCTCATAGATTGCTGGCTCTTTTCTCATCCTCAACCCCGGCGGACCCATTCAAAACACCTCATCAAATAATGCAAAACGATTCCGATCTATAGTACAATATGGAAGTGTATTCTAGGCTTGGGAGGATTTCTATGCAATCCAAGCGCTCGAGCTTTTCATAGTGTGGAACTTCTGTGCACCAATTCTTAGCCACACAGTCGGCACCAACGCGGCAATCCGAGGAACAGAACTCTATCTTCCATCTCTTATTGTAGTGTGAGTAAGCTTCTCAAGCGGATAAAGCCTTCTCTTCATTCAGAAGAAACGCCGGCAAGACAAATCAACCTCAGTGCGGTGGCCCTGGTACTACGTCCCAAACCCCGATCACCTTCAGGTGACTCGCACGTGACTTCTGGGGAGTCACGGTGGTTCGTACACCTCTGCACATACACTGTTCCCGCACGGCTAATGCGTAGGTGAGAGATCGTCGGAAGAATCAACAATCGTAATCTCAATTTACTGAAGCAATACGCGCAAGTCGGAGCGTGCTTCTTCAATGGAGGGGACCCAGCAGACGTACGTACTTTGGTTTGTGAGACACGCCCGAAACAGGGGCACTCCCAGCGGTGGTCTCAGCTCGAGGTCCAGGAAGATTAGGGATGAGTTCACAAAGGAGATATAGGAACACATAAGAATCAAAGATGAGGTATGCTAAAATGGGAAAATGGTACAACAGGGATCCATGACTTATCCCGAATCCTCATAGAATCGAGGGCTGAGGCGGCGGCAGGGCAGCTGGCTGGAACGATGACCCGTGTGCAAAAGCCTACTGAATCCACTTGGACATCGCACAAAGACTAGGCCCGGGCCGGATCAACAGGTAAAACAAGGGTACCATGATGAAGTTGATCTCCGCCAGCACCGAACACCCCACCCCGAGCCCGAGCGCATTGAAGGAGTAATCTCCGAAGAGGGGAAACACGCTCGCGAAGCTTGTACGGAACAGATCGTTGCGGGCAAGGATCGACGCCGCCAAGACAGGTGGGTACAAGCTTGGGATGTACATTAGGATGCGTTGGAAGATGAGGAAGATACCGGGAAGTTATAAATCTGCTTCGATTGTAGGGACAATCCAGTGTGTTTCCTCCTCGCCGGCCCAGCCGAACATGGGGAGTGATGCGGGCATGAAAAAGCTGGGCGATGACTCCGAGTTCGACACGTGCTTCTGGGACAAAGCCAGGTCGATCAATGCGCGAATTAAGGTGGTAGGCCACACTAAAAGATGTAAAACGCAAAGGTGATGAGGCGGAACACGATGAAGGCGAGGTAGGGAGGCCAGAGATGGCGAGGGAGAAGCCGTACGTCTCGTTGTAAAGGATCGGGAACGCTTCGAACCAGAGGTAGAAGCAGGCGTAGACCAAGGCGATGTACCAATTGCCGAAAAGCACCGCGGGTGCAGCAGTAAGTTGAAAAGCACGTTACAAGTTGATCCAGGCCAGCTGGATGAAACTCTCGCCAGCGATTGGCGTCAATCTCGGCCTGAGTCCGTAAGCGATTGTCACCGGTGCGGAGCCGGGTGCGCTCGGCCCGGCGGATGAGGATCGTCGACTCGAGCGTCTCAGGAAGTAGGAAGGACAGGGCTAGGAAGGCGAATCCAGAGATCCACATCCAGAGATCCAAATCCAGAGATCCGAATCCAGAGATCCAAATCCAGAGATCCGAATCCAGAGATCCAAATCCAGAGATCCACATCAAATCCCAATTGGGCCAGGTCCATCCGTCGGCTTGGGCTGCAAAGGATCCCTTTAAGAACATGACCGGAGAGTTGACCGTCAAGCTGAGGTGGCCGACCCCTGAATCTAGCTAAATTTGACTCACAATAACGGGGCCGAGGACGGGGCCAGATACGGCTCCTTTGCTCCAGACACCGATAGCAATCGGAGCATGTCGGGGGCCGAAAAGATCCATCATGCTGGCCCCTTTCACATTACCACAATACGACGGGATGTGAGTTTTTGACTTTAAGGAGCCCGTCCAGCGGAAGCACGTACCTCCTGTTGCTATAGTGGGTGATTCGACGAAACCAGAGACGAAGCGGACACGAGGATTGTTACCATGTTTGGTGCAAGAACAATGGGGAACTGGAACAGAAAGAAGAAGAATAGGCCAATAATATAGACCAGGGTTCCGCCTTGTCGAGGCATCTCTTGAAGCGGGGCGAGGAGCATAGGCCCGATGACGTAAGCGAGCCCTGCAGGGCCGCAGAGCCCTTCATTAGCCCCACTGTAAGTATTGTTAGATATTTGTGTTTTAACCAATCCTGGTTGCCAAACGGTTAACCAACAAAGAGGGCACCTTCCCTCCAGCCGAGATGCATTCGCCGAATCCTCTTTCAACAGTTTGAAGTGCTCACCGAACAACGACAACCCGAGGGTCGCAACAACTTGAGAGACACCAAAGTTGTCCTCTATACCATTGATCGGGACTATAAATTGCTGAACCGACATAGACACTGAATGTAAGACATGCAATCAAGCTGACGACAAAGCTCTTCTTTCGTTTCGACCAGTTCATCGGACGATCAGGGTCGTGTCGTCGAACTCGACGAGGAACGGGTTCCTCACGAGAGGCGCGGTCGAGGGTCTGGCGGCTCCCTCGTTCGCATTGGCTTTTTCGACGTCGAGGTCGGAGCTGACAACGCGGGGAACCGGAGGTGCAGGTGTAGGTGTAGGGTGCTCGACACTGACTCGACCAGTTTCAAAGTCCAAGTTCAGCCGTGGGGTTTCAGGGCCGCGTTCGGCGGCAGGGTCCTCCACTGTCTCCTCCTCTTCCTCGGCCATTTCCTGCAACGAAGAAGCCGCAATGTTGCTCCTTCTCCGATCGATAGTAGCAGCAGTACCGGCAGTATCACCAGAAGGATCACGGACGGTCGAGGCATCCCAAGGGCGGGATAGCGTTCGGGAAGTACGTATTGGGGGGGCGTTGGTCTGCGAAGGTGCGTAAAGCGGTTAATCCATTGACCGGTAATCGAATCGCGGATGATGTCGGGCGTCATGGTATCGAAGATGTCGTATGGGTCGGAAGTAAAAGCACAAGGGATAACTATATTAGCTGGGGGGTGGGGGGTGGGAGAGCGAACGCCGCCTATGTGGATGCAAAGGCTCGTCGCTGAGTCGATCACGACAAGTTCGAACGAGAAGCACGGACTTTTTGCTCGATCATTCGGCCATTGATGACCGCCGACGTGAAGACAACACGAGGTGGTTATCGCCTTGCTTAACATGTTCCGAGACGGTGACACTGGGGGGAAGGGTGACATGTCCGAGACGGTGATGAGCCATAGCGTCGGGATGTGTATGGGCGTGGCGCCTGCCGCCGGCTTTCAAGGGGTATTCCAACTGACCGCTCGGGAGTGAACACGTTGTAGCTCTCCAGAATGTCTTGCCATTCACTACAAGCCAGACACTCCGAAGATCAGTCCTGGCTGCATTCATTGGGAAAGCGTCCTGGCTGCATTCATTGGGCTTTCCCATGACTCCCTGGCACTGTACGACTCACAAAAGACGGTAGCGAACGCGTCGAGGCCCTCAAAGAGACGAGGTCGACCTTGTCGCTCTTTTGGGGTGCCTGTTCGAGTTGGAAGCTGGTACGGTACAGCCAGTCCTCTTCTTGCACGAGCTGTAGGCCGATCGTCGCAGCACGAGCGGTCAGTAATTGCAGGCGTGTGGAGTCGGCCGAACATCGCCTCGAATAGCTCGGAGGGCCTCGCCCCCACTTTTGGGTGGGCGTCGAGGGTCCCCGAAACGGCTCTAGAGCACGATGAAGGGCCTTTGCGGGGTGCTTAGCTCGTCGTTGCGCTTCTTGTAAGGGTCAGGGTTCTTTCCGACGGCCAAGAGCTCGACCTGGATCATGAACGGCATCTGCACATACGTGGTCCAGCCCGACTCGAGCGCCTTTTCGCCGACGATCTGCTCGGGCGAACTGAGCACCTTGACCGGCGACTGGCGCTATTCCCGCTTGGAAGCGTTCGAGGAGAGGTTCAGCGTCTTCATGGTCGGTTAAATACGTCGTTTCTGAGATGGAGCCAAAAAGCGGTGAGGATAAGGGAGAGCGAGAAGAGAACGGGAAGGGGGAAAGGAGGATCCCGATCCATCAGAGGACAAGGAGCGACGTCCGAAAATTATTTAGGCGAAGTTGAACCGCGAACCGTCAGCGAGGAGCTACGAGCGCCGGGGGGTACTCAGTTTTGCCAGTGCATTCAACAGCCCGCGCGAGTTTCACAAAGAGAGCACATGCTACGAGAACCGCCCAGCTGCAAGAGCCCATGTGACCTTGGTCGCGGTTGCCACGCGTCTTGAACTGCAGCCTTCTGGCACCTCTTGAAAGTCGTTCTGGGCTGGCGCGCCGGGACCGGTCATTTCCCAGGTGGCCCCGAGCCCCTTGCGAGCTGGGTGTATGCGGATCCTGGCCGTACGCCCGGCCAACGGCCCCGACGACCCGCCGGCCAATTCTTGGCACGCAAGCACGTCCGCCTGCGTGTCCGAAGCTCTCTCGGCCGGCACCAGTCAACGGCCGACGGTCAAGTCACACCCTCACAAGGGCCGAGCGCTGGCAAAAAAGCATTTTTTTATAGCGTTGTGAGCGTGTTTTTAGGCATGGATCGGACAGATCCAAGCAATCCAGAGGTCGGCCCTCGACTCCTCGCTTTCTAAAGGGGGAAAGACAGACCCGGATGCGGAGGTGGGCAAATTGCGGAGGTCGGTGCCTTCAGATTTCCCGTGGATCGCTTTGTCGTCCGACTCCACCACCGGATCGTTCGGCATCGAGCTTTCACTCATCCTCCTTGCCTTCGCTTCCTCCCCCTCTCCCTTGGCATCTCGCGCCCACAACCTGTGTAGTGTGGATTACCTCGATGCCGTACTCGTCTGCACCGTTGGCTCTGCCGCGTGGCTTCCGACATGGCTTTGCAACCGCCTCCTATCAGGTACATTCGTCGTCGACTTTGCTCTTCACCAGCTTCACCGACTGGGCCGCTGTCTCCGTTCCGCGCGACGGCCGAGGTTGGCCCCCCGCTCGGCGACAGACGAGACCGCCGCCGCCGGCGTGCGAGCGACCGCCTGACCATACGCAATCCTCGACCCAGAGCTGACATGATCGTTGCTGGGCTCGGCAGATCGAAGGTAGCGTCGATTTCGAGGGTCGAGGAAGCACAATCTGGGACGATATGTGCCACCGCAAGAACGAGGACGGCTCGCTCAAGATCGTGGACGGCACCGACGGCAGCCTCGCGACCGACTCCTACCGTCGCTACAGCGAGGACATTGCCCTCATGAAGAGCTACGGCGCCAACTGCTACGTGAGTTGACACCCACCTTTATGGTGACGCTCTATGGACCCCGTACCCGGATCAGCTGGGTCACACAAGTGCACGAACATCCCCAAGCTGCACGGCAAAATTAGCCGGCTACTGACCCCCCCACCCCCTCTCCCCGCCGGTCAATAGCGTTTCAGCATCGCCTGGGCTCGCATCATCCCTCTCGGTGGTGCAAGTGACCCCGTGAACCCCCTTGGAATTAAAGTGAGTATTTCGTCCTCAGACCCAAATGTACCACCTCGTTGCTACAAGTCGCTTACGCCTTTCCCCTCACCCCCCGGCCCCCACTTTGGCGAAAACCTTGTCACTGTCGTCTCCCCACCTAGTTCTACTCGGATCTCATCGACGAGCTCCTTGCCAACGGGATCGAGCCTCTCGTTACCCTCTTCCATTGGGACACCCCTTCGGCGTTGCAAGAACGTTACAACGGCTGGCTCGATGGCGATCAGATCGTGTCCGATTTCGTCAACTACGCTCGAGTCTGCTTCGACGCGTTTGGTGATCGCGTCAAGTGCTGGATCACCCTGAACGAGCCTTACTGTCAGTCCATCCTCGGTCACTTGTTGGGGATCCACGCCCCCGGACGAACATCGAATCGAGCGCAATCCGCCGTCGGCGATTCGGTCCACGAGCCTTGGATCGCTGGCCACAACCAGATCCTCGCCCACGCCCACGTCTCTGACTTGTACAACAAGCAATACCGACACAAGACCATCGGCGGTCGAGGTCAGATCAGTATCGCCTTGAACGGCGACTGGAACGAACCCTACGACCAGGAACCGGCAACGATCGCTGCGGCCCAACGAGCGAACGAAGCCTGGGTCGCCTGGTTCGCCGACCCCATCTACCTCGGCCGGGACTACCCCGCTAGTCTTCGTGCCCAACTGGGCTCGCGGTTACCCCAGTTCACAGCGGCCGATCTCGACTTGCTCAAGGCCAACATCCCCGAGTTCTACGGCATGAACCACTACACGACGAACCTTGTCAAGCCCTTGCCCGAACCGGCCGACTCGCTCAACTACAACGGCAATGTCTCGCTGCACCACACCTACCCCGACACGGGCAAGTTGATCGGCACCCCTTCTCAATGCTTATGGCACTTCAACGTCCCCTGGGGTTTCCGTAAGCTGCTCCGCTGGATCTGGGACCGCTACCACATCCCGATCGTTGTGACCGAGAACGGGTACCCCGTTATGGACGAGGACAACTTCTCTCTAGAAAATGCAATCGACGATACCGAGCGCTGCAAGTTCTACGAATCTTACCTCAACGAGATGGAGAAGGCCATGTTGCTCGACGGCGTCGACGTGAGGGGCTACTGCGCTTGGTCCTTGTTGGACAACTTTGAATGGGCCGAAGGGTACATCCCTCGGTTCGGGTGCACCCACGTCGACTACAAGACAATGAAGCGTACCCCCAAGAAGAGTTCCAAGGTCATCAGGGAATGGTTCGCAGCGCGGGAAGCCAAGGGCTCGTCCTCGACTGCGTCCATCATCCCTTCGGGCGTCGTCAACCTCGTCAACAACTCCAACTTCGAAGTCTCGGCCGAGGCCGTCATCGCTTGAGCGCTTCTTAAGCGATAGAAGGAGGGCCTAGAGCCCTGTTCGTTGATTCCTCTTCCTTTGCGTTCGTGGTTCTTTCCGCATAGACGACTAAAGCCTTTCCCCCCAATCAGACGATCTAGTACGTGGAGGGTATTTGTTCCTGCTCCGTTCTTCCTCCATCTTTCAGTTCTTGGCTCCCTTCCGTTATTTTGTACAATCAATCGTGTGGCGCATGCAATACTTTGACCAGTGATTTGTCCCCATCGTATTGAAGATGCGTTCATCGTCCATCAAAGAAAATGTATACATTCCAAAAACGAAAAAGTTACACTCTAAAACATGCGTCCCCCGTGCTGACTTAATACTCGCCCTCGAGCTCGTTCGCAAAGTACAGGATACACTCCCTGATCCCAGCCACCGTCGTCCACCTCGGCTGCCACCCCAACTCTTGTCTCGCCCTCGAGATATCTGGTCTACGTCTCGGCGGATCATCGACAACAGCGACCTCATAAACGATCTCCGACATCTCATCCTCCTCGGCCTGCGCTTTGCCCGTCACCTCGAACGGCGCTTCGGCACGTTGTCTCCCATCCGTCAGACTCAACCTCTTCTCATTCCCCTCCCTCAACGAAGGTGAATAATGCGCCTCATATTCGTCCTCGCGTCTTGAGAAATCGGAACGACAAGGGATCTCGCCGTCCTGCCGCATCTTGTGTACGGTGTCGCGGATGACGTGTGCCCATTCAGCGACGGTCGCCTCGTCCTCGGAACCGATGTTGACCGGTTCGACAAAGGTCGAGTCCATCAGAGCGATCAAGCCGGAGACCAGATCATGCACAAACTGTAGGAGATTCGGACGATAGTACCAAGGTTAGATAAAGCATCTTCCGGAGCAAAAAATGTGGACACGATCATCGAGACCTACCATCAACGACCTCGTTGCGGTCCCATCGCCGTAGATCCGGATGGGCTCCCCTTTCAGGGCCGCTACGATGAAGTTGGACACCAACCTCCCATCGTCCATGTTCATCCTCGGGCCATAGCAGTTGAAGATACGCGCGACGCGAACATCTACCCCGTCTTGACGATGATAGCCGTACGTCAGGGCTTCGGCGACTCGTTTGCCTGGATAGCAAAGATGTCAGGTGTGATCCAAGTTCGAACACAGAGCAACCCCCAAGCGCACCTTCGTCATAACACGCTCTCGGTCCCACAGGGTTGACATGACCCCAATACGTTTCCTGCTGGGGGTGCTGTTCGGGACTGCCGTAGATCTCACTCGTCGAGGAGAGGAGGAATCGCGCCTTGACGCGCTTGGCAAGACCGAGCATGTTGAAGGTGCCGAGGAAGTTGGTCTTAAGCGTCTTGACCGCGTTGGCTTGGTACGCTCTGCGTGGGAGTGCAGAGAGGATGCTTTGAGTCAGGACTCCCAGAGGAAGATGCTTTGATTGAGTTGAAAGGACTTACTTGGGTGAAGCGGGACAAGCGAGATGATAAATCTGATCGACTTCGACCATGAAGGGCTCGGTCACATCGGCTCGAACTAGTTCGAAATTGGGATGGCCGACTGGTTCGCAGAGAAGGTGGAACGTAAAGTCAGCCTTTGCATTCGGTTCCTCTTCATCTGCACCCCACCACTGACCCCAGTGGGATATCGAGGCTTTGGAACCGGAGAAAAAGTTGTCGAGCACGACGACATCGTGGCCCGAGCACATCAAGCGATCCTGGAAAGGTGAAGGAAAAACCGCTTTGAGCATGCGTCTTCTTCGATTATGTGAGGACACAGTTCACTCACGACCAAATGACTACCGACGAAGCCCGCTCCGCCGGTCACGAGGACCCTCCGCCGATCCTTCTGGGCTAGCCTTCGTACAGGCGGGAACGTCGATCTCTGCGTGAAGCTGACGGAGCGGAACGAGGCGCCCGACGATTGCCTCGAGTGTTGACCGCCGTATGCGGTGGAGGACCCGCCGCTACTATGCAGCATCGGAGCGGTCGATGGATGGTCGTAGCCGAGTTGCAGGGCGGGGGTCGACGGTCGCGGGTCGTTCCCGTAGTCCGAGCCAGCGCTGCCTTGAATAGCGGATTGCGAGAGGTACAACGATTGCAGCTGATTGCGAGCCAAACAGGACGTCAGATGATAAAGTAGCACTCGATCTCATACTCAATACGCACCAAGTCCAACGGCAACCCATCGATGGAGGAAATGGTCTTGCCCTCCCTATCGACGGTCGGCGCGAGCACGATCGAGCCATTACTACCGTGGCTACGCAAACTGAGGTCGCTACACCTTTTCGACAACCGATGCCGAGCCTGTGCCTGTTGTTGTGCGCTCCTCTTGGGCGTGCCTCCTACGGACGACCTCGGTGTGAAGGGCCCGGCTAGTCGGGTCAACCTGTCATCGTCGGTGTCGAGCTCGTTGTCCCTGTCATGCACCTGCTCAGGCTCCCTAGGCTCGTCCCTTGGCTCATGATCGTGATCCAGCTCGTGGTGTTGACTCTCGTTCAATGACGATCCTCGCTGAGGAAACGGCAGCTGCTGCTGGTTCTGGTTCTGCAAGAGCGGGTCGTGCGATCGATCGAGCGAGACCGGGTCCGAGTCGGCCTTGGACGGCGTGTTGGACCGCGACGACGAGGCCTTGATCGTGTCGGCTCGAGATAGGGATATCCATGTTGGTGGAGATCCAGGTTCGGTCATCGTTTTGAGGGAAGTCGACCCGCCGAGAGGACGAGCCCGAGCGCGGCGAGGCGTCGCGACGGTCACGAGAACAAGGCAGGCACTGATCGATCAGGGTCGACGACGCCCACCGCCGCGCGCAAGCCATCAAAAATCACTTTTGCGGAGTTCATCATCGTATCATATTCGTTCCATTTTCCTTCATACTATCCAGAGAAGAAACTAGTTGAGCCTCGTTCCGTCCCCACGACCACGCTCAGAGCGTGTTCTCGGTCAACAAGTCTTTGAGCGACTCTTGCACGCGCTTCTTCATCGTCACCTCACCGCATCGCACCCACACGCGCGGGTCGTAGTACTTCTTGTTGGGGCTGTCGGGCTTTTCCGGGTTGCCGACCTGCGTCTCGAGGTACGCGGCCTTCTCCTTGAAGTAGTCGCGGAAGCCGGTCATGTAGCCCCATTGCACGTCCGTGTCGACGTTCATCTGTTTCAAAAGCGGACTCTGGATCAGTCACGATCCCGCATACCAGGAAGGACAAAAAGAACCGACCTTAATGACACCGTTTTGGACAGCGGTCGAGATCTCCTCCTTGGTCGAGCCGGACCCATTGTTGGGGTTTGTCCTTGTTCATAGTCAGGCGTGAGCGGCAGCACATGATCATCGAATCATTCCTACCTCGACTCACCACCACCGATTGGCCCCCTCGCCAATTCCCTTGCCCCGTCCCCCCGCTTCCACAACCTTTCAGAGAAATCCCTGATCCCCTCCCCCGCCACATTCCTCCCCCCCTCCCCCTCGACCTTCTCCATCGCCGGCTCAGGACAATGTTGACCAAAAGCAACGACGGAAGCCGATTTGGAAATCTTGTTGAGGATTTGCTTGTTCCCCTCGTCTTGGATGAGATGCTCGTACGCGTCCGTCCAGGTATCGCGATTCAACCCCGTCAATATGCCCACCCCCACCCCCACCGCCTCCCCTTCCCCCTCCTTGTCCACCCTATCCAAGAAAGGCTCACTCCGAGTCGATCGCCGATCACACGATGACGCGTTCGTCCCCAGCGCTAACAACCGCACTGCAATCGCGCGCACCGGCGCTTTTTCTTCACGCTCGGCCAAGCGTCGGCCCGTCGGCAGGCACAGGGACCTCGCCATGTTCCCGAAAACAAGTGGTACGGGCGCTCTGAGGTGCCACTTAGAAAGAAACGGACACAGGTAGAAGAAAAGTTTGCTGTTCATCCGCATTCGAATGGCGCTGGAGTGAGCGATCACGGTGTGATGCTCGAGTCGTCCGAGTCCCCGTCCTGAGCGCTGGCTCCGGAAAATCTGAAGCTGCACCTTTATAGTTATTGCGGGTCGCATCAGTAGTCACAGTTTCCCCATCGGATCCCCTGTTGGACCAGGCAACTAATACCTGTTGATGTGGGATCAAGCACCCTATCTCACCTCCCCAGGCGGGCGCGTGCCTATTCGTGAGACTCGTCGGCGAATTCAAGAAATCCCCGCCGGCCGGATAGGGGGGCATCGATCTGCACCAGGGCACTGGAGACGAGCCTGCAGAAATTGTAGCCTCAAAACAGAAGGTATCAAGCAAAAATGGAAATGCGGGAACTTTGAGGAGGAAAGCGGGTCTTAATAAGGTCGAAGGGGAAGTGAGAGGGGTAATAGGAGTCCAGGGAAGGGGCCGGCCAATCCAGACACAATGCGACTCGTGACTCTCAAGGGTCGTGATGGGGGTATCAATCTGCGGGACGGCAGAGACACAACAAGCTTGAGGAAGCTCAAAGTAAACAGATTGGTAACAAGAACTAGTTGATGCGGAACACAGGCAGAGCAGGCACCTCAGGAATAAGTAGCGTCTGAGTGAGCGGAGAGGAATGGGATGAATATGAAGAGACTTGGTCACATGGTCGTTACCGGGCCATCGGGAGTGATAAAGCCTTGGATGCATGCAGCATCGGCTCCGTTGGCGGTGACAAAGGAGTTGGTCGCAAAATCGCGGCAAAATCCCTTCAGGTAGACTCCCTCGTCCCCTTGAGGAGTCTTTACAAGGTTCTGGTCCAGGGCGTCATTCTGGCCAACGCACTGGAATACGGGGTGCTCCGAGACAATGTAGCGGACTTCGTCGTAGCAGAGAGCCCCGATCTTTGGTTAGTGTTATGGTACTGAAGAGATATCAGACTCGTTCCATACCTTTAGCCTTAAAATGCTCTGTAAAGCACAGTGTAGGGGGCTCGTTGGGGGGCAAGTCGAGATTGAAAGGTTGCTGATTCGCCGCAAATGGCTTGGCCAAGCCGTACCCCCCGAAGCTTGAGTAAGGCTCACCAGGGTAGCACGTATGGTCATAGAAGGTGTACCCGCTCTGGCAGGCGAAAGTGGCGGTGCTGTTGCAGGTCAGAGCGTGTGGGTCGGTGCAGTTGAGGCATTCCTTGGCTGGGGGTGCAACATTGAGTGACAACAACACGTCAGTTCGCTGGTCCTCTGGAACGATTAGTTGAGATGGATCAAAAGCTCGAAATCGCAATAACTCACCATCGGTGCTGAGGTAAGTTCCGGGACTTTTGCTGCAGTCCACGGCTGCGCACCTGAACGACTCGGCGCACAGGACAGTAGGTTACGGAAAGGGGCTCACAGTCAGCCCTGATGTGTTTTGCATCCACGACGTATGAGTGCTAGCAGCATGTATAGCTTACTTGCGCGGATTTGGGGGTCAATGTCGCCACGGTGTCGACTGTCGAGTGCGGGGAAGGGCTCAGGTGAGGTGGGAACGCGCCGCTCCACGAGGCAGAAAAGGAAAGCGCGTGCGAGCCTGCGAAGACGAGCGATCAAGTGGGGCCCAGCTCAAGCCGGCCGGGGAGCTCAAGCCGGCAGCGGAGCTCAAACCGGCTGTGGAGCTCAAGCCGGAAGTGTACCCGGTAGCCAGCATGTACAGCTTACTTGCGCTTAGAGTTGGGCACACCGTACGAGCACGTCAAAGGCTCCGATCGACTACACGTCGTGGCGTTCGTATAGCGCAAGGCGCACGACACGCAGGCGTTGTCTGCGGGGAAGAAAGGAGTCCAGATTCAAGCGGTCAATATCTGATGGCATACCGACGCTCCCGACTTCGCACCCATAGTACAGTGGTTGAGAGGATCGCCAAAGGAGAGGTTTAAGATAAGAAGGCCAATAGGAGGCAGATTGGTTTCAAAGCATGGGGCAGGAAGGCCACGCCCAGTGGGAGGGAGCGGTCGAAGCCGGCCACCGAGTGATGGCGCGAGAACTCCGAAGAGGAGCGATTCTACTCACTGATGGGGCCCTCGTTGCTGTGGCAGGTGATGCGCTTCTCGAGCACATGGACGTCTTGCTCCGACAAGGGAGCCGCGATCGAGAGGGTCGATTGGAGGACGAGCAACGTCGCGGCGATGAAATCGGAGCGAGCGAAGAGGGCGGTAATGTGGGGTGATGCCCAAGGTGTTGTGAGGCAGAGCAGGGGACTGCAGGAGTGAAAGTTGATGGGAGAGGATGAAGATGGTAAGAGAAGGGAGAGAAAAGGGTAGCTACTATAGAGCACTAGGTTTCTCACGTAGACGAGTTAGGCGGAATCTTTATGAGGATCGGACTCAGATGTCTCAGACCTCGGAGGCAGCACTCGGAAAGGTGACACGGCATCGAAAATCGTACCGCGCCCAACGACGCGCGCGCGCGCGAGGCTCGGACCCGCTCGGACCCGGCGGGGTGCAGCCAGGCACCGCCCTCGTCACTGAGCGAGATTAGGCGTTAGACGGAGTACTCAATTTCTCCGCCGGATTTTCGAATCCGCGCCTTCTAAAACGTTCTGACTCAGGATGTCCTCAGGTCATCAATCCCTCTACAACCAAGGCTACGTGCACCCAAAAATCCCGTACGACAGCGTGCTCGTCGACGGAAAAGGAAACGGGATTCTGATTGACTATCACATGGCAGTGAAGAGTCAAGCTCCAAGCGTCGACAAAGAAGGAAAGTTGACCGCCCCATCAGGTGGTGCCTTGGCCCTACGATCCATGATCCACGCGCTGCTGCCAAACACGCCTCGGCGCGCAGATGATCTCGGCATTAGCTCTCGGTGCCGACTCCGATCCGAGCCCACGGCCAGCAAGACATCCGCCAAATCTTTCCTTCCTGGGTGAACAACATCCGTGTGGGGGCGTCCTGTGAAAAATGGCCTTCTCTATCGAGTCTTTCATCCTCTCCCACTTCATCTCCATAATCATCCCCTTGGGAAGCTTCTCGTACCAGACTCCCGAGTAGTAGTAGCTCCACTGCGTTCCTCATCCACCCACACGCACCTCACTCCGGTGTCAATTCAGGATGGTCTTCGTCCGTTGCGGTATCGTCGCTGCGACTTTGCTCGTTCTACAATCGAACCTAGCGATGGCTACTCCCGCACCCAGCAATGCTATTCATGAACTCGAGAAGCGCACCACTTGCCACACGACAGAAGTCCCCATCAGTGAGTCTATCAGCGTGGTGCCTTGTCCTCGGCGCCCATCATGCCTCCCGCCGAAGCCCCATTTCGAGCCGATTTTTGGACGCCACGTCCTCTTTACTGCAACACACGCCTATTCACCCGACTTCTTACACAACAATCTCTAGTGCGGCATGGGAAGAGTGCCGCGGACACCACAGGTACTAACCGCAAGTTGACCCCGTCGACCTCCTCCTTCAATGCAGACAACGCTTGTGTATCTTGCGCTTCTCTCTACAAGAACGCCTCGACGTGCACTCGATCAGTACCTTTGACGTGCTCGTACGGCGAGGTCATCAAACGCAAGTGAGTGTGCCGAAAAACCGCTGTCCCTTATGACCGAGTTTGGAAGAAGAGTGGCTGACTTTGAGCCCCTATCACCTGACTCGATGTCCAGATGCGTAGCCTCAGACTGCACCAAATCGCCTGGGACCTACGCCACCAAAGGTTCGTGCTCTCTTTGCTCAGCCTTGGGAACTCTCTTTGTCCAGGGAATATTGAACTGGCGTGCTTGCATTATTCAGGGCGATGCGTGGCCTGCAGCGACCCCAACGCTCTGACCTGCAACAGCACCACGACCTTGACCTGCCCACCCGACTTCACCCTCTACAACAATACGTGCTACTACGGCTCGCCGTATACGGAGTTCGTAGGTTACAGCTTGAACAAACCCTTCCTGGCGAACCAGCAACCTTTTAGGCCCTACGCGCCCGCAAATGGCTTCCCGTTGAATTGTATCTTCGATCACCCCAAAGGTCGCGGTGAGTAATGGGTCTTTTCGGAGGATGCACGGTAAATTGGTTTACTGACCCATCGCCTCTTCAAACGATTCAGTCTTCCGATTCACCGGTGTCAACTCCCTGTTGTGCTCTGGTCAAAATGGTCCTCTTGATCAGGATCTTGTCCCGTCTGCCGTCGAGTTCCTCGTACTCCGAGGCTCCTGCACGGACTACGCGAATAATCCGTTCGTCACCGCCAACGGAGCCGACGCGCATTGTCAGCAGTTCTTCTACGGTCCGAATGGGACTGCATCTTCCCCGCCATGAATACATTGACTAGCGAATCCCAGCTACTGGCCCAGCCGGCACCAGTCACCTGTGTATCAGCTTCTTCTTCGTCTCGACTCTCGAGTCAGCCATCCGGTTTGGGGTGGTCTCTTTGGTATGTGGCAGTAGTGGGCTGCATGCGCTCCGCGGCTTTCGGCTTCCAACGCGCCGAACCGAGCCTGGCTGGCATCTGAGATCAAATCTGGAAATAAATTAAATTTTGCAACTGGAATTTATACCATTAGCACTGCTAAATTAATGTGCAGACTATTTTACTTCGGATAAAAACCGGAAAAGTCTTGGCGCGAGCGTCGTGCTGTGTGAG
The DNA here is from genome assembly GCA_022702605.1 of Microbotryum scabiosae. Classification (NCBI taxonomy): domain Eukaryota; kingdom Fungi; phylum Basidiomycota; class Microbotryomycetes; order Microbotryales; family Microbotryaceae; genus Microbotryum; species Microbotryum scabiosae. Next base: position 191,449 of record JAHWDV010000017.1, on the reverse strand, counting down.
ACTCGAGTGCGCGACCGCCGACCGCGGCCAAGCTGGCCAACTTCGAGCTGTGCCCAAAGCCTCCCAAAGCCGCGAAACAGGCGAAACGAAGCGTTCATCGCCTCGCGTCGATGTCCTCCTTCGCAACGTTCGCACACCCTCAGCCGTAGCCCCGCCGGCCTGTCTTCTCCGTGAGTCGCATATCCCCTGCCCTCCTCATACGGTGAGGAATCTGTCCCAGCTCCCCCTTCCTAGGCTCCCAGTACAATGGCCATGGTGCCGGCTTGGACTTCGACAAGCCGCCCCCTTTTTTCCCGCGGCTGGGCTGACCCATGGGCCGATTCAACTCGATCATTGCAGTGTTCCCATCGACCCCAACAACGCGATACCACCTCTACCGTCCAATATGGCCCCTGTCTCTGTTAGTAGTGCTTTGCTGATGGTCGCACCCTTAGCCGGGTGATCGACGTCTCAGTAGGCATGATCTTTCCCGAGAAGCATCCCAGCTCACCTCGCTCCAAACTCCGCACGGTCCACTTCGCTCGGCCCTACCGCGTGCCGCATGGACCGTGTATACTCCTCTCATCATTTCCCCTCTCTGGTAGGCCAAGTCCAAGAAGTCCGCCACCACGGCCGCCAACTCGCACAAGTTCATCGTCGACTTTTCCGGACCGGCCAACGACAAGATCTTTGACGCCGCCGCGTACGAGAAGTTCTTGGTCGACTCGATCAAGGTCGAGGGCAAGACAGGCCAGTTGGGCGACAATGTCAGGATCGCCAAGGAGAAGGAGGGACAATTGACCATCATGAGCCAGATTCCTTTCTCCAAGAGATACCTCAAGTACTTGACCAAAAAGGTGACTTTTGATTGCAAATCTCTGCAAGTGCCACACGACATGGTCGGCAGGTCACTGACTCGCCCATTTCGTTGGCCGGCTTCGCAGTTCTTGAAGAAGAACCTGATGCGCGAGTGGCTCCGTGTCGTGGCTACTGACAAGAATACCTACACGCTCAAGGTTAGTCGCGCGTGTGTTCTCGACGTGCTGTCTCGACTTGGGTGCTGACACCCCGCTTCTGCCCACCACATCCAGTTCTACAACGTCGCCTTCGATGGTGCCGATGAGGAGGACGCCCAATAAACGTCGTCTCCCTTTCAGCAATCGTACCACACACAAAAAAAAAGAAGGCTCATCAACCAACCCGTTGTTACTCACAAACGATTCGTCTGTGCTATCGGGCAAGATGGTTATGTTTTGGCTTTCTTGATGGGCCTTGGAGTCGATTGTAGTTCTTCTTTTGCAATATTCGATAATTGAATCCTCGAACCTCTTTGTATTGTGGCGTTGTCAGGTGACAACGACGACTCTTTGCGCATGACGAAAAGCATGATCCGGTTGATTGCGCGAGCACACTCTGGCTTGCCTGCTGTGAATGTAGATGAAGGGTAGACGTGTAGACTCTGTGCAGAGACGAGACGAAGCCTAAGGAAAGGAAGCACAAGGAAAGTGAAGGAAATCTTAGTACCACGTGCCAATGTGGATGGGGAGTAAATACGCGGCTAGCTGAGAAGTCGTGCGGTGAATTGTCACATAAGCATGAGCTGCAGAATGCTGTAGCTGAAAGGGGTCACAGGAGGGGTTGTTCAATTCGAACTCGGTGTTTCCAACTACCGCATCCAAGATGTGGAAAAATCCCTCGCTATTGGACAAGGATCGTGCAGCTGTGAACCAGATCGAGCTTCACCCGCGAGTGTTTGAGAAGGCCGAGCCCTTGTTCGAATGCAATGAGTTTACGCCGCAGTTCGACTCGACTTGCTCGGAAAAAGGCCGATGCACCTTTGGACGCTCTCAAATTGACACGGCTCCTGTTAATTTTTTCACTCACGCAGTGAAAAAGGAAAGAATCGCTCTCGAAGCGTAAGGACCCACGACGCCCTTGACGAAGTTCTTCGGCGAGCCGCTCGACTCAGTCTTGAAGCAAGTCGTCACGAAGGTTTCGTCTCGCACCGGATCCAAAGTGATCATCGAGCCTTCTCAGGTGCTCCTCTTGCTTGCACGCCAACTGGGCGCTTTCGTCATCACGACTTCGGATAAGGAGTGGAGGATGCAGCAGCAGCTCGAATCGGCTGACTTGCCCAAGTTGATCGAGGCTGAGATCGACGAGACCCGAAAGGCTGCCACGTCGCAGCAGAGCGTTCATGCAGCACATGGACAACGAACCACCCGCTTATTAGACTAGGAAAGCCTTTTCTTGAAGAGAGATGGGGTGCTAGACAATTGCGAATTCGAAAGACGGATGGACCCGAAAAGAAAACGAAGAATTTTCAGAGGGTGGCTTGGAAATAGCTGCAGCAAGTGGGCACAAATGTCAAGAATCCGATATATTCCTCCAAAATTCTCACCAGGTTCAGACAGGGGCGCTAGCTACGTGCGGGTGTGAACTGGCGCCCATCATCCGGTGAGATTCATTGCGATGGACGACGAGCGAGTTTCGACGCTCGGTCGCTCTACATATCTGCCTGCGTCTACGCTGGACCACCTTACGCTACCGACCCACTGTTTCGACATCTCTCTCTCCTGTTCCCATCAGTGACACCCTCAGAACTGAGTCGAACTGTCAAAATGTCTCGCTCTACCCTCGGCACGACGTGGATTCGGACTATGGAGAAACATTCGCCAGTGCGTGGCAGCCACAAGTTCTGGGTAGACTAGCAGAGGCATTGACCGAAACGTTGCTCAACATGTAAACTGTTCCATGACATTCCAGACGGACACTGCCTAGACACATCAGCTACTAATTCCCTGTTGGTGATCAGGCAACCCGCCTTGTTTGCAAAACGCCGCGTCACTGCAGTCGAAGTTCTCTCAGCGGGATCCAATTCGGAACGAAATCAAGCATGCGATTGCATTCGTTAACAAGGAAAGGTTAAAGTCTAATTCTGATTTTGTGGTATGTATACGATTTCTGTGGTACAAGTATACGATTTTTGTGGTATATGTGTACGATAAGACATTCTTCCTTCCCTAAGGTGCATACTTGTCTCCGAGGTCTGTAATGGTGATAATCCCAAGTGAAAGGTCAGCATCGAAAGTGAGAAGCAGTGGCCACGAGACAACTCACATCGCCATGAGACCTTGGTCGTCTCCTTCAATCCGGTAACCTTGACAACCCTCTCGTCGCCAGGGATGAGATCCAAGGCGTTGTCGCTCAGCTTGACGTCGTCCGAGAACCAAAGCGTCCACCTCTTGACCGGTCGCTCGGCCTTGACCGTGATCTCTCCCTTGGCCACATCGACCTTGACGTCCAAGTTGACAGCCCTCTCTTCGGGCAGGACCAAGAACTTGTACGGTTCAGGGTAGACCAAGAATCTCGACAAGACCTCCTTGGTCTTGCGATCGACGATCTTGGCCGTGACGACGACAGCAGCCTTGGGATTCTTCTCGTATTTGGGAACATCCTTCTTGATCAACTCGTTCGACTGGTTCGCGGTCAACGTGAAGCCCGTCGATTCTTCCAAGATCTTCTCACCCGACAGCAACTCGAACGCCCCGACGACGAGGGTGACGGGCAGTTCCTTGACGAGACCGTTGACGGCTCAGATCTCGACCCACTCGGAATCGACAAAGACCGACGTCTTGAACGGCTCGGGGTACTCCCGCTTGTTGTAGCGCTTCATACCGCAGGCAATGGGTGCCATTGATTGCTTGATCGCATAGTAGGCAGGCTTGGGTCGTTCGTAGTGGTCGACAATAGACCACGAGCTGGAGTTTGGAATGGGGTTTACGAGTGAGTCAGCTTGTTTCGGGATGAATGAGGTGGACGTCACTGAGACCACACTCACGTGCAAGGGTAGACATCGTTGAGCTGCCATACCAAGGCACCAGAGCAGTAAGCTCGGCCGGGGCCCTTGAACTCGCGGCGCAACGATGAGGTAGAGCTCGAGACAGCGCTCGTACCCCTCGGCTTTGTTGTGGCTAGCGACGGTTCGGCTCTGGACCTGGCGCTCGGACTCGTCGCCATCGATGAAGTCGTCCATGGTTCGGATGTCGGGAAGACCTTGCATACCGAACTCGGAGACGAAGCGACCACTGCAAAGGACAGAACACAACAAGAGTCAGTTCGTGTCTCGCTGCCTTCGCCCTTTGCCTTTGGGAGCCAAAACGACTAAGCGCACCTCAAAAGATCCCAATCCTAGTAGCTCTGCTGCGATCCATGCCAGACGTTCCATTGGTGAATGTCACCCACGGTTTTGTCCGTGGTATGTTTACCACCCCAAGGACTTCCAGGGTGATAGTAGACGTCGGTGAGGGCGTTGACGACCTTGGGCAAGGTGTGCTCGTAGATTTCACGCGCAGGGAAGTTCGTCTTGGTCCAATCGCTCGTGTGGTCCTCTGGGTCGTATTCGAGTTTGAATGATTCGGCAATCTCTGTTGGTTGGGAGTACGCCTGGGTCAGTAGTCAGGTTTCAGAGCCTGGAGACGATAAAGAGACCTACGGTAGTCCTCATTGTTACCCGCGTAGATGGACATGCAAGGGTGCGAACGGAGGCGCAGCACCGCAGCCTCCGCCTCTCGTCGGACACTCTCCACAAATTCGGGGAACGCGGGGTACGCTCCACATGCAAACATAAAATCTTGCCAGACGAGGATTCCCATTCGTCGCAGGCGTCGTAGAACCAGTCGTGCTCGTAGATACCACCACCCAGACTCGGATCATATTCTGATTCGAGTCGATGAGCAGCTGCAGCCACGAACGGTAGCGCTCCTCGGTTCTGTTGGTGATGAAGTTGTCGATGGGGATCCAGTTGGAGCCACCGCTAAACTGGGCGACGTTGTTGACCTCGAAGTAAAACGAGGTACCTTCTTTCTCCTTGAGAGGTTCCTGAACGAGGCGCAATCGTCGGAAAACGAATCGCTTCGAGACGGTTTGCAGGACCTTGCCATCCTCGGAAATAAGATCGCATTGGGCGGTATAGAGAGGTTGACCACCGAGTCCAACGGACCACCAAAGCTCAATCTCGTCGGGCCTGAAGGACTATTCAGCCTTCTCGCTCGAATTGCCTCCGGTCGAGACCTTTTTGAAAACCTTGCCAGCAGGGTCGAACACAGAGTGAGGTTGGTCGTCAATTGCTTGTTGGTCACCTGGACCTCGAGCAAAAGAGTCGCATCGAGCTTCTCCGAGACCAGAGCGACAGGGTGCAAGTCGATGATTCGGTCGGCGAAGATCTCGACGCGGACTTCCTTCCATGGACCGGCGGTCATGAGCTTCGGTCCCCAGTCCCAACCCCAGCCTAAAGCGGCTTTTCGGACGAACAATCGAGCGGGATCGCCGTTCCACAGAGGAAGATGCTTGCCCTTGCCCAATTTCTGTATGGATCAAATAACAGAGAGAGAAAGAAACGCCAAGTCTCTAGTCAAGCGTGTCGGCGATCACGACAAGTTCGAACGACAAGCACGAACTTTTTGCTCGATCATTCGGGTTTTGATGACCGCCGAGGTGAAGACAAACAAGAGGTGGTTCTCGCATTGCTTAACATGTTCCGAGACGGTGACACTAAGGGAAGGGTGACATGTCCGAGACGGTGATGAGCCATAGTTTCGGGATGTGTGTCGGCGCGGCGCCTGCCGCCGGCTTTCAGGGGGAATTCCAACTGACCGCTCGGGAGTGAACATGTTGTCGCTCTCCAGAATCTTCTTGCCATTCACTACGAGCCGTATACTCCGAAGATCAGTCCTGGCTGCATGTATTCGGTTCCACCATGACTCCTTGGCACTGTACGACTCACACAAAACGGTAGCGAACGTATCGAGGCCGTCAAAAGACGAGGTCGACCTTGTCGCTCTTTTGGGGTGCTTGTTCGAGTTGGAAACTGGTACGGTACAGCCAGTCCTCGTCTCCGGCCCATTGCACGAGCTGTAGGCCAATCGTCGCAACGCGAGCGGTCAATAATTGGCCGGCAGGCGCGTGGAGTCGGCCGAACATCCCCCTCGAATCGCTCGGAGGGCCCCACCCCCACTTTTGGGCGGGACTCCTCACCCCCACTTTTGGGTGGGCGTCGAGGGTCCCCAAAACGGCTCTACAGCACGATGAAGGGCCTTTATGGATGCTTACCTCCTCGTCGCACTTCTTGTAAGGGTCAGGGATCTTTCCGACGGCCAAAAGCTCAACCTGGATCATGGACGGCATCTGCACGCACGTGGTCCAGCCCGACTCGAGCGCCTTATCGCCGACGATCTGCACGGGCGAAGTCAGCGCCATGACCGGCGACTGGCGCCATTCCCACTTGGAAGCGTCCAAGGAGAGGTTCAGCGTCTTCATGGTAGGTTAGATACGTCGTTTCTGAGCTAGGTTCAAAAGCGGTGAGGGTAAGCGAGAGCGAGAAGAGAACGGGAAGGGGAAAAGGAGGATCCTGATCCATCAGAGGACAAGGAGCGCCGTCCGAAAATTCTTTAGGCGAAGTTCAACGGCACGGACCCGCTTCGGGGGACAACCAGGCGATGTCCTCCCGAGCCCCGCGGTATCACCGAACCAACATCGGGCCAAGGAACAGGTGACTACTGTACCCAGTCATTGAGCTCCACCAGAGGAGGCATTGCGGGGTTTGAAAAGACCTTAGTCATACTTTTTTCTTCACGGATCCAAGTGTGAGCGCGCCGGCCCCAGAGCGGTCTTTTCTTGTTCGGGCCTCGCTTGATCACGCCGAGGCTGATGAGTCACTCGGACGGGACAAAATGGGAGGCTGAGCAGATTGATTGGCTCGATGGACATCACCTCTACCTGACTGAATCGATGCGAACAGTGCCGAAGTGTCCCGACAGCTTTGGCGCACTGCGGACGTCTCGTGGTCGAACCGGCAGAATGCAAGCCGAGTCGACTTCGCCGAATTGAAGTAATGCCTAGGAAACCAAGGACGCCTTCCCTGGGCACGGAGAAGAATAAAATTGATGCACATCGATGCACCGCCGTGCACGGTCAGCTGACGGTGTCGCCTCGAGGTCCGGCCGTTGGCAAGCGCGGGTAGGCCGTGGGCAGGCGCACTTGGGCACGGGGCGACCTGGTAAATGACCGGTCCCGGCACGCAAGCCCAGAGCAACTTTCAAGAGGTGCAGAAATCTGCAGTTCGAGACGCCTGGCAACCGCCACCAAGGTTACACGTGCTCTTGCAGCTGGGCGGTTCCCTTAGCATGTGCTCGCTTTGTGAAACTGACGCGGGCTGTTGAATGCACTGGCAAAACTAGGTACTACCCGCCCTTCGCTCGTAGCTCCTCGCTGCCGGTTCGCGCTTCACGAATGAGGCCAGCCCCGCCCCTCTCTCTTTCTCTTTCCTCGTCGAACTCGTAGAAAGGTCCACTGCCACCCACGCTTCGCACTCGCCCTCTCCCTCTCCCTTGTGCAAGGTCGCTCGATGGTCCGAGTATAGAGTGATGGAGTTGTGTAAGTTGCTTTCCTTTGCTCGTAGGTACGATCGGCTGAGTCGTTCTCTCCTCGCTCCTCACCCCGCGCTCGACGCTCCGCCCACCCCTGCCCCTTTGTTCTGCCCTTCTTTCGATCAGACGCCTGAGGCGCATATACTTCGGCTCCATCCGGTCGTCCGCATCGATCCTCGTGTTTCACTTTATCCGACATTGTCCATCGTTTCATTTTTCAATGATCGTCGTGAGTCACGCGGTCTCCTCGCTATTTCCCCCACCCCGGCTCGCCCTGAGCGAAATGCCAACACTTGTTCCCTTTATTGGATAAGGGGTGGAGAGAACTTATCTCGGATGGTGGGACTTTCGAGTCCCATGGTTTCGGCCAGGTTCTAAGATCCGGCGGGGGTCGCCTTCAACAAGCTTCTCAGGGTGCTGTCGCACCTCGGTCTTCTAATCCACACTACCTTTGCATCACCATCAACCAAGTCTTCGTCGGCGGAGACCCGTCTCTGCTGTGAACGGACCCGCCGAGCCATATCAATCCCCTTTTCCTCAGCCGAGCGCCTCCTCTCCTTTGTTAAGCATTCACCCCGTTTCGGTTTGGGCAAAAATTCCGACTCTGGAAAATCCACCACTTGTTTGGTATCAGACAACGTGGTAGCTCTATTGCACCACATTTTGTTTCTCTTCTATGTGGCCCATGCGTTACTGCCTTGGGGCCAAATTTCTATTGTTCAGTACTGGCTTGCGGTAAACCTTGCCGATCTTGGCAAGCCTGCCAGGGCGATACCTCTTTGATCCTTCAACGGATGGAAAGTCTACATGAATCGGCTACCTACCGGAATGAGGCTGATCTGGACATTTAGGTGTGAGCAAGCCGAACTGATGTCACGGAAAAGAATATCCAGAAGTCGGATCCAAGGCAAGTGCAAGTTGTAGCGAGTTGGGGCGTGTGGATCATAGACCCTGCCATACCTCGTTGAAGAGTGTCAAAATTCCTTCCAACTGTCGCAAACTCGGTACCAAAACCGATGGCAGGCGCTTGGAGAGGCCTGGCGATTCCTCATCACTTGGGCTGTGTAGGTACCTAACGAATATCCACCTACCCATCTACCTACGTAGGTGTTTACCTAGATACTCTTCCCAAAAAGTCGGAGCACTTTGAAGCTTCTGGCAGCCGTCTGGGTCTGCGCTCAGCCTAATTACTCAAGTATTCTGCACCGACTGCTATTACCTAGGTGATTATGGTGAATGCTCTAATAAATCCGTCAAAATTTGATGGCTACCACATCCTTGGCTACGGAGGTAAGTGTAGAAGGAATGCCCTCGGTGGATCGCATGTCGTTCCAGACTTGTTGTTCCTGGGCTTCGTTGAGCTTGAGCGCTTGAGCGGTAGCGGTGGTTGAGGCAGGTGTACATTCTATACGTCAGCGCTCCATCTTCGCTTTGCCCTTTCTTAAGGAATCTTTCCACAATGGTCCGAATCAACTTACTTGCACCAACTTCCGCGCGTTCAACCGTATTTATCCTTCCTGCTTCCTTCCCAAAGGTCACTCACTCCAAGTCGTCCACGAGCGCTGGCACGACCTCGAGTCCCTTTCTACCTCACCCGGTACATCGCCTTCCACTCCTCATCTCCTTCTTTCCACGCCCTAACGATAAAAATGGGACCATGGGTTGTACCTCTGGAACGTTTGGAACCGCAGTCCTGGAGGACCGCATGTTATTAGGGGCCAGCTTGCAAAGGTCTCAGGAGTGTTAAGAAACTCGTCCAAGCTTATTCGCCTCGATGGGAGGTGATGGAAGAGCTGTTGAGGATCGTGAAGAAGCACTGTTGGCTTTATGCGTTCCATGATGGAAGAAGAAAGAGGTGCTAGCGCTTTGGGAATCGGGACCGATGTCAGACGATCGACTGAGCGCGGACTTGAAGTCGTTTAATCAGCCGCCGACAAGTACTTACGCGATGGCTCTTTTTCGTTGTGCAGTGTGTGACATCAGTTTCTCCGACGCTGAAGGAAAGAAGGGAACAGTGGAATGGATTACAAAATGGGGGGTGTCGAAAAAACGTAGTGAAACGAAAAGTGGGTGAAGTTTTGGGGAGCTTGAAAAAAAGTTAGATCGAGTCGGTCCGAACGAATGAAGATCTCAGAAGCCTTCGGATGTAACGAGGTACAAAACTGAAGTTCCGGAGGTCTTTGAAGGTCGATATGCTTGCAGATCCGGTTCCGACATTCGGTATTTTGAAGTTCCTTGAGTCCCCCAAGAGTCCTCTATCGACCCCTCCCCAAAGTCGCAGAGGTAAGGCATCTAGATGTCGTCCTGTACGAAAGCAAAACGGAAAAGAACAAGCAAAAACCCATCAGCCGAACCATCGACAGGTAAGCCTCTCCCTCGCAGTCACTGCGACGGACAATATCCACATCATCGACCTCGTCGAACTCGACCATATCGTCCTCTTCACCCGCGCCAAACGTATCCGTCTCGTTGATTTTCGCCGTTTCAGGCAGCTCGCCATAGGTTTTCAGATTCCGGGCTTCGTCCGAGGTGTATTTCTGAATGACGTCGGCCTTGTCGTCTTGAAAGTCTCGGAGGGAGAGGAGGATGATGTCGCCTTGGTTGATCCAGACCTGGGTCGGGGTTGGCACCGACGGACTGGGTTAGATCCAGTGACTGATTTCTGTACATGCACGCGCTCCGTGACCGACCTTTTTCCTCATCTTGCCACGGATGTGGGCCAGCCGCTTCTCGCCGTCAAAGCACATGGCCTCGATGCGCCCGTTGCCGAGCATCTTGGTCACCTGCGCGTACTCTGAGGGGACACATTGGGTCAGTGTCGGAGCTCCAAGTCGTTCCCATGTAGGTCCTCCCCTAGCACTGACCCTGGCCATCCTCCTTGAAGACCAACTCGCGCTTGTCGGCCTCGTTCTCGTTCTTGCCTCGTCGACGGTTTTTGCCTCCCTGTGGTGTTCACCGACCCAGAAACATGGAATATGTAGAGTAACGAAAAAAAAAGTCGGTTTGTATGCCCCATGCCACACGCGTCCTAGAACGCAAGTCACGAGAGCACGGAGAGACGAACGGACCTTTCCCTTGTTCTACTCCACCACACACCGCGTCGACCGATCGGCACCGGAGATGGGGAGGCGCGATATCGTGTTCTTGTCAGTACAGGTCACTCTTGAACGCGGTTTGGTCGGGTGTAGAGCCCCGAACGCAAAGATCGTCGACCGAACCAATGAACGCGTGCGAGCGCATCGCCTCGACCAGACAGCTCGTGCCACAGGAGCACAGGTGACAACGACTACATCATCCAGAGCCTGCACAGCATGCACGACGGCGTTCGGACATGCTCCACACCGTCGCTGTCGAATCCGAATCGGCGTCGTTGGTGGATAGGGGGCACACTACTGACCTTGGGCATTTTAAATTACGGTTGGGTCGTGTGGTGGTGTGTGTGAAAGGCACGGGCGTGTAATGACGAAAAAAACCCGGCTGACGGTCGACGAAAAAACCCGGGCTGACAACCGTTCGCCTTCCCCCGCGAGAGCCCGGGCCCCGCGTCTACGCCTGGGTGTCGAGTCAGGCTTGGGGGTCCGATTTGAGCTTGGACCCATGGGGCGTGAAGGATCACTTTCTCCGAGTTGGGAGTGGGTGCGCATCGATGATGAGGGTATACAGAATACTGCACGTATGATTTTACACTCTATCCAGACCCATCCAGCTCCAGTTAATCAACCAACACGAATCCGCCCAACCTCTTCCCTCAAGCATCCTGCCAATCGATCGAGCCCAGGATCAACGTCTTCCTCGGTAACCGCCCCGGTAAAGGACTCAGGAGGGTTACTTTCTTCTTGGCTTGGTCGATCGCCGACCTAGCAAAGTGACACAGGCAATACCCCTCGTCAGTCAAACTTGCCTCCCCTCTGAACCCTCAGATATCAAGTACGCTCTCGAGTCGAGCAAGAGAAGAAACTTACACATAAACCCACCCCAGCACCCCCTTCCCAACAACATCCGCATCCTCACTCCCCTCCAACGCCTGAGGGATCCCAAGTAATTTGAACAACAAACTTGACGGTGCGTTTGACGCTTCCAGATCCAAAGAGACGAGATCGAGGTCGCCGACTGTGCGGCCGAATCCGATCGGTAAAGCCGAATCGGGGGCTTGGGCCGAGAGGGCTAGGGGAGGAAAGAAGAGATATTAAGATAGTGTGCTTCGTACAGGAAGAAATACGCGAGAGAGTGGGTCTCAAAGTGACTTCCATCTCTTCCCACCCCACTCACCTTCGCCAATCTGTACGATCCTCAGATCCTCAAACTTGACGATGATGGAAAAGGGCGACAACACACCCGTCGTCAAGGCTGGTCCACCGTAAAAGTAGGAACGAATTTGAGCGTCCTTGATGCGGCGTTGTAGGGCGTCGTCTGGTTCGGAGGCCTGGAAAAGGGAGATGGGGTAGGTGTGAGCTCGTGGGTCCGAATCGCACGCTCCCCTGTTGCGGGTACTGACCCCATTCGCTGCCGGTACGCGCACTACAGTGACGGTCTTGTTCGTATCCAACAGCTTCTTGACTTGGTCTTCGAGGCGCTGATTCCCGACGACGAGGACGATGTTAACTGACGGTGCAACAAAAGAAAAGCGATCATCAGTGACCAGAATTTTCCTCACCTCTCCCCATCAGAACGCCTGCTCAACTCCCCCAGCTCCCACCCTTGCCGTACACCAGTCATACAAAACTCACCTTCCAGCGCCCTCACGGCCTTGCCCACCATCGCCAACCCTTTCCTGTCCGCCCATTCGCCTGGCGTATCGACCAAACAGCCGGCTTTCCATCCCATCAAACCCCCGTGCGCAAACCTGTCCCGCAGACTCTTGCCGACCCTTTTCAGCAGGTGTTCGTACAAGGGCAACGCGTCGGAAGGGTCTTGATGGCCGAACCAATAGACCAAAGGGTTGACGGTGGGGGCATAGGCTTCGATCGAAGGTGCGGGTGTCCATGGCGCCGAGTTCGAGTTGTGCGGAAAAGGAACGGGCGGTCCGGACGTGCCTGATGTTCCAAAGGGATTGACCGGCGTCGTTGTGGGGAGTAGGGCATTGATGGGAGTGATGGAAAGCGTCCCCGGGATGGTCAACCCGCCTTCGCTCGTATCCAAATTGACGTACAGGGCGCCTCCACCACCTTTGATCGTCGCTCCTTTGCCACCCTGTAAAGCGCAGGCCTCCCTGACCCTCCAATTCAACAACGACTTGATCAACGACGACTTGCCCGCGCCTCGTTCGCCCACGACCAACACCCGAGGAGGAAGGATCTCGTCATCTTGCACCCGGGTCCAATCGACCGCCGCTTGACTCGTACTCGTACTCGGTCTCGCCTCGGCTCTCATCCTACCCAGCCCCAAATGCAACGCCTGATAGACTGTCATCGACCCCTCATCCCCTACATAACTACTCTCGACACGGCCTTTGACTTCGATCGTACACCCCGTCGGAGTCCATACGCACGCTCGTACTTCCTCCCCAAAGGGGTGGGGTTTATGGGGCAGCAGTTCGACGCCAAAAGTTTCGGCGAGGCCCGAGAGAAGCGTTATAGAGAGCGCTTCGGACGGTTCAAGCTCGAAGGCGAATTCGTGGTTCGGGGGGAGGTCGATGATGCGTGTCGGGATCGAGGAAGAGGTGGAGGTCATGGGAGACGGGGAACGGTGGGGAGTGGAGGCGTGGAGGGTGGGGATTTGGGACAGAGAACGGAGAACGGAGAACGGACTTAGGGGTGGTCCGGGTAGGTGCTGATGTGGGGTCGTAGTGGAGTGAGTGAAAGACGAGCCAAGCCAACTCGCTCAACTCGTTCGAGTGCACGTCGTGGAGACTCGGAAGAGCGCCGAATCACAGCAGGGTCACAGCTCAGCACTCGGGCGCTCGGCGCGCAGCTCTCAGGCAAGAGAACCTAGCATCACACGGAAACCTGAAAAGAGCATCTGACGTTGTTCTGGCTGAACCGTCGTAGTAGGGAACGGGAGTGGTACATGAATACAAGCTAAAACCCGCCCTCTTCCCCACCTCATTCCCGCTGCTGCTCCTCCGCTTCAGTCGATTCCGTTGCCCCTCCACCTCATTTCTCCCAGCGACACTGGGGTACCCGAAATGACATCCATCTTTATACTGCATTCTTGCAACGCTCCTTCCGTTGATCACGCCTTCAAATCCGCCGACCCAGCCTTGAGCGCCACAATCTTACACCGCCCCTTACCCACGACCATCTCCGCGTTGTTCTCCAACTTGAACGTTGGTCGATCGAGCGTAAACGTCCACACATCCTCGACGTGGTTGTACACCTTCAACGGGCTACGAACGGTGGCCTTGGTTTTGAGGTGCGAGCTGAACGCGAGCGTGGCGGATTTGTCGAATTGCGCTAGGAGCTTGAGCGCGAGTTGAGGCGAGAGATGGCCCGATTGGATCAGTTCGTCCAACGATTCCATCAGGGCCAGTCCGAGGCTGTTGGATGCAGTGTAGGGTTCAGCGAGGCGAGGTAGCGAAGGACCGCGCATGGGTTGAGGTGTCCCCCTCCCGCCCCCACTCTCCCACACTGGAAGGACTCACGAACTACGACGGTAGGCCTGGTAGAAGGGGTTCTGCGCCGTCGTACCGACCGTACTCGATCCCGCTTTCGAGCTTGACATCGATCGGGCTTGAACGGCGGGTGAGCCGTTTGGACTGTCGATGACCGACCACGCCGAGTGACCGCGAGACGGCTCCGCACCCGCGCCAACAAATGCACGCAGGAGTGCCGAAAATCGCTTTCAGGATGAGTAATGAATGGCCCTTTGAGAAGGTGTCCCAGTCGGCCCAAAGTCATACCGTTGCCAGCGCCGGGACTTGGCGTGGTACTCGAGTCGTCGACCCAAGGAATCATCGAGCTCCAACACCTAGCATTACATCTTCGAGCCCTGAACCCATTTGATGGGGTGCCCACCCTCCCCTTGCTTCATTCAGCAAGCACGCCGATGCTTCACTCTGGACTCTTCCCCACCCCCACTCGCGGCGAAACCGGCCCAGATCGCGGAGCCAAATCGGAACTGTGGAGTCGCCGTTTAATTCTCTGGCGATCCCGATTCGTGGCGCTACAGTCTGTACTCCATTCACATCACTGCCTTGGTTGTACGTCCTACCTACCTGATTTATCGAGTCTCATTTATGCACTGCAAGCCCCCTCTGGTATTTGACACCTCCTTGTCTTCTTCCCATATGATCTTCAGCCTCCCATTTCCATCACAGTCAGCCAACTCACTTCTAACTTTGTCAAAAGCAACTGCAACTCCGGCACGCATCTCTACTCCTGTGTTCCAGCCTCTCGATCAGTCGGAATCTTTTTCGCTCCCTCCGGCGTCGTCGAGGCGACCTTGCTCGTCCTCCAGTCGACCCTCTCGATCGCCGCTCGCTTCGTTGTCGGACAAGGCAAACCCTTCGAAAAATGCATCATATTCCACACCAACCAGGTTGCCAGCAGTGAGTGTGAGTTCCCACTTACAAGCTGCTGGCGATCAGTCACCTCGAAGTCAGCTCGGTTTCTGAGCTCCTAGCCTCGGGCGGAGCTAAACTCCTCTCCCACAGACGAGGAATCCATTGCTAGACTGACAACCACTCGGAAGAGTGTCTAGGTCATAATGAAGCGTGTGGTTTTCAGATTGTTGCTCTAGACTAGGATTAATCGGCCACGGTCATAAAAGCTGGGACGAATCGGCCACAATCAGTGTAGATCACGTGGCAGTTCGTCGCGGCGTTGAGGGCGCCGTCGCGGGCGCTGCGTGTCGTCTCAAAGTGCACTGAATTCTCGCGACACCGGATGTGAACTCCCACCCAAACCAAAGCGGTGAAGAGGGGAACAATCTTGAGGATGGCCGAATTTCGAATCCTCGGGAAGTGCATTACATGCCACACCAACGACATTGCCAAGAGTGAGTCTTCTTCCTTCTCGGCCACATCAAAGCCCATTCGCTTAGCCTTCGCACTTTTTTTGAGATCCCTCCTCGCGCTTCGCCTCGACGACTGCTCTTCGACTCCTCACCTAAGTTAGGTATCTCAGATAACAGATATTGACTCTCGATTTTTCGATCTCTTTCCACTTTCTTAGACAACGCCAGCGTGTCGTGCGCGTCACTCTACACGAACGCGACGACGTGCAGTCGATCGAAGCCTTTGACGTGCTCGTGCAGCGAGCCTAACTCTAAGCGCCAGTAAGTAAATCGCGTTTCAACTCCGTGAATGAATCTCGCACGCTGTTCCTACCAGCACATCATGGCTGACTTCGACTCTTTACGTCACCCCTTGTCGTCTGCTTCGATCGTTCCGGTGCGCAGCCATAGACTACAGCAAATCTCCGGCGACGTACCTCAGCACCGACAGTGACTTCCCTTGAATTCCTCCGTTGTGAGGCTCGTACCTACTCTTTTCGGACGACTAGTAGACTGATGCAATATCGTCGTTCGCTGTGGCACCCTTCAAGCCAGGCTATGCGACCACCGTCTTCTCCTCCGACCCCACTTGCATCTACGGTACCCTCTTCCCTTTCTTCCAAGGCTACGGCTTGCCCAAGCCCCTCTTGGAAAAGCAACAGCCTTTCGAGCCCCTCACGCTTACGAACAACCACCTCGGAACGTGTGCAGCGAATCGTCCCAAGGCGCGCGGTGAGTGATCCCGTTACTTAAGTCCTACTTGGCCTCTCGTCTTTATTTGCAAGGACTGATTTGTTCATCGCCACTGCCTATGGTAACAGCCGTCGCCCTCACGGACAGCAACGACAACGAATTTCTGACCTGCTTCGGACGAAATGGTGCTCTGGATTCGAACGTTGTCAAAGCCCGAACGGGTACGTGTTCCTCAAGGGGAAGTGCAAGGATTAGGGCAAGAACCCCTGCGTCTCCGCCAACGGCGCGTAGGTCGCTTGCCAGGGCAACCCCATTGCCCCAGATGGCTCTAGCCCGTTCTTCTGAGCCAATTTTCAGGAGCAAGACTCACTGGGCATGGCTAGACGCCGTAATCTTTGAGGTTGTGCTTATCCAGTGACCAATGCACCTACCCAGTTTCGCTGCCTTATTGTACCTTCGGCACCTCTTGCACACTGTATACTCGGTACTGACTACTGCAAGCCCGTTCAGCGTCTGTACACTGTCCCGGGGATGGCCCCCTGTCTTTCGACGCGTGCTGCCGCAAAACCTCACCAACACCTGATTACTGGCTTTGCCCCAACAGTCGGCTAAGTTAGTTTCTTTCTCACGGCGCCCACTCATGAAACGTAACTGTAAATCACTCGAACACAACGTGATCTCTATTTGCCCGGACGTTGAAGCATCAAGTCCCGAGACTCTTCCCCGATTTTGGGTTCGTGCATACTGTGATAGTATTAGTGAGAACGTGAAAGCATGTCCTGGCACCCTAGGGGATTATGAAGTGCTTCGGATGTAGAAGCAGCCGTCAAGGGAAGACCGGCTGACGTCCAACGAGCTGACCTGATCGGCCCGGCGAGAGTTGGCGCCCCACAAGCATTCGAGCAGTGGCACATCTCCTTGCGAGGATGAGGGCTAAGAAATCAGCTCTCGGGCCATTGACTGCTTTATTCAACTTGCACATTTCTCCACCAAGAAGAGCACGGTAGAATCAAGATCCAATCGCAAATGAACGCCAGAGAGACTCGGACCTTAGGTCGGCTCCGCTCGCCGAGCCAGGCAAGTGGAACGTGCTCGCCGCGTAAAAGAGTACGAGTCAGCTCGACCTTTCGCAAGCAGTGAACGTGCAGCTATATATAGGTCATCACGACCCACAACATGTCGTCCACCCGTGGGACGTTTACGATTTGCACATTAGAAAGTACGACCAAGAGGATGGGTTGTTATTGGCTTCCTTTCCTTTCTTTCTTGTCTTCCTTCCTTCCTCTGTCAGATTCCTAATTGTTCGGCGGCGCTACCCCACGCGCGCGAGCCTTCGTTTTCAGCAGAGCCTCCTGTCCGACTCGACGCAACTTAGCGACAAGGCTTTTCGATCCACTTTACGTGCAGCCAACAATTTAATACCTCTGTGAGCATTTTCCCTCGAACCCCAGGCCAAAAACCAAGCTCATCTGCCCCGTCCTCAGACAACAGGGCACTCCCGTCATCGCGTCATCATGTACGCCCATCTCCTTCAAAACACGTGCGGCTCACTCCTCGCGCTCGTCACTTTCACCCTCTCCCTCTCCCTCACCTCCGCCCAACCCAGTTTGACGGTCACCTCATCGACCAAGGATCTCGGTAATGGCGTTCACGTCCCCGGGGCGATCCCGAGCAATTTGTTCGAACCGCTGCAGCACCATTTGGCGTTCGGCAAGGATTACCGCACGTTGTACATCAGTTGGGCCTCGTTGTGAGTGTACTTCTTTCTCATTCACATATCTATTGTCTTTACCCTGTCATCATAGGTGAACCACCACCAATCACCACACACTGATGACCCGACCTGTTTCCCTCCGTTAAACAGCTCGTTCATCCGCACGCCGGAAGTCCGCTTCGGCACCGATCCGAACAGTCTCAACCTGACAGGCACGTCGCGCGACTCGTCGACGTACCCGACCTCGCGCACGTACAACAACCACGTCAAATTGATGGACCTAAAACCCAACACCAAATATTGGTACATGGTCAGTAACCTGGTTTTCTTGGCAGTTTGGCAGAGGGAAGGGTGGTGCTGAAAGTTTCTCGCGCAAATAGGTATCGTACACAAACGCGGCTTACGCCGCCTACCGCCCCAAGTACACCTTCAGAACAGCCCTTCAAGCAGGCGATATGACCCCGTTCTCCGTGGCCGCCTTTGGTGATCTCGGCCTAATGGGTCCCGATGGTCTTTCGACCCGTATCGGCCCTTTGGATACGGCGACAAACACCGTCCTCGGTGCGAACGAGACGAACACGATCCAGTCATTATTGCAGAGTGCGGATTCCTACGATTTCATTGCGCATTTCGGGGATATTGGGTACGCTGATTACTATGTGAGTAGGGATGTTCTGTTGAGGAGACGCCATGCCCCGAATCCTCGACTTACTCCCCAAGCAATATTCTGGCGCTCTAGCTCCGAGCCGCCACGGAAGGGTACTTCGACAACACCCCTTTCTTGCCTACGACGGAGATGATCGGCGTCGGTTACGAGAGTATCAAGGAACAGTTTTTCGATCAGATGCAACCTGTGACGGCGAGCCGGCCCTGGATGGTCTCCCCTGGTACGCCGGGTCTCAGTGCCCTGTGACCTATTGAGACGAGTTGGTTGACTGACATGGGCTGGGGGCAATTATTCTTGCTCTCATAGGTAACCACGAAGCCAACTGCGACAACGGTAAGTTTTAAACTTGACATGCCTTATCCCCAAACCTTTCGGACCCTCTGACTCTTCACCATTCCTTTCTTCCGCGCTTGATAGGGGGTTTCTCACCCAAGGCCGGCGCCGGTGTGAACAACTACACGGACGCGAACTGCCCCGTCGGTCAGACCAACTTTACGTTTTACATCAACCAGTTCCGAATGCCTGGACCTGATAGCGGTGGAGTCGGCAACTTCTGTGAGTCCGAGGAGAATCAGGCTGCTTCTGCACGGTAACTGGGAACTAATGCCGATCGGTCGTGAACCAGGGTATTCGTACAACTACGGCATGGCGCACTTCATTTCGCTCGATACCGAAACTGATCTCGGACACGGCCTCGCGGGCCCGATCCAGAACACGACGAACAACCACAACGGACCTTTCGGCGTGACCATGAACGCGCAAATCGACTGGCTCGTCAGCGATTTGAAGCGCGTCGATAGATCGAGAACGCCTTGGGTCGTCGTCTTTTTGCATCGTCCTTGGTGTAAGTTCTAACCTGGGGAGATGATAGGCACGGAAAAGGCTTGGATCAAAGGGTCTGATCTTTCAACGCTTTTCCCGGGTTTTAAACAGACACGGCCGTGAACCCACCGAAGACCCCTCCGGCATGGCAAACCGCGTTCGAAGGCGTCTTCCAACAGTACGGCGTCGACATCTACATGACAGGTCACGTACACACCTACGAGCGATGGTCTCCTCGCTTCAACGGTACCATCGATCCCAAGGGCTACAACAATCCTTCGTCCCCTTGGCCCATCACCGTCGGTGCTGCGGGCCATTTCGATGGACTGGACACCTTCACCAACGCGAACACGAGTAAAGAGTGGTTCGGAATCGACTCGATTTATGGATGGAGTCGATTGAGCTTCTTGGACCGTCAGCATGTGAGGTTGGACTACTTTGCCAGTGGTAATTCGTCGATCGTCGATTCGCAGACGCTATTCAAGGAGCACTAGATGAAGAATAAAGGAGGTATATAGGGGGTGATTTGACGGGGTAGGATCGATGATACCGTAGATAGTCAGGTTAAAAAAACGAGCAATGAAAAGGAAACGACAGTCATAAGTAATGACTGGCTTGGGAATGCGGACTGCTGCTGCGGAGAGGGCTTGCCGGAGTCCGATCGCGGAGCCGACGACACAGCCCGGCTTAGGTTTCCGCAGCCTTCAAAGGTTTCTCCCGAGTCGGACGGTGACAGGGGAGCAGATGAGACTGAGCTCAGCCCATTAGTCGTCAGAAGAGCTCGACAGTCGGATCGAAGGTTCGGTGTCGCACAGAGCGCGCGTCATCTCGGGGATTGGTTGGGATGGTGGAATTTGAAAACGCAGACAAAGGCCGACATGGCCTGTTGTGAGCCAGCGGTGTGAGCGCTGAACCTTTTCGCCTCAGCCTTCGATGGTTCAGCCCATCATACCTATGCAACTCTGCGCAGAACGAAGGTGCTGAGGTTTGGACCGCTGGATCTGGACCGGTTATCGCGCGGGCGCCGGGGTGATTTGGGATCCCTCTTTATCAGATCGTTCTATGATGACGATGAGGCTGTGTGCACGGATGCTGCGGCCCTGACCGTCGACATGCGCGCCTGGCTGCCGCGTCGGAGTTCCGAGAGCCGAGCTTCTTAATTTGCAGCCGTCTCAGACACACGACGCTGGGGTGATGCGAGGCAGCTGTTGCAAGACAGACAGGATGTGTTTCCTAGGTAAAACGGAGTTGAAAAATGGAATCAGTGGTGAAAGTCATGCCCTAGTCGTGTTGGAATCGTGTAAGGGGACTGCCTGCTGAAAAGTCGAGGGGAGAATCGCCCGGGCCTACAGGGGAAATCGTCGTGGGATGGGCTTTGGGCCAAAGGGGGCTTTAAGCAACGTGCCGCGTCTAAAAAAAAATAAAAAAATTAGGCCCGTTGCTAAAACTGAACGCAATTGCCATTTGCACGACCGACTTAGAAAGCGAGATGGGCACGATTTGAAATTTGGAACGCGCTCACCAAAACAGGACCGAGAAACCGAGCACCGAAACCGTCCAGGCGTATGGATGATTCTTCTGGGTGATGCTCGGTGATGAGTAGGCGCGTGTTTCTGTCGGTCGGCGCCCTCTGGGAACCTCCCTCACTTTCTCCTCTCGCCCAACGTTGGATCCTTCGACGCCTCGACCGCCCGTCGCCTGCCTGTAACGCCCTCTTTGCCGCTGCACAACTTGCCACCGTGATCGCATTTTCATGCCCTTCTTGTCGCCCTTCGACCGCGTGTATCCCCCCTCCTCGTGTCTGCCTCTGCAGGAGCTGCAGCTGCCATCGGAGGTGCCGGATCTCGACCACCACCTGACGTGCCTGCCCTTTTCCCCGCTGAGCGCCGCCGCGGCCGCCTTCTTCGGCTCGCACGACTACCACTCGCTGCAGCACTCGACCCACATCAACCCCAGCCAGGCCAGCAACGCTTCGTCGCCCCCCTTCTCTGATCCCAGCTCGGGATACTCGTCGTCATCGGCATCGGACTCGTCGTCGTACGCGGATTCGCCCCCTCCCTTCAGCTTTGACGACGCCGGCGGCGCTGCCGTTGGCGCCTTCTCCTCGTCCCGTCCGTCCGCCGCGGCCGTCACCATCTCCGCCAGCACCGCCCGCGCGCGCGCCGAAACCCAAGCCGCCCACGCTCACGCTCAGGCCCACCCCGGTCTCAGCCCGGCCGCCGTTAACTCCGCATCCTTGACGACGCCCAACACCACCACCACCGACGGATCGTCCTACTACTCGACCTACGACTCGGACTACTGCCCTTCGACGAGATCCACCTCGCCAGCATCGTCGTACGTTCACGCCTCTCTCAAGCTGGATCAACAAGCCTTCGCCGCCGCGAACGGCTTTGATTCGCCGCATCAACACCGGAATCCGCAAGCCGCTCAAGCCGAGTCGTACTCGGCCTTTGCCTCCATGAACCAGGTAAGTCTTTCTTTCTCTGTTCTTTTGATCCTTTACGTTGGATTCACCCTCACCCTATCGTGCCCGAGGTGCATTCGATCGACGGCACGCGGGGCGCACTACCTCGGGCCGAGATAGGGGCGACAAAGGGGCTCTAATGCCGTTCGCCGCGTCCCGTGATTGGCTCTTGAGTTGGAGGGTTCGGCATCATGACGACATTCCACGAGACTGACCGCTTGTATTCCTCCCTATTCTTCCTTGTTATTCCGTTCACTAGTCTGTCACGATGCCCTATTGCACCGAGGCTCAGCTGCAACAAGACGCGCCGATGTACCAACAGGCTTTGGTTCTGCCCCTTGCCTACGCGAACTCGTCGTCACCCGTGTACATGCAGCAAGCCCAGACTCTCCAGCAACAACCGCAGCAGCAGCAGCAGTACTACTACAACCAGGCCATTCAACGTCAGCAACAGCAGCGCCACATGTACGCCCAGCAGCAACAAGCCCAGATGTCGTACATGCAGCATCCCCAGCAGCAGCATCCTCAGCATCAGCTGCCGCAACAGACCCCCGTCGCCGTTGCGCCCGCGTTCGAGACCGCTTCGGGAACCTACTACTTCGTCCCGTCGACGACGATCAACTCCTCGGTCGCTCAGGCCGCCGATCCTTGGTCCGCGATGCGGGAGCAGATGCAGCCGCCGAGTCAGATGGTGTCGCAAGCCCAACAGCAGCAACAGCGGCACCAGGCGATGCAACAAGCTCGTCAGCTACCTGCCCACCAAATCTCGCCCGTCATGTCGGCCCCTGTCGCCTCGCTCGGTCGCGCCGACTCGCCCTTAGCGGCTCCCCTCGCTCGCGTTCCTATCCGCGACTACACGATCTCGGGTTTGACCAAGGCCGCTTCGACGATCTCGGCCTCGAGGAGTCAGTCCAACAGCCCTGTCGTGCAGTCTGAGGTGGACGAGCTCTTGCCTACCCAATCGGACGCCCCGCCTTCGCCCAAGGCCAAGACCATCGAGGCGATGACGACCAAGGCATCGTCATCGTCCAAGACGCGCGTCCCCAAGCGTGGTGGTCGCCGCGGCGCTTTTTACGGCGAGAGCACGGGCAAGTCGGAGACGAAGCGTTTCGTGTGCCCTTACGAGGAATGCGGCCGTGCCTTCTCGCGCAACTTCAACATGCAGTCGCACCTCAAGTCACACCTCAACATCCGCGACTTCAACTGCCCTTGCTGCCCCAAGAAGTTCTCGCGCCGCCACGACCGTGCTCGCCACTGCGCTGCCGTTCACGACATGCACGACCTTGCCGATAACCTCGATCACCAGTCGACGGGCACGAGCAGCCACCGTCGCTCATCGCTTGCCAGCTCCGGCGGCGACGAGTCTGACGAGGACGAGGACGACAAGGCCGACTCGGCCTACCGTGGTTGAAGCCGATCCTTCGCAATCCCCTGATTTTCAAACCAGATCTTGCTCCCGCGAGGTTGGCCCTGGTCTTGCGCTTGTTCAAGCGATGTCTTTCCATAGTCACTGAGTGGTGAGTTCACATGGGTCGTTGGCTGTATGCTCGCATTGCTCCGCTTAGTAATTGACCTAGACCTTCGTACCTGGCTGCTCCTCCCCTCAGACTCCGGCACCTTGTTCATTCTCGACCCAACCACACCACCTTATATCACACCAACTGCTACCAATGCCTGGCCTCGGTCTCGCGCCCTTTCGACGATCGCCCACTCCCACCTCCTCTACCTCTGGGAGTGTGGTGCTCTCGACAAGTGTCGCCGGCCGGCCCCTCAACTCCCCACTTTGCTAGCGAATCGATCCCAGGATCGGCGAACATCTTTGGATTCCGATTATCGACCCAGCATCGAGCCCGCCCATACCTTGATACCTTGCCACCCACCCACTCGACCTCGCTTTTCCCTTTCTCCCGCGTTCAGTCACTTGAATCATTGGGTGAAGCCTTCGCCTCCAGACAGCACTCCTTTCTCATCATGAGTTTGGGGCTCTCGCGAAGTGGGAGAAGCGTGCGACCCTACCACAAGTCTGTCGTTGGGGCGTGACCCAGCATGTCACGTTACACCTCGGCAAGATATCAACCCATGGCCTGCTCTTTGTTTCAGCGGTCCGGAATCCCCCGCCCCCCCCCCCCCCCCCCATGTTCGCCACATACATCCTCAGTTCACCATACTCGATTCGCTTTCTTTCGGGGCGCCGTTCTCTTCGTCGTTTGTCCTGTTTCTTCCTCCGCCGTCCGGATCAAGACAACAACACACGAGGGTCGTCAGAACCGCGTGGATCGTAGGCTTCTCTCTCTTCCTTTCCTCTTATGTCTCGTTGCTTGACCACACGGTCAGCTTCGGATGAGGACACGGTAAGAAGCAGGGATCTTCACGCCTCTCCTGTTGAACAGCCAGATACCGCTTTACTCATCCTCGACCTGACCCGGTCGTCTTTCGAGCAAGTGGTCCCAGCTCCTTTCTTTTTCTCCATCGCTTAAAACCTTCAAAAAAGAACCACATCCATCTTGTTCTGTGTTCTTTCTCAACCTGTACCCATTATTCGTCTCGCGTGACCCGCCATCTTTCTGTTCGATTCGCGTCGCTCTCGCGCCAATTTTTGTCGGCCGAGATTCGCGTACACTAGCTTTGATTCGTCTTGTTCGTTCCTTTTTTACTGCATCCCTGTCTTGTCTCCTTCTATCCATGCCTTGCGAACGATGAGAGTCATTGGGCCTGATTTCTGGGTCGGACGGTTCCCCCGAGGTCGCCAAAGGTCTGAGCTTTTTTCGTTGCCCGCCCAACGCTGCCCTGTCTGTCGCGCGACATGTGCGCCCTGTGCCGGCGACTCTTCCTCTTCTCTCAACCACGCCGCCGCTTAATTTCTGATCGATCCGGCCGCCGGGGTTTTGTCCTGCGTGGCACTTTCATCGACCCAGACCAGACACGGACGTACGTTGTCCCTCCATTCCTCCTCCGTCCACGCTCTTTGATTAGGGCAGGAAGCGCTGCGGGGATGGGGTGCCTTCGCACACTTACGGCAGAGTAGAAAAGCCTCACGCCACCCCAGCAACGGACAGGCGGGTTGCAGAGAAGGTGTAATGCCTTATTTCTGTCCCTCTTGGAAGCTGCGTGTGTGGCTGGGGCTTGTTCACCTCACGATCCAAAACCATTAGCATGTAGTTGCCCCATGGGTCTAGCCGTAGGAAGCGCCATGGGTTGAAGTCTGCTGTTCGATGACCTGATTCGTGGCACATCCCCTCATCCATCTCTCCGTGCAATGACCGTGTTCACCTCGCAACCATCCGATCTCGATGTACGAGTGACATCGCTCCGCTTGGACCTTATGCGACGTGGAGAACCGTGAGTCGCCCCCTTTTTTTTGCTCCGCTCACGCCTCTCCAACTTTCTTTCTTCGTCTCCACCACCTCCCTCTACACTTCCGACCCACTCGACCTCTTCATGATGATCTATTCAAGTAATCCACATTGTGACGCAACCCCTTTCGGAAACTTTTTTCGATTCGCCTCTCCAGGCGCATTCCCTCGTCTCGTCTCGAGACCTTCTCTTCGAAGCGAAGCTTTCCCTGAACCTCGAGGTTTGGGAAAGGTCTTCGGTTCGAGATTGGGTTACAGGATGGGTTCATGGAATTGGGTGTGTTGAAAAGGGACTATGCTTCGGCGTACTTCTTTGCTCGGATGAGGACGTAAAGGCGATGCTGATAACCTATCCCACTTTCGGTCTCTCTGTTCTTGCCTGGTGACTGTGGTACAAGGGATCTGAGCTGACGTGTTTGGGCTTGTATTCTGTGCCCCTCAGATACTCTAGGGGAACGTTGTGTAGCGCATTTCGTTCAAATTTTGCAACACGGCGTTTATGCACCATCTCGCAAGACTTTCCGTCCCGGCTCGTCTCGGCTCGCGATCTCACTGGAGAGCTGCACAAAAAACGTGTAGGATACAACTGAGGCAGAGTATAAGGTATAGTGTCTAATGCAGGACCAAGTTACGTACTCGAAAGAGCAGTCACGAACGACGCAGCCAAGCACAGCTAGGGTATCCACCGAGGAGAGGAATCGATCTTCATCCGCTAAAGGTAAAATGCCATAACCGTCGCCAAGGCCACCATAACACCCAGCACACACGTCCAGACCAATGCTCTCTCTCCGACGTTCCTTGTCGCCGCTGCAATCATCTTTGCTGCCGGCGTCAAGGCCGAGTTATTGACCGTGCTCGAGTTGCCTCCGAGTATGCTGATTCCTGTTTTGGGCGAGGAGATCCCGTTCGTTTCCGTGCCGGACGTTGTCGACCCCGAATCGCCTTGACCTGTCATCATTGTGGTGTTGCTCGACCCTGAAGTACCATTGTCGCCATTGTCGTCATTGTCGTCATTGTCGTCATTGTCGTCATTGTCGTCGTCGTCACCGTGATCGTCACCATCAGAAGAGTCGTCCCCATCGCCACCGTCCCCAGTTGTGTCAGAAGATTCATCTTCACCTGACGGACCAGAAGAGTCATCGGAAGTATCCTCACCGCTCGCTCCCTGCACCGCCTTTTCAGCCCCCGGCAGCACACTGGTCCCACCCTCATTCCCTCCCGATCCACCACCACCGTTCGAGAATGCCCACGAAATCCCATCGTCGGCCGACGTCGCGGGTGACGCTGCCGGGATCGTCACTTCCCTCACCCCTTTCTGCCATTGGTCGTACGAAGGGAAGGTCGCCGAGGTTTCGAGGTAAGGTTGCGCGTTGCCTTGGCAGACGGTGAGCTATGGGAGGTGATAGTGTTGGCTCAGTGAAGTTCAAGGGGTGAAAGCGTAGGTACAAAGGAATTACAGGCATCACTCCACCGGTGTAAGCCTTTTGCAAAGCGGGCAACCAGGTCTGGGAGACGTTCATTGTCGCGTCATTGCTGCGGACAGCGAGAGCATAGAAATCCGAGTCAGCCCCCTTTGTGCGAAGTCACTTGAGCTATAACCTCGCACTCACAGCTCATGGGCGAGGTCGATCTGTCCCTGTTGTTCTGTCGCCTTCGAGATCAATGTCTCATATTTCCTGTCAATCACGGCATTGCCCAATTGATCGACTTGCCAATCCACTGTATCATAGCTCCACCTGAACGCCAAAAAAAATCTTCTCGGTCAACCTCCCTGAGCTTAAAAGGACACTCTTGATTCGAATTAACTCACAAGACCGTCCGCATACCCAACGCGTGCGTGATTGAGCGAATCCGATCATCCGTGTCACCATAAGGAGGTCGGAAGCACTGCACGGTAATGCCCAACACGTCCTTGATGATCTTCTTGGAATAGTAAATCTCGGCGAAGGCTTGTTCGTTCGACAAGGATGTCATGTAGCGATGACTCCAAGAATGAGCACAGATTCTAGGACACGGAGAGAAGTTGTCAGGATGTGAAATTGATTAGAGATCTGAGGTGAGGAGACAGAGCTATTGATGGAACTCACTCATGACCGTCAGCCAACCCTCGTTGCGCTTGCAGGGGCCAATCCATGACGTTCGATCCGACATAGAACAGCGTTGCCTTTTGCTTCTGATCCTTGAGATAGTCGTAATACTGTAGAACGGCGGAAGGAAAAGCGATCGGACTCGCGTCAGTCTCGGTCGCATTACTTCTGTCCGCGGATTGAGCCGGGACTTCGGGCTAGGTCCGTGGCACTGACAGCGTTGTGGCTACAATTAGGTCCTGCGCGAGGTGTAAAATAAAGTAAGCTTTCAAATCAAGAGCTCTGCCAAGCTCTGCTTCCCTGATCCCTTCCAACTCACCATCATCGAGCGTGTAGCCTAGCACGGCGGGCTGCTGGCAATGCGTGATGTCGGGTGGGATGCCCGACAGCTTGGGGGTCGTACATTGCGTGCTCGTCCACTAATCCAGAAACGAGACGGAGAATCGTACAAGGTGTCAGCCCCGTGCCGTTCAATGTTTTGGATTATGACCAGTTGAAAGAATGCTGCTGCCGATCTTGTGAATCTCGAAAAGAGATCTGTCGTCCGTTTTAAGTCTAAGACATAAATTCCAGCTAGTCTTGTTTACTGGTCGACGCCGTTCGAGAAGTGTCTCCTTTCCCCCAGGGTGGCGGCAGTTAACCGGACTGGACCGAAAACTGGGACCAGCTCGGCGACCATCCGAGTTCGCCGTTGTACACGAACAGACATAACAATACAAACAATGATCAGACCCCGACTCACCCAACAATCAGGGTCTTTCGCCGTCGAATACTGGACGTTGCTCCAATCGCCGTCGGATGTACCTCGAGGAGCGATCGAGGGCAAGTTGGCCGAAACGGTCGCAAACAAGCTTGTGGCCGAATCCGTCACACCTCTGCAATAAGTGCGATATAAGTATTAGTTGAAAAGGACTATTTATGGATAGATCCAAAGGACTGACGCATGTTGTAGATCGGCGATCTTCCACACGGTTGGATAGGAGCTTTGGAACGCGGCCAGGGGCGCGTAAGTGTCTGAAGAGGGGTGCGGAAGACGGCGCGCGAGGGATGAAAGGGAACAATCGCTGTTCAGTTTGGGTTCATGATAGTACGACTATTTTGAGCGTCGCAATTACATCCTCCATGATGGTAGATCTTTAAGGAGTCATGTCGAGGTTGAAATCCGAGGCCGTCGACCGCACTCGGCCGAGGCGGCGGCGCACGAACCCGAGTCCGAATCACGATAGGAAGCCGCCGAGACTCGACTGACAATGCGACAAAAGAAATTCAAAGAGTATGTGTCATCCCATGTCACTCACATGCCGTGCACTCCTTCACGGGGTCCTTGATCGCGGCTTGGGAGAGTTGGTCGAGTTGAGCGTGCGAAGCGCCGGCGAGAAGCGCCGCCACCGCGAAGAGTGAGCACCGAGTGGGCATCGGGAAAAGGAAAGCGACTAGTGACCGTTGGCAGCTTTGGGCCAAGCGTGTTCGTAATGCCGTGTTGCGTGCAAAAGCGAGAAAGACAATTAGTCCAGTGGATCAGAAAGAGATGAGTGATAAGAGGGAAAGAAAGAACAGCATGAGAGCGGAAAGAAAAGGGTAAAATGACGTCAGTCTAACCCAAGGATGCATGTACTCGAAGCCGCGGCTGCTTGAGACATGAAGGTTCCTTTGCAGAAAGGCCAGGAGAGAAGAAGAAAAAGAAGTCTGGCTGCCGATCGGCTTTCGGCTAACGTTCGTCCGTCCATCCGTCCGTGGGTAGTGAGACAGACTCGTTGGTTCCTTCGACTGAGACTCGACGAAACAAGCTCGGAAACAGCGTTGTTGATCCAAGAAATAAACACTGTGCTGAATATGACCTCACACCGAAAGCAGCCCCGGTCAAGCTTTGCTCTGCTCAGGAGCTCCCTTGTGACGGTCTGCTGGCTCGCGAAACCAAAATAACACGGCATCATCCCTGTGCGTCGGCTCTCGGTACAAGCTTATCCAAGCGTCGACACTCTTCAGTCGGCGGTGGATTCGAGGCCTTGCAACATCGGCTCGGTTGCTCGACCGCGGGAGAATTATTGGTCCATCTTTTTGGCATGGGCCTCGTGATACTACATTATGCCGCGTTGGCAGGTACCCTCCTACAACCTCGTTATCTTCGTTATCTTCGTCATCATTGTCTCGTGTGATTGTCGATCATACAGGTGACTGTCGTCGTACTCCTGCTATCCGGTCGGTTGCCTAGAACGCACGTCATGGGATTCTCGTCAGTCCTGCGACCCCATGTACCGAGCCTGATGCCGTATATCGAGCAAGTCGCGACCTACCTGCCGCACGACGGGAAGCGAAAAGAAGTTGCCAATGACGGGTACTTGTCTCAGGAAGCTCAACACAACGGGGAAGAAGTCACTGTACGAGCCAGGAAAGAAGGGGACTCAGCACCGGTTTCGAGACGTCAGGGCGTGGGATTCGTTCACTAACCCGAACAGATTCAGGAAGCCAAAAGTCTCGACGAGCATGCCGATGAAAGGGTGCTTGACAAAGACGAGAATGACGCCAGCGACAAAGCAGAATGCTGTGCGATAGAGATGAGATCATCGGTCAGTCATTGTCAGAGACGAAGCGAGACATGTCGGCCGCGTCGCGGAACGCATTCTCGCGAATCACGATTCAACGAGTCGCAAAGTACAGCGAGCTTCGGTATCATCCGAGCAAAGAGATGCAGCAACTCACTCCCTCTGAGCTTTTGCTTCCGGGCAAAGAAGTAGAACGCCTTCCGCGGGCCGATGATCAACGGCAACCCGGCGATGAAGAGGATCTACGAAAGGGGGAGCAGACATAATTAGTATTAGTATGTGCTTGAACCTTCATCTTTGCGGTTTGCGTGGGTTGGCGTGGGGTGAAAGGATTCGAGCCGGGTGTGGCTCGGGGTCGACGTCACTCCAGCCAAGCGCAGATTCCATGCAAAGTCCTCCATCATCTAGCTATGTCCAAACTGATCCACCACACGCGAGATAGAACTCGCGAGTGTCGATGGTTGAGATATTGAACCTCGCAACGGCTGCACTGCGGCACTGCGGCGCACGACTCACGTTGCCCAGGGCCAACAAGGCGCCATCAAAGAACATGATCACGCCCAAGAGCATGAAGAAGGCTCCGAACGAGGTCAATCCAACCTGTGCACACGAGAAGCAAAGATCGAGGTCAGCTCTCCTGTGCCGCCCGGACTTCGGTGGCACCGCGTCGACGTCGTCGGCTGAGAATCGACACGTCGGATCGCGCACAGCTTACGCCGATTTCTGTGCATCAGGTGCGACAGACACGCCGTCAGTAGGGGCGAGAGCAAAGTACAAATCCTAGAGTACTGACTCTGTGCATCTGTCAACCACATATTGCCTGATCCGATGGCGTGAAGGGGGGTTGCGAGTCGCTTGGGCACGGGAAGGGAAGC
This sequence comes from Microbotryum scabiosae, assembly GCA_022702605.1. Classification (NCBI taxonomy): domain Eukaryota; kingdom Fungi; phylum Basidiomycota; class Microbotryomycetes; order Microbotryales; family Microbotryaceae; genus Microbotryum; species Microbotryum scabiosae. The sequence continues at coordinate 160,890 of JAHWDV010000017.1, read as the reverse complement.
GGCCGCTGGTCGCACTAGCGCGCAACACAAAATACACGCCGCCTCGGTGCCGATTCTGACCCGCTGTAAGGGAAGCGATTAGAAAACCGGGATTGTGATAATCGCGTCGATGGTTGGGTAATGGGATATTGGAGAATGACGATGTAGGTAACTCTCTCACCACCTCGTATGTCACAACTCTTGGTCTTTGAAAAAGTTTCTCAGCCAGCCTCTTGAGCACAAGTCCCAAGACACAGCTTTTGACACGCTTTGAATACTTCTGCTCACGTGACTCGAGAGCCAGCGTTTTTGAACCTGTTAGAGCCCGAATCTTTCCATCGGCGATCCGACACCTGCAAAGCACCACTTGTCCTGTATCGAGTCGCATCCTTAGTGACTGGGAAACCTTGGTCGAGCTCTGCCAATTTCACACCTCTTCCCTATGTTCTGCATGGTGACCACCCGAGTCAGGGCCGGTGGGTCGGCTCAACGTCACCGTCGCACGAGCAGACAAGCGCACGGCGTCACGCTATGGCTAGCCTGCGACAAAGACGGGTTGAAGAGCGATACGCCAACTATCTGAACGATGAGGCTTATGGATGCAGAGTGCACCCCTTTTTGCGGTGGGCTGGCCGGGGATGCACGAGCCCGGGTCAACTGGCTGGACCACCGAGAGTGGGGAGCATCAACTACATTCTACCCGAGGTACACCCAGAGTCCCTTAGGACGAAATGGATTCTGTTGAACACCATATCACTGTCGGTGTTCTATGGTGCTGCGCTTGGACACTGTTGTGCTAGAGCGAGAGCTCTCACGGCTTGGATTTGAACGTGGTGGTGTCGGCCACGGAAAGACGTAGTCATGCTTCATGAAGCTATTGCAGTACGATACTTGATGACTCTGGAACGAATCACAGCTCAAACATGATCGTGTGTTGAGACCTTGATGCAGATGATACCGCGGCCACTGCCGACATCGGTAGCCAGGAGTCACGTGAGCCACCGAGCGACCGGCTGGTCGAAATTTGCTCAGGCGGGTCCTGGCGGGTCGGCTATGACTGGCCCAGTGTGCCATGAAGACGACTAGCGAGTCGGTGGCTGTCTTCTAAGGTAGGGAGAATTAGTAGAGAACGACGTGCCAGCGTGACATGTGTCCAGCAGAAATCCCTGGCCGGTAGGTAGTAGGAGACGAAATGATCCTGGCAGGTCGCGCGTGCCTGCTTTCGCCCGCAGGCCCAGGCGCGACCGCCGCCGCCGCCGCGTCCCCCGTATTTTTGGTCCCGAGCTCCGACGGCCGCCAACTTCGGCTTCAACGAGGTCGGGCTTCCGATATGCGACCTCACAAGGCCCAAGGTGCGTTTTGACCTCTGAGCTACTGAAGGTGACTCTAATCAGAGGTCTGCGTTTTCTACCTGCTTTGCAGACATCTACTTTCCCTCAAATTGTGCTCAAACGAAGACCAGTAATGACCGTAGTATGAACAAAGTTTCATTTGAGCGGTAAGCGCAGCGCAATCGGCAACGAGAGAGGAGGCAGAATGGCCCAAGCCAAAGTATGAGATGGCGGAGAGGGGCGGCGCCTAGCCTTAGATGTAACAAGCATGCTAGATTTATCCTCGTGATTACTTCCTTGGTTCAAGACATTCATACTTCGCTGAGGTGCTAACAACGTAAATGGAGGCGTTCAATTCGGTGGGACTGTGTGAGTCCGGCGAGGCAAAGAAGCAAAGATGAACCTCATAAACAACCGAACATGTGTGCGAGGAAGTGTTCCTAACTTCATCCGGGGCGCGAGAGCAAGCCCCTCCGTGTGCGCGCCCGCCGAGCGCCGACGCCTCACCGAATCACCGTCAACGATGGAGGAGTGCACGGGTCGGGAGGGGTTTTGATGAGAGCAGGAGTTGATTGAATGGGGCGGCCCCTCGATGGCCGAGCAAAACCGGCGCCGGTGATCGGTTCACCTTCCCTTTGGCAACTGAGCCGCTCGTAGTAAGCTCAACTCGTATTTGAATTCTTGGCGATCGATCGGCGGGTCCGAGCTCACGCCCGGCGGGGCTTCGAGAAGCCGCAGAGGGTACTGAAAGGTCTTCATAAATACAAATATTATCGGTGCAGGATGACGGGAAGCGCCTGCATGGCCGTCATTTAGAGCGAGTTTTAAGCGGCCTAGGTAGCCGCGACTGGGTCACGGCTGGAAATGGGGCATGATGACTTCGGGGCAAATCTCGATCTCGACCCGGAGCGGCGGCAGGGTGAGCAGCGAGGGCTAGCTCCTCAAAATGCAGCTGTGCCTAGGGGCTGCTTGTGGAAGCCGAATACTCGTGTGCGGAAAAATTGCCTCGTTAGTCGCCAAGAGGGAAACCCAAGGTCCCTGTCCTGCAGGCCCAACCTTGTAATTGTGACGCCCCGGCTTCCGGCTAGTGCTCGCGCGCCTGCCCCATCGGGCCACCCTTCACCGGGTCGGAAAGGCTCCCAGGAGCTCGAGGCGCGAGCGCTGTCGCCGGTGCGGTCGGGAGCGGAGTCGGCACCAGTGGGACGCCGGTGGAGATGATGCGTGTAGGTACCTACCATAGCTATGAATCCGACCCACAAGCCCAAGTCGGGGCTCCTTGAATTCCCTCCTCGGCTCATGACACCCCTCAATCGATGCACGCATGGGTTGGAGCAAGTCCGAGGCTGCCCGCGTGCTCACCAACCTCCGCCTCGCTACCTGACCTCAGCCGATTGCGATCGAGATCCGTACTCTCGAACCTCAGTATCTTTCGAGTTGGGTACATAAGCTGCTCCACAGTCACGTTGTGCAGACTTCGGACTGGGGCGTATCTCTTGTCATTACTCTGTTTGCGTAGCAGCTTGGGTGAAAAAGCGATCACCTTCATTAAGCCAAGGAACTCTGATTTCCATCAGCTCGCGCAGCCGGAAAGTTTCAATCCGCACACAGAGCTCGAGTCGTAACTACACAATCATCGGAAAGGGCACTAGTACCAAATGCATGGGCAAACTTGGACCGATGGAGAATCATCGGTGTCATCGAATCTCGAGAGGGAGAAAAGAGGAGTCGGCGCCCCGGCTCCCTGTAGCACCTTCACCTGGGCTTGGAGCTTGGACCGGGAGAAGTGCCTATTCGGGTAGGTCGTGCCTGGCGCGCTCCCGGCTTGCGGCGTCAGCTGGAGCACAAAGCTTGCGCCTGTGCTTCAATTCCATGACATCAGTAATTGTTTTCCTTTTTTCACATGCAGTAAAAATATAAGTCAACAACATCAAAGGGCGGACTGTTCACGTTAACACTCTTTCTTTCCTTCTCATACCATCCCCATCATCTTTCCAAGACTTCCCAGCTCCCCAGCCCCAGCCCCACCTTCACCAACCCCTTTCCCCCGACTCAGAATGTTCTTCGCTCGCTCCGGTGTCATAGCCTCGACCTTGCTCGTCCTCCAAACGACCCTCTTGTTCGCTGCTCCCTTGTCGGAGCAAACCGTGCATGAGCTTGAGAAGCGCATCACTTGCCACACCAGCGAGATCGCCATCGGTGAGTCTGGTCATTCCTCGACGACCTCGATCTCCTCCGCCTCACGGCCCTTTCACTAGTTGCTTTGATGTTCTCCTCTTCCTCGGGCCCCTTCTGGGCTACTACTCCTGGAAGGGTTGACCCGTTCCGAGTCGTTACGATGGCATGTATTGACTCCTTGGCCCCTAATCTTCTTCTTCGCAGACAACGCCTGCGTGTCTTGCGCCTCGCGCTACACGAACGCCACGACTTGCAGCCGTTCCGAGCCTTTGACGTGCTCGTACGGTGTACCCAACTCTAAGCGCCAGTGAGTGAGATTGACGTGACTGTTATCCTCCCACGAGTTCGAAAAACCACCAAGGCTGATCTTGGGCCCCCACCCACTCACTGCCTTGTCTTCCAGATGCGCAGCTGTCGATTGCAGCAAAACTCCTGGAACCTACCTCAGCACCGATGGTGAATACTTGACTTCTCCAAACCTCTGATTTCTTTAACTCCGGGTCGCCAGTGAACTGATACGGATTATCACTTGCGGCTTCTCTTCCAGGCAAGCAATGCGTGGACTGCGTCGACCTCAATGCGTTGACATGCACCAACTCGACGACCCTCACCTGCGCCCAAGACTACACGCTCGTCGCCAACGAGTGCATCTACGGCACCCCATACGGCCAGTTCACCGGTTATGGCTTGGCCAAGCCCTACTTGGCCAAACAACAGCCCTTCAAGGCCATCACGGCTGAGGACGGTGACCCCCAAAACTGCGCCCGCGCCCAAACCAAGGCTCGCGGTGAGGCATGATTCGTTTCGCCTTCGCAATTTTTTGTCTTCGCGTATTCTTATCGCACGCTGCCTCTGTACTCAGTCATCTACTTCATCGGCAACTCTTTCGACCCTGCTACCTGCACCGGCCAGAACGGAGCTCTTGACCAGAACGTCTTGAAAACCACCGACCCTACCTCGGCGGTTTTGCTCAAGGGCAACTGCACTGAGCTCGCCAAGAGCCCCTTTGTTACGGCCCAGAAAGCCGGTCCTGCCTGCGAACAGGTCTTCATCGGCCCCAACCAAACCCTCTGAACGCTCTCGCTACTCCTCACACTCCCTAAGCAAGCGCTTTGAGATGACTTCTCCACACCACCGTTTCCCTGTTCCCCACCAACAGACCCTGTTTCTACAGTTCCTAAATCAAATCAGCAACATGTATCCAGTAGTCTTTATACACACCTTATAACATTAGTGTTTGCTTTTGCAATGATCCTTGCGTCTCTGCTTTATGCAGATAGATGCCCATCCACCACCCTACATGAATTCTCCTTACAGACATAACTCATCTCCCTCAGAGACGGAGAGAAGCCAACAGTTAGCCAAGCCTAGCGCATGGCTCATGTAGCACTAATGCGCTATTTCCTCCCGCCGAGATCCGCACTTACTGTTCGCCAATCGAGAGACCTTGTTTCGCATTACTACGGGCCACAGGCATTAGAAATAGAGATCACGCGCACCTAGCTTCTTCAGTTCCCTCCTCATCGGGCTGACACCAGAAGCTAGGTGAGTACTGGTGTTCCATCTCTCAGCACTCTCGTAGATGATCGGGTTGACACCAGAAGCTAGGTGTAATCCATATAACTTGCATCTGTCAGCTTAGGTCACCAGTGAGGCTCGAGAGTGATCTCGCGCCTTTCACTTGGTCGCCGTGAGCGGTGCTGCCGTGGCTTGCCAACAAGTCTTCATCAGCACTGAGACCCCTTGCTAGATATTCCTCTTTTCTGAGGCGTAGACATGACCAACCAAACAGACAGTCCGGTTCCCATTATTACCAGAGCTTGAATCATCTCTTTTAGCATGTAGCTTCTAGTTGTCACACCCGCACCCCTACAGCACTACATCCTTAGTCCCTGGCTGCGAATATCACCGCGTCTCTGCGTCTCGCAGATCGATGCCCCCACTCATCATCACCAACACGTTGCTTTGCAAAGAGAGTCTGAAGGGTCTTCTAGGTTGCGTCAGGCCTTGGCCGGTGTACTAAGATGGACAAGGGAGGTAGTGTTGCACATCTGTTCGCATCCTATTGACATCACAAGGCACAAGCGGATTCTTCCTACAGCAGCAAATTCCACAACTGTATGGATGGATCCCTTTCCTCCTTCTACTTTTTCCTCGCGACTTGCTCGGCCCGACGTGCCTTGACCCATGCCAAAGCTTGTCGGCTCGGATCGGTCGGGCACACACGAACCAACTCGGTCAGATCGGCCACGGCTCGATCCCATAGGCCCAACAGCGCCAGCGCGTTCCCGCGTCGGTACAAGGCCTTGACGCATCCTGAGTCGAGTGCGAGCGCATAAGTGCAGTCCGAAACGGCTTCCGAGAATTGCGGGCGCCCCCCGATCTTGAGACGAGCGGCGGCGGCGTTGGTCCAGTACGTCGAGTCGGTCGGGTCGATCAGTGACGCCGTGGCGAAGCACGTCAGGGACTCGGCCCATTCCGAAGCAGCAAAGTGTTGGTTGCCCTGCATCGTCGATCGATGGAACATTAGTCCCGCTTAAATCGTCGTCGAACCCCGCCACCCAGAGCACAAACTCACCAATTGCTTTTGTTCATCCGCGACTCCAGCGTTCAGATCGGCACCTTTGATCACCTGCTTCACTCCAAGCTTGATCAACCAGTCCCATTCCTTCAGCGATCGCTTGTCCTCGGGGATATTGACGACCTCCTGCATCGTCATGCGCGCGTCCGTTTCAGCCCTCGTCGTCCCATCGCGACTCAAACGCAGGGCCCAGTCGAGCGATCGAACACCCCCGAGCTGGGCCATCAACGTGATCAAGTCTTCGGCGAGCGCATAAGGTTGTTGCGAGATCATGCGGTCGATCGCGGCATCGAACGCGTCGCTCCAAGCGACCAAGAAATCGGCAACGCGGTACTGTCGCTCGGTGCCGTGCCATTCGGGACCAGACAACTTGCCTTCGCGCAGTTGCGTGTGGCACCACTTCATGAACGTCTGCTTATGCATCCCACCGAGTTCGATCGGTTCGTTGCGATCGGCCTGCTCGCATTCGGTCAAGCGCTGATGCACCGTCGCGAGCACTTCGGGGTGATTCGATAAACGGCACGCGCAGACTTCGCCGAGCTGCGCGCGGAGGACGTCCATCAACTTGCGCAACGCCACAGCCAAGACGCGCTGGGTGAATGCCTGCACGTCCTCTTGCTGCAAGCTGGACCACATGTTCGCCATGCCGATTTTGGGGTCGGCAAGCTGGGCCATCACGTCGTCCATCTCGAGAGGATTGCCATCCGCGTCTGCCATCTTGCCCCCCGAGAGCAAATACTGCTTGGCGAATCGATCGCGCACGGCTTCGAGCGGGACAGCGAGGTTATCGATCAGTTCGTACTTGAACGCCGAGAGAAACACCTCGACGAGGAGCACGTCGAGTTGATCCCAGACGGCGAAGTTGGGCGTGTCGCCCGTGCATCGATCGGGCGAACAGCACTTGGGGATGAAGCGTTGGGATCCGACAACACGGCTCAGGTTGATGGGGACGTCGGAGAAAACGGTGGCTGTGCTGGCGTCGACGTAAGGTGGCAGAGTCGAGGCTTGAGTGGTGTCGGCGGGCATGGGCGTCGGTAGGCCCATGCCCATGTTCATGGCTGCAATCAATCGATCGGTCTTTGGAAGTATCGAAGAGGATTTTTGAGCCTGCGCAGTGTTGGCCACGGGTGCAGGAGGCTTGGCGACGGAAGTCTTGTCCTCGCTGGCGGCCTTCTTCTTTTTCTTCTTTTTCGACCCGGATCCAGTGCTGTTCGAAGGTGTCGCAGCAGGCGTGTCAATCGGCGCGGCCGTCCGACTGGTCGTAGAAGGGGGCTTAGTCGCCTGATTCAATGGCTCTTCGAGCTCGGGGGTCAGCTTCGACACGGGAGGATCGGCAATCACGGGATGCGCTTTGATAGCGAAAGCCGGCAGAGGTCCGAGCGCGGCAGGTTGTGCAGGATCTGTCACAACCTTCTTTTGAATAGGAGTAGGCACCGGGACGGATGCTGCAGTCGGTGCCGAGGCCGGAGGCGGGTGGGAAGGAGTTGGCCTGACCGGGAGTTTCTCTGCCTGTGTCGGCTTCTTGTGCACCGCAGTAGCGATGAGCTGGGATCGCTCAGGTGGGGAAAGCGGTTCATCGACGGGGTGCAATGAAGCGCTCGAGGTGTTGGTCGAAGCCGACAAGGAGCGCTGCGCCAACACGGGCCTCATCGTTCGGTCGATCAACGCAGCCGCACACGCGGCGCACCCATGTTCGCCATCGTGCTCGTACTCTTCGCCCTCGTCATCGTGCTCGTACTCTTCGCCCTCGTCATCGTGCTCGTACTCTTCGCCCTCGTCATCGTGCTCGTACTCTTCGCCCTCGTCGTCGTAGGTGGGATCGTAGGGCTGACGTCGGCTTCGGAGGGGCGAACCATGACGGGGAGGTGAAGGAGGCGGAGTATGCAGCGAAGCTGCAGCGGTCGCGTGCTTCTGCTTGAGTGAAGCCACAGGCGATGCAACGCGAGAGGTGGATTTGGTCAACGAAACGGGCGACATCGCTCGCTGAGGTAGACTCGGCATTGCGGTTCCACGGGGTCCATAGCGGGCAGGTGATCGACTCGAAGGAAGGAGCGGAACGGCTTTGGCCTTCCCTTTGGCGGATTGAACCGAGGGCGAAACCGCTCGAGGTGCGGTGGCAGCGAACGGATCGTTGACATTGAAAAAGAGCAAGTCCTTTGACGACCCTTGTCGCATCGTGAGCTCCTCGGGTTTCTTCCTCGCCGGCTCCCCGATTTCAGCGTTCGTCAATGTCGTTGCACTCGAAGAGACCGATAAGCCAAGGGCCTTGGCAGTAGCTCCGATATTCCCATTCGCCAGCCCTTCGGTTGCAGCCGCTCTCGCGATCCTCTCCTGCTCCCTCGCAACGGCGAGCTCAGACTCCCGGTTGACGAGCGTTTGGATCGCCGCCTCGAGCGTCGCTCGTTCCTTTTTGAGTTGTTCACTGCGTCGTTTGGTCTCTGCTCGTTCGTCTTCCTTCCTCGATGTCGTAATTTCCTCGTTGGCCCACCCGAGCTGCTCCGCGATGATCTCCCTCAGTCGAGCGCGCTTCTTCTCGAGCAAAGTCGCGATCCTTTCTCGCTCTTGCTTTTCCGAAACACGGGCCTTGACGCGAGCTAGCAATTCCGATGGTCGTTTGGCGGCACAAAAGTCCTGTATTCGGATCCAGCCCGCCGTGAGATCAGCGTCTCGCCTTCCATAACGATGTGTGCCTCGTCTTCCCAAAGGAACCAGACTGACCATGATCTGAATGAGGTTCTGTCCACCCACGTCACCGACGCCAAGCAGTCCCTTGCAGGCACCCGGGCCAAAGCATTCCTCAAAGTCCTCGGCGATGAGTTGCAGCAATTGTAGGGGCTGCGAGATGGAATCGAGGAAGATGTTGTACTCGGTCGAAAAAGCGGGATCGGAAACGACTTCTTCGGCCTGGAAAACATACACTGTTCAACCTTGTGGCGACCCCAGACAGCGCTGAAGAGCAATTGTGACTTACTACATCCTTGCACATCGCATGATAGGCAGCCGAAGCCCTCCGGACCTGGGGTCGCCAGACGGACGCCTGCTTCCAAGCGGGACCACTCAACGCGCCAGCAGCGATCAAGGAGCGGATGGAATTGAGCAGTGGTTGAGGTGACGGTCGCTCGCGCGGTGGGCATACGGGGAACGCGTGCTTGAGCGGCGCCGACTTGAGCATCGCCAATCCGGTCGGGGTGATGAGCGTGTGGAGGCACGGCATCGGCGACAACTTGTTGTACTTGAGCTGGCAGTGGAGGCGTAGATTGTGCGAATCCGTTAGAGCTGCTCTGGTCACATACACCATCCCAAGCCGACATGTGCACCGACCTGAGAAATGATGCCCTCGTAGGCCATGCTCATACCCGAGCTGAAGCCGACCTCTCGCAGGCTGGTCGCCCACGCCTCGTCGTCCTGGTTGAGAGCGGCGACGATGACGCTCTTGATCGCCCCTCTACCGACGAGGAGGTTGAGCTCTTCGACGACCTCGGTCGGTGTCCTGCCTTGCTCGAAGCCGGTCAGGAGCCACGCGTCGACGGTTGCGTTGACATGGAGCCAGTCGAGGATCTCGGACACGCCCAAGTAGCGCAACGAGGTGGCGAAGAAGGTCGAGAACAAGGTCGACAACGCATGGGCGACTTGGTCGTGCAGTTGCGATCCGGGTGCGGGGAGAGGTACACCGCGTTGCTGGCACGACGACACGGAGCAATGGGCTTCGCGCCCCAGACCGAAAGGTAAAGGCCCTCGAGTCGTCGTCGTCGCCGTTGGGTTGACGCTCTTGGTCGCCATGCCGTATCAATTCGGAAAGAAGAAGCTTCCTCGGGGATTCGAACGAGATGATGTCTCTCTCCTCCGAGGCGGCTTGGCTGGCCGTAGCGACGGGACTTTGGAATGCGATCGAACGAGTGATCGAACCTGCGACGACGAACAGCGAACGAGTGAGAAAGAGGAGTGGCAAGGGACGACAATGAGGGAGTGTACACCGTCAAGTCGTCCCAGTCCTTCTAGGGTGCTGGGTCCGAGAAAGAGGGTGACGTGGTGGTGGGCAGTGCAACGGGAACGTGGCGCGACAGGAGGTGAGGCCTCCTCTGTTCAGGTGCTGCACAGGTCGTGGTGCTGACCCCCGCGGCCCGTCGTCGTCGAGACGCGACTTGGCAGGGGAGATCGTGGGGTACGACGTGGGGTAAGAGAGGTCCAAGCGAACCTCGACGGTGGCTGTTCTCCCCGACTCGGTGTGAGCCCGTGTCCGTGTCCGTGTCCGTTTCTGTGCGACGTCGTACGAACCCGGTCCAGGCAGCCCAAGGCGAGCAGTCGAGCGCAGAGCAGAGCAGAGCAGAGCAGAGCCAGAGTCAGAGCTGTGCCCGGCCGTGCCGCCGGAGAGGAGCCGGTGGGCGAGGGCGGGCGTGATTTGTTCAGGATCGTAGGCTACGACGTATCGCACATACCCCAGCGTATCTCTCTGCAAGGAGTGCACCAAATAGACCAACTGCTATTTCAACCAATAAACACCCCAACGGGCCCATCACGTCCCCATCATTTTTTCGGCTCGGGGAACGCCGCTCGGTCCCTGGCTTCAAATTCGGCCTGGAAATCGCGGATGTGGCTCGGCATCTCCTTGCAACTGTACGACGAAGGCTGGGGGTCACCGGCAACCATCTTGAAGGGCCTGGAGTCGGTGGTAGACACCAAGTATCAGATGAGTGATGCGTTTGGATACGTAACCCACTTGACGAGTTGTTCGTCCGACTCACAAAATGCCTGTCCAGGTTTTCGCGACAAGCTCCTCATTGTTCAGGTCCTGGGTTCGGTACCACAACAAAGCACGAGAATCATCCTCATTAATTCTCATACCATTCTTCCCTCAAGGAAACCCTCCGCCCACTGACCTTGGCTTCGTCATTCGGCCCCGTCTCATTGACCTTGGCACTCGCACTCTCGACCCGGAGCCGAATCACGCCCGTGGCCTTCATCTCGGCACTGGTCGGAGGCGAGCGCGTGTTCTCCCAGCGTTGCGAGCAAATCGTGTTCGTTGTGACGTGCAAGGCATGGACTTTAGCCGCTTCGACGTCCCCGTCGTACGATTCCGAGAAGGGGAAGGTCGTGCCGTGTAGGACCGCCGAACGGTATCGGACCGAGTGGTGGAAACTGTTGAGTCGGCGGAGGAAGGGATCAGTAAGGAGATTGAAATCATATTTGATCTACCCCGGTGTGAACCTACGGAGTCAAAGACATGACGAACGCGTCGACCAGAGTCGCAGTGATGCAAAGGGGCTCTGCGTGGCAAGAAAGGAGAATCTCAGTCAGACCTGCGGGCAAGTCAATATCCCAACACAGGTTGACGATCTCGCCTCCATCTCCATTGTTCTTCATGATTCGAGTCACGGATGAACCTACACAGGCAAAATAAGAAATACGATGATAGCATGGTGAGCGCTCGGCAGGTTATGAGGCCAAGTGTGCCCTGTTCGGATTCCGAAGAATGCCGAGGGCCGACTGGTCGACCAGCAACTCGCGATTACCTTAACCAGTCCTCTCGCCCCAACCATACAACAACCCACAAGCAGTGAGGCTCACCATGAAGGTACACAAACACCTCGCCGTCCTTGGTCTCCTCGATCGCTGCGACCATGGGCACGCACTGAGGCAGCCCGTCGCGGTCGACGAAAGCGACGTGCACGACCGGCACCGCGCGCACGATCGCAAAGATGAGGCGCTTGTCATAGTGGCCTCGTTTGGCATACCTGTGATGCATGATGAGAGGAGGACACATCAGAGGTGATGGCTCTGGACGTCAGCTCAGCAGCGGAGGCGCCCCCGCCGAGCGGGGAGGGTTGTCGTATGGGGGGGACACGAGGCCGTGACCCCTCATCAGATCAGGGATGAGTCGTACTCACTTGACAGTGTTGAGCTTGGTCTTCTCGAAATGGGTCTCATCGTTCGACATGTCGCTCGTGGTAGGTAAAAACCACAAAAGATGATGTAAGAAGCAAAAAAGCAGCAGCCAATTTCGGTCACGAAACTGACCGAGTCGGACTCGCGCTGATTGGAGCGCTGATGAGCGGCGGTGGCGGCGGCGCGCTTCAAGCGGCTAGGTTTTCGCGCGGTCCCCCGACGCTTTGACTCGAAGCAATACCCGCGATTGGATCTCGGGAGCACGGACTTATCCGCGGCCCGTTTGGAACGCTGTTAACCGAGATTTCGAATCAAGTTGTTGACCGATTCGTGGACGATCTAAAAACTTGGAGGCGTAGATGCAACACACTCGTATTGCCCCCGAGATATTTTCCCCCTCTCGATCAGCGACTGCATGTCCGTCGGATGGTGCATCGGGCACGGAACGGACGGAAACTACCGAGTCCGGTCCAATTCCTTCGCCAGCTCTGTCTTCTTGACTAATCAGCTACTTCCGTGCACGTATCGAATGCTCCTCCTCCAGAGCAGAGATATCCGTTTCGTCCTCGAACCGGAGATAGCCGCTCGTACGCTATTTAGGTACCATGGTTGAGCGCTTGCTATGAATCACCGCGGCGGGTGGTTGATGCCTCGAGAAAAATTGAGTCGACTGCTGGGCAATCGATGGTGTGACTGGTCGGAGAGATGTTTCTTCGCGGAAGCATTAAGTTTGATAACAATTCAAGTATAACAAGTCCTAGTTCAAGAGCTACAATGATACACTTTCACAGCCCCAGCCCCCCTCGTTCCGCTGGGATAATTTGCCTACTAAGCCTCGTCGACAGACACTTCTATGACGAATCTTCGACCCATTCTACCCTTTCTCAATTCAAGAAGGACGCCACGGAGCAACGCGGTCTCAGTACCAAGCTACAATCTACAATCTGGCCATGTGCCGATTTGTCCCTCACCTCCAAGACCTTGTTCACTCCTCGGATCACGCCGGCCTTGAGGTCTTCAAAGTCCTCCAATCCGACAGAGAAACGGACTGTCCGAAATTTCATATGAAGAGGTGTCGAAACCATGTCGATTGCTAAAGGAGCATTAGCGATGTCAGGGGCTTCCGAGATGAGGATCCTCAGTCTCGTCTGCCAAGAACCTTTGCTCGACGAGGGACTCGACGCCTTCGAAAGATGTCGCATTCTGATGAGCTGTGGGGAAGAACAGTCGAGAGGGGTATCAGTACTTCATATTGATCTCTCAGTCAAAATGCGGCAAACCTGGAACAACTCGAGCTCGTTCCCCAAATGTAGGGCGACATCTTCTTGGTCGTCGAGAAAGCCAACGTCACCGTGCCCATCAAAATCTGCTTCCCATCGCCGATCAACTCGTCCACATTGTCCTGCATCATCACATGTCACAACTCTTGATCTCTCCTAGAGGTCTGCAAGGTTGAATTCCATCTTTGTGATCAGAGGTCAAAGTGCTCAGCCAGTGGGCAAGTTTGGTCGCGGTTTGGACTTGGGGGCTGATGCGGATAGAGAGGGTGCGCAGGGATCGAGGTAGGAGCCATGATTCCAGCGAGCCTTCGATGGAGCCGGCGTAGGTCCAATTGTTGGCCCCAAGGCAGGAACGCATGCGCCACATAGAAGAGAAACAAAATATGGTGCTATAGAGCTACCACGTTGTCTGATACCAAACAAGTGGTGGAATTTCCAGAGTCGGAATTTTTGCCCAAACCGAAACGGGGTGAATGCTTAACAAAGGAGAGGAGGCGCTCGGCTGAGGAAAAGGGGATTGATATGGCTCGGCGGGTCCGTTCACAGCAGAGACGGGTCTCCGCCGACGAAGACTTGGTTGATGGTGATGCAAAGGTAGTGTGGATTAGAAGACCGAGGTGCGACAGCACCCTGAGAAGCTTGTTGAAGGCGACCCCCGCCGGATCTTAGAACCTGGCCGAAACCATGGGACTCGAAAGTCCCACCATCCGAGATAAGTTCTCTCCACCCCTTATCCAATAAAGGGAACAAGTGTTGGCATTTCGCTCAGGGCGAGCCGGGGTGGGGGAAATAGCGAGGAGACCGCGTGACTCACGACGATCATTGAAAAATGAAACGATGGACAATGTCGGATAAAGTGAAACACGAGGATCGATGCGGACGACCGGATGGAGCCGAAGTATATGCGCCTCAGGCGTCTGATCGAAAGAAGGGCAGAACAAAGGGGCAGGGGTGGGCGGAGCGTCGAGCGCGGGGTGAGGAGCGAGGAGAGAACGACTCAGCCGATCGTACCTACGAGCAAAGGAAAGCAACTTACACAACTCCATCACTCTATACTCGGACCATCGAGCGACCTTGCACAAGGGAGAGGGAGAGGGCGAGTGCGAAGCGTGGGTGGCAGTGGACCTTTCTACGAGTTCGACGAGGAAAGAGAAAGAGAGAGGGGCGGGGCTGGCCTCATTCGTGAAGCGCGAACCGGCAGCGAGGAGCTACGAGCGAAGGGCGGGTAGTACCTAGTTTTGCCAGTGCATTCAACAGCCCGCGTCAGTTTCACAAAGCGAGCACATGCTAAGGGAACCGCCCAGCTGCAAGAGCACGTGTAACCTTGGTGGCGGTTGCCAGGCGTCTCGAACTGCAGATTTCTGCACCTCTTGAAAGTTGCTCTGGGCTTGCGTGCCGGGACCGGTCATTTACCAGGTCGCCCCGTGCCCAAGTGCGCCTGCCCACGGCCTACCCGCGCTTGCCAACGGCCGGACCTCGAGGCGACACCGTCAGCTGACCGTGCACGGCGGTGCATCGATGTGCATCAATTTTATTCTTCTCCGTGCCCAGGGAAGGCGTCCTTGGTTTCCTAGGCATTACTTCAATTCGGCGAAGTCGACTCGGCTTGCATTCTGCCGGTTCGACCACGAGACGTCCGCAGTGCGCCAAAGCTGTCGGGACACTTCGGCACTGTTCGCATCGATTCAGTCAGGTAGAGGTGATGTCCATCGAGCCAATCAATCTGATCAGCCTCCCATTTTGTCCCGTCCGAGTGACTCATCAGCCTCGGCGTGATCAAGCGAGGCCCGAACAAGAAAAGACCGCTCTGGGGCCGGCGCGCTCACACTTGGATCCGTGAAGAAAAAAGTATGACTAAGGTCTTTTCAAACCCCGCAATGCCTCCTCTGGTGGAGCTCAATGACTGGGTACAGTAGTCACCTGTTCCTTGGCCCGATGTTGGTTCGGTGATACCGCGGGGCTCGGGAGGACATCGCCTGGTTGTCCCCCGAAGCGGGTCCGTGCCGTTGAACTTCGCCTAAAGAATTTTCGGACGGCGCTCCTTGTCCTCTGATGGATCAGGATCCTCCTTTTCCCCTTCCCGTTCTCTTCTCGCTCTCGCTTACCCTCACCGCTTTTGAACCTAGCTCAGAAACGACGTATCTAACCTACCATGAAGACGCTGAACCTCTCCTTGGACGCTTCCAAGTGGGAATGGCGCCAGTCGCCGGTCATGGCGCTGACTTCGCCCGTGCAGATCGTCGGCGATAAGGCGCTCGAGTCGGGCTGGACCACGTGCGTGCAGATGCCGTCCATGATCCAGGTTGAGCTTTTGGCCGTCGGAAAGATCCCTGACCCTTACAAGAAGTGCGACGAGGAGGTAAGCATCCATAAAGGCCCTTCATCGTGCTGTAGAGCCGTTTTGGGGACCCTCGACGCCCACCCAAAAGTGGGGGTGAGGAGTCCCGCCCAAAAGTGGGGGTGGGGCCCTCCGAGCGATTCGAGGGGGATGTTCGGCCGACTCCACGCGCCTGCCGGCCAATTATTGACCGCTCGCGTTGCGACGATTGGCCTACAGCTCGTGCAATGGGCCGGAGACGAGGACTGGCTGTACCGTACCAGTTTCCAACTCGAACAAGCACCCCAAAAGAGCGACAAGGTCGACCTCGTCTTTTGACGGCCTCGATACGTTCGCTACCGTTTTGTGTGAGTCGTACAGTGCCAAGGAGTCATGGTGGAACCGAATACATGCAGCCAGGACTGATCTTCGGAGTATACGGCTCGTAGTGAATGGCAAGAAGATTCTGGAGAGCGACAACATGTTCACTCCCGAGCGGTCAGTTGGAATTCCCCCTGAAAGCCGGCGGCAGGCGCCGCGCCGACACACATCCCGAAACTATGGCTCATCACCGTCTCGGACATGTCACCCTTCCCTTAGTGTCACCGTCTCGGAACATGTTAAGCAATGCGAGAACCACCTCTTGTTTGTCTTCACCTCGGCGGTCATCAAAACCCGAATGATCGAGCAAAAAGTTCGTGCTTGTCGTTCGAACTTGTCGTGATCGCCGACACGCTTGACTAGAGACTTGGCGTTTCTTTCTCTCTCTGTTATTTGATCCATACAGAAATTGGGCAAGGGCAAGCATCTTCCTCTGTGGAACGGCGATCCCGCTCGATTGTTCGTCCGAAAAGCCGCTTTAGGCTGGGGTTGGGACTGGGGACCGAAGCTCATGACCGCCGGTCCATGGAAGGAAGTCCGCGTCGAGATCTTCGCCGACCGAATCATCGACTTGCACCCTGTCGCTCTGGTCTCGGAGAAGCTCGATGCGACTCTTTTGCTCGAGGTCCAGGTGACCAACAAGCAATTGACGACCAACCTCACTCTGTGTTCGACCCTGCTGGCAAGGTTTTCAAAAAGGTCTCGACCGGAGGCAATTCGAGCGAGAAGGCTGAATAGTCCTTCAGGCCCGACGAGATTGAGCTTTGGTGGTCCGTTGGACTCGGTGGTCAACCTCTCTATACCGCCCAATGCGATCTTATTTCCGAGGATGGCAAGGTCCTGCAAACCGTCTCGAAGCGATTCGTTTTCCGACGATTGCGCCTCGTTCAGGAACCTCTCAAGGAGAAAGAAGGTACCTCGTTTTACTTCGAGGTCAACAACGTCGCCCAGTTTAGCGGTGGCTCCAACTGGATCCCCATCGACAACTTCATCACCAACAGAACCGAGGAGCGCTACCGTTCGTGGCTGCAGCTGCTCATCGACTCGAATCAGAATATGATCCGAGTCTGGGTGGTGGTATCTACGAGCACGACTGGTTCTACGACGCCTGCGACGAAATGGGAATCCTCGTCTGGCAAGATTTTATGTTTGCATGTGGAGCGTACCCCGCGTTCCCCGAATTTGTGGAGAGTGTCCGACGAGAGGCGGAGGCTGCGGTGCTGCGCCTCCGTTCGCACCCTTGCATGTCCATCTACGCGGGTAACAATGAGGACTACCGTAGGTCTCTTTATCGTCTCCAGGCTCTGAAACCTGACTACTGACCCAGGCGTACTCCCAACCAACAGAGATTGCCGAATCATTCAAACTCGAATACGACCCAGAGGACCACACGAGCGATTGGACCAAGACGAACTTCCCTGCGCGTGAAATCTACGAGCACACCTTGCCCAAGGTCGTCAACGCCCTCACCGACGTCTACTATCACCCTGGAAGTCCTTGGGGTGGTAAACATACCACGGACAAAACCGTGGGTGACATTCACCAATGGAACGTCTGGCATGGATCGCAGCAGAGCTACTAGGATTGGGATCTTTTGAGGTGCGCTTAGTCGTTTTGGCTCCCAAAGGCAAAGGGCGAAGGCAGCGAGACACGAACTGACTCTTGTTGTGTTCTGTCCTTTGCAGTGGTCGCTTCGTCTCCGAGTTCGGTATGCAAGGTCTTCCCGACATCCGAACCATGGACGACTTCATCGATGGCGACGAGTCCGAGCGCCAGGTCCAGAGCCGAACCGTCGCTAGCCACAACAAAGCCGAGGGGTACGAGCGCTGTCTCGAGCTCTACCTCATCGTTGCGCCGCGAGTTCAAGGGCCCCGGCCGAGCTTACTGCTCTGGTGCCTTGGTATGGCAGCTCAACGATGTCTACCCTTGCACGTGAGTGTGGTCTCAGTGACGTCCACCTCATTCATCCCGAAACAAGCTGACTCACTCGTAAACCCCATTCCAAACTCCAGCTCGTGGTCTATTGTCGACTACTACGAACGACCCAAGCCTGCCTACTATGCGATCAAGCAATTAATGGCACCCATTGCCTGCGGTATGAAGCGCTACAACAAGCGCGAGTACCCCGAGCCGTTCAAGACGTCGGTCTTTGTCGATTCCGAGTGGGTCGAGATCTGGGCCGTCAACGGTCTCGTCAAGGAACTGCCCGTCACCCTCGTCGTCGGGGCGTTCGAGTTGCTGTCGGGTGAGAAGATCTTGGAAGAATCGACGGACTTCACGTTGACCGCGAACCAGTCGAACGAGTTGATCAAGAAGGATGTTCCCAAATACGAGAAGAATCCCAAGGCTGCTGTCGTCGTCACGGCCAAGATCGTCGATCGCAAGACCAAGGAGGTCTTGTCGAGATTCTTGGTCTACCCTGAACCGTACAAGTTCTTGGTCCTGCCCGACGAGAGGGCTGTCAACTTGGACGTTAAGGTCGATGTGGCCAAGGGAGAGATCACGGTCAAGGCCGAGCGACCGGTCAAGAGGTGGACGCTTTGGTTCTCGGACGACGTCAAGCTGAGCGACAACGCCTTGGATCTCATCCCTGGCGATGAGAGGGTTGTCAAGGTTACCGGATTGAAGGAGACGACCAAGGTCTCATGGCGATGTGAGTTGTCTCGTGGCCACTGCTTCTCACTTTCGATGCTGACCTTTCACTTGGGATTATCATCATTACAGACCTCGGAGACAAGTATGTACCTTAGGGAAGGAAGAATGTCTTATCGTATACATATACCACAAAACCGTTTACCTATATCACAGAAATCGTATACATACCACAAAATCAGAATCAGACTTTAAGCTTTCCTTGTTAACGAATGCAATCGCATGCTTGATTTCGTTCCGAATTGGATCCCGCTGAGAGAACTTCGACTGCAGTGACGCGGTGTTTTGCAAACAAGGCGGGTTGCCTGATCACCAACAGGGAATTAGTAGCTGATGTGTCTAGGCAGCGTCCGTCTGGAATGTCATGGAACAGTTTACATGTTGAGCAACGTTTCGGTCAATGCCTCTGCTAGTCTACCCAGAACTTGTGGCTGCCACGCACTGGCGAATGTTTCTCCGTAGTCCGAATCCACGTCGTGCCGAGAGTAGAGCGAGACATTTTGACTGTTCGACTCAGTTCTGAGGGTGTCACTGATGGGAACAGGAGAGAGAGATGTCGAAACAGTGGGTCGGTAGCGTAAGGTGGTCCAGCGTAGACGCAGGCAGATATGTAGAGCGACCGAGCGTCGAAAGTCGCTCGTCGTCCATCGCAATGAACCTCACCGGATGATGGGCGCCAGTTCACACCCGCACGTAGCTAGCGCACCTGTCTGAACCTAGTGAGAATTTTGGAGGAATATATCGGATTCTTGACATTTGTGCCCACTTGCTGCAGCTATTTCCGAGCCACCCTCTGACAATTCTTCGTTTTCTTTTCGGGTCCATCCGTCTTTCGAATTCGCAATTGTCTAGCACCCCATCTCTCTTCAAGAAAAGGCTTTCCTAGTCTAATAAGCGGGTGCTTCGTTGTCTATGTGCTGCATGAACGCTCTGCTGCGACGTGGCAGTCTTTCGAGTCTCGTCGATCTCAGCCTCGATCAACTTGGGCAAGTCAGCCGATTCGAGCTGCTGCTGCTGCATCCTCCACTCCTTATCCGAAGTCGTGATGACGAAAGCGCCCAGTTGGCGTGCAAGCAAGAGGAGCACCTGAGAAGGCTCGATGATCACTTTGGATCCGGTGCGAGACGAAACCTTCGTGACGACTTGCTTCAAGACTGAGTCGAGCGGCTCGCCGAAGAACTTCGTCAAGGGCGTCGTGGGTCCTTACGCTTCGAGAGCGATTCTTTCCTTTTTCACTGCGTGAGTGAAAAAATTAACAGGAGCCGTGTCAATTTGAGAGCGTCCAAAGGTGCATCGGCCTTTTTCCGAGCAAGTCGAGTCGAACTGCGGCGTAAACTCATTGCATTCGAACAAGGGCTCGGCCTTCTCAAACACTCGCGGGTGAAGCTCGATCTGGTTCACAGCTGCACGATCCTTGTCCAATAGCGAGGGATTTTTCCACATCTTGGATGCGGTAGTTGGAAACACCGAGTTCGAATTGAACAACCCCTCCTGTGACCCCTTTCAGCTACAGCATTCTGCAGCTCATGCTTATGTGACAATTCACCGCACGACTTCTCAGCTAGCCGCGTATTTACTCCCCATCCACATTGGCACGTGGTACTAAGATTTCCTTCACTTTCCTTGTGCTTCCTTTCCTTAGGCTTCGTCTCGTCTCTGCACAGAGTCTACACGTCTACCCTTCATCTACATTCACAGCAGGCAAGCCAGAGTGTGCTCGCGCAATCAACCGGATCATGCTTTTCGTCATGCGCAAAGAGTCGTCGTTGTCACCTGACAACGCCACAATACAAAGAGGTTCGAGGATTCAATTATCGAATATTGCAAAAGAAGAACTACAATCGACTCCAAGGCCCATCAAGAAAGCCAAAACATAACCATCTTGCCCGATAGCACAGACGAATCGTTTGTGAGTAACAACGGGTTGGTTGATGAGCCTTCTTTTTTTTTGTGTGTGGTACGATTGCTGAAAGGGAGACGACGTTTATTGGGCGTCCTCCTCATCGGCACCATCGAAGGCGACGTTGTAGAACTGGATGTGGTGGGCAGAAGCGGGGTGTCAGCACCCAAGTCGAGACAGCACGTCGAGAACACACGCGCGACTAACCTTGAGCGTGTAGGTATTCTTGTCAGTAGCCACGACACGGAGCCACTCGCGCATCAGGTTCTTCTTCAAGAACTGCGAAGCCGGCCAACGAAATGGGCGAGTCAGTGACCTGCCGACCATGTCGTGTGGCACTTGCAGAGATTTGCAATCAAAAGTCACCTTTTTGGTCAAGTACTTGAGGTATCTCTTGGAGAAAGGAATCTGGCTCATGATGGTCAATTGTCCCTCCTTCTCCTTGGCGATCCTGACATTGTCGCCCAACTGGCCTGTCTTGCCCTCGACCTTGATCGAGTCGACCAAGAACTTCTCGTACGCGGCGGCGTCAAAGATCTTGTCGTTGGCCGGTCCGGAAAAGTCGACGATGAACTTGTGCGAGTTGGCGGCCGTGGTGGCGGACTTCTTGGACTTGGCCTACCAGAGAGGGGAAATGATGAGAGGAGTATACACGGTCCATGCGGCACGCGGTAGGGCCGAGCGAAGTGGACCGTGCGGGGTTTGGAGCGAGGTGAGCTGGGATGCTTCTCGGGAAAGATCATGCCTACTGAGACGTCGATCACCCGGCTAAGGGTGCGACCATCAGCAAAGCACTACTAACAGAGACAGGGGCCATATTGGACGGTAGAGGTGGTATCGCGTTGTTGGGGTCGGTGGGAACACTGCAATGATCGAGTTGAATCGGCCCATGGGTCAGCCCAGCCGCGGGAAAAAAGGGGGCGGCTTGTCGAAGTCCAAGCCGGCACCATGGCCATTGTACTGGGAGCCTAGGAAGGGGGAGCTGGGACAGATTCCTCACCGTCTGAGGAGGGCAGGGGATATGCGACTCACGGAGAAGACAGGCCGGCGGGGCTACGGTTGAGGGTGTGCGAACGTTGCGAAGGAGGACATCGACGCGAGGCGATGAACGCTTCGTTTCGCCTGTTTCGCGGCTTTGGGAGGCTTTGGGCACAGCTCGAAGTTGGCGCAGCTTGGCCGCGGTCGGCGGTCGCGCACTCGAGTCTCACACAGCACGACGCTCGCGCCAAGACTTTTCCGGTTTTTATCCGAAGTAAAATAGTCTGCACATTAATTTAGCAGTGCTAATGGTATAAATTCCAGTTGCAAAATTTAATTTATTTCCAGATTTGATCTCAGATGCCAGCCAGGCTCGGTTCGGCGCGTTGGAAGCCGAAAGCCGCGGAGCGCATGCAGCCCACTACTGCCACATACCAAAGAGACCACCCCAAACCGGATGGCTGACTCGAGAGTCGAGACGAAGAAGAAGCTGATACACAGGTGACTGGTGCCGGCTGGGCCAGTAGCTGGGATTCGCTAGTCAATGTATTCATGGCGGGGAAGATGCAGTCCCATTCGGACCGTAGAAGAACTGCTGACAATGCGCGTCGGCTCCGTTGGCGGTGACGAACGGATTATTCGCGTAGTCCGTGCAGGAGCCTCGGAGTACGAGGAACTCGACGGCAGACGGGACAAGATCCTGATCAAGAGGACCATTTTGACCAGAGCACAACAGGGAGTTGACACCGGTGAATCGGAAGACTGAATCGTTTGAAGAGGCGATGGGTCAGTAAACCAATTTACCGTGCATCCTCCGAAAAGACCCATTACTCACCGCGACCTTTGGGGTGATCGAAGATACAATTCAACGGGAAGCCATTTGCGGGCGCGTAGGGCCTAAAAGGTTGCTGGTTCGCCAGGAAGGGTTTGTTCAAGCTGTAACCTACGAACTCCGTATACGGCGAGCCGTAGTAGCACGTATTGTTGTAGAGGGTGAAGTCGGGTGGGCAGGTCAAGGTCGTGGTGCTGTTGCAGGTCAGAGCGTTGGGGTCGCTGCAGGCCACGCATCGCCCTGAATAATGCAAGCACGCCAGTTCAATATTCCCTGGACAAAGAGAGTTCCCAAGGCTGAGCAAAGAGAGCACGAACCTTTGGTGGCGTAGGTCCCAGGCGATTTGGTGCAGTCTGAGGCTACGCATCTGGACATCGAGTCAGGTGATAGGGGCTCAAAGTCAGCCACTCTTCTTCCAAACTCGGTCATAAGGGACAGCGGTTTTTCGGCACACTCACTTGCGTTTGATGACCTCGCCGTACGAGCACGTCAAAGGTACTGATCGAGTGCACGTCGAGGCGTTCTTGTAGAGAGAAGCGCAAGATACACAAGCGTTGTCTGCATTGAAGGAGGAGGTCGACGGGGTCAACTTGCGGTTAGTACCTGTGGTGTCCGCGGCACTCTTCCCATGCCGCACTAGAGATTGTTGTGTAAGAAGTCGGGTGAATAGGCGTGTGTTGCAGTAAAGAGGACGTGGCGTCCAAAAATCGGCTCGAAATGGGGCTTCGGCGGGAGGCATGATGGGCGCCGAGGACAAGGCACCACGCTGATAGACTCACTGATGGGGACTTCTGTCGTGTGGCAAGTGGTGCGCTTCTCGAGTTCATGAATAGCATTGCTGGGTGCGGGAGTAGCCATCGCTAGGTTCGATTGTAGAACGAGCAAAGTCGCAGCGACGATACCGCAACGGACGAAGACCATCCTGAATTGACACCGGAGTGAGGTGCGTGTGGGTGGATGAGGAACGCAGTGGAGCTACTACTACTCGGGAGTCTGGTACGAGAAGCTTCCCAAGGGGATGATTATGGAGATGAAGTGGGAGAGGATGAAAGACTCGATAGAGAAGGCCATTTTTCACAGGACGCCCCCACACGGATGTTGTTCACCCAGGAAGGAAAGATTTGGCGGATGTCTTGCTGGCCGTGGGCTCGGATCGGAGTCGGCACCGAGAGCTAATGCCGAGATCATCTGCGCGCCGAGGCGTGTTTGGCAGCAGCGCGTGGATCATGGATCGTAGGGCCAAGGCACCACCTGATGGGGCGGTCAACTTTCCTTCTTTGTCGACGCTTGGAGCTCGACTCTTCACTGCCATGTGATAGTCAATCAGAATCCCGTTTCCTTTTCCGTCGACGAGCACGCTGTCGTACGGGATTTTTGGGTGCACGTAGCCTTGGTTGTAGAGGGATTGATGACCTGAGGACATCCTGAGTCAGAACGTTTTAGAAGGCGCGGATTCGAAAATCCGGCGGAGAAATTGAGTACTCCGTCTAACACCTAATCTCGCTCAGTGACGAGGGCGGTGCCTGGCTGCACCCCGCCGGGTCCGAGCGGGTCCGAGCCTCGCGCGCGCGCGCGTCGTTGGGCGCGGTACGATTTTCGATGCCGTGTCACCTTTCCGAGTGCTGCCTCCGAGGTCTGAGACATCTGAGTCCGATCCTCGTAAAGATTCCGCCTAACTCGTCTACGCGAGAAACCTAGTGCTCTATAGTAGCTACCCTTTTCTCTCCCTTCTCTTACCATCTTCATCCTCTCCCATCAACTTTCACTCCTGCAGTCCCCTGCTCTGCCCCACAACACCTTGGGCATCACCCCACATTACCGCCCTCTTCGCTCGCTCCGATTTCATCGCCGCGACGTTGCTCGTCCTCCAATCGACCCTCTCGATCGCGGCTCCCTTGTCGGAGCAAGACGTCCATGTGCTCGAGAAGCGCATCACCTGCCACAGCAACGAGGGCCCCATCAGTGAGTAGAATCGCTCCTCTTCGGAGTTCTCGCGCCATCACTCGGTGGCCGGCTTCGACCGCTCCCTCCCACTGGGCGTGGCCTTCCTGCCCCATGCTCTGAAACCAATCTGCCTCCTATTGGCCTTCTTAAACCTCTCCTTTGGCGATCCTCTCAACCACTGTACTATGGGTGCGAAGTCGGGAGCGTCGGTATGCCATCAGATATTGACCGCTTGAATCTGGACTCCTTTCTTCCCCGCAGACAACGCCTGCGTGTCGTGCGCCTTGCGCTATGCGAACGCCACGACGTGTAGTCGATCGGAGCCTTTGACGTGCTCGTACGGTGTGCCCAACTCTAAGCGCAAGTAAGCTGTACATGCTGGCTACCGGGTACACTTCCGGCTTGAGCTCCACAGCCGGTTTGAGCTCCGCTGCCGGCTTGAGCTCCCCGGCCGGCTTGAGCTGGGCCCCACTTGATCGCTCGTCTTCGCAGGCTCGCACGCGCTTTCCTTTTCTGCCTCGTGGAGCGGCGCGTTCCCACCTCACCTGAGCCCTTCCCCGCACTCGACAGTCGACACCGTGGCGACATTGACCCCCAAATCCGCGCAAGTAAGCTATACATGCTGCTAGCACTCATACGTCGTGGATGCAAAACACATCAGGGCTGACTGTGAGCCCCTTTCCGTAACCTACTGTCCTGTGCGCCGAGTCGTTCAGGTGCGCAGCCGTGGACTGCAGCAAAAGTCCCGGAACTTACCTCAGCACCGATGGTGAGTTATTGCGATTTCGAGCTTTTGATCCATCTCAACTAATCGTTCCAGAGGACCAGCGAACTGACCTGTTGTTGTCACTCAATGTTTCACCCCCAGCCAAGGAATGCCTCAACTGCACCGACCCACACGCTCTGACCTGCAACAGCACCGCCACTTTCGCCTGCCAGAGCGGGTACACCTTCTATGACCATACGTGCTACCCTGGTGAGCCTTACTCAAGCTTCGGAGGGTACGGCTTGGCCAAGCCATTTGCGGCGAATCAGCAACCTTTCAATCTCGACTTGCCCCCCAACGAGCCCCCTACACTGTGCTTTACAGAGCATTTTAAGGCTAAAGGTATGGAACGAGTCTGATATCTCTTCAGTACCATAACACTAACCAAAGATCGGGGCTCTCTGCTACGACGAAGTCCGCTACATTGTCTCGGAGCACCCCGTATTCCAGTGCGTTGGCCAGAATGACGCCCTGGACCAGAACCTTGTAAAGACTCCTCAAGGGGACGAGGGAGTCTACCTGAAGGGATTTTGCCGCGATTTTGCGACCAACTCCTTTGTCACCGCCAACGGAGCCGATGCTGCATGCATCCAAGGCTTTATCACTCCCGATGGCCCGGTAACGACCATGTGACCAAGTCTCTTCATATTCATCCCATTCCTCTCCGCTCACTCAGACGCTACTTATTCCTGAGGTGCCTGCTCTGCCTGTGTTCCGCATCAACTAGTTCTTGTTACCAATCTGTTTACTTTGAGCTTCCTCAAGCTTGTTGTGTCTCTGCCGTCCCGCAGATTGATACCCCCATCACGACCCTTGAGAGTCACGAGTCGCATTGTGTCTGGATTGGCCGGCCCCTTCCCTGGACTCCTATTACCCCTCTCACTTCCCCTTCGACCTTATTAAGACCCGCTTTCCTCCTCAAAGTTCCCACATTTCCAGTTTTGCTTGATACCTTCTGTTTTGAGGCTACAATTTCTGCAGGCTCGTCTCCAGTGCCCTGGTGCAGATCGATGCCCCCCTATCCGGCCGGCGGGGATTTCTTGAATTCGCCGACGAGTCTCACGAATAGGCACGCGCCCGCCTGGGGAGGTGAGATAGGGTGCTTGATCCCACATCAACAGGTATTAGTTGCCTGGTCCAACAGGGGATCCGATGGGGGAACTGTGACTACTGATGCGACCCGCAATAACTATAAAGGTGCAGCTTCAGATTTTCCGTAGCCAGCGCTCAGGACGGGGACTCGGACGACTCGAGCATCACACCGTGATCGCTCACTCCAGCGCCATTCGAATGCGGATGAACAGCAAACTTTTCTTCTACCTGTGTCCGTTTCTTTCTAAGTGGCACCTCAGAGCGCCCGTACCACTTGTTTTCGGGAACATGGCGAGGTCCCTGTGCCTGCCGACGGGCCGACGCTTGGCCGAGCGTGAAGGAAAAGCGCCGGTGCGCGCGATTGCAGTGCGGTTGGTGGCGCTGGGGCGAACGCGTCATCGCGTGATCGGTGATCGACTCGGAGTGAGCCTTCGCCCGTCCACTCGTCGCGTATTTGATCGTCGTGCAATCGCAGTCGCAGCTCTCGTCGCCGCCGCCCGTCGGCCCTCGCCAATACGACCATGTTGGCGACCCTCATCGCCACTGGTGTCACCGCGACGGTCACAGGTCGAGCTGGTGATTTACCCGGCACCGAACCGGGCGGCAGTGGCACCAACTTGCCTCGCGCGGTTTTGATCGTCGCCACCGCTTCGTCCGCGTTGGCGACGGTCTTGTCGTTGCTGACGATTTGGTTGCAGCTCAAGAATTATCGCAAGATTGCGTTGCAGCGTTTGGTCGTCAGGATCTTGGTCATGTGAGTTTGTGCAGGAACGAGAGTACGAGAGTCTGTCGGAGGGGGACCCACGGAGGCGTGGTATAGGGGTATAGGGGCCACGATGATGAGCTGATCCCGTGTACGTTTACTGCCTGACAGGGTCCCCATCTATTCACTCTCGTCGCTGATCTCGCTCTACTCGCTCGATCTGGCCTTCTTTCTCGATGCGGTCCGGGACATTTACGAGGTCAGCACTGCGGCTACGGACGATCAATTTGATCATGCCGCTTACCGGAAAGCTGACCACGAAGAATCAACACCTCCTCCAGGCATTCGTCATCTACTGCTTCTTCAACCTGCTCGTCGAGTACCTTGGCGGCGAACGCTCACTCATCATTCTCCTCCACGGACGACCGCCGATACGACACCCTTTTCCCCTTTCCAATATCCTCCCTCCTTTGGACATCTCGGATCCGTTCACGTTCCTCGCGATAAAAAGAGGGATCCTGCAATACGTGCAGATCAAGCCTTTCCTCGCGGTGGCGACGATCCTGTTGAAGGCGCTCGGGTCGTACGGCGATGGTAATCTGTCCAAGAGTTCGGGATGTTAGTTTGGTCTCCGTGGCTATGAATCGATGACGGTGCCTGCGAAGAGTTTGTGTTTCAAACTGACATCCCTCGGATCATTTTGGTACTAGACACCTACATCTCCATCATTTACAACGTCTCCGTCGGCCTGTCGCTCTACTGCCTCGCTCTATTCTGGGTTGCGACCAATGCCGATCTGAAACCGTATCGACCCATGCCCAAGGTCAGTCAGAATTGAAATCGGCGCTGGTTCTCATCCGGAAGCAGCATACTGATCGACCGGGGGCTTTTACTTAGTTTCTTTGCGTAAAGGGCATCATCTTCTTCTCATTCTGGCAAGGCTTCGCCGTCAGTCTGCTCGTCAAGCTCGGGTGGCTTCGGTCTCGTGAGTCCTTCCACCGCGCTTGCGATATGAATTGCATTCGAACCATCTGCTGAAGCATGTCTTTTACTTGGATCCACAAAACAGACCGCTACGAAACCGAAGCGCTCTCGCTCGCGATCCAAGACACGCTCGTGTGCCTCGAGATGCCGCTCTTCTCCTTCCTGCACTTCTACGCCTTCTCCTACACCGACTACATCGACGCGAATCACCTCTTCAGCGGACGTCTTCCGGTCATGTATGCGATCAGGGACGCGTTCGGGTATAAGGACATCTTCACGGATTCGATCACGACTGTGAAGGGGACGGGTTTCAGTTATCGGACCTTTGAGCCTGCGGCGGGGGGGATTCATCAGGGCGTAGGAAGGGATCGCCGAGTTGCGGCCGGGTTGAGGTACGCCAGAGGTGGGCAAGTGAAATATTGGGTTGACTTGCCGGGGCAGGAAACGGATGCGCATGGGAGGAAAGGTAAAACCGCCTTGGTGGCGAGGCCGATCCATGCCGTTCGCAAGGCATTGGAAGAACGGTTCGACGCGGGACAGGGGTATGCACCGCTTGTCGATGAGGTCGCTAGGAAGGTCGTTGGGGATGATGATCAGGGGACTTGGTTCAGGGAACGTGGGTACGACGAGGAGGATTGGAAGAGGTGGGTCGCTTCGAGGGGAATCGATGCGCAGGGTGAGGAAGGGGAAGGGGATGAGGAGAGCTTGGGCTTTGGAGAGGTCGGGGAGGAAGAAGAGGATGAGGACGAGAGGTTGTATAGGGATGCCAAGGGGTTGGAGTTTGGGGACTGGAGGTACCCTGTCGTGGATGCGTCGAAGGAAGAGGCGAGGAGGAGGATGAGGATGCAGGAAGAGGCGAGGTTGGAGGAGTTTGTTTCGTTCAATCGGGAGGGGGAGGGGAGGAGGAGAACGAGGGGGAAAGGGAAGGGGAAGGGAAAAGGGAGGGAGGAATTGGGAGGTGGCAAGAGGGGTTTCTCGTTCGGAGCCTTGGTCGAACCCGAGACGGAGGCAAGTACGGACGGCGAGGTGGACAAGCGCTCGTCGTCGTCGTCGAGGAGGAGAAGGGAATCGTCTCGACATCGAAGGGAACCACCGACGTCGGCCGATCATCCCAAACCCGAAGGCGAGCTCTTGATTCATGGCGCCAAGCACGTCCTTCACGCCGTTTCGGGAGGGTTGTACCATTCGCCTCTCGACAAGGACGGAGGTGACGAGGAAGGGGAGGATGGATCGCAGTCGAAGACATCGTCGTCGGCACCGCCGCGACCTCATCGGATCGCTTCGGGTGCATACGACCTCGTCATCGCCGACCATGAAGCCGAAGAAGAAGCGCAGATCAAGGATCGGAGAAAGGGAGAACCCGGGGCAGCGAAGAGGAGGGTCTATAGGCAGATTTATAAGCCTGATGATAGGGAGGGGGAAGAAGAAGGGGAATGGAGTAGAGAGCCGACGTTCTCGATTCGACCTGTGGGGAATGAGATTGTCGAGACTAGTAGGGGTGAAGGGAACGGCGATGGGCAAGGTGGGGAGGGGAGTGTGATTGTGGTGAGGGAACAGGTCGTGACGGCTGTGGAGGCGGATGGGCCGGAGGGAATGCCCGGGTGGAGCTCGCCGCCGCCGTCGTCATCATAGAATCTCTTTGTTGACTCTGATCTCTTTTGTTGGTTCTTGTAGCAACATATGTTTTGACTATGTTGGTTTTGCATTAGCCGCATTGCCCTATACGATGTTCTTGTCTCACTCATGGAGGCGGCGCTCAACTCGATCGGTCTCGGCAGATCGCCGTCTCGGAAGCTGTTGCTTTGCTCGGAGTCGATCGGTGGGTGACTGTATCTCGGCTGGGCCGGCTAACTTGTGAGCCGGGTGAGTCCGGGCGAGTCCGGGCGAGCGCAAGCAGCCGCGCTTCCTCGGCTTCCCCTTTTTCTTCCCTCTTTTTCCCCACCCACGTCGTTCGCAAAGGGAAATGCTCGTTCCTAGACGAGTTGCGATCCACTCTACCCACCTTGTCCGTACCGTACTCTGCAGCAGCGTCTCCCGCTCGTTCGCCCCAGCCCGGCGTTCCCCTTCATCCCCGATTCTCCTCCCCAGCGCACGCGAGTTCCATTCGACCCACCCCAACATGACCCCTGCTCCCAAGTGGTCCGAATGGCGTCTCTCCCCACCCTCGGCCACACCCCGCGACTCGACCACCTTGCGCAACCAAGCGCAAATCCCGCGCTTACCGATCCCGGACTTGGACGTGACCCTGGACAAGTTGATCGAGAGTTGTCGGCCTTTGGCCAAGGATGCAAAGGAGCTGGACGAGTTGGGCAGGAAGGTAAGCGTTTTTAGGCAGGGGTTGGGGCCAAAGCTGCAGGAGAGGTTGGTGCAGAGACGAGAGTGAGTTTGCGGTTGAGAGACGGGATGTGGGGGGCGACGCTGACAGCACGGGAGCCCAAGCTGATGCCCGGTGGGTGTGTATGACAGGTCCGAGGGCAGGAGGAACTGGATCGCGGAATGGTGGGACACTGATGCCTACATGGCTTATCGCGATTCGGTCGTCGTCAATGTGAGTGGGCGGGAAAGGGGGGTGGGGAGCAGAGTTCTCCTCTTCAAGGAAATAGTTTCCCGCGGGCAATCCAGGCCCCACCTTTCTTCGGCTGGGCTCGGCGCACGTCCCACACATTACTAATCACACTTTTCATCATCCCGACAGGTCTCATACTACTACGGATTCAAGAAATTACCCCAAACCCCTTCCTCCGTATCCAACCCTCCCTCTTCGGACCCGGCCTACGTCGCTGCGTCCATCATCATCACCGCCCTCGAATTCCGTCGGCTCCTGATCAAAGGTCTTTTGGAACCCGAACCCGCGGGGAAGGAAGGCGAGTTGTGCATGGAGAGTTTCAAATGGGCTTTCAACGCGAATCGAATCCCGGCCAAACCGGCGGATTATGCGGTCAAGATTAGGGAGGACTCGAACGAGGGCCAGCATGTCGTCGTGGTGCTGAGGGAGAGGTTTTATAAAGTACCCGTGGTTGACCGAGACGGGAGGGAGTTTACAGTCGAAGAGATGAGGAGGGGGTTGCAAGGGCTTTTGGATAGGGTGGAGAAGGAGGGGAAAGGGGAGGCGGTAGGGGTCGGCATACTGACGGGGTTGAATCGCGATACCTGGACGGACGCGTACGAGCATCTCATCCAAGACGAGGGGAACAAGCAAGTCATCAACGAGATTTCAAAATCGGCTTTCGTCGTTACCTTTGATCAACATTGTCCTGAGCCGGCGATGGAGAAGGTTGAGGGGAAGGGGGGGAGGAATATGGCGGGGGAGGGGATAAGGGATTTCTCTGAAAGGTTGTGGAAGGCGGGGGGACGGGGCAAGGGAATTGGCGAGGGAGCCAATCGGTGGTGGTGAGTCGAAGTAGGAATGATTCGATGATCATGTGCTGCCGCTCACGCCTGACTATGAACAGGGACAAACCCCAACAATGGATCGTCTTCGCGAACGGCGAATCGGGCTTCATCGGCGAACATTCCTGCATGGACGGCACCCCCACCGCCCGTCTCTCCGACTTTGTCTCCAAACGACTCCTCACCCGCCAACCCGTAGAAGTAGGGTCTTCGGACCCCGCTCCTAAATCCTCACCTACCGTCGAAGCTCTGGACTTCAGTGTCGATG
This sequence comes from Microbotryum scabiosae, assembly GCA_022702605.1. NCBI lineage: Eukaryota > Fungi > Basidiomycota > Microbotryomycetes > Microbotryales > Microbotryaceae > Microbotryum > Microbotryum scabiosae. Next base: position 129,454 of record JAHWDV010000017.1, on the reverse strand, counting down.
CCCAAACGAAGAAAGCCATCGAAGAGGGCAAGAAGGAATTCGAGGAGCATGTTGGGGGCCATGAAGCGTTTTATTTGCATTATGGAAGGTACGGGAAGGAAGGGATCAAGAGGAACAAGACCTCGCCGGATGGGTGGGTGCAGATGGCGTTCCAGTTGGCGTATTATATGACTGTCAGTTAGGTGAGGAGGGGGTTGGGGTTGGGGTTGGGGTTGGGTTCATGAGAGGGGTAGGGAGCTGATCAGACGACGACTCGGTTTGGATGATCCGCAGCACGGCAAGCCTTGTGGGACATACGAAGCGGCCCAAGTCCGTCGATTCCAATTGGGTCGAACGGGTCTGTATTAACTTCACCCTAGTACTACGCTCACCATACTGACCCACGCCCTTGCACTTCCCTCAGAAACGGTGCGCATATGCACCTCCGCGACCCTCGCTTTCACCCAAGCCATGACCTCCCCCTCCACGACCCTGTCCGAAAAACGTTCCCTCTTCGCGCAAGCCGTCGCCCAACACGGAAAGGATATGAAAGCCGCCTCTTCGGGACTAGGCATCGACCGTCACCTCTTCGGTCTGAAACACCTCTTCCTCAACGCCGAAGAAGCTTCCTCACCTTCCGCAGAGCTCTTCCAAGATCCTCTTCTCAAGCGTTCTTCGACCTGGACGATGTCGACGAGCCAGATTTTCATTGAACATAGTCCGGCGTATGGGTGGGGGAGGGTCGACCCGGATGGGTATGGGATCCCTTATATGGTGCATAAGGAGCATTTGCAGTTCACGGTCACATGTGAGAGGCATATGAAGGGAAGGGAGTTTATTGGTGCGTCCTTTGGATTCTGTGAGCGCGACTGCGATGCGAAGGGGTGCTGATTCGGAATGGGCTTTGACGCTTCTACAGCCAATTTGGGCAAGGCGGCGGACATGATCATGGATATGATGGAAGCTAGCGCTGCTGATGCCAAGGTATAGTCGGGTTCCAAGTAGAAGGGCTTTTAAACTTCGAGTGCTTTCGTGTCTCACTCAGTCCTGGCCCTTCCTCCGTTCCTTGGTAGCTTGTTTCTCCCAAACATGCTACCAAGAATCTTCAATGATAAACTATCTACCATATTTCCATGCCCATTCCTAATCTATTCAATCTCATCCCCCCTCCCCTCTCTAAAGCTTTGTACACTCCTCCACCTCGTTCGGTTTCTCCCTCACCTTGTTCGGATCCTCCTTCGGTTCCTCGAGTTGACTCGGGCGAGTGAAGAAAGGGTCTTGAGCAAAGGGGGAGTAGGTAGGCCGGGAGACGGAGCGCAGAGCGACGTCTTTGTCGGTGTTGATGTCTTCAATGAGGGCGTCTAAGGGAGGGAGGGTGCGGGATGTGTGTTACTTTTGGGGAAAGGGTTTCGTTTTTCCCCGGACGTAAGCGTGGGACGGTGCCAACGTACCCATTGAGGAATAGTTGTATTCCGGCCGGATGAAGCCGAGCATCACGACGCGCAATTCTTTGCCGTAAAAATCCTTGGGATACTCGTGTAGGATGTGCACCTCCTGAACGGTTCGAGACGAGGCAACCCCACATGGATCGGCAATCAGTTCGGGTTCCCTAGCCGGGAAGGTGCTCTTTTACAGTGGACTGACGGCCGTGCGTGATTGGTTCTTGTAAAACGGGTTCCACCCGATCGACATGACCATGGGCCATACTTGATCGTGCGGACAAGGCGTCCTCGAGGAGGCGGCGGAGAATCCGAGTGAGTTTTCAGGGTGGTAAGGGTCGAGTACACGCGCGCAGCCGTAGTAGACGCCTGTTTGGAGCGTTGACGAGTAGGGCTCGATCGACGAGTCGGGCAGGTTTGCTGAGGGGTCAAGTAGGGAGGGGGTTGGTTAGAGGGTGTGGGAGGGGAGGAAGCGCAGATCGAGCGCTTTCAATGACGATCAATCGGCGTCGTTGGTCTCCACGGTCCTGCCCAGGCCGACCCCGACTACGATCCTGGTGTTGACTCACCGGTCGGACATCCCAAATCCTTGCTCCCCCTCCCGAAACCTCTCGTGACCCATCCCTCGAGATAGACAGGGAACGGCGCCTCGGGTCCGCTCTCCGGGCCGGTTACTTGGGGTCGCTCCACAGAAGGGTCGTGTTGCAACGGCGTGGTCGGACGGGTGTTGAGCGTTCGCGGTTGGGAGGACATGGTGCGTGGGGTAGGGAGGTGGGGGGATTCAGGATCCAAGGAGGAGGGGCACAGTGTGGTCCAAGAGCGGCCGTTCGTGTGGGGGAAGAGGTTCGAGGCCGTGGAAGGTGGCAAGTGGAAGAAGCGAGTGGTGAAGTGCCACTTATCACGCGCCTGTTTGACCGATTACTACTCGGCGCGATTTACCCGATGAAGTAATTCACCGTGTTCGATTTTGGTCAGGCTGGGATGACTGGGGCTGAAGATGCGCGCAAATCGTGTTTGTTCTTGTATTCGTGGTTAGAAAGCTGATCTGGCTGGTTTTGTAAAGTGGTTTGTAAGGTGCGCTGAAGGCGGCGACGGCTGACCTCGGGCATCGGGCTCACTGCCGGGCCAGCCCCGCGCGTGCGGAGACAGTTGGCAGCTCGAGCTTCGCAGCGACCACTTTCGATCACCCGTCGCGGCTCCGCTCTCCCGCTTGCGCGCTCTCTTGCTCTCTGCACACCTACGCTCCTCCGTCTCACCAACGATGGCCGACTGTGATTCTCAACCATGGCAAGTCGCCTTAAACAAGGTGCGAACGCAAACGACCGCCGGGGTCACCGCCGTTCGTAGGCCGGCAACTTTGCTCGTGGCGATCGAGGCCACGCTCGCTCCTTCCTCACAAGGTTCAGCTACGACGACGACGACGACGACGACGGGGGCTATACCTCCTGCGGCTTATTTGGCCGCTCTCGTGTCGACGCTCACTCAACTTGCGGGGGACGCCGAAGCGGCGAAAGAGACGGGCGAGAAGCGTCAATTGCTCGAAGCGACCCTCTACCTCCTGTCGATCCTTTCCCCCCACCTCGAGGCTTCGACCCTGCGACCTCAGGTGATGACCCTCGTTCCTTCGCTCCCACCCCTTTTCACATCGTTTGCGGCTCACGCCCCCGCGGTCAAGTCGTTGGTCGCGATCGGTCAAGCGGGGTTATCGATCCTCTCCACCTCGGTCCTGGAGAAGGATCTGCACGTGCGCACGACCTACGCGTCCATACTCAGTCTATGCGAGGACCCAAGACCCAAAGTGCGTCGAAGGGCGCAGGAGGCGGTGCAAGAGCTGTTGAAGAGACCACCCCCTCCTTCGACGGTGCATACGTACTCGACCGAATCGGCAAATTGGATCTTGAACAAGTTGCAAGACGCCGTCAAGGGCGCCAAAAGAGGGGGAAAGAAGGAGGCGAATGCCTCCGCCGTTCAGGTCAGACAGGGGCAGAAGAAGGCGCAGATGGCTGCCAAGGCGGTAGGGGGAATTGAGCAGGATGCGAGTGGGGCCGCGGGGGATGAAAGTCGAGCGATTGCGCTGTTGACGTTTGTGCGTAATTTGGGAAACGCTTGGAGCGATGAGGTGAGTGGTGGCAAGTCTTGCGCCGAACGACTGGCTGGAAACTGATGCAGGCTCGATGTCATTGCAGGCCACCCCTTCTCTCCTGCCCATCCTCCTCTCGACTTTGACCCTCTCGTCGCAACACCTCACCCTCGCGGCCCTGACCCTTCTCTCGCACCTCTTCTCGGCATCTCGTTCCGCCGACTCCCTCTCACCCAACTCGGTCCAAGAAACACTCCTCGCTTTACTCGACGCCAAGCCGCGTGGAGGATCAGGAGAAACGAATGAAAAACTCCTTGCTGGGTGGGTAGAAGGTGTCGGCGAGGGACTCGTAGCGTTTGCACGCACGAACCCCGAGCAAGCACAGCATCAAGCCGTCGAGACGTTCAAGGAGATCTTGCCAATCTTGTCGACTGCTCAATCACCGGCTTTGAGGACCGCTACTGAAGCGGCGTGCGAGATGATCGTTAGGCATTGCTTTTTGGATCGCGATGTACTTGCGGCTGTCGAGGTGGTGAGGAAGAAGGGACCGAATGGGGACGCCAAGCCCAACGGAACGAAGGAAGGGCAACCGACGCTGAGCGTCGTCGAAGTCCTTGAAAAGGCGATTACGTCCCCTCGCTTCGCTGCGGCGGCTCAACCTCATGTGTTGGCGCTCGCCAAGGCCCTCTTCCTTCGTCTTCGAGTCCGCATTCCTTCGGCTTCCAATTCCGCTCATGCCAATCCGGCAGCCTCGATCCTCCTCCGCAAGACTTTGTTCCTGCTCTCCAAGTTACGCGAGGACTCGCATTTCGAATGGAAGCGCGCGCTCGAAGACGTTCTCGATGCCGCCATCAAGGTCTGCGGCCCCGAATCCGTCCTCGCCGTTTTGCCCCTGGGCTTGGAAGAAGGTGCGAATCCGGCTAAAGCCAAGGCCTGGTTGTTGCCTTTGCTCAAACCTGCCATTACGAACACCCGTCTCGCGCATTTCAAGACGACCTTCGTGCCCTTGTCGGCCGAATTATTCGCCAAGTCCGAGAAAGCCAAGGAAGCGGAGAGGGGGATGGAAGCCAAAGTGTGGGAGACACTGGTTGGACAAGTGTGGGCCTTGTTACCGGGGTATTGCGAGTACCCCGTTGATTTGGTCGAGCAGGTCGATGCGGAATTTTTAGGGTTGGTCGCGAACGTCGTTTATGCGCAGCCCACGTTGAGGCCCGCGGTGTTCAAGGCCTTGTCAACGCTTGTGGGGACGACCAAGACCTTGGCGCTTTCCACCTCGCCGAGTGAATTGCTTTACAAGCAGTTTGGGCTGACGCCGGAAGAGGGCAAGAAGGCGTTGAGGCATTTGCAAGGCTTGGCGGAGACGGTGTTGGGGATTTCGTTCAATGTCTATGGCAAGATGGCGAGAGGGGAGGGAGGGTACATCCTTTCGACCGTGGGGGAATGGTTGGCGATCTTACCGGAACAGGATCTGGTCGCGACGTTCGAGCGAGTCAAGGGTTTGTTGATGCAGGCTTTGGACGCGCGGCCTGCGTTCACGGGGACGAACAAGTCTTCGATGCAGAAGGAAGAGTCGGGGGTCATCTCGCCTCTTCACGCGTTGTTGGATATCCTCATCACTATGATCCCTTATGCTGGGCCTTTCGAGAAGAGGTTCTTTGACCTTGCGATGGGGGACGACTTGTTGAAGGCCGAGGACGCGGCCGTGCAAAAGAAGGCGTATAGGGTTTTGGCGAGGTTGACGGAGGAGAGAGGGGGGAACGTGCTCGAGGGCAGGGTGGGGGACGTGTTGGAGAGTTTGGTGGAGGGCAAGAGTGGGGTCGCGCAGGGGGCCAAGAGGGTGAGTTTGAGATGTTCTTCTTCTTTTTTGCTCTTGGTGTAGTGTGGATTGGGTCTGACGCTTGGTTGTTTCGTCGGGGTGAACAGGATCGCGTCCTTCTTCTGTCGACTCTTGTGCCACTTCTACCTTCGGACTCGTTGCACCATATCCCTTCTTTGATCCCTGAAGCCGTCTTGGGAACCAAAGAATCCAACGAACGGACCCGCGAAGCAGCCTACGAGCTCGTCGTCGGGATGGCGACCAAGATGCAACAAGGTGGGACGTTGGCTCGACACAAGGTCAAAGGCATGCGCGACGAGGACGTTGAAGCCGACGGAACGGCCGAGGGTATGGAAGAGGACGACGTCCCTGCGAGCGTGGAGGAGTTCGTGACGATGTTGAGTGCCGGCTTGGTAGGGATCAGTCCCCACATGATCTCAGCGACCATCACCTCGCTCTCCCGAGTCATCTTCGAGTTCCACGCCCAAGTCCCCGCGACGACGTTGCAGCAAGTCGTCGAGGCGTTGGTCGTGTTCCTCTCGTCGCCGAATCGCGAGATCGTCAGGAGCGCCTTGGGGTTCATCAAAGTCTGCCTCGTCGTTCTCGAGGACTCGTTGTTGGAACCGAGTCTGCCTCAATTGGTACCGAACCTGATCAATTGGTCGCACGAGCATTCGAACCACTTCAAAGTCAAAGTCAGGCATCTGTTGGAAAGGTTGATGAGGAAGTTTGGGCATGAGAAGGTCGAGAGGTATGCGCCGGAGGAGGATCGCAAGTTGGTGGGCAATTTGAGGAAGAAGATGATGCGGAGTAAGAAGAAGAAGGCGGCCGCGGCGGAGGCGAGGGGCGAGGAGGACGAGGGGAGTGATGTTGAGGTGAGTTCTGGCCTTCCCTAGGCGGGGCGTATGTGGGCATACTTGGACACTGACCTCTGATGCGGTTTGTCTTGATTTTCGCGCAGGCCGTTCCTCGAGCGAACCCTCGTTCGGCGTACGACGAAGTCCTCTACGGCTCCGACTCGGACGCCTCCGGTGCGTCGGACAATGAGCAAGGCACCTCCGCCATCGATCCTACACAAACCGCTCCCTCAGGCGTCAAGAACCGCAAGTCACAAGTGCGCAAACAGAAGCATCGCGACGAAGGGACCTTCATCCATGAGGATGAGGACGAGGTCTTGGATCTGTTGGACGATCGGATGATGTCGAATATTTCAGCGGGGAAGGGGATCAAGGGGAGGAAGGAGAGGAAGGATTTGGAGAGGCACTTCAAGACGGATGAGAAGAGTGGGAGGATGAGGTTCGATGAGGACGGAGAGAGGGAGGATGGAGGGGGATTAGGATGAGGGATCGGGAGGTAGATGTTGGCGTGGTGGCTTCGTCTTCGATGGGGGCGTATCTCGAGGCGATGAGGGGTGAGGATGGCCATACCCTTGATGCGAAGGGGAAAGCCAAGTTCAACAAGACGCAAGGCAAACGTGCCCGATCGGGCGAGTTCGACGACCACGATGTCCAGATGGACGATGGGACGGATGCGGGGGCTAAGAGGAAGAAGAAGGGTGGGCCTTCGTCGAGGGAGACGGTCAGGGTTGGGCAGGAGTTCAAGGCCAAGAGGGCAGGTGGGGATGTCAAGAAGAATGGGATGGAGCCGTATGCTTTCGTGCCGCTGCAGGCGGTGGCGGGCAAGAAGGCAATGGGCGGGCCCAAGATTGGGTTGACAGGGTTGAAGAGGGCTGGAGGAGGTGGGAAAAGGTCGTAGAGTGTTGGGGCTTGCTTTCATGCTTTTTCTTTGTAATATCGAGCGCATCACTTCCTTTGTAATATCGAGTGCATCACTTTTGCCTTCCCCATTACTTTTGGGTTCAGAGCTTTTCTCCGGGCGTTTGCGGCAGCAAGAGCGATGCGATCGAGCTCGGCAGCGACAATCTGAACACTGCTCTGACTTGGGCATCCTTTTGGAAGATGGTTTAAGGTGCTCATCTCACTCTCTTGGCGAGGTCCGGCTTTTGGTACGTGTCTCGTCCCTCTCAAAATGGCCCTGTGCAGACTCGTCTTGCTCATATCCGCCTTTCTGCATTGTTGCTCGATATCGAGGGCCCCCATCGAGCCATGTATCAGTGGTTCATCGACAAAATGCAATGCAAGATCTTATTCCTCATACTCATACAACAAACCGTAATGCTAACCCGAAGAAAGTCCCATCTCTCGGATCCGCTCTCCCTTAACCCGCCCGAATCACCGCGGCCATCTTGTTGTCGAACCTCTCGGATCGTATTGGCATTTCGACGGTGTAGAACGGGTCCTTGAGGTGGTCGGCGTAGGTCTCGTAGATTCTTCGAAGGACAAGGTCCGGGTGGGGGTGCGAGGGTGTAGTGAAAAGTACGAATTTGGTCCCTTTTCGAAAGCGGACGAAGGGCAAAGAAAAGTACTCTAAGTCGACGCAAACTGAGAATTTCGATAGGTGTGCGTTGTGCTTACCTGTCGGCGACTGTAAACACGTCATCTTGAAAGCGTCGGCGTCGATCGTCTCAATCCCTGACGAATGAGGCACTGGGGAGATGCGAGTTGCGATCGCGTGGATCGAATGGAACGTCGAGGCGAGGACGAGGTATTCGTTGGAGGAGAGGGGGGTCAGACCCTCTGTTTGGGTGAAAGGTGGGAGAGGGGCTTAGTTGAGGAGCAGCAGGCCAACTGGGGTACACACTGTGAGGTGGTCCCGTACCGGCATAGTTCTTTTGGTATATCAGTCCACCGGCTTTGTTGATGATGAGCACGAGGAAGGAAGTTGAGGACGAGTGGGATGACATGATCGTCGGGGGGGAAGGGGGTGGCCGTACGACCTGAAGTGAAGGAGGGAGGTGGGCTTGAGGCGGAGGGGAGGGGCGAGAGGAGAGGAGAGGGGAGCGGTAGCGAGCGGACGAGTCGGTGCCAAGAGGCGAGGCGTGGCTGGAGCAAAGGGCGTGTTCTTGGAGAGCCCCTAAGCGCGGTGGTGCGACCGAATGCAAACTGCGGTGGTCGAAGCCGATTCGATTCACGCCGGACCTGCGTTCGAGCTGGTCTCAATTTGAGCTCGGACCCATGCCCGCGGCCGCGACCCCGAACCCCGAACCGTCGCACTACTGGCGTGCGATCGCTCTCCTCTCGCACTCCCTCTCCCTCCCTCCCAGCCCAACGTCCTCCATCATGGCCAAGACGGAGACTCCGCAGACCGAGATCACAATCCGGTGTTGCTCCGAGATCGTACGCCGCTTGCTCGAAGCTCATCGTTCCGGTCAGGCTCTCTCCTGTGTCACCCGACTTCGCAATGGTCCCCCCCTGACTCACCCGCTCTCCAACATTCCCAGGCGAATCCATCAACCTCAACGCGCTCAAAGCGTCCGTCTCCAAGAAACACGGCAGCAAAATCGTACCCCGTCTAGTCGACATCATCGCTGCTGTCCCACAGGAAGTCAAAGAGATCCTCCTGCCCAAACTCAGGGCCAAGCCTGTACGAACGGCGTCGGGGATTGCGGTGGTGGCGGTGATGAGTAAACCGCATCGGTGTCCGCATATTGCCATGACGGGCAATATTTGCGTGTGAGTACGCAATGTGGGGTGAGGTTTGGTCAAGGGTCGGAACCGACCCCGTCTCCTTCTCCGAGACAGCTACTGCCCCGGTGGACCAGATTCCGATTTCGAGTACTCGACCCAGTCCTACACCGTGAGTCGACACTGCTTCAAGCAAGGACCATACGCGAAATGCTTAAAACAGGAAACTCGTCTCACAGGGCTACGAGCCCACCTCGATGCGAGCGATCCGAGCGAGGTACGACCCTTACGAGCAATCCAAAGGTCGGGTCGAGCAGCTGAGAGGGTTGGGGCATAGTGTCGACAAGGTAGGCCATCTTCCTGTATGAACCTAGAGGGATCTCGATCTGACTTCATGTTGGATGTGGGCTGGCAGGTCGAGTTCATCATCATGGGGGGCACGTTCATGTCCTTGCCTGAATCGTATCGGTCCGGATTCGTCACGTCCTTGCACAATTCGTTGTCGGGCTACACGGGCAACGATATCGACGAGGCCGTGACGTGAGTGTCATCGACGGGATCTGACGGGATCATCGGTAGCCTACTCATCTCCTCTGATAACTCACAGCTATGCTGAGCAAGCTCAGACCAAGTGCATCGGCATCACGATCGAGACCCGACCTGACTATTGCCTCAAGCCACATTTGTCGTGAGTGCGAGAGAAGAAAAGTCGGGTTTCTGTTCTGAGCTGCTTCTGATCCATTGCTGGCATCCAGCTCTATGCTTCGCTACGGGTGTACGCGTCTCGAGATCGGTGTTCAGTCTGTCTACGAGGATGTCGCGCGCGACACGAACCGAGGGCATACGGTCCGGGCGACGTGCGAGTCGTTCCACATGGCCAAAGACGCCGGCTTCAAAGTCGTTTCCCATATGATGCCCGACCTCCCCAATGTCGGTGTCGAGCGGGACATGGAACAATTCCAAGAGTACTTCGAGAACCCCGAGTTTCGGTCAGACGGTTTAAAGATCTATCCTACGCTTGTGATTCGAGGGACGGGGTTGTACGAGTTGTGGCGCACGGGGAGGTACAAGAACTATTCCCCTAATGCTCTGGTCGATATCGTCGCAAGGATATTGGCGTTGATCCCACCTTGGACGAGGATTTATCGCGTGCAACGGGACATCCCGATGCCACTTGTTTCTTCGGGGGTAGAGAATGGGAACTTGAGGGAGTTGGCTTTGCAGAGGATGAGGGACTTTGGCCTCAAATGTCGGGATGTACGACATCGTGAAGTCGGTTTGCACGAATTGCATATGAAGGTCCGACCGGACGAGTTGGAGTTGATCCGGAGGGATTATTGGGCCAATGGTGGGTGGGAGACCTTTTTGAGCTATGAGGATCCGCAGAGTGATATTCTGGTCGGATTGTTGAGGTTGAGGAAGTGTAGTAGGGAAGGGACGTTTAAGGAGGAGTTGGTCAATGATGGGCAGAGCTCGATTGTTAGGGAGTTGCATGGTGCGTCTTAGGGTTTTGTCCTGCTTGCACTGCTTCGTGCTTCAAGCTGACGATCCCACCATCTTCCACCCCCAGTCTACGGCACCGCAGTCCCGATGCACGCCCGAGACCCCACCTTGTTCCAACACCAAGGCATCGGGACCCTACTGATGGAAGAAGCCGAGCGCATCGCAAGGGAGGAGCATGGCTCGAGGAAGTTGGCTGTGATTTCGGGCATTGGGGTCAGAAATTATTATCAGAGGTTGGGGTATGCGTTGGAGGGGCCTTATATGACGTGAGTACTCGAGGGTTGGCTGGGGAATCGAGGATGAGGGACTGTGCTGATTCTTTGGGTGGGGCTTTGCGGACGCAGGAAGATGCTCGATTATGAGGAGGAGGAAGGGGAAGAAGGGGAAGGGGAGGAGGGTGACATGTTCTGAAGGGGTCTTACGCTCATTTGTGACTCGAATATTTTCACAAAAAAGCTTCAGGTTTACATGATGGCCGAGCCGAGAACATGGACGACCTCGGACTTGTTTCCGGGTTTTCAACCTAGCAATGACGCAAGATGGACTTCGCTAGTCGCTGTGTAAGCCCCAACCTCCACCCCGCTTTTTCTCTCTGAATCCCACGTGGAAGCGCCAAGCCCTCTAAGAGCCAAGCATTCGCCCTCCTATTCCTATCCCCCTGAACTCGATCGGTGCGACTGTGCCGTGCCGAGCGGGTGTGGAGATTGTCGGTGGCGCCACTTTCGCGCGCTTCGGTTTCGATTACTTTCGCTCTTGCGTCTCTCTCTCACTCACATAAGCATTGCACAGTGCGCCCACTTGACGCGTCTTCCGTTGTCGCGTTCAGGCTTTGTACGACTACTGGGTGCTGCATCACGTCCACCGAGCTCAGCACACGCCCGACGTTTCTCCGTTCGTACGACGAACCCCGACTGGACCACGCGAAGATCTACGTGTCGGACCTACCTCCTTTCCGAGCGCGCACCTTCGAAGGCGACCGCTTCCCAAGAGCTGACGTCATTGGCTGGGGAGCACGGCGCCAAAGGTTGATCATCCCTTCTTTCATCGTTGCGTCTATTCCGGTTGTCGATCCGAGCTAGGTCGTACCTGGGGTTTCGTTTCATTCTGTTCGTGACAAGTCACTGTGAGGGCGAGTGAGTCGGGTCTTGACTGGCACCTCGGAGCTCGATGCGAAGACACCCGAGGTGATGAGTGCATGCCGCTGGTACGACCGGCGTCGGCTTCATAACCACTTGCACTGCAATCATTCGACAGTGGCAATGAGCACTGATCATAGCAATCCTGTGCTTCCACAGGTCACCCTTCGTCGCTCGTCGCTCGTCGCTCGCTTGGCTTGACCTCGCCATCGGAGTGTGACGTCAACTCGATCTCACAGCGTATCAGCTCGTGGCCCATCGTCCAGTTTTGAGTTCTCTGTTCAAACACGCCCGAACGGTTCGGCTCCAACAATTTCACCCGCTCTCTCGAAGCCCCGCTGCTCGATATCTCTCCTCGCTTGCGTTGCGGTTTCTCTACTTGCCGACACTACCGACCTCGAGCTATCGTGACTCAACTGTCCACCATGAACGTATCGCCGGGTATTCAGCACCCTCATCATCCTCAGCGACCGCAGGCTTTCCAAAATCTGCCGCCGCCCCCGCCGCCACCCTCGCAGCCGAACGGAACCATGCGCTCGCACGGCAGTGGCTCGGACCTGATGGTGCCGCCCCCACCTCCACCACCTCCTTCGACGAACGGCTTTGTCTACGATCCCGAGAGTCGTCTTCCCTTGCGTGCACCTCCTGGCATCCCTTTTCCGCTCATGTTCAATCCTCACGCTACAGGAGCTGCTACGAGTTTGGCGAACTACCCGATGCAGGTTGATCCGAGGCCCCCTGTCACGAGCTTGATTGACCTCACTCCGACCGCCGTAGCAGCTTCGGACTTGTGCGCGCAGGGTGCAGCGGACGATCGCTGGCATGGGGATGAAAAGACCAACATGGATATGCCTCCTACATTCACGGCGATGCCGGTCCCAGCTCCTGCACCTCTTGTCGCGTCGCGCCCCGCCGAGTCGACCCGCTTCGATTTCACCGTTGACACTCCTCGCGCGTGCATGGTCGAGCACTGCCTTCACCCGACCTTCTGCGAACTCACCCCTTGTGGGTGCAGGATCTGTCGAGAGCATTTGGGAAGCATCATTCGTGCTTCGAGGGTCGTCGGCACGGATGAGCAAGGGCGTCGAACCAAGGTCTTCAAGTGCCTAGCGTGTCAGACCGACTCGTTCACCCTCGGTGCGATGGGCCAGAATGGCGAGCAAGGCGACGAGATCGAGCATGGTCGACAACAGCCTCAGATCCAGCATGACGATCCAAGTTCGGTGTTCTCGATCCATTACACGCTTCCGACGCAGTCGGTGCCGATGGAGATGGGCAAGCCGTTCCTCACTCCCATTTGCGGTTTCCCCGTCGATCCGTCGTGGTTGACCGTTCCGCTGCCTCAGATCCCACCTTTCTCCCCAGAGATGAATGAGGAGTATGATGCAACTTGGAGTGGCAACAGCGTTGATGGAACGAATAGAGGTTGCTACGGTGATGCAGTAGGTGGAGCTCAACGACAGAAGCAGCAACACCACACCCCATCTCCGCCTGGCTTTCAGTTCCCGTTCGTGCCACAGGGGTTCGTCATTCCTGGTGCGCAGACCACGCAAGGTTTCGCGCCGCCGATGCCGCCTCCCTACATGTTCCCGGCATACGGATCACCACCTTCCTACTCGATGCCGTCATCGAATATGATTCCGATGATCCCATTCGACCCAACGAGCGCTCACTACACCGGTGCCGGTGGCGACGGTCCCCACTCGAAGTCTTTCAATCGCAAGTTCCAAGGTGCGGGCGCGGGCCTGGCTTCGTCGCGCTTTCGCTCCGGACGACCGCGCAAAAGCATTTGTCACGGTCGTGCGTTCTCGTTACCTCAGAGTTCCCTATCGCCGAGCCTGGGTGGTCACTCGGCCTCGGATGGATCGGGAGGATATCAAGTCGGGTTTGAAGGGGACAACAAGACAGTGCCTTCGCCGTTGTTGACGACGTCAATTCGACCAATGCCGCGCGGGAGCTACGGCGGCCACGTCCCCTTTTCGCGACGAAGCATCGATGAATCGGCGCTGAGGAGGAACGGATCATCGTCGACTGCCGAAGGAGCGGGTTCGACTTCGGTCGAAGCGAGGAGTGCTTGGAGGGTTCACAAGCCGGCTTTTCCCATCATCAAGATTGAGAACCTGCCTTTCGCGACGACGGTCAGGGACGTCGAGAATTGGTTGCCTGAGGGGACGCTCGCGCCGAAGGATGATCCGAAGTTGCTGTTGGCGGTGCATTTGATTTTGCATCGGTGAGTTGCTGACTTTGCACACATCGTCCAAGAACACTGAGATATATTCGATGTCAATCTCAGTGAAACTGGTCGTACACTTCCCCACGCCTACGTCGAGATGAAGAGCATCCAAATCGCCAACGAAGTCATGACGCAGATGGACCGCAAGTTGCTCGGTGACCGCACCGTTCGCGTCAAATGGGAACGTCGCGGCGAACTGATGCGCGACCTCTTCTCGCAAGAAAGCTACTTCGTCACGCCTGCTTCCTCACCTGCTGCGTCTGCGTTACCACCTGTTCCTTCGCATTACGTTTTGCCCCAGACGATCTTGACGAGGAAGGATTTAGACGAGTTGGTCCGCCATGCCGGGGGTGAGAGGGAGTCGAGGGAACGCCCGCTCGAGAGGGCTTTTTTGAATGTCGTCACGATCCTTGCCAAGGTAGGTCTCGCACTCACAACATCCATTAAATCAAGAGGGAGCTGAATGGGTATTTGCTGGCCTCTACAGTTTCCGTGGCCCGAGCTCGATCTGTACACCCAGCAGCAGCGCGACGCCATCTTTGACTGCGCGTACGACGTCACCGTCCTCGCGGCGAGGAAGGCACAAGTCGATCCGGACAAGTTCCAGACGATTTACGAATTGCTCGTGAGTGAAGGAGTCTTCAGCAACGCGAATTTAAGTAGTTCGTTCTATTATTTGTGTGATCTGACTACCTTCTTCGTACTCTGCGACCCCTTCAAAGAAACGCGCGATTGTCGAATGCTCGGGTTTCACGGTCGAACGAAAGGAAGAGATCCAAGCTCTCAGCGACGAGAACCTACCGCTGGAGGTATGTGGGACCTCCAGCCTACTTCCTCGACTTCGTTACAACAAGTTGATCATCTTCATCTCTCTGCACCGATCGAGTAGGGATCGAGGCGCACCCTTGTCCTCGCTCGCCCTCCGCCGATACCGACGTCGCCCGTCAAGCCGCAGCGCCGCGTGATCGTCGGCCCTCCGCCCTCCCCGCCGATGTATCGATCCGAGCAACGTCAAAGGGCAGGAAGTATCAAGAATGGAGGACAGGGTGTTGGGTGTGGGACGAGTGGAGGTGGAGAAGGATGGGGCACCACTGAGGAGCATGGTCGGTCACGTGGATCGGACGGATGTTGGACTCCCGAACTGAGACTGATGTCGGCCAGTCTTCGTTGGCTTACAGCTTCACCCGGATCGATCGAGAAAGCCGCTCAAGCCGATCCGTGGGCGACCAACAACCAGAGACTTCATACGCCGCCGCCTACACCGCCATTCGAGAGTGAGATCGAGAAGATGGAGCGGAAGCAGAGCAGTATTGTTGGGTGGACCAAGACGCTGCCCAAGGTCGAGCCCGCTCCTCAGGGGTCGCTGGCGGCGCCGGCGCGGGATGAGCCGATCGAGAGTGCTAGTTGAGGTGATGAGGAGGAATATATTGGAGGTACTGTAAATATGGTTTGTGAGTACATATACGACTTCGACAGGGGACCTTGTGTAGATATGTCGGGTCCCTTTGGAAGAATCGTGCGACAGTTTCATTTCGAGTTGTCATTTTTCGCTTTGTGTATGTAGCAGCTATTACCTATCCCGGATCTCTTGCATGTCGTGGTGTTCCATTTGTGATATAATAATGTCAACTACTAGTTTGCTAAAGCGATGGGGTTGCTTCAGAGAGAGCGGGGATGTGATTTGATGAAATTTGAGAGGCAAGGAAGAATCCATGAGCCCGGGGAAGAATCTTCGAAGGGAATCGTACCGATAATCCTGAGGTGAGATCTCATGCATAGGTAGGTAGGTACCTAGGTGGAATGATCGACAAGCGCACACGAGGATTCAAGTGAGCTCGTACGGAGGCGGGGATCGTGAATCGTTGAATTAGAGCTTTGAGCGAGAAGCTCCGCCAGTCGACTTGCTGCGAGCCCACGCGACGCCTGCGCATGGGTCGGGCCTGAACGAGGCGAAGGTTTTTTTTGGTGGCTGACTTTCGCCGCGGCACGGAATTGGGCGTAGCCAATTTTGACGCGTTTCTCTCAATGGCGTGGACGTTCATTTCTTTTAGAGCTGCGGTTTCTCGCTTATGGGAAAGCAGATGCGTAGGCATCCCTAGCCGGTTTGGCGGCCACGTTTCGTGTCAAGGTGTATCGAGGGGCCGCGTCTAAGAGACCATTCGTTCCGGCTTTCCTTGTCGTGCCGAAAGGGTTGGTGATTCTCAGCTTTCCGCCGTGATGGGGCGTCTAGCCGATGTTATTGATCGATAGAAGCAAACTTAGATAGGACTCACTAGAACGATCGGTGTATTCGTTCCAACTGCGCGGGAGCACTTGCACTCGTCGAGTCCAACTTGTACAGGGGCTTGGCGTGCTGGCGCCCCGGCGAACGCCAGCGGTGAGCGTGACTCATGATAGGTGCTCTGCCATTGCCCACTCTTTCTGAAGATTGCCAGGGCGTCATTGTCGTTTATAGATAAGGCAGTCTGCAGTAAATATATGACTGGGTGAATCTTCTCCCTCCACAGGCAGTGGGAAATACGAAAGCCGAAAATCCGATGAAACGCCAGCCCAATCGAAAGCAGAAACCGAGGCAGCTGAATGCAGGGTTTCATATGTGGTAGGATTAGAGTAGAACAACTACTTGTGATGCAAACGTCTACCAATTCTATTTGAAAGTATCAGCCGACTGGGTGTGGAGCAAAACAGGCCATTGTCGCCGCGACAGTCGCGCTCATTACTCGAACACGGGCACGGGCACGGACCTACAATCCTAATTGTTCCGACCGCGGTATGCTCATTCCGCATGGGACTCGAATGCGATTGATCTTACTTTCCGATCTACCAGATCGAGCGATTATCCAATATTTCCATAGCAGTGGTAGGCGTTCTGCGAGGCCAGCTGTTGGCCCGCCGACGGGCAGAGGCGAGACAAAAATGTGACGCGTCGTCTCGACGGTGAGGACCTGTCCACCGACTTACTATGCCCTGGTTGAATCTATCTACATTGGGAACCTGTGTCGGATCGCAAGAGACATCGGACCCCTCGATGTTGGATCGAGGTGGCTCGTAAATGTAACCACGTCTGTTGGGAGGTACAATAGTCCAGGTACACACCTCTTTGCCCGAAATAGGCGCCTAGCAAGTAATGCGAATGTGACACGGACTTTGCCCGGACATCGATGGTACTGGCTGGCTCTCGGCACAGGTTTTTCATTGGTCGTTTAACACGTCGGCACCGAGTGCTTTGGCCCTCTGACAGCTGATCGATCTTCAAAATCTGGGGTAGGAACTTCTTTAGTTCTAGACGCCGGAAGTACGTACTGGTGCTGTCTTGACTGGCGGCCGTGAGGCGGAATTGGCAAAGCCCGTCCGCGCCAGCACATACATCGAGCTTGACCTTCACTTTTTCGCAATCTATCTCAAATTTTCTCCCGAGCGTGAGGTGGGTGTTGCACATAGATGGCGCAAGTTGTCATTCCAAGCTATCTGGTAGTTGATAGATGTATTCCAGAGAGTATGCTGCGGTGAAGGAAAGCTCTGCCGCCGGGCAGGCAGCGACGTCGACCCAAGTTTCAAAGACGAGCAATTGCCGCCTCACCGTCGTTGCGCGCTCGAGGGTCCTGGTGCCTGCCTACTAGTAGGCTCCGTAGTGTTACCTCCGTATAATCCTACCTAGCTTGGAAACTTGCGTTGATGTCACCAGAATACGGGTCAGGCACCTCGGTTTCTGATAACTGGGTTCTCTCAATCCACAATCAGAAATTCAGAGATCAAATAGGTACTGGCTGCCCGAGAGCTCAAGCACGGCCTCGGCACAGCTCAAAGCGCTCGTGCGCGTGTGCCAAACAACACGGTCCCGTCGCGTCGCGAGCTCCACGTCGACGGCGGCCGGCAGATTCTCTTCGAACGCCAACGTTTCTCGAAGCGAGTTAAACGGATTGCGACACATTGTATGCGCACCAGCTCGGATCACCAGCGCAGCCTCTTGTTGACTGCCGAGGTCACCCAAAAATAATGCTGCAAATGTTTCAGTTGCATCGAGCTGACGGGTCCTCAACTGGCAGCTCCACAAAGCTATATCGCTCGAACTGGGCGCCTCTGTCGTCTGCGAGTCTCGCCTTTGGTCCCGGCCGTTCGACAGAGCAGTCAGTCAGTCAAAGCGGGGCCTTCCGGGGCCTCCATTAAAGCTTGGCCCGCATCCCCAACTTCTAGGGTTTGACGTCGAGAAGTAGGTACCTAGTGGAATTACCCTATCGTGGTTATATTGCGCCGGCCGCGACTTGCATCCTCATGTTGAAAGGACTGTGGCACCTGCTTTGGCCGTCGACGCGCGGATTGGTCAAGCTGCGCGAGCAACCAGCTGGATGTATGCACTGTGATGACACCGAAATGGGTAGCTAAAAGCTTCGCCAACCAGGGGAGGTTGGCAGAACAGCTAAACCGGAAGTTGTCATGTCATGACCAAACTTCAGTGAGCGTTGACACGCCTCAGCTCGTGAACTTTGACATTCACTTGGCCTTGGTCGAATTTTTTAGACCCCTTTCCCCTCGGCTGAAGCAGAACGGCCGTCGTCCGTGTACACGCTCGTGCGAGCGGTCGCTTGGCTCGAAGAGACGTCGGTCGACTCGAGTCGGCAGTTCCCCTCTGCATGAATAAGGTTCGATTTTTTGGGGTAGCGAGCAAATGCTTATTTACCCGGCACCTAGGTACCTAGGTAGATAGGTACCTAGGTAGATAGGATGACTTCAAGCGATAGCCGATGTCACTCGTAGTTGACATCAAGGAGCCCCTTCCGACCTGGCTCTGGGCCCGCCCGCAGGCTCTGTGATCGCGAGGCCTGGGGCCGTAAGCGAGGAACAATCAACGCGAGTGAGACAGGGCGCCGAGCGCATTCCAATCCTTCCGGTCGCCCCTGGCCAATCGAGAACGGTATGTACGGCAAATTATGTACCCTTTCATCCGCTCACCACAGATGAGAGGTTCCTCACGTATCAATAGCGGCCCCATGTTTCAATTCTGCAGTGCTGTGGGGCATCCGGAGCCCCGGGGTCGAACACTTTTTTTTGCCTTTGGGAGCGCCGACATTTGGAGACTTTAGCCGAGCTGAAAAAAAGAAAGTCCGTTGAACGAGAGAGCATTCTGACAGGCGCGGCTGATACCTGGAACGTCCAAGAGAAGTCGTGAAGAGCTTGGTCGATGAAGTATATGAATATCATAATGGTTCCTAGGCACCTACCGCTTGTAGGCGGGTGTGAGGACTCTTGCGAAAAAAGCGCGAGCTGTTGCTCGAGCTCGTTTTCAGGTGTCATCAAGTCTCGATGTTTCAATTTGACACTGGACCGCGGCTAACGCAGCGGACGTACCTACCTATGTGGGGGGACAAGAAAGTAGCAGATTCAATGTGGTAAACCAACACAGGTTTCATTGGTGTGGGCCAAAAGCCCTGCAGTACAGTGTGTCTCAAGTGAGCGCAGGTTGTCCCGAATGGTGCCGGTGAAGTAAAATCGACAACGGTCGCGTGATCCAACTCGACCTGAGCAGTCTCTTGACGAAAGCAAGGCTGATTCTGAACTATGGAACGATAAGATGATCTCATCTGAACCTAAGTGAGCCGCTCCCGCTAACTCACTAGGTACCTAGGTGTCTGATTGGAATCTCATAAATGAAGCAGAAGCGCCGCGGGTCGAACCGTCTAGCCCCTAGCGGCACCCGATCTACCTGGCCGCGCCGTTGGCTTACTTTCGCTCGGTTCCAGATCCGGCTGGATCTGAAGGCGCCGGAAGCTCCGATGTTCCTAGAATTCACACCCCATCCGAGTCTATGCATTGTTTACCGAGCCCCACCTTGGTCAGGTACCTACTGTCTAGCCTCGGCGACGGTGAGTTTTCACATTCAGATTATACGAGAGGATACCGGTGTCTTCCTGCTGCATGCCCGGGGTCCTCGAAAGTAAGCTTGTTTAGTGTCGCGACTTCCTCTGTAGCTACGTAGGTAGTCATGTGGACAATATTCAGATGGCTGCATGCTGCGGCCCAGGTACCGTAGCTTTGCATTCCAGCTTGGTTTGTCTCATGCCGGCACAGCAGCAATTCACGCGTCCAGCGGCGTCTCTCAGATTCGACAAAGCTCACACGAGCTACTCAAGCTCAGCGAGTTCTTCAATTATAGTTAGAGCTGCGTCTAAACATTTATATGCTGCATTTTTTAAAAGTCCACCAAGTGCGCAATTGTACTGTACCCAGGTATGCATCGAGCACGAGGTTGCACAGGAACAGTGGTACTAGCCGCCGCCGTCCGACACCCGCCGCCGTCTCGACGCGTCGATTTTCGTCGGGTGCGCGAATACGCGAGTGTGATCATCCCTGCACTCCCCACTTCGCTGCCATAGAAAGCGAGGCCGGTTAGTAGGTAGGCACCCAAGTAGGTTGTTACATCACTTCTCGGATAGGAAATAGAACAAGTACAATCAGGGTGCTCTTGCATCCCCAAGTTCAATACCAACCTCGCGACGAGGAGTCGGTCCGGACCAACTTCCACGTCGAGCTTCTGTGCCTTGAGCCGAGCGTGTCGCACCTGCAGCCGCGCGCGCGTCTCGAATGAATGCAGAAAGTGGAAAGTGGCAAGGAAGCTTTCGGTCCCGCCTCGAGACCCGAGACTTGTGCATTCAGCCCTTGCGCGATTGCAACGGTTTAAGATTCGAGGAATTGCTTCCGAGGGGATCGGGGGATCTGTTCTCGCTTCACGTGTCACTTCTACAGGGCACAAGATGTGTCACGTTGCATTAGCTTTCGGCTACCCCTAGCTGGGCCATGGAGCGGGCGAGAGATGATCATCGGATTTGTTCGCCCCCGGCGTCAGCCGCGTGGCGGCGGCGGTCCTAGCAAACTCAGCCCAAATTGGTGCAATCAAGATCACACCCTCGACCGGCGGACGCCCCACATCGTCCCTCCCTCATCCATGCTTAATTATTTCCATCATTCCTACCTGCTCTCTCTCACCCTTTCTTCGCTGAACCATTTCAATTCTCCATCAACAACTACAAGTTCGTTCCTCATCGCATTGCTCTGCGCCTTCTTCATCCCGTTCATTCATTCCCTCGAAAAGCCGCTATCGAATTGAACGCGTAGTTCCGACGCCAGCCTCACCGCCAGATACCGCCAGCGCTTTTCCCGAATTATCGTCGCCGCTTTCGATCCGCTCCGATCACATCGAGAGGCCAGGATCTCTTACCCTCCGATATATCTCTCTTTGCGAAGCATCCACCTCCTTCTTACTCTACCGCCGACCCTCGACACACGCCATGAGCGCTATCGACCCTTCCTCGGCGCCGGCCCCCGGCTCGTTCTTCCACTCGCACTACCAGCTCGAGGAATTGATCGGCAGTGGCGGCTTCGGATGGGTGTGCAAGGCCACTCGTCGTGCGGACGGCCGCCAAGTTGCGATCAAGCTCATCCTCAAAAATCGCATGGCTCGCGAATCCATTGTTCGAGCCCGATGGGAGGCCTCGGAGGGGCTTGACGTGTGGGAGGACGGCACGATCGTGCTGCCGCTCGAGGCCTACGTCCTTCGCCAGGCACGGCACCGCGGCGTTGTCGAATACCTCGACCTTTTCGCCGATGACGACTATTTCTATCTTGTGAGCACAATATCACTCTCGCTATTCTTGCTTCAAACTGGAGATTATGATTTTCTGATGCATCACTCCCACTTTCCGCACCCGCTCGTGCAGGTCATGGAGCACCACGGTTCGCCCTGGCTCAAGCCCTCAAGCAACCACGTCGGGTCGATCATCCCAATTCCTTCTCCTCCCTCGCCGCCCCTCACACCGCCGACAGCATCCTTCCCCCTCCACTTGCTGCCTTCTTCCTCCGACATCGCCGCCCAAGCGAGCTCGCAGGGATCCTCTGAAATGATGGTCTCCTCGTCGCATGAATCTTCGCGGATTTCCCGCCCGACCCCGATCCGACGGTCTTCGGCCCTCAACTCCTTGTCGCTTACTTCGCTCGAGCCCAAGCCCCAATCGACCACCATGGCCCGTTCGATGCCGATGATGCGCCGGAGCTCGTCGTCGGACCTGTTCGAGTGCATCGAGCAGCACTCGCACTTCAACGAGCCGACGGCCCGATTCCTCTTCGCGCAGATCGCCGAGGCGGTCTACGATCTGAGGAAAAGAGGCATCACGCATCGCGACCTCAAGGACGAGAACAGTAAGTTGGTGCAGTGTACTCTTTCTGGGTGGATCGTTTCCATGTATCGTCAGAAGACTGAGTTTCCATCCGGTTGGTTCCCATCAGTCGTCGTTGATGCCGCGGGCTGCGTCAAAATCATCGACTTTGGCTCGGCACTTCACTTTCGCACGTCCGAGCCCGTCCCGATGTGCGACCGCTTCTTCGGCACCGTCTCGTCTGCATCCCCGGAAGCGCTCGATAAGGTACCTTATCACCCTTTCCCCGCCGAGGTGTGGTCTCTCGGCGTGTTGCTGCACATCCTCCTGACCGGTTCGACGCCCTTCCCGACCCGCCATCACATCCGCCGCGCTGAGCGCAACCGCGACCTAAATGCCAACCTTTCTGCCGCCGCGAGCGACTTGCTCGACCAATGCTTTGCCGTCGACGTCGATGAGCGCATCACCCTTGAACGCCTCTGCGACCACCCTTGGATGCGAATGCGATTATGAAACTCCGCTCCTCTTTCCACTCCTTCAGCCGGCCGAGCGTTCGCGCCCGCTCTGAATTGTGCTACCCGCTCGCACCTCGCCGCCTCCCATCATCTCCAACAAAGACACTATCTCTTGTTATCTCGCTTAGTACTATGGCATCGCCCAGTCGTTAGATCACTTGTCGTATTTATCGCATCTCGTTCATACCCTCGCATCTTGTAGCGTTCTTGTGCTCACCTTCCGCATTAGTCGATTCGTGACCCTCTGAAGTAATTCAATCGCACGTTCGGATTATATGTTCTGCATAAATTTCAGGTGCAAGAGAAATCTGTAAATTGATAGCGACGATTGGCGATGAACGGAGACGCGCTCAGGAGACCCCCCGAGGCCGAACCGGGTTGCCTCCTGTCTGAAACGGCTAGGCGCCAGGCTCGGGGGTGCGCGTGCCCTCTTAGTGGAATTCAAAACAGTCGCGCGCTCTCTGGCTCTCCACATCAACGACTCCGTCACGAATCAGCGATCATCTCACGACTGTACGACTTGTGTGTGTGTGTGTTCGGCGTTCGAGATAACGACAGGTTGACGATTCTTTCCCTTGTGAGTTGCTCGGCACGTGCCTCGCGGTCGGCGTTGGCATCAGGGGCGACTCGTCTGACGTTGACCGAGTGCGCCTTAATCGCAGCACGCCGCGTAACGAAACAAACAACACCCGCCACAAAAACAACAAAAACAACACGGATGAACCCACGAGCTTGACGAGCCCTTCTACACGAACCTCCTACGATCTGCTCCCTTCCTCTGAAACGACCCCTTCTTCTTTCGCCTCAGCCTCGAAACGCGTTGCTCACTGTGGCTTCACTCAACTCGATCGTACCGAATCTGCGTCTGAAGGCTCCCACAACGTCGTCGCTTTCGCCCCGCCCGTCGGCCACCTCCCACATCATCGAGCGGCTTCGACAGTTTTTCTTACGACGCAAGCGAACGACCTCTGTAACACCATCCCACTCCTCCTCCTCTCGAACTGCGTCCTCGGCCGTCAGCTGCAGTGGTACGGGCAAGACCGTGCTCACGACTCCGTCGATCGTGCTCACCCCGCCTCCACCGTCGCCTCGAACTTCATTTTCCCTCGCCGCAGCCACAGCAGCACTCACACCCGTTCACGAGCTAGAACCGGACGTGATGCCGCGAGGACTGACCGATCGGCAGCGGAGTCCAACCATGACCGACTCGCCGACTTGGGCCTACTCGACCAAGAGCGATGTGCACTCGTCGACTCACCCTTTCGATACCTCAATTGGCGGTGCGGGAGGCTTGTCGACCGATGAGAACATTATCGCACCTTCTCCCAGTATCGGTCCCGATCTCGACGACTTTGGCCGATCGCTGCTGATGGACTCGGACACCCCCTTTCGCACGTCGATCCAGCGGGCGCAGGAGACTCTTCGGGAAAGTCGTCGCACTCGACTCGACGAGCAAAAGCGGGTGCATTGCTTCGAGCCGAGTTGCCCACCGAGTCAAGCAACGCTGCACCATGATCGATTTGCCATGCCTCGCAAGTGGGCGAACGATCCGACCTTCACTCGACGTCCGGGCCAGAGTGGTGGTCATCATCGGGTCATGGACTCGATCGACTCGGGCCTCCACGGCGACGAGAGCGGCGAGGACGGATCGAACGACGAGCGACCTCGGTGTCTCCACAAGTCGCGATCGATTCCCCTCAACCTCATGACCTCGTCTCCGTATGCCGCTCGATGCGGTTCGGATCGTCCTCACCATTCGAGGTTCGACGCACCCGTTGTCAGCTTAGCTTCAATCTCACCTCCGAAGCGCCTAGAACCTCGTAAGGCCGCGTCGTACGGCGATCTCCTCACTGGTCCCCACCGACGACTCGACGAGCTTCCTCAACTGCTTGAGGTCCCAAACGAGCCCATGTCCAAGTTCTCGGCGTCTTCGGCGGAATCACGAGCCCGGCCTGTTGCCGGTGAAACTCTGCTCTCTCGAAGTGCGCGCTCGTTCGGTCAAGCAACCTCGATCAAGAACATCATGGCGCGTCGAGCCGCCAATAAGTCCTCGATCCCGACCCGCTCGTCGACGATTGCCTTTGGTACGAGATGGACTGCCAAGCTCGCCGCCGTGACCGAATCGACGCCTTCGCACAAGGCTTACGGGTCGGTCTCGTCTGCGAAGCTGTCTCAAGGCCGCAGTCAAGCTTCGGCAAAAACCCGACCGAGCCTCGCAAGCGCTGGAATCTTCAACAACGAGTCCGGCGAGCCGACTGTAGCAACTCGGTCTTCGCTTTCTCGTCTTCAGGGCAGTCGGATCCCCGCACGACTCAAGTCGTTCGCATTCAATGGCGCTCGCTCGTCCGAAGTCGGAAGCCTTTGCTCGCCCGTCTCGTCCAGTGCAACCGAGAGCAGCTCGAGCCCTTTCTCGAAGCGCGAGTCAAACCTGTCGGCATCATCGAAAGAAAGTACGGTCAAGAGGACGTTCTCCAAGCTGTTCAATCGATCGATGAGGAGGAGTGTGCTGACCTCGACCCCTCGCGACGACCCCACCGACGGCTTCGCGAATGCGATCGTTCACCTCGCCGAAAAGGTCCGCGTGCCCGAGGACCTGACAGGGGCGATCCAGGTGGACTCGACGGCGCTGCCGACGCGCATCCCCATATCCTCCATCTTTCCAAATGCAACGCTCCGTCCCAACACCGCGAGCGAAAGAGCGCCAACCCGACCCCAAAGACCCATTACCCCCGACATCGAGCCCTACACTGCAACTTTCGGCGGTCAAGTTCTCGTCCGCAAAGACTCGAACGCGCGTGGTCGCTCTTCAATCACGCGGCGCCGACGCAGCCTCATCCCCGTTCCTTCGGGTCGTCGCTCGAGTGCGCCTCAGTTGATCGTCACCGCTTCGACAGATTTGAAAGAGAAAGATGTGACCCAAACCGTTGAAGTGGACCAGGAGAACTCCGGCAGCGGTGAAATTGAGCCCGTTCGGGTCGTCTCCGAGTCTGCGGATTCTCAACCTCCTTCGGCGCCGTCACCCGAGCCTCGTCCGACCTCGGCGACTTTGACGGTCTCTGATTCGGATCCTGACGCGACCACTCTGCTCGACTCCTCTCCCTCTAACCGATCAACTCGCTCGTTCCGGTCGCCATCGCCCGCTCGATTCCGTGATCTGCTCCCGTCCGAGACGGCGTCGAGTTCGCCGGTCAAGTCCGAGCGCGGTCTCCCCCTTCCGGCCCACAGGGGCATGAAGGTACTCGCCACATCTCCTCCAAAGAAGCGAGCGATGGGACCCGAGCAAGTCATCGTCATGGAGCACGCCCCCGCGGCAGAAGGTCAGACACAGAAGACCGCGTCCATTTCTTTTGATGAGTGAAAAGCTGACTGTCGATATCTCTGCTGTCTCCCTACATCAGGCATCCGCGAAACTCGTGGAGCGACGACCGATCTCGCCGAGCTTCTTTCCTCCCTCGACGAAACTGAAGATGTATCCGTTCGAGTTGTGCCTTCCTTGTCACTCGATGAACAATACGACGGGGACCTCTCAGCCTCTCTTCGTCGTCATCTTCCCATCGTCATTCATGCTCCCGCCCTCGGATCACTCGTCTCCCTCTCGGAGTCCCTCGAGCCGATCGTGGCCGACGTGCCCGACGACCTCCAAACGCTGATCCAGTCCGTCGCCGAACATATCTCCGAGATCGACGTCGACTGCTTCGGCCAGGACGAAGAATTGAACCAAACCGATGTCCCCGAATTCGGCATCCTCGGCACGTTCGACGCCGTGCGGTATGCACCTCAGGCGGGATCACGAGAGTCGGCGATCGGACAGCCAAACCCGTTCGACGAGATCGAGGGTCGCACCTCGGCGTCGAACTCATTGCGCTCCTGCAAACGTGACGATGCGGTCGAACTACCCAACGCTCCCGAGTACGAACATTCGAGTGGCGACGAGGAGGAGGAAGTCGCCGAAGGGCCTTCTTTCATCGCTCTGGGTACAAGGACGATGGACCATATGCTGAACACCGAATCTGAGGGCTCTGACGAGGCGAAGTTCTGCAACGTGCCGAGCTTGGGCGCCGATGCTTCTCCAAATTCGACCGAATCGAGCTTCAGCGGCCGAGTCACGACGGCGGGTGCTGTGTTGCAGGCTATGCTTCTTCGCGGCAAGGTGAGTGCTACTTCGTCCCCCGACTCGCCCGTCGATCGACTTCCCAAGCTTCGTGAGAGTCTGGAGGATTATTTGACGATGGAGAGACCAACGGTGAGCTGCAGATCGATCTCTTCGGAATAACGAATTTCCTTGCAACAAAATGATAAACCTAGTTCCATACCGCCACAGGTCGGAGAAAAGATGCTCGACTCGCTGGACATCGAGCTCTCCCTCACGTCGCTTATCGCTGCGACTTCCCCACCTCCCTCCGTCGAGCGCAATCTCGTTGGCCGGGCGATGTCTCGCACGCTCGGATCCCTCTCCGCGTCTGAAGACGGTACGAACGAAGGTGAACTCCTCGGCGGAGTCAATGCTTCCCCTTCACCTGCAAGCCGCCGTAAGCCTTTGAATAACCTCCGCCAATCGCTGGTCAGGTACTCGCAAGATCGAGCCCGACTGGTGCTCATCCTCGGCGGACGCTCGATCGAAAGCGCTTTCGCCGAAGTCGACGAATTTTCCGAATCCGACTTGGGAAATGGTGATTCAGGGAGTAGCAATGAGCAGGACCAGACAAATCACTCGATGGCACAGAGTAGCCGTTCGACGAATCTCAGCATCTCGTCGATCACGAGCTCCCCTTGTCCCGTTCCGAGGTCGAGGAGAATCCCCATGCTTACCAAGCTTTCACCGCCTCTGGTACCGGCGTTCGAGTTCCCTTCATCCGTCACCGCTTCTAGTGTTAGCAAGTGCGACCCCTTGACAAGTGCGTCGATATCGACCTTTGGTTCTCGGCCACGATCCTTGTCACCGGGGAGGAACGGCGATCTATTCTCGAAGCAGTTCAGCCCCCTCGAGCGTTTCAAAGCGCGACGACGCGGCGAATCGTCGAACGAGGAGGAGGAAGTAGAGCAGGTCTCACCACCCTTGCGACCGAGTTCACAGCTCGAGGAGCTAGTTCCCATTCCAAGGGCTGCTCCCAAATCATCCCCTCCGCCATCACCTTCGAACGAAGCTTCCGACTCCGATCACGGTCCCCGCTCGAGCGTCGGCTCCTTCGCCTTGACCGCGCAGTTCGAACTCGACGACGAGCGCACGCGACCGTCGTCGCTCGACCTGGCGCAGCTCGAAATTGACTACCATTCCCGCCCACCGATGGTCACCATCCGCGCCAAGTCCGTCACTCAGAGTACGAAGCGACAAAGTCTGCGAGCTTCTACCTTCATCCAAGAGACGATCGTTGAAGATGATCGAGAGGCGTGGTCGTCGTCTGTCGAGACTTCGCCTGTCAAGTTGGTGGACGAGTCCGCGGTCAAGGATTCGGCGCAGGATCTCGAGGCCGCGGCAAAGAGGTTAGAAGAGCAGTTGGCGTATCGGGTTTCGTTGTCGCCGACGACGGCAACGGATGGGATTGCTGGGACGCTGATTGATGTTGTCGTCGAGTCGACCACGGCCGCACTTGCGCTTGACGTCGACCTTGCCCCAACTTTCGAAGAGGTGCTCGGTGATGCACCGGGTGACGATGAGCTCGTAGAAGTGGAGGAAGAGGAGGAGCCCTACGTCCGCCGTCGTGAATGGGTTCATTACCTCTACGAGGCAGAAGATGAGCTCCGACGCTCCCGATCAAGATGGATCGATACCGATCGTTCGAGAGACGCGTTGGCAAGTAAGTGTCAGAATTTTACTTCAGCTCTCGAACTGCTTTCGGACCCGGCACTGACCTTTGAATTTCTCGCCTCTGACCAGACTTCATGCTCCCTCTCGGGATGAAAGCGATCTTTGATTTTTTACACGCCTCTCGGATTCGGTACCGAGCTGGAAACGATCGTTACTCGCGTACTTCATCGATGCTCGCGCCGTCACCTTTGCTATCGCCCGGTGACGCAACGAACCCTTCTCCCGTCCTTTCACCCGGATCCGAAATCTCTTCGTCTGATGAAGTCGCGGCGAAACGGGACAAGGCCTCGTTCGATACGAGCTGGGTAAAGAACAAGAGGATTAAACCACCCATGACGACAACGAAGATGAAGAGGAAGCCCGCACCCGCGTTTGCCGTCCTTCGAGACTCTCACCTAGACGAAATTGAGGATCGCTCCCCTTTCACGGCTTTACCTCCCCGTCTCGCGTTGAGGAAACGTCGACCGAGCGTCTTGAGTCAAGCCGTCGATATTTCGTTCCTCAATGGACAGCTCAAGGAATTCGCCCAAAAGAGTGGGAAGGTCGTTGAGGAACGGGAGGAGGATGATGATGATTATGCGACGATCACGACGAGGCAGGATCAGTTCGATTTGACGAGGAGAAAGTTGGAAGGAATTAAAGAGGTCGGTGGGGGGAAGGTGAGGGTCAAGAAGGAGCAAGTAGTTTTGGAGGCGCAGGGATTGGTCGATCAGAATGGGGTCGATCTGTTCCCCAAGACACCGAGGTTGTCCACGAGTCGACCGAGGGTCAGGGCGAGGAAGTCGGTGCTCAGTTCGCTCAGGTAAGCGGGGAGGCGCCAACGGTGGCACATTCTTGCGCGTTTTTACTTTCGGATATGTTGGATATGGGACACGAACTTTGTTGGATATGGGACACGAACTTTGATGTGTTTATGTGGGATTACGTTATATGACCTCCTCACTGTGAATGCAACCTCTTATGAACATCTCAAATCGAACTTTGATCCATCAGAATGATGGCCGAGGCACTGGAGTGAGATGCAAGTCCAAAATGGTCGTTGTCCCCGATTTCGCTTTCGAAGAAATCGAAATGGGATAGGACTAAATTCCATTCAAAAAGGCATATACCAAGATCCAAGCCGACTGGAGCCAAACCTGGTTTCCAGGGAAGTGGCTCGAAAACACAAAATCGTCATGAACGCGGAATATTGTAATGATAGGGCAGACGTTTAGAGCTTGCCACCCTCTGTCTTGCAGTTGATGATCTGGACAAAGGCGGGCTTGAGCGAGGCGCCACCGACGAGGAAACCGTCAATGTCTGGGCAACCGGCTGAGGGAGAGCGAGCAGCGATCCAAGTCAGTTCTCCAATCTACCTCGATCAAGTCGTCCACATCGGACTGCTCACCAAGCTCTTTTGCGTTCTTTTCGTTCACGGAACCGCCGTAGATAATTCTGGTCTCGTCGGCGACCTCAGCCGAGATCTCGTTGCTCAACCAGGCTCGGATCTCCTTGTGCACGTCCTGCGCCTGCTGCGGCGTCGCGACGAGGCCCGTGCCGATGGCCCAGATGGGTTCGTACGCGATGACGACGTGCTTCCAGTCGTGCTTGGACAGGACCTTGGCGACGGCGCGCAGTTGGCGGATGTTGACCTCGACCGTCTTTCCGGCGTTGCGCTCCTCGAGCGACTCGCCGCAGCAGAGGATGACCGAGATGCCTTCCTTGAGCGCGGCTGCGGTCTGTCGACGGTGGGGTCCATCTACGCGTTAGGCTGGGATGCGCTGGTGCAGTCTGAGCTGAGTTGCTAAGCGCACCTTTTCGGCAACGAGCTCGTCGGGCTCGTGGAACAAGGTTCGTCGCTCCGAGTGGCCGAGGATGACCCACTTGAGGCCGACGTCCTTCAATTGCTTGAGGCTGAGGGACGGGAGATGGGGTGAGGGATGCGAAATCAGTAGGGTGGTAGAGGCACAGCGAGTCATATTTGTCGAAGAGCACTTGCGAGATTTCTCCGGTGTAGGCCCCCGAGCCGAGCTGGTGAGCATTTTGAGCGGCGATGGAAATTTCCTGTCGGGGAGAGGAGCAGACAGAGAAAGAGTGTGGCCAGTATTGCATGTGGTCAGTGTTGCATGTGGTCAGTGTTGCATGTGGTCAGTGTTGCATGTGGTCAGTGTTGCATGTGGTCAGTGTTGCATGTGGTCAGTATTGCATTTGGCGAGTCGGCGGAAAGCGCAGGCTGCTCTCTCACCTTGCGGGCGTGCTGCTTCAAGGGGATGAGGTACAAAGCCGGAGGGGCGATGACGACCTCTGCAGGAGTAGTCGGGTGTGGTAGTGCATGCCCCGGTGTGAGATGGTGCGAGGTCGTACGAAGCAGCCGCGGTGTCAGTCAAGACGACCAGCACTCGCGAGTGAGGTGTGTGTGCGCGACTGACCGACGTTGGGGTCGAGTTTGGCTTCGTTGAACTGAGTGAGCAGCGTGGTCAAGGTGTCCAAGTCGCCATTCACTGTGCAGCGAGAATACGAGGCGCGGTCAGCGGACAGGCGGGCGGCGATAGGAGCAATGCCCGATCAGGGAGCACCACGTCTGGGAGGACGTGGGACTGACTCTTGAAGTTGCCACCGACAAAGAATTTGCGTGCCCTGTGGTGGAAGAGGATGTGTGAGACATGTTGGCAGATGTCCGGTCGGTCCCGGTTCTCTCTCGGTCCCGGTTTGGCCGGGCGACCGATCACCACCTCGTCGCAGTGCAGCGTCGTCCCTGCGGTCGCGGCCGGGACGAGCCTGTGACTCACATGCTGGATAAGGAACTCCTCGAGGTGCGGTGAAGGGGAGATCGCCAAGAGCGGGGGCGATGTCGCGCGGTCGCCGTCTCGGCCGCGGCCGGTCTCGGACTCGCGCGCGCTTGATCGGTGCGCCGATCGATGCGCTTGGTCGGGGCGCTTGGGGCCGATGCGCTTGCTGGTCCGTGCGCGTGAGCGATCTGGTTCGCCGAATCGCGCCTTACGGATCGAATTGGGCATTAGAACCCTCTCGGCCTTCAGGTAAAAAGGCTCGGACTCGCCCCGACACCGCGTCGCTCGCCTCCGCTCCCGCTTCAACCCCTCCAGATCATCAGCAGCACCTCATGTCGTGGCAAGGTACGCACCCACGAAAGACTAGAGTCAGCACGGCGCAAGCACTCACACTGTCGCGCTTGCTCATTGCTCCCAGTGTGTAAGCAGGCCCTCTCCCGTCCTTCGCCCCCTCGCTTCGAATCGTCATCCCCCTTCGTCGCCGGCTGGCTCCGCTCACCCCCCTCTGACCGCACTCACCCACCGTAACGCCGACACAGACTGCGACTCGAACCTGATCGGCACGGGCAAGATCACCCGTTGCGCGATCCTCGGCCAACAAGGCGGCGTATGGGCCTCTTCGGCAGCCTACGAGCTCGCCCCGGACGAACAGGCCAACATCGTCAACGCGTTCAAGGATCCTTCCAGTGCCCAGGTCGGTCAGCTTACATCCGTGTAAGAAGGTAGGGAGCTGATCGAGTGGTGGGTCCGTCGTCGTCGCCAGGCGAACGGTATTCGAGCCGCGGGCAACAAGTTCTTCACCCTCGCCGCTAACGAGAGGAGTATCTACGGGAAAAAGGCGGTCAGTAATCAATCAGTTTCGATTTGGCTGGTCTGGATCGAGGGACATGGAATGCAAGCCGGCATGAAACGACGCGCTGGCGAAGGGGAGCTGTTCGTCCACGATCGGCTCGAGTGAACGGAGACAGAGGCTCGACGCGCAAAGGAAATAAACAACGCTCAATCACCCTTGTACTGACCTCACCACTCCTGCATCTTCGCTCAGGCGGACGGCATCATCCTCGTCAAGACGAGCCAGGCCGTGCTCGTCGCCGAGTACTCCCACCCGACCTTGCCAGGAGAGGCAACCAAGATCGTAGAGGGTCAGTCATCACACCAAACTCTTACCCTCTCTTTTCATCATCATAGCCGATCGACTCATAAATCTCGATCTTCCACCAGATTTGGCCGACTACCTGATCGGTGTTGGGTTCTGAGCCAGAGGGAAGCACATGATTATTCAAGCCCTTCTGTAGGACGATCTGTGCAAATGAAGTAGATATCACTCCAACTGAGGAATGTGGATTGGGATCTGGGTGCCGTGTGAGAAGAGCTTGTTACTGAAAAAATATATCGGACTCGATCAATGTCGACAACGCCGAGCTTCATGCAGGTCGGAGCAGCCCATCGCTCCTTGCCATACTGCTGACAGCGGCAAAATTCAAAGTTAAAATAAAAGGCGGGACAGATTGTGTGTGCAGCCAGAGCAACAAGAGATTACTTGCGACCCTCGACCTCAAGAAAAAGAATGATAACAGGGAAAAAAAAAGTTCTTAGCGTCTGTCAGTTTCGATCCGACGACCTTTGGGTCACTTCATCTTGAGAGGTATGAGCCCAACGAGCTACCAGCTGCTCCAAGACGCTGAGGTGAGACGACGAGCCTGTCCATATTGGCATTATTATACTTATCATCCGAGCAGAGATTCATACTTTCACTTTCACTCTCACTTTCACTTTCACTTTCACTTTCACTTTCACTTTCACTTTCACTTTCACTCTCACTTTCACTTTCACTTTCACTTTCACTTTCACTTTCACTTTCACTTTCTCACACTCACTTTCACTTTCACTTTCACTTTCACTTTCACTTTCACTTTCACTTTCACTTTCACCGAAATCGCCCCGCAACCGCTCTTTCGAAGTGATACACCAACAAGTGATACACCACCATGCCCACCGGAGACCCCGGGGCCCCTCCCAGGGCACCGCCACCACCGGCGTCCGCCCCGTCGGCCACCCCGAACGGGAACACGCAAGTCACGAACCCCGCCGCCGCCAAACCTAACTACGCCGCGGCGACCTCTCAGACGTTGAAGCAGACCCCTGAACAACAAGAGCAAAGAAACATGCGCTACAGGGCCTTGCCCGGCATCATGGCCGCGATACAGGCTGTACCCGGCAATCGCCCGGACCGCTGGGTGCAAGCCATCTTTGCCGCCCAAGACTACCCTACCACAATGGCTACATCGCTGAAGTACTCGGCGTTGCATGCCACTCGAAACATCGTCACAGCCTTCAACCATGCCGTCGAAGTCACGCTATCTCACAAGAGCTCGATCAGGGCCTCGGCTAAGGACAAGGAGGACCTCGTTGCACGCGTCCGCAGCCTGCTGTCCCCAGACACTCCAATCTGCTTCGACACCGGCGTCCCCTTCCCCGAGGGATTCGAAGCTTTTATGCCTCAGATCATCGGTCTACAACACTCGAACAATCTGCGCGCCGGTGTCAGCCACCATCGCATTACGGTTGGGTTCGCATCGGCCGCCGCATGTGACGCGGCGCTTGCGACGCCCCCCGCGCTCACCTGGCGCTCGGCCAAGGCACGCTTCGCCAAAACGCACCAATTCCACCGCAACATGGTCGAGTTGAGGACCAATGTCGGTGTCTCCGGGGCGCCTTCTAAGGAGGAAATCGTGGCCGCTTTTCAATCCGTGGTCCAAGACCTGCGCAGCATGGGTTACATGTGCCAGCTCGTGCAGGTTTTGCGAGTCATTGCCGTCGACAACACCACCGCCTACGCCCACACCGTCGGTGACTTCTCGGCCTTTGTTCATTTTGATGACGCATCTTTGTTTCAACAACCCACCACTACCCTCAGGGACATTCTACCGTCGAGGATGAACCTGCGCACGCGCGGCATCGACGTCACCGCCATCCGCCACGACTACGAAAAGGAGGCGGCCTGCGTGCGATGCCATTTTGTGGGTCATGTGGAGAAGTGCCCCGTGGTGCAGGAGAGGAAGCGAAAGGAGGTCGAAGCATTGGTGAGGAAAGGAGTGAAGGAAGGTGCAGGAGTGGGAGCGGAACAAGGACAGACTGGGGCGGAAGAAGCCAACAACACCAACACCAACAAGAACAACACCACCAACACCAACAAGAACAACACCACCAACACCACCACCGAGGCCGTGGCCCCTAGCCGCTCTCTCGGGACTGACATGCCCGAATCACGGAACCGTTTCGCGGGCCTCGAGGTTGAGGATGGACAGGGGGACGAGGATGCGGGACAGAAAGATGAAGACACGGAACAGGAGAACGGGGGACAGGGGGAAGGAGCGGAGGAGGATGATGGGGCCAAGGCGGACGATGAGGTTCCAACGGAGGTGGACGAGGAAACGGCGACGGAAGTGGAAGAGGCGGCAGAGCAGGAGCCTGCTCAGGCCCTCGAGGACGACGACACGATCAGCGGAGTCGAGGCACAGCTGGAGCAACAGCAGGACGTGCCGCCGCCGGAGCCTTCGGATCTGTCGGATCTGATGGACCGCGGAGCGGAGGGGAAAAAGAAGGAACACACAGAGACGAGTGACGCGGAAGAAGGGGATTCACAGTCGACCGCGACGGGCTCTGTGCTTGAGCTCGCTTCGTCGACTCCTGAACACACCCCTGAGCCGACTCAGACCCGATCGACGAGCCACCATCAGTTCGATATGGACGGCCTTCCAGACGACTGGATGAACCGTGTGTCGGATCGCGAGCGCAAACAGGATGCCGGTCTATACGATGAGATCACCGAGTTTGACCGAACTCCGTCTGTGCCTCTGCGCATTCCTTCGCCGTCTCCCGGTCCAGCGTCTGATTCCGAGCCCGAGCTCAAGCAGGAGGTGGACGAAGGAAGTTCCCGGGGTCTTCGCCGGTCCGAGCGTATCCAGCGCCTCACCAGCGTCGCGCGCACATCGGACTGGTACGAATCGATCGCGACGGACCCTCTCCCCTCACCCACCTTCGGACCTATGGTGTCCATCAAGGGAGCTGCTGCTGCAACGAAGGCGCGATCGCAATGATTGAGTTCATCATCATAACCTGGAACGTCAACAGGGGTTTCAATACCCCTGAACGGCGTCGTCTGCTTCTTTCGTATCTCACTTCGCTCACACCTCCCCCTTCTGCTATCCTTCTTCAGGAACATAATGTTCCTAAATCGCGACAACCCCACATTCGCAACGAATACGCCCAGTCCCACCAGGGCGAGGCTTATTTCTCTCAACACTGCCTCACTTTGGTTCCTCCCTCCTCCCCCCTTCTTGGTGGTCATCGTCGGACGCGCAAGTCTCACGGCGGGCGCTTACTCGTGACCACCTTTGATGTGCGGGGTTCGACGGACATCGTCGAGCTCAACAACATCTACGCTCCGGTTCAACCCGCCGAGCGTCTTCCCTTCTTCAATTCCCTTCGTTTCCAAGCTACTCTCTCCTCCCACATTCGGTTCATCGCGGGCGATCTCAACGATTGCCCGCTCCCCGCCGTGGACCGAGCCCGCCAGGTGGAACGCCCCGGCTCACACCATTGGCCCGTACTCATGTCTCGGCTCGACGGGGTGTACACTGATGCCATTCGGCTCAAGCACCCCCTGTCGCCGGCGACCACGCGCCCTCATCTCAGCAAGGACGGCCGGCTCATTTCGCGCTCGCGCATTGACTTTGTTCTGGTGCAGCGGCGACACGAGCGACGGATTGTTTCTGCTTCCACTCTGTACAATATCTCTCGATCCATGTCGGATCATAGACCGGTCACGGTCACTTTTCGGCTTCGGGCAAGTGGTGTCGAGGTCGAAGAGGAGCTCTGCCTTCCCCAGGCGTCTCAGTTTCTGACCCGCATCAACTCGTCGACCTTCAAACACGCCGAGTTTAAGGAGTTCGTCACTCCTCTTCTCGAGCAAGCGCCGTCTGGGGATTCGGTTGCCGACCTTCAGCGTGTGCTCTCGGAGTCTCGGGTCCAAGCTCTCGAGTTATCTCGGCGTCTGTTTCGGGAGCGCAATGCGCTCGAGATGATGCTGGTATCTCGACTGCAGGACATTGAGTCTCGTCGGGTGATGAGCCCCTTCGATATCATCGACTGGACGAACACCCACGACGCGCTTTCCAAGCTCGTCGCCGAGCGAGCGAGGCTGTCTCGGATCCGGGCCCACGTGCCCGAGATCGCATCCGAGGAGCGTCTCAGTCGTCCGGTGCATGCCAAACTGGCCGCTCGCTCCAATGACACCAAGTTTCAGAAAATTCGGCTCGCTGATGGCGAGCTTACCACTGACATAGAGCTCGCGCTCGAGCATACCCGTTCTCACTTCCAGCAGCACTACCTTGTCGAAGCGAAGGATCCGGAACAGGTCGAGAGGATGCGGGATGAACTTTTGGGACCCATTCGATCAGCCAGAGCTTGTGACGATCCGCTTTCCGACACTCGCTTCCTTCGGCGCTTCTCGAACGCGCATGCTGAGATTCTCGCCGAGCCCATCGGCGAGGCCGAGGTGCTGGCAGCGATTCGAACGACACACGAGGGCCGATCTCCGGGCCCCTCAGGGGTTCCCTATGAGATGTATCGAGCTTGCCCCGTTCTTTGGGCCCCTCTCCTGACTCGAGCCTACAACGAGCTGATTACTCGCGGCTCTCTCACTCCACAACAGAGCCAGGCCAATGTGCGCCTCTTGTTCAAACACAACAAGCCTGGTGCAGCGCGGTGCGACCTCCAGTCGTATCGTCCGATCACCTTGCGGGAATGCGACTACAAGATCTTGACCAAGGTCTATGTGGCTCGTCTGAACCGGATCCTCCCCGATGTTCTTCCGGCCGGACAGCATGGGTTCGTCAAGGGGCGAAGACCGGCGGACGCGGCTTTGCATCTGCGGCTCCTGATCGACGAGATTAGGGGTCGGGGGGCAGAGCTCCCGTCAGCAGCGCTCCTCTCCCTTGATCAGAGCTCGGCTTACGACATGGTCGAGCACGATTGGGTCTTTGCGGTGTTTGAGGCTCTCGGCGCGCCGGAACCATTCCAACGCGTCC
Source organism: Microbotryum scabiosae (assembly GCA_022702605.1). Classification (NCBI taxonomy): domain Eukaryota; kingdom Fungi; phylum Basidiomycota; class Microbotryomycetes; order Microbotryales; family Microbotryaceae; genus Microbotryum; species Microbotryum scabiosae. The sequence continues at coordinate 92,416 of JAHWDV010000017.1, read as the reverse complement.
TTCGGATGCTCTATAATGGCGAGACGTCCACAGCGCGGTACATTGTCAACGGCTTCCTCACCGAAGCCGTGCGACTCCTGTGCGGTCTCGGCCAGGGCGATCCTCTCTCTTCCTCTGTCTGGGATGTGGTGTTCCAACCCTTTCTTGATTCTTTGAGTCGACGCAACATTGCGCTGATTCTCACCCTTCCGGAGCTAGCTCCTCGTTTGCAGGCTCGATGCATCACTGCTTTGGCGTTCGCGGATGACGCCGTCGTCGCTGTCGCTGGACCGGACGCCATCGACTCGCTCGATGTGCTGGCTCGAGACTGGCGGCTCGCAACAAACGGTCGTCTGAACACCGACAAAACTGTGGTGATGCCATTGGGTGCAACGCTGTGGGATCGCGCGGACTTGTCCAAGCTATCAATGCTGGAACCGTACGAGTCTCTCCCCTGGATCGGTCTCCAGTTTGCGCCTGACGGGCACAACAGACTTGGATTCCACGATCTCGAGCGAAAAGTCGATCGGGTGATTCTATCGGTGCGCGACCGATGGACGACACATCATACCCGGGCTTTCTACCTCAACCGCTACGGTATCTCGAAGGTGCTGCACTCTCTTTCCGCCGACATACCACCATCCGACGTGATCGAAGCGATCGAGCGCAAGCTCGCCGACTTTGTGAAGGGAGGACCGCGACGCAAGGACTACAGGCAACGGGTCGTCTTTACGGCCCGGGCGCGAGGTGGTCTTAACGTCGTGAGCATTCAAGATGTGGTGGACTCTGTCTCGGTTCGTGTCTGGGACGTGCTGGCCGGCGGGTCGACCGCAATTTGGGGTGATCTTGCTCGGGTTTCGATCCGGCGAGCGCTTCCGACCTTCGACTTTGCGGCGGATCTGTGGACATGGAAGGACGCCGACGCACCTCGGGAGCTACACTGTCGCTGGCGCGCGGTGCTCTCGGTCGCTGAACGCTACCCCGCCGTTGTCGATCCTGCCAAGCTTTCGGTTTCCAATCTCCTCTCCCTCTCTCCTCTCCAACCCGGTCTGCATGACTTGCGGCCGTTCTCGGAGCAGGATAAGCGCTTGGTGAAGCATTTCGTTTACGAACGCACCATCGCTGACATCTATGCTCGAGCTCAATACCCCGCAGCTCCAACGGTGCCCTGGACCCCTGACAAAAATCCCCGTGGCGACGGATCGGAATCATCCAAGCTGTCGCAGTGGAAACGCAATCAGGTCCTGGCGTGGATTCAGGTCGCAGGCGATCGCTTCATCCCGCCGCAACTGCCTCCTGATCCCGTCCTCGCGCGTCGACCACCGGTTGTTCGTGTCGTAGGAGCACTGCGAGCTCGGCCTGGTGGTCCTCTCGAGCACATCCTGCCCAGAGCGACTCCAGTCGGCATGCCCGATCAAAAACTTCCCCTCCCCTCCGCCCCCTTGCGTGCTGATCAGTGGAGAATGTTAGGCTTGGACAGACCTTACACCATTGCGCGACTTCGACGCGTCATCAACCATCGACGCTTCGACGACACGGAACGTCCTGGCTCACTCGCCACACCCAAAGAAAGGCGACTCTTTTGGGCGTGGTTCAACACCGGGCCCGCCACGGCCCGCGAGCGCGAGGTGCACTTCAAGCTGGCGTACCACTTCACGCCCACGCGGAAGCGCCAGTTTGTGCAGCGGCATGGCGACTCAGTCTGCTGCCTTGTGCAGGCATGCAGCCTGGCAGGGGTGGAGGATGACTTTACTCACTTTTGGCATGATTGCCCTGACTCCTCTCATTTTTGGCAAGCAGCTAAGGCCATTCTCTGCGACGCGCTGGGGGCCGTGTCGATCCTCGACCTCGACTACACGGCACTCCAGATCGAGCACGGCCTCCCTCGACTGCGCGCTCGCCTTCCGGCATCGAAGAAGCGCCCCATCCGCGCTTTCATCGCGCTGGCGCTCGACACTCTCAGCAATCGACGCTGGGATCTCCATCGCTACACAAAAGCGATGTCGAGCATGGACAAGGAGATGGCGGGTCTGAAGGAGAGGCTGGAGCTCAGATTGACACGATGAAGTAGACGGCGCTGCCCTCCCTCCCCAAGCAAAACCAATCACAAGTCCCTTTCCCTCTTTCTCAATCTCTCCAATATCCCCAAAACCGCCAGAATACTGAACCTGTTCTCTCTCGCTCTTTTTACCATGCCTCCTCATAGGCTTCCGTACTCTTCAGGAGCCTCGGGTTCTTTGCGCCGGTGAGCATCGTCGCTCTTGGTTCGAGCTTCTGCCAGATCACGATGACACACAGCGAAAGCGGATCCCCTCGACCCTCTCCTGGAGTCCGCCGTGAGTTTTCCACTCCTCTCAAGGGCCGGGTCTGTTTCCCTCTCTTTCGGTCGAGCGACTCCGTGATCTCCTGTTCGAGGCCGGCACAAACCGCCTGCGTGGCTCGCCTCTCCTTGCTTTCCTGCTCGCTCGGAGTCGCGGTCACGTGGCGGATGACTCGGGTACCGAACCGCCATACACATCCACACTCGAGCGGGGTCCCACCCAATGACATCACCGTCGTGGGCCTCATGCTCCCCAGTATCTGCGGTGATTGGGCCCACCTGCACGTACAACGGGACTCGAGTGTGTGTTCCGAGATTGGGAGTACGCCGCAGGGAAGCGAGGCCCCTGCGGAAGGTATACCCCGCCTCCTGTCTCCAGCCGCGCGCCGGTGTTGACGGCCACCCGCCGCGCTGCAGACCGAGGCGTGTCCAATAGACTGTCACTCGCTCCGTGACTTTCCCCGGAAATCTCTGGATTGTGTGTTTTTGCGCGAAGTAGGCCTGTCTCTCAGTTGCGGTCATTGAATGGGAGTGATCTGAAGTCGTGCGGTCGTGAGGGGGGGGGGCGGACTTTGGTAACCGAAAAGGGGTTTGGATCCATGGCGTACGTCCAGCGCAGTGGGGTACAAGGGGTATGTGATTGCTGCGGTCGCAGGGGGTTACATTCCCCTTTGGACCACGTGAATCATTCGGACTGAGCGGGATGTTCGTGACATCGGAGGCCATGTTCAACGCGTGTCAAAGAATTAAGGGGCTTCAATCAGTATGGCGGTCTCAGGGGGGTCTGAAGTCAAAGATCGAAGAAGGTTCAATTGTACAACTAATCGGATCCGCCTGTACAACACGTGTACCACCACCAACATTCTCCCCATCATCTTCCGACTCATGTATTATTTTCAAACTTCCTTCATTTCGTCTCTGGGAGGGAGCAACCGTGGGCGGGGGGACTTGAACTCGGATGTGTCGGGTTGGTCTGTTCTGCTAGTTACAACGCATCAAGCGGCGGTTGTGGTCATCATCGTGCATGCTGGGTAGCATCTCCTTTAGTTCCGTAGGGGGTTTTCTCGTCTTGCAAATTAGCGATGAGTTTCATACAAAAAAAAAACATATAACTTGACGAGCCCTTCACCCTCCTCGAGGTCGAAGCGGCGTTGAAGAAGACGGATTCGGGGAGATCACCGGGGCCTTCGGGCATCCCGTACGAGCTTTTCAAGGCGCTGCCGACCTACTTCGCTCCCAAGCTGTTGGACTTGTTCAACTCAATTTGGGAGGGCGGCAAAATGACAGCGTCCTTGGCAGAGGGGCTGGTGCGCCTCTTGCCCAAGAACAAACCGGGGGCCAATCTGAAATCACTGGGGGCGTACCGACCGATCACACTGCGTGAGACGACCTACAAGGTGCTCAGCAAGGTCTTGGTGGCCCGACTCAATGGGGTGCTCGGCGAGCTTTTGCCACCGGCGCAACACGGGTTCATGCCATCAAGACGCTCAGCGGATGCGGGAAGTCATCTCACCCTCCTTCTCGAAAAACTCAGATCGTTAGGCACTGATGTTTTCCCAGAGGGCGCCCTCTTGTCTTTGGATCAGCAGAGCGCGTACGATCGGGTCGATCACGCTTGGATCTTCGAGGTCTTTGAGGCCTTTGGCTTTGGTGAGCGTTTCATCGGCCTGCTGCGCGCTCTCTACGATCCCGAGACTCTGGGGGTGCGCTACCTCGTCAATGGGTTCCCCACGGAGTTGGTGCGGTTGCTGTGTGGTCTCGGTCAGGGGGATCCTCTCTCGTGCCCGGTCTGGAACATCACGTTCCAGCCCTTCCTCGACGCCCTCGTGCGGCGCGGGATCGCGCTCGACCTGCAGAAGGTGTGGCCTGAAGGTCCGCGCGCGCAGCTTACGCATCTTGCGTTTGCCGACGATGCTGTGGTGGTCGTGGAGTCACCGGCGGCATTGTCGAAATTGCAAACGCTGTCGCAGACGTGGTACGAGGCAACCAATGGGAAGACCAACACGGACAAGACGCTTGTGCTTCCTCTCGGTCCGAACTGGCTTCGGGACGAGGCTGCGCAGGCGCTGCCAACGGTGCAGGAGGGGGAGAGCTTCAAGTGGTGCGGCTATGCCTTCTTTCGCTATGGTGACTCGAAACTGTTTTGGACCCATGTGCTTGACAGGATCAAGGCCAAGACCCGCGCCGCTCAAGACCGGACGCTTTCGCCGAGTGGGAAGGTGTTCTATGCAAATGCTCACATCACCTCGACGGTCCTGCACGTGCTATCCTTCGACATACCGCCTCAATGGTTCATTAAGGCGGCGGAGACGGCACTGACGGACTTTGTGTGGGGTGGAGCAGGGCGGAATACCGTCGCTCGCGATTACGTGTTCCAGGCTCGGGACGACGGTGGCTTGGGCTTGATTTCGATCGGCGACATCGTTCATTCGGTGGCGCTTCGATTTTGGGATGCTGTGGCGGGCTCGGACGAGGCGACCTGGGCGCCCCTGGCTCGCGAGAGCTGGAGGTCCCTCGTTGCTGCGACCCGCGATTTCAGTCCGTGGGGGTTCTTCAGCAGCACGGCTCGGGTCGAGAAGCTGTATCGCGACTCGACGCGCTGGGGGGCCGTCATTGAAGCGGCCAGGGTCACAGTCCCAACCATCAAGTCTGAACTCCTTACGCTCCCCGAACTGCTGTCGCTTCCGCCTCGCCTCCCTTCACTCTATGCCGAAAATGTCAAGTACGCATATGACGATGCGGACGCCGTCGCGAAGTTTGCGCAGATCGCGGACCTGTACTGGAGGGACAAGGGGAACGGATGGGCTCCCGTTGGTCATCGACGCGGGTTCTGGCAGCACTCTAAGGAACCCGCCCGGCAGCACGAGCACGTGTGGTCGCGTGTGGGTCAGAAGCTCAAGGCAAAAGCCTTGCTGCCGAAGACCGCGGTGCGACCGGCTCGGATACCTCTCAAGGAGGCTCCCCATCCTCGGTGCTTCAACTTCTTTGGGCTCACCCGGCCTTTCACTATTCGCAAGCTTCGTCGGCTTGTGAACGTGGTTCGGTTCCCGGGGAAGGAGGACCGTGTCCAGCGTCTCCCGGTTGGGACTTCTCAGAGCGATAGGCAGCGCTTCTGGAGATGGCTTCATGACCGGTTCGCGTCTGCGGTGGAGCAGGATACGCACTGGCGACTCATGTACGATGTGACCCCGACGCGCAAGAGGCAGCACACTCAGGGTCATGCTTCTTCGCCGTCGTGTCTGTTCTGTGGCAACGATGCAGCCGTCATCGAGACGGTGTCGCACTACTTTTTTGGGTGCGCGTACTCGGCCAGCTTCTGGGGTGGGGTGCTCCGCATTCTGTTCGACAAGCTCGGCATCGAGGATACCGACGTCGATCCGTCGACGTTCACCCAGGAGCAGCTGACTATGGGGCTCCCCCTTTTGCGGGGTCGTGGGAGAACGACCTCGAAGTGGATGTGGGTTCGATTGGCTTGTGCGATCGGCTTCCAGCGGTTGCACCTGCTCCGCTGGCGCGTTCATCAGTCGTTCCAGAGGGATGGCATCGTGGCCCCTCCCTCGATTCTCAGTGCGCTCAGAGCGTTCGAGCGAGATTTTCTCTCTCGGGCGGGCTTTGTTCCTGGGGCTCGAGATTGGGAGCTATGAAGACCGGCTTAATGGAAGGCTGCGCATGCCCCTCCTTTTCTTTGTCTCCTGCAGTTTCCTTGTTTTATGGAACCGCAAACAGGGCAAACGCCCAGGAATGTTTGAATGCCCTGTTAAGCCTCCCCTTTTCTCGTTTTCCTCTCTCTCTCCTCCTTGCTGGCGTCGTGGCTCGGACGTTGACTGCCTCTGAGCCACATGCCCCCCTTTTAGTTTTCCTTTTCTTTTGGCCCCGAGTTGGTCGCGTCGGATGGATCAGCAACATGGGTCGCCCAATTTTGGTCAAGATTTTCGCGTCATGGCGAGGCTCGTTTGGTTTTGGATCGTTCGCTCGAATCGACGGCTCAATAGCCAGCGCTCGAGACTCAGCCAAGGGAGAACTTCAGGCGCTGTCGGGGTGACGAGTAGCTGGGGCTTGGCTGCGGCCTGTTAGTCCCTGGGGACCTCTATCCCTGGCTTCGACCCCTCCCTTGGTCCCTCGGGTGTGTCCCCCCCCCTCCTTTCTTCCTCTCCTCCCCTTTGTTTTAGTATTTCCGTCTCTCCGTCTTTCTGGTCGTGGCCTTTTGTATATCTTCCCCTTCTTTCTAGGTGCTCCTTGGTTATCGCGTATCTTCGCTCCCGATCTTGGGACGTGAAGCGGCAGCAGACTCACCGCTCGTTGGAGTCCGAGTTAGGTGCTCGGCGGGTTTTGATCTGCGCAGCGCTCTTTGCGCGCAGGGGTTTGATTTTCACCCATCTGCTTGTCGTCATTACTTAGAACCACTTTTTAGCTCTTTTTGTAGCGGTCCCAGCCAACCCGAAGGATTGCAATTTATGAGCCCCGGTAAAACAAAAAAAAAATATAACCCTCTCCTCCCCTTTGTTTTAGTATTTCCGTCTCTCCGTCTTTCTGGTCGTGGCCTTTTGTATATCTTCCCCTTCTTTCTAGGTGCTCCCTGGTTATCGCGTATCTTCGCTCCCGATCTTGGGACGTGAAGCGGCAGCAGACTCACCGCTCGTTGGAGTCCGAGTTAGGTGCTCGGCGGGTTTTGATCTGCGCAGCGCTCTTTGCGCGCAGGGGTTTGATTTTCACCCATCTGCTTGTCGTCATTACTTAGAACCACTTTTTAGCTCTTTTTGTAGCGGTCCCAGCCAACCCGAAGGATTGCAATTTATGAGCCCCGGTAAAACAAAAAAAACCCTGGGGACCTCTATCCCTGGCTTCGACCCCTCCCTTGGTCCCTCGGGTGTGTCCCCCCCCCTCCTTTCTTCCTCTCCTCCCCTTTGTATTAGTATTTCCGTCTCTCCGTCTTTCTGGTCGTGGCCTTTTGTATATCTTCCCCTTCTTTCTAGGTGCTCCTTGGTTATCGCGTATCTTCGCTCCCGATCTTGGGACGTGAAGCGGCAGCAGACTCACCGCTCGTTGGAGTCCGAGTTAGGTGCTCGGCGGGTTTTGATCTGCGCAGCGCTCTTTGCGCGCAGGGGTTTGATTTTCACCCATCTGCTTGTCGTCATTACTTAGAACCACTTTTTAGCTCTTTTTGTAGCGGTCCCAGCCAACCCGAAGGATTGCAATTTATGAGCCCCGGTAAAACAAAAAAAATACAAAAAAAAATATCCCGAGACTCTGGGGGTGCGCTACCTCGTCAATGGGTTCCCCACGGAGTTGGTGCGGTTGCTGTGTGGTCTCGGTCAGGGGGATCCTCTCTCGTGCCCGGTCTGGAACATCACGTTCCAGCCCTTCCTCGACGCCCTCGTGCGGCGCGGGATCGCGCTCGACCTGCAGAAGGTGTGGCCTGAAGGTCCGCGCGCGCAGCTTACGCATCTTGCGTTTGCCGACGATGCTGTGGTGGTCGTGGAGTCACCGGCGGCATTGTCAAAGTTGCAAACGCTGTCGCAGACGTGGTACGAGGCAACCAATGGGAAGACCAACACGGACAAGACGCTTGTGCTTCCTCTCGGTCCGAACTGGCTTCGGGACGAGGCTGCGCAGGCGCTGCCAACGGTGCAGGAGGGGGAGAGCTTCAAGTGGTGCGGCTATGCCTTCTTTCGCTATGGTGACTCGAAACTGTTTTGGACCCATGTGCTTGACAGGATCAAGGCCAAGACCCGCGCCGCTCAAGACCGGACGCTTTCGCCGAGTGGGAAGGTGTTCTATGCAAATGCTCACATCACCTCGACGGTCCTGCACGTGCTGTCCTTCGACATACCGCCTCAATGGTTCATTAAGGCGGCGGAGACGGCACTGACGGACTTTGTGTGGGGTGGAGCAGGGCGGAATACCGTCGCTCGCGATTACGTGTTCCAGGCTCGGGAGGACGGTGGCTTGGGCTTGATTTCGATCGGCGACATCGTTCATTCGGTGGCGCTTCGATTTTGGGATGCTGTGGCGGGCTCGGACGAGGCGATCTGGGCGCCCCTGGCTCGCGAGAGCTGGAGGTCCCTCGTTGCTGCGACCCGCGATTTCAGTCCGTGGGGGTTCTTCAGCAGCACGGCTCGGGTCGAGAAGCTGTATCGCGACTCGACGCGCTGGGGGGCCGTCATTGAAGCGGCCAGGGTCACAGTCCCAACCATCAAGTCCGAACTCCTTACGCTCCCCGAACTGCTGTCGCTTCCGCCTCGCCTCCCTTCACTCTATGCCGAAAATGTCAAGTACGCATATGACGATGCGGACGCCGTCGCGAAGTTTGCGCAGATCGCGGACCTGTACTGGAGGGACAAGGGGAACGGATGGGCTCTCGTTGGTCATCGACGCGGGTTCTGGCAGCACTCTAAGGAACCCGCCCGGCAGCACGAGCACGTGTGGTCGCGTGTGGGTCAGAAGCTCAAGGCAAAAGCCTTGCTGCCGAAGACCGCGGTGCGACCGGCTCGGATACCTCTCAAGGAGGCTCCCCATCCTCGGTGCTTCAACTTCTTTGGGCTCACCCGGCCTTTCACTATTCGCAAGCTTCGTCGGCTTGTGAACGTGGTTCGGTTCCCGGGGAAGGAGGACCGTGTCCAGCGTCTCCCGGTTGGGACTTCTCAGAGCGATAGGCAGCGCTTCTGGAGATGGCTTCATGACCGGTTCGCGTCTGCGGTGGAGCAGGATACGCACTGGCGACTCATGTACGATGTGACCCCGACGCGCAAGAGGCAGCACACTCAGGGTCATGCTTCTTCGCCGTCGTGTCTGTTCTGTGGCAACGATGCAGCCGTCATCGAGACGGTGTCGCACTACTTTTTCGGGTGCGCGTACTCGGCCAGCTTCTGGGGTGGGGTGCTCCGCATTCTGTTCGACAAGCTCGGCATCGAGGATACCGACGTCGATCCGTCGACGTTCACCCAGGAGCAGCTGACTATGGGGCTCCCCCTTTTGCGGGGTCGTGGGAGAACGACCTCGAAGTGGATGTGGGTTCGATTGGCTTGTGCGATCGGCTTCCAGCGGTTGCACCTGCTCCGCTGGCGCGTTCATCAGTCGTTCCAGAGGGATGGCATCGTGGCCCCTCCCTCGATTCTCAGTGCGCTCAGAGCGTTCGAGCGAGATTTTCTCTCTCGGGCGGGCTTTGTTCCTGGGGCTCGAGATTGGGAGCTATGAAGACCGGCTTAATGGAAGGCTGCGCATGCCCCTCCTTTTCTTTGTCTCCTGCAGTTTCCTTGTTTTATGGAGCCGCAAACAGGGCAAACGCCCAGGAATGTTTGAATGCCCTGTTAAGCCTCCCCTTTTCTCGTTTTCCTCTCTCTCTCCTCCTTGCTGGCGTCGTGGCTCGGACGTTGACTGCCTCTGAGCCACATGCCCCCCTTTTAGTTTTCCTTTTCTTTTGGCCCCGAGTTGGTCGCGTCGGATGGATCAGCAACATGGGTCGCCCAATTTTGGTCAAGATTTTCGCGTCATGGCGAGGCTCGTTTGGTTTTGGATCGTTCGCTCGAATCGACGGCTCAATAGCCAGCGCTCGAGACTCAGCCAAGGGAGAACTTCAGGCGCTGTCGGGGTGACGAGTAGCTGGGGCTTGGCTGCGGCCTGTTAGTCCCTGGGGACCTCTATCCCTGGCTTCGACCCCTCCCTTGGTCCCTCGGGTGTGTCCCCCCCCCCCCCCCCTCCTTTCTTCCTCTCCTCCCCTTTGTTTTAGTATTTCCGTCTCTCCGTCTTTCTGGTCGTGGCCTTTTGTATATCTCCCCCTTCTTTCTAGGTGCTCCTTGGTTATCGCGTATCTTCGCTCCCGATCTTGGGACGTGAAGCGGCAGCAGACTCACCGCTCGTTGGAGTCCGAGTTAGGTGCTCGGCGGGTTTTGATCTGCGCAGCGCTCTTTGCGCGCAGGGGTTTGATTTGCACCCATCTGCTTGTCGTCATTACTTAGAACCTCTTTTTAGCTCTTTTTGTAGCGGTCCCAGCCAGCCCGAAGGATTGCAATTTATGAGCCCCGGTAAAACCCCCCAAAAAAAAAAAAAAATTCGCGGGCGATCTCAACGATTGCCCGCTCCCCGCCGTGGACCGAGCCCGCCAGGTGGAACGCCCCGGCTCACACCATTGGCCCGTACTCATGTCTCGGCTCGACGGGGTGTACACTGATGCCATTCGGCTCAAGCACCCCCTGTCGCCGGCGACCACGCGCCCTCATCTCAGCAAGGACGGCCGGCTCATTTCGCGCTCGCGCATTGACTTTGTTCTGGTGCAGCGGCGACACGAGCGACGGATTGTTTCTGCTTCCACTCTGTACAATATCTCTCGATCCATGTCGGATCATAGACCGGTCACGGTCACTTTTCGGCTTCGGGCAAGTGGTGTCGAGGTCGAAGAGGAGCTCTGCCTTCCCCAGGCGTCTCATTTTCTGACCCGCATCAACTCGTCGACCTTCAAACACGCCGAGTTTAAGGAGTTCGTCACTCCTCTTCTCGAGCAAGCGCCGTCTGGGGATTCGGTTGCCGACCTTCAGCGTGTGCTCTCGGAGTCTCGGGTCCAAGCTCTCGAGTTATCTCGGCGTCTGTTTCGGGAGCGCAATGCGCTCGAGATGATGCTGGTATCTCGACTGCAGGACATTGAGTCTCGTCGGGTGATGAGCCCCTTCGATATCATCGACTGGACGAACACCCACGACGCGCTTTCCAAGCTCGTCGCCGAGCGAGCGAGGCTGTCTCGGATCCGGGCCCACGTGCCCGAGATCGCATCCGAGGAGCGTCTCAGTCGTCCGGTGCATGCCAAACTGGCCGCTCGCTCCAATGACACCAAGTTTCAGAAAATTCGGCTCGCTGATGGCGAGCTTACCACTGACATAGAGCTCGCGCTCGAGCATACCCGTTCTCACTTCCAGCAGCACTACCTTGTCGAAGCGAAGGATCCGGAACAGGTCGAGAGGATGCGGGATGAACTTTTGGGACCCATCCGATCAGCCAGAGCTTGTGACGACCCGCTTTCCGACACTCGCTTCCTTCGGCGCTTCTCGAACGCGCATGCTGAGATTCTCGCCGAGCCCATCGGCGAGGCCGAGGTGCTGGCAGCGATTCGAACGACACACGAGGGCCGATCTCCGGGCCCCTCAGGGGTCCCCTATGAGATGTATCGAGCTTGCCCCGTTCTTTGGGCCCCTCTCCTGACTCGAGCCTACAACGAGCTGATTACTCGCGGCTCTCTCACTCCACAACAGAGCCAGGCCAATGTGCGCCTCTTGTTCAAACACAACAAGCCTGGTGCAGCGCGGTGCGACCTCCGGTCGTATCGTCCGATCACCTTGCGGGAATGCGACTACAAGATCTTCACCAAGGTCTATGTGGCTCGTCTGAACCGGATCCTCCCCGATGTTCTTCCGGCCGGACAGCATGGGTTCGTCAAGGGGCGAAGACCGGCGGACGCGGCTTTGCATCTGCGGCTCCTGATCGACGAGATTAGGGGTCGGGGGGCAGAGCTCCCGTCAGCAGCGCTCCTCTCCCTTGATCAGAGCTCGGCTTACGACATGGTCGAGCACGATTGGGTCTTTGCGGTGTTTGAGGCTCTCGGCGCGCCGGAACCATTCCAACGCGTCCTTCGGATGCTCTATAATGGCGAGACGTCCACAGCGCGGTACATCGTCAACGGCTTCCTCACCGAAGCGTGCGACTCCTGTGCGGTCTCGGCCAGGGCGATCCTCTCTCTTCCTCTGTCTGGGATGTGGTGTTCCAACCCTTTCTTGATTCTTTGAGTCGACGCAACATTGCGCTGATTCTCACCCTTCCGGAGCTAGCTCCTCGTTTGCAGGCTCGATGCATCACTGCTTTGGCGTTCGCGGATGACGCCGTCGTCGCTGTCGCTGGACCGGACGCCATCGACTCGCTCGATGTGCTGGCTCGAGACTGGCGGCTCGCAACAAACGGTCGTCTGAACACCGACAAAACTGTGGTGATGCCATTGGGTGCAACGCTGTGGGATCGCGCGGACTTGTCCAAGCTATCAATGCTGGAACCGTACGAGTCTCTCCCCTGGATCGGTCTCCAGTTTGCGCCTGACGGGCACAACAGACTTGGATTCCACGATCTCGAGCGAAAAGTCGATCGGGTGATTCTATCGGTGCGCGACCGATGGACGACACATCATACCCGGGCTTTCTACCTCAACCGCTACGGTATCTCGAAGGTGCTGCACTCTCTTTCCGCCGACATACCACCATCCGACGTGATCGAAGCGATCGAGCGCAAGCTCGCCGATTTTGTGAAGGGAGGACCGCGACGCAAGGACTACAAGCAACGGGTCGTCTTTACGGCCCGGGCGCAAGGTGGTCTTAACGTCGTGAGCATTCAAGATGTGGTGGACTCTGTCTCGGTTCGTGTCTGGGACGTGCTGGCCGGCGGGTCGACCGCAATTTGGGGTGATCTTGCTCGGGTTTCGATCCGGCGAGCGCTTCCGACCTTCGACTTTGCGGCGGATCTGTGGACATGGAAGGACGCCGACGCACCTCGGGAGCTACACTGTCGCTGGCGCGCGGTGCTCTCGGTCGCTGAACGCTACCCCGCCGTTGTCGATCCTGCCAAGCTTTCGGTTTCCAATCTCCTCTCCCTCTCTCCTCTCCAACCCGGTCTGCATGACTTGCGGCCGTTCTCGGAGCAGGATAAGCGCTTGGTGAAGCATTTCGTTTACGAACGCACCATCGCTGACATCTATGCTCGAGCTCAATACCCCGCAGCTCCAACGGTGCCCTGGACCCCTGACAAGAATTCCCGTGGCGACGGATCGGAATCATCCAAGCTGTCGCAGTGGAAACGCAATCAGGTCCTGGCGTGGATTCAGGTCGCAGGCGATCGCTTCATCCCGCCGCAACTGCCTCCTGATCCCGTCCTCGCGCGTCGACCACCGGTTGTTCGTGTGGTAGGAGCACTGCGAGCCCGGCCTGGTGGTCCTCTCGAGCACATCCTGCCCAGAGCGACTCCAGTCGGCATGCCCGAGCAAAAACTTCCCCTCCCCTCCGCCCCCTTGCGTGCTGATCAGTGGAGAATGTTAGGCTTGGACAGACCTTACACCATTGCGCGACTTCGACGCGTCATCAACCATCGACGCTTCGACGACACGGAACGTCCTGGCTCACTGGTCACACCCAAAGAAAGGCGACTCTTTTGGGCGTGGTTCAACACCGGGCCCGCCATGGCCCGCGAGCGCGAGGTGCACTTCAAGCTGGCGTACCACTTCACGCCCACGCGGAAGCGCCAGTTTGTGCAGCGGCATGGCGACTCAGTCTTCTGCCTTGTGCAGGCATGCAGCCTGGCAGGGGTGGAGGATGACTTTACTCACTTTTGGCATGATTGCCCTGACTCCTCTCATTTTTGGCAAGCAGCTAGGTCCATTCTCTGCGACGCGCTGGGGGCCGTGTCGATCCTCGACCTCGACTACACGGCACTCCAGATCGAGCACGGCCTCCCTCGACTGCGCGCTCGCCTTCCGGCATCGAAGAAGCGCCCCATCCGCGCTTTCATCGCGCTGGCGCTCGACACTCTCAGCAATCGACGCTGGGATCTCCATCGCTACGCAAAAGCGATGTCGAGCATGGACAAGGAGATGGCGGGTCTGAAGGAGAGGCTGGAGCTCAGATTGACACGATGAAGTAGACGGCGCTCCCCTCCCTCCCCAAGCAAAACCAATCACAAGTCCCTTTCCCTCTTTCTCAATCTCTCCAATATCCCCAAAACCGCCAGAATACTGAACCTGTTCTCTCTCGCTCTTTTTACCATGCCTCCTCATAGGCTTCCGTACTCTTCAGGAGCCTCGGGTTCTTTGCGCCTGCGGGCATCGCCGCTCTTGGTTCGAGCTTCTGCCAGATCACGATGACACACAGCGAAAGCGGATCCCCTCGACCCTCTCCTGGAGTCCGCCGTGAGTTTTCCACTCCTCTCAAGGGCCGGGTCTGTTTCTCTCTCTTTCGGTCGAGCGACTCCGTGATCTCCTGTTCGAGGCCGGCACAAACCGCCTGCGTGGCTCGCCTCTCCTTGCTTTCCTGCTCATGGCGTACGTCCAGCGCAGTGGGGTACAAGGGGTATGTGATTGCTGCGGTCGCAGGGGGTTACATTCCCCTTCGGACCACGTGAATCATTCGGACTGAGCGGGATGTTCGTGCCATCGGAGGCCATGTTCAACGCGTGTCAAAGAATTAAGGGGCTTCAAGGAGCATGGAGGTCTCAGGGGGGTCTGAAGTCAAAAGTTCGAAGAAGGTCCAATTGTACAACTAATCGGATCCGCCTGTACAACACGTGTACCACCACCAACAATCTCTCCTTCGTCTTCCGACTCCCCATATATTATTTTCAATCTTCCTTTCATTTCGTCTCTGGGAGGGAGCAACCGTGGGCGGGGGGGGGGGGGGGCTTGAACTCGGATGTGTCGGGTTGGTCTGTTCTGCTAGGTACAACGCATCAAGCCGCGGTTGTGGTCATCATCGTGCATGCTGGGTAGCATATCCTTTAGTTCCGTAGGGGGTTTTCTCGTCTTGCAAATTAGCGATGAGTTTCATACAAAAAAAAAAAAAAGATTATCTACCCAAAAAAAAAAAAAAAAAGTTAGGTGCTCGGCGGGTTTTGATCTGCGCAGCGCTCTTTGCGCGCAGGGGTTTGATTTTCACCCATCTGTTTGTCGTCGTTACTTAGAACATCTCTTACTCAGGTCTTTTTGTAGCGGTCCCAGCCAACCAAGAATTGCAATCTATGAGCCCAGGTAAAAAAGGCACGATCGCTCGTCACCGCCCTTCTGTTGACGAGGTACACGCTCGCCCAAGAAGGTGACCTCCTCGCAATACCGTTAGTGTCCTCAAGAGATGAGTAGAATTGAGTGAAGCTGAGCAGCCCAGACGGGCGCGGACGGGACAGAGGCCCGCTCGACCAGGCGTGAAGTTGTTGTGTGATGGCAGCAGTGCACGGACATTGCTAGAGGAAATCAGCGTTATCAGTCCTTTGTCTTGGGGCAACGATGGCTACAGTTCATAATCGAGGAAGTGAAGGAGGAAGTAATTCCCGAAGAGGGATTTTATATGCTGCTCGCCTAGAAGAGCGAACGAGATCGAGCTGATGCCACTGCTAAGTTGTTCGCTTACGTACACAAGATCCGAGATTGGAAAGCGATCGAGCAACGGCTGTATTAGGTATGTCAGATGACTGCAATCTCCAAAGCGATCCCCTTTCTCTGGCACCAACCTGCGAGGCTGACCCCTTCTGTTCCAAGGAAGAACAGGACAGGCGAGTGCTGTTGCCCGACGAAATAGATGGGTTCGCCATGCGCGTCGAAGACGAAACGCGGGTAGTCCAAGTGGATCGTGAGCTTGAGGGTGCTGAGCTTGGGGAAGAGGTCTTGAGAGAGGAGGTGCTCGATGTCTGCGGTGGGCTTGCCCGCTCGAAAACAGGCGACGTCCGTGATGGTGAGGTCGAGTTCCCGTAGCTCGGGCAGAGGTGCCAGAGATTCGGCGAGGTATCGGAATGCGGTCATGCGGAGCTGCTGCCGGTAGTCTTCGTATTGTCCAAGGTAAATGCGGAGTGTGGACAAAGATGTACATGACCGAAGCCCTGACACTATATTACCGAACATTCGATCGTCCGTCCACCCGTTCACGTAGGACACCGAGACAAGACGAGCGCCGTTGTCCGCAAAAAGGTGTTGCACAAATGCTTGTCCCGCATCATTCGTTTTGTTGTTTCCGCCAAGTTCGAGATATCGGAGCACTGGGGTCTGCATGTAGCGTGCGAGGCTGCCCCATTCTCCCGATCGGAAAGGGTGCAGAGTGAAATTTCCGAGATCCACCAGGAACGAGAGCCGTTCGAGCCGAGGGAAGATGAACGGTGCGTGGCCGTCTTGGAAGCGAAATTCGACTTTGCCAACCAATAAAAGTGCAGTGATATCTGTAGCAGCATTGTTGAGAGCAGTGTTTCGGGATGGAGATGCGTATACGCGAATGTTATGATGGTCGGGCGGCAGCTGGCGGCAGTGGGGTCGTTGCGTCCCGGCTCACCTTTGAAAGTGTTTGGCATTTGGTCGTCAAGCACGAAATCGAGATCGCTCATTAACAGCGCGCCGATGCCCTTCACTCTCCCAAGAATCTCGCGATGGGAAGAAGCGACTGTGTACCCCTCCGTACCCTCGGTGTACAGATGCATCTCCTCGACGTGATGACGTGGCGCCGCTTCACATCTCAGAAACGCAGACGCGGCTTCGTTGGAACCGAAGCGGACGTTTTGAAAGACTCGCCTCTGGAAGGGCCCACTCCAAGCTCGACACACGCAGGCGGCAGAGGTCATGTCGCTTGCCTTGAACAGGTGCGAAGCGATGAGGTCGACGACTTCGTGGGGGAGCGACTGCGCTGTCGAGGGCGTTTGAGGAGGAGGTGGTGAGGCGTTCCGCCGTCGGCCACCGTCGTCAAAGGTGGTGAAGATGTTCTCGGAGGTGGAGGTGGCCATCAATTGAACGGGGATCTTCAGTCTATGCAGCAAGGGCAGGCTATCAGGCTGAGGGGAAGCGACGCGACACGTTTACGAGTGGGCCTTGTGGGGCCGGCCGTGAGGACTGCTCGCGGCAAGTCAAGAACCGCCTCGGCCACCGAGCACGCCTGTTGCCTTGCAACTTGAAGTTGCGTTGCGATAAGGCGTCTTGAAATGATAGTCAACTACATCCCAGAGTGTGACCCATGACGCATTGGGATCCTTCGAGCCGTCGCAATACACCAAGAATGCCACGACTAAAGTCTTGCATGAATCACTCGGGGAGAAGAACAGTTTTCACGGCAGCATTCGCAGTCGGTTTACATAAGCAGCGCGTTTCGAAGATCGCATGCAATTGCTCCTCAAATGAAGGCAGAGCCGAAAAAGCAGTGAATGCCGTATCTTGAACTACACAATACTGCAATGGCCAACCGGGTGGGCGCTCAGAAGGCTTCGGACGTCAACAGAAGCTCGACGCGCTTGCTTTTACCTCCTGAGATCATCCCAACGCTCTCCAATCGCGGCCTTTTCCAATTTGGCGCAGACTTGTTCGTATTTCGCCTTGGTTGGAGGCATGATGCCGAAGTCCTCGAGATGAATTCGGTGGTGAATCTTGAGTCGCTCGAAGCGAACCAAAGGGTTGGTATAGAAGAAGGTGTGCACGCTGCCCAGAGCCGCTTCAACTCCTTGGCCACCGAGATCGCATCGAAGACAATCGAGACTTCTAGGATCGGAAGAATCAAATTCACCACATCCCATTGAGGTACTTGGTCTAGAAAGAGATTGAAATCGAGGTCGAGGTAATCGAGTCACACGCAATGGTGGATGTGCTTTCCGAACGCGGCGACGAGTAGGTCATCGAAGCCTCCGCCGCGATCGGAAAACACGAGCTTCATTGGGGTGAGATGCGAGGCGTGCTCGCGGAAGAGGTATTGCAACGCAGCACCTTGGCCATCACCGGTTTGGCGCTGCATCGAGAAGAAAATGAGCTCCACGAGTGAATGAGTCTTCATGAGTTTGGACAGCTCGGAGCCGCCCTACTCTCCTGTCGGCTGCGGTCGGAAGAGTCGGATGTGGGATTTCTCGGAACTCATGGAGAGACTTACGATGCATGGCTCGTGATATCAGAGGGGAGACTGATGGTTGCCTGGCTCATGTAGCACCTTGCTGGCCGATCCCTGGGTACTTTCCAGGCAGTTCGGAGTCGTTGCGCCCGAAGGGGCTTCTAGGAGCGAGCGAGATTTGCGCGGATGACCTCGATTCGCGTCCCATACCAAGTTTTGTAGGTTCAATGTTATGTGTATGCCATAGGCTTTGTTTCACTTGCAATAACGTGCCCACTAGCCATTCACAAACTCCTGCCTGAGCTGCAAAGAGCGGGGGACTTGCCAGCGCGACTCGGGACTCGGGATCGTGGCAGCTTGCCCGGCTCGTCGGATGGCGGGGTCGGAGGCGGTGGTCGAGCGAGGCGCGCGCTGACGAAAGGCGAGGACCGAGCTCGGGATGCCTTTGTCTGTCGTCCACGGCGTCACCCCGGGCAATCAATCCGACATCATGGCACCTCCTCCCCTGGCGACCAAGACGAGTGCCACGACCTCTGCGACGATCGTCGAACACTCGGCCACGCCACTGGCTCGGAATCCGCCGCCCTCCACGTCGGCGCACGGCAACGCGAGCGAGGCGACGTCTCCTCCGAACCCCGACCACGCCGCCGCTTACGATCCCACATCACCGACTTCACCGCACTCACCGCATGAGACGTCCAGCACCAGCCCACCTCTACCGCAGCTGCACCATGCCGCGCAGATGGGGGATCTGACTGCGCTGCATGCGCTCCTGCCCGAACCCAACCACGCGCCATCAACGGCTACTACTTCGGACGATGCACCGACCGTCACCGCGAATGATCTCGACCCGGTTGGCGTCACCGCGCTGCACTGGGCGGCGATCAACAACCATGTACAGGCGTGCAAGTTCCTGCTCGAGAGGGGAGCCAACGTCGATGCGATCGGAGGGGACCTGTCGGCTACGCCGCTGCAATGGGCCGCGAGGTGAGCCCCCACTTGCGCAAAGGGGAACGGGGAGCTGATCTGCGCGAGACTGATGTTGCATTCAACTCGACAAGGAACGGCCATGTCTATGTCGTGCATTTGCTGCTCAAGTACAACGCCGACCCGACCTTGCTTGACTCGCAATCCTTCAACGCGCTCCACCTCTCCGTGCACTCGTCCTCGGCGCTCCTGGTCGCGTACATGCTCTTCACTTCGCAACCCATCGCCGTAGACTCGGCCGATACCGAGGGACACACCTCGTTGCACTGGGCATGCTACCAGGGCGACGCTATCTCGGTCGACCTCTTGCTTCGAGCTGGCGCAGATCGACGTCGGCCCGACGGCGCGGGACTGACTCCGCTGCATTGGGCCGCCGTCAAGGGCAATGCGGCCTGTATCAAGCGACTCGTCGAAGCCGGAGCTGATCTGAACGTCAAGGAGCATGCGGGCAAGACGGCGCGCGACATGGCTGCCGAACTGAAATCACTTGCCGCGTTTCAGCGAGGGCTGCTCGACGCCGGCTACCACGAAGATGGACGCAAGCAGGTCGGCACCCTCTCACCTCGTAATACGATCGTCGCCATTTTTATCGTGCCCTCGCTCGCTTTTGTCGTCATCTTGCAATCGCTCGTCATACTACCCTGGTGGTCAGGTCTCTTGCTCGCTTTTGGCGAGATCTATGGGATGCACCACATCGTCGCGAAGGTTCTGCTCGGAGTCTCGGGTCCACACAATTCGGACCGCATCACCAAGAGCCCTTACTTGGCGTCCATCATCACCGCCAGTCTGCTCGCCGCGACCTACATCTACTTGACGCGCATGGTCTCCCTCCCCGGCCATGCGGTCAGCCAACTGCTGTGCGGCATCGGCATCCTTGTTTGCTCGTACAACTTTTTCCGGGCCATCACGCTCGACCCGGGCCACGTCCCTTTCCCCATCAATGATTCCGAGCTTAAAGAGGTGAGTAGTGGCAAGATGTTGGAATCTTCCGGAGGGCACAACGGACTGACATCTTCCCGTTGCACAGACGATCGAGGACTTGGTCGAACATGGCAGCTTCAACGGCATGAACTTTTGCCTTCCCTGCTTGGTGAGCAATTGCCACTCCTCCACTCCTGCTCATTTGAGTCTCAGCTTGACTTACCCGTGCATTGCACTTCAGACTCGCCGGCCTTTGCGATCAAAGCACTCCTATATGACCAAGCGGTGTACCGCTCGGTTTGACCATTATTGCCCATGGATATGGAACGATGGTGGGTTGTATCCAAAGTTTGGCGCAGTCTTTTCTAACCAGGTGGACTGATTTTTTTCGCGTGCTCACAGTCGGCAGCAACAATCATCGCCAGTTCCTCATGTTCGTCATCGCCCTCGTCTTTGCCATCTCGGTCTTTCTCAAGCTCTCCTACCACTACTTTTCGACGCTCGCCCCGCCTCTCGCACCCGATGAGGTGTGCAGCTTCCCCAACTGGCTTTGCGTCTCGTCTCGGTTCGACACGTTGGCATTGGTCGTCGTGTTTTGGTCCGGGCTACAGTTGACGTGGACGTCAATCCTGCTCGTCGCGCAACTGTGGCAAGTCGCTCGACAGATGACCTCGTTGGAAGTCTCGAACGTCGGGAGGCACGGCTTCATGGGAGGGAAACCTGGAGTCTCGATTGCGGCGCAACAAGGTCTCGTCGCGACGAGGACCGCCGCCGCAGCTGCAGCCACATCTTCGACGACTGCAGCGGTCGACGGTGAAGTCGGCGACGACGAAGCCGTTACTCACAAAACGATCCAAGTGCGCAAGGCAGGCTTCCTTCTCAAGATCCTCGGCATCGATCGGTTCACCACCGGTCAAGCTGCAACCGGTCTCGCCAAATCCGGGCAGGTCGCGAACCCCTTCGACCTGGGTTTGATGGGCAACTGTCGGGATTTCTGGACGAGAGGCAAGGAACTGGACGTTGACTATACACGCTTGTATGAGATTCCGGAAGGAGGGTTCAGGAAAGATGTTAGGGAGAGGAAGAGAAGGGAGAGGGAGGAAAAGACCGGGGTCAGAGGTGCGGGGACAGCCGCAATGTCGACGGGGAGGGGGGCGAGCAAGTTGGGACGGACCGGCTATGAGAGGTTGGCGATGGATGAGGTTTAGAGTGGGGCTTGGGGTTTGGTGGGGAAGGATTCTCATCCGTGTTAATTTGGTTCTTTTGTGTTTGTGCGCAATCGTACTGTATGTAAATGGACTGTACTGTACATGCTTTAGCAGGAAGGCACGTGCCGTCGTTCGATCCCATCGATTGGCCCGACCGTTTGCTCTCCCTTCCACGAGAACGTGGCTCAGAAAAATGCAAAGAGGTGATGGAGAAAAAGGAACGAATTGCGTGCAAAAAGTCGGTGGAGGTAAAGAAGATTCGCGTCATGAAGGGCGAGCGAAGCCGACCCGAGAGTGGGTGAGGCAAACGAGAAGAGAAGAGGACGGGAAATGCGTAAAATATATGGGCAGGTAAAGAGGAAAGCAACTAGAAAGGAAGTAAATGATCCGCCCATCACCCCCTAGAATCGGCGAATGGAAGTGGGCAAACGTAAAAAGAATCATGAATGAGCCGGGGAGAGAACGCTCGACGTGGAAGCGAGGTTGTGGGACCCGGTATCACAAACAAAAGCCACGTCGCACGTTCAACGTAACGACACCGTATGCGAAGACTGATAACGACGAGCAGAAGAGGAGAGGGCGAGAAACGAGATTACGGCACTTGCGCGGCGGAGGATGAAAGGTCTTTGCGAAGTATCTTGGGGGAGCAGACGAGAAAGGGAGCCGAACGCAGGACAGGGCGGCCGCGTCTAAAAGCGAGTTCAGTGTTCAACATTGAAGGCGAAGTCATCGGCCCATGCCCCTGTCCAACTCCAATTGCCGTGAAGGACGTCTTTCTTATTGTTGGAGAAGTGGCCAGCAAGTGCGGTCCAGGCGGCCACGGTCAGGTCGGCGGCGTTAGTTTTGCCTTTGGTCCACTTGGAATCGAAGCCGTCGATCATGGCGAGCGGGTAGACCTTGCCTTCGGCGACGGTGAAGTTGGCGATCGCGCCGCAGAACGCCTTACCGGTCTTGACGTTGGAATGGTCAAAGTTTCCCAGCATGGTCTGGACATCGATGGCGAAACCCATTGCATGGTCGTTGTACGCTTTACCCGAGTTCCAGCAAAACGATTCGCCGTTTGTCGAGTCTCGAGCGCTGTTGGTCTGGAACCAAGAGAAGATCCCGCCAATATTTACCCCCAGGAAAGTATCGATGCCTCGGCTGCGCATGATGCCGTCCACTTCATCCGGGTTCGGGTACGTGACGCTAAATGGCGATTTCCCGGACGGTGATGACCCTGTCGGAGAGGACACGGACGGCTGCTGGGCAGGGGGTGAAGGCGCACGGCTCGTGGAAGGGTTTTCGTCGGTGTCGCCATCTTTCTTGTTGGTGCTACCCGAGACGAAGGTCTTGGTGACAGCGCCGCCGATTTTGTTTGGGATAGAGGTCGTACTTTTCTCCGTCTTGGCGGGCTCTCTCGCTGTCGATGTCGCGCCGCTGTTTTGATCGTCGTCAGCATCGCATTCATCATCATCCTCATCATCTCCGACATTGTTGGGCGTCGCGCTGGGCTTCTCGACTGGCTTTTTGGTCTCGACTGGCTTTTTGGTCTCGACTGGCTTTTTGGTCTCGACTGGCTTTTTGGTCTCGACTGGCTTTTCGGTCTCGACTGGCTTCTTGGTCTCGAATTTGCCAGAAGCAGCTTCGGGGTGGGAAAGCCAGAAGGTCAGCTGCCCTTCTCTCGACTGCAGGGGAAATAGGGGACGGCAGACTGACCTTTGACGCAGTAGTCGTACCCCGTCCACAGGTTGAAGCACTTGCGATCGACCTGAGGGTTCATGACGTAGAACTCGTCGAGGGCCAGTTCCGAGTTGGACGCCGCAATCGCGGAGTAGCACGAGTCGTTGGGCTTGGCGTTGTAGAATCGGGTACACCCCTCGGCGACGGTGAGCGACCCGTTGGACAGATTGGTCGGCTCCGAGGTCGTCACGCCACGGGGATAGTTTTGCGCCTTGTCAAGCCGTCGGGCTCGGACGAAGCGCCGCGGTGGCTGGCCGGGGAGTTGGCGCACGTGGTGGTGTGCGACCGCGACGGAGGACCACCCACGATCGCGAGTTGAAGCCGATGCGACAGAAGTCCATGCGATAGCGATCAATGCCAAAGGGAGAGATAATGTCGAGGGAAGCACTGTCACGACAGAAGCCGAAGGTTTGACAAGGTTCCCGAGAGTGGTTCGGCGAGGAGAGGCGCGAGCGTTCAAACACAAAGGCAAAACACGGGTAAAGGGGCGGAGGGTGAGGGAGGCGTCAGCGTGCACGCTCTGGGCCAGCAAGACGTGACGAGCACGGCCACCCACGGGGACGACGGAAATCGCGCCCCCTCTTGAGCGGCACAGCCACCCCTAAAGAGAGAACTTACTGTTGGAGAATGGACAGAAGGGGGTAGAGGGTAGAGAGGAGGGACAAAAAATAGAGTGGTCGATGAGAGGGCGCCGAGGATTTGACTGAGCCGGCAGCCAAAAGTGGAACAAAGCCCCAAGCGCGAGTTGACTAGGGCGGTTGGAGGCGCGACCGAGCGAGGGCGAGCCGTGCGAACCAGAGAGCGCGCAGAACGACTGAAGACGGACACACTAACGAGCAAAAGGGAGGTTCGTCGGTCCCAGAGGGAAAAAGCAGCAGCGGCACAGCAGGAAGGAGGAAGAGTACGGTTGCGACGGGTGAAATGATGGAAGCACAAGGATGGGCGAGTCAGCGGTTGGGGCACGGCTCGACTCCAAGTCTGAAAGGAGGCAGCGCGAGGCGCGTGCATTCGCGCGGAGCACCCTTTCTTCTCTCGCAGGAGGGGCTAGTATGATCACCGCGAGAGCCGGATGAAGAAAAGCTCACCTGAGACAGGAGGAATCGGTTTCTGGACGGAAAGTGGATGTCCAGAGGGAGGTGGGCGAACAAACTAGAGAGAGACGAGGATGGAGAAGAAGGAGGGAGGAGAAGAGGGTGCGGATGCTCGGCACGTAAACGCTCCCTCGATGCCACCGCGTCCAACTTCATTGATTGAAGTGAACCTGAGCGGGCGCCCTTGCGCGTCGACGCGGCGCGACGTGCAGATGGGTGTCGCAACGCGTGGTCGCGGGCGCCTGAAGCGAACCATACGCGCCTTGCCAAGCGAATGTGACGATGATTCAGCTCGGCGCGATCTCATCTCGGGGTCAATTTAGACTTGGAACTTGAAGCAAACCTTGTCATTCGGTGATGAGTTCCGCTAGGATGCCCACAACATCCTCCTCTCAATCAAAGAGAGCTGTCCTTCTGCCTTGGCGCTCTCGACCGTCGGTGATCGTTCGACAATGTTCATCCAGTCTTCCCTGCAGCGTCCGGCCCACCGTCTACACAACTACCTAGGCAGGTTTTTACATCTTTGTGCTATGATTAAACACACGAATCACTTACAATTGAGAACGAGGAGGTATCGGTGGACCTCTTTACACTGTTTGACCCTGAGACCGACCGTGACGAATTCGCGATTTTCATTCTGTCACCGACGCGACGAGTTTCCCGAGGGCCGCGTGAGGGAGAGGTGTGCGCTCATCAGACGTTGGCGATAGGTAGGTGGTACACCATCAAAAGTCGCAGTCATCGGTCGAAACAGATGGCTATTCGCTTTAGTCGAAACAGATGGCTATTCGCTTTACTCCCCCATCCTTTTCGGTGCATCTCCACCTAGGTATTCCGAGGCGAATTTGAGCATGCATATCCAGTTGTTTCGTAAATCTGAGAGGGCTGTACTACTTGCATCCTCCACAACCCGACTCTCATTGCAAATTGCGGTATACGACCATCTTCACTTTTGTTGCTTGTTGAAGGAGAACTGCTGTTTGTTGCCCGCCATCCTTTCAGCGCCCTCATTTTCGAACCGAAACCAAATCGAGTCGCCAGCGCAGAAATGATGTCATGATCATGAGCAACGTGGGGCAGTTCCGCGCATTCATCCTGTTCGGCGCCCCTGTTCGGGTCCTCGGGGTCTCTCGCGGCTCGCGCGTGGATCAGAGGCGATGCACCCTGGTCCCTGAGACAGACTACCCGCGTCAGTATTTCACCGCTTGACTCAACCATTTAGGTACTACTTGCCCCTCCTGATGGACCGCTCAAATGCTCTTACCTGCTCTACCTATATGAAGGTAGGAGCGCGGTCCCCTTCTTAGTTCAACTTTAAAACAGCAAAGTATCATGTGTAACACCTGTTTATGGTAGGTTTGTCGGCTCCGAACTCGTTCTGAACGCCTCACGCATATGGTTCGGCGACCCACCAGCCTACCTATGTCATTTCCATCACTCCTACTGCGACCGCAGTCTCACAATCTCTGCTGAACCTTCACACCGGGTGTCGGCAAAGAAAGTGCGGCTGCCATACCCACTAGAGAGACCTCCCCTCGGCAGGTGGCGAAGCAATCAGCACGACCTTTCCGGATTTTGGGGGAAAGGCGCCGTCGAATCATACAACTATCAGCAGAAAAACGCCCGCTCAAGGCCTCTCCAACCCCTTTTCCCTATTGTAATGCATAGTACAAGGAGCGAAGAGCAATCATTCGTTTAGGATGCGGGACATGGCAATGATGCTGGCCCGGACCACGTGTGGGACACTTGAGATATCCATCCCGTTGGTGTAAAAGAAACAAGTGTGTAAGAGCTGGCTCAGCTCAGGCTCAGGATGGGCTGTTCATTTTTTACCTTACCGAGAAGAACTGGCAACTTCAACTCGAGCCCGAACCCTTTCCCCTAGAACGTGTTGAGCTTGTACGGAAAGGCCCGTCCGGGACTCCGGGCGATCAAGTATCGACGACGGCGCCAATGTCCATCATCGGGCCGTCGGCGATTGTCCAAGTCGATCGATCCGTTCCCTCCAGCGTACGCCCATCCCGACGCGGCACTGCACCATGTTCGCACGTACCAACGGGCCCATGTGGACACCTTTAGCAAGCTGCATCAGACATAGCTCGTCGTCCGCGAAGCGTACGGCCTCGGTGCTGTCGTCGCCGAGTGCCGCCTCGGCGCCTCCACCGCCCCCACCAACGCCCGAGAGCGAAGCCGCTCTAGGACCGCAGCCCTTCATCCCCAAGCCTCTTTCAAGGTCGTATCAAGTTGCGTCACTATCACCGTCCTTGCGAAACCCGCATCAGTCGACGACGGTATCACTGCAGCGTGGCACGGCGCCCAAGGTCGAGCTCGAGTTGCCGAACCTGTTCCTGCGAGACGCCTCGGTGCACCCGTCGCACGTTCATCCTGCATCACAGCAGAAACTATTCCGTACCTCGGATGTCCCACTCGATGCTCACGTCATTGGGTACGGCGTACACGAGATCGCGGGAGAGGACCATCTCGTGATGGAGTGGAGTCGACCCGTTCACGGCGTCGAGCCCAAGAGCGCCAAGCTCTCCGTCACTCCTCTGAGCCTGCTGGTCAACGCCCTTGAAGGCCAGAGCGAGAAGGACATCGTTCCTAGGGCCAAGGCGTGGGATCGACAGGCGCTTGCCTCGAGGCTCAAGACGATTGAATACGCAGAGTTCGTCCGTTCGGAGCAGACGCTCTTTGACGTCGTTGACACGATGCTCAAGGATGGCTTGGTCTTTCTCAAGAATGTGCCGACGAGCGAAAGGCAAGGGCAGGACACAGAGTTGAAGCGGTTGGTCACAAGGATCGCGAGCGTGAGAAGGACGTGGTACGGAGACCTGTTTGATGTCAAGGCCGAACAAGGGTCCAAGAACATCGCGTACACGAATCTAGATCTGGGACTCCACATGGATCTGACGTGAGTCAGGCTCCAGCGAGGACATATCCAACACCGAAATTTCAAAGCTGACTGTGCAACCCTTCTACTCGAATACAGTCACTTTGCTCACCCACCTCGATGGCAGTTCTTACAATCACTTTTGAATGGTGGCATAATTGGAGGATCCTCGTACTTTGTCGACTCGTACGCCGTCGCCATGTCGATCCGCTCGCTCGATCCCTCGTCATTCGACGTCCTGACACGAGAACCCGTGCGCTTTGAGTATAAGAACGGCGACTACCACACACGGTACGACCGACCCGTGATCGAGCTCGCCCCCGAGTCAACACTTTTCGACCCAATTATCACAGCGATCAACTACTCGCCACCATTCCAAGGCCCGCTTCCGCTGCCTTCAACCCCCGACGCGGCCGATCGACTGGCCAAACTCCACAGAGCGCTGCAGCTCTTTGCGCAGCAATGCGACGATCCGGCTTTCCGCTACGACACACAACTGCAGCCGGGTGACTGTGCGCTGTTCGACAACCGAAGGGTGCTGCACGCGCGGACTGCGTTCGAGTTTGAGAGCGACAAGCGGATATTAGAGACGGTTGATGAGCAGGAGAGGGGGCGATGGTTGAAAGGCGCGTATGCCGATGGGGACGAGGTGCTTAGCCGATGGAGGGTGCTGAATGCCAAAAGGATTAGAGGCGAATTGAAGTAGGCAGGTGTATCTGCAGCCTTGGGGTAGGCTTAGCTAGGCAGTCGGACAAGGGCGGGGCGATCTTCGGAAGCTCGACCGGCCCCGGCCGAAGATCGAGCGTTGACTGTATCTTTCTGCTGCTGTATAACTACCTGTCACCCAGTCATATTGGCCAGAGCAACGGCAATTGAACGGCTGTAGCGAGTTGACGAGTCCTAACTTGAAGGAGAAAATGCGGTCTGGCATATGGCCATTGCCAGGCCTGGTGCCCTGATGACCCCACACGATGCTTGTTGCGCACGCCGCGCCTGCATGCGCGCTTTCGGTCTCGCTCAGCGGCCGGGAACACCGTGGCTTGCGCTGGCGCTGGATACAGCGCAGATTGGCGCAGATCGTCGCGACTCGTTCCACCGTGAGGTCCGAGCCGATTCGAGCGCTGTGGCCGGCAATCAGCCTAGGGTGGTATTCCTTCGTACCCTGTACTCGCCCCGGCACCGGCCTTTTCGAGACGTATCCGCTTTTCGTCTGTGTCTGTGTGCTCGCGTGCGTGCGTGCGTGTTCTCCCAAGCTTTTCGTCCCACAAGTTGTGCGTCAAGCGGTTCAGACTCGGGCTCTCCGACGGCGACCGATCGCACGCGGCTCGACTAGCGACTTCGGCCAGCTTGGGCCTCGCTCTCCCTCGACGCGTATCGCCTGGCTGCTGGACGACCGCCCACGCCGCTCATCGACGCTGCCTCCCGTTCTGCTTGTACATGGATCGATCCGGTACCGCATATCTTACCTCGACCTCCTCCAACTGTGCCCCCGACTTGAAGCTGTGCTTCGTCTGGTGAGGCTCGGCCACCGTTTCCTCCCGCGCTCGTCGATCTCGCGGATCGCGCGCTTTGGCCGGACAAACAGCGAGCGCATATCACGCGTCTCCGCCGGCCAGCTCAAGCCCCACGCCCAAACCCAAGCCCCTGTAGCCACCGCCTCCTCGGTTGCCAGGGCGTCCTTCCCAGGTCCTTACCTCTTTCTCCGTTGGGATGGACATGTCTGCCATTCCCCTCCTTCCACCTTCGCCGCCGCCGCACGATCCGTCACCTTCAGGCTCGCTCTCATCATCGCTGAGGATCAGGTCGGCTTGGCCCAACCAGCCCGCCGCGTACAGCAACGCAGGACCATCAACATCGTCACCCTTATCATCTTCACCGGCGAGGTACGCGCCGGGACCGTCCACGGCGAGCACATCGAGCTCGAACGACGGCGCATTCGTTCCTAGACAACCTCGGCGCTCGTCCCTGCTCCCGGCGGTGCCCTCGGGCTCCGCTTCGCTTCAGCAGCCGCCTCCTGGCCTCAATGCTGCCCGAGCCGGTGGCTCAAATCCTCTGGGTCAGAAACCGGCCTCGCCATTAGCGTTGATGGCTCCTCCTGCTGTGGCACCCCTGAGGCTAGCGGCGACACCAGCTCCGATAGCCGCTACTGCCGCGGCGTCTTCGCCCACCACTGCGCCTTCCCCGACGACAACGTCGACCAAACGCGCCAACCCGCTCGAGGATCTCATATATACGGAGCAGACCTTCGTCGACGATCTAGGCATGGTGATAAAGGTACGTTCAAACGAGTGACCGACATGATTGCCGCGTGTGGCTTGATATGCTGATATGATCGGACATCCCGAATCTGAATTGCAGCGCGTCGCGGCTGCGTGGTCGCCCACGAACCTACCACCGCCGGCCTTGGTGACCGTCTTTCGTTCCTTGCACGCTATCTACAAAACAAACGAGTTATTTCTGACCGTGAGTTGCTTCTGGCCATCAAGCTACTCCGACTGTCCTCCCGCTGTCGGGCTGACCTCGCGTTCCCACACCGCTCGGCTAACAGCGATTGATCGAGATCGGGCCGAACCCTTCCTCGCCGAGAGCGCTCGGTGACCTCTTGATGCGATGGGTCGATGACCTTGCACCGTCCTACACCGACTACAGCAGAGCATACTTGACCGATTTCGACCTGTTCCCCCCCGTGCAAAGGAATATCAAACTCGGGCCGCTGCTGCAGCAGCTGCCTTGGCTAGACACGCTCGACGAGGACGACGAACCGAGCGACGCGACGAACCTCACGCTCGACGCGCTCTTCTCTTTACCTCATATCCGCCTCAAGTACTACAAAAAGCTCTATGCGAAGCTGTTGCGGTCCGCAGTCGTGGGTGGACTCCTCGTGGACGCGAATGCGCGGCTGGACGCGCTGTTGGAAAGTTATGCCAAGGCCCGGAAGACTAGTGTGGTTGTGCTGCACGGTGGGATCGAGCCGACAGAGGAGGCACGCAAGCGGGTCAGACGGATGACACCGCCGGCTGATATGACGGCTAGTACGAGCACGAGTGCAAGCACCAGCGCGGGGAACACAGCAGCTGCACCGGATGGGGTCCGCAGCAGCGGGGAGAGCGGGACGGTCAACACGAGCTTTGATTCGAGGTGAGTGGCTGCGTATCATACAGCAGTACAGCAGCATCCTGGGGAATTGGAAGCTGACTCAATCGTCTTCCTCATCAGCGCCAGGTCGTCTGCGACGGTACAATCGTCGGTCACGGATGGCTCGAACAAGACACATACGCCCGCGACGACAGCCTCCGAAGGCCCAGCCTCGCCGCGGATACAGGATCTCGAACGGAGTTTGAACACATCGAGGGCTTTGGATATATTCACGATGCTTCCCAAGGTCAGTTTGGCGCGTCAAGAGTCGCTTCTGGATGGCATGTAGAAGGCGCCGACGCTGACGTGTTCTTTTTTGCCTCCTCACCAGAAATGCAAACTCCAAATGGCACCCCCTTCCCTACCTTTTACGCGCTCTGTTCGGCGGGCGGGTGATGTCATCCTTTCACTCTACCCACGGTCGGATCCGAGGGGGAACAAGGTCGTCGTCGATCGTGCCTACCTGTTCCTCCTTACGGATCTCTTCCTCGTCTGTCAACGCATGACCGCACAAGAACGGATCGCCAACATGGGCGGCAATGAAGATGGTCCCAACTTCTGGCTCGTATACCCTCCATTGGCGGGCAAGCATCTTCGGGTCGTTCGGTCACAAAGTGCAGAACACACTCTCGAGGTCACGATCATGAAGAAGGAGACATTGATCATCCATTTCAGCGATGGGCGCGCTCTCGAAGAGTGGAAAGAGTCGTTCGAAGATGCGATCGCGTTCGGTGCGGCCCAACCTTCTTCTGCGGCTCGATCAAACTCTGTCGCATCGTCGAGACCGGCTGCGGCTACGTCTAGTTCCACGCCGCCCGTACTCTCCCCGACAGCGCCCTACATCCCTCTCAGCCTTGGTGATATGCCAGGAGGTCTACCAGCAAAGTCGTGGAACGAGGTGCACCCGCTTCCCGTGCGGTCTCCGGCGAGTCACCAGCACGAATTTTCGGCTCAACCTCGTGGGCCGTCCCCCATCAATGCTGGATCTCCGAGCGCAGTACCGTCCTTCGCGCACCGTTCTTCGTCCCCGCCGACGGACCGACGATTACCGGCTTTGAACAAGCTGACGATTGACACCTCGCGGCAGCCGACCGTGCCGGGGTACCAACAGGATCGCCGCGCGTTCTCGGCAGGGCCGCATCCCAGCTCTCCCGCGTCGAGGGCCCCGCCGAATGGGTACTCCAGCCCGCAGTACGCGCAAGCCTCTTCTCCATCGCTGAGACCCTATGGCCTGCCCGGATCGGCGGCTTCAACCAACTCGATCGGTCGTTCCGTCTCTCCCTCTCCGCAATCGGCAGCGTTCCAATCGTCGTACGGAAGCCGTGGGCCTTCACCTCACCAACCTGGTTCTTCTTCCGCATATTCGGGGCGTCAGTCGCCCTACAATGGGCCTTCACAAGGTGGATACCCGAACGAGTATGGACCCGGAAGCCAGCGATCGAATTTGCCACCGCTACCACCCAACGGTATTCCCGACCGGCTCGTCAAATCGACTTCGTCCCGATCGAACGGATCGTCGGCGTCGTCGGGGACGCACTATTCTTCGAATCATCATGAGATCCCGCCCGTGCCGTTGAGTGCCAGGTCGTCCGCGAACGGCAGTGTCGGTGGTGACCGCTTCATGGGCAGAAACCAAGACAGTTACCGCAGCGCCGACAACTATGGACACGGAGGGATGCTCGGCCCGCCATCGCATGTCATTCATCGCTCGAGGTCGGCCGACGGTCTGCGTGATCCTCGCGAGTATCGCCTGTCTGTGTATGCGGCTAGCTCTGCGCCGGGAAGCTCTTACCACGGCTACGATGGTCGACGCCAGGAACGCAACTCGATGGACTTTGACCCTGACGTCGACGATGATGATGCCGATGCGAGTGCGGCGATCGAGCGGGCTCGGAAGGAACAGACGTCGGTGATCGCGCAGATGAGGTGCAAGGTTTTTCTGCAGCACGGACACGGGCAATGGAAGGCGCTCGGCACGGCCAAGCTCAAGTTGTTCCTCTCCAAGCCTTCGTTGACGAAGCAACTCGTCGTCGATTCGGACAAGAACAAAACCATCATATCGACGATCGTCTTGACCGATGGGGTCGAGCGCGTCGGCAAGACGGGCGTCGCGGTCGAGCTGAGCAACCAGGGGGAGAAGACGGGGATCGTGTACATGTTGCAGATGAAGACGGAGCAGAGTTGCGTCGGCCTGTTCGATCAGTTGCTCATAGGGTCGGATCGCGCTTCGGCGGCGAAGCGTCGATAGAGCATTCTCACTTGCGCTCTCTTCAAAACCTGTATCTCATTTTTGTTGTCCCCCGTTCTTTTGGTCATGACGACGCATACGACGGCTCTTGGTCTCGATGATGATGATGATGATGTTACTAATACCTATTACTACGCCACCTCGGCTGGTCTGTTTCCGTTGCTCCATTCGCAAACAGTTTGATCGTCTTGTAACCTACCCAGTGTACGCAATATCAAAATCCACCGTGTTCTAGCAAGAGGTTTATTGCTGTCCTAATGCACACGAACAGCCTGCCGTGGAGGGCGCCTGCTGTGTCGTCCGCTGCTTCCTACTGCTAGCATCAACCCCACACCCCCTTAGGCGCTGCCCCGCCCTGCCCGCCCATCATGCAGATGCGAACCGTGCTCTTCGTCATCCTCCCCGGACTGCTCCTCATCGGCAGTTTCATCTGGCCCATCGTCCAACTGATCGGCCTGACGAGGCCCGTCAACCAGTTGCACAACACCAAGTGCCAGCGCGTGCCAGGTTCGTCACCATCCCCACCCCGCAGAGCTTCGGCTTTGACGGAGCCGTTCTGCGCAGGCGCTGCCGCGGAGGTGAGACTGCAGAAACTGACGGGGAGTGTTCAACTTGAGCAGACCTCCCTGCTGTTGAGGATGCTTGGATCGACTATGATGCCGACGAGGCCTACCTGTACGTGTCTACTACGAGTGCGAGCGCCCACGCCAGAAGCCGCCTCCCCTTCCCCACATTCAAAGTGGAGCCTCCCTCAAAAAATGTGCCGGAGCGCGAGTCGAGGATATCTCTCTGGACCTTCGTGTGCATCGTCTGATGGATGCTCGTGGTCACCGTAACTGAACTTCCATTGTATGCTTTCTCTCAGCTGTGGCTCCACTCAAGAATCCCGTCAACACTGGCTCCCAGCGATCCTCCACCTCAATGCGAGCAAGCTGCCCGAGCACTCGGTCGATTACGTCGCCGTGATGGACCTCCACACGCTCAAGCACCGTCGTCTCGAGATCGTCGCTCCGAGCGAAGTGACCAGAGACTTTAACAGCCATGCTATCGAAGGTTTTCACCGGGCGAGTGATCGCAAGCACTTGACCTTGTTCCTCAACTCGCATCGCCCGCCTGCCGAAGGGCGAGACTTGGCACCCAAGCTCGGAGCCGACAGTGTGATCGAGGTCTTTGAGACGAGGACAGGTTCGAACCAATTGAAGTGGCTCAAGACAATCCGGCATCCTTTGATCCGTACGCCCAACAACATCGTCGCGACGAGCGAGACGTCCTTCTACGTCACTAATGACCACCGTCACAAGGTCCACTGGGGCCGAGCGTTCGGCATCTTCTACCACGTCCGTTCCGACATCATCCACTGCGACTTTGCTTCCGGTGAGACCAAGTGTATCGTCGTTGCCGAAGGCGTGTACAACCCCAATGGGATCGCGATGGGAGCGCAGAACAAGTTGTGGCAAGCCAGTTCTGGCGAACCGATCATAACCGTGTACGAGATCCAATCGGGGGACCACACCTTGATCCCTACCGATCGCATCCCCGTCGGTCGCCTCATGGATAATCTCCACGTCGCCGATGACGGCTCCGTCTACGTCAACACGTTCCCCCATCCTTTGCACTGGGTCAAGGCCGCTGCTACAGCGGGGAGGAACAAGCACCCTGCACCTACCGAAGCATGGAGGATCTCGAATAATACGGATGAGAGCAGGCATTTGGGGAACAAGTACAAGGTCGAGATGGCGTTCGCGGATGACGGATCGAACGTCATGTGGCCTACGAGTGCAGTGCCTTGGAAGAACAAGCTTATCTCGACGGGCATCTTTTCGGAGACCGTCGTAGTGTGCGATTTGTCGTGAGGGGGGAGAGCGATAGGACGTAGAAGGTCGCGGAGGAAGAGAAGCGGAACTGAAAGAAGCGGAACCGGTGACCAGCGGCGAAAAATGAAAGGGAATGTTCTAGTGATTTGAGTACTGTGCCTTCGTGCAATCCAATTAGGTTTCATGATGTGGACCCGTCTTTGAGGGATTGTGAAAGTCAAACGTGGGAGGAATGCTCGACCCGAGATCGCCTTCTGCGACCCCCCGCCCCCCCACCACCCCCACATCTGTCACTTGCTTCGCCACCCCAAAAGGCTCGACATGCTGAGCCTCAAGAACCTCCTCTTCATCGTCCTCCCTCTACTTTTCTTCTTCATCAGCAGCTTTGTATGGCCCATCTTACAAGTCTCTGGCTACCTTCAAACGGTGCAACAGTTGCGGAATACCAAGTACCAGAGGGTGCCTGGGCCTGGTAAGTTGGCCAGGACGATCTTGTAGGATGCCGCCGGCCGAGGTCCGATGAGAGGTGGCATGGGGTGGGAGCGGGAGGTGGGGCTGATGTTCGCAGATGATGGGACGAATGTGGACACGGCGGCGCCTTGGAAAGGGAAGATTGTGCTGACAGGGATTTTCTCGAATACGGTCGTCGTTGGTGATTTGTCCTGAGCAAGGACGGGGAGGGAAGGGGGAGCTGATATAGTGAGAAGGCATGGTGGAGTAAGAGCCTTGTTGTGTAATGGTATGAGTCTTCGCCCGAGGTAGTATCCTAGGCATTTCAGAAGCACTCGAGCCAACAAAAAGACAACCCTAACCCCTATGTACAAAAGGACACAGCAAAAAAATAACCCACCAGCACCTCTCCCCTCACGCGTCATCCTCCGGCCCTCCGCCTTCCAACAGCGAATAACTCTTCTGCAACACACACTCCCCGCCATGTTCCAAATCAATCGCATAGCTATAAAACACCCCTTCACTCGTCACAACCATCACCTGAGGCGTCGTCGGGCTTAGAGCGACGACGGACCGTACGCCCGCGGTGGGGAGTTTGAGGAAGGCGAAGTCGCGTTGAGGGTCCCAGAGCCCCGTGACGGTGCTGGGGAGCAGACCACCTACGGAACCGGCGAGGTTCCGACCTAGGTGGAAGGAACGACGACGGAGCGAGCCGCCGACGCTCGCTTCGTTCCTCTTCGCTTCGATGAAGGCTTCGTAGCCCCCGATCGCACCATCGCCATTCTCATCGTACGTTCCAAGATCGGAGTTCATACTCCTCCCACTACTCGCACTCGCGATCCTACCCCCTTTACCCCCCGAGGCACCATTCTTACCTCCATTCGTGAGTTTGAAGATGTGCACCGTTTCCGTATCCGAGGAAACGCACAACAGGGTCGAAACGGCGTTGAAACTGATCGAGTAGATCTTGGCGGGGTAGCTCCCCCTTCGGAACTCGTGCACCTTGTCTCCGTTGGGGAGGGAGAAAACGCGGATCACGGTGCCTTTGTCGCTGGAGGTCGCGACGAGGGTGCCGGAGGGGTTGAGGGCGACGCAGGATATGGGTGCTTTGTGGGCTTGGATGATGTTGGTCACGGAGAGGGAGACGGCGTCAAAGAGAAGCACGTCGCCGTTGTTGGAGGCGGAGGACGAGGAGGGTGGGGCCGCGGGAGGGGTAGCGGAAAAGGGGGTTGTCGGGGAGGGGAGGGGGGAAGGGTAGATGAGGAAACTGTTTTCTGAAGAGGGCGAGAGAGCGCAGATGGCTGAGGGGTCGGGTGAGATCTGGGTGAGTACTAGGCGTTCACTCACCCCGCGCCAAGCCCAATCTCGACCTCGGCCTCACCTTGTGGGTTGGGACTGGTCTCTATCTCGTGGAGGAGTTTCATGTTGGAGATGTCGTAGATATAGATCCTCTCCTCTAGCACGACGACGAGCCTGCGCCGGTTCATCTTGACGGCGAGGATTGTGGTTGGGAACGTCAACTCGCAGATCGTCGATTGTCGCTGTAGGACGGATGACAAGAGGACAAGATCAGGACTTTTTTGGGCTTGGTTTTTGTTTGTTTTTGTTTGTTTGTTTTGATGTCGCTTCTCAGTCTGGCACAATGCCCCACCTTTGTGTTTACGATCTGCAGCCTGCGCGTGCTCGAGCTGGGCCGGTCGCCTGCTCCGACCAAGGCGACGAGCGAGGTGCAGAAGAGCATCTCGACGATCGATGTCGCTCCTTCATCTGCAGGCATTCACGACCTTCAGTTTCGGAAATGATGAAAAGTATAAAGTCCCGTCCCGCGGCGCGCTCACTCTTGCCGTACACCCTGCCAAAGGGGTCGCAGTTGGTGATGGTATACCCTCGTCGCGTGCCCGTCGAAATGCAGCTGGATGGGATGTGGGACACGGGCAGCGTAGAGGGTCAGTCTTGGTGAAAGGGCTGTGCGAAGAGGTAGTCAACTGCAACGCACGTGCTGTCCTGGTTGAAGTTGACCGAGAGCAAGTCTGCGTGGGACTTGATCCCTCCTCGAGCGGCGGCCATCTTCCTGCTTCAGCGTGCGTGAGATGGTGTGCGCGGACGAGCTGGGTAGGCGGCGCACAGGCTGGACAGAGACGAAGGTGGGGTTGACCAGATGGCGAGGCGGGGAGGCGGCGGTGGACCGAGCGAAGGAGACGAGCAGGCCGGCGCACCCGCCCGAGACAGCACTGACCCCCACCCGTGGCCGCCGCGTGGCCGCCCGTGGCTCTTCGCGGCAGCTGGTGGCCGCCGCATGGCCCACAGGCGGTTGGGCGCTTGGAATTGCGCATTACCACGCCAGGGCGCTCAAGCGCGCCAGTTAGTAAACAACCCCGTCTGCTCCCGTTCGGCATTGCGCGCACACTCCCCCGCGCGCGCGCTCTCGGGCCGAGTCGTGTGGCTCATTTCCACTTCCACTCGCACTCGACCGCGGATGGCGATCGCACCCACCTCGTCACCGCTGGCCACGACGACCAGTCGCAGTGATGGTGCGTCCCCGGGTAGTGCCAAGTCACGGCTGAACAACGCCCGCACCTATGGTCGACGAGGTGTAGCAGCAGCAGCAGCATCGTCGACCAAGACGACGACGACGACGACGGCAGCGGCGGCGGCGATGCGCGGCTCCACATCGGCCGCTTCTTCTTGTACTGGGAGTCATCGTAAAGGGTCAATGTTGCATCTCGATGAGGATTCGAACTCGAGTAGTAGTGGCAGTGATGCCGAACTGGACGAACGCATCGAGAAGCAATTGGGGCTTCGGCAGCGCAGCAGCAACCGGACCCCCTCACGTGTCGACAAGGGCAAGGGCAAGCAGCAACCAACAGAGGAATCTGCTTCATCATCTATGGGCGTCAAAACCTTGGCGTCCAAGCGCTCAACGTCGACACGGCGTGGCAAGGAAGCGCAGCGGATAGCTGCCACTTCGAGCGCCGACTCGGTCTCAGGGGCCAGATCGGCGTCACGTGCCTTGCATTGCTCCGGGCCTTCGTCTCGGCACGATCCCACACCATCGGCTGCATCAGTGTCGACGCCCAGGTCCGTGTTCAATCTCAAGTCGAAGAGCAAGGTGCCAGAACTAGATCAGGACGACGACGATGTACAAGAGCCTCCCTCGCCGCCACCGCGGAGAAAGCGATCGTTTCCCTCCACGAGCACTCTGCCCGTCCTCGCCTCGACAACCAATAAACCTACTCTGACCAAGGCAGCATCTCAATCCGCTCCCATCAGTCAGGTTCTAAGTACCAAGAACAGGACTTCGTCCTTGTCCCCAACCAAGAAGCGCAAGACGAGTGAACCCGAGCACAAGGGGCCAAGCTCGAGCTCGAAAACCAGACCTTCCACGCCACCTCCTCCTGTACCATCGTGGACCCCCTCCCGCCTCTCAACACCAGCGACGCCACAGCTATCACGGTCCATCGTAACTTCCAATGTCGTCTCGACTTCAACCGCTCCGGTCGCATCACCCCTTAGGTCCCCGGCCAAGGATCTCAGCGGCATCTTTGATTCCTTCAACTGCGCCAACGCCAGTGCAAGTGACAGCGAGCGCTCGACGACATCGAAAAAGGTCCCTCCCAAAAGTCCGAGCAAGAGCCCACTCAAGGAGACCGTGTCGATGGGTAGCGTCGTCGCGGGTATGGCGCCCAGAAGAAGAGGTTTCAGTCCAGGGTTGATGCGACAAGGTCAGTACGAGGGGCCGCGATGTGAAAAGCCAATGGGATTGGCTTCCTCACTGATGTTGACTACTCACTCGCCTGGCCAGGTTCACTCACACCTACTTCGCCACGAACGATCAATGCGCTCTCGCCGAGACCGCTTGGACCTTCGTATTCTCAACCGATCATGTCCCCCACTCGACCGACGAGCAGACACAATTCTCCGTCTAACCATCCTTCGCCCTCGACATCCCACATCGCTCCGACCACGATACAGAACAACGTCGTCCCTTCCTTGATCGAATCAGGGGCGAT
The DNA here is from genome assembly GCA_022702605.1 of Microbotryum scabiosae. Classification (NCBI taxonomy): domain Eukaryota; kingdom Fungi; phylum Basidiomycota; class Microbotryomycetes; order Microbotryales; family Microbotryaceae; genus Microbotryum; species Microbotryum scabiosae. The sequence continues at coordinate 54,063 of JAHWDV010000017.1, read as the reverse complement.
CGCACCCCGTGCTTCTGGTGCAGGGGTGAGGAAGACTTATGGTGGTAGTGGGGGCAGGTCTTTTAAGAGGAGTAAAAATGAAGATGCGTTGATGGGTCTTGCGCCCATAGGCAAAGATGGGGACGAGGACGAGTCGCAAGGATCGACGGGCAACATTTCCCCTGAACGGACGTTGGGGCTCCCGACGACGACGACGACGAGGAGGTCCTATTCGTCGATGCGGCTCGAATACGGCGTCGAAGATGAGGAAACCATCCTCCTTGAATCTCAACAAGCTTCTTCCCTCTCTTCGATCACGCAATTGATCGCAAAAGGGGAATCGACCAAGTTCACGGACGAAGTCGCGTATCTTTTGGAAGGACTGTCGGAGAAGGAAGCTTCCCTTGCGATTCGAAGATCGAGCGCGATCGAATTGGTTAGGAAGGTCGTGGAGGAGCGCGAGTTCGGTAAGAGGGTCAAGAGTTTGGGATTGGAGGAGGAGGTGTACAAAGCTTTGAGGAGGTGTGCGATACAAGCGGGGAAGGGGGAGGGGGCTGGTGGGGCTGGTGAGGGCGATCGGTGTTTGGAGGTGTGCTTGGCCTTGTTCCTGGGGAGGATCGCGAGGGAGCAGAGAGGGTTTGAACCGCTTATGAGGGTCACTAGGGGAGAGGTTGGAGGGGAGGGGAGTTGGAACCGGAGAGGGGGAGGGGGAGAGGGGACGAATGAAGGTGATGTGTTGGGGATTGTGAGAGAGTGGTTGGAAGTAGGGTGGAGTGAGGAGGAGATTGGGACGCCAGTTAAAGGGGTGGGGAAAGCTGAGGTGAGGAGTGTGAGTGCTTTTCTGGGTGGTCTTGTTGGACTTTCTGAGCACGGATGCTTACTAAGGTTTGAACTCCCTCTGATCAACAGTCGACTGCCCTTCGCAACCTCATCATCACCAACGACCTCATCGGATCGACATCGTCCTCCAGGTTTTACCCAACCACACTGGAATCCCTCGCGATTAACCTCTTATCGACGATCGCCTCGTTCGAACCTCGTGCCATCTTCAGACCTCAGCTTCTCGTCTGTACTTCGGGAGCGCTGAAGGCTTTGGTCGGAACGTTGATGAGAGGGAGTGAGGTCTTGGAGGGGAGGTTGGGCAAATATGAGAAAGGGCTGGATTTGTTGCCCTTGCCTGAGGATGCAAGCACCACGACGACTACGAGCGCAAGGTCGATCCCCCATCTCCCGCTACTGGCACTGCAGATCGGCGTTCTGGAGACCTGTCTTTCGGTTTGTCCTGAACAAGCGTTGAAACCCCTCACGGACCTCTCCCACTCGATCGTCACCTCCCTCTCGACCCTGATCCTCGTGTCCGAACTCGTCCTCTTCGGCGGCAGTGGAGGCCCACCTCGCTCATCCACGACCAACAACACCACCGACCTCGACGCTGCCCTGCCCGAGCTCCGAGCAGCGATGACCTGTCTCTCCAGCGCGCTCAAGCTGGTCCTCCAATTGACGATCGCCGATGCGAGGTGGAGCGCTGAGTTCGTCGCTGTGCATAGAGGGAGGATCGTGGTGAGTTTGGTGAGGGTTTTACAGAGTGCGAGGAAGGGGATGGGTGAGGGCCTCAGGAGAGGGGAGGACGAGGACGAGGACGAGGGGAATGGTATGGAGGATGCGGAGGACGCGAGGTCTACGTTCGATTTGGATCTGTTGTGCTTGGCGTTGGGTACGTTGACGAACCTCGTCGAGAGCGTCGAGAGCGTCAAGACGATTTTGAGGGAGACGCGTGAGTGGCTTCTTGTGCGTGAAGGAGACAGGCTCCGCTAACTGATCTCTGACTTTGGAGGGGTGCAGTGCTTTCCCCGACATGCCAAGAACGACGACGCTGCACGTTTGTGTGCCATTGCGAGGGGCGCGAACCTGCGCTGGCTGTGCTGGCGAGATTGTACCTCGAAACGCCAGCGACCACAAACGAGGTCAGTCCCGGAGTCGAGAGAACCTTCCGCTTCAATTTCGTACTTATTCTGGTCGGTATTCCTCGTCGTCACAGATCAACATCTCTTTCCTAACAGGCTACTCCGGCCTCCTATTGGGCCTGACGATGGTCGACTCGGAATCCAACGAGGCTCTCGTCGAGAAAGCATTGGAAGGGCATCCGCGAGCGAGGAAGGAGTTGCAGGCTGCGATGGACGAGTTCGCCAGTTTGCATGAGGCTGTTGAAGAGGATGGCGAGGGGGAAGAGGATGTGGGGAGGAGCGATCGGGAGAAGAGTCAAGTCGCGGGGAGGATTAGGGATATGTTGAGGAGGATGAAGGCGTAGGTTTGGGGTGGGCGCAGGAGGGAGGTTTTTTTTCTCGTCTCTTTTGATCACGCAGATGTTATTGCATGCGTCTCCATCAGGGAGGGGTTTTACAGGCTGCGCTGGGGCTAGCGGAGGGTATGCTACAGAGGGTGCGGCTAGGAACGCAAGAGGAGAAAAGACTAGCTCTAAAGAAAATTTCATTAAAGTCTAGATATACCTCTATCATCTCCCACTCCCAACTCCTTTGAACTGGTAGCGCAGGTCGCGACGACCGGTGAAAACCCAACTGGCGTCCATCTGTACGGCGTTCTTGTTCGTCGTGCGTGCGCCGTTGAATTTGGTGAACTGAGAGGATCAAGACGAGCAGAGCAGGAAATCGATGGGTCCAGGGCATGGAGGTGGTGTATTTTTTGGTTAAGGTAGACTCACAGAGTTGGTGATCATGTCGATCGAATTAGGGGTGCGCACCCAGCCTGTATCCCAAGGAAACGAGGCCAATTAGCACCTCAGTCAAAGGCGCTTCATGGGAGACCATCCTCCTCAAAGACGACTCACGATCATCAAACGCATCCGCAACCACCAACTTGATCTTCTTCCCACTCTTAGACGTAATCTCCGCCTCCATCCCACAGAACGCCTTCGCGGCCTTCTCATAATGATTCCCAAAATTCGCCAACATCGTCTTCAAACTGATCGCAAAACCAGGGGTATTGTTATCGTAAGGGAAACCGCACCACGAGTTGCCGTTGGTCGAGTCGGTGATGGATTTGGTGTTGAACCACGAGACGATAGCGTTCTTGTTCGTGCCGCAACGGGTGGCTTGGAAGGCCGTGATGCCGTTCTGGCGGATGCGGGCGTCGACCCAGGTTGAGGTAGGGGAGAGGCGCTGGGGGAGAATGATGCGTCAGTACCTCAATTGTGGGTGCGGATGTCTCGAGCTAATTGAATCACCGTAGTCGTCGATCGCTTGATGGGCATAGTGATCAAATTACTACCAGATAGGCTCGTCGTCGTCGTCGTCCTCTTGGTCGTCATCACAACCCCTGTCTTCGAAGTCGTCGCTGAGCGTGTCGACGACGTTCTACCAGCCCTCTTGGTGGTTGTCTTGACGATCGTAGGCCCCGTCAAAGTCGGAGTCACAAAAGCCGGCTTGTACGCCTTGGGCAAGAAGCTCCAACTGACAGGCAACACGCCCGTGCCCCTATCGCCGATCAAGTCGAAGGCTCCGAGGGAGAGATCCAGGGCATAAGCCCCTGCGCACGTAGGACAAGCATCAGCGACGATGGCGATGACGTTCTTGCCGTTAGCGGTGTTGGTGATGTTGACGTAACGACCGCAGTATTGGGATTCCGCATTCATGTCCCCGTAGAGGAGGTATTGTAAAGCAACTAAGGGCGTCGCGTCGAGGTTATAGTTGCCACAAGCACCGGCGAGGTTGTCCTGAGTGAAGCACGTCGCCGGACCGGTATGTACTCCATCGGGTATTGGAGGCGTTGCGGCATTGGTAACTGCACGAGCGGCGAGGTTTCGAGCTCGGGGCGCCGTCGCGGCCGTTTCGCTCCTCGCACTACGCTTGGCAACGGTCGACCGGGCGCCGTCGCCGGGGTTGCTGACGGGAGCGCTTAGAGCGATCGAGCCGAACGCGAGCCAGATAGACAAAGTTTTAAACATCCTGATTGAGATACGAGGGAAATGAGAGATAATTTGTTTATGGTAATGTAGGGATGGGTCGAGACCGGCTCGATGGAATACAGAAGCCTCTGGCAGGGGTTGCGACAGGGTCACAGTCAACGTCGGCCTTCGGGGAGGGGTAACGGGTCCGCGCCTCGCAACTCACAAGTACAGCTAGACACAAGTAACACGGACACCAGGGCCGTGCGAGAGAAGAAGAGATGACAAAACAGAGTGAAAGGAACGAACAAGAAACGCGAGTCCAAGGTCGTAGTTGCTGCGCGCTCAGGCCCCCCTCGCACCCGCGAAATTTCGTCCGGATCCCTGGTTAGTCTCGACATCCGAGCGCCTCCGGGCAGGCGGACGACATCAGCTAGACACGGACCCTAGGACCTGTTTGGAGAGGTGGGTGAAAGCACCGAGATCTTTTTGATTGATGCACGACACTATTCTGATTGCGAATTTTCGCCCTTGACGACGCCCAAGTTCCTCGTCAGCAATCGGAAGGCCCTGCCAGGAGAGTCGATAAGAACGGCGAGTCGGAGGTCTTTGCCCGGCGGGCGGCAATCTCGTCTGTCGCCCACCGAATTCGGCCAAGCTCCAACCGAATAGCAATCAGCTCACCCTTTCCAATAGGCAACTTGTCCATACTTATCTTCACTTTTTCTTTGCCTACTACTAGCCATAAGTGCAAAAGCTAAAGAAAAAGCAGAGCGATTCCGAACATTGTAGATTGGGCGGTTTCCAAGGTTGCGATGAATTGCAGTGGGTCGAGCATCTGAAGGAAGAAGTACCATACGTCACATTGACAATAGGACAGCTCAAGAAAGACTTGCAAGAATCCCACCGGTCGTCCACAGCGAGTACTCGACGAGTCCGGAGCCGGCTCCGACGAAGTCTAGATCGCACAAGGTGGCGGCGCAATGCCCTGACTGGCTGATGGCTGTATATCGTACGCGGACGCCGCCGACGTCATCGTCGTCGTAGGTTTGAAACTACCATTGAATATGAGTAGGACCTTTCATGAAACGCTTGTGAGTCCATAGTACAAGCCGGGTCCAACTTCCACGCCTTCTCCACTTCCGAATCTTTAAAGGAAACTTGGGCGCCACGTGTGGCTCACTGCAGCCGGACGGAAATCTTTCGGCGCCCGAAGTCTCCGAGATCACCACGGGCATGAAGCGATACGACGATGAGAGCGTTTATTTCAAACCCAGAACAAACGCATGTGTCAACAAAAAAGAACTTCGGCTACAAGGGAAACAAGGGTCAATATTAAAATCACAGTTGAGAACATTCGAGGCAAAAAGTCAAAGCCCTTTCTCCCCCTGGTCACGTCGTCACCTTCGAGTCACTGCAGTCCCAGGAGTTCGATCCTTCCCCCTTCAGAAGGATTCATTCCTCCACACCCCTGTCGGAGCCGCCGTCGAATCCTGTTGGTACCTCCTCTCCAACTCGACCGCATCCGAAAGCCCCGGTTCGTTCCCATAAAACCCGAAATCCTCATGCTCGTCATTATCGAAAGCCGAACGGGACCTTTCTGCTGAGGCACCGTAGGGGCTGGGCGTGTTCTGGGATGGGGCGTGGTCGCGAATTTTGTCGGATCTTCGTAGGAAACGAGAGCGTTCGTGTGTTCGCGAGCGACGGATGAAGAAGAACCCCTGGTCGAAGCGAAAGTTGACCCGAAGTTAGCTTGCGAAGCCATACGGCTCCCGCACGAAACCTACTTACGAGGATCCCGAATAACACGAGCCCAATCACCGCCGAACCGATCCCCAACCCAATCTTCTCCCCCTTTGGCATCCCACTCTCCTTTCCCATCCCCGTCGTCAAGCCCGTCGTCAAGCCCGTCGCCGAAGGGCTCTCCGCGGCTTGCGAGATGAGATTCGAAACGAACTGGTTCACGGACGAGATGACGGATTCTTTCGCTATCGAATAGGCGTCCGGGAAAGTGATGAATGCTCCGGGGATGTTGGAGGGGCCTTGGGAGGCCATCGAGTAGGTTTGGGTGGTGAAGATCGAAGTTAGGGTCGAGGTCGTAGCTGAGGCGAGACTGTTCCCGGGGCTCGTAGCTAGCGAGCTTGAGACGGACGACGCGGAGGCCATGGATGTTGCTGTTGGTGAAGCCATGTTGGGCCTTCGTCCAAAGTGGGTCAACCTAAAGCCAAATACTCTGAACTGCCTATAGGCGTGCAAAGTTGATCAGTTTTGAGTCGAAGAATGCGACGGAGCCGCTTACGACCCGAAGCCTCCCGCCTCCCGGCTCGTGATCGGAGACCGGAGAGGGGAGGGGCGGGGCGAGACAAGCAAACTCACCGACGGCCGGGGATGCGGGGAGGCTAGGGAAAGGAGTGCTTTGTCGGTCGTCAGTCAGAGGGCTCACGAGAAAGCGACTTCACCAATCGAGTAATACCCCAATCGATTGTTGGTAACGTGTCGGTCAGACTTCTGAGTCTGACAAGCGCACTCAGCCAGAGCCAGACCGTCGATCCTGCGTCAAGCCTGGTCGAGTGGGTTGTCTCAGGCTCGCCCGACAAGCGCCTACCCACAGCACGGGCGGCAGACAGCGCCATGGGCACGCGCATAGCCGCCGCCCGTGGCTTGGTTCTTCGATCGAGACCCTTCTGCGCGCGGGCGGCTCGGGCTCGCTCGACTGGCGATGAGGGGTCTCCAAGCTCCTCCAGCTCTTGAAACTGACGATCTTTTCGCTGATTTTTCAAGAAACAAATCCCTTTGCCTCTCTGTCTTCCCTTCTTATTCGCAAGTTCCACGATGAGGCTTTGGATGGAACCTGAGAGAGTTCTCGAAGACGAGCCGCTTGTGTTGGAGCGCCGGTCACGCGTTAGACGGTCTCTCGCGCTCGGGGAGGACGCCGTTCGAATTGAGGGGGTCCGTGCGCCAGAAGAATCGATGTCCGACTTTTGAAGGCTCCAGTACTCAGCCCCTGCTACTTCCCCACCGATCCCCGCAACCCTTCCCTGTTCCCCTCCAACCCATTCCTCCGTCGAGCGTCTTGCAGTTCTTGCCACTGCTGTACTTTGCGCAACTTGTGTTCCTCCGCCTCCTGATCGAGTTGCCCCTTGAAGGATGCCCAATAACTCGTCTCTTCGGGCGTGAGCCGGTCGCCGCTGTTCGGACGCTCGGCCGAGTCGACGTCCTCGGGCTCGGGATCGGCGTTGGACGTAGGTTGGGCCCAGGTTGGTACGGTGGGTCGGTTCGATCCTGTCAGTTTGGGTGTGAGCTCGTGCGAAATTGCCAGTGCGAGTGATTTCAACTGGTGTATGGTGAGAGGTATGCCATCATATCAGCTGAGACGGGTCCGGAGAAAGAAGGGTCCGAGAAATCTAAGCGCGCCACCCATTACGGTATGTTCAAGACTCACATCATCGACCTCGTACCACTTGATGAGCGCATACACCCCGGTGGAGAAGAGACTCAGTGTGATGACTGTCGCAATGGCCAAGGCTTTGAAAGCATCGAGAGCAGGGTTGAAGCCGAGCTCTCCCTTTGTAGGTTCGTCGAGCGTGCCGTCGTTGTGGAGACGATCTTCGAGGTCGACGTTGTTGGAAAAGATGGTGGATTGGGACGCGATGAGTGAGTTGGGGAGGAAGTAGGCGGTTGAATCGTTGCGGTTCGAGGACCAGGAGCGTAAGAATCTGGACCGACCACGACGTGAGGAGGAAGAGGAGGGGAAGGAAAATGGGTCCGCGAACAGCTGCCGCGGAGGGATGACAAGTGGTTGGATCTGGGAGCCTGATAGCGGTGTCGAGGTGGATGCTTCTGGGGTAGGCTTGAGCACGCGTGCCAACAACCCCTTCCTGACGACTCGAGCTGGTGGAGGAGTGGCTGCGATGAACGCTTTCGAAGTTGACGCGGCCGCATTGGAGACGGTTGCAGAGCTGCTTGCTGAGGCCATAGGTGCTGCATTGGGTGACATCTTGAAGAGCTTTAAAAGCCTGCCCCCACTTGCTCCGGTGACAAGGAGCGTGGTTCCGACCGAGACGAGGAAGACGAGCGTGTACTTTTTGGACGGATCGAGCGACGACAGCTTGGCGAAGGGGTTTTTGGACGAGGCAGCGACATCTTCCTTTCCTCCTGATGAGCTTGATGGTACGGATGGCAGTGTGGAAGACATGTTTGACGCCGCGTGGGCGATGCAGGCCGTTCAAGGTGAGGTTGAAGCCGAAGACGAGACGGGCACCCCCCCCCTGCGGCCTGCTCAGAGCGCGCGAACTCGCGCGAAGGGGCTCGGCTGAATAACTCAATTGATCGTTAGCGGCCACGTGTACTTGGATCTACACTGTATCTTTGCAAGACTCGCCGTTACTTGGGTATGAAACGAATGTGTCCGTTAGCTGTGTATGAAACGATTGTGCTTCCTTTCCAAGTTCACGGCAAGTTCTACCGAGTGAGCGTTTAGTCATCTGCCGTGCACCCATCCGCTCCTCTGTAAGAAAACTTCCCACTAACCCCTACTCAAAAATATCCGCTCTCTCTCAACCACCGCTCCACATCTCCGGCATCCCTTTCCAACCATTTAGCATTCAGCCTCACCCGATCAAGACCCTGTCCCAGAGCCTGACTCCAAGGCGCCGAATCGACACCCTGAGCCCATTTCTCAATTGCTAGCGCGTCGGCATCGGTGGTGAGACGAGCGAAACAAATGGGTACGACGGCTGTGATTAGGAGGGCTGTTGCGAGAAGCCAAGACAAAAGGTCAGTCCATCGATTGTTTACGGGGCCAAGATTGGCTTGCAACATGACTGACAGCCTTCGAAGCGACGGGAGATGTAGCCATAGTTCTCCTGGAGGAAGCGCCACAACGCACGCGTGGCAAAGGGGTTCATACTCAAGGCTCCGGTGAGGTGCAGGATATCTGAAGGAGGGAAAATGTAGACCCGTCAGCTGGTCAGAAGGTACCAAGTGTATCATGAGAAGACGTACAATTACTCGAAGTATCCTCCCTCTTGATAATCTTGAACACCCTCTCCATGTTCTTCTGATCCTGGGTCGCACACATCCCCTTTGCCGCCGCCACCGCCTGATCCGGCGTCTCGGGCGCACGGAACACGCTCAACATCTTCTCGAACTCCTTTTCTCCACCCTCCTTGACGCAATTGGCGTAGATGCTTTGGCGAAGTTCGGAAGGAATGAGGGACTCGTCGTTCGACTCCAGGAAGGGTGCGAAGCGTCGGCGATACTCGGCGAGGATCTTGGGATCTCTGGCAGCGGCGGCGGTCGTAATCGCCGTGGCCCGCAGCTCCACCGTATCGACATCGTCCTTGGCCGCATTATCAAAGCCCAATCGTTCCACAATGGGACCAAAGAGCGTCCGACGGAACTTGGAGATCGCATCGCCCACTTCTTTGGGTTGCTCCCACCACGTCGATGCGAGGGTCGCGAGCGAATCCGCAACGGCTTGAAGGACGAGGTTCTCCTTCTCGTTCCGGAGCTCGGAGAGGAAACTCAAGCCCGCACTCGTCTTGGACACCCCTGCGATAGCGAGCGCCATGGCGTCGCCGACAAGGCCCATTCGATCGCTCAGGTCAAAGTGAGAGTCAGCCTTGCCTGCTTCTTGACCGAGTTTGACAAGTCTTTCTTTGGGATAGGAGGTGCGGTAGACACCGCATGTGCTGGCGTTGAGTTTGTACGTCGTATTGGCGACGTCAGGAAGAGGAATCGACATTGCACGTTCTGTGAGGAGCAAGTCGCGATCCACCGTCGTCTTTCCGTCCCGTGTGACCAAGAGTTGAAGCGGGATATGCCACAAGACCTCGTCCTCTTCGGCCTTGACGTTTCTTGTGCTGATGAAGCGATTCTGTCGGACCTTGAGCCCGTCGGCCGTTTCCTCGACGGTCACGGCCGGATACCCGACCTTCAACGTCCAGTTCTCCATCATCGTTGCCACATCCTTTCCGCTCGCTTCGGAGATACCGTCCCATAGATCTTTGGCGATGGTGTTGCCGTACAGGAAGCGCTTGAGGTAGATCGACACTCCACGGAGGAAGGTGTCTTGGCCGATCAAGTTGGAGAGCATCTTGAGCACGCTAGCACCTTTGTAGTAGGAGATGGCGTCAAAAATTTGTCCGATCGTCTGTGAGCACCGCCACGAAGGACCGAATGCGCAGTCAGCCACCGATGGGAGGCCAAGCTGAAATTTGGCCCTCATGTCTGTACTCACGGCTTCGTCGGGACACCGCATCTGGATGGGGTGCGAAGAAGGCAACGCATCAAGGCGCAGCGCCTCCGCGAGATCCCCTTTGACGAACTCACTATGGACCCTCCACGAAGGCTCAATCTCATCAAGCATAAGCACCTCCCCGACGAACGTCGCGAACGCCTCGTTGAGCCACAGCCCATCCCACCAATCGAAGGTGACGATGTTGCCGAACCATTGGTGCGCGACTTCGTGCGAGTTGTAGGTAACGACATTTTTTTTGTTCTTGATGCTGCTCTTGATGGGGTCGTAGAGGTACGCGTCCTTGACGCCGATGATGAGGCCCCAGTTCTCCATCGCGCCTGAGCAGTCCGTCGCGACGAGCGAATCGAGCTTGGGCAACGGATATTCTAAAGCAGAAGAATATCGTTAGCGAGGTGGCATCGAAGCCAGTAGGTAAAAAGTCAACTCACCAACATCAAAGAGCTTCTCGTAGATGGGCAAGATCTTCGCCTTGGTCTCGAGCGACAAAAGGCCTTGGTCGACACAATCTGCTGTCGCATACACGCGCAAAGGAATGACTCTGCCCGAGATGGCGGACGTAAAGCTCGTTTCGAGATGGACGAAAGGGCCGTTCGCAAAAGCGACCAAGTAGGTGGAGACTTTGGGCATCGTGGCGAAGCTGGTTAGAGTCCAATCGTCCTCAAAGTTGCCGTGGGAAGTGGGCTGAGCAGGACTCGCTGCTGCCTTGTCGGATACAGATGAGACTGTGTCGACTGCGGGTCCGTCCTCAGTGAAGAAAGAATTTTCCAAGAGCGACGTTCGAGGAAAGTCCCCGCCGGCGCCGAGATGTTTCTCCGCTATGACGTCCATGTTGGACAACGAGACCGAGTTGGTGCGCGAGATCATCTGGATCGCGAACGTCGCTTTGAGGGCTGGCTCATCGAAGCATGGGAAAGCTCGCCGGGCAGCGGTTGGCTGGAATTGGGTGATCGCGTAATAGGCCTGCATGATAGCTTCCGGTTAGTTCGTCCGTAGTAGACATGGGTCTGCATGTCCCAGTTTCGCGCACGTTTTCGCCGTCTTTCCCCCCAGGAGCAGGATAAGCGGAACGGTAGTATCCCGTTGTCGCGCCGAGCTTTGACTCCCAACGCAAGCCCAGTTGGACACGACCTGGGGCGATGTTCCCTCCGGCGAAGACGATCTCGATCCGCTCGCGCTTGCTACCCAATCTGAACTTCGCCGCTGGACGATTGGAGGATTGACCATCCTGCAAGAGGACCGCGTGCTTGATCTGAATAGACTCGGCGACGTGGAGCACGATCGAAGGGGTTTCATGCAGTACGTTGAGGGTGATTTCGGCCGAACCGGAAAAGATCAATTTTTCAAGATCGGTCTTGATCACGAGGTCATAGTGTGATGGCCTGTGGTTAGGTGTGGTAACGATTAGCAAGATATTCGAACAACCGAAAAGCGGATATAGGACTTGCACAACGGCGCTGGTCAATCGCACGTCGTCCGGGCCTACGCCTGAGCTGGTGACGACTTGGGTGTTGTTCGAGGACATTGTATGTTATGGAGGAGTGGATCTAGATCGGTATGTATGCTATGAAGCAGAAGACGACAGAAGCTGCTTGAGGCACGAGTACGACTCGGGCGCCTTGATCGCAGGAGCTGGTTGATCTTCGCGATGTGAGGCGACGGCGGCGAGTGACGGCACGAGCACGATTCGGCGTTCGAACTTCGAGGGCGACTACAGGAGGTAGGAGATGTACGGGTTGATGGGACGCAAAGAAAGTGGCTTGTGATAGGCTGAGATGATCAAGAGAAAGACCCACATCTCGCTTGAGGGTCTGGCATTGCCCCTATCACCACCACGTGGTCGGCGCCAGCATCCCAGTCTAGCTGACGGACAGATGTGACTCGACGACGCGCTGATGAATCAATGCCGTGTGGCCGACTCATCATCGAGACCCCTCTGAGCCACTGCTACGCAGCTACAGTACTGCTAGTCTGCTGCCCAGGTTCAACGTTGACGTGTTGGTCTATTGGGCAGGGCCAATACCTATCAATCAGTGCAGAAACCTGCCGACGTAGAGGAGGTAAATTGTGGATGTTGCAGCCGATGAAGTCATGACGATGCCCAAATACTTTCGCCGGCGCCAAATCGGTGGGTCCGAGTTCAAATTGCCGGCGCTTTCGAACCCGATGCCCGGTGAGCAGCGCGCTTCTTTCGACCCCATCTGCGCCAGCGTCCAGGCCCCTCTCGCGGGAAGTGCGTCCCACACCCTCCGTCAAGTCCCAGATCGACTCAAGCCATGGATCAGGCAGCGGACGCCTCGAACAAGGTCACGACGACTTCGTTCCGCGATGCGCTTGCTCTGGGCCTGCCCTTGTCGAGCAAAGGCGGGACGCATGCGGCGTCGTTGCCCAGAGGCGTGAGTTACCTGTGCCCGAGTCGGCGAGCGCACAAGCCGGCAGAGCGCACTAGCCGGCAGAGCGCGTCGTAATCACCCCCATCGGCACGCCGGGATGAGACTTTCCGGGAGTACCACAGGAGCATTTTGTTGACAACTCGTCCTCGGTCCTCCACAGCAATCATGCCTCGCATGTAGGAGACGCAAGGCAAGTCTGCCATGTCGGGACGAGCTACAACGCCGTATTCGCCGATCGATAGACCACGCCCGGACTCGGCCCACGTTCCTGGCCGAGCTCGCAGCGATCGATCGGGGTACCACCACCCAAGCTGACCATTGGGTTCCCCGCTACTCGTACATAGGTCAAGTGTGATGGAGTGAGACCTGTGTGTGGGGGATGCGCTCGTTCGGCGCTTGCCCACGGCGAGTGAGTTGACCCGGGACATTCCCGAGGAGAGCCCCCGGTGCTTCGGGACGGACACTGATTCTTCGCTCGCCAACTTGATGACCTGCGTACACTCACAGGGACCCCAACACATTCGCATGCCCTTACGATGATTCGGAGAGACCACCGACCAAACGCAAGAGGCCTGCAAGCTCAACTGCCCCGATCGCTCTTGAACCGGCACATCCTTCGCCCCCAGCTTCGGCGGGTCCGACGCCACGCGAGAAAGAGCTCGAGAAGCAGCTCGGTCAGTATGGAATGGAAATGCGTTTGCTGTTAGGAGTAGCATGCTTACCCTGAAAACAACAACAACGATTCGCACAGCCGTATTGGAAGCCAAATTAGCCGCGGCAACTTCGCTTTCTGGCTCGGGGTCGCCAGCCAGCTCCGTCCACGTCGGCACGGCTTCGGGCTCTTTCAGCAACTCGCCATCAGCCATGGGTGTGCTAGGCAACAGCAGCAACATTACATCGCCAGCGACAAGCTTAGACTACCTGCTACAAGCCACGACGAGTCAGCAACCAATGCTCTCGACGATCAACTCTGGCTTTTCGAGAACCGATCGAGTCTTCTCGCCGTACACGTCCGTTTCACGTCCAACCATACCGGTCTCGGATGAACCGTACCTCCTTCAGCTGTTGTACCCCGGATGGCCTGCCGATCTTCCCAGTCCTGGCTTGGTCAATCGCCTACTGGACGTGTTCTTCACCAAATCGCACGTCTTCAAGGAGATGTTCAACAAGGAACGTTTCATGGCCTCGATGATATTGCCTCCATCGCACTACGGCTTCCCGCATGCCTCGATCCTTCATGCCATCCTCGCATGTACGGGCAGGATGGTTAGCGACGATTTTTACGGCCACGAGCACGGGTACTGGTTACGCCGTAAGGACGGGGTCGCGCAGGAGATGTCGCCGGCGGATTTTCATGCGCAGCAAGCCAGGGCCGCTGTGGATCAGTCTGTATGCAAAGGGCAAGCCTTACTCCATGCCCAGCAGGCGACGGTTTTGCTCTGCTATTTTTGGTACTCTTCGGCTCGCTTCATCGAAGTTTGGCTCGGATGCGGCCTTTCAGCTCGATTGGCCGGTCCGCTCGGCCTCACCCATTTACGGTCGAAAGCCCAACAAGAACTCGAGGAACTGCACGGCATCACGCGCAACATGATGCCCAACAAGAAAGCGATCTTTCTACCACCAATAAAGGACGACGATGAGTACTTTGAACGCTCGGTTACTTTTTGGCACAGTGTTTGTGCGGACCGGTTCGCAAGCGCGGCGACGAATTGGCCCGTCTCGTTGGACGAATCGGATATTACTTCGTTGTTGCCATGTAGGGATCCTTCGTTGGATGTGAGTGGTGAATGAACTTTTTGAGTATATAGTCGACACAAGCTCAATCTCGGTCTTCTCCCTTCAGACCACCTATCCCAACGAGTCGCCTCTGTCCATCAAAAAGTGAGTTGTGCCGGCGGCGATCCATTCAAAAGACTGTTGCTTATCTTGGAGCCCCCGCACACATTTACAGTCCCAACTTCTTCACCTTTCACCCACCGCACCTCGTCGGACCTTTGCAACTCTACATCAAATCCATCATTCTCCTCGGGCGCGTGGCCACCTACGTGCAACGTGAAGGCGCAACGAACCGTTACCCCCCACCCGCAGTCGACATCCGCACCACCCCGGCCTTCCGCAAACTCGAGAACGACGCCGTCGTCTTCCGTATGTCGATCCCCAAGGAATACCAACAATTCGACGCGCCGAACGTACATGGTCAACTGACGCCGATCGATAATCGTATCTGTTTGATCCATGCGATGCCCCACGTTGCGACGATCATCATGCATGAGCCTCTGGTGGAGATGCAGGACAACGACCCTTCGTTCGCGATATGTCTCGCTTCGGCAAGATCCATCCTCGCGTCCGTTTATAACCTCTGGTCCACTTCTTTTGATATCGGTTTCCTAGCGCCTCACATCAACCTCGCTTGGTCCGTCGCGGGACGAACGCTCGTACGCGAAATCGCCATGAAGCATGCCTTCCACCCGAACGTCAGCACGAACCAACTCGTCGCGGACGTGCAAATCATCCTCGCCGCCATGCGAGCCTTCAAAACGCCCCTCGGGGCATCCGTCGCGCATAATCTGCAGATGTTGTTGGATCACCCGCCTTCGATGTTGCCTAAGATGGATACGAGTTGCGTGCACGACAACCCCCAATACCAGGAGCAGACGATGACGTGTGGTGCCTTCATCGGAGGAGGAGCAAGGAGCGAAGAGGCTTCCTACCCGACAGGTCTTTCACCGAACCCGACCATGGCAAGTCTACAAAGTGATTCATCCCATCGTGAATCGCCTCTAGGTGGGAATAGCAGCCATCGGACCTTCGGTTCCAGCTCAGGCGTCTCCCCCGCGTCGAATACAGCTTTCGACCTCCCTACGACACCGATGAATTTGTTGGATCCGACGGGGAATTTATTTGAAGGGAATGGGGACGAGGCGAGGAAGATGAGGGAGATGCAGGATAGTTTGGGGAGGTTCGTCGAGGTCGCCGGGTTGAATGGGGATTCGTTTGGGACGGGGTGGAAGTGATGGCAAGGTCGGGATGTGTGGGTTGGGATTAGTTATCGCATTTATCGTCGGGATATCCGGTTTGTAATTCTTTGTGCATGTTGTTGAAATGCTCCCTCCTTTCGTATGTGATTTGTTCGTAGTCGGAGAGAGGCCGCGACAGATAAATCATTCGTCCTGTTGAGCGACGGAGGTAGCTCGTGACCGAGACAACAGAACGGTTTCGAAATCTCCCTAGATAAGGTTCAGACAATTATTACTCGTCTACAGGGTATTCGTCCTCAGTCACCTCCATCCATCGTACCCCACCTCAAATCCTCCTCGACGACCCGATTCTTCAAATCCCCGCAAAGAGCCACCCTGCTAATCCAAACAAGAACCCACTCATCTTCTCCGCGGGCGAATGGAAGAAGACACTCGTACACCCGAGGACGAACCAACACAACCCCATCAACGCCAAACCGGAATACAACACGATCCGCTCGGGGAGCCCGACGTCCTGTTGAGGGACCGAATGGTTGAACACGCGTTGGATAGAGGGGTTGATGAGGTAGTAGAGGAAGATGGAGGCGTGGACCATCATGAAGACGTGGCCGGAGGAATCGTGGCCCCCTCGGTAGTATTCGCCTCGTTGGCCCGTGCATTGGAGGTTCCCTTCGACGAGCGACTCCGAAGCGGACGAGAGCGTCGAGGGCATGCATACTGCGCCGGAGTAGACGAGGAGATGTTGGGCGAGCGAAGGGCCGCGGTACAAGGCGCCGAACCAGGTCGCTTGGGTGAGGTAGTACCAGTACAGGGTCGAGAGGACGAACCTACGCGTGATGGTGAGGAAGTGCTGCACCAACGTCGGCTCGTTCAACTGCACCTTGTGCGCCGACTTGCTCGGTTTAGGAGCAAAGACCAACGTCGATAGGGAGTAGAAGAGGTAGGCGAGGGTGACCCAGAGCCAGGCTTGTTTGGTAAAGTACTGGTTGATGACGTTGCGCTTGTCGGCAAAGTAGGGCAGGATCGCCTTGAGTGACTCGGTCGAGGATCCTGTCGTCGACGAGCTCAGATGCCGTGTCAGCGTCGACGCCGGCAGACGCGACCGGAAAGTGAGGACATCGGTCGGTGTCATGTAGTTCGAGTAGGACGACCCGAGCAAGGTCGTGAGGAAGAGTACGGTGACGAGTGTACGCAGCTGGGCAGGTCGGTTCGAGGGCTGGGCGGGCCTTCGTACTCGTGTGGCAGGGGTCATACCGGCGGGGACCTGGGACGATTGGCCTGATGGCCTCACTCGAGCCGCCGTTGCTGCTGCTGCTGCCATGCCGGTGTAGTATGGCTTGAGAGTGTGAGAGTGACGTAAGCGCAAGTGAGCGCGAGATGTGGCGGAAGGCGAAAGCGGAACCGACCCCGATGACGACATCTTTCAAACTCGCGGCCGGTAACGGGAGGCCAAGCGCGCCGATCAGCGCTCAGCGGCGATCTATGTAATGCCCAATTCCCGAATACCCCGAATACCGATCGCTTTTAATCCGGGCCGTGAGCGTTTCTCGACCCGACAGGGGCAGGGCTCGGCCTACCGGTGGGTGGGAATCCCAATGCCCGACAGCAATCTCCTCGAATCTGAGAGTTCAACACTGTTATAGCTCAGTAATTCGCTGATGATAACATGAATCGATTGACAGAAATATCCTCAAAACCTTCGACTCGACACCGGTCCGCCTCCAGATCAAAGCGCACAAGGTGGGGCAGCCTGTCACAGTCAATGCGAGATACATGGCTTCCCAGATTAATCATAAAGCCAACGCCTAGTTGGGTACTACAAACCTCTTTTCCCCAACATGAATATCCAACAGCTTGCCCCTCGACGCAAGCTCCCTTCTCCCTTCTCAACTCCTCCCAAGGCTCAACCAGCGGTCCGGAGGGAACGCCCGCGAGTGGGTGTGGTGGACGCGTAGGGTGCAGAGGTGTGGCAAGCGGGTTGCGAGGCGATCGGATGGGAAGCCGTGCTGATTGGTCAGGAACGCGGTGTGGCAGAGTTGCTCCTGTAACGCGTGGTGCCAGGCTCGACCCGTAGACGAGGTATCGTTGAGCCATTGGCCATTGGGATTTGACGCGTGTGCATCGGCGTGTCCGTCCGCCAAGAAAGCGATGCGTGTGACGATAGGGTTTGAGATCGGGCCGTTGGAAATTGGATGGGAGGCTTGCCCGAGGACCACTCTAGACGAGGGTTGATCGAGGAGGGAGGCAGCGACGGCAGACGACGAGGGGTGCGAGCGACGGGCCAATTACCAGGATTCGAGGGGGAAAAAGCAGGAACGCCTCGCACATGACCCTTTCTTGAGACGGAATAGGACAAGAGAGGGGAGGATGTCTGAAATAAAGCAAACGTGGTGTTCGAGAGAACAAGCCGCGATGCGCGAGCGCTCGACCAAGTCACCCGGAGTCGCTTGGAAGAGGAGACTCCCTGAGCCCCACCGTTTTTCCGGCGGCTTCCAAATGCTGCGGGAGCGGGAGCGTGAATGCAAACGGTCGAAACCTTTGAATGTGGAAGGGACACGATGCAAGAACCACTTCCAGAAACACAAAATTCACCAAAAAGGCTAGTTGACTTTGCTGCTCCGACAGATGATGTCATTATATTTGAACTATGGCTAGTAAATCACAAGTAAGGGCATGTCATACCAAGCAACTCCTCTAGTACAGAAACTTCTCAACAAACGTCCGGCTCAACCACATTTTCGTCAGCATGGTGGATATGACACCATCCCACTAATTCCTCCTGAATCTCCCGCCGAGGATGCCACCTTTCTCCTCGTCCGATCCGGCCGTCATCGGCGAATTGTAGGCGCCAAGATGAACGCCGCTCGCTTGCTCAGGGTGCAACCTCAACGAGCGATCGGAAGAGACATATCTGCCGGGGTAGGAGATGACGAAAACAATGGTGCAGAGAAGGATGGGGACGGTCTCGAGACCGTAGTACCATCCTTCGTGGGAGAGGAGGTAGCCTCCCGTCGTGACCTGGCCGCTGGCGAAAGAGACGGTTCGGTAGATGCCTCGGATCAAGATGAGGACAGTGCCTAGATGGTGCAAGGTCTGTCAGGTCAGAGGAACACTCGGGAGTTAAATTTGAGCCAAGTGAACGTTGAACTGACCAAGGTACAAAGTGTAAAGGCACCTCGTCCACGGGCCCGCGGGCTCACCAGCACGGCGAGCTCGGGTTTGATCTGGAAGCGCGAGCAAAATACGGTGTCCTTCAGTACCCTGTCCGCTGATCCTGCAAATGCTCCGTAGGCTGGTAGGAAAACTTACAGATGATCGCGAATACGGCAAAAATGCCGAAGGAGATGATTTGGATCAAGAAACCGACGGTGAGCTAGGCCGGGGTGAAGGGAGGGATATCAGTGTTGCGGCCTCGGAATGTGGAAGGTCTGATAGAACACTCACGACGGCTTTCGCGACGGCGAAGTTCTTGGTGTTGGAGCCCGCGTACATTCCTCCTCCGGCACCTTGAATCAAGAACGAGGCGACGTCGAAAGAGACGAAGATGGCGGTCACGCGACGCGCACGGACAGGGGAGTACCTTTCGCCGACATATGTGATGATGCGACCGAAGCACATGTAGTGAGTTGCGGCCATGCAGGCGGGGGAGAGGATGATGAACATCTTTATAGAGTAAGGTTCAGAAGATAATCAGTTTTGCTGTTCCAGAGACCGGTGACCTCGGGGCGGAGGCGAATAGCTTACCTCTTGGATGATGTACAGCATGTTATTGGTGGGTTTGGCAGCCGACATGCGACGGAGGACATATCCAGCCGATTCACCCTAGAAATGGTGATCAAACGAGCTTAGGGTCAGCTAGCTGAAGGTGAAGCGAGCGACCACCCGACGAAACTTACCAAGACACCGACGACGAAGGGCGCCATCTGAGGAGGTGGAAGGGAGGAGAACACATCAGCACAGAACGATCTCGGGAAATCTCTTCTCTATTGGCGAAGAAACGTTATTGAACTTACATACCACGCCTTGTGACGCAATATCAAGAACATATGTGCGACAAAGACAATGCCGAAGATCGCAGCCGCGGCAATGGCTGTGAGTGAAGCGGTCGGAGACACCCCCAAGTCAGCTTTGCAAGGTTCTTCAACAACATAGATGCACGCAAACATGAACTCACCCAGAACGAAAGAGGGATCATAGTGGTAGAGCCTGTGTGGAAGGGTAGGCACCATCGGTGTCAGTCTTGAGCGTCGCCAGTTAAGTCCGACGAGGTGGGCAGCTCGAACTTGACCGCCTCGGGATTCAGTAACACTTACTTGGACTTGGTGGCGGTAGTGGACATGGTGGCAGAGTCGATATGAGTGAGGGGAGAGACAAAGAAGATATAAAGCTTGAGAGAGAAGTGATGTGAAGGAAAGAAAGCCGTCTCCTCGTTAGCCAACTCGAGGGTGATAATTGTCGAATCTCAAGAGTCGAGGTCCATCGCCGAAAAACTGTCCGCGACCAGGGACTTGTCCGCGCGCGTAAACGATTGCGCGCGCCTGCGAGAGCGAGCAAATGCCCGAGCAGCTCGCGAGCCAGCGCGAGCCGATGATCTCGACTCATTCGCGAGCAAATTTGACATCGTCTGCTGCACAGCCATTCGGAGATTTGAAGTCGTTCCCGTCCCGAAAATTCCGACTCCATATGAAACCGGTCAAGACGTCTGCTCTTCAGGGGTCCGTTTGCCCGAAAGGACCAGGCCTGCCGCGCACGTGACCAGAATCGCCGCACCTCTTAACAAACCATGATCTGCACTGAAGATTGGCACAGAGGGATCAGTCAAAAGGTACGACTGCTTTACGGTTCGCATTCTTCTTCTACTCACCTACCTAGGTAGGTACCTACCACCTAGACACTACCTACCGCAAAACCTTCAGCCATCGCTGCAGTAATGCCCGGCATACGCGAGAGATGGCCATCGTTCAGGCCGAGAGCAATCCGCGACGAGAATGCGCGAGCTGCCGGATACCTCCGACGCGCCGGCGCCATCGCCGGCGATGTCGCCGACTGTTTCGCCCTTGGCAACCCCCTGGGAACCCGCCCATCAAATAGCTCCGTGTTGTCCGAGCCGCGGCGAACACAGCCTTCGAGTGCTGATTGAGGCGATACATGCACCTTTATGCAAGATGACATCATCGATTACGAGCGCCGCTTGCAATAAGGATCGACGTCGCAAGAGTGTGCTTGTCCCCCCACTTTTTCCGACTTTTTCAACTTCGAGTAACCGAGTCCTGCCAGTTTCATCCCAAACAAAGTGCCGAGCTACGGGTTTGCCGCATCGAGGTCTCCAAGTATTGATTGTGCAAACCCGGATAGGGTCACAACATGATGACTGCCTTCGTCCGAGCTATTCGGCAATTCGCTACCTACGCCCAGTTGTACCAACCCATCGTGCAATCCTTACGAACCTTCACCCTACCCGACGTGAGCTCGCTCGCAATCCTCCTCGCGAGCCGTTCCAAGAGTTCCCCTTGCCTCGTTGGGACCTGAAGGATCGCCTTGTCGACGGGTTTCCTCTTGGTCTCGAGATTCGAGGATCGCCAGGGTAGTGTCAGGGTCGTTTGCGATCGCGTGAGGACGAGTTTGAGATCTTGTGAGATATTTGGGTCGAGGCGGGCTTCGGAGGAGGAGATGAGATGAATGACGAGGTCCTCGGTCCTTGCTTTGGGCTGTAGGAAATTGAAGATGTCTCGCTCTAGACCGGCTTGTGGTTCATCAGGAGACCATTCGGTCCTCGACGCCAACAGCAACTCGCTCGCGCTCTGCTCGTTCGCGACCCAGCTTCGACCGAGAATGAAGAGGTCCAACACCCTGCACTCGCGCGACGACGGCGGCGACAACGGGGACGAGGTATAGGGCGCCTGGATAAGTGACGAGTAGAGTGGGAGATAGATGGATCGAAGGATCGAGAGGGCATAGGTTGATAGTTTGTGGCACGTCGCACGAAGGCTGAAGGCGATCGTCGAGACGGGGCAGTGCGAGATGATGAGCAACAGGAGCGGTTCGGGCAGGCTCAACAGACTTGGCTTGGTACGAATGGTCGAGGTATCGCGAGGTACTGAAGCTGGTGCGTACGCCGGTGGTGCATCCCCCATGATCGAGGTGGGCGGCGGTCGTTGCGAGGTGGGCGGCGTGGACCGTCGGATGCGGAGACATGTGGCGCACCGCCTCGCCTGGGGCCTCGATCGAGCCGGCCAAAAAGCTGGATGGAGCTCCTACTTCGGAAACTAACTCGATGCACAACAGCGCATAACCATCCCAGTAGAAGCAAGATGCACAGTCTATTCCATAAGGGTGCTTGCACAGCGAACACATCAGTCGTCTCTGAAAATTTATGACATACCACATTAACAGCAATCGTCTATGCGCTCGCAAATTTCGTCCCTCCCCAGCCTGGCTTTTTATCGTAGAGACTCGACACAAAAAGAGACACAAGAACGTTGAAACCCAACCTTTCGTGCGTCTCATCATCACCTCTTGAGCCCGTACCACCTTCTTCGGCGCGTGTCCTCGCCCACGCTCTTCTCCTCGTCGCTGCTCACCTCCTCGGGGTGAAGCCTCAACGAGCGATCCGAAGGTATGTACCTCGCTGGGTAAGAGGCGAGGAAGAGCAAGGCACACAAGAGGATGGGGATTGTCTCGAGTCCGTAGTACCATACCTCGCGCGAGAGGAGGTAGCCGTTGCCGTTGCCCGTGCCGGTGGCGAACGAGATGGTACGGTAGATTCCTCGGATCAAGATGAGAGCCGTGCCTGTGATACGCGGGAAAAGCAGCTCATGAGTCAAGGTACATCTGCTTTGAAGGAGCCTTAATCAGACACTGACCGAAGTAAAGGGTGTACAGGCACACGGTCCACTTCCCCTCAACTTCACCGGCACGTCGAGCGCGGACTTGGTCTGTACGGGATTTCCCAAACGTCAGAGAAGCCAGCGCACAGCCCTGCCTAATCTTCAGCTCGGACTAGTTACGTACATATGATGGCAAAGATGACAAAGATGCCAAAAGAGATGATTTGGACTAAGAAACCGACGATGAGCTGGGGAGCATCGAGCAAAGTTCGACGACGTCAGTTCGGGTCAAACGAAACGGCCTCCGCTCGGCAACTCACGATGGCCTTGGCGGTAGGGAAGAGGCTTAGGTTCGAACTAGAGTAGAGCGATCCACCGGCACCTTGGATGCAGAACGAGGTCACATCGAAGAAGACGAAGGTAGCCGTCACGCGTCGTGCTCGCACAGGCGAATATTGCTCGCCGACGTAAGAAATCAGTCGCCCGAAACACATGTAGTGCGATGCGGCCATGCAAGCGGGTGAGAGAATGATGAAGAGCTGTAGAGGGGTGAGAAAGGAACTCAATGAATATCAGTTCCTTGCTCCGAAGCCGCCGCCGCCGCCGCCATTCATAAAGACGAAGTGAGACGGTGCTCACCTCTTGGGAGATGTACCAGACCAGTCCTTGACTACGTCCTCGCGGGTGTTCCGCCGAAATTCGTCGAAGGGCGTATCCGATGCATTCTCCCTGTGCGGTGCAACAGGAGCAACGTCAGCGAATTGGGCCAAACTCAACGGATTCTGAAGTGTGTGGAAAGGTACTTACTCCGACACCAACGGTGAAGGGCCACATCTGTACACCATGACAAAAGAGCGCGGATGGGATTAGTTTCGCAAATGCAAGGCCATTCGCTCGACTAGGGCTGTCCGGTGTTATGGATCGTGCGCGGACGGGAGGCGCGACCGGAAGAGAGCTCGGTTCCGAGGTCCCCGCGCTTGGGGAGTTCGTTCGCCGCGCGTGGGCTGACTCGCCGCGCCGGCCCCGTGTTGCGCGGGCTCGTAGATGGGGTCGAACGATGGGCAAGGCTGCAAAGGGAGCGGCAGTGCAGCAGGAGGCCGAAGGCCATCGATTGCGCTTGAACGGCATGATTTCGACGCGCCTCCGCGGGCTATCCAGAGTGTGGTGCAGGCAATGCACGATGGTGATTACGAGAGAAGAGCATCGCTACTTACATACCACGCCTTGTGTCTGATCATCAGAAAAAGGTGGGCGAGGAAGACGACGCCAAACACAGCCGAAGCCGCGATCGCTGCGAGAGCGGGGGAGTCAATGTACGCACCAGGGGCGAAAGAGACCGAAGACGTGCTCACCAAGTGCATAGGACGGCTTGTAAGCGTAGTAACTGTGATGACAGGCCAAGGAGGCGGGAGTCAGTCGTCATGTTCACCCACGATCAATTGCACCAGCGCGTGAGGACATGGTGGTGCCGCGGGAGTCGTCACTTACACCCAGCCATCGCCACCAGCCATTGTGTCGAGATGTAAGGGGGATCGGGGGTGGAGTGGACAGAGGGAGAAAGTGACGAGAAAGGGGGAAGGGGAAGGAGAGGGCGAGACGCGATGCGAGACAATCGCTAGTTGTCGGTGTGCAACTCGAGGCAACTTGCCGCCGAAAGATCGAAAGAAGCTCGGCCCACTTGGTCGACCGTGGTAGTCGAGCTGAGAATCGAGGAAACGGTGATTTCCGCAGGGTTTCGACCGGTAGATACAACACGATTGCACCACCTGTGGTTTTGTTTATTCAACCAGTATTTTAGAATCCACCGTCATTGATCCGTTTGTTCTTTCAAGACGCCACGCCAATGCCATGGCGCAGCATCTTGGAAAGGTCATGAAACTTTTTCGACTCTGACAGCTTGCCGGACTCTCCGGGTGCATTTGTTCGCTTTGCCAAGCCGAAGTGGAGCGTCCGACGCTCGCGCACGGGACCCGTCGCGCCTCGCCAGGGCCTACCCCCCTTGTGGACTTAGGGGCTGCAAAACTAGTGGGAAGTCTCCCCACACCGCCAGGGAAGAGAGGAGGGCGATTCAGAGACTAACCCTTGGCAGTAATGACAGTGATTATGTCTCGAGAGGAGGGCCACCTGTGATTTAAGAGCATGCTCGGAACGTAACCGGACGACCGAGATCATCCGCGTCAATGTCGAGGAAGTTGTCGCGGAGATCCGCTCGGGCGGAAGTCATATACAGCCTCGGACATGTGAAACGCTGCGGCTCCTCCAAGGACCGAATTGAAGGCAAGTCCACGATTCATGAAGTGCCGTATGCGTGAAGGGAGCCGCTGCATTCAGACCCCTTTTGCCCGCGGCCAAAGCAGAAAAGCTTGGCGGACGAATCGGTCCCGTGCTGTGCGAGCGCACATACCCCTCGCATTCCGTTGTCGGCCCGTGGGCGGGCGGACTCACATTCTGTGGGCTTGACAAATTCGAGTTGGTAAAAATTTCCACTCTTGTCTTCCTTTCCAGTCTACTCGGTTCTCATCGATCCGAACTCTCTCGCCCTACTACGGTACGTCTTGCATGTCCATACTGTGTTCGAGAGCACTCAATTTTGCATGAGCTGACCTCAGATGGAACCAACTTTCAGGCCACCACAGTCCTTTCTTCTCACCCTCTTTTCCACTCACCTCCCCGCAACACTATCAACAATGAAGGTCTTCGTCTTCATCCAATCGCTTGTCGCCCTCGGCGCCATCGCTTCCGCGGCTCCCACCAATAAGCTGAAGCCTCGCTCCGCCCTGAACAAGCGTTGCTCCATGCCCCTTCTCAGGGTAATAAACCTCGGTCTCGGCTCGTGCGGTATCGTGCAAGGTGGTCTTGGGGGTTGCGGCGGCTCGTTCGCGGTCCTAACGGAGCGATTTTCGGGCCTCAATTTGAAATATGAAATCATTCATATTAATGTTGCTGACTTGGTGAAACTAAGTGTCTTGTGAATCCATGCTCAGGCTCGGGAACCGACTGGTACCCCCTATAACGTCAACGGCACCGGTTGCCCCAACCACTTGCCCCAGGGATGGATGTCACGGAGTGTGGGTCTTCTATCAAATGGCTCATTTATGGCTTCTCACTCACTGACTTTCGCTGTTCGCAGTCAAATCGGCTGGCGACGGCCGGTCTCGTGCTCGTGCGGATTCAACTGGGTCGCGCCTGCGTAATGGACTCCTTACGCCCACCTCCCCCCTTGGTGGAGCGAAACGATTTACCAATCTGTCGTCGTCGCCTCATCCAAGTACTGCTGCAAGAAATACCTTTACTTCCTCAAGCATACGGAAGTACTATGTTCGATCGATCGAGGATGGTACGGCGGTCGTTGAGAGGGCAGAGCAGGACAAGGTCGTCTCACCCGGCCCTCAGTGTCTTTCGGAGGCCGAGAAGGACGCCAAGGATATGGCTGAAGGCGATGCCGATGCTGAGGCCGACTTCAACCAGTAGGCCGACCTGATCGTTTTCGAATATCGTGCTTCCTAATTATCTGTTCTGTTTGATACCCAACCCATCACCGAGTAAGTTCCCCGAGGGCCTTCCTCTGCGCAGCGTCTTCATTACTCGTTTCTCCAATGCTCAGCATTTACTGTTGCCTTCACTTATCGCCTAGCTTTTGAACATGATCCTGAAATAGATCCCTTGAGCTATGCCACAATTATGTACTCGGTCTTTGACAAGGACCTCATAAACCTCCGTCGAAGTCTCTGATTGCGCCTTGCAACAACCACGCCGAGTTACCATCGCGAAGTACCGACGGCGCCGGCTTGGTTCGTCCGGAGCCGACGGAGGTTTTTTTCCTTCTTCTTCCTACTCACTGTTTTCAAGGTTCGATAAAGTCAATACTGATGGGCAAATACTGTGATCGGCTGAATCAGACTGCTCCTGCGATAGGTACCTGGGCAGCGCACACAGAAGGCGCCGCCTTGTCTCCACGACCGTGCGCTGTGCCGCAGCGCGCAAGAATAGGTCTTTTATGCCAAGGACACTATCTAGACAAGAAAGTCGCAAAGGCAGTGTAGTCTAGGGTTTACGTAAGCGTGCTTGGCATCGTGCACGTCGATCGCGATTCTCTCTTGCTGAACGTTCGCGAGTAGCGCCGCCGGCGAAAAAGATCCCGAGCGCGCGGCGGACGCTGTGCAGACCCGCGTCCGTTCTCCCGCGTCTTCGTTCCAACTTCCTTTCCGCTTCTTGTGGGCTAGTGCGTTTCGATACTACGGCTTAACACTAATCACTGAATGCCAAGAGTTTTCGAGGGAAGGAACCGAAGCGGCCGTCTGGACTACTCACCTTCCGTTCCCCTTCGACAGAAAACCCTGAAACGGCTTCCTCGACCGACGTTCACCTTTTCTGGGCAACACCTTTACTGTGCGCGCAAGAGAGGGGCGGTATAGCGATTATCTTGCGGGGAGTCGGGACCGAATAAAACCAGGTGTCAGTGTGCTACGCCTCTTTCTTCTCTTGTCATCCTCTCCATCATCCGCTCCCTTCACACGATCCAACTCATCCCAAGATGAAGCTGCTCACTTTTCTTCGCTCCCTCGCGTTCCTTTCCACCCTCGTCGTCGCTCACCCCGACCCCAATCTCGACGCTGGCTCCCTCGAGAAGCGTTGTTCCAAGTCCCTCTTGAAAGGCAAGATCCTCGGTCTAGGCTTGTGCGGGATCCTACAAGGTGGTTTGGGAGGATGTGGTGG
Source organism: Microbotryum scabiosae (assembly GCA_022702605.1). Taxonomy (NCBI): domain Eukaryota; kingdom Fungi; phylum Basidiomycota; class Microbotryomycetes; order Microbotryales; family Microbotryaceae; genus Microbotryum; species Microbotryum scabiosae. Next base: position 27,010 of record JAHWDV010000017.1, on the reverse strand, counting down.
GTCATTCGGACCCGGTGGGGCGCTGCTGAATTCGGGGTTGAATCTGCGCGCGAGGTGCCCGTTGGAATTTCGGTGCGATGGTCAGTCAGTCTTGGTCGGGGCGAAGTGGGGGTTGGTGCAAGCAATGAACGACTCCAGAAATACTTTTGCTGATTGTGCGGGAGTTTTTTCTCTCTCTTTGGTGTTCGATGAATCAGGCTCGGGCAACGACGGCTACCACTATGACGTCAACGGCCATGAATGCCCGACCTACCTTCCCCGGGGTTGGAAGTACTATGGCGTGTAAGCTTTTTCAACCCCCTCCAGCGATCTCACCCCAAAACAAAAGTTTCAAAGCTGAATACGCCTCTTTTTCTTATGGACTACAGCTCCACAGGCTGGCAACCCCCTCCTTCCTACCACTGCGGTCCCAATTGGGTACCCCCTCCCCAATGGACCCCTTACGCCCATCTCGCACCCTGGTTCAAAGGTCCCAGCGTATCCGTAGGCGTCGGGGTCGGGGTCGGCGGTGGTATCGGTGTTGGTGTCGGCGTGGGTGTTTATGGGAGCAAGCACGGGTACAAGTATCAACACAAGGCTCATCAAAACTATCTGAAGAGTTTGCGCCGTGATCGACGTGCGGACGAGGTCGAGCAAGAGGGTCCCAAGCGTTTGAACGACGAAGCGAAGGTGATGGGCGCGTGAGGCGCCGCGCGCCGCTCATCGACTCGCAACTCCGTTTTTCTCGTTCCGCTTTTGCTTTTCTCTTTTTTTTTTTCTGGTCTTTTTTGTCTTTCACTCTAACGAAACTTTTCACCACACACATTTCCCTATGCTATATTTGTGTGTGAGTATATGTTTTCTTGTTTTGCAACCGATCGTCGATCATCCGAGCCTTCTATTCTCGTTCGCACAGCCCCTGATTTTCTTCGGCGTTCCGCTGCGCGTTGCCGCGAAACAGGGCAACGAAGTGGACCAATCGCCCCTCTGTTTTGAGACCCCACGGACTCCTGCTCCTTTGCTTCCAGACTCTAGTGACCCCACCACCTTATTCTCATTCTCTCTCCCTTTTTTAGTTGCTGAAAGAGTTGGTGGGGATAACAACATGTTTGCAAGCAAAAGGGAAAAAAAAAAACGGGGTGGGGAAGACGATGAAAGCTGAACAAAACCGAAAAGGGTAAAAGCTCCAAAGCGCGCAAACCTCGGCACCCTTTCTCATAACGGCGTCCCCGTTCGCACCCCTTCTTCGGAACCGCTCTCAAAATTTCTCAATCTCCTCTCGACCAAATATTCCATCTCCCTCCTCCTCCCTACCCATCCTACCCACCACTTGTTCATACCCCACGCTAACCCAACTAATAAAAATACCGCCGAGTGGAGCGCGTAGGTTAGCTGGATCGAGGTCGTCACTGGAAAAGGCTCGAGGTGCGACGTGGGGACGTAGGAGAGCGAAGGGGCCAAGAGGAGGGTGAGGCGATGGAGGAGGATGCCGAGGTAGGTTGGGAAGAGGAGCGAGACGAAGAGGATCAATAAGAGGGGTGTGTAGAGGTCTTTGAGGAGCAGGGACAGGGCCGCGGGGCGCGCGCGGTGGAGCCAGAGCGTCGTGGCGCGCGGTTGGGCGAGGCGGAGGGGGGAGGTTAGGGGGAGGAAGTGGGGGGAGCGCAGGAGGAGGAGGAGGAGGTGTTGGATCAAGACACCGAGGGACCACGAGGGGAAGACGTGGACGGTGCTCATGGAGGCGCTTGCGCTTGGGGTGCTCGGTGTTGGGAGAAGTTTGGCGATGGAACGATGGGTCTGTAGGAGTCGGAGAGGTAGGGCCACGTAGGCTTCGACGAAGAGACCCAATGCCAGAGGAGCGAGAATCCCCGCGAGGAGGATAGTCATGCTGAAGATGCGGATTGTCGACCAGGTTTGACGCGAGAGATGAAACTGGTTCGCGTGACTGATGCCGTAGGCGACGAGGACGAGGAGATGCGCACCGAGGGAAAAGGCGTAGAAGTCGTGTGGTGGAGATGACGCGGCCTTTGAAATAAAATATCGACCGACGACGACTGGGAAGATTGAACAGGAACTCGATGAGCAATTCAGCAATCAAAAGAGGCCCAAGCTCGCCAATGCGGAAAAACTTACGAGGTCCCACCAACCCCCCAACAACCGCCGCCGACGCCGCCAACCAAGACAAATAACACCACACCCCAACCCTCACCACAAACCCCGGCGGTAGGTATACAACCTCATACGCATCGTTCTTCCTCGTCGTCACCATTTCGGACACTTGTTCGGCGATGATTTGTTCACCCCGAGGGGTGAGGGGAAACCCCTGGGAGGTGACGCGGACGAGCATCGGACGATTGGGGGCCGTACGGACGGTGTCGAGGGCTGGGACACGGCCAAAGCCTCCGTCGGGGTGGAAGATGACGGGGCGGGTTGAGGGGCCTGAAGAGAGGAGCTCGTCGTCGAGCGACGCATCGCAAATGGGGTCTTCGCCTTCGACGGGACGAGGTCGTATAGGCGCCTTTAACAACAATATCTTCGCCCTCCACGTCCTCCTCACGTGCGTCCCTTCTTCGTCAAAGTTGCGTTCGCCGAACAAGAAATGCGACAACCTCAACGCCTTGGCCGACCGACGGGCCCATTGCGTCCACCACTTTTTTGCAACCGAGCGAGGTTCGACGAGTCCGATCGTAAAAGGGACGACGAAGCGATAGATCAACAGATCCAAGGCCACGGAGAAGGAGCGGGTGGAAGGCCAATTGAGGGGGAGGATCGTAGGACAGCAGTATTTGAGGAAGAGGACGTTCGTCGATAGACTGAGGAAGATCACTGAGCCGTACAAGACAACCGAAGTGAGGATCTTCCTCGCTTGCGTCCACGAGGACCGTTCGAGGATCTCGCGGATGGGGTGGAAGTCGTGCGATTGGGGATCTTTGATGAACCAGATGAGGCCCGGGCGAACGACTTCGCGGACGGCGTCTATGGCGGCGCTGAAGGAGAACATGAAGATCGTGCCCGCGAGCCAGGCGAGGAAAAAGCCAGAAAAGGGAGCGACGTGGAGATAAGTCAAGCGCGTTGAGAGCGAAGCACCGGCGAAGAGTGGGTACGTCGAGAGGTTGACGAGTAAACCACATGTTGCTGGGAATAGGATGATCTCAACAGCGACGAAGAAGCACACCTTGAGCAACGTCAACTGTTGCGAGATCCCTTCCCGAATCGCACGGTTGACGGAACGACTGTATTCGTTGTCCGTGATGTGGAGGTAGCCTGCTCCGCCGAGGAGGAAGGTCGTGTACCCGAGGGCGGTGCAGAGTGCGCGATGGAAGGTGTCTTCGGCGTGCCCCATCATCTTGTAGTGGTTCGCCGCGGTTTCCAAGGTCGTCTTGACGCTTTGAGCGGCGAGGGGTTTCGTCGATGCAACGAAGACGGTCGAGTTCGTGGCGACGAGAGCCGAATCAGTCGCCACTCTGCCGAACTTTGCCAAGAGCTTGCCCACGACCGTCGGATTCCCCATCGCAGCGCCACCGACGATCCTCATCCCCTTCCTCCGTCCCCACATGACCATCTCAAACGCCTTATCGAATACGGGGTCCGAAAACCACCTCACGACCCTCAATGGCATCACGACCCATCGAATCGCATCCACACCCGCCATGACCCTCCCGAGGGAAAGGGGGATCCAGAGGCCAATGGCGAGACATATACTGACGAGGAGCATCATCAAGCAAATGTTTTGGAGCAGGGTCAAGAGAGATCCGCGCATGCCGATGGCTTCGAGGACGCCTTCGAAGTCGTCGAAGAGGTCTTCGGCAGCCACGTCGTCGTCGTTGAGAGGGGCGTCGTCGGGGAGGATCGGGGCGTTGGCGTTGGCGACAATCATGTCTGGTCCTCGTTCGTTGTTGACTCGTTGTTCGGGGGAGCGGGTACGTCGAGGGCGGCGACGTTCACTGGCGGTGCTCGTGGTGCAGGAGCTAATTCGCCTCGGAGGATGGGTGGACGGGGTCGAGGTCGAGGAGGCTCTTGTGCAGGTTGGACAGGGCCTTGGGGATAGACGCGCCGGATCATGTACCTCGATCGATGATTCGGGTCGTCCAAACCAGGGACATGATCCCCCGTCAAAGCGGGAGTGTGAAGGCCATCGTCATTGTCCTCATCCTCATCCTCGTCCACTTCATCATCATAAGAAGCCTCACTCCCCCCCGACCGATCCTCCCTCTCACTATCTTCATAATCCCCATCTTCTTCATCCTCCTCCTCCTCCTCCTCATCACGCACCTGCATCGCCTCCCACGCCGCCCTCAGCTCTTGCGCATCCCTCGGAGGCAAATTGGCTCTCGGGTCCACTGCGAGTCGACCGAGCGTTCGCTCGAGGTGCCTCCACATCTCGTCGTGGCGTGGTTCCCCTGCTTCATCTTGAATGACCTCCATTTGGCCGAGTCCGTGCGCGCCTTCGCGCACATTCATCGCTGGGATCACGGGAGCTGGGACGTCGGCGTCGACGACGATGGCAGGTGCGGGTGCGGGTGCGGGTGCGGGTGCGGGGGGTGGTGGGATGTCGGGAGGTGCGTTGGTGAGGATCCAATCCCTGACGAGGAAGCCGATGACGAACAGGACGATCACGATCGAAGTGATGACTTGGCCTTTGAACACGTCCGACGCGATTGTGCTGGTGTGAGCAGAGCAGCGCTTTGATCGGATCAGCGACCCACCCCATCCCAAAGTGCGGTGCTGATTCGAGCCAGGTCGTGGTCGAACTTTGAAACTCACTCGAAGACAACGTCCCATGCGACATTGGAACGAGGGGCAGGACCGTACAGCACCGTGCGCAAGTGGTCGATCTTGTCCAGTCGGCCGATCCAATTCGGCGTCGTCTTGGCTCCCGGCTGAAGTACGGACTGCTCGAGAGGTCCCTGGATGAGCGAGGTGAGCCCCGTCGTCATGTTGATCAAGGTGGTCGAAAGTGGATGAGTTGAAGTGTTGTGCTTGAGATAGCACACTGTCGAATTGACGACGTATTCGATCGTTTCGCCCGAGGAGGAACGGGTGACTTTGGGGAGGACGGTCGTATACTTCCCTCCGGCGAGGCGGACGGGGAGCCCGGCGCCGGTGATGACGATACTGAAGATGCCCAGCCCATCGGCGGTCCAGATGAACAGTTTGAAGATCGCCTCGATCGCATACGGTAATATGACGAGCCACGAGAGCGCAACGAGGGCCAGACGGAGGATCAGGGTCAGGGAAGAGATGAGGGACGAGACGAGGTGGCGCAGGAGGATCTGGGGGGGCAAGTGGGAGGGCATGTGCGAAGGGTAGATGGAGGTGTAATGCAATGGTGTGTGACAGAGTTCGCATTTGGATTTCTTGGATACGCGCACCCATTCGTTCAAGCAGGATTCGTGTACGTATCTGCTCGAGGGGGCAAGCGGGGTGTCAGCTGACGCAAGGCGCGCGCTGGCGCCGCCCACTGCTGCGACTGACTTGATCGACCCAGAACATTGACATGGCCAAAACAATGTGCCATCCTCGGGTGCGCCGGAACGACAGACGCGACAGACGTGGTCGTGCTCGTCGTCGTCGTCGGGATGGGGGCGGGGAGCATCGCTGCGGGGGTCGGCCCGGAGATGCGGGTGGTGGTCGAACGAGGTGCGGGATGGTGGGGTTGTTGCATCGCTTGGGGCGGGATCATGGTGTTGCTGAGGATGTTGTTGCTGTTGCTGTTGCTGATGTGGATCCGATGACGATGACGATGACGATGACGATGACGATGACGATGACGGCGAGGATGACGGCGATGTCGATGGTCCAGCAGTCGGTGACACGTCCAGATGGTGGTGATGGTCCCGCGAGCGTGCCATACTGCCTGCCAGTCGTGTGTGTGGGCAGGAGGACCCCACCCGGAGAGATGGAGAGACGATGGAGCAGCGAGTGGCTGGCTGCTGCCTTGGAAGACGAGATCCAAGCGCGACCCAGGCCAGAGAGCTCTAGCGCGCGCCGGGATAGGCGTAGGTGTATTGTCGGCATTACCCCCCATTATCCCCCATTACACACCATTACACACCATTGCCACGCTCGCCCCTGTCAAGCACGTCATCGACCTCATCCACGGCTGGCTCTCGGTCCCGGTCTGACTCTCACCCACCCCCATGGCGCACCCCATCGCGTCCCGCACCTCACTCGTTCGGTTCCGGGGAGGCACCTACCACCTCTCTTCCAATCCGACCCACCTCATCTTGGAGCCCACCCCTCCCGATGCTATCGCCTCCGCCGCGCACGACGCGACTTGCCCGAGCGCCGCCGACACAGTCGAGCTGGCATGGGACCGACTTGGGACCGTGTTGAGGACGGCGGCGGACGTGGTCAAGCTGTCTTGGATACAGGATCAAGACGGGCAGGAACGAACGGGCGTGGTCGAGCAAGTCGAGTGGCAGCGGTTCAGGGACGGGGGCGTCGGGGGGACTGCGGGCGCCGTGCAGGAGGAGCAAGAGGATTGGATATCGTCACTTGGGATCCCTTCGCATCTACTACGCACCCCACTCGATCTCAAGAAGAACAAGCACCGCACGATCCATATCATCCGTAACCCCACTTGTTCCCCGCACGACTCGCGCTCCGAGAACGTGCTTGACACGATCCTGACCTTACTCGGCAACTCAGGCTACGTCGACTCGTCTGAAGCGATTCAGCTTCACGAGACGACGGGGGAAGGGGATGGAAAGAGGGTCGGCAGCGAAATCGCCCAAGGTGATCCGGGCGGGGAGAGGACGGTGGTCATCATGGGTGGCGATGGCACCGTAGGGGAGGTCGTCAATGGGTTGTTGCAAGGCGTTGATGTCGAGGGTGCAGGGTCGAACGAGGTCAAAGAGACGGGGTTGATTGTCGTGTAAGTGCACCGATGCACGGTACGACTCCGGAGATAGCCCCTTGCTGATCGACCGAATTAATCTCCGCTCTACCGCACCACCCCCACCCCCACCGCCACTTGCTCTCGCTTCTAGACCGCTCGGCACCGCTAATGCTCTCTACCATCACCACTTCCCACCCGAGCAGCACACCCACGTCGACCCTAGTCTTCGAATCTACCAATCCCTCTTGGCCTATCTCCATCGACGCGCACATCAACCTCAGCCGTTAGCGATCGCGCTCAACCTCCTGCCTTCGCTCGAAGGGGGACAGGAGCCAGAGCGAGTCTTGACCGTCGTCGTCAGCTCGACCGCTTTGCACGCCAACATTTTGTACGATGCCGAGAAACTGCGCGCCACTCATCCGGGCGTGGAGAGGTTCAAAATCGCTGCGGGGGCGAATGCTACCCGATGGTATGAGGGCAAGCTCAAGATGCGCGGTCCGGTCACGAGGTGGGACGCGGGCAAGTGGGTCGAGCAAAGTGGCGAGACGGTGTTGGACGGGCCGTGGGTGTATGTCGTCGCGAGCTTGGTGTCGCGCTTCGAAAAGGATTTCGTCGTCGCGCCTTTACGAACGCGCACGAAGGAGGGGGGTCAAGATCCGCATCTCGAATCGACGATCGACATCATTCTCATTCGTCCCTTACGAGATCCCCTCACGCGCAAGGTCTTTGAAACGCAAGGACCGCAAAAGGCGAAAGAGTTTTTCGTACCGAGTATGTGGGAGACGTTTGCAGGGATGTACAAGGGTGGACGACATGTCGGGTTGGAATGGAGTGGTGGGAGCAAGAGGGTCGAGTGTTATCGATGTCGGACGGTCGAGTGGGAGGCGGTGAGTCCTGTTCTCTGTCGAATGGAGTTTGTCTTTGTTGCGTCGGAACTCACCCTTTTTTTTTTTTTTTTTTTTTTTTTTTTTTTTTTCTATTTTCTCTTTCCTTATTTCTCGAACAGCCCGATTCGGACGACGTCAAGGATCGATTGGTATGCCTCGATGGACTGGTCAGGGATTTAGGAAGGAAAGGGGAGGGTAGTAGTGGGAGGCGGACGGGGACGTATGAGACGATCGCGCTGGGGAGTCGGAGGACGGGGTTGGGCATTTGGGCTTGAGGGGAGGTGGTGGGGATGATCTTGATTTTGTTTTGGAGTCTGTGCGCACCATTTCGAGGTATCAAGTGGTTGGTGCATAGAAATAAAGTTCATTTTTTACTCTGTTTTTGTTCTTAAAAACGCTGCGGCAAGCTGGGTTAAGCGGGCCAGAAGAATCGAAGCGCTATGGCTCGGCTCTCACTTGACGTGCACGTGTCGACCCGCCTTGGCGCCCTTGGACGTTTGGATCTGCACGCACCACCACTCCCTCTCCCTCGTCGGTCACGCTCCCACCTCCACCATGCCCATCTCCATCACCAAACCGTCGTGGGTCGTCCACCCCGACGAGACGCGCACCGACCTCCGACCGACGACGATCTACACACTGTCGATACACCCTGACCGATCGAGGCTGGCGACGGGCGGGTTGGATACCAAGATTAGGCTATGGTCGACTCTGGGAGTGGTCGATGAACGCGCCGAGAGGGATGAGAGGTGTCCCAAGTTGCTCAGTACGCTGATCAGTCATTCCGGTGAGTGGCACGGCCGGCGAGCGGTGTGGGTGGGGGAGGAGCTGACCCTCGCCCGTGTCTTTGCGGTGGGGTATAGGTGTGGTCATGTGCGTGAGGTGGAGCCATGATGGGAGGTATCTCGCCAGTGGGTCCGACGATAAGATTGTGATGATTTGGAGTCTAGAGCAGTGAGTTCACAGTGGGAGAGGTGGGGTTGAAGCAGGTCAAGGTGCATGAGCGTGGAGCCGACGGGGACGGCGCCGGTGGCTTGGAGTTGCTAGGATGGGATGTGAACTGACGTGACCTTTATGTCGTTTGCTACAGGGGAAAGGGCGGCAAAGTATGGGGCACGGATCAGGTCAACATCGAGAACTGGAAGGCCGTCAGGCGACTCGTCGGCCATGATTCGGGTCCGTCCTGCTCCTGCCTCGGGCGGAGCTTGCTTCGAAGCCGGGGAAAACGGGGTGTGGGCGTGTCAGAGATACAGATGCTGATCTTGTTCAACGTTGTGGCTATTTGGATTCTGTCTTGCAGACGTCGCCGGCGTCGCGTGGAGTCCGAACGACGAATACGTCGCCTCTGTCGGACTGGACAGTTCGGCCTACGTCTACAGCGGCAAGACCTTTGGTACGCGACACGGAGCGTGCATTCGAGGGCCCTTCAAGGATAATGAGCTAACCCAAGCCTTGTCTATCTCTGTGAATGGTCAGAACGCATTGCTCGCCTCGACGGACACCTGGGTTTCGTCAAGGGCCTCGTCTTTGATCCCGTCGGCCAATACCTCGCGACCCAGGTAGGTTTCGACGGCGACCCGTGCAGATGCATTCACGATTAGGGACGAAAGGACTCATCAACCTTGTCCTCGATGGTCCTGCAGTCCGACGACGGCTCAGCCAAGATCTGGCGTACGAGCGATTGGCGCCTCCACGCCAGCATCGAGGAGGTGTTCGTCCAAGCCCCGAAAACCAACATCAACCGTCCATCGTGAGCAAAAGGAGCATGCCTGCACCCGCTTCGTTAAAAGCTCATGCGCCATCGTTCGCTCTTCACCTCAGCTGGTCCCCCGATGGATCGCACCTCGTCTTGCCTAATGCGACCTCGAACGACGTCTTCGTCGCCGCCGTGATCGAACGCTCCACCTTCCGCGGACAGACCTTCATGGTCGGCCACGGCAACATCGTCGAATGCAGTGCCTTTAACCCCCACGTGTTCCTCAGGGATCCGACCCTTGCGGCGGAGAGTAACAATTTCTGCTCGGTCCTTGCGTTGTGCGCGAGGAGTACGCTCTCGCTTTGGATCACGTCCAAGTCCGAGCCTGTGATCGTGTTTGAAGAGATCTTCGAAAGGGACATTTTGGACCTGTCGTGGTCCAAGGATGGGAGGCAATTGTGGGCTTGTTCGTCCGAGGGGCATGTCGCCGTTTTCGAATTCGATTTGGAGGAGATCGCGGCGGTGTGTCCCGTCGAGGCCAAGGAGAGGTTTTGGAGGGACCTTTATGGCACCAACGTACCCGCGCTCAATGGGGCGGCGGTCTTGGCGGCCCAGAAATTGATGGCGGTCAATACGTTGGTACCGACGAGGAGTGCGACGATGGGGTTGGGATCGGGAACCACTGCGACGGCGACGGCGACGGCGAGTGTCAATACGCTGGTGGCGAGGAAGGGACCGGCGGCCAAGAGGGTCGTGCCGAGGGCGCCGATCGTTCCTGCTCAACAAGGAGAGAATCCATTTGCGTCCGCGCCGGTGATGCAGGCTCCTTTGGGGGGTCATCAGATGATGATGCAGCCACCACCAGCACTGGCGACGGGTCAGCAGGTGCCGCAACGGGCGTTGTTGCAGAATGGGACGCAGGTGATGGCGCAGACCTGGCCGCAACAACAACAACAACAACAACAACAGGTGCACCAATCGATCGCCTTCCGGGAGCCTCTTCCCCAACAACCACAGCACCCAGCAGCGTACACGTACGTCGTGCCGAACCAACTCCAACCGCACTATGCCTCGCATACCCCTTCGTCATCGCCTTTCCCAAAGCAAGGTCAAGGGTCGTCACGACCACCACTGGACGCGATGGACGTCGATCACGTCGGCGAAAGAAGTCGACTGGGTCCTATTCCTGTACAGGGGTATGGCGATTATCCGCGATTGTCTGAAGCGGAGTATAGGACCCAGGGTCGGACTGTTGGAGGAGGGAGGAGGGCAGTGGAGAGGGGGGAGTTGAGGGAGTTGAGGCCTGCTTATGCGCCCGTCGTCGGGATGGAGGATAGGAGGTTGACGTTCGGGATTTCTCATCGGCCGGATGGGGAGGGGAAGGGGGAGAGGGCGTTGGCGGTACCGCCGGTTAGGACGTTTAGGGAGGAGAGGATCACGAACCAGGGGGATCGGTTGCAGGTCCGTAACTTTGGGGAAGGGGAACGAAAAGGTTCGAGCGAGGTGTGCGTTGTCATCGGGGGGTCATCCGAGAAGGCGAGTGAACAAGATGCGCACGAGAAGACGCTCTGGGTCGACTATCATACCTCCTTCATCGTACTATCAACTGGATCGCCACTATTCTCAGCCGTGTCTGTGGACGACGGATCCCTCGTTGTCTACTCACCGACGGGAAGGAGACTCTGGCCTGTTGTCGTACTCGACTCGCCATGTGCGTTCTTGTGTGCCGAGGGGAAGTGGTTGATGGTTATCACCGCAAGGGGGTCGCTGGGTGTGTGGGATGTGCCGAGACGGAAGGCGGGGCTGGAGATGAGGTCCATCGAAGCCCTTTTGACGTCGGGGGTGGATGGAGGTGGGGCCGATGTTGGGAAGGAAAGGAGGACGCCGACGATCACTACAGCGGCTTTGTTACCTAATGGGACGCCGGTGGTCGCACTTTCGTCGGGGGTGACGTGTTCGTTCGATACAGGGCTGGGGGTTTGGGTTCGAGTGGGGGAGAAGGGGTGGAAAAACGGGTCCGAGTTGTGGGGGAGTGTCACGGAGGAGGACGAGGTGGATGGCGCGGTCGGGAGGGTCGAGGAAGCAATTCGGGAGGCTGCGGGAGAGGACGCCTCTGACGCTGAGGAGGACGAAGAAGACGATGGGACAAGCTCGATCACACCCGATTCGGACGTCGAACGACCGACGAAGAAACGCAAGTCCGCAACAACAGTCTCCGGTGAACCTTCGGCACCGCAAGGCGAACAAGAGGATTTCGGACTGTCGCGTACGTTGGCGCATGCGGAAGCGAGGATAGAGGCGGCCATCGCGTTGGACTCGCTGGTGGAATATAGAATTTTCATGAGGGAGTATTGTGAGCGTTTGGGCAAAGCGGGCGTTGTAGGGCGGGCGGAGGAGGTCGTCAAGGCGTTGTTGGGGCCGGTGTATTAGTGAGTTTCGCGTTCGGGTCCTTTTCCGACGACTGCAAAGTGCTGATCATCGGACTTCGAACTCGATGCACAGCCGATCCTCGACTACGGAAACGAAATGGGAGCCCAAAGTGCTTTCGTTCAACAAACGAGATATTCTGCGTGAGGTCGTCCTACTGGAGTTGGGCAAGCATGAGGCGTGTAAGACGTTGGTCGAGGAGTACGAAGCATTGTTGAAGAAGATTGAGGGATGAGGGAGGGCGTTGGCGCTTGTTTGTAGAAAGCCACGACTTTTGTGTTTGTGCTCGTGTACATTCTACTAGGGGTCGCTTAAGCAATGTGAAGGATGCTGTTGTTCTCCGCCGTCACTGGCTCTCTTTCTCTCGAGATCCTCTGCAAGCTTCCGAACGAGCAATAACCTCGCCCCATAGAATTGTCATAGAATTGTGTGATAGTCAGATTCTCCACTTTATCTACTCTTTTTGCAATCCCTATGATAAGGATGCTGTTGTTCTCCGCTTTCATTGGCATCAGTTTCCAGAGTGCACTTGACGCCGGGTTAGACATGTGCCAGAATGGGAGCTGTAGTAAAAGCGGTCGACGGCGCGAGACTAGCATCGGCTTTCGGCGTGCTGATGGTGGCGGCGGCGACGGCATCGGCGGCCGCGGCGCCTGTCACTCGCTCCACTTTTGGCTGCTTTCGCCCCACTGCTCGTCTTTCTCAGCCCATCGACCACCTACCTGCCACTTGACCTTTTGCGACGTGCACCAACGCGATCTGTGCGACGTTGAACGTCTGTCATCAGCCTACGACCTGCGTTCCTGCGCTCGACAGCACCTCCGAAGCTGACAAGCCGCTGACAAATCTAGCGCGACGACGACGACGCAATGGATCGGCGGGCTTCTGCGCATGTGGCGCCTGTTGAGCAATCACGTCCCCCGCCTATACACACACCTCAACTCTGTACACGCGGTTCACCAAGCGAACTAGCAACAGATGGCTGGCCACGTGATGACCTGGAACCATCGTTGCAAGCCGAGCAGCAGCAGCAGCAGCAGGAGCCACGACGCGCCGAATCCACTGCGGGCCGCTTACCCCTGACGTGCCGACAGTGCGGCAGCGCCGATCGAGCCGCGGCCCAGAGCCAAGCCGCCGACTCGGAGAAATCTGCTCTCGAACGTGCTACCTCCTCGACGAGCGACGTAGAGAAAAAACAGAAATCTCCCTTGGTAGATACACCACCGGGACCACCTGCAATCGATTTCCCCGATGGCGGATGGAGGGCATGGCTGTGAGTTGTAACCAGCCAAATGAAAGGGAGGGAGGAAACTAGTTTCCGATTTTTTTAGCGTGCCGGTGCCGCTTTTCCCGGCTGTGCGGCACCGAGATCGGAAGCTTGCTCCTCTCGGTTCATCTGCTTTGGAGACGTCTAGCTGATGTCAATGACCATTCGTACCGTTGGAGCAGTGTTGTCGCTGGGGCTTGGTGTGTGAGCTGTGAGTAGAGGCAATCCCGTCCTAAGAGAGAGGCTCCACTGGGAGAGCTGCTGACTCGCTCGACGTCCTTTCCTGGGGAAACTAGTTACCACATGGGGCTACACGAACGCCTTTGGCGTCAGTGTCAGTTGGTATGAGAAGCATCAACTGGAGGGGAGACCACCGAGCGATATCGCTTGGGTGAGTTCAATCGGACCACTCTCGAGAGACGGCTGTGCCCGTTCTGACGATCTCAAAGCTGTGTCGGCCCTGCAGATCGGCTCGACGCAACTCGCCTTCGTGCTCGCGTGCGCCGTCATCTCGGGCAAGGCGTTCGATGCCGGCTACATCAAGTATCTGCTCATGCTCGGGACCTGTATCTACACCGCCGGTCTGTTCGGCCTTTCCTACGCGACGACCTACGTCCACATCTTCCTCGCCCAAGGGATCGCGTGTGGCATGGCCGCAGGGATCCTCTTCCTCCCCGCCGTGTCGGCCGTGTCGCACTTCTTCCGCGTGCGACGAGCGACGGCGCTGGGTATCCTCGCGACGGGCTCTTCGGTCGGTGGCGTCGTCTACCCACTGCTGCTCAACCACGTCTTCCCCACCCTCGGCTTTGGCCCCGCGATCCGCGTATCGGGCTACCTCACCGTCGGTCTCCTCGTCATCGCGTGTCTGACCATCGACTCGCGCCTCCCACCTCGCAAAACGGGGCCCGTCATCGACTTTAGCCACTTCCACGACCCCGCTTACTCATCTTTTATCGTGGGCGAGTGCTTGATCATGTGGGGCTTGTACATTCCTTACTTCTATATCCAATCGTATTCGTCGGCCCACGGCGTACATCCGCAGATCTCGCTCTATTCGCTGTCGTTCCTCAACGCCGCTTCATTGTTTGGTCGCATCATTCCCAATTGGCTTGCGGACACTTACGGGCCGTTCACGATACTCATCGTAAGTCCTTTCCGGCCTCCACCTCCTACTGGACGTTGAACCCGAATCCTCTCGATCCCTTGGCAGCCGAACTGTCTAATTTCGGGCATATTTTGCTTCGCCTGGCTCGCTTTGGCCAAGACGAACGCCGGGGTCGTGGTGTTTTGCTTGGCCTATGGCTTCAGCAGCGGTGCCTACGTCTCGATGATGCCTGCGTGAGTGTCTTCTTCCCCCAACCCGGCGAAGCGTATTGAACCCTATGGCTGAGTTTTTTTTTTTTTTTTTTTTTTTTTTTTTTTTTTTTTTTTTTCGTACATCTCAGCTGCATCGCCTCGATGACGACCGACATGTCGACGATCGGAATTCGCATCGCCATGGGGTTCTTGGCCATCTCCCTGTTCGCCTTGACGGGCACACCGATCGCCGGCGCCATGGTCGCTCGAGAGAACGGGAGTTATGTCGGCGCGACCGTCTTCTCAGGCGTTATGATCATTGCCGGGACGTGCGTGAATGGCGTGACGTGGTGGATCATGTCGAAACGAAAGGGGACCAGGAGGGTGTAATCGGGCATTGGATAAAGTGGACACAGTATATAGTAACTTAGAGACGTTGAGGAAATCGACTCCTTGATCAGCGAAAGCACATTGAGAAGCGGATGGGGAGAAACTAAGCCGCTTCTGCGCGCGGAGTCTAACAGCGTCTAAACAATGCCCAATTAAACACTTTCACATGAATAGTGAGACCAAGAATCCCTTGCCTCGTTCTCACTCGCGATCACCCCCTCAACCCAGTTGGCTTCCCCTGTGCTCACAGACGAGATCACCCATTCCAACACCTCCCCTGACGAGGTACGGCTGTGAGCCCAAGGCATTACACGAAATGCTCGTGCTTCGCCGTACCGAGACCTTTGGTCATGATGTCCGCAACCACGAGAGCGGGGGCAAAGAAGTGGTTCGGATCGGGTATGCGTAAATCGCGAGGTAAATCGAGTCTGTACGCGCATTTGCCGACAGGGGCAAGGATCTCAAAGGGGCTGAGCCATTTGAAGTCGAGCTTCTTGGACTCTCGGACGGATTCGATGTTTGGCACTAATCCAAACTGGATCGCTTGGCTTGACGTGCGCAGGCTTGACCTTGGACACGTTGTAGTGCTTTTCTATGCGGGAAATGGCCGCGACGATATCGTGTTTTATCAGCGCGTGAATGTCGCGCATGTGTTCGTAATGCGACGTGGCAAGATCGTCGCGCTTGTGGTTGAATAGATGGGTAGAGTTAGATCCAAGCGGGGATGATATCCGTAAGTTGCATAGAAAGGGGTCTGTTTTGTTGCAAAGTGAGTTTGGTTGTTGTAGGCGAATTGTGCTACAGGCAGGAGTTCTTCCCAGTCCGTCTGCACACGGTTGGTATACAGTCGGAGGAATTGCTCAATAGTCTGGTTTGATCGCTCTGTCTGTCCGTCAGTTTGCGGGTGAAAAGTCGTGGATAAGTTCGCTTTGACACGGGTGAGCTGCATGAGACACTGCCAAAAGTCCGAGGTGAAAACGGATCCGCGGTCGGAAACGATTCGTCGGCGGGCAATGCGTGTGAGGCGACGATACACCGGTAAAACAAATAAGCGATAGCCGAAGCTTTGCCGCCTGCTTCTTGGAATGGGATGAAGTAACCCATCTTTGTGAAACGGGCGATCACAAAAACAGAGTCGTTGCCCTGGGCTGGTTTGGGAAGTTTGACGATAAAATCCATGGCGATCGACTGCCAGGGGCCCGAATGGATTGGAAGCGGTTGAAGATAGCCATGTTGCCGGTCTCGGCGCGTTTTAGCGCGGTGGCAGGGGCCGCGCGTGCGAACGTAGTTAGTCACAAACTGCTTGGCATTAGGCAGCCAGAACGTGCGCTTGACAAGTTCCAGCGTCTTTCGATGCCGGAGTGGCCCGCAGTTGTTGAGTCGTGGGTTGCTTGCAGGATGGCCATGGCCAGCCGTGCCCGGTTGCTCTTCGGCACGTAGGGCTTGGTTTTCCAATGAAGGAGACCATTGTGCATTGACCAGCGTGAATCCTGGGTAGCAAGGTTCTCTCGTTCGGAAAAACATTGGAGATCCTCGGCGAGCTTCCAAACGAGCAATGACCTCGCCCCATATAATTGCGTGATAGTCAGATTATCCCCGTAATCTATACTCTTCTTTACAACCTCTATCACTACCTTTCCTTTTAACCAACTTTATCAACCACCTTGACCCTCTCCTTCACTTGACACCCTTCCTCCCATTCCTTCCCCGTCAATTCGACCCTCTCGACGGCTTTCGAAAACGCCTCGAAAGTACAGATCGTACCCTCCGATCCGGGGAGGTGCGAATTGGGGGAGGAACAGGCGGGTAAGTGGAGGGGGCGGGCGTTGAAGGAGAGGCGGATGTAGTGCTGCTTTGAAGGGGGTGTGGGGTTTGGGAGGAGGAAGGAGGGGAGGAAAGAAGAGAGGAAAGAGGGTTTGGGGTTTGAGGGCGAAGATGAGGAGGTCGGGGTGGGGGCTTCACGGAGTAGTTCTGGGAGATGGGCGGGGAGGAGGTACAAGAATAGTGGCTGGGTTTGGATCATTGGAAATCCACTTCACTCTGTCCTGGGTTCCGAACTCACCGACGGAGATATGGCTGGTGAATGGTGGCCATCGGCCATCGAACACTTGTAGAGCGTTCAATATCCCTCCCAACGATGTATCGTGACACACGTACACCGCCAGTCGCAATTTGTTCTTCTTCTCCTCCGTATCAGCGATCTTAGACACGAGTGAAGCTTTGAGGTCACCTAGGAGTCGACCCATCGAGAGTTTGGTGAATTCGAGGGAGGAGTAGGAATCGAACCATTCGTGCACGACGGCGGGTTCGAGTGTCTGGAGGAGCTTGGGGTACGAGAGGTCCGAAGGAGTGCGGATGGAGTGCGCGAGGCAGACGTAAAGGGTGTCGAGGATGCCGTTCGCTCGAGGGGAGGAATCGATTCGGACGGGGCTGTTGGCGTGAACGTGGGGTCAACGGGGGAGGGATAGAGAAGCGCGGGTCAGATAAGAACGCACGTTTTGGTATACTTGACCAGGGTATCATCTAGAGGTTCCAGTGTCGAGTTGTACTTTTTCGCGGCCATAGCGATCGAGATCTGGTCCAGTTGGCGCATGCGAGCACACAACGAATTCGGATAAAGACTGCGGGGGCCAACACCACGTAGATTTAGCTCTCTGCGACGATGGCGGGCCACAGTCGGTGAGCCGAAGACCCCACCTCTCATCATTCGGATTCCGGACTGTGTAATCGACGAGCCCTTCTCTGTACCCGGTTGGGAACAACCCCTCGACGATCTGGTGCAACGACTCGATTGTCCTCGGCATGCCTGTACTCCTGAAAAAAACCGGTGACTCGTCCAAGGGCAGGTCCGGAAGGGTCTCGGGGAGGAAACCGAGTCGACCGACGTAGAGAGCGCGTAGACGGGCCCCGAGGTTGTGCGTCGATTCGCGTCCGAGGTCCGTGAGTTCCCCCCAGTAACAGTCGGCGGGGGTGCCTCGATTCGCGACGTTCCGAGGCCCCATTTCTTCGGCGTGGCGACGGATGCCGAGCAGGCGTTTGCTCCCGACTTGACCTGTGTGCGAGTTCCAGGGAAGAGAGTCGGGGTGCATCCCGGGTTGTTGGGAAGAGGTGGAGTCGGAGCCGGAGTTGAGTGTAGGGATCGCACTTGAGGCGCTCGGGTCGGAGCTGGTGAGGGACAGTACGGCCGTGGAGAAGGAGCGGCCGATCGCACACAGGGGGAAGATGGCGGGGATGTCGCCGAAGCCTGTTAGGCGTCGTCGGACAGCTAGGTACGGCCAAGATGATCGAATCCAGTGTTGAGGTCGTACAGTATGAGGTGCGATCGATTCGATCCCAGGGGAAGCCACGAATGAGAGGGAGAGGGCGGCAGGAGAGGTGGGGTCAGCGCCAGGTAGACGTCCTACATCCCAGTCATCGATACATCACTCACGCGACCGTTCGCCATGCCGTACGAACCAATGCGCCTGTACGAGCTCCAGCCCCTGTGGAATGTAGTTGTGCCCACCACCATGACGATCGCCGAGCGGGGGTGATGCGACGCCGATCAAGTGCGCGTTTGGTGCCGTCCCTGGTTTATGCGGGTGGTGTGATTGGCCTTCGTATGACATTCGAGTGCAAGAGCGGGTAAGAGGTAGAGGCGGAGGCGGAGCGGGACAGAATATGAGGTCGGGTACGGTGGGAAGGAGCACGAGCCAGGAGAGAAGAGTGATCGATCGATCGTCAGCTCGCTTCGCCTATGAACGGAGCCGGGTCCGAAAAACCCGGCCGAGCGAGCGCGCGCGCGCCTAAAAGAGCGTTAGGCTGCCAAGTATTCCGTGGCTACAGTACCCAAGCGCGACGCGTCGGCATTCCAGTACGGTTAACCATCGGATCAGACAAAGAACAGAAGAACAGAATACGAGTCGGAGCCGCTGTGCAACGCGGCCTACACGTGCACGCGAGGAAGAAAAAAGGCAAACACAGCAAACCCTCACACATCCCAACCTCCTCCCTATCCTCCCCATCCTCACCTGACCCGTCCTGACGTGTTCGGAGTCGAAGGAGCTACAGGTATCGGACGACGATGTTAGCAGCGCGACTTGCAAAGTGTACAAGCGCAGCTGAGGGGGGAGAAGGAGGACCAATAGTAGGTAGATAAACTTGGTGTGCATAAGACTCAATTTTTGACAATGTTGTCGATCATCAATGGTACCCGTCATGACGTCTTGCACTGCCGATTGGCCGAGAAGGAAACCCCTGTGACGCCCCGCCCAGACATGGAGGCGAAGGTGGAGGTGAAGGTGGATGACGTAAGCAAGAGGAGGACGGTGGGTGAAGGCGAGGTTGACGCTGGAGATCAAGGTCAAAAAAGACCAGCAGGAAATGAGGGTACGTCGAAGATGGAGGCGTGAGGTCATGCATACCCAAGCACGAGCATGGTGCACTCGATTCTGTCGCCCCAACTGTAGACGTCGAAAGCGAAAAGCCTGTCATCGACGCGTCTTCGCTCGCTGCCGGGCTCGCTCGTTGGGCTCCACGCCACGACTTGGCCCTCGTATCCTACTGCACGCTGCTGCTTAACCCCGGCGCAGTCGCTCATCGGCCCATGGCTCGGAATGGGTATGCACCACTGCCCAACCATGACGGGGATGCAGAAGAACAACCAGATGCTTCGACCTCGTCGTCATCGCCATCATCAGCAGCTCCGGATCACTCTTCGAGACCCAGCGGCGGTGGTGGCGCACAGTCCTCTTCATACGGCCCATCCCACCACACCACATCAACCACGACGTCAACAGCACAACACGTCGACTTGATGTTCAAGAAATGGACCACCGTCGTCAAGCACAAGATGAGGCTTAGTCGATCCGGCCAACGCAGGCGCAACGGCAAGAGGGGAGCGAGGCACGACGTCGATCGCATTCAGGATAGCAAAGCCGCGGTGCCTATATTGGCGAGTGTGTTTGGGAGGGATGGCGTGGAAAGGGAGGTGAAGGGCAAGGGGAAGAGCGAGGGACATTGGGAGACGTTGGATCATGAACGGCCCATGTCGGACGAGGCCTTCAACGAGTCAGTGTGGGGCCCGGCGACCGGTGCGACGTATCTCAAGAACAAGCTAATGCAAATGCATGTTTTCTCTCCAGCCTTGTCAACCAGGTCAGAGAAGCCATCTCGCTCAACGTCCAACCGCGCCTCAACGCCAAAGGGTCTTCCGGCTCCTATTTCGCCAAGGACAAGCACTCCCACACCGTGGCCATCTTCAAACCCAAGGACGAGGAACCCTATGGTAATTTGAACCCAAAACTGACCAAATGGCTGCACCGCAATTTTTTTTCGAGGATCATCGTGAGTGATTGACTTTGGGCGCGGAAACCTCGATCTTTGCGCAGACTGAGACTCTTTCGGCCCTCGTCTCCTCCCCTCAGCCCTTTGGTCGCGCATGCCTGATCCCGCAACTGTCATACCTCTCTGAATCCGCTGCATCGTTGATGGACCGTCGTCTCGAAACCTACATCGTCCCTCCGACCCAAGTCGTCCCCCTCTCCTCCCCCGCCTTCTTCTACGACTGGATCGACCGCGAGCGAGCGCAACGCCAACGCCAACCTGTGCCTTTACCCGACAAACAAGGGAGCTTTCAGGTCTTCTTGAAAGGTTTCAAGGACGCGTCTGATTTCTTGAGGGAGTTCCCGCTGCCGGGGAGGCCAGAGAGTCAGACGATGGATCGGAGGAGTTACAGAAAGGGAAGGGGGAATCTGCTGGGACCGTTGAGGTGTCTCTGTGGGAGGGTCGGTGCTGATGTCGATGATGATGATGATGACGAGGAAGACGACAAGGACAGGGAACCGCATCGCTCACTGGACAGCGAGGGTCCGAGTCGGCGAGGCACCTTTGGGTTCCTCAGTGGGGACGCATCGACACCCCCCGACGAAGGGGGCTTCAAATGGACCGAAGAGATGCTCGAGTCTTTCCGCGAGGAACTGGAGAAACTTGTCATCCTCGATTTCATCATACGCAATACCGATCGTGGGTTGGACAATTTCATGATCAAGCCCTGTCTGTGCGCTGAGGGCGGGGCAGAAGAGAGATACAGGGACAAGAAGCAGCAGGGGAGGATGGGGTTGCATGGCTCGGGGACGAGGGCGATGATACCGACGACGGAACCGCCGAGTGCGCAACCGCCCATGACCGAGGTCAATGCTCGCAACAAGAGGAAGTCGCATGTTGCGAACCAAGGTGGAACGGCGTCGTTGTCGGGATCGGAAACGGAGGCCGCGGCCGTGATTCGGCCCCATCTTCACATCGCGGCGATCGACAACTCGCTTGCCTTTCCCCACATGCATCCCCTCGGGTTCCGAACCTATACCTACGGATGGCTCTACCTCCCTCTCACACTCATCGGTCAACCCTTCACCACCAAGACTCGACGGCACTTTTTACCTCTCTTGACGGACCCTGAATGGTGGGCCGAGACGACCCTCGCTTTGAGGAACGAGTTTGCTAAGGATGGCGAATTTAGGGAGGACATGTTTCGGAAGCAGATGGCGGTGATGAAGGGGCAGGCGTACAATATCGTGCTGAGCTTGAGGAGCGAGGAGGATGGTGAGTCGCTGGTTAGCGGCTGGAAATGCTTGAGTGGGAGCAGTGGCCGATGTTGATATTCGTTTCACAGGCCCGATCGAGCTATGTCGAAGACCCAAGAAACTCGTTTGGGATGACCTTATCGAAGTAGCCGACGACGTCGTCACCGATCAACTCCTCGCCTCGACCGCCGCCGCCGCATCTCGTCCTGATGGTGTCGGCAACTCGAGTCAAGAATCGGCCGAGGAGGAGGACGACCGCGCGCCGACTGCGCCGTTTCAGCCTGCTTCCCCACCGCCGATGGGGTCGATCACCACACCTCCGACACATTTGTCGCCTCTAGTCGATGCCTCTTCGGCACCGACATTGGCGTTCGAGCCGAGTGTCACGCGCAATGCAATCGTAGAGCAGAGCGAAGGGCCGGTCTTGCGACCCGTCCCGTTTCAACGCGCTTCGACCAGTGCGGCCTCGAGCAAGACCGTTCCCCTCTCGGCCAAAGCGGCCACGAAACCCATCGCGATTCCTTCCCCCGTATTATCGACGACGCATTCCTTGTCGAATTCGATGACGAGGGGGAAGGGCCCCAAGGCAAGTTCGTCGATCTCGTCGGCGCTGGGCTCCTTTTCCGATGAGATCAAGGGGATGATGAGGGGGGTGGATGCGGTTGAGCAGTTGGATCGGAGAGAGGGGAAGGGACGCGGACAGAGAGGAGGGGGATCGAGGGAGGTCTTGGATGAGCAAGAGGAGGAAAATGACGATCTGGACGAGGAGGAAGATGTCGAACAGGACGGACCGACGTGGGGCGTCCAATCGGAAAATGATATACGGCGCCCTGCGAGTCGACCCAAGCTGGGAGGGAAAAAGGGATCGTGGATTGGGGCGTTATCGAGTACGCACAGGAAGAGTGGGAGTTATAGTGATGCGCGGAGCTTGGGGGTCGGTGGAGGGAGGATGAGGAGTGGGTCTTTGGATATGGGACGGGGTGGAGGGTGGAGGGGGTTGAGTGAGTGGCCTGGACGGAGGAGTGGGGAGGTTGGAAGGCTGTCGGGTTTGGATGGACGGAGGGGAGCGAGTGAAGCTTTGTTGGAGGAAGGTGATGAGGGGGAAGAGGAGGAGGACGAAGGGTTCAAGACACGGGTCGTGGTGGTGGAGCGGTTGGAGGTCATGAGGGAGCGACCGAGGACATTCGTTTGGTGCTGAGTTTTGGATTTCTTCTCGCTTTGTTTTTCTTCAGTGCAAAGCTCTTTTGTTCGTTCATGAGAATTACAAGATGGACTACAACACGTCCGAGAATCATGACAGAACCAACAAGAAAGATGGGGTATACACGAAATTCAACACCTCGCACCTCGATCATCGCATCCTTCGTACCGCCGGTCCTAGCACGCTCGGCTGCTGCGTCTGCACCTGCGCCTGTGCCTGTTGTTGCTGCTGCTGTGCAACTAATGCCTCCCTCCTATTTGCATCCTCAACCATCCTCTCGAACAACTTGTTCCCATCCTCGATCCGCTTCTCAAACTCGCACATCTCGCGCCCCATCTCCTGTTCCAAAAGCGTGTAAGCCGTTTGCCCACAATGGTTGTACCATGCTTCGAGGGACAATCTGCGCGTGTCGGGGGTGATGGAAGGGGCGAGGGGGACGTCGAGGGAGAAAGGGTTGTCCGGTCGTGGTGTGAAGGGTTTGTTCAAGGCTGGGAGAGGGAGTGAGGGTGCGGATTGGCGGAGGGGTACGGCGGATCGCGGCGGAGGGGAAATGGGGTCCGCGGCGACGACAATGGGCGTTTGAGGAGCGGCGGATTTCGATTTCGTCTTCTTTGTCTTGGGCTTGGCAGCGGGCTTGACAACCTCGACTTCAAGTTCTGGCTCGGACTCAGGGATGACTTTGACGACGGCTTCGATCGGTTCGGGTTCCTCGAGGATGAAGGGTTCGACGATGGCTTCGCACATCTTTTCGTCGGCTTCGGGGGCCTCGGGCTCGACTTCGATCTCAGGCTCGGGTTCGACGATCGTCGATTTTGTCGATCGCTTCGACTTGGACCCCTTCTTCATCTTGGTAGCCTTTCTAACCGGAGGCGGGGCGATTTCTTCGTCCTCTTCCTCGTCCTCCTCCTCCACAGCACGCACAGTCGAGACCCGATCTTCAACGAAATCTGGAACGTCATCAGCCTCAAGCGCCTCCTCCACCTCGGCTTTGGACTCGATAACGCGCGACGCCTTCGTACCACGTGTCTTGCGAGGCGGCAATCGAACAGGTGACAGCGCACGGGAAGTCTCCATGATCGAATAGTTGGCTTCGTCGACTTCGACTGCGGGAGCGGGGTCCGGGTCGTCTTCCACCTCCACTGCCGCTGGAGTTTGTTTCGTCGACGTCTTACCTTTGCGTGAACGCGTCGATCGGGTCGTCGAGGCTTTCGATGCGGGCGGGGGTTCACGATCTGCTGCAGGCGTCGAAGTGACGTTCGAGGCCGGCGTTTTGGTCGTTCGAGATGATCGGGAGGGGGCCTGTTGGGAAGGAGCGTCGCGTTTTAGCAGGTGTTAGAGCAGAAGGCGGGACAGTCGGTTGTACAACTCACCGGTTCAACGACTTCTGCCATCTCCGATTCGAGGTCTTCATTCACGACAGCAGTGAGCTTCTGACGGCTTTTCGAGCGGGAGAGTCCGGTGCTTTTGGTCGTCGACGCCGATGCGACGGGCGCGACGTCCTCGTCGAGGAGTTGAGGCGGGCGCTCGGCGAGGAAGAAAGGGCATTCGAGGCCGAGTTTGCGCTGGTGCAGGGCGCTGCGGAGAGAACAGTGTTAACCCTCAGAAGACGTCGAGGGGAGACCTCGAAGGAGCGTTTGGTGTCTTACACGGCGTCGTCTCCGGCCTCCCATCCTTCGACGGTGCGAGTGCAGTACGGGCAGTAGCATCGATCGCCGGCGTCTTCGTCTGCCTCCGGTCTAAACCACCATCCCGCAGACGCGAGCTAAGAAAGACATCGAGGACAGGCCGGGTCAATGAACAGCCTTGACGAAGCAAAGCGCGAGATTGCGCTCACCTGCTGCACGGTCGGCACCCCCTTGGCACCCTTATGAGGCCACCCTCGTTCGAACGACATGAGCCTCGCACTCTGGATCTTGCCCGACCTCGGCCAGTTGGTCCCATCGATCCCCCAGTCCCAATGCTTGCGGATCTTGTCTGGGTCATCGGCCATGTTGGACAGGAGGATCGCCCATCCGCAGTGCGGCGACCTTGCCAGATGAAGCAACAAGGGCTCGTCACCTTCGTTCCATTCGTGGACGACAAGATCGCAGAGGAAGCATGTCGTTGAGGAGGGGCGGTCCGAGGTGGGCGTCGAATAGAACCCGGCGCGGGAGAGGTGGTCGGCGTGGATCGACGAGGTGGTCGACGCCGCTTTGGTCAAGGGGTGGGGCCAGTTGAGTGATCGCGAGGCACCTTTGCGCGACTTGTGGTACGTCGATCGACGAGTCGGATACAGGTGGAGAGGTTCGGAGGAGGAAGCCATTGTTGGGGAGGGGATTCTGGGCGGCGAGGATGTGTGCGCCGGGTGTCGCGCGACGCGGAGGACGGCAGTCAGTCAACAATCCGGCAGAGACGCGTCGCACGAAATGGAACAAGCGGCGGCGCCAGGTGGTAAACCAACAGATGCGTTCGATCGTCAGGAGTTGCAGATGTTCTGAAACCAGGCAGGTCGACCCGATGCTGCTGCAAATGAAGGTGATACGCCGATCGTCGAGTAGAGGACGAGTACAAAGACAAGCCTCGAGGCTCGTCGAAGCGGCGGAGCGACGGGCGCGCGCCGAAACTCAATTGAAATGAATAGGCTCCAATCGGTGATTAACTCGCCCGGCAAAAAATGCAACGAACATGCGGGCGGGCCGAATGTCCGATTACGACTACTTGGCAAAGAAAATAAAAAAAGCTCCCAAAGAGAAACATAGAGCTCAACGGCTCTGAACATCAAAAAATATGAGAGGAGGAAAGCATGTTGAGGCGCTTACTGCCATGTACGCTCTCGGCAACAAAAACTGCGGAACTCAGCAGTTGCTTCCGTCCGGGCTCGAACCGGAGACCTTATGCGAACACACGGATGTGAAGCATACGTGATAGCCAACTACACCACGGAAGCATGGAGTCTGGGCTTTACCTGGTGTTAAAATACTTATATAGGGCCACTCATACAAAAAAAGTCACTTTCACTTTCACTTTCACCGAAATCGCCCCGCAACCGCTCTTTTGACACCAACAAGTGATACACCACCATGCCCACCGGAGACCCCGGGGCCCCTCCCAGGGCACCGCCACCACCGGCGTCCGCCCCGTCGGCCACCCCGAACGGGAACACGAAAGTCACGAGCCCCGCCGCCGCCAAACCTAACTACGCCGCGGCGACCTCTCAGTTTATAGGGAAATGAGGGGGGGTACCCCCATATTGGGATTAACTATGGGGTTAGGTCGAGTGAGCCAAGAGCCACATGATTGTGAATGAGGTCCCAATGCGCGCGGGGCCGCGCGGAGCCAAGCACAAGCAAGGAGTGAGACGCCCGAGACTTTTGATCTCATCGCGGCTCCGCGCGGAGCCAGGACCGTTTCACATTATTGATCGGAAGAAATCAGATTAGGATCGCAATACCATTTATCATTTCATAAAATTAACTCTGTTTGGAAAGCTGATTAGGATCGCAATACCATTTGTCATTTCACAAGATCAAAAGGCACGCACTCTAAGCATGATGGTGCCACTGCCGTACCAAGTCCGGAAAAACAGGGGGTTTTGCTCGAAATGGTGCACGGCTCCGCGCGGCGCCGTGTCAAAAGTCAGGCAAAACCGCAGATTTAGCTCGAAATGGTGCACGGCTCCGCGCGGCGCCGTGTCAAAAGTCAGGCAAAACGCAAATTTGGCTCGAAATGGTGCACGGCTCCGCGCGGCGCCGTGTCAAAAGTCAGGCAAAAACGCAGATTTGGCTCGAACTGGTGCACGGCTCCGCGCGGCGCCGTACCAAGTCAGGAAAAACAGGGGGTTTTGCTCGAAAGGGTGCACGGCTCCGCGCGATGCCGTGTCAAAAGTCAGGCAAAACCTTAGGGTTACAAGGGCGTTCCCAAAAGGTTAGGGCCTTTTTCCACGTGTCTTAACCCTTTTGAAATACTCTCTGTAGGAGGGTACAACGGAGCAACAACAATAAGATTACAGGACCTAAGTGTATTGGATTGACATTGGAAACTCTACATTAGTTGCTGCTATGAAAATACCTGGGTTAGGGTTAGGGTTAGGGTTAGGGTTAGGGTTAGGGTTAGGGTTAGGGTTAGGGTTAGGGTTATGTCGGGGGGTTAGGGGAAGTCGTACGACAGGCTGAGGAGCTTGTTCAGCTCGAAAAGCGCTACACTACGATGCAGGACGTTTCGTTGGCAAGAAGCCAAACTCATCAGGTGCTTACGCGCGCGAATCACTAGAGGAGGCAAAGAATCCCTCAAGTCAGAGTGCCGGGGGGCGGCTTCGGATAAGCAGTCCCGGTCCGGGCCGACTTTTTAGGGGTAAAAAGTCGGGGAAAAGCGGAGCTAGTCTTTTTTCGTGGTGAAAAACGAAAAATTGTAGCTACAATGTCGAAAAATCGACACGCAGTTCCTCACAATGAAGTACTAGGTTGAAAATTACCAGAATGTCGTGGAAGAGA